>CM074722.1:172974201-174340868 GCA_037306005.1 Rhinophrynus dorsalis
TTGACTACCAGTTGGAGTCAGGAAGGAATAATCCCCCCCCCACGCTTGAGACTACATTGGAAATTGCTCCAGGGGGCTTTTTTTTTTTTTTTGCCTTCCTCTGGATCAACAGCGGTGTTTTGGCATGGGCTGGACTTGATGGACGCATGTCTTTTTTCAGCCTTATCTACAATGTTACTATGTTAGGTAAAGATCTTTTGTTTCACAGTGTCTCTAGACACTATGCAATGTGTCGTAATAGAGACCCTGAAGGTCTGAAGGCCGTACTGATTTAACACATAGCACCCTCTAGCAATTATAATAGGATACAATGGTTAAATAACCATGAGACATTTTGGATATACATACATTCAATTTTGTCACAGGATGGTTTGAACAAGACACCCAGTATTTAGTACTGATATACATATATATTCTTTGAACTTCTGTTGTCCTAAAGAAGCAAGTCTTCATAGTATTTTCATTATATTTCTTACACTGCGCACCACACATACTAACATTCCCAAGGTACCATTGTTTTCCCACTAAAAAATAGCAAAAACCATGTGGTTGTCCCACTTTTTTGCTGGGAAAATCCGCTTTAAAAAAGTGATTAAAATCTTCATTGTTTTCACCTATTGACAAAAAATGTTTGCTATTTTTTGCCTTTTTAATTACATTTCACATTTTCTGTATCAAACTGAGGTGTTTTCCAGAAAATTAAACATAGTGCAAGCAGCTACAGAGAGAGAGAGGGTGGGTGCTAGTCTGTTGTGCTGTGAGTTTTTTTATAAGTCGAGGCAGAAGAGGCTCATAGAGACTGCTATCACTATGAGCAACTGTATCAATAATAACAAAAGGAGGAGCTGGAAGGACCGTTATGTGTCCAGTGAGTCTGAGAAGGAGGAGTAGGAAGTGACCACTTATCATGGTGCTCAGTGATTGCCTCTCGCAGTATTGCCTATATGCGACATTATTTACTTCCTGACTGTCGCTCTAGCTGAGTCGCTATTCTTATAGGTCTACTTGTTGATGAGGTCATCGCTCCACCCACCTGTCAGGGTTTTTAAACCTCAACCTGTGTCATTACCTTTGCCCTTTCGTGGTGTACCTGAGCTTATTGCTGTGTTGGTCCATTACTGTCCCTGTGCATTACCTGGCTACATCTGACTACCCGTTCCAGTTCTGACTCCTGGCTACGTCTGACTTCCCATTCTGGCTCTAACCCCTGGCTACGTCTGACTACCTGCTCCGGCTATGACCACTGGCGACGTCTGACTACCCGATCCTGTTCTGACCATTGGCTGCCTCTTGGGTAACTCTCTCTATTGTTGCGCTCCATTACCATTCCGTGCCTCGGTTTGGTTTCCGTGTTGCCTGTGCCTTCCGCTCTGCGCTCGATTCTGTTAGTGGATCTTGTCGGTCATACCGTGTGTTTGACCTCCCGTGGCCGTCCCGGTTTGCGTGCTGCCTTATCGAGCCTCAGTTTTGGCTACCAGCCTATTGTATACCCTGTCCGGGTATTGGTGCGCTCTTTTCTTTCTTGTCGACTGTGTGTATGTGGGAATGCTCTGCACTGCCCTCACATCTACCGTGTAAGTCCAAAGGCCATTCCGTTACGGTTCACCTGCCTGGTGAAGGGTGAGGAAGGTGAGTCCACTGTTCCTCCCTGATCTTGTGAAGGTGTACTATCCAGACATAAGCGTTGTATGCTCACATTGTTATTCCATCTACCTGTGTGAGTCCCTGTGCCTTTCCATTATCGTTCATCTGCTAGTGAAGGGTGAGGATAGTGAGTTCACTAGTCCTCCCTGGTCTCGTGAAGGTGTGCCATTCATTCCGTGTATCAGTTGTACCCGCACTATCCTCTCATATACCTGTGTAGTCCAAGGGCCATTCCATTACTGCTCACCTGCCTGGTGAAGGGTGAGGAAAGTGAGTACACTGTTCCTCCCTGTGTCTCGTGAAGGTGTGTTACCATCTACTGCCACTTTGTGTCATTACCTTACTACTGTTGTCATTTGTTGCCACCAGCCTGTTTTATTATTACCTGTCTTTATTGTACTTAATAAAGTTTTATATTAAGTTCATCTGTACTTGTCAGTGTGTTAATTTCATAGTCACTCATTGACACCACTATCTAACATTAAAGGATCTTCTGGTGAGCCACCTCATTCATCTTTACCTCCTCCTCCGTGAGAATGGATGATTGGACATCTAGGAGCAACTGGATTACCATAAAGGGAATTATAAAGGTCCTAAGTGGAAATGGGCTTGACAATTTCCACAACATGCTTATATTGTCTGCCTTGCATATATGTGCCTGACAGACTATGTTTAAATGTGAGTACCCTGTAATAAGGGTTAATGATTGGGTTCTCTAAATTGTTGTACAGATATACTATTCTATGAGGCGCTCCTCTCTTTTATTGTTTGTTTGTCTGTAGTTTCATTGGAAATATTGGGGGATATTCACTAAATGGTGATAAAGAGGTGATAAATTGGAGATGACTTCTCCAATCTATCACTTCTCCAATTCCTTTATATTCTATGTAGCCTATGCACTAAGATTTCTTCAGCTTTGGAGATATAGTGCATAGACTCCATAGAATAAGAGAAGTGATAAAATGGAGAAGTCATCTCCACTTTATGACCTCTTTATCAACGCTTAGTGAATCTCCCCTATTGTCTTTCGTGTTTTGTTAAGCGGAAAAGAACTGTGACTCTGAACACAATATTGACTCATTGAGAATTTTGCTCCTAAGTAGTACATTGGGTAACCAACTTCTCTGTCTAAAATGCAATCTACGTTTAATCATGCTAAGGATTGTGAGTTAATAAGAGCAAAACTGTTTTATGATGTTAATGTGATAGAGGGTGAACTGTGTCAATATGGTGATTTGTCTAAAATGTTTTACTAATTGGAAAACCTATTGTGTCTAGAAGCTTAACATTGATGGGATCTTGAAATGCTTAAGTATTATACTGAGAAGAAAATTATCCCACAAAGGTTAAGAGTCAGCCTGCATCCGACATTTCAGGATGATGTCTTTACGGAGTGGAATGAGGTAATAGATTCCTGTTTTCTAGATCTGATGAACATGTTGATCAGATATAAAGAAGAGAAACTAAAGGAATTGAAGAAACAAATTGATGAAACAAAGATGAAAATAAATATTAAGAATATCAAATCATACAAGACCTCAATATGAAAACATTTGATGAGAGAACTCTGTCGAAAGTAAAGAAATGTGAAGATGCAACATAGCTTGAAAACCAAAAAATAATGAGGGTAAGAATAATTATGCAATAAGACAGGTTAGAAAATGGAAAAAGGTTGAAAATACAATGACTGTTACATCTAACCAAATAGAAGGTAATGTGATTACAAGTGACTTATGAACACTGTCACAATCATGAAAAAATATTGGCATAAGGACTGAGGAGAGAAAGTACAGTGTCCTTTGAGAGAGAGAGAAGAACCTACTCATAATCAAAATTATGGAAATACCTTTCACCCCAATTCTATTGCTTTAAAAAACAGATACAGTGAACACTTGAATGTGTGAATCTTGCATCAGTGTGTAAATACAGAAGTGTGTTTAGTGTGGGAATTTAAATAACAAGGGGGTTCAAGTGCAGAAGTGCGATAAGTGTGTCAGTTTAAATAACAGGGGATTCAAATATAGGGGATTACACAGGGGAACACATGTATCAACCTTATTGTGCAGATTTTTTTTCTCTCTGCCTTTTAGCTTGTGATAACTGTAATAATATAAGTGGTAGCATGATTCTCCATTTAACTCAGTGCACAAGCTGCCAAATGTTTGCACACCTGGAACAACCGTTCCAGGGTGCATACCTCTGTGGCAGATGTGAGCAAGTGGTCTCTCTGGAAGCTCGTATTAGAGATCCGGAGGGGCAATTTGCAGCATTGAGAGAGATTTGCAAATTTGCAAATCTCCAGAGGGATCTGCTGACTGAGCAGCAGGGAGCGGTGGAAGGTAGTTCTGGGGGGTGGAGACTGCACAAAGAGAGAGCAGGTAGCCAGATGGGTTACAGTTAGACATAGCAGGGTGGGGGTCAGAGGAATAGGGGGGGACACTCCTGTGTTTATTAACCCTAACAGATTTGCTACATTTAGTAATGATGTTAGGGATTTTGACACAAGAATGCCTTTGCTGGAGAGGACTGTTCTCTCGAACAGCAGGGAGAACAGCCCCTCTAGCACGGATGGGATATGGGACTCAGACAGACCTAGACAGATGGTGATGGTGGGGGATTCTATTATTAGGAAGACAGGCAGGGTAATCTGTCGCCAGGATCGCTATAATCGAACAGTTTGCTGTCTCCTGGAGCTTGGTTTTGACATGTGGCAGATCAGGTTGATAGATTGTTGGGAGGGGTTAGGCATGACCCGGCTGTCATGGTAATTGTTGGTACTAATGACAAAGTCAGTGGAAAATGGAGGTCCGTTAAGAAGGATTTCAGGGACTTAGGTTATAATGTATTTTCTAAAATGCTTCCTGTGCCACGTACTACATTAGAAAGGCAATGGGTGATTAGGGAGCTACGCTGAGCTGAGCTAAGAACAAGAGGTCATCCATTAAGACTAGAGGAAAGGAGCTTTCGACTAAAACAAAGGTAGGGATTCTTTACAGTAAGGGTGGTAAAGCTATGGAATTCTTTGCCTCGGGATGTTGTACTTGCAGATAATGAAACTGCTTTCAAAAAAGCAATGAATGCCTATCTAGCACAGAACAATATTGAAAATTATGACAGATGGCTTCAATGAAGATAGGTTCTTGATCCAGGCAACTATCTGACTGCCATTTGGAGTCAGGAAGGTATTTTCACCCACTTGGGGCTTGTCACGGTTCCTCAGAGATGTTCAGGAGTCAGTACGGTATAGTAAAAATGCAATTTATTAAATAACAATAAGCATAGCATACAATGGTAATAAGGCAGGAACAAGCAGATGGCCACAGCCAGCAAAAGCTACTATCAGGAATAGTGGACTGCCAATATTGACCACACTGCTGGAGACTAGGCCGAAGCCACTGATAGTCTCAGATGGAACCAGGAGCTGGAATATGAATGGAACAGGAGCAGGAACCGGAACACAAAGTTTTGATCCGATGAGCAAGGAATACACCTGACTCACGCCTACAGTCAGTATAGCTAAAGCGGATACTTGACTCACACCTGCAGTCAGTAATAAGAAGCGGATATCTGACTCACACCTATAGTCAGTATAAGCTAGTCTACCAGAGCCCCAGGTCCGCACCAGATTGGGTGTCTGCTATGTACAGGGGACAAATAAGAGAATAGTTAGACAGAGCCACAGGTCAGCACCGGAGAGGGTAGTCAGACAAGCCGGGTAATACACAAATCGGGTAGTCAACCGGAGCCACAGGTCTGCACCAGATTGGGTGTCTACTATACACAAGAAGCGGGCAGGAGAATAGTCAGACAGAGCCACAGGTCAGCACCAGATTGGATAGTCAGACAAGCCGGGTCATACACTGTTCAGGTAGTCAGCCAGAGCCACAGGTCCGCACCAGATTGGATGTCCACAACACAATGGGAGCAGGCAAAAGAGTAGTCAGACAGAGCCACAGGTCAGCACCAGACTGGATGGTCAGACAAGCCAGGTCATGCACAGAAACCAAACTAAACAGAACTGTTTGTACAACAAACTCAGCTACATGAAAGGACAATAGTGGGCACTTATACGTGCAAATTAATTTAAAAAGTAACATTTTATCAGTTTTGACACCTTGTATACTGTATGTGAGTATATATTTGTGCCGCAAATTTATATTTCTATAGTTTTGTTAACCTATTCGATGCATTGTATCCATGGATTTAAAGGGCCTAGTAAGCTAAAGAGGTGCAATTCTGTAGCAAACCAACTGCATAAAAGTAGCCAAATAAACATTCCCATAGCTATAAATGGGGCTTTTACATCTTCAGTGCTAGAGAGGTCTGTAAAGCATTGCAAAGTAAAACCCCCACTAAAATCACAAGTTGAAAGGTAGGAGTGAATTCTTCTGGTCAGATCTGGTCAGACTGCTGCAAGACCCACGGGGACTCTATCTCAGCCACACAGTTGTTCCTGGACACAAAGAAACAGACATATAGATCTGGAGAAGAGAAATAACCACACACACAATAGGCTATGTGATCAATATCTCTTCTGATTTATTATAACACCGCATCAGTATTTATAGGTAACACAGGATGTTGTCACAGAACAATAGAAAAGTCCCCAAACAACCCCTGATCAAGATGCTTTGACCTATCAGATTAGTCTCAATAACCTACATTACCATTACATGCTGAGCTTGTACTCTGCTGCTGTGAGAGTTAATGCAGTCAGCATTTTTATTAGTGTTGCATGGCCTTCAAAATGTAACATACAGTACAAAAGCAGCTGATAAACATGTTATGAGCAGAAAAACAAAGCATATTCAGCATAAATCTTTAAAAAAAAACACATTAACCCTTTAGTAAACCCTGAATAAGTAACACATAAAACCCTTTATTAAACCTTTCACAAGTAGTATTTATTTTCATATAACAATGCATATGGTTTGCTCTGGGATTGTAATTCTTAAGAGTAGTTAACTTTTCCCTGTGTAAGAAGGTTCTTATAGGAGTAATTTTCCATTACTGTTACAATCTGCTGCCTTTTATGTATATATAGAGAATTCATTCAGATTTCTATTTGTTGTTTGTAATTGCTAATGCGGCTATTACAAATGTAAAAATGTATGCTTGTAAGCAAAATGTTCTGCAGGTGGTGACCACAGACCACTCCTCAGTTCCTATGCTTCCTGGCTGATGTTTTGGTCACTTTTGAATGCTGGCGGTGCTTTCACTCTATTGGTAGCATGAGACGGAGTCTACAACCCACACAAGTGGCTCAGGTAGTGCAGCTCATCCAGGATGGCACATCAATGCGAGCTGTGGCAAGAAGGTTTGCTGTGTCTGTCAGTGTAGTGTCCAGAGCATGGAGGCGCTACCAGGAGACAGGCCAGTACATCAGGAGATGTGGAGGAGGCCGTAGGAGGGCAACAACCCAGCAGCAGGACCACTATCTCCTCCTTTGTGCAAGGAGGAGCAGGAGGAGCACTGCCAGAGCCCTGCAAAATGACCTCCAGCAGGCCACAAATGTGCATGTGTCCACTCAAACGGTCAGAAACAGACTCCATGAGGGTGGTATGAGGGCCCGACGTCCACAGGTGGGGGTTGTGCTTACAGCCCAACACCGTGCAGGAGGTTTGGCATTTGCCAGAGAACACCAAGATTGGCAAATACACCACTGGCGCCCTGTGCTCTTCACAGATGAAAGCAGATTCACACTGAGCACATGTGACAGACGTGACAGAGTCTGGAGACGCCGTGGAGAACGTTCTGCTGCCTGCAACATCCTCCAGTATGACCAGTTTGGTGGTGGTTCAGTAATGGTGTGGGGTGGCATTTCTTTGGGGGGCAGCACAGCCCTCCATGTGCTTGCCAGAGGTAGCCTGACTGCCATTAGGTACCGAGATGAGATCCTCAGATGCCTTGTGAGACCATATGCTGGTGCGGTTGGCCCTGGGTTCCTCCTAATGCAAGACAATGCTGGACCTTATGTGGCTGGAGTGTGTCAGCAGTTCCTGCAAGAGGAAGGCATTGATGCTATGGACTGGCCCGCCCGTTCCCCAGACCTGAATCCGATTGAGCACATCTGGGACATCATGTCTCCCTCCATCCACCAATGCCACGTTGCACCACAGACTGTCCAGGAGTTGGCGGATGCTTTAGTCCAGGTCTGGGAGGACATCCCTCAGGAGACCATCCGCAACCTCATCAGGAGAATGCCCAGGCGTTGTAAGGAGGTCATACGGGCACGTGGAGGCCACACACACTACTGAGCCTCATTTTGACTTGTTTTAAGGACATTACATCAAAGTTGGATCAGCCTGTAGTGTGGTTTTCCATTTTGATTTTGAGTGTGACTCCATATCCAGACCTCCATGGGTTGAAACATTTGATTTCCATTGAGAATTTTTGTGTGATTTTGTTGTCAGTTCGTTCATTCAGATCTAGGATGTGTATTTTTTGGAGCAGTGGATGTGTAATCTTAGTGTTCCCTTTATTTTTTTGAGCAGTGTACATTATACATTATTTTAAGGTGGATAAAACATCACTCCACGTGGTAACAGCTCTGTGTATTTTACAGTAAATAAATCAACAGTATTTTCATTATGTAAAAGACATGTTAGAAGCAGGGGTAATGGGAAAGTATGGAGAGTGCATCGG
Source organism: Rhinophrynus dorsalis (assembly GCA_037306005.1). Lineage (NCBI taxonomy): Eukaryota > Metazoa > Chordata > Amphibia > Anura > Rhinophrynidae > Rhinophrynus > Rhinophrynus dorsalis. The sequence continues at coordinate 172,982,491 of CM074722.1, forward strand.
ACGTGTTGGTGGCAGTAAAGTTGTGCTATAAAAACAGACTGTGGCCATGGTTGCTGCAGCCTATGCAACAATGTCAAAACATTATGCAGAACACATCACCATCACAGAAAGCAATTAATATGTCTAAAAGATGTCAGTCTACCATTTGTGATGGAGGTAGTGGGCACCGGCACATTTCTGTAAGATCTGAACCCAGAGTATAGGTTGGTAACTACTACACAAGAACACAGTCTATCTACAAGTAGTGCCCACACTGCAGTGAGTTTGTTACAGCATATTTGTAGGATAATGGTTCTAAGCCAAAACTATGACCCACTTGAGCAAAGTGCTGTTGTGAAAATATTTCATTTTGCACCATCAAACATGGAGTCAGAGTAGATTTTCAGCACAGCAAGTTATATCATGAACGACACTTCTATCCCGCAGCAGTGTTGGTAGCGTTGATAATCTTATATTTTTAAAAATGAACCAGCATCTAATATAATATGAGAAAGAGAAAATAACACACAATACAAAGTAGCATACAGCACATTTAGTAGTATCAGCAGCATTGAGGAGATGGAAGGATTTGCACAGTTGCCACCAGTTGGGACCAGTGTTCTGAACACTGATGAACAACTGACAAATCATGTGTGGTTCTCAGAATCATGCATTATACTGCATATAAATTGCTAGCATTGTTTCCTATTCATCATCATGATATATTCACCACCACCATCATTCATAAACAACATATTGAATTTAACCTTTTTATCTTTTTGAAAATAATTGTTAGTAGGCTTCCGGTAAGCCAAGCCTTGAAAAAAATGTTTGCAGGCCTATAGGCAAACTGCCAGCAGGTGCCAAATGGTGGTAAACTAACACCAGAAACATTATAAGCCATCTACCAGTGACATTATTGTGTTTGCTAATTTAGTTCCTGCTGCTGAGCTGTCTGACTATCAATTGTGTTCGGGGCCTACGGGATGTAAAGATAAGGATTCTAAAATTAGGAGAATGCATAATGGAACGGAGTGGCATAACTGGGTCCTAGCGACCCAGTACAGATGACGAAACAGCCGGCCTGATTGGAGGGCCGGCCTGGTGAGTGAAGAGTAAAGAAAGGGTGGGAAGAGGTGGGGACAACTGTAAGCGTCGTCTAAGTAGGAGAGCCTGCCGGGTCTTAAGAACCCTTCAGCCCCTCCCACAAATACGGGCTCAGCCCGTACTCTTGTGTTCGGGGCCTACGGGATGTAAAGATAAGGATTCTAAAATTAGGAGAATGCATAATGGAACGGAGTGGCATAACTGGGTCCTAGCGACCCAGTACAGATGACGAAACAGCCGGCCTGATTGGAGGCCAAAAATACCAAGGAGACTATAGACAAGATAAACAGTTTATTGAGTAACATCTTTAGCGAGAGAGGAGAGGGCTGAGCGAATTTCATCTTTAGGGTCAGGAATATACCTGGAAAAACAGTTAGATTTCCATCTGCCTAGTTTTTGGATTATGTGCGTGGGAACTTTATTGCGAGATGCTGCCGAGGCGGCACCTATTCTAAAGGAGTGGCCAGAAAAAGAGTTTGGATTGACACCAAAATTAGCTAAAATGGGTCTTATGAAGTTGATGAATGCGGTTGAAGACAGAGGGCCATGTGGAGTAGGCAGGAGTGGGCTATTGTCTGGTTAATTTGATATGAGGATAGATAGATGTGTGAGAGCTTTAACGGGGCACCAACGGTCTTGCGTAGGATAAAATGGAATGTTTGCCCCGATTCCAGACTGATCGGTTTTTGATTTTGGAAGGTGAAGAGTGATATGATCGTTGTGGACCTGCAAGTCAGATTTCTTTGGAAATTCTGGGGATACATGGGAGACTAAGAATTCACCTGGTCTTAAAAATCCAAAGAAACCTAGGTTGATGGCTGCCAGGAGAACGCAATTTAAAGGGAAATTCGGAAGCGGGGCTGAAAGTGTGTCATACAGATGTCTAAAAATTGGACCGGTGGTGGGTAGGCGAGTTCTGGATGGTTGATTGGAGATTTTGGAGAGGCCTTTGAGAAATAGTTTCACTTGATAATTGGACATAATGGATGGCCTAGAGGGCTGCAGGAATGCTAGATGATGCCTGATACCTGCCAAGTGAAGTTTGATGGTGGGGAGGGAGTATTTAAGGGACGTATGGCAGTGAGTTGCATAAGCTAGGATGGCTTCTATTGAATAGTTGGACGGAGAATGAGATAATGCAAGGAATCTGGAAAAGGAGGACCAAGCTGAAGTGTAGGCTCGCTTGGTGTTTGGAGCGAGTGCGAGGTCCAAGATGGCTGCTGTGTGGGAATTATTGGGTATCATGCCATGGTCAATTCTTGGAAGGCTGGAGCCAAGGACTGTTGCTGACTGGCGTGAGGGCACAGATTGAAAAATTCCTGAAATTGGAAATGAGACAAGGCATTAGCGGCTTGATTGTCGTGAGGGGAAATGAGGGAACTGATGATGGTGAATTTGTGGTAGAGGGCTAACCAGGTGAGCCTGCGGAGAAAAAGCATATTGGTGTAGGAAGGTGATCTTCCTTTAGTGAGAGCCTGATGTGTAGAAGGGTTGATGGTACAAAAAGTGACTGGTTGGCCTGTCCATAGATGACCCCAACGTACTGCTGCTGATACAATAGGGTATAGATTGGCTGGAGTGGGATGCTGGAAGAAGTGGGGAAGGTTAAGAACTTGGGGGGGCCAATGGTCTGCTATCCATTCTGAATTAAAAATTGCTGAGTAACCCGTATTAGGGTATGAGTCAGAAAAGATGACTGGCGAATCGGGGGAAGTTGGCAGGGGAAATAGAGACCTACCGTTCCAATATTGGAAAAAGGTAGACCACATTTTTAGGTCGGACTTGGCTGTAGGTCTTAGTATTATAGGGGTAGATGAGTCTTGAGGGGCGGAAAGGAGGGCTAAAAGGTAGGAGATAAAGGATTTACCTTGGGGAATTATCCGAATGGCAAAATTTAGATAACCCAGGAGGGATTGAAGTTCTGTTTTTGTGCATGAATCTCGGATGGAAAAATCGAGGATTGTAGAGTGAATACGGCTGACTTTGTCGGGAGGAAGCCTGGCTTCCATTGACTGAGAGTCTAAGGTGATCCCTAAGAAGTCAAGTGAAGTGGTGGGGCCAATTGTTTTATGGGAGGCTACTGGAACTCTTAGGTCTTGGAATAAAACCAAGAGTTTGGAGAGACTGGAAGGTGAGCTATCTGGTGGTTCAATTAAAAGAAAGTCGTCCAAGTAGTGCAATACTCGGGGACAGTGACAATGATTAAGTAGTAACCACGCTAGGGTATCTGCAAAAAGTTCGAAAATTTTTGGACTACTTTTACAGCCAAAAGATAAGCGAGTAGCAAAATAATACTTGTCCCTCCATTTAACCCCCTGTATGTGCCAAAGTGAGGGGTGTACTGGTAGCAATTTGAATGCGTTTTCGATGTCAATTTTTGAGAGCCAACAATTCTGCCCTGCTAGTTGAATTTGAGATAAGGCGTGCTCTATGGAATGATATTCTAGTGAATATTCTTCTGATGGGATCAGGGAATTGATACTGGGGATAGGGGAGGAGTGTGGGGCAGAGAAGTCTATGATTAGCCGTTTCTTGAGGGAAAACTTCCTGGTGGCTACGTCTATAGGATTGGTGTGCCAGATGGGGAAAGGGGGGGACTCAAAAGGACCTATCAAATGATTGTTACTGAGTTCGGAGGCTAGCAATGAATCTACGACCTGTGCGGTGAGCAAATTGGGACACTCTGTAGATTGACATGGAAGGGTAATGACGCCAGTGTGAAATTCTTCTTTAAAACCATTTGTAAGAAATGAAACCAATTGACTATCCGGATGAGAAGAGAGCGGTAATTGAAATAAACTGTAGTTGAAGGAGCCTAGTCATTTATTGTGAGTTGGATTACGTGGACAAATAGGACGTGCATGCGACTTGCGGCATAATGTGCAAACATGTAACATTTTGCATGGGTTAAAGAAACAACCTCTACCGTTATAGTTGTTACATATAGGTGTGGAACCCATGTAGTGGATGGTACGTCCTAGTTTATCTTTGGTAGGTCGTGAGCTGGAAGCAGGAAGGGGGTTGTCTGGAAGAGGTAACGTGGCTGGCGAGCTGGCGTTATCTGAAGTACTGGGAGATGAGATGGGGCAAAAGTTGATAGTGTGACTGGCTGATTGGCAGGAAGGACAGACGGGAGCCTTTAGACCTGCAAAATGGCGGCAGAATAGTTCTTGGTCCAATAGGCTCCAGTCGGTGACAAACTGGAATTGTTCTAATGCCGCCGCTGCCTTGGCTGAGAAATCTCTATGGTAGTCATAGAAAGTGAAACCACCGTAGCGGTACCCTAAGTCGACTAATGTATACAGATACTGGTCGAGTTCTTGCCTTCTGGAAGGGAAGGAGGAGCAAAGGATGTCTCTGAAGATACTGAAAGCCAGGACGAATTCTGGAATATTAAGCTTCTTGGAGAGTCTGGGGTCTCTAGATTTAAGGGTGACTGAAACGTCTCCATAATTAATGGTTCGGTTTTCAGTCATGTCCTGGGTTGCAATAAGCAGTGACACCAAATTGACATCCTTCCCCTCCAGAATTTCTTTGCGTAAGTGAGCTGGAACCATGTGGGCAGGAGTAATGCGAGGGGGAACTGATAAAGCATTACCTGGAGCTGACTGAATAGAGGAACTGGGAGCTGGTTGCGTAGAAGGCCTGTTGATGTGTTCTAAAGATGTCAGTCTGGACTGCATGTCTGTCATAGCGGACGATACACTAGTGAGAAGCTGAGTAAGGTGTTGAAGTTGAGTAGATTGATCTGTCTGAGGAGTTGTCTGGTGGGTGTGGGGGGGGGAGGTGACCTGAGGGGGAAAAAGCAGGCGAAAAAGTTCCGGCTTTCTGGCGGAAGCCAGGAACGGGATATGTCTGCGCAGTAATTCTGCAGTGATTTTTGGAATCGTCCATTCCCTGTAGGACTGATTGCTGTTTCTAGGGGTGACTGTAGGTTCTTCAGCTGGCTCCTCGTGGTCGGATGCGGCTGGGATGGAGTTGAGTTCCAAGTTGGGGCTTGAAGAGAGCACAAGAGAATGGTGAGGGGGGGGGGATTGGAAAGGGGAGGGATGTGAGGAGGGTGATTGCCATCAACCTTACTAGCAAGGAAACCGGAGCGCAGCTTGCTTGATTCCTGGCCACTTTGTAGGGCCAGATGTCCCGTGCAGAGCTGCTTGCTTGAGGTCAGCTGTTGGATGGTTGTTGTGCGTAGGGGGCTCCCTATAGGTCAACATCCGGGCTGGACTGTACACCTTCAGGACAGCCGTGAATATGTAAGACCGAGGGGAGACTAGGAGTGGAAGAAGGTGGAGGGGGATAAGGTGCCAGGTGAAGTGGAATGTACCTCTGACGAGAGGTAAATAAAAGGTGTGTGTAAGGGGGGGGGGAATGGGGCTGTGTAACTAGATCTCCTGTTCCTCTGACGGGAGGAATGGAGAAAATAAAGGGGGGGGGAACCTTGCCTCTGACGGGAGGCAAAGCGTGCTGGAAAGAAGGGGAAGAGACCAAGCTCTGGATCACGTGACGACGTGAGAGACTTGGAGCCTTATACTAAGGTAGTGGAGGAGTGAGGAAGGACTAAAAGAGGAAAGAAAATCTATAGATGGGGGGGGAGGGGGCAGTAAAGGAAGGTTGGGTCGATATGTGCCTTACCTAAGAGGATCTGACATGACTAAGGCTGCAGGAGAAAAAACCGAATATGAGCTAAAAGACAGTGAATTAATTAGAATCATTGAGAAAAGGAAGATCACTGTACCTTGCAGATCGACGGAACAGGGGCAGGAAAACTGGAATTGCTGATTCTGAGGTGACAGGAAGCAGCAGCTGAAGGCGGGATCTGCCGATGAAAAATAGGATAAGAACTCAGAAAAAACTAACCGGGACTAGGACGCGTATGAAAGTCGCAGAACCTTACTTTGATAGAATGAAATTCTGATGACTAAATTATTTATGTAAGATAGCTTCAGTGATTAAACAAAGCTCGCCTAAAGAGAGAAGGGGACATAGAAGAAAGCAATGACAGAGATAGGATGAACTAGCACAGATGCATATAAGATGGGAATACTTGCGTAGTTAATAATAATACATTGGACAAGTATAGCCGCTGGATTTATTATATACTGTAAAAGTCAGCAGAAATGTAAACACAAACCCGAACAATGCTTGAAACCTCAGGACTGGAGGATACGTAGCAAGATAGATGAAAATCTGGACAGGAATGACAGCAAGTAGCTCGGCAAGGCTGAAGATGTAGAGCAAGATGGTTAAGCTTACACAGATTAAATCTAGTTTAACATCAGAGAGAATAATGATATTGGAATGGCATTCGTGCTAGAAGTAAAATGCAGGAAATGTTTTGAATTTTATAAGGGTGTTCAAACAACTAGATGATCAATGATGCTTTCTGGGTAAGTGATAAAGCCCCCAACTAGCATAGAAAGTCAAATTATTGCTACATAGTTCTTGCAGTTAATGGTTCTCATAGAATGGTCCTAACTAAATTTCACTAGGTCCAGTATTTACAAAACATCCTATATGCATCACTGTTCAGGTCATAAACATCAGGTATTCATGTCTGTAGATTCTAGACTGTCAACTGGGGAGAGAGAACGCAGGGAGCGAAGCATGAAATGTGAACACAGGAGAGAGACGTGTAATGTGAGCACGGTAGAGAGACGTGCACCAGGCTCATTGTTTTTCACTCATGCACACTCACGAGTGGGAAACACAATCCACATGGACAAGGAGCACACGTGGCTTGTAGAGCGGAGCAAGCAAAGCCCAAGGACAGTGATCAGTGTGTATGTATAGAACACAGGCTTACACACAGTATAGAGAGAGGAGAGAGGATTATTCTAGGCATATACTAATAATCATCCTTTATTTGGTTTCGTTTTTTGTGTGGATTAATAAGAAACAATGTAGGGAAGGCAGGTTACCTGGGAGGCTAGGAGATCGAAGGGGAAGCCAGCCACCGGCGTGAGTTGATGATGTCACGGGAAGTGACGAAAACGGAAGCTGCGGATGGAAGTGCGCATGCGCTGGAGATGAGATAGACGACGTAGGACGCCAAAATGGACTGACAGATGCCTCAAGGAATCGCGAGGACAACTGTAAACGTCGTCTAAGTAGGAGAGCCTGCCGGGTCTTAAGAACCCTTCAGCCCCTCCCACAAATACGGGCTCAGCCCGTACACATGTCACAGGATTACACTGTTGTATGCATTATGCCCATGGATAGTGGTACTGGAGGTCGGATATGAACTGGGATCATCGCCACAGATCGGGGGTGGAACCAGCAGAAGTGGTGACATGAGACAGGTGCTGCTTCCTATAAGTCCTAGTGCTGAGGCATAAGCAGCAGCAGCCATCCCCAGTGTTTGCTCCTCCCTCGAATGTTTGCCTCATCTGTTAAAGCATCTCAGCCACTCTAGAAGAGCATGGTCTGCAGAAAGAGTTGGGCTTTGAAATCCCATTGAGGCTTGAAACTTAAAAGGATAGTAATGTTTCAAAATAAAAGCAGCTCCAATTAATCTTCATAGTATTTGGGCCATGGAGAGTGTTATTTCAATACTATCAGAGTTGTAGTTCAAGAATAATTGAATGATAAAGTTTCCCACTCCTGCCCATGTTACTTGTGTAAGCCACCTCCCCTCAGATGCGGAATCTGGTCCATAGACCAGACATTTCACAGCAAGGGACAATCATCTTAGTGTGAGAACAATGAAAACCCTGCCCCCAGTGACATGTTTTTCAGGTTTTTACCTTATCTTAATTGAAGATTGTCCCTCTCTGCAAGCTATCTGGACACCACCTTTCTGTTCTGAGGTGAGCAGTGTTACATCAGTAAAGGGGCAGGAGGGGGATACTTTATCATTCAATTACTCTTGAACTACAACTCTGACAGTATTGAAATAACACTCTCCATGGCCCAAATACAATGAAGATTAATTGGAGCTGCTTTCATTTTGAAACATTACTATCCCTTTAAATGGGTTGTAAAACATCAAGTGTTTCAAAACAGCAGAAGCTGGTGATAGTCTTATGGTGTATATTGTATTTTTATAAAGTCTGGTTTGGTCCAGTGAATGTTTGGTAGTTATTTTCTGTGAAACCTTCTGGCAGTATTGACATTATCCATATGTGGGAAATTTTCTAAAAAGTGAAATGATATTGATAATGTTAACTGAAGACTGAGATTAAAAAGGTTGTGCCTTGTGCAGTTACGAATTGTTCAAGCACCACCTCCTCAGAGGACAGCTAGGAGGAAGGAAATCTGGAGAATTGTTGACTCTGGTAGAGTGAGGGTTGGGGATTGTAGACCTGCTCCAAAACCAGTGACTTGGCATTATTTCTTTTTTGCACTTGTAGATATGAGAGGTTTACATCAGTAAACATAGAAAGGTAGAATTTGACAGCAGATAGACATTTGGCCCATCTACTCTGCCCATTTGTTTCACTGTAAAAACCTTAAACTTAATTTGGTCTTTGGTCTTTTCTTATATTGATGATAGCCTTATGCTTATTTCTTACATGCTTAATAATGAACCCTTTGAGTGCCAGAGGAGTATGAAACGCATTGAAAAGCAATGCGTTCCATAACCCTCTGCCACTCAAAGGTTAAAGGACCAGAGTAGCGTACAACAAAATTTTTCAACACGTATTGCACATCACACTGATCCTTAAGGGGTTAAATTCCCTCACTGTAATAACGTCTACAGACAACGGATCCAGAGACCAAATGCTCATGGAGGATATTAGCAGGTTCGCACCTGTACAGACCACGTACCAAATAGAACGGCTGCGCTACAGGTCCGCACTTGGAAGCCGCAGAGGTACAAAGGCTAGAGGAAGTCCGCCAAGCCACCAAGGACAACCCTAGGTTATCCCCTGGAGCGTTTGTATGCTGGTTGCGCATTGGACAATCCCGGGCTATGTCAAGGTGGTGGTCAGACACACCGGAGTAAACACGGAATGCTGGGTCAGCCAGAGCTGCAGGTTTGCACCAGATTGGATGTCAGACAGGCCAAGGGGTCATACACAGGACGGGTAGTCAGACAGAGCCACAGGTCAACACCAGAACGGATAGTCAGCCAAGCCAGAGGTCATACACAGAAAGGATAGTCAGCTAGAGCCGCAGGTTTGCACCAGATTGGATGTCAGACAGGCCAAGGGGTCATACACAGAGCGGGTAGTCAGACAGAGCCACAGGTCAACACCAGAATGGATAGTCAGACAAAACCGGATCGCACACAGAGCCCAAAAGCACAACTGCACTGGAACACCACGAATGGGCAACTGAAGTGGTGTCCAGGCAGTTTTTAACCTAATTGCTCCACCCCTAGAGGTGGAGCAGAACGGGCGCTGTGACTTTAAGAACCAGGTTGCGACGTCATCAGGGAATCCCTGAGATGCGCGCCTGGTTCAGATGTGGCTGGAGCCGCCAGAGGGAGCAAGAGGAGGACGGTCGCCTGGAAGGACGCCAAAGCGCACCGGTCCTCCATCAAAGAGAGCCGCACGAACCGGCTGCCCACGCATCTGGCGGTCGACGAGGTAAGCGACGCTTACAGTCGAGGCAATATATTTTAACAATAATATATACTTTGCTATATTTCATACTGTTTTTATTGAGATTCCTGGTTTCTAATTGTTTTTACCCCTTTGAGTGCCAGAGGGGTACCCCTCTAGCACTCAAAGGGTTAATATATATATATATATATATATATATATATATATATATATATATATGTATCCTATTATATAAAAGGCCAGATGTATGTTTGTCCAAAGCAGTCATGCACAGTAGAGACTGTTGATGCAGTCATGCTCAGTAGACACTGCCCGAACGTGCAGAATGCTGGCCTGTGTACATGGGCTTTTGCAGTCATGCACAGTAGAGACTACCCGAATGTAAAAAATGTTGGCCCATTTTCACTGGCTTTTACACTAGTATATATATATATATATATATATATATATATATATATACACTGTGTGCACAATTATTAGAAAAGTTGTATTTTTGAGGATTAATTTTATTATTGAGCAACTACTGTGAATAGGAGAATATCTATGTGTGCACAGTTACTGGGCAACTATTAGTGTGCAGAATTATTATGCAACTAAAAGAAAAATGATAATTTTCCCTTACGTGTTTATTTTCATCTATTAAAGTGAGAATACTAAACAAACAACTCAAAATTTACAAATAAACATTTGTGACATTTCCAAAAAAAAAATTGGTGAACAATACAGCCACCCCTTTTTTTTAATAATAGTCATAAGCCTTTCATTCATGGAGTCTATCATTTTCTTGATCTGTTGACGATCAACTTTTTGTGCAGCAGCAACCACAGCCTCCCAGACACTGTTCAGAGAGGTGTACTGTTTTCCTTCATCGTAAATCTGCCATTTAAGAAGGGCCCACAAGTTCTCAATAGGGTTTAGGTCAGGTAAGGAAGTGGGCCATGTCATTATTTTATCATCTTTAAGGCCTTTACTGGCTAGCCGCGCAGTGCAGTACTTTGATGCATGCGATGGAGCATTGTCCTACATAAAAACTATGGTCTTCTTGAAAGATGCAGACTTTTTCCTGTACCATTGCTTGAAGAAAGTGTTTTCTAAAAACTGGCAGTAGGTTTGGGAGTTGAGTTTGAGTCCATCTTCAACCCAAAAAGGTCCAACTAGCTCATCATCGATAATACCAGCCTATACCAATACCCCTCCTCCACCTTGCTGGCATCTGAATTGAAGTGGAGCTCTGTGCCTGTTACTGATCCAGCCACGGGCCCATCCATCTGGACTGTCAAGATTCACTCTCATCTCATCAGTCCATAAAACCTTTGAAAAATCTGTCTTCAGATATTTCTTGTTCCAGTCTTGACATTTCAACTTATGTGTCTTGTTCAGTGGTGGTCGGGTTTCAACCTTCCTTACCGTGGTCTCTGAGCACTGAACAGCTAGTACTTCTGGACACTCCAGGTAGGTTGCAGTTCTGGAATATGACAGCAGTGGAGGATAATGGGTTCCTGGTAGCTTCATGTTTGATTCTTCTCAAATCTCTGGCAGTTAATTTGCGTCTTTTTTTCTCAACACATTTCTTGCGACCCTGTTGACTATTTGCAACAAAACATTTGATGGTTCTGTGATCATGCCCCAATATCTTAGCAATTTCAAGAGTGCTGCATCCCTCTGAAAGACTTTTTACAATTTTTCACTTTTCAGAGTCAGTAATATCTCTTTTTCTGCCCATTTTTCCTGAGGAAATGACGGTGCCTAATAATTATGAACTCCTTGACATAGGGTGTTTTTCTCCTTAGGCTACACCCTCTCTCATTACACAAATACACATCACCTGATATGCTTAAATCCAATAAGCATTCAAGTTTATACAGCTTGACGTTGGAAAATATGTATAAAAATGATTATATGGTCAAAATACTCACTTGTCTAATAATTGTACACACAGGTTATATATATATATGTATATATATATATATATATATATATATATATATATATATATATATACACACACATACACAGTGGATATAAAAAGTCTACACACCCCTGTTAAAATTCCAGATTCTTGTGATGTTAAAGAACGAGACAAAGATAAATCATGTCAGAACTTTTTCCACCTTTAATGGGACCTATAACGTGAACAATTCAGTTGCAAAAAAAACTGAGATCATGGAGGGGGAAAAATAAAAAATAAAAAAATCACAACAGGGGTGTGTAGACTTTTTATATCCAATATATATATATATATATATATATATATATATATATAACTTTTGGTAATAACCCATTTTCTAGTTTGATTCTGTTATGAATATATAGACCATAAGAAAAGAGGCAGTGCTCTTCAAGTATCATATAGTGGGGATATTTATTTGATAGCAGCCCATATTGCACTGTAGGGCGCAGGAGTAAGTAAATACTATTTAGATAAAAAGGGGTCACGTAATGCATGTTACTGCCCAATGCATGGAACTGAATGGGAAATTCAAACTCAAATGGGCACGAAATTTATCGCCAGACATGTTTTTCGTCATGCTGTAGTTTTTTACAGCACAGGTAATTGGATGGCTTACTGTGCTTGAAAAATGTTTTTCAAAACTTTTTTTTTAATGCTCTCTATTGGATCAAGCCCCTTGTCTTTAATCCTTCCCAATAAGATAAGTGTTTTCTCTTTATTTTGTGTCCTGCATTTCCATTTTTGGAGGTCTTCTGGTTATGTCTGAGCATTTAAAAGAGTGTCACAGAAGAAAATAGAGACAGAGATGAATTGGCATTATGCCAACTTAGGAAAGGATCGGTTCAATACTGTATTCATTAATTTGTTCAGTAGCTGGATAAAGCATCTCTTGGACAGTGATTCATTATCTTTATTTATTTATATCAACAAGTAAGTGAGACTTAAAAACAACACCAACCATCAACATTTAATGGACTGTTTGTTAAAATATGTGTGACAATAGAGTCAATACTGCTTGATTTAGAATACCTTGTTAGTAGCTATCATCTCTTCAATAGATAATGATGATAAATCCCTACACGACTATACCATTTATGAGAGCTAGGTGTCACTGTTGTATAGAACACCCAAGCTACTATAAGATACAATGTTTCTTTTTATATGAGCTATAAAGTTATCTATGTAGAGATCAGAATAGTGTTTCTCAACCAGGGTGCCGTAGCACTTTGGTGTGCCACGGACATCCACTTAGGGTGCCCCATTTTATCTATAAGGCTCTGACAAAAATGGAAATGTAGACTTCCAACTGTACATTTAAGGACATTTCTATGCACAATATGTTTATTTTAGCTGTGAGATCTAACAATAATTCTCTATTTATGTATTTGTAACCTTCATTACACCTTTGACAAATGACATAAAATGATAGGGGTGCCCCAAAAATGCCAGACTGTGTGTTAGGTGTGCCTTACGTAAAAAAAGCTTGACAACCACTGGATCAGAAGATTCATCAATGTAAGAATGGTACATATATCACTCCTATAAGCTGGATATCTCAGTTGTGTGAGACGCTACCGCTACTGTGTACAACGTATTTTCTTTAAATTACTAGGACCGATTCTTTGAATATACTTTTATGATCGTTAGCAATATCCCAATACACATGTGTATGTTCCCTTTAAGTATTCTATGGTCACTACTCATTACAGTTTTTAGAGGTTTAGACCATGAAATAGTTCATTGTTACAATGGGTGCCCTGGATAATTTCAATGTATATAATCTCCATATACATAGTATGGGAGATACATCTGTCTGGTCTGTGATGTTTGTCTGATTAATGCTCACAGTCTAGGGATATATAGACCATGCAATTTGACATGTGATAAATCAGATTAAAAAATGATCATAGCATCATTCGATACACCTCTATTCAAAATAATTGGGAGATGGTGGTCCCACATTAATTCAGTCACAAAGCATGCATTAATTAGTTATAATTTAAGTGTTATGGTCTACCTTACTAATGAGTAACTAATTTACTGGAAATAGTAAAATATTGAGGAAATTAGTCTAAGTCAGATATAAGTCCTGCCAAAGGAGGTATTCAATCAAAAATGGACTGTTGGACTAAAAACTCTTATGGCCCTACACGTTTCACCAGACAAGGCCAGCTTCTTCAGATACACTATATAAGATATATACCCATTGTAACAATTATCTATTTCATGGTCCAAATCTCTAAAACCTGTAATGAGTATTGACCATAGAATATTTAAAGGGAGCATCAATATGTCTATTGGTATGTTGGCAAATATCATATAAGTATATTAAAATAAACAGTCCCAGTAATTTAAAGAAAATACATTGTATCTCACAGTAACGAGGTGTCTCTCACAACTGAAATATTCAGCTTATTCAAGCCATATATATTTACTATTCTTTCACTGCTGAATGTTCTGATCTCTACATAGATAGTAACAATCTAGCTCATATAAGAAGACACACTGGTGGTTATGCACTAAGGTGTGATAAAGAGGTGATAACATAGAGAAGACATCTCCAGTGATATCACTTCTCCAATTTATATGTTAGTCTATAGCCCCTATGCACTAAGATCTCCAAACTTGGAGAAATCTTAGTGCATTGGCTCCATAGAACAACATAGGAAATGGAGAAGTGATATAATTGGAGAAGTCTTCTCTTCATTATCACCTCTTTGTCACTCTTTAGTGCATAACCCCCAATGTATCTTATAGCAGCTTGGTTGTTCTACACAAAAGTGACACCAAGCTCTCATAAATGGTATACACTTGTAGGTATTTATCATAAATAAGCTATCTATTGGAAAGATGATAGCTACTAACAAGGGGGGAAATTAACTAAGTGGTGATAAAAAGGTGTTAAAATGTGGAGATGACTTCTCCAGGTTATCACTTCTTCAGTCTCTATGCTATTCTATGGAGCCTATTAATTAATTATGCATAGGCTTCATAGAATATCATAGGAATTGGAGAAGTGTTAAACTGGAGAAGTCATCTCCACTTTATCATATCTTTATCACCTCGTTGTCACCGCTTGGTGAATCTCCCCAAAGGTATTTCAGATCAAGTAGGACTGCATCTATTGTCACACATATAGTGACAATCAGTCCATGAAATGTGGATGTTTGGTGTTGTTTTAAGTCACGCTTTTTGTTGATATATGTAAATAAATATTTTGAATGAGTGTCCAATTGATGCTTTATCCATCCATTGAACTGATCCTTTCCTATGTTGGATTAATGCCAATTCTTCTCTGTCTCGCTTTTCTTCTTAATATATAGTATAAGAAGTCTAAACTTACCATGTTAGACTAATCTTCCTAGGGATTTTGCTGGCACATTACACTCCTTTTGTTCCGTGGCCCAGTGCAAGAAACTCTGGGCCCCTCTTCCCCTAAACAGAGGCCTGCATGGCTTAAAAGCCTTATTTTCTCTAAGGCTACTATTCCTTCATGAATTAAGGGTGTTCTTTAGTCCTTGAATCCAGACCACCCTGTTCTCCCCAAAAGGCATTTCAGTCATTTTAGGGATGATTTTTCCATGGTATAGGGGGATTCCATTTACCCCAGAGAATTTGAGGAAGGTCATGGGACATTTGTTGAGGATCTTATTCATGTGTTTTTTTTGGAGACCCTTAAGGTTTCTGAGGCCTCAGTTTTGGGTTGCTTATCTCAGGATATTTTTGAAAAGGTACAAGAGGGGTGAGGTACTAATCCCTCCCTATCATTCCGGTGAACCAAGTGGTTCTTGAGGAGTGGTAGATGCCTGATAAGAAACTATTTATTCCTAGGTGCATTTATCTTTTACATGCCTTCTCTCCTGCTACATTACAGCATTTCTTTCACAATATGGTCAACCAGGATGTTGCAGGTGATTTCAGAAGGTTGTAGTTGCAGGATAGATTTAAAATCTCTTCCTCTTCCTCATGTCCACAATCCCTTGTGATCCAACGCAGGGCCATCTGTTCTTAGAAACAGTCTCTTCCCTGATGGATATGCAGGTCCTAGTGCCTGTTCCTCCTAAAAAGAGATTCAGGGAATTCTATTCCAACCTTTTCCTAGTCCATAAAAAAGGACTGCGGCTGTTGCCATAAGCTGGAATTTTTGTTCTTCATTATTGCCACCATGTGTCCCAGGGAGTTTTTTGCTTCCCTTTACATTAGACATCTGCATATTCCCATCCATGCAGATTATCAGCAGTTTGTCATGATTCTCTGGGTTTTCCTGTCTTTACCAGGTATTCTGGTTCTTTTACCTGTCTCTTGTTTTCCCCATCTTGTTCTAGTGACACCCTTGCTTGGGCCTATATCAAGCCTGACAACCTTGTGTCAGTGCACGATCAAAGTGTTCTGAGTATCCAGTCTTTGAAGTTTGTACCTAGTGTTTCCAGTGTTTGATCCGGCTTTCCTCGACTATGTCTCTTGTCTCCTGATTCTGCTATGACTCCTGTATTGGTTTTGATCTCAGTATGTTATTCGACTGTTATTCTGCCTGCTGATTTTGTACCGTGCTGCTGATCCAGTGTTTGACAGAGGCAACTATACTTCTGGTATAGTATACCACAGAAGCCATTTCCAATTAAGCCCCAAGTGGGTAAAAAAATCATTCCTGACTCCAAATGGCAGTAAGATAGTTCCCTGGATCAACAACCTATTTGCATTGAAGCCATCTGTCATAATTCTCAATATTGTTCTGTGCTTTTTTGAAAGCGGTTACAATATCTGCAAGCACAACATCCCAAGGCAAATAATTCCATAGCTTTACCACCCTTACTGTAAAAAAAATCCCTGTCTTTGTTTAGTTGAAAGAGCCTTTCCTCTAGTCTTAATGGATGACCTCTCTTTCTTATCTCAGCTCTTTGCATAAATAATTCATTGGATATATTTGTAAATGGTAATCATATCACCCCTTAGAATTCTCTTCTCTAATGTAAACAAACCCAGTTTGGCTAGTCTCTCTTTATAACTGAGATTATCCAATCCATTTATTAGTCTTTTTTGCATGTCTCTGTACCTTTTCCAGTTCAACAATATATTTTTCAAGAACTGTTGCCCAAAACTGTACTCCATATTCTAGATGAGGCTTAACCAATGACTTATAGAGAGGTAGAATAATAT
The DNA here is from genome assembly GCA_037306005.1 of Rhinophrynus dorsalis. NCBI lineage: Eukaryota > Metazoa > Chordata > Amphibia > Anura > Rhinophrynidae > Rhinophrynus > Rhinophrynus dorsalis. The sequence goes on from CM074722.1 coordinate 172,999,192, forward strand.
TAGCATTCTGTGCATCTACACCTCTTTTTATGCAGGCTAGTACCCTATTTCCTCTTGCAGCAGCTGAATGACTCTGCACACTGTTGTGAAGTCTATCATCTATCAGTACTCTTAAATCTTTATCTAATGAGGATTCCCCAAGCTGTTTCCCATTTAGAGTATATATGTAAATTCTTATCTGTTCTGATCACTGTGATCAGAAGACTCACTGAACAGGCTCTTTCAGCACCAGAGGGGGTATGCAAGCTTTGCTCAGGAACGAATATACCCTCTGGTGCTGAAAGAGCCTGCAAGGATTAAGATCGCTTTTCCTTCCAAGGGTTTTTACTTGCTAATGCTATATGTGTCTTAGGGGATCAAAGTGATCAGGGTAAGCATGACATTTTGGTCAGAAAGATTGATCTTAATGGCTCCAGCACCAGAATGGTGCACACTGCAGAGCAATGCATTGTCCATACCTCTCTCACTCAGAGGGTTAGTAACCTGGTATACACAGCAGTCCCACAAGGTGAATCTAAGATATTGGATCTGGAAAGACATATTGCAGCAATGTGTGATATTTGATACCTGGAAAGGAGCTTGGAGTTCAATGAGTAGGTAGCATGTTGGTTTAGTCGTGAAGAGGGAGGAGTTGTAGATGAGGGTTGGCAGGTAGGCAGCTGAGTAACAGTAAAGAGGGGATACAGTGGGAAGAGGAAGATGAAAGCCAGTCCTGAGTTGACTCAGTCATACAGATTAGCAAAATTGTGTGAAGATGTTGATGAAGATAGCTCAGATTTGGCATTATTGCAGAAGAAGATCACTTAAGTTGAAGTCTTCGGGGCTGATGCCTCATCAGAGAATAAACTCGTCACCTTACTGCTTGAACTTTCTCTTTTGTTTGGACATAATTTAGAAGAAATTACTAAGAAAATGACTGGAGGAAAAAAGCCCCTTTTTACCTCAAGACAGAAGAACAGGGGCAAACACTGGAAATCAAAAACCCCAAAAAATCCTCAGAAAGTAGGAGGTTTGAGAGAGGTCATCCAGACATTGAAAGAAAAGCAAATAATAGAGGAAGTTTATGTGGAACAAAAGAAGATAGGAGTATATTCAATCCTTTTTATAGTGCCAAAGATGTCCAGAAGCTATAGTCCCATTCCAGACCTGAAATTAATAAACTCCTTCATTCAGTGTCAATCTGTCAAGATGGAGACTGTAATCTCATTACATAGAAGATAGAAACATAGAAGATTGACGGCAGAAAAAGACCACCTGGTCCATCTAGTCTGCCCTTTAGTATTCCTTTATTGTTATCTTAGGATAGATACATGTTTATCCCAGGCATGTTTAAACTGTGTTACTGTGGATTTATCAACCACCTCTGCTGGAAGTTTGTTCCAAGTTTCTACTACTCTTTCAGTGAAATAATATTTTCTAATGTTTTTCTTGATTTTCCTCCAACTAGCCTCAGATTGTGCCCCCTTGTTCTTGTATTCAGATTCTTATTAATCACACTTCCCTCCTGAACCTTGTTCAGTCCTTTAACATACTTAAAGGTTTCAATCATGTCCCCCCTTTCTCTTCTTTCCTCCAGACTATACATATTTAGATCTCTGAGTCGTTCTTGATAAGTTCTATGCTTTAGACCTTCCACCATTTTTGTAGCTCTTCTTTGAACCCGCTCAATTTTAGTTATATCCTTTTGCAGATGAGGCCTCCAGAACTGTACACAGTATTCCAGATGTGGTCTCACTAGAGCTCTATACAGAGGGATCACAATCTCCCTCTTCCTGCTTGTTATACCTCTAGCTATGCAGCCAAGCATACGATTTGCTTTCCCCACCGCCTGGTTGCATTGGTTACTCATCTTGAGGCTGTCAGAGATGACCACCCCCAAATCCTTCTCTTCTGAAGTCTTTGCTACCACAGAACTGCCAATACGATAGTCAGATTGAGGGTTTCTTGTCCCCAAGTGCATTATTTTACATTTGGAAACATTGAACTGAAGTTTCCATTGTTTTGACCACTTATCTAATAGTGCCAAATCATTCTCCATATTACAGACACCTCCTGGAACATCAACCCTATTACACACTTTTGTGTCATCAGCAAACAAGCAAACCTTCCCTGCCAAGCCTTCCCTTATGTCACTTACAAACATGTTGAACAGAACAGGGCCCAGAACAGATCCTTGTGGCACTCCACTTGTAACCAGTCTCTGCTCAGAATACACTCCATTAACAACAACCCTCTGGTTTCTGTCCTTCAGCCAACTGCAGATCCACTGAACTATCCAGGGGTTAAGTCCAATTTTTGATAATTTATCTATCAGCTCTTTATGGGGAACTGTATCGAAAGCTTTACTGAAATCCAGGTAGGCGATATCCACAGCACCACCTTCATCCAGCACTTTAGTTACATAGTCAAAGAAATCAATGAGATTAGTCTGACAGGATCGGCCCTCAGTGAAGCCATGCTGGTTTGGGTCCATCAGGTTGTTTTTTGTTAGATGGTCAATTATCTTCTTCTTTAGAAGAGTCTCCATCATTTTTACCACTACAGATGTCAGGCTGACTGGCCTGTAGTTACTAGCTTCTTCTTTACTACCCTTCTTGTGAATGGGTACAACATTGGCCATTCTCCAATCATCAGGAACTTCTCCCGTAAGAAGGGACTGGTTATACAGATTAGTCAGGGGGCCAACTATGACAGATCGGAGTTCTTTAAGAACTCTAGGGTGGATTCCATCCGGACCCATCGCTTTATTTGACTTTAGCCGGACAAGTTCCTCTAGAACATCGGCCTCTGAAAACACTGGGGCTAAAATTATACAACTAGAGGCAATGCTGTGTTCAGCCATTTTCTGATTATGAGGGCCGCCGTCTGAAAAAACTGAGCAGAAGTAGTTATTCAGATGGTCAGCGACCGCCTTTTCCTCTTCTATATACTGATTTTTTCCGTTGTTAATTTTTGTAATCCCGCAGTTTTTCTTCTTCCTGTCACTGATATATCTGAAGAAGGTTTTATTCCCCTTCTTAACAGATTTGGCCATTTCTTCCTCTTTTGAGGCTTTAGCAGCATTTATCATCTGTTTAGTCTTCTTCTGTATAGTTTTATACCCTTCTCTGTCCGCTTCACTTCCAGTCTCTTTATATCTCTTATAGGCAGACTTTTTATCTTTCACTATAGCTCTTACCTCTCTAGTAAACCATAGTGGATTTCTCTTTCTTTTCCTCTTGCTAATTTGTCTAACATGTAATCTTGTTGCCTTTAAGAGGACTTCTTTGAGTGTCTTCCACTGAGTACTCACTCTCGGTGTTTTATCCCACCCTTTTAATTCTTTCTTTACATATTCTCCCATATCCTCAAACTTCGTCTTCCTAAAGTCCAATACTTTGGTTGCAGAATGGGATTTCTCGTAGTCAGTCTGGATTCCGAACCACAAACATTGGTGGTCACTGGAACCTAGATTTTCTCCCACCTTCACCTCAGATACCAGGTCTCCATTTGTGAATACTAAGTCTAGGATATTGTCCCCTCTAGTTGGCGCCTTCACCAGCTGTTTTAGGGACATCCCCGTCAGGGCTTCTACGATGCTCCTACTTCTACATGTGGACGCACAAGGGATATTCCAATCAACATCAGGCATGTTGAAGTCTCCCATAACTACTATATCTCCCTTTACTGCCATTTGGGTAATCTCGTCCACTAGCATGTTGTCTTGCTCTTCAGATTGCCCCGGAGGCCTGTAGACTGCACCTATTCTTGTAACTGATCCCTTTTTATTCTGCAGACAGATCCAGAGAGTCTCCAACTCTTTACATGAATTCTGGATCGCTGTGGATTTTATGCTATCTTTAACATAAATGGCTACCCCACCCCCTCTTCTCTCAGCCCTATCTTTCCTATACAACGTGTATCCCGGAATGGCTATTTCCCAGTCATTACAGTCCCTGAACCATGTCTCTGTTATTACAATCAAGTCCAAGTCATCTCTACAAACTATTGATATTAGCTCGCTGAGCTTGTTGCCTAAGCTGCGAGCATTAGTACACATTACACGAAGAACATTCCATTTATCACCAACAATAACTCTATCTACCGCACCATCATTTACCTCACCAACATCTGTATGTAAAGCACCAGCAACTTCCTGTGCACCAACATCTGTATCTATCACACTAACAAACTCAGAACCCTGGTTCACCAAAACTGTTCGGGGACAGAAATCAATCTTCTCAATGAAATTCCTGCCCCCTCCATCTAGTTTAAATGCCTCTCCAAGAAACACCTGAACTCTTCTCCAAGTACCTCAGTTCCTCTGTTGATCAAGGCAGTGCCAAAAGAGGCCTTTCTGATGACCATAGACCTGATGGATACATACCATCATATTCCGATAAGACCAGCACATTGAAAATTCTTAAGATTTGCTATAGAAGAGGTTTCTTTCCAGTTCTCAGCTCTACCTTTCAGTGTATCATCTGCACCAAGAGTGTTTACAAAGGTCCTGGCAGCTGCCCTAGAACATCTAAGAGAGGAAGGAATTGTAATAATTTCCTATCTCAATTACATATCGATAATCTCAGAGTCAGATCAACAGGAAAGAAACCATACAGAATATACCATCAATCATCTGCAACATTTACGATGGCTCCTCAATCCCCAGAAAAGTTTTCACAGGATCTAGTGTTTCTAGGGATCAATTTAAACACTGTAGAAGGGATAGCAAATGAGATGCCTTGTCTGGTTAGTTCCTGCATCAGTTTGGGGAGGGTGAGGTGAGGAGGTGAAAGTAACAGAGGTAATTCAGTATGAAAAGCGAAGTGTAAGTAAACTGCTTGGAACAGGGGAGCGGTTTGGCTACATAGAAAACAATAGAATGCAACAAAACATAATAAAATGTCCAAAAATACTAATTAAAGATGGAGGAGCTTAAAAATATATTTCAGATATGTCCACTGCAGATGAAACAATATCCATATAGACACTATATCACAGACATATACTGGTCCACTTTTTAACAGATAGTTTTCACACTTTGTGTATGATCCGTTTATTAGAATGAAAAAGTTCTCATACTTTATATGTGATCCATACTATGTTAGCAGAATCAATTATCTCTGGATAGTATCTCCTTATTAGGAATGGGAGAAAATTTTTGCCTCAAACCAAAATCGGCAAGTAATGGCACTTCCCGCTTGCTGAATAATTTCCCACCAAAAGTGCAGTTTTTCCGCTTTTTTCGCCTAGCTCATTCCATTGAAATCAATAGGAAGATACATTTTTCCCGACCACCCGAACTGTTCTACCACCATATTCAAGTGTGTCAGGCTCTTACGGCATGCCATTCTGTGTTTGTGACAGGAGAAAGCAGCATGTTTTTGAGCTAGAGAAGAAAGGAAAATAAAGAGGTATTGAAGCTTAGTTTAGGAGGACATTTGTTCTCTGAATTAGGGCAGTCTGGGAGCCTTCTGGGGGAGAAGAAGGGAGGAAGGAGGTTGACACATGCAGCTGGGGTCCAAATTGCTGTCTGATCTTACTTTCATTGTCTCTGTGCTAGGGAATTCTGGGGAAAGAAGTTGATTTTGTTTTTTAGCAAGATATATTTTGGAGAAACTGTGATAAGATAGGGTGGACAACTTAAAAATAAATACAATAAAAAATTAAGAAAATACATACATAAATAATTAAACAAATAAATATATTAGGTGAAAGCTGACTGGGAGCCTGATGTGAACTCTGTGACTGAGGCAGAACTGATGGACAGCAGACGACATTGAGAATATTGTTGAGGGCTAAGGCAAGACATCACACACCATCAGTTGTTGAGTAATGTCCAGCAAACACACAAAGGAGAAAGGATGGAGCAGTACATTGATGTGGGAGTAATGTGGTAGTTCAAAAACTGACTGCAGCAATGGTTGTTGCCATGTGTACAATAAATGATGATGATCCCTCTCCTCCCAGGATCAGTGTAGTTTGTCAATATCCCACCAATCACACAAAGCCAGTCCCCCACCCCACATTACTACTACTACTACTACTGTTTTTTTCACTTGATATTATCATGAATATGTGTCACTTAAGCAGAACATTAGTGTTGTGGACAAAGGATAAATGCACTCTGCATGTTAACACATTTTTCAAGGTATATGTTGATGTAGTACTCACAACTTTGACTTCCAGCTACTTATTTCTCCACTACAGCCCTCAGAAGAAGTAATATTGTGCTGGGAATGTTGCACCTTAGAAAACATAGGTGAAAAATGTGTTGGAATAGGAGAAAAATGTTTTGGAATTGGAGAAAAATGTGTTGGAATAAGAGAAAAATGTGTTGAATAGGTGAAAATGTGGTAGGCTAGGAGAAAAATGTATTGGAATAGGTGAAAAATCTGCTGGAATAGGCAAAAAGGAGGAACATTTTGCACTGGAGAAAAGGAGAAAAATCTTCAGTTTTTTGCTGGAAATATTTCTCACTTTTCAACCACCCCTACTCCTTATACTGACTTGTAAAACACTGCAGGATATTAAATTGTCTTTAATTAAACATAGTTCACTTTGTCTTTAAGTATATTATTTGAGAACACCAATTTATAGCTCTTCAACATATTCGTGTCACTTTTGTATGAATGTCCTACAGTATATTTAAGAAGATGACAGTTTATAATAATGTGCCCAGTATATAGCTTGTTGCTGTTAGCATTTTCCAGATCACACCATTAGTTTATACGTTAACACTTGAAGTACTGGCAGGATACAGGTTTAATGACACCCTAGAGTATGAATATTATTATGTTGATACAACTTGTATGTCCCATGATAATATATGAAAGTATATAACATAAAGATGTATAATATGAACTCACCAAGACGTGATCAACGATTCAGATTGTTACCTTTTGTTGCTTTAAAGGGATAGTAATGTCCAATAATAATTTCAAATTGTATTGTAGATTAAAAAAAATTAATTATGTGGTGCAAATCCCATCTTTCAAACCTTTATGGTTTGAGAGATAATCGCATCGAAAGTTACCCCCTCCCTCCCCTTCCTCTGATGTTAGCTGTAAAGCTGACAGAAGGAGATCCGTGTCTGCCAACACAACACGGCTCTTCATCAGAGCCGAAATAGCGATATTTAAAAAGAACTGCTTCATTGGAACATGTATCCAAAAAACAAATGGAAGGCGCCAATAGTGCCTTATCATTTACAATAGAATTAATCTCAACAAAGGATATATATACACTCACATTGATTAATGGCTGTATAAATACATATGTACAGATACAGCTATATAGATTTTCAGGGTATATTATACCGTCCCTGTATGGTAATATGCTCACGTCTCCTTCGTGCACGTCCTCAATTCACACTTCTTAAATCCAATCTTCTCACGGGATAGATCAAAAAGAAGAAGAAAGCCGCTCCAACAAACGTTCTCCAAAATATCTATTTAATCAAAATACCAAATCTAAAACATTAAATGTGATTCCCACAATGCTACGTGTTTTGTAACGATCAAACGTTACTTTTTCAAGTTATGCAGGTAATCTAAATGGATACAAAGTGTTAAGCGGCTATTTAAAACTTCCTAACACCTCCTCATTGGATGATGGACAAATCAACTGGGAGCTGTCAATCCACAGATTAACCCCTCACATTGAGCAAGAGTTGGATGAAAACAATACCCTCCCGGTCTTCGTCCTACAAACCAACTCGGAGGTGAAATAACAGACCAAAACAAAGACATGACATCACAACCTAAAAATCAATGTACATAATACCATTGATGTCTAATATACTAATTCATAAAAAATATGTGTGAATATAGTATCATATCTATTATTCAACACTACGTACCAACACATGAAGTGAATGCGGCACAATCAACAGCAAATGTGTATATATATAAACATCTCATTAGAATCCAAATATCTATATGTCAATATGCTTTATTGGAACGGTCTACAAAGCGTGCTTCCAAACCAGGCACACTTTGTAGACCGTTCCAATGAAGTAATTATTTTTAAATATCTCTGTTTTGTCTCTGCTGAGGAGCCTCTGGCTGATCCCAGGACTGGGATCTCCTGCTGTCAGTAAAGCACTGACATCAGGAGAAGGAGAGGGAGGGGGGAACTTTAGATGCGAATATCTTTCAAACCATAAAGGTTTGAGCGATGGGATTTGCTACACATAATTTATTTTTTTTTAAATCTACAATACAGCATAACATTATTATTGGACATTAGTATCCCTTTAAATCGTAATTAGGCTGCTGGTTGATTGCTGCTTGTTTTTTCAGCACAATGTGAGTACAACATAAGGAATAGTAAGATCCACAGACGACGATATTAAAACTGACAAAGAAACTGATGTTTCCCAGTGAATGCATTTTCAGTTATGGTGGCACAAGATTGAAAAATGCTGACTCCATGACAGCTAATCCTGCTGCTGCTGGTCTAAACCCTTTGCTGCCTTCCTTTTCGCTATGCTAACACTTTATTGGGGCCTATCTTTATCTCTCTCGTCATCCACAATGTAATCCTCCACTTGATCTATAAGCATATCTTTATATTCCTTGACAGAATCCAATTCCTCAGAAAGATGCTGATAATCCTCATGACTCCTCGTTGTGACAAACTGATCACGCTTTGGCAGAAATTCTGTAATATTTTTTTATAGTGGGGATTCAGCAAAGTGGCAAGAATGTATTCTTCATTGCTTTTAATGGCCACTATGCAAGGATCTTGCTATCATGTCCTTGAACAGCTGGTGCATTCCTTCTTGTCGTTATGGTAAGACTCCTCCGCCATGCTCCTCAGGTTTTTCTGCAGTAAATATATGAGTGGAAGAATTTTGCCAATTCCTGCCTCTACATGATTAACAAGCATGCATATTTTGGAATTGTTTTTGTGAGGTTTTTGACTCCTTCCCAAGAACTCTATAAGTGTGGGTTGGTAGTACATAGCAAAAGAGCCCTGTAATGTTATTGCTTTAAGAACATAAGAAGAGAAGGAGTTAGAGGTAGAGACAGTATATGTGGTCAGTCTGACTCTTGCCATCTCCTACAACAAACTCAGAGTCATATTCCTCTGCAGCAAGATACATAGGTGCTATTTCGAATGAATAAACTCTCTGACACATCATCATCATCACTATATCTATTATATTCACCAGAGCCCCAGGAACGTTTTGGAGTGCTTTTTCTGCTTCTATTTGTTTTACCTCTGACATTTTAATAGTGTGTCTCTCATTCAGATAGCAACATGCTTAACTTTTGCATCTTGAGCAAAGTATCTCCATACTTTGGACTTCATAGATTGCAGGGTTCCTGAAGGGCTGCTAGTACTACTACAGGGCCTAGATGTTGCTGCAATAGTACTACTACTAGGTGTCTTCCAACATCAGCAGATGCACTCATCATAGCTAAGGTTGTGGATGTTGATTATCTGTATTAGTTGGTTACTCAAAATTAGTAGTGTGTGTGGCTGAGTAGGACTTGGATTTGGAATTGGAAGTGGTGATGATGCTGATAGTAACTAACAGGATGACTGTGTATTTTTGCTATTGCTGTTTGTTGATTAGGGTCAGACTTTCCAATTGTTCTAAAACAGTTTATAGACAGTGGACGATTGTGCCTTTGCCTTTCAGCTAACTTTATGGCCACGTCGCTCACTCTTAACTTCATCTGGATGATAGAGGGATATATTCTAGATCTACATCATCATCAGTCATTAGGTCATCCTTAAGATTGCTGCTTCTTGCCCACTACTTTCATATTCCTCTAGGCCTTTAGTGATCTTAAACTATTTCTTTTTACTTTTACTTTCACAATGTTTACTACTACTTTCAGAACAGGTGTTTTGTGTTTGTTTGTGTCACTGTCAGGTGCAGCAGTTGGTTGAGCTGCTACACCTTCTTCCATTATGCCATCAACAATAGAATAGTGCTGGTGGTGGTGGGACTTTGACAAACTACATCCTCCTCACGAGGAGGTTCTCATGCTGAAGTAACATTGGCTGCAGTTAGTTTTTGGACTACCACTTTACTCACATGTCCCTGCACTTCTTGTGCTCCTTTCCCCCTCCCCCTACACTTTGTGTGTTTGCTGGACATAAATCAACTACTGAATGTGTGTATGTTTTTATTGTAAAGTACACAATAGGACTGACCGAGTGTGATGTTTTGCCTTGGCCCCTCTATCTCGTCTAGTGTCAGTCTGCCTCAGTCACAGCTCACTTGCATAAAAAGGGGTATTGAAGCAAGAGTGGATAACATAATTTTGCCACTGTAAAAATCATTGGTAAGACCTCACCCCGAATATACAGTCCAGTTTTGGGCACCAGTTATGAAAAAGGATATTATAAAACTGCAGAGAGTACAGTGCAGTGAAACAAAATGAATTAAGGGAATGGAAGACTTATGAGGAACATCTAGACAAACTTGGTTTATTTACTCTAGAGAAAAGATGACTAAGAGGAGATCTTGTTACAATGTATAGTATGAAATAAATTATATGTGAGGTCAATACAAAGATCTCTCTGGTGGGCTTTTCCTTCCAAAGCCTGATCAAATAACTAGGGTCCACACTTTTAGATTAGAGGAAATGAGGTTTCATCTTCAGCTGAGGAAGGTTTTTTTACAGTAAGGTCTGTTAAATTGGAAAATCCCTTGACCAAGCAAGTGGTAATTGCAGATACATTTAAGAGAAGGTTAGATGCATTTCTTTCAAGCGTGAGCATACAGTGTTATACTGCGTATAAGTAGGTAAAACAGGAAGTTCCAGGAAAGGCTAATACTCATTTGGCTGCAGGAAAGCTTATATTATTCTAATGTTTCTGGGTTATGAAGCATAGGTTGAACTTTATGGACTTCTGCCTTTTTTCAGTGAATTTTTCCAATTAGTCACACAGGATTTTAGGGTATTTTAGGGTATTTGGGATAAACCTCCTTTGCTTACTTTCTGCCCCCCAGAGTCCCCCAGACTCAACTAATACAGAGAACATATGTCCTGCCTACAAGACTCCCTAAGACTCCCTAAACTAAGCTTCAACTCCTTTTTATTCACCTGTCTTATCTAGCTCAAAAATTTGCTGCTCTGTCTATTTTTCACAAACACAGAATAGCATGCTGAGAGAACCTGACACCCCTTTTAGACTATGCCTGTGAAAAATTTGCAGCTCGGTGAAGTGTAATTTTTCTGCTGTTTGAGGTGAAATTGTTTACCCATTCCTAATCCTGTCGTTATAATGCATTCTATGATATAATGCACTCTGTAAGACTGACTCATTGACTATGGCTCTCAGGGCCATATTTGTAAATAGGCCGAATAGGCACTGGCCTAGGGCGCTCAATTTTCAGGAGTGCCCAGCGATGGTTCTGTCACGCCCACCAGCCTGCCCACTTTAGAACTAGATGCCCCCCAGAATTGAAAACTGTGCTGCTTGGGCTGCCCCCACTGCTGCTAGCCTGCAGCCATGCACTACACCCTTCATCAAGGTGTAGCTTGCGTGGCTGCATATGTACTGCAGAAACCAGCTACACACATGGATTTTGCAGTGCACAGCTGGTGAGACAGAGTTCGCAGGGCAGCAGTGACCACCCAAATTTATTGGCAACAGGCCCGGCAGTGGCAGCAGCAGCCCCTAAGAGGCACGTACATGTTTTGTTAGGGTTCCCTGCACTTCAACAGATCTTGGGCTACTGAAGGGTTTCCAGGCTAATGGAACATGCCATCATCACACTAACTACTCTCAAGTACACTCTGCCCATACAGTCAGGCTTATTCCCCTTCTCTGTCATAGCCTGGACAGTAGTATGGGAATTTGTGTATAAATTCCATCAGCTAAGGTTTAATATCCAACTTATTTTGCTAAGGTCTTTTGTGGTATTTATGCTAGGAATGTGATAGGACTTTACTGACCATTATAATTTTTGTGTATTAACTTGTCATTCTGCAGGCTTTATTTCTTCACTTTGGTGAACACCCTTTCAAATACATTTAACCTAGTTGGGATGACACCGATAAGCTGCTTCACTTTTGTTGGACCACCAGCAGTGCATTGGTTTGCATTTGGTGCCTGGCTCTTTTGGCAACTAAATGGCTTGAAACATATTATAGTGCAGAACTTCAGTTATCTGTCAAGTAATGCTCATAGCATAACCTTAAGGGACTGCTAACAGATGTTAACTACATTCTGGTATTACCTAAACGTGCACATCCCAAGCCTTGGGTCTTAACTCTCTCCGTGCCAGAGCACACCCCTCTGACACTCAAAGGGTTAAACCTACACCAGCAGGCCCCTACTTTGCAACAACTAGGTATCTCCCATGTGACATCCTGGCTGCTGACTGTTCTCCCTGCAGTGCTGGTTTTCTAGCAACATGTGCCATTTCTTGAAATTTCCAGCCAAAGGTAACCTGGTTTATTTGCTAGAAACTGCAGCTCCCCCTTTTAAATCCCTGTGCAATCTGAAACCAGAAATGACCACATGCAGCAGATTAAAAACTTTAGGGTGGACATAAAAATGCACTTTTCTTGCCAACTGGAATGTACAGCAGCACTACTCCGTCAATGAAACATAACTGCCTAGAAACTACATATATTTATACTAGGGCAGGACTGTATTCCCACATACAAATGAGTTGGTGATGATCAGATTTTCACCTTTTGGGCTGAACCCCATTTAACACTTTGAATGTCAGAGAGGTGTCCAACACATTGCAATGCATTGGATACCACTCTGGCACGCAAAGGGTTACAGTGTGATACAGAGGTACTAATATATTAGTTCACTGCCACTGCATTAATGTCAGAGGGTGTTTTGCCTAGGGGTGGTTGAGATGTAAATCCAGCCCTGATGGCTCTCCATAAGTGGTAGGAACAACAATACCTGATGACCACTATATCAAAGTATAAGTTTACTGCTCCTTTAAATTAGTGGATTTCTGTTTGTTTCCTATGGTGTTATTGTCTTGCTCCAGAATAGGTCTACTTTTGACTTTGAGCATATGGGACATATTGACAGTATAAACAGTAGATTATTGCATCAACTAGTTTCATGTTCTTACAGTAATCACAGGGTTAATATTTGACTATAAGAACTCACTGAAAGTTAGGTGTGTTCTCATATGAACTGGAATCTTGCTCTTTTGAAAGCAAATATGATGCAGACTGTTGTTTTCTACTCATTCATCCCTCAAACTGTATTATTCATCCCAGCATTCAATTTGCTTAGTGTCCACTATCACTTCATCATTTGTCCAGGTATTATCTCTCTTACTTTAGAGCAAAATATATTGCACTGCTCACTCCATGCTTGATTGCATAACTTTCCAGCCTCCAAAAAATACCATATGTTCCTTTTCCTAGTCTGAGAAAATCCAGACGAATGATCGTTAACCTTTGTGTACCAGAACATTGTAGCCAACATTATGTCAAAGTAGAATTATTTTGCAAAGCGAGTGAAACATAGAAGCAGGGCAACCGAATAGCATCATCATTGTTTACATTTAAAATGTCATCAAATTCTTAATAATATGGCTACTGGCTATTGGTCTCCCAAGGCTAACCCAAAAAGAACCAGAGGTGTAAACAAATGTTTTTGTTTATTCATCTTAATTTTTTTCTCTCTATATAGCAAGAGTAGTCAACTCCCATCAACGTCAACCATATGTTTGCTGGTTGGTAATGATGTATTACTAAAGAGCCAAGGAGGGACCTCAGCAGCTACAGGTCTGTGCCGAAGAAGGCACAGACCTCACCATGATGTTGCGGTGCCAGGAGGGGGAGGCAACAAAGGACGATCCCAATCACAGGCTCCCCACTGTGGGGTGTGCTTGTAGGCAGATGCCTACTCTGCCTAATTACCATACTATCCTATCTGTTACTACTGATGTTTACATAGTGATTACCATTGGTCACTGTTTCCATATGAATCTGAAGTGTGGACATGCTTTTACAAACCGGGTCATCGCCCTATGACATCTTTGGCCCTGTGGACGGCCTATCTTTGCTCGATGATCCATCAAATTGCTATGCATCCATTCATCTGATACTGACCAATTTGGTAATGGATCACTGTGTAATATTATTTGGCTTCCCACTAACCTAATGGGAGCTACTACACTACCATTCATAAAAGACGGAAACAAAGTATGATTACATATCTAAACTTCACCCTCCAGTCTGGGAGAGTGAACCGACACCTCTAACTCTATCCTATATTCAGTCCCACATCTTTATCTTAAAACATCCTACTCTATATCCCAAACTGATAATAATAGTCTTTTGATAAAACTACATTACTAAGTTCTATATTATCATTCATTCCCATTGGAGCAAGTGTCCCTAATTTATAAATCTACTCTACCTCCCTTTTTCATAAATGACCAAAGGGATTTCTCATTCATCGTGGGATAAGTTCTATCCCCATGATGTTAAAGTTACCAATTCCTCCAACTGGGCAATTAGCAAAATGTTGGGAGACAGAGTGTTTTGGGTGTTTTTTCAAGATATTATGCCAATGTTCTCCTGCCCTATCTCTAAAGGATCTTGTGGTTCGTCCCACATACTGAGTCTTGCACCCACATTGAATTAAATAAATTACATTTTTACTATTGCAATTTATAAGATTTTTTACTTCATAATCAATATTTAAATGAATGTTCTTAAAACTTTTCTGTTGTTTCATATATGAACAGGTTAAGCATCTTGCTGGCCCACATCTATAGTTTCCTTTAAACAGCTTACCTTTAACCTATTTAGCCCTTGTTTGGGTTTACATGCCTCTAATGCAGTTTGTTGTTTTACTCCTTTTTGCACCTAATGTTTTTGGCCTGCTTCTGGCTACATAAGCTCGTTTATTCTTGAATATCATAGCAGATCTTTCTCCAATTTGCCCCTTTAGCAGAGGATCCTGAGTTAATATTTTCCAATGCCTTGTAAATACTTCCCTAATCTTGTTGGCATGGGAACTATATTGTGTTACAAAGGCTGTCCGCCAGTTCTATTTTGACTTAGTTTTAAGGGTCCCATCTTTACCTTTCTTACTCATTAAAATGGAATCCCTATCAAAATTTCTGGCTTTTGTACAGGCATTTTCTATACACTGTACTCCATAGCCGTTTCCCAATAATTTCTGTTTGAGTTCAACACTTTCCCTGTCAAACTGGGAAACCTGGCTGCTATTCCTTCTGATACTGTGGTACTGCCCATAGGGTATATTTTGTATCCACCTCGGATCATGATTGCTAGCCACATTCAAGTACCCATTACAGGCCACTGGCTTTCTAAAAATGCTAATTTATACTGCACACTTAGAGTGAACATCCAATTGTAAGTCTAAAAATTCAATGGAACTTTTCTGTATGTTCCATGCGAATTTAAGACCCTCTCGTGAACTGTTAAACTGTCAGAATACTGACTCTAAGCTACTTTCTGAACCTTCCCAGATCAATGTCTATGAAATGGACATAGAATACAAAGCCACCGGCCCAAATAGGGGACTCCTCCCAGAATCCCATGACTAGGTTGGCATAACTGGGGGCGAACTGGAGGACAGCCTTTGTAACACAATATAGTTGCCATGCCAACAAGATTAGAGAAGTATGGCCGTTCCACAAACTTGTAAATAAAAATCAGAATTGAACTAAAAAAAATTATGACAAAGTAGAAAGGAAATACTATGAAGAATTAATTATTTTTTGTTGTTCTACCATATGTACATTTTGTGCCAAGAAGAACAAGACGTCCTCCAAACCCCATTGATGATCTATTGAGGTATAGAGCTGCCGTCACATCCAGCGTAGCCTATAAATATCTTCCTTTCTTCAACCTTATATTTTTCATGCTTTCTAGGACCTGCTGAGAGTCCCATACATAAGAACATAATTTTACCACATATTTCTGTAAGAACTTATCTAGGTAGCCTGAGAGGTCCGAAGTTAAACTGTTTATGCCTGAAGTTGTGGGGCAATGGGGGGGGGGGGGTCCCTCACTTTTATATATTTTTGGAATGTGGTAAAAAAATGCCACTTCCGATTGTTGATTATTTAAATATTTAAACTCTTGCTGTGTGATGAGACCCCGTCTGAGTTCCCCATCTAGCAACAACAGTAATTCTTTTCCATACCTCACTTGTGGATTATCTTTCAGTTTATAGTAGGACTTCTGATCACTCAAAAGTCTCTCTGCCTCTTTTAAATAATCCTCTGTATTTTGCACTACACTGCCTCCCCCACTCATCAGCCTCCCTTATTGTTAGACTTGAATTCCTAGATAACGACCTTAAAGCCTGTTCTTCATTTTTACTCAAATTTTTCTTTTGTATCTTACTTTTAAATATGTTTGTATAGTCTTCCATTACTAGTTGCATAAAACTTTCTACATAAGGTCCTTTATAAGCTGAAGAAAAAAAATTAGCTGGGTTTAAAGGTTATTCTGATACCTCTAGCTGTATGTATTGGAACTTCTCCTGTATTAGATTCAATCGATGTACCTATGTCATCATTTTCCTTCAGAAGATCCATAAGCAGAGAGACTGCTTCCGCATCTTCCACTGGAGGTATTCCTCCAGATATTACTGAACCTTCTACCTGCATAGTGCATCTACTCTCTTTTTCTTTTTGGTCCATAAAGAAGCGTTTAGGGTTAATTTCCTTATAAATCTATTTAGATCTAAGAAATACTTTTAATAATAATATAATAATCATTCCTTATTACTCAGGGCACATTTTTAGCTCTTTTGTAATAGTTGTACTTCACATCCTCTTCTCCCTATGTGAGTTCCTGGTCTTCTCTTTTTCATCTTGCTCCCATTTGGATTTCCTCCATTTATTTCTGCTTTACTGAGGGAGTTGCAGGAAGGCCCAAAAAAAGCAATTTCTCTTCCTTTTTTTCTCCATCTGAATCATTCTTATTATATCTAGTCTCTAATGTTTCTTTGCTGGTCTGATTTTCTTTAGAGTTCCGTAAAACTCTATTTACTTCAGTTTCTCGTAGATCATCATTTAAGTCCCTATTTATTGAATATTCAAACGCTTCTCTTTTATTCATCATATTCTTGCTCTGAACATTATGAGGATTATGCCCTGGACTTTCTCTATCTAGTAATGCATACCTGTTTTGACAGATAATGCCTATACCACTTGCTTTTTGTGTATTTGGCAAGTTTTAAGAGATTTCAGATTTCAGTTCTTTTACATTAGGTTTTTCATTATTTAGTTTTCTTCTGTTGTCCAAAGTATATAATGATTTGTTTTTCCTATGATATTGCCCTTGGTTCTTATGATGCTTGTAACTGTATATCTGATTGTTTGAATAATCCTTTTTATCCCTATTTAATTTTTCCCCCTTTTTTTTCTTTGAGTTCTTTTTCTAAAAGGCCAATCTTCTTATTTACTGTTCATCTAAGATCTTAAACAGTGGAATATGATTAAACGTTGCCAATTTAGAATTGACATTTTCTATATGATCCTCCAGCTTCACAAGTAAACCTTCACTATACTGTATTAGTCTATTAATTTAAAAGAACACTCTTCTATAATACCATTCCAGTCCTGTTTGGGGAATTGAAAGCTGGGAGGACGCAAGTCAGTAACTGGAGGAGAGGTTCTTTAAGAAGAAAAAGTGATGGGCGGTGAAACTCAGAGGCTGGTTAAGCCTTTAGTTCAAGTGAATACCCACCTTGAAGGGAGATGGTGGGGGTCCGAATAATATTACTGGTTCCCAAAGAGATTGCTCTTAGAGGAGCTTTTTGCACTGTTTTTGTCTTTTTCTTGTGTTTTATTGCAGCAAGTCATAGGTTGCTTTTTGTAAAACTCAGGATTAGATGCACAGACAACCTTTTTTGTTTACTTATTATAGTTAGCCAAAATATTGTTCTTGTAGGTCTTCTGACTATACAAATATGTCACTAATTGAACGCTACTAATAAAATCTATTTGAGCTCACCAGGGGCCTGTAGGTTTTATAGTTTTTGAATGTATTTTGGGAGGGTTCATAACCTCATCTCTTGGTTGGAATTGCCCCAAACAGAGTGATAGCTGTAGGTGGAATCACTGTTTTTAACTGGATTATACTAAATACATGTTCACAAATTGTAGGCAGATAGGGACTTGCCTGAATATTGGGTGGCTTGACGGGGCAGGCAAGCTTTCCATGCCTTTGGCCAAAAACATAACAACCTATTTTTGTTGACATATTATAGTTAGCGAAAATATTGTTCTTGCTGCTCTCCTGACTATACACACATGTAACCAATTGCAAACTACTATAAAAGCGATTTTGAGCTCACCAGGAACTTTTATGTTAAATACTTTTTGTTTGAAATCCTTTGCTGCCTTCTTTTTCACTATGCTGTCTAGCAGTTTTTTATTCCCTAATTGTCACGGTTTGTTATGACTCTCAGACACAAGTTTTAGGTAAAAACTCAATTTTATTGAAATAATAAAAATGATCACTAGAATGGCAATCACATACATATATATATCATGAGTAAATAGCAAAGACAGTATGCAGACTCTACCGGTCCTGTCAATATACCGGACAGGACAGTCAGAGATAATGGAATAATAGGCTCTACCGGCCTTGCCAATACCTGGTAAGGCAACCTGCAGATGGAATAGCGTCAAGGTTCTACCGGCCTTACCTAAATACCGGGCAAGGCAGCCCCAATAAGTACACAGTGTAGGCTCTACCGGCCCTGCCAATACCGGGTAAGGCAACCTCAGATGGAATGTGGCAAAAGGTTCTACCAGCCTTACCAATACCGGGCAAGGCAGCCCAACAACCCTCGATATAGGCTCTACCGGCCTTGCCAATACCGGGTAAGGCAACCTCAAGAGCAACGCGAAGCAAGGTTCTACCGGCCTTACCAATACCGGGCAAGGCAGCCCAGAGGTATCAATAGCTGTCGGATGATAATGACAGAGTGACAGGATAGTAAGCAACCCAGTGTCCGCACACTGAGACCAACAGAGGAATCGTATAGCCGCAAGGCTAAGGAGCAAACCAGTGTCCTCACGCTGGGACCAGCTACTGAATCGTATAGCCGATAGGCTTTGGAGCAAACCAGTGTCCGCACACTGGAGCAACTGAATCGGATAGCCGCAAGGCTTTGGAGCAAACCAGTGCCCGCACGCTGGGACCAGCTACTGAATCGTATAGCCGATAGGCTTTGGAGCAAACCAGTGTCCGCACACTGGAGTAACAAGTGAATCGTATAGCCGCAAGGCTTTGGAGCAAACCAGCGTCTGCACGCTGGGACCAACCACTGAGTAGTGTAGCCGATAGGCTTTGGAGCAAACCAGTGTCTGCACACTGGACCAACAGGGAATCGTATAGCCGCAAGGCTTTGGAGCAAACCAGCGTCCGCACGCTGGGACCAACCACTGAATAGTGTAGCCGGTAGGCTTAGGAGCAAACCAGTGTCCGCACACTGGACTAACAACTGAATCATGTAGCCGCAAGGCTTTGGAGCAAACCAGCGTCCGCACGCTGGGACTAACAAGCAATGTTGCCGACGCGACAAAGCAGAAGGTTGCCAGGATCACAGGAGGCAGGCGAGGAGATGACAGGAACCAGCAGCGATCAGTCAGGTCAGGAAACAGCAGAGAAGAAGGTCAGCAGGAACTGCAACCCCAGAGTACTAGGCCGGAACCAGGACTGGAACAACTCAGCATGCAGGAGACACTGGAACAGTTGTAATCAGGAACTCAGGAACACAGGAACAGAGGCCCAACCATCACTGGACATAGTGATAGCAAACAGGTCAGAAACAACACGAAAGGGCACTCAAAGGGTGCCCAATCCAGGTTTAAATAGGCAATATGAGGCGGGCTAAATGCAGTCAGCCAATAGAAGCCCCCTACTGGTGACAGACAGGGAAATGCATCAATCACGGGCACCGTGATACTAATATTCTCCCTCTCATCCTCCACAATGCAACCTTCCACTCAAACAATAAGCATATCTCCATATTCCTTGAAAGAATCTGATTCCCCAGAGAGATGCTACTCATTGTCATGACTCCTGGTTTTGACTTACTGCTGATGGCGCTTTGGCAGAAGTTCTGAAATTTTGTGTTTAAACTGAGGTCCAACAAAGGCAAGAATGTATTCCTAATTGCTTTAAGTGACACTTTTGTGAGAATCTTGTTCAAAGCATGTTAAGGGGATAGTAATATTTCACAAAAACAGCAGCTCCAATTAATCTTCATAGTATTTGAGCCATAGAGAGTGTTATTTCAATACTGTCAGAGCTGTAGTTCAAGAGTAATTGAATGATAAAATTTCACCCTCCCACCCCTTTTACCTAGTGTAAGCCACCTCCCCTCAGATGTGGAATCTGGTCCACAGACCAGACAGCTCACAGCAAGGGACAATCTTCTTACTGTGAGAATAATGAAAGCCCTGTCCCCCTTGACAGGTTTTTCAGGTTTTTTCCTGATGTTAATTGAAGATTGTCCCTCTCTGCAATCAACTTGGACACCACCCTGCTTCTCTGAACTGAGCAATGTTACATCATAAAAGGGGCGGGAGTGGGATAATTTATCATTCAATTACTCCTGAACTACAATTCTGACAATACTGAAATAACACTCTCCATGGCCCAAATACTATGAATATTAATTTGGAGCTGCTTTTATTGTGAAACATTACTATACTTTTAACATGTCCTTTACCAGCTGGTGCATGTCTGTATCATTATGGAAAGATTGCTCTTCATTTTTTTCCTTCAATAAATATATCAGTGGTAGAATTTCACTAGTTCCAGGCCCTTTGTGACTCACCAGCATGTTTCCTTCTCAAAGGGTTTCAGCAGCTCACATACATCACATTAGTTGCCATTGGCCAGGTGACAGAGGCTCCCTCCAAAGTCTTCCAGGTTTGCATGGTATACTCGCTAATTGCCTTATTCTGCTCTAGCATGTGCAGTGTGGAATCACACCTGGTAGGAACCTCCATTTTCAGCTGGTGATGGGGTAGGTATTTATGCTCTTGATTGGAATATAGAGAATTGTGTGCACTGTAGGAGCCACTAAAATGGGCACAGATTTTGTAGAAGAGAATCAGCATCTCTCTCAGGGTTTCGGTTTTTGCCACAACTAAATCTGGTCACAGCTAAATTTAGCAAAAGCAGGGCACATGCACCATATCACCTATTCTCAAGGCAACGATTCTGTTGGCGCCATTATCAGCAGACACCAAACTAGGTTTTAAGGAGTGGGGTACAAACCATTCCTCTATCACCTGCTCTAGTTTACTTAAAACATCTACAGCTTTATGGGACTATATCTAAAAACTCTGCATGCAAAAGGTGGCATGCCTGTGGTATGGGGTATTCTGCCGCTACCTTTTAATCACATTGCCCGGACCAGGGGCACGATTACTGTTTGTCACCTGATGCTGTAAGTTAGTGTTGCCCACTGGTGGTGGTGGGAGGGACACCCAGTGAGCAGTCACAGTCAGATAGTCTGTTCTCTACCCACTTGTCCACATATCTGTTGTCAGGTGGATTTTTTTTGCTCTAAGTACTTTCCAGCCATCTGCCCACCATACTAACCACCTGCTTGTACAATTCAGGCACAGCCATTCTTCAAAAATAACTGCAGCTTGGGAATATGTCAGCCTACAGCTACACATGACATCAGTTCTATGAAACCTTGGTTTTCTACAAAAGAATATGGCAGCATGTCCACTGCCAAAATCTTGGCAACCTTGGTATTCCACAGACACACTTTGGGATTGTTGTTGTGAAGTCTTTGACTCCTTACCAGGAACTCAGTCTGATTTTCTATGTAACTATGGAAAACTTACTATGTAACTTTCCTTACCACCTAAAAAAGAGTACATTCACCCCACTTTCTTTAAAAAGTAAAAATAACACTAAATAAATGAATATTGATTATGTTTACCCCATGCTAATTCAATAAAAAATAAAACTTAATGAAAAAAAAATGAAATCAAAATGAGGCCTGGGTGGTGCAGTATCCATTCCTCTGCCCTAGTTAAAAGAGAGGTAGGGGGAGATGCAGAGATGTCTTCTCCAGTGATATAACTTCTCCAAGTCTCATGTTATTCTATGGAGCCAATGCAATACCCTTTCTCCAACTTTTGAGATCAGAGTGCATAGGTTCTATAGAATCACATAGAAAGTGGAGAAGTGATATCACTGGAGAGTGATTTCTTCTTTATCACATATTTATTACCCTTAGTGCATAACCCCCGATGTGTAGCACTAAATTACTATGGATTCCAGGACTAGAACTAGAAGAGCTTCCTGGGACCCCTCCCCCCCAGTATGGGTATATGTGTTAAACATTATCTCACCTTGATATTGGAGGTCTAGCTGTGTCCATGCCACTCACTTTTCCTAAGCAAGTAGAAGAAAATAATGCATAAAGGCCCTTAAAACCCTCCCACCACATATGCAACCATTAAAAAATTGACTTTCCCAGGCCACTGTGAGGAAAAAATAATAGTGGATTGGTAAATCCCTGTTTAATAAAATAACCACCTCTGGGCCTAAGAGTAATTAACAGAAATGGGCTGTTATCTAAAAATACCCTAACTATCCAGTATATTAACAAGAAAAATATACATTATATTTTGAAGCTTCCCTAAAATGGGTAAATTCATTCATTGGAAAAAATACCCAGCAAACTGTACATAATCTAAAGGTGATACTTCCTTATATAATATATTTACATAAATCCACACTGAGTGATCACCTGCATCAAAAAGAATCCTAAGACATCCCGATGTAAAAGACGCCACCACTGGAAAGTCCCAAAGTCTAATACATACAGTCGATACACACAGAAATTAAATATATTTAGAATCTAAAAAATATACGCGATCAACAGTGTGAAGGACAAATGTCATTAGAAAATAGACAAATATAACAATATAAGAAAGTATATTCCAAAGTCCCCACTGCAGTGATGAACAGATAAAATTATCCTCAAATTGTTCAAATAGACACGTTAATGATAGAATGATGACTGATAGCGAATAGATGAACAAAGATCAATAATGAATGATCCTCATAGCTGGTGATGAAATAGTTTGAGAATGATAAAATGGATAAGATGGAAAAATAACCAGTAATAAATAGAAATTAATCATGAATGTCCCAGTAGTTCAATATCCAAATAAATAAATCATAAACTGTTCAAAAATGGATGGTTATGAATAGTCTCCATGGATGAATAATCCAGAAAAAACATATCAATGATGAACAGCAAATGGTGAATGGTCATGAAATAAACAAATAACTTGGATGTAATCCTCTCATCATAAAATATTCTGTAGAAAAAATAATACAAAAAAAGTATGCATATGTGATGAATTAGTGAATGATGATAGATGAATTATGATAACCAATAACGTGAATAGGATAGTGGAGTTCATAAATATCATAAATATCCAACTGAGTAGGCTGGTGGAAACAATATGTCTAGGATGAATATATGCTAGCTCAGGACTTGTATTAATGTTCAGTCACATTTATTGAGGGACCAGAGACTATGATACAGACAGTGGTGCATAAATGCCCAGGAATAGTCTTACTCTTGTGCCAAGACTTCACTCCAGTTCTACTTTTTGTTTCTATCCATTATTTCCTTTCCCTTCTATATACTGAATCTTCACCTGGCTTAAAAACATTAATCTTCATTCAATGATGTCATACAGTGTGTTCCCATTACGCTCCTCCCCAGCTTTGTTCCCCTCCCCAGCTTTGTTCACACATGCACTGTCTGCTCTCCCAGCCTTGCTGACTAGTAACCATATGCCTTTCACATACTATGGTGTGTCAACCCATACCAATGGGGTACCAGTTTTCTTAGGCTGGTACTAGGTTCTGGCTACACTAGGAAATTCTATAGTGTTCAATGATTTTCGTGAAAAGGGAACTGATTGGGTGAATGTATACTTTCCAAAAAGATATGCCTTGATTGCCTTTTCTTCAAATATCTAATGGTTATGTCCATTTTAGGTTAGTGCTTCTGGCACACGTAGAGTATGTCAATCCATACAACTCACACATTTTGCTCAGGCTGATATCAGGTACTGAATACAGTAGGAAATTCAGTGTTTTCAAAGCACTTAGTACCTCTGAAATGGTGGAAATGTAAAAAAAAGTTTTTTCCTACATCAGAACTTATGGAAATATTTGTTCACACCAGCCTAGAGGTAGTAATGCATACAGTCCCTCATTTGATGCAGATGAATGTCTGCTTTCCAGAACGGTATGATTTGCATACCTTTCTTTCATATGTCTAATAGTTATGATCATTTCAGTGAAGGAAGGCAATTTAAAAAAAGAAACAGGTAGGTGTAGTGTTTTGCTTCTGGCACCCTCTATAGTATGTCAATAAATACCAAAGGGGTACCACTTTTCTTGGATGAGCAATAGGTAATGAATACAGTAGGAAATTCTGTAGTTTTAAAAGACTCAATGCATTTAAAGTGTTAGTAATGTCCAAAAAAAGGGTTTTTTTTCCTGCATTTAGAAGAGCTTAAAAAGCTGAGCTAAATGCAAAAAAACGTATCTCTCAAACCAATATGGTTTAAGAGATACAGGCATTTAAAGTTCGCTGTAAAGCTGTCAGCAGGAGATTTGTGTCGGCCGACAAGGAGGTGCTTGAGAAGTGCCGCAATCTCGTTACTTACAAGGAATCCCTTCATTGGAATGGTCTAAAACGTGTGCCTAGTGTTCAAGCAGATGGTGTAGTTTTATACTTCTGGCACCACCTACAGCAGTTCAACTCATGCCAATGGGGTGCCATGTCTCCCATAAGAGCAGTAGCTAGTGGATACAGTAGTAAATTCCATAGTTTTCCAATAAAGCTTTATAATACAAAAAATGATTTATGACTGAGCAGTCAGTGAATATCATTTTATTATTTACAAGTATGAGAACAATGTCACTTGTATTGCCATTAGGGCTTTTTCATGTCTATTTTCACTGGGTCTTTTTCCAGTAGAATGAATTCATGATGTACAAATTTTGTTGTTCTGCAAATTTGATCAGTTGGTTGCATCTATCATCTTTTTTTTCAAGTTCCATGTTGTCAGATCACCTTTTCACCATTTTGGATCTTTCCAATTCTTGCATTGAAATCTCCCACTATAAATTTGTAGTGGTAATTGTCCTGTTTGTAGAGGAGTACTAAATCATAATAAAATTCTTCAACTTCATCATCATTGTGGCTACTTGTAGGGGCATAAACTTGAATAATTTGAATAACACAGATAATTTTTATTTTAATATCACTGGAAGCTATTCTTTCAATTCTACTTTCTACTTTTATAACTCAGTCTGTCAGTCTTTTGTTAATTGAGATTCCAATTCCTCTACATAATCCATCATTGATTCCTTTATAGTATTGCCAGTGTCCATTTTGTAATCTGACAAAATCTTTGTCTTTTTTTTACAAGTCTCACATAAACAGATAATGTCCCAATTAAGGATATTTAGTTCTTGTACAAGTTCTTCTACGAGTGAAACCATATTCCTAGATTGAATGTTAAGCATTCCAATGTCTAAAGACCAAAAGCAGCCTGATAGAACCCAATGATTCTTAGCCTTCTGCCACAGGAAGTAGCTCACAAGCCTCCTGGGAATGATGACCATTGTTTTTGTTGTGAAGCCATGCTGATCTGTCCACCTTTGGTGATCCTGCCAGTAGTATATGCACCTGATGGCATAGTTTTGGGCTTCATTGACATACACAAACACTCCTGTGATTACAGGGCATCGACCCATAGTAACATAGTAACATAGTAACATAGTAGATAAGGCTGAAAAAAGACATGCGTCCATCAAGTCCAGCCCATGCCAATAACACCCCTGTTGATCCAGAGGAAGGCAACAAAAAAGCCCTCTGGAGCAATTTCCAATGTAGGTGTGTGTGTGAGTGTGTCAAATAGTTCCCCGGCTCAATATCCTATTTGCTTTGAAGCCATCTGTCATAACTGTCAATATTGTTCTGTGCTAGATAGGCATCCATTGCTTTTTTGAATGCAGTTACATTATCTGCAAGCACAGCATCCCGAGGCAAAGAATTCCATAGCCTTACCGCCCTTACTGTAAAGAATCCCTGCCTGTGTTTTAGTCGAAAGCGCCTTTCCTCAAGTCTTAATGGATGACCTCTTGTTCTTAGCTCAGCTCTTTGCATAAATAATTCATTGGATAGTTCTTTGTATTGGCCTTGAATGTATTTGTAAATGGTAATCATATCACCCCTTAGACGTCTCTTTTCTAATGTAAACAAACCCAGTTTGGCTAGTCTCTCTTCGTAACTCAGATCCTCCAATCCCTTTATCAGTTTTGTTGCACGTCTCTGCACCTTTTCCAGTTCAGTAATGTCTTTTTTTAGAACAGGCGCCCAAAATTGTACTCCATATTCTAGATGAGGCCTAACCAAGGATTTATACAGAGGTAGGATAATATTAGCATCCCTTGCTTCTACACCTCTTTTTATGCAGGCTAGTACTCTATTTGCTCTTGCAGCAGCTGAGTGACTCTGCACACTGCTGTGAAGACTATTGTCTATCAGTACACCTAAATCTTTCTCTAATGAGGATTTCCCAAGTTGTTTCCCATTTAGAGTATATGTAGCAAGTTTGTTTCTACAACCCAAATGCATAACCTTACATTTATCTACATTAAATGACATCTGCCACTTTTCTGCCCATTCACTTAGTTTATCTAAATCCTTCTGTAGGGAAAAAACATCGAGCTCTGTATGTATTTCCTTACATAGCTTAGTGTCATCAGCAAAGATTGAGATGCTACTTTCAATTCCCACTTCTAGATCATTAATAAACAAATTAAAAAGCATTGGGCCCAGGACTGAACCCTGCGGTACCCCACTTATAACCCTAGACCAATTTGAAAAAGTTCCATTTACAACAACTCTCTGCCATCTATCATTTAACCAGTTCTCAATCCATGTACAGATACCACCACCCAAACCGAAGCCTTTTAATTTATGCAGTAACCTGTTGTGAGGCACTGTGTCAAAGGCTTTTGCAAAATCCAAGTATACTACATCAACAGCAATTCCCCTGTCCAAATTACTACTCACTCTTTCATAAAATGCAAGTAAATTAGTCTGACATGATCTGTTCTTCATGAAACCATGCTGATTCCTACTAATGATATTGTTTGTCTTCACATAGTTCTGAATACTATCAGTTAATAACCCTTCTAGTATCTTACCCACTATGGAAGTCAAGCTCACAGGTCTATAATTTCCTGGTTTGGATCTTGCTCCCTTTTTTTTGCTCCCATGGGAGAGATGAAAAAAAAAAAAAAAAAAAAAAAGGTTACAATCTGCAATGAATGTGGCACATGGAATGGTATGGTGTGATTGAAATGTATATCTATCTATCTATCTATCTATCTATCTATCTATCTATCTATCTATCTGTCTAAAATCTCCTTTCACTTTGATTACTACTATTCTACAGTATGCAGTTTGGTGGGAAATTATGGGTTTTTATATTATGTGGGTGGGACATTTTGCCCTATTGAAAGGCAAATGCAAAAAAACTGAACCATTTTCATGGAATGGCCGAAAATCTAAGATTTCGCTACAGGAGTAGTCACGTAGTTTTTGTGAAATTTCTCGAAAGAACAAAATGGGACTTTTCACCCATTCCTACTTATGACATCATAACTTGTGGCTGGATTGTGGACCTGTTTTTTCACTTGGCAGTTAATCTCTCTGTTGCCAGTGCAGCAAGCTTGCTGGGTTTCCAACAATGAAGGGGTTAATCTCAGGTGGTGGTGATGTGGGGTCAGAGCTCATTTACATGCGGAGGTCAGATAATGGGCTCTCAAGCCACTTTCCTTGGGCTTCTTAGCCTCAAACCCCCCCCTCACAATTCTGCAATCCAATTCTGACTTTTGATTGCAAAATATTTCTAGATGCAATGGAATCCTTACCCATGTGTTATATGCACAAAGGTAATATTCATTAGTGACCTTTCTAGCATTAAGGGCCAGATTTAAAGGATGCCAACACACACAAAAAAAAACGTTAGTTTTTCAAGCATGATAAGCAATTACCTGTGCTATGAAGAACTGCCGGCAGAAAACAAAGCATCTCAGCAGCTAAAGTTAGCGGCCATTTAACCCCATACAAACATACTACAACTATCTAAACTTCAATTCAAAAGACAGCTTTAGGTGGTAAGATGCTCTTAGGGACCCACTTTATGGTGGGAAATTAAGTCCCTTAACACAACTTTTAACTGCTGATGCAGGAATTGCATTTTAAAAAAAGTTAAACCATGAGACACTGAGGTGTCGCCATTTTGCTATGTCGATTGCATGGCTCACAGCAGGGGATCAAAATTAGACTGAACCAAGGTCTGAAGGTCTTTGGTCAGCAAGACGCCCAGGTATTTAATATGGGAGGAGGCCCATTTAAGGTGAGAGGAGGATTTAATATTTGACAAAATCGCAGGAGGAATATGAAGGCTCAGTGCCTCAGACTTAGTAAGTCTGACCTTGAAATGCGAAAGGTATCCAAAATGAGTCAACAATGGCAAAAGGTGTGAGAAGGAGCATTTCGGGTGTGAAAGAAAGAAAAGCAGGTCGCATTTTGTATCTTTTTGCCACTATTCCTGTAAAAATACCCTCCAATTATATCCAACGTTTGCAGTGTACTGTTAATACCTATGTTTGGCACTTTCAGAAACCTAGGCTACCTTTTCCCACTTCAAATTACACCCTAATCGAGGGGGACTTGGTGTACCTGACCTTTCTTCTTACTATCGTGCAGCTGTGCTCACTAAGATCTCTGATCTTTCTCACTCTCCTCTGAAGGATTGGACCCACTGCTTTCTTCCATTCTCCCAGGGTGTCAGACCATCCTGGCTTTGTTGGTTTGATCCCAATAAATTCCCTGCTGCTTGCGCTTCTCCTGCAATTTTGGGGCATTTATTATTGTCTTGGAGCAGCTTTAACTCTACACACTAACTAATCCCGTACCCCTCCTCTCTTACCTCTGTCATGGGCAATCCGGCCTTCCCCCAGGTCAATCAAAGTCTTCTCACTTTTTTCGTTATGGTCATCCAGGGGCTTGACTCAGGTGGGCGAATTTGTCTTAGATGATCGAATACTGGATTTTGATGATCCTCGGCTGCCATTGTCCCTTTCCTCCTCCTATGTCTGGATGTATACACAACTTAGGCTCTTTCTCCGGGGATTATTGGTGACATGTTATAGACACTATGGCCTCTCTCCTTGTGCATGCCTCCTCAGGTCACCTGCGTTGCACACTCGTATAAATTCTTATGTACACTTATGCCTGTAACTAAACCATCCTATCTGCATGCCTGAGAAACAGATCTGAAGATTTTCTTCCCCTTGTCTTTTTGGCCCTCTTACATTCGGTGATGGATATCCCGACTAGAGAATGTAACTTCAAGTTACTATCTCGATGGTATTGCACACCGGTCCTACTATGCTCATACTATCCCACAATCCCCCCCGACATGTTGCCACTGCCTGTCTGCGGAAGGTTCTATACTGCACATCTGGTGGGATTGCTCTCTCGTTACTTCTTATTGGGATGAAATCTCAGCCCATCTTAGTGCACTGCTTCAAATTATTCTCCCAAAAGATCCACTACGTTTCCGATTTGCTGTCCATATACCATCCATGATTTATAATCTCAACCAAGCTAGATTTTTGTTTTTCCAGGTCACTAACAGTGCAAAATGCGTGATCTCTTCTTTGTGGAAATCCACATATCCATAGCCATTTCCCTATGGTTGCACAGGATTTTCACATTCACGATATGCAGAGGACACACACTTATTCTGTTAATTTCCTTGATGATTATCTTTCTCATTGGCAACCATGGCTTATGTATTGTGCATGACAGCCAGCACTTTCGGCCTTTGGTGTATGATACCTTCCATGGTGAACCAGGAATCCCTCTACTCCCCTCCCCCTATCTCCCACATTTTTTTTTTTTACAGGTAAATGACGAGAAGATGGAAGAAAGAAGATGGACCACAGGAAGAAAGAAAATGGAGAAGAAAGAAAATTAGTGAAAAAAGAAGGAAGATAGAAGAAGGTGGACAGTGGATAACATAACAGGTAAGTGTAGCACAGATGAGCTAACGATTGGTGCTTGACAGTATGTCAGGCACACCGATCATTAGCTTTTTTCCTTTGATGTTCCCATTATTGCCACTATTTAGTGGTGTTTTGGGAACAATACCTTTTACGTGGACTAATGTGCTTTCAGTTGGTAGGGCAATTGAATAGCTTGTTAGCACTTTTTTGCTAATGGTACATTATCCAATTTTGCCCTACTGGCTGTTTTAACGGTCTTTTTTAAATAGAGCCCTAAATTTGCTAAAAGCACTGGTCCTTAGCATTAATTATACAGAGACTGTGATGAGAACATTAGCCAAGCTTCCTCAGAAGTTGCTCATATTAGTGGTGAGTCAATGGGTCATATCACAACAGAAAGGCTAGGGCATCACACACCACATCTTGAATGCTACAGAGGCCTCCAGAGTATTGCTTGGCTATTCATTGGAGACCACACTAGCCTCCAAGAAGGTTACGTTTATCCCTGTCTGCTTTATGTATATTTGTAGCGGTTTTCCTTTTAGGGTTTGGGAGTTGTGGCTGTGACATCACTTACATTAACTCTGATCTAAAGCAGGTTAACAATATGCCGGGCTAATTGAAATGACAGATTTCACCATTGGTTTACTGCCAATAACTTCACTGTATAAAGAGAAAGACTTGAACATTTTATTGAAGAAAGACAGATTAGTTTCCACTGATTTAAAAAACATTGTTTGCCTCTGCAAGCTTGGATAGCACTGACAATATATAAATTCCTATCTTGGCATATTTATTTATCTATCTACTGGACAGATCATTCTAAATTCAAAAGTATATATTCAATATTATTTCACAAGTTTATTGATAGCAAATAAATTAAAAAATATAATCACAGTCTTTAGCTTTGATATATATATATATATATATATATATATATATATATATATATATATATATATTTTATTATTATATTTATTCATACTCTGCACCATAGGCATAGGTATAGAATTTTAGAGAGTCAAAATGGGAGCATTTTCACCCCCAGTCCTAAGCATATTTTTCACACTTTTGTTGCGGTTTGCAGTAAAATCATTTTTGCTGCTTTCTGTGAACAACCCCTGCATCTTATAAACTACCATACCACCTAACATCATCTCTATGCTGATGACACGCAAATCTATCTTTCCTCCCCAGACCTCTCCCTTTCCCTCCCGTCCCAGGTATCTGTCTGTCTGCTGTGTCTTCCTGGATGTCCTCCCGTAACTCAAACTAAATCTTGGAAAAACCGAACTAATTATTTTCCCTCCCTCTACAACCAGCCTTACCCAAGACATTACTCTCACTGTTAACAACACTACCATCACACCAACCCTTACAGCACGCTGCCTGGGGGTCACATTGGACTCTACCCTATCCTTCATTCCTCACATCCAGTCAATCTCCAACTCATCCCACCCAGGGCCGGATTTACATCTCAGGAGCCTGTAGGCACAAAACTGTGAAGCGCCCCCCCCCTCCCGATTTGCCAACTCCACTGGACACCTCCACAATGCTCATCAGCTCCATATTGCCCCCCACCTTGCCCCCCATCAGCTCCAACTTGCCCCCCATCATCTCCATATTGCCCCTCACATTGCCCCCATCATCTCCATATTGCCCCCATCAGCTCCAACTTGCCCCCCCATCAGCTCCATATTGCCCCTCACTTTGCCCCCATCATCTCAAAATTGCCCCATCATCTCCATATCCCCTCACATTGCCCCCAACCCCATCAGCTCCAACTTGCCCTCCATTAGCTCCACATTGCCCCCACCATCTCCATGTTGCCCTGACATTGTCTGTTTCCTACCTACCTGGTAGGAGATCTCTCATCTGCGCCTCCTTTGGCACAGTCTTGTAGCTGATGGAGCTCCCGCGCGGTCTCCTATTCAGGAATGCAGAGCGCTGGGAGATGATGTCATCTCCCTGCGCTCTGCATTCCTAAAGATGCAACAAGGGAGCTTACCACCTACAGGACTGTGCCAAAGGTGGCACAGACCTGTCCTGCTCGGAAGTAGGAAATAGGGAACGGGGGCGCCAGTGAGGTGGCTACTTTTTTTTTTTTTTTTTTTTTTTTTTCATTTAAAAAAAAAAAAAAGAAATCGCAATGACAGGCGCCCCTCTGTGGCATGCGCCTGTAGGCAGGTGCCTACTTTGCCTAATGGCAAATCCGGCCCTGATCCCACCTCCACCTCCGCAACATCTCTAGAATCCGACCCTTTCTCACCCATGACACTACTAAAATTCTAATCCAAACATCATGTCCTGTCTTGACTACTGTAACTCACTATAATTGGCCTTCCTCTCACCTAACTAACCCCACTATAGTCTGTCATGAACTCTGCTGCAAGACTAATCTACTTCTCTCATAGCTTCTCTAACACCACTTCCCTTTGCCAATCCCTACACTGGCTCCCAATAGCATACAGAATTAAATTAAAAATTCTGGTGCTATCTTATGAGCTTTCACCAATGCAGCACCCCCCCTATATTTCATCTCTCATTTCCAAATACACTCCCACTCGCCATCTTCGCTCTGCACATGACCTTCTGCTCTCCACAGCTCTTATTAAATCCTCCCACTCCTGCCTACAGGACTTCTCCTGTGCTGCGCCTGAGTTCTGGAATTCCCTCCCCCACCCTATCAGACTCTCCCCCAGCCTTCAAATCTTCAGATGCTCCCTGAAAACTCACCTCTTCAGTGAAACCTATCATCTACCTCCATAAACATTATCACCAAGAACCACCCCTTCCCTGAACCACTGCACTCTACAGTACTTCTCACTCCCACCCACTGACCGGAAGTTCATGTGGCAGGAGGCACTTACACCCAATAGCACGTACTCCTTCTGTGTCCAACCTTCCTTCCTCTAGACTGTAAGCTTTCGTGGGCAGGGCCCTCTGATCCTTCTGTTCTCCACATTTGATTGTACTATTTAATATCTTTGTATGTCCATTCCACATTGTACAGCACTGCAGAATTAGTTTGTGCTATATAAAGAATAATAAAAATAATAATAACATAACCAAGCATTTTTACCCAGATTGAAAAAAAAAAAAAAAAAAGGTTTGTTTTAATGAAATTCCACTAAAATGAATGCCAAACAACTGTCCTGGACTGTATTGTTTCTATGTTCCACTCGCACCATTCTACATTTCAGGCACAAAATAAACCATGTAGTACATTTTTAAAAGTTTCCATTTTACCCCAAGGCTGCTTTGCTATAAATTCTCCAGAAGACTGTGCTATAACAAAAAAAACTTTATTTTCACATTTACACTTTCAAATATACTGAAATCCCTGAATGAGGAATACCATATTAGGTAGCTCCAGTTGAGGTAGCTAGATGCCTCCTGAGTAAAATGGTACCCCAATGATGGCATATCTATTAGACTTGTGCAAGACAAAAATTTTCAGTAAAATTCGATTTTGGATGAATTTTTATTTTTATTTTCATTCGGTCGATCTGAATGTCAGACGGGACCTGTTCGACTTGGATGAAATTCAGCAATAGTCCGAATTATTCTGCCGCATTTAAAATACTTTAAAATCCTATATAATAATTCGCTATGATGTTTGTCACGATGCAGTCTGGGCAGTCTCTACTGCGCATGATTGCATTGCGTGAGTGAGGCGACGCAAGACTACATCTCATGGAGCAGTGAGGTAGTGGCCTCTTAAACCTTTGAGTGCCAGAGGGGTACTCAATGAGTTGCAAAGCAATGCATTGCATACCCCACTGGCACTCAAAGGGTTAACATTATCCGGACCTTGGCCCCGGCTTATAAGGCACTAGACTGGCTATTAGACTAATAAGGCACTAGGGCTGACTGCCTGCCTATGCAAGTGTCAGACTGGCTGACTGTGTCACTCTGAAAATGGTTAATACAAATTCCTAATATTTTTATTTTGCACAGGAACAAAGATGACTCTCCCTTGCAGTTGCAATAAGAAACTAATGTTGGCTGCCTGCCTATGCCTAGTGCTACCTGCCTGCCTACACAACAACTGGACAATCCCTATCTCCTTCTTCTCTCTATGAGCTCCAACAATGTACAAACAGAAAATGCAGGCTGTCTGGACTGTCTGTTTATGGATATTACTGGTGGTGGGGGAGAAGGATTATCATCATTTATTGCACACTCTGCAGCAACCATGGCTGCAGTCAGTTTTTGGACTATCACTCTAGCAACATGTCCCTGCACTGCTCCCCCTACTTTCCCCCTAAACTAGTGTGTATTTTAACAGTGAAATACACAACATATCTCATTGTGGATGATGTTTTACCCTTTACAACATACATTATCTATTCTAGTAGCTGTCTGCCTCAGTCACAGATCACACCTACCAGTCAAACATTTTTTTTATCATCTGTCCCTATCACTGTTTTTTCCCCTTTTAGCCTGTAGCAAGTGTCTTGATAATTTCAGCGCCTGCTTTCTTAACGTCTCTGCAGTCTTTATTTGTTTATGTTTTACAGTACAGATGATGATAGACCTTACTAAATATGCTGACCTCTCTTCTTCTGGCTGTTGAATGAGGCAGGCAGGCAGTTGAATTGGGTGTAAGTCTGTTAAATATTGTCAGTCAATCAATCACTAACAGAGGCTCAGCCAGCTCAGGGAGAAACTTGGATCATCTGCCTGTCTCTTCTCAATTATATACTTTTCTACCCCCATATTCCACTAACAAAGAGAACAGCCAGCTCAGTAAGGAACTTGAATCAATCAGAAAATAATTTGAGGTGTTTTGAATAAATCTCTTTTCTCCCTTCACATTCACAGAGTCCCCCAGACTCCCCTAACACAGAGAACAGTTTGTCTGCCCAAAAAACTCCCTAAACTGCACCGAAACCTCACTCCATTTTCCTATGTTTGCTAGCTCAAAATATGGTACTTTCTTTATGGTCCTTTCAATATGACATGCTTTGAGAACCTGACACCCCTTCTGTATTATCCCTACAGGAAAATAAGGGAAACTTGCCGTGTGTGCGTGTGTGTCTTACCATGAACTAGGTGGGAAAAAGTGGAAAATTGTCACTTTTTACTTGAAATGTGCTCATCCCTACTCATAGATCCATACTCCAATGTTTCCGGAAGATAGAGATATTGGAAAAATATGGATTTTTTTTATTCTTCCCACTTCAAGAAAAATGGTACCTCATTAGTATAAACTGACATACTGTAGGGGATGTGTGTGTTCATGCATGTATGTGTATATGAATATATGTATGTATTTTTGTGTCTCCATGGGTGTGCACATGCATTTGTGAGTGTGCATGCATGTGTCAGATTTGTGCTCCCACCAACTGGTTCAAGAAAGTTTTGTGAAGCATGACTGAGAATTTTTAGGTTACTTCATGAAAATGGCAAATGAGATTCAATATAGACAAGTGTAAATTTATGTATTTCGGGTATAATAATAAAATTGCAACATATAGTTTAAATGTTAAAATCTACAAACGAAAAGGATTTGGGAGTAATGGTAGACTTAGCAGTAGAGCGCAGTGCCAGCTGGCGGCTACAAAGGCCAATAAGAAATTGACATGTATTAAAAGGGGTATTGACTTATGGGAGGAAGATATTATTTTATCTCTTTACAGGTCCATGGTAAGACCCCACATTGAATATGCTGTTCAATTCTGAAAAAGGAACTAGAGAAAGTGCAGAGGAGGGCTACAAAGCTAATAAGGGGAATGGAAAGTTTTAGTTATGAAGATAGGCTTGAAAAGTTAAACTTGTATACACTAGAGAAACGGCATCTTAGAGGGGATATGATAACATTATATAAATATGTTCGGGGGTCTCCAAAAACCTGTTCATTAACAGAACAATACTTGAGGATGTCAGGTCTTCCCCTTCCCCGTCGCTTGTGCGGCGGGTTCGCCCGTCTTCCAGGTTGTTTCGGTCATCACCACGTTAGCGTGGTGATG
The DNA here is from genome assembly GCA_037306005.1 of Rhinophrynus dorsalis. Lineage (NCBI taxonomy): Eukaryota > Metazoa > Chordata > Amphibia > Anura > Rhinophrynidae > Rhinophrynus > Rhinophrynus dorsalis. The sequence goes on from CM074722.1 coordinate 173,035,253, forward strand.
TCATCCTCGACCCGCTCTTCCGGGTCTCTCTCCTTTATAACCGCGCGCCGCTTATAGCGTTCAGTCTGCAGTGTTCCTCCTGTCTGTCCCAGTGGCATCCTTTCAGCCTGCTCAGCCAGCAATCAGCTCCTTACCAGTCCACCCCGGTGGTGTCCTGCTCCTTCCCCGGTGTTCCTCCTGTCCGTCCCAGTGGTGTCCTGCTCCTTCCAGCCTTCTCAGTCAGCAACAAGTGCCCTTCCAGTCCGTCCCTGTGGTGTTCTGCTCCTTCCAGCCTGCTCAGTCAGCACCCAGTGCCCTTCCAGTCCGTCCCTGTGGTGTTCTGCTCCTTACAGCCTGCTCAGTCAGCAAACAGTGCCCCTCCAGTCCACCCCTGCAGTGTCCTGTGCCTTGTCTAGCACCCCGTGCCTTGGTCAGTCCTCCCCTTGTAGTCCTGTGCCTTCTGTCCACCAGCCCTTCTCTTGTCGCTCTTCTTGCTCTACTAGCCCCCTGCATCTCCATGCTTAGCCTTCCTTCCATCCGCTGCTCTAGCTGCCCTTATCCTGCTCGCTGTTCCATTAGCCTCTGGACTTACCTTAAGTGAGTCCCTGTACTACTCTGGAAATAGACCTTCCCTGGGGTTGGTGGTGGGTGTCCTCACTGTAGTGTGTTATCTTGGGCCTTCTTCGGCTCAGCCGAAGGAGGTCATCTGGCTTTGCGGTCAGCACCTCTACACGGCCTTGGCCGCAGTACAACGCACTACAGGGGGCCTGCCAACACAAGCCACGCACCCTAGACTTCACTCTACCAACCCTTGTTGGTGGAGTCAATGTCCCCGTGATATCTCCTCCTAGGTAGAGCTTAGTCTCTGGCTTCGTGACAGAGGAATGGAGATTTTTTCTACAACAGCCGAAAGGATTCATTACGGTAAGGACAATAAAGGTATGGAATTCACTGCCTGAGGAGGTGGTGCTATTGAATACATTAGAAGCCTTTAAAAAGGGCCTGGATACTTTTTTAAAATAACAGAACGTAGAGGTCTATGTATGTTAGTATTGGGATTAATATTCATTTAGTGCTCGTTGATCCAAGGAGAAATCCGATTGCCATTTGGAATCAAGAAGGATTTTTTTTCCCCCATTCAAAGCAGAATTTGAAATTGCTGCATTGAGGGTTTTTTTTTTGCATTCTTTTGGATCAACAACGGTAAAACAGAATAGGAAACTGGTTGAAATTGATGGACGCAAGTCTTTTTTCAACATAAACTGCTATGCAACTATGACCTATTGACACCTCTTTTTGTCACTGAATAAATGATTTAGAACAAAGACCAAAGTGTATATAAAGAATGGTATATTGCCAGTGCACACACAGGACTTGTCAAAAAAATGTAGATTTATTCTGTCTACATTTTTTTCACAAGTCCTGTGTGTGCACTGGTCCCATGGCAATATACCATTTCTTTTTTTATATACTTATTTAGACTAGTAGCACCCAGGCAGTTGTTACGATTTTCTCTGTTAGGAGTGCCTAAAATTTACATTGATATATTCATTGCCTCTTAGAGCATTTTCATCACTATTCAATTAAATCACTTATTCACTACATTTTGCTGTGAGTCCTGTTCCTTTCAGCTACAGCACCCAGAGAGACTGATGTAAGTGAGGGTGCTTTCCTTTACTGTTTTTGTATGTATAGATGAAAAGCACATATACTGAAGTTTTAACAAACATCAATATGAGTTGTATTGTTGTGGTACACTTATAAATAGACACCCCACAGTATGATCTCCTAAAAGAGGGACAAAAGGATAGAAAAGAGGCACAGAGAGATTTGGGTCTCAAAGAAGGACTATCGCTCTTAAAGATGGACACTATGCGTTAATAGACACTTGGATGGTATGGTAGTATAGCATGTTGGGTGATCAGTATGTTATGTCCCTTGGACGAGGCTGCTGGTAGTAATAATGGAGGTCCACATAGCTGGAGGGTCAATGGAGTGGCAACTGCCCAGCTCCATTTATTTAGGGTATGCAATACCCTAAGGGGCACAGGGGGTTGCTCTGGATCACACCCAGCAGATCAGCTGGCCGGATTGCAGAGAGGGAGCGGAAGAGCTCTTACTGGCTCGGTGACTCGCGTCCGACTGAAGAGAGAAATGTAGAGTGGTCACGATTCTATCTGCCGGAGACTGATGTTATCAGCTGGCACCGCCTTCACCCGGCTTGCCTCCAGTCTGCCGTTACAAAGCGGATGTCACACAGTACATCACCTAACATTCTCACTATTAACCTTTTTTGTTGTTGTCTAAAAGGTCTCATATAAGGCAGATTCCAGAATTTTTCCAGAGAGCAAACACGTTTATTGTAGTGCCAGGAGGAAAGTCTGGGTTACTGATGAACAGAGCTGGTAGGAAGGGGGGAGAGGCTGTGTTGTCTTGTCATGGGCACCAAAGAAGGCTGAGTAGAGAGATAGGGGAGCCACTGAGTCGCATTCAATATCGACCCATTGCGGGGAGTAAGAGGCAGAGAACCAAGGGATAACTTGGTTGAGAAGTGAAATTATATAATAATCTTTGTAGAGATCAGGGACCACCAATCCACACAACTGTTTAGATTTCATTAGGACCTTCTGAGAAATCCGTGGTTTATTACCCCACTAGATGAAAAGGAGGACCGCTGTTTGCAAAGTGTGGAGGAATGATAGTGGTACTTTGACAGGTAAGGTCTGGAAGTGGTATAGTATCCTAAGGAGGATATTCATTTTAATTGATTGGATTAGTCCTAGACAAGATATATTGAAATTGTGTCATTGGTTCAATGTATCTTTCAGCAACCGAAAAATGGAAGGGTAGTTGGCCACAAATAGGGATGAATGGTTTTGAGTCCAGTTGATTCCCAGATAGTGTAGTGTGGAGGCTTGCCATCTGAATGTGTAATTGTGTCTGAGTGTCTAATTCAACAGGATCCAGAACTATAGGAAGGGCTTCTGATTTTGTAGCCTGAGACGTGATGGAATTGCACAGGATGGAGAAGAGATTGGGTAAGGAAATATGAGGTTGGGAGGGGGTTAGGATAACATAATCTGCGTAAAGAGATATTTTATAGTGGCCCCTAGGGAGTTTTATCCCTTTGATATCAGGGCTGTCTATAATCATGTGAGCCAGAGGCTCTACGGCCAATGCAAAAAGGAGTGGCAACAGGGGACACTCCTGCTGGGTGCCATTATGAATAGAGCAGGCTTTTCGGGTATCAGCTGGTAATTTAAATGTCACAGTGGGACAGGAATATAAGGAATGGATAGCACTAAGAAAGGTACCCTGGGAACCAAAGTGCAAAAGAGTTTCAAAGAGCTAGTTCCAGTGAATTCTTTTGAAGGCCTTTTGGTAGAAGATAAATTGGCAATTATCACGGTGCCCGTGATTGGTGCTATCCAGTGTCTATCACCTGTAGGGGGCTCCCATTGGCTGTCTGCTGTCAGCCCGCCTCACATTGCCTTTTTAAACTCAGTCCGGGCACCCTTTGGTTGTCCTTTTGTGGTGTCTCTGACAGTATCTTTTCTGTCCTGCCTGCCATGCTGATTGGGCCTGAGTTCCTGAGTTCCAGAGTACCAGAGTTCCAGTGTTCCAGTGTTTCAGAGTTACTGAGTTCCTGAGTCTACCTGTTCCTGTGTATCTGCCTGCTTGTCATTCCAGTCGGTTCCGGTTGATGTCCGTGGTTGCTGATGTTCCGGTCGCCTGTCAGTTCAGCGGTGCTCTTTCGGTTGATCCTTTGCCTGGTCTCAGTGGTTCCCTGTCTGCAGTCGCTGAGGCGACATTGCTCTCATTTCGCTCCGGCGATATTCCTACTGTAGGCTCCAGCATGCGGACGCTGGTTTACTCCAATAAACCTGGTGGCCTATACTATTGTTGGTTCCAGCGTATGGATGCTGGTTTACTCCATTAAACTTGGAGGTGCATACTACTGTTGGTTCCAGCGTGCGGACGCTGGTTTACTCCATTATACCTGGTGGCTTATATTACTGTTGGTTCCAGCGTGCGGACGCTGGTTTACTCCATTAAACCTGGTGGCTTATACTATTGTTGGTTCCAGCGTGCAGACGCTGGTTTACTCCATTAAACCTTGTGGCCTTTACACTGTTGGTTCCAGCGTGCGGACACTGGTTTACTCCATTAAACCTGGTGGCTCATACTACTGTTGGTCCCAGCGTGCGGACGCTGGTTTACTCCGTTAACCTTGTACCATTACTCCTGTTGGTTTACTCCAGTACGCCGTGCGGACGCTGGTTTGCTCCCTGACTGTAGTCAGGTACTGTGAGGTCCGACTTGCTGTCCAGTCCCTATGCAGTTGTCTTGTGGTTCTCTGGCATGAGACTTCGCTTGAGCGAGACCGCTTAACCTAGTTGCTACCTCTTCCATCCTACTGTCATTGTCACCTGACAGTCAGTTGGTTCCAGGAAGGTCTCCTCTCTTGGGCTGCCCTGCCCGGTGTTGGTAAGGCCGGTAGAACCTATTCATGTTGCCATCCTTTAGTTTGCCTTACCCGGTATTGGCAGGGCCGGTAGAGCCTACTCACAGTATTCCCTCTGGCTGCCTTGCCCGGTATTGGTAAGGCCGGTAGAACCAGTATGTTACCATCTCACAGTTGCCTTACCCAGTATTGGCAAGGCTGGTAGAGCCTGCTACTGCTATTTCGTCTAGTTGCCTGGGTTGCCTTGCCCGGTATTATTGGCAAGGCCGGTAGAACCTAGTCATATTGTCATTTGCTTATTTGTATTGTTTGTATGTGTATGATAGCCCTATGGGATTGCCTTAACTTTTCAATAAAGTTATGTTTTTACCTAAACCTTAAGTCTGAGAGTCTTAACTAACCGTGACAGTACGAAAGGGCCATGACCTCTGGGTGCCTGGACTGAGTTTAAAAAGGCAATGTGAGGTGGGCTGACAGCAGGCAGCCAATGGGAGCCCCCTGCAGGCGATAGACACTGGATAGCACCAATCACGGGCACAGTGATAGCAATACGTACTAAATCAATGATTTTTCTGGTGTTGTCACCTGCTTAATGACCTGAAATGAATCTCACTTGATCAAGATGGATCAATTTGGGTTGAAGAGAAATAATTTTGCTATACAACTTCACACAGAAATACACTGTAGGATAGTGGCTTGGAGAAAGGTAGTCAGCATAGGTAAGTTAGGAGAATGGTTGTTGAGGTTATACACAGTAGATCATAGAAGTATGTATGGAATTCATCATAAATGTCCTGTAGCCGATGTAGCTTGTGCCCTGAACCACTAGTTATAGTAAGAATTTGGGACCTTTGCCGAAGGAGTCTTAATTTGGTGGCTAGAATTCAATCCTATTTTTAAGGTGAAAGAACAGGTGGAATAGGGGTTCTGGTCCCCCCCAACCTCTTCATGTAAAAAAAAAAATATGTATTTTGTTCATGTTGGGTGATCTGTGATCACCCCCCCCACCCCATGAACATGTTAAAGGTTACTCTTGTTTGAAAGGCTTCAAACAAGGGTACCAGGAAAGTTTTAAGAGAAAGGGGGCTGAGGTAAATGCTCTTAAAGAGCTCATATCTTCCTCTCCCCAGCTATAATGTATTATAATGTGGCCCAATTTGTTGCAGGAAGATTCAAGGAAATGTTTTAAGATTTTGAAAGAGGTATTCATGCAACTATGTGCAAGTAATCCCAGGATTACTGTCCACAAAAAAAGAGAGCTAAGATGGTGGACTTTAAACAAAAATCTGAAGCAAAGTATGGATCTGGAAATATCAGCCTGGGAAATACTGACCACTGATGCCAGTCTGACAGGCTGGGCAGCAATATGGAGGAACTGAACTGCCCAAGGAATACTAAAATTAAAGGCTGTATGGAATTCTTCCAAGCAGAACTCAAGGGAAAATCAGTTCAAATAAAGTCAGAGAATGTGGCCATGGTGATGTACATCTCTAGGCAGTGGGTACAAGAAGCCAAACCCTAAACAGACAAGCATTAAAAATCCTGTTTTCGGCAGAGACGATCTGCAGAATGTATCAGCCACATGTATCCCTGGGGCAAGGAGAATGGTCATTGAGTCTAAAGAGCATCAAGGAGATAACAGAGCATTTGGGTCTTCCAAAAATAGACCTGATGGCATCAGCAGAGAATGACAAGCCAAAAGTCAAAACTTCCTCTCCAGAGGCAGGAGTCCAGAGCACTGGGACAGGATGGTTTGAAGACCAAGTGGGATGTCGGTTTGATGTACATATTATCTCCAATACAAGTTTTGCAGGAAAAAGTTCGAAAGATCAGGAAAGAGAAAGCAGAAGTCATCCTTATTGCTCCTTGGTAGCCAAGGAAACTGTGGTTCTCAGAACTAGCTGAGATGTCCATTCCACCTCCAAAGCCTCTTCCAGCAGTAAAGGATCTGTTGTCCCAAGGTCCTATCCTTCATCCAAATCCAGCCTTCTTCAAACTGATAGCTTGGAGATTGAGCGGCACTAATTATTGAGCAAAGGAATATCCAGAGAGGTGGCTGATACCATTATATCTGGTAGAAAAGCTTCCTCTTCTAAAATATATTATCGAACATGGTCTATCTTCCAAAAGTGGTACACAAAAAAGATAATCACTATCCAGAATATTTAGGCTGATGTTTTGCAAGAAGGTTTTCAGAAAGGAGTGAAACCCACATCCATTAAAGTACAATTGTCAGACCTTTCGGCCATCCTAGCTACTCCTTTTGCAGAAGATGTTCTGGTCAAAAGGTACCTAAAAGCAATTACTAAGATAAAGCCTTTTATTAGGGAAATTGTTCCATTATTGGAATTTAAATCTAGTCTTAAATCAATTAGCAATTCATGAGGATTTTGAGCCTATTGAATCTATCTCCATCAAGAACTTACGATATTTCTCACAGCGATTACATAAGCCAGAAGAGAAAGTGAGCTACAGGCCTTGTTAGTCCCTCTCCTTACTTAACTATACATCAGGATAAAGTCATCCATCTTTCAGGGGTAAGGTCTCATCTGAATTTCATTTAAGTCAGGAGATTGTTCTGCCCTCCATTTGCAACAATCCTCAGAATGATAAAAATAAAGTATACCATAATTTAGACTTGGTTACATCCATTTCAACTTACTTGAACAGATCTAGCACATTTATGAAATCAGAAACCCTATTGAAGGGAAATTTAAGGGTTCAGCTGCTTCCAAACTATCTATTGCTAGATGGATCAAAACCTGCATTATTGAAGCTTATAAAACTGCAAATAAGATTCAACCTATTAAAATTAAGGCACACTCTAACAGAGCTATGGCAACATCTTGGGCTCAAAAAGCCATTGCTTGATCTGAAGAGATCTGGAAGGTGGCAACCTGGTCTTTCATTTCCACCTTCATTAAGGACTACCGTGTGGACATCATGGCCTCTACAGATGCCAAGTTTCTAAGAAAGGTTCTCCAAGCAATATATATATATTTTAGGAGTACTTCTCAAGATGTTTTTTACATAGTATGCTTATTTACTCTCCCGGCTTCCCACTCTAGTATGGTACTGCTTTGGGAAGTCCCATTTTGTATGCCATGTAAGTGACACAGAAGAAAAGGGGAAATTTACTCGCCAATATTTCTATTTCTGTACCCCTTCATGGCAATCCCTACCCTAATTAGAACTATGATTATTAATCAGTCTGTATATGGCAGTCTATGATGAAACTTATACATTATATTTCAGCTTGGACAATAGTAGAACTACTCTGAAGGGGAAGCTCAGGGTTCTTATACTTTCGATTGGTTCTATCACCTGGGAGGCGGAGCTAAGACTCATTTTTTGTATGTCATGAAGGGGCACAGAAGAAAAAGAAATATCTGTGAGTAAATTTCACCTTTTTTTGAACATGTTCAGATATGAACAACGAATGGGACTGGTGAGGTAAAAGCACGAAAGTTCACCTTTAAGTCTTCAAAGTATTTGTCTGAAGCATCATATGCATCATATATAGTTTATTTTCAGCTTACTTCCATTCCTGAAACTCAAACATTTTCCTGTGGAGTTCCCTTGTACAGAGTTCAACGTACAGAGTTAATGACTTGTAGAAATCTAAGCATGTATGAATAAACAAAATGTTTATGTCCTTAGAAAGCATCCCACAGTTTGTCTCTCATTTTGAGTCACTTTCAACCCATTAAAAATGTCAATGTAATCTTACCAAAAGCAAATTTGGTTTGTGAATTGGACAGTAAAATTACAATAATTTTAGTGCATAACATATGTATTGTATGCACTTAACCATATAGACCTTAAGTTAATAGCGTCCTAGATGTAAACCAAAACAATACTATAGGCTAAATAAGAAACCTCTGAAGTGATTTGGTAATCTTGTAAGGTAGCAAAATATCCAAGTTCCTTGAGAAGTGCACTTTGTTGAAAGGAAATGGATAAGTTTTAGTTTATATGCTGTAGTTGTGAAAGAATGTGTTCTACAGATGACAAAGAAGCCTTGGAGATGACAAGGTACAGGGATCATTTCCCAAGGCACCACTAAATACAGTTCTGCACTTTGAAGTACAAACCTGTTTACTTCAAAATGTGCCTTAAATTTAGCCTGGTTTTTCATTTAGATATTGCTGAAAAAGAAAAACAGAAGATGTGAGCTGCTCTGGAAAATTAATTAAACTGCTTTTAGTTTCAAGATTCTTCTAAACTTTACGTGTAGATCATTCTTAAAGTTGGCTGTGGAAAGTATTGTACTGATCAATTTCTTGAAATATTAATATTTTATTCCCATATATTTTTTGATTGTATATTTTACCTCCCATATTAACTGTGATCATGATAGTCTTAAAAACAGACAGTAGAGAACATTTCAAGTACATATTTTTTATTTTTTCCATATTAGTTACACTGAGGCTGATATACTAATATGCACTGAAGCAATCAAAGGAAAAGGTCTCTTCAGAAAATGGGAAAAATGTACTTTCATATAAGTGCACAATCTCTGAGAAATTATTATAAAAATAGTAGTTTATTGGTAACAAAACTCAAAACACAAGCACCCATTAAAAACCATGGGTGTGTTTGTAGCATCTAACTGCTACCTTTCAATAAGTATGCCAAAACATGTATACTTCTAGAGCTTAATATATAATTACAAGGAAAGACTAGTCTTTGCAATATATAGGACCGGAACTAATTGAAAATGCACAATATGGTAAGTAATATATAAATATGCTTACGCTATTCCAGTGTATGGCTGAATATTGTTTACCAGGAGGAAAGATAGTGCCCAATTCTCAAAGCATCCACTCAGCAGTATGTCGAAAATAATAAGTGGTGAGCTGAAAAAAAATAAATTAACTAGAGGGCAAGTATACTATCTAGACCTGCTGCTACCCTACACATCATTTTGTGGTGGCTTCTACAGGGATGAGAATCTGAAACGCTCACATTGGTTTATAAAAGCACAGAGGTCATATGCCATTGGGTGGATCAGTTGGCATAATTAAATCTTGGAGGTGTTGAATGTTTATGTTTATACTTGTAACCCAATTGATCTCATAGTGACAATCCCATTGTTTTTGAGACAATATATATGCTGCAACTTAAGGAAAGTACAAATGTGAGTATATTGTGGTTGTTACTTCAGAACTTTCTGTCCTGTGTTTCACATCAAAACTAGTAATATTCTATCTTCTCTATGAGCTCTCATATGGCATCCAACAATGAATATGTCCTGTAGCTTGTCCAAAAAGAAGCTATTGTGGATATGAGAATAATGGCATACACACATACATCCATACATACAAAAAACATAAATAAATAAGTACATATATAGGCATATATTGGTATAAGCAACTATGAGTCACACTCCATTTGTCAGCCCAGAAATCTATTGCAATTTAGTTCCCCATTTAACTCTTTGGGTGCCTGAGACGTATCCAACACATTGCACATCTACTATCACTTGCCACAATGCTCGATTCTGATGACCTACTCTTTAATTTGAACTGACAATGAGAGCTGCAAAATGCTAGGGAAGTGGTGCTAGAGATCGGAGCCAGAGTATGACAAACCACTGTACAGTTTTACTGTAGCAGAAACCTGGTAAAGGTGCCAACCACGAGGTTGGCTATTACAGACCAGTAGGGGTGGGTGAAAGGTCCCATCGTGTTCCAGTGAAAAAATCCACAAAACCCACATTGTTATTTGCTTTTTTAGGGGGAAAATCCACTGTAAATACAGCGAATAAAATCTTTGCTGTTTTTGCCCATTGGCAAAAATTCTTCTGGCTAGAAAGTTTTCTCCCCTTGAGTAACATGTTTTTCACCTTTACGCTATAAAAACGTGACACTTTCCAGGTAGTGAAACACAATAGAAGCAGCTACAGAGTGAGAGAGATGTGCTGTTCTGGCCTGCTGTTCGTTAGTAGCAAAACTGAGGCAGGAGAGGTTCATAGTGACTGCTATCACTATGTGCGAGTTTAAGAATAATAAAAGGAGGAGCTAGAAGGACCCTTATGTGTCCATTGAGTCTGAGAAGTAGGAGGAAGTGAACACTACAGTCCCCCTAAATCACCAGTGCTGTGCTTGCTGCCAGTGCTAAACCTACTGCCAGTGCTAGGAGTGAAGGAGGGGGTGATCAGGGGCTGTTACAGTATTCCTGCTTCTTAAGTCCTGGTTTGCAAGTCTCCATAAGAGAATTACACTGAGTTGGACAGAGGATGGACTGAGGACAGCCTGCTACCTACAAAAGAACAAGTCACACTGGATTCAGAGCATGGAAACATCAATCTAATCAAAGCACTAACACTGTGCCTTCTATTAAAACTGCTGAAAACCTGATGCAAGTAAACAGAATTACCAGGACTGACTTTGCAAACAGCACAGTTAACCACCTAACCTCTGAAGTAAAAAAAAAAAACTCTGATTCTTCTCCAACCAGCATTAACCTCTACAACATCTATCTCTACTGATCTACTGACTTTGCAAACAGCACAGTTAACCACCTAACCACTGAAGTAAATAAACTCTGATTCTTCTCCAGCCAACATTAACCTCTACTCTACTGATCATCAATGGACTACTTCATTTAACCCTACATTGACTCCTACCCTCATCAAATACTTCACAACTCTGCAACTGACTCTCCTCATCCTCCCTGACACCTACACCCCTGCACCCTGGATTGACCCTTGAATGCCAAGTCACCCGCACTCCCCTGGACTACAGTCTGTTGGTCAAACTCCACTTCCACCCCACACATTAACCCCCACTATGGCCAATTTGGCTCCTTGCTTTTTCATTGCCATTCTCTCCTGCTTTAGACTCTCCTCCTCCTGTGTCCACATTAAGGGCTATATTTGAAGGCAGCCGTTAGTAAAAAAATCACTAACGGGTGCGTTATGTTTCATGTATCGATTTAAAGATCCGTCTAAAGAACAGCTAACGGCAGTTTGAGAATCTTTACGGCCGATACACTTACATGCATTGAGACGCATGGAACAAGATTCCCCAGAGCCATTCAAAGGCTTGCGGTACTGTTAATGGCTGAAAAAAAGAGACACTTAACGGGAAAAAGTTAAGACCCACTTTTCTTAGCCGTTAGACACTTAACGGTCAAAACCAAACACCCGTTACATAGGAAAATACACAAAATGCTTACCGCACAAGCATGTAAATGGAAAAATGAACCCGTGCAATGCCAAAACAACACAAAAACATGGACAGACACCACAAATCACTCCACACACAACAACAAGCAACACCACAGGGACAAGGACCCCCCAAAAAAACACCAACACAACATGGCACGGAACAATGGGGGTTATCACACAACACAGACACCTGAAAATACAAGCTCACCTGTGCAACATCAACACGCGATGAACACGCAACCTGCATCCCACAACTACATACCCGCAAATGGCAGAGACATACCAAGCACAACACACCACATCTTATAACACACACACCTGCAAACACTTACCTGGACAAAAACAACTTTCCATTGGTCAGCACTCACCTCATCACCACACCTACACAACGCCCTATCAAGTACTTAAAGGGACAACTCACCACACTCACCTGTGGCTTGTTTTCCACTCAGGGAGGGAGAGATAGAGAGAGGTAGAGAGATAGAGAGAGAGAGAGAGCTCAATCAGTATGTTGGGTTACATATTGTTGTGAAGACTGCGGAGAAGGCGTGCAAGGGAGAGAGCTAGGGAACACCAGCAACCCCCAGGCACACCTGATCAACAGCCTTCACCTGTTGCAAGTGAGGAGGCTCTGGCTCAGCAGCCACACAGGAGTCCATCCCCACATGGAGGACAGCACCTGCCTGCAGATCCACAGCTGCAGCAACAGGATGCTCCACAGCAACAGGATGCTCCACAGCAGCAGAGGATGTATAGATGACCACCAAGACCCAGGTTATACCACCCAAGGGTCACTCTCTTTGGAATGACCGATGATGAGGTCATTGATCGCTACAGGTTGAGGCCTAACAGCATCATTGCCTTGTATGAGGTCATCAAGGATCAGGTGGATCCCATCTACATCCACAACCATGCCCTATCTGGCCTGCAAAAACTGCTGTGTGCCATACACTGCATGGCAAGTGGGGCCTTCCAGTCCACTGAGGGTTACGCATCTGGCATGTCACAGGCCACATTCTCCAGGGTGCTGAACCAGGTCTTGCCAGCCCTCAAAAGCAAGGCCAGTACTTATATACATTTCCCCACCACTGACATGGACTGGATACACCTCAAGCAGGCCTTTTACACAAGGGGAGGCATGCCCAGGGTCATGGGTGCTATAGATTGCACCCATGTCTGTATTAAAGCCCCAGCACGTGACGCACAGCTATTCGTCAACAGGAAGAACTTCCACTCCATGAACGTGCAGATGGTGTGTGACAGCAATATGAAGATTATGAATGTCTGTGCAAAGTATCCTGGCAGCTCACATGATTCCTACATTCTCCAAAACTCCTCAGTCCACAGAGATTTCGAGAATGGAACTTATACAGGGGATGGCTTTTGGGTGAGTTCACAATACAAAATCACACCACATCCACAGGTGTACACACAACGCTGCTCAGCATGCTCCTGACTCATGATTTCGATGTCTGGACCACTCGGGGGGAGCACTGCAGTATGCACATGGAAAGGTGTGCGACATAGTTATGGGTTGCGCAATACTGCACAACATTGCAGTGGACACCAGGCTGCTGGATCACATCCAGGACCCACCCACACCTGAAGTGCCCATGGACATCGGCCATGTTGAGGAGAACTTAAGAGGGGTGCAGATCAGAGACAGGCTCATCGCGGAACACTTTACCTGTGAGTATAACACAGGCATGCAAACAATCCATGCAAGTCCCCCATCAGTCCTGTGAATTGGTGCCAACACACTAAACACACTGCACATGATGTTCTGTCTCACCCCACAGGAAAATTGATACAGCACTGCACTGGCAGCAGCATGACCCCAAACATCAACCATACCATGGATGTGGCATATTGTGTGTGGGGATTCCAAAACCATCCTCCATTCCCCTCTCCACATTGACATCAGAGCCCAAGGATATCACGCACACACCCCCAGGAGAAACAAGGTACAACACATAACCCATGTTCATCACCTTACAGGGCTTGATTGACAGCAACTAACTTGATTTGCCATGATCATAGCCTGAGCAACCATGCTAGCCTTCTAGTGAAAGAGTATTATCCAGTGCTATGCATTGGATAATACTCCGTCACATCAGGGGTTAAAGTGCCATTGGACTCAATATGGGACCTGTACTGTGCTAGAGCTGAAGAGAGCAGCAGAGAGGTGGATGTACAGTGGTATTGTTACACAATGTAGAGGTCATGAAACGTAGATCAGATTACCAGGGACTCAATGCTGACCTGTGAGTGTGCAGACATATGTGCCCCTGACATGAATACACACATCAACAAATATGTCCTAATAGTTCCATGGAACAAAAGACATTGGGATGCCACTGTCACTTATACAGTGGCAGCCCAAATTCATTACTTCCATGGAGCTCTCAGAACACTTGTTGATGTGTGTATTCATGTCAGGGGCACATATCCATAGGGCTGGTGCACATGTCCTTAGTTCCCCACATAATTGGTTACAGATGAGTAAACAACACATTACCAAGCAATGGTTTGTGTACTCACCTGTAATTAAGAAAATTGAGGGGATTATAAAGTAGAAATTGTTGTTGCTTGTTGTTCCGGTCTACTGCTCAAAATCCTGTCCTCTTGTCCCACAGGCATCCATAACATGATCCATCCTTGAACTGAAGATCTTCCATGTGACTGGATTAATGTCTTGACAACACATTTATGAAGCTCACCCCTTGCTGTTTCTAGTGATTTTGTTGGTGATGCAATGTTTGACCTGAGGTTCACAGCAACCTCTACTGGAACATTCTCATATAGACACAGAAAACACAAATTCACGAGTGTAATAACCTGTACAGTTAGGATGCTCATCTACAGAGTTGTCAAACTTTGTGGACAACACATGAGCAGGACAGCAGTGTTACTAAAGTAGTACATTTAGTGTTCTCATACAAGTGTTTAATGCATATAGGCAATACACACAGAAAACACATGTACGTACTAATGTACTTTGAAACACAATAAAGAAGAACCATCACTATTCAATCTGTGTCTGTATGAAGATATATTGGATTACACATTTGTCAATGCGTAACCACACTTAAGGATAGGGTATCCCCCATACATGGAAAGGCATCACTGCTCCCATCCGCCTCCAAACTCCTTGAGCATCTCGCATATAACCAGCTCACTAAATTCCTCTGCTCCCATTCCCTGCTAGATCCCTTGCAATCTGGATTCTGTCCTCATCACTCCACCGAGACTGCCCTCACTAAAGTGGCCAATGACTTGCTCTCTGCCAAGTCAAAAGGCCACTACTCCCTACTCATTCTCTTGGACCTGAGAGCTGCCTTTGACACAGTAGATCACTCACTCCTCCTCCAAGCCCTCCACACTCTAGGTCTCTGTGAAACTGCCCTCTCTTGGTTTTCATCATATCTCTGCAATCGCTCCTTCAGTGTGTCCTACTCTGGCTCCACCTCCCAACCCCTCCCACTGTCTGTTGGAGTGCCTCAAGGCTCAGTCCTGGGCCCCTTGCTCTTCTCAATTTACACTGCATCCCTGGGCAAACTAATAAACTCCTTTGGTTTCACCATCATCTCTATGCTGATGACACTCAAATCTATCTTTCCTCCCCAGACCTCTCCCCTTCCCTCCTGTCCCAGGTATCTGACTGTCTGTCCTCTGTGTTTTCCTGGCTGTCCGCCCATCAACTCAAACTTAACCTTGGCAAAACCAAACTAATTATCTTCCCTCCCTCTCCTAACAGTCCTACTCCAGATATTACCCTCACTGTCAACAACACTATCATCACACCAACCCCTACAGCACGTTGCCTGGGGGTCACATTCGACTCCGCCCTATCATTTATTCCTCAAATCCAGTTAATCTCCAAATCATGCCACCTCCACCTCCACAACATCTCTAGAATCTGACCCTTCCTTACCCAAAACACTACTAAAATCCTGGTGCTCACCTATAGAGCCCTTACTAACACCTCACCCCCTACATCTCATCTCTCATTTCCAAATACACTCCCACTCGCCATCTTCATTCCACACATGACCTTCTCCTCTCCACATCTCTCATTACAACCTCCCACTCCCGCCTACAGGACTTCTCCCGTGCTGCACCTGAGCTCTGGAATTCCCTCCCCTGCCCCATCAGACTCTGCCCTAGCCTTCATATCTTCAGACGCTCCCCGAAAACTCACCTCTTCAGGGAAGCCTATCAACTACCTCCATAAATATTATCACCAAGAACCAGCCATTCCCTGGACCACTACACTCACTAGCACTTCTCTCTCCCACCCACTGACCGGAAGCTTATGTGGCAGGAGACACTTACTACCAACAGCACTTATACCTTCTGTATTCTACCCACCTTCCTGTAGACTGTAAGCTCTCACAAGCAGGGCTCTCTGATCCTTCTGTTCTCCACATATGATTTGTACTATTTAATATCTCTATATGTTCTATCCCCTACTGTAAAGCGCTGCGGAATAAATTGGCGCTATATAAATAAAGATTATTATTATTGATCATCATATTACTAGTGACTGTGAGGAGGAAGACCAGGGGCTGAAATTGATGTGGTTGGTGTTAGTGGTAGTAACAGTGATGGTGAAGCAGCTGGTGGGACTAGTGTTAGGAGGGTGGTAGGGGAATCAATGCAGAGCATCCAGACTAGCAGTCAAGGGAGCCCACACCATTCCTCTGACCCTGGCGGCCCCCTTCCCCTCTTGGCATTGTCCAGGTGGAACATGATCCTGAAGAAGGCAGAATTGTTGCCTAGTAGCAATAATACCACCACCACTGGGAGCTCAGATCAGCTGCCTGTGACTGCTAGTGCTGACAGTCTGCCTTCTTCAGGTCAGCAAGAAATGACAAGTGTGACATTAGAGAACCTCTGTCTCATTTCTCATCACCCTCGTCCTCCAACCAGTGAGATATCTATAATTGAGCAGCAGCAGCATGGAGTGGCTGGTGGTGGTGATGATGATTGTGGAGAAGCTGGGGTGGAAGAGACATCAATGGCCTTTTTAGCCCAAACTGAGATGAGGATGGGCATCACTACCACCACCAGCAGTGAGATTTTGGAATTTGCAAAGTTTGCAACTGCTCTCATTCCTGCTGTTGTTGAGTTGCAAGGGCAGCATGATGCTGAAGAGCAGGCTAGTGTGCCACAAACCACCATGGACACAGTGGGAATGGGGTCAACAAGTGATCTGGGACTAGGACAGGTTCCACTTGCCAGTGGTAGCAATACTCCTGGTCCTAGCTGCAGTGCAGGCAGTAGTAGCAACAGCAGCATCATCTACTTCCCCAGACAGTGAAAGAGAATGTGGAGGAGAAGAAGAAAGAGGTAATTCTTCTCCGCCTTTTCCCTCCCCCTTGAAGTCATGGGTGTGGGACTATTTTTCACTTGGAACAGGCAGAGTGCAGTCATCAACCACAGCACTGTGCACAATATGTGACAAGTCAGTGAGAAGGGGAAAGGAGGCAACATACCTTGGCACAACCACCCTGATATCACTCATGAAACACAGACACCATGACATGTATGCCAAACATGTTAAAGCCAAACACCCATCACAGAAATCAAGCACCGCTGTTACTTTAACCTCTGACTCTCTATAAAGGCAACAAGAGGCAAGACGGAGATCAAAGAGGAGGAAGAATAGTGTACCCCAGCCAGAGGCTGGAAGTTGGATGATGAGTGAAACAACTAGCTCACCATCACCTTCTTGCTCTAGGGTAACTACATCTTCTGTCAATCCACCTCTTTCATAGTTACCTCCCCCACCAAATGATAGCCACTCTGTAGATGTTAGGATGTGGCAGTGTGGCTATTTAAAGGAGACATGGTCATTATAAGAGCAGGCCATAGAAAGGGCAATTGATAATCCCTGGATTGGATTATGACATTACCACTCTGCCCAAAGACCACCTGCAGCGGTCTCAATAGGGTTTAGTGGGGTAGGCGCGATTAAAGATCCAGAATAGACTAGGAACATGGACATCAGAAGCAGGAACCCAGAAACATTATTTCTTGGCCAAATCTTTTCCAATTGACCAGGTACTGAAGGGTACCATATACTTTATGGTAATCCAAGATAATATCAATGGCATATTTCTCATGGTCATCTAAAGGCACAGATGGTGGAGGTTCAGAGATAGGATGTACAAAACTGTTCTGGAAAGATGGCTTTAATAAGGAGACATGGAAGGTAGAAATAATATGAAAGTTACAAGAAATATCCATTGATAATAGACAGGAGATACCTGGCAAGGAATTTTAAAAGGACCTAGGAAGCAGGGTCCTAACTTGTGAGATGGTTGCTGAAGTTTAATATTCTGAGCGGTTAGCAAATCTTGATCTCCTGGGCAGAAGTCCGGCATCGGTCTGCAGATATTTTGTATTTAGCTTGAGCAAATAGAAGAGCAGCTCTTATCCCTTTCCATAGTTCAGCTTATACAGTGGCTCTTCCATCAACAGCGAGGACATCAGTAGCATAGGATCCAACCGGAAAGTTGGCTCTTATATTTTTGTAAAATTAACACAAATAAAGACACATTGCAAGATACCAGAATGATTGGTTTTTCTGAGAGATGTCATACTGGAAGGACAGAGCACCACCTTAAACACATTTTGTACCTGGTAAGTAAGTGATAGTATAAAAAAACCGACTGAACAGTTTCACTCAGTGGACTTGAGTCTTTAATTGTTTAGGTTTCTCCAAGTATGATTTATGTTGCATAAGTCACAAAAAAGATTGGAAATTGAATTAAATATATGGTCCACTAGGCCATGGAAGATTCTTCAACAGGCATAATCTAGAATATAAGAGTAGGAGTTTCATTGAATAGCCTGTTGGATACAAAAACCGTAGCTAGAACAACCCAACAAATCAACAATATATAGTCCACTAAGCCATGGAAGATTCTCCAACAGGAATAATCCAGAATATAAGAGTAGGAGTTTTATTGAATAACCTGTTGGATACAAAAACTGTAACTGGAACAACCAAACAAATCAACAACACTGCAGTTTAGAAGATCAGTAGCAAATCATTCAATAATAAGCCAAAGCTTGAAGCACTCACCACCTTATGGTCCGTCAATAGTCCTCATACCTGCAGATGCAGAGAGGCCCACTATGAAGTCCATGGATATATGAGATCATGGTACAGGAAGAGGCTGAAGAAGACCAAAAGGGCAAGTACATGGAATTTCCATCTTAGCATACACAGACAGGAAGCCACATATTCAGCAGCATCAGTGTTCCCCTCATAGATGGCCAGCAATGTTGGAATGGTGGGCCCACTGCAATACCATGAACCGCAAATTAATAGGAACAAATAATTTTCCTTGATGTTTGGAAGAAGCATGGGAAATTGAGGGTTTGGGCTCTTATTTTTTTGGTAAAACTAACACAAATAAAGAGGAAACATTGCAAGATACCAGAATGATTGGTTCTTCTGAGAGATGTCATACGGGCAGGACAGAGCATCAACTTTAACACATTTCTTACCTGGTAAGTAAGTGATAGTATAAATAAACTGACTGAAAAATGTCACTCAGTGGACTTGAGTCTTTAATCAAGGTTTATCCAACTATGATTCATGTTGCATAAGTTACAAAAAAGATTGGAAATTTAATTAAATATATGGTCCACTAGGCCATGGAAGATTCTCCAATTAATGCAGGTTACGTTCAAACACCAGCTTTCCATTCATTCCATGGGGCTTTTAACACCTTCAATGCTAGACACCTTAAATTGCTTTGCAATGTCTTTCAAAGTTTCCAGCATTCACAGGGTTAAAGGACATATAAAAACAATTAACAATTTTAACAAGCATACAACCACAACATCCTCTGACTATTTTGTCTCATTTAAATCTTTAATAAATATTTTGAAGAATAAATTGAACAAGTATCTCCAATCACACAAAAAGTAGACAGTGTTTTACATATCCGTACATACAGTTAATGCACCATATTATCATAACATTTCCCTTCTGTCTTCTGGACCAGAGGGAGAATTCAAAAGTGAAGAAGAAAGAAAGAAAAAGAAAGAAGGGAAGGAAAGCTTAAAAAAGAAGTGATAAAGAATGAGAGAAGAGAGAGGGAAATAGAGGATCCCAGTGCCAGATGAGCTAGGTCTCCATCCACCCATCATGAAAAGATGGAAGGAGAGAGTGTGACCTCAAACAAAGTGGTTATAGCTCTAAATGTCTAGGTTTATACTATATACTTATCGAACATTCTATATCCAGGGGAGCCATCCCAATCCAACATTTCTAGCCCTCCTGTCTATATTTCTGTAAACCTTTCCATTATATATTCATTACCTTGACTTTCCAATATATAGAGTAGATGCATTTCTAGACCTCCAAAGAACTGGGATTGCTCCCCTGGCAGCATTAAATAAGTGCTCTGGCAGTGAGTTCCGAGAGAACCACTGTTCAGATCTGCTTAGATTAAGAAGAGAAAGTGATGGCACCCTTGGCATAACACCAAACACAAGTTTAATCTGAAAGAGACAGACAAGAACACCAGATGTGTGCCATTGCTCCCCAGCAGTCATAAACCTCCTGAACCTAAATGAGGCAGATGGAAATGCTCTAGACAACACTTCAAGGGTTCTGTTCCACCAGAGTGAAATCTTCATGTTTGACTCGAGAGTCAGGATGCTGGTGGATACAGCAATAAGAACCCTCAATTGCACAATAGTCAACCGAGAAAATAACTCACTATGTAAATGTGGCTTGCAACCTCTTAAAGGAAAGAGAGTTCTACAGCACATTGTGAAACAACACCTTCTCTATCTCTATAGTATTCATGAGGTTCAAAGACACATTTACAGTAATGAGAACTCCGTCACTGTAGTGATGTGGTTTGGAAACAAAAAGGTACTTTTGACCCTTAGTACATATGACCCATTCCTAAGATAGGCATAGTCAGCTGTTGTGCCTACAATTCCCAGCATCCCCAACTAGCCAGTGACTTCTTGTGGATGTTGTGAGTCACCTTGTATATGTATAATATGTGTATATAAAGTGGAGCAGTTAACATTTTCTATAGCACCTATAATTTTGTTAGCAATGTTTTTATTTCAAACAATAATTTGAGATATTTTGGAGTATTTATTTGTCAGCTTATGCAAATGAGCAAGTACTTCTGGGTAGGAAGTGACAACTGGGATGGGGAACAGTGTGGCAGTGCTTGCCAGTGCCTACCACTGACAAATAAATGAAGCTACATATATCATAAATTATTGTTTTACATAAAAAATAACCATAAATATGTGCTTTTTAAAGCTCTTCCCAGATCACTTATTTGTTACAAAGTGACAGTACCACCTTAAGTCAGATTAGGGATCCACCTTGGGCTTCAAGGCTGTTGAGGCCAGTGACTCCCAGCACCCCCTGCTACGTATTGTCTACATGCGATTTGTGACTAAAAGCAGCTGGAGAGGTCATAGTTCAATTCACCCTGGCTTATGCCCATGTATCTCCTGCTATGTATTAGTTGGTAGGGAATGTGGAAAGTTCTAGGTCCCAACAGTTGTGGGCCCAAAGTTGAATTCAGTCTGACTTATAAATTGACCAAATCTATGAAGGGCCCAAAACAGGTTGTACTCAGCTCTGAGCTTTCTAGCAGTTGTGACATACAACTCACAGCATCCCCTACTAGCTAGCGGCTAGTTGTTGGCCCCAAATAGCTGGTAAACTGTAGGTTGAATTCACCGTGACAAGAATTGGTCATATGTGCTAAGGGCCCAAAGCAGGGTATATTAAGACATGGGATTTCCAGCTGTTATGGCGTAAAACTACTAGCAAACCACTGCTAGTAACTGCTAGCTCAAGTGTATGGCTTCAAAAGACGCTTGGGAGTGAAGGTTGGGAATGATGCTGGGGAGCAATGCCAATTCTCTGGTGCATCCTTGCTGTAGTCAAAACTGGGACAAAAGGTGCTGGAATCCAGATTGTCCCACCCCAGTCGAGCCAGTAAAGTACCAGGATGGATTCACTTAAAAGCTGGTAAGCAAAACCAGAGACAGGCTAGCAGCAACCCTTGGCTGGGAAGCTAGGGCTCACCGGAAGACAGCAGAAGATAGAAAAGGCTGAGCAGACACACACACAGAGGGAATAAGGAGGGATGCCTTCTGGGCAGGGTGAAGATCACCAAAGCATACAGGAGATGAGGAGACTGAATGTAGATTATCTAAATCGATGTCCACAAGGCAGGCTGAAGATTGCCAGAGGATACTGGAGATGAGAAGATTGACACTAGACTCACTGAACTAATGTCTCCCGGGCATGCTGGTTATTGCAGGAGGATACTGGCAATGAGGAGACTGAGCAGAGACACTCTGTAGTGATGTCCACAGGGCAGTCTTGCGATCACTGGAGGATTCATGAAACAGAAGGACATCCACTGAAAATTATGAAGGTAACCAAAACTGAGGCAAAGACAACAAGGAAGATTTGATGCTTGGTACCAAAGAGGAGGAGGTGAAGTTAAGAATCTAGGTCACAGCAGCAGAATAACCCAATGTGAGGTACCAAGGACCAGAGCAGGAGGCAAAGTCAACAAGGCTGGGTCACAACTAGGCAGACAGCAAAATGATGCGATGAGAAGTACTGAGTAGCAGAGCAGGAGGCAAGGACAACAGGTTGGATCACAATTAGGTTGGCTGCAGGACTAGGAACTGACACAACTCAAGGCACTATGACCACACATCAATTTACAATCAAGCCAGCTTTAAATAGGCCTGGGGAGAAGGAAAAATCCAGCCTGGTCTTAGAGGTTGATCCTTCCCTGATTTTTGAATAAGTTATATGTACGAATGGCCCAATACATGGTGTTTTCTACTGTCTTCTCCCCAGTTGTTGGGTTCAGTCACTCCCAGCATCCTCAAGTAGCCCACAGCTGACTACATACTGTTTTGGGCTCTTAATACATATGGTCTATTCCCAAGTCAGTGAAGAATCAGCCTTTAGCTTCACGCGTTATAACTGAGGTTCTTCAGCTGTTGTGGCATACAGCTTTGCTATGTTCCGACACTCCCATGTTCCAGTGTTCTGTTCCTGTGGTGTACTGATGTCTTGTGTGCTATGCCTGATCCTTTTCATTCATCTCCAGTAAAGAACCTACAGAAAGTAGATATACTACTGCATCAAATGAAGTCTCAATTGCCTTTCTGCAAATGCACTAAAAACCTCTGAAAACTCTTGAAATTCCTACTGTATCCATAAGCTAGTGTTCTTAAGAGAAAAAGAACACCCCACTGGTTTGAGATGACGTACTGTAGGGGGTAGCCAGAAGTACAAAACTACACATACTACAACCTCTGATTGTCCTTATCATTTTTCAAACATGACTTGTATGTACTAAAATGGTTATAACAGCTACAGAAGTAAAGAAAATGTAGACAAAGCATTCCATTCTGGAAATAAGATAATCCACCACATAAATTGAGGGATCACTTGCCTTACTATCTCTAACCAGGTTTGCACAAATATTTCCAAAGGGTGGTTCTATAGGAAAAAATAGGAATTTTTCAAAATCCCATCCCCTTCAAATTTAAAAAGTAGCTACTGCTACTACAAGAAAATGTCACCCCACTGGTATGACATGCTGTTGGGGGTGCCAAAAGCATAAAACTACACCAACTGCAATCTCTCATTTTTCCTTATGATTTTTCCATGTGACTTACCTGTACTAAAATGGTTGTAATAATGACAGAAATGAAGGAAAAGTAGACAAAGCATACATTTTGTAAAGACGATAGCCCACTGCATCAAATGATGAGGTCATTTTCCTTTCTACCCCTAGCCTGATGTGCAAAAATGTTTCCAGAAGGTGGAAACCTTTCAAATGTACTGAAATCTGTGAAAACTATGGAATTTTCAACTACATTTACTAGCTAAAGCTGTTACAAGAAAAATAGCACCTTACTTGTATGAGAAAACATACTGGAGGGTTGTCAGAAGCACAAAACTAAACAAACTACAACCTCTAGTTTTTCTTGCAATTGTTCTAACATGTTTTGTCGTACTAAAATGGTTGTAAGACCTACAGAAATTAAGAAAAAGCAGACAAATTA
Organism: Rhinophrynus dorsalis; assembly: GCA_037306005.1. Classification (NCBI taxonomy): domain Eukaryota; kingdom Metazoa; phylum Chordata; class Amphibia; order Anura; family Rhinophrynidae; genus Rhinophrynus; species Rhinophrynus dorsalis. The sequence continues at coordinate 173,058,973 of CM074722.1, forward strand.
CATCATTTTGGAACTAAGATAACCCACTCTATCAAATGAGGGGTCATTTGCTGTTTTACTCCTATCCAGATGAGCACAAACGGTTCCCGAAAATGACCCTAAAGTCATTCCATTTCTTCAAAAATACTGAAAGCTTTGAAAACTATTGAATTTCCAGCTCTCACTGGAACTCTACTGGTATAAACTCAAATACAGTAGGGAATGCCAAAAGCACAAAACTGCAACTACCTGTATTCTTTTTTGTAACTGGCTGCCTGTACTAAGAGGGTCATTACTAATAGAGATATGAAGGAAAGGTATGGAAGGTCAACCATTTTTTTAGAAAGAAGACATTTACCCACTTCAAATAAATGGTGATCTGCCTTTCTAACCGTAGGCTAGAGTACATACATATTTTCATAAATTGGAGCTATAGGTACACATATTTTTTTTTTTACATTTTTACATTTCCACTACTTCATAGATACAAATATCTTTGAAAACCATAGAATTTACTGCTTTATCCAGTACCTGCTACAAGCCTGATTTGTGTGGGTTAACATACAATATGGGGGTGCCAGGTACACTAAGCTACACCTGTCACTTTTTTTAATTACCTAATTACCTGCTTGCACTAAAATAGTCATAACCATTAAAGATATGCGGTAAAGGAAAGTGAGGTATACCACTGTGGAAAGTAGACATTCACCCACATCAAGTGAGATATCACTTGCCTTCTTAACCCTAGGCTGGTATGCACAAATGTTTCCAGATGGTGGAGCTATAGGAAACAAATTAAGCTATATTACGTTTCTATCTCTTGAAAGATACAGATAGCTTTGCATGAAGTAAAGGACTGTAATCTTTAGCTACTACTCTTCAAATAATTACTCCCTGCATGGGTTAACATACTGTAAGGGTACCAGAATCACAAAACTATGGCAACTACAATCTATAATTTTTCAACTGTGGCTTTCTTGTACTAAAATGGTTATAACAAAGAGATAAATGAAAAAAGGTAGATAAAGTATACCATTTTGGAAAGTAGACAATTATGAGGGGTCACTTGCCTTTCTACCTCTAAGTTAGTATCTACAACTATTTCAAGAAATTGACACTATAGGAAAAAACATACCTTTTTAAACATCAATCACCACAAAGATACTAAAATGGTTGAACACTATGGGATTTCATAGTGTATTCAGGACCTACTACCAGACTAAGAATAATGGCACCCCACTGGTATAGGTTGACATACCATATTGTGTACCAGGGGCGTGGCTACCAGTGGAAAAAGGATGGGGAAGCAAATAGTGTATATCTGATTCTATGGCTACCAGTTGAAGAAGGGTGGTGAGAGGTTATACAGTGCACTTGTGAATCTGTGCTTACCATGGGCAGTGGAAACAGGCTAGGGGTCAGACAGTTTATGTGCAGACCTGTGATTACCAGCATAACCTGGTTGGAAGGAGGGGGGCAGAATATGGTGCTATAGGAAAAAACAAATGTTTTTACACCTTGATCACCTCAAAGATACTAAAATGGTTGAACACTATGGGATTTCATAGTGTATTCAGTACCTACTGCCAGACTATAATGGCGTCGGCCTGCAGCCACATGTTCACCAAGTCCTATCCTGTTTTTTCTGAGGAGTATGTTCTACGTCTTAGGACCTAATTTCCCACTCATTTTTTAACTTTACAATGCTGCACCTTTGAATAGATCTTTATGGTGATGGATGTTTCTTCCTTTATCCGGATTTTCATCAGGACCTGCTGCACATCCACTGGACCAGTTACTAAGGAGGACCTTTTTTATGCTTTAAGCCCTTCATGGGCAAAATGTGAGTGCATAGATTAATACATTTATTTGTAATAAATCTTCTACACTCATGTCAGATTTTATCTTGTCTGTATTTGTCTAGTCCTGCACTTTTCTTAGTACCGGTTACCCACTTCCCCATTGCCTACCTGCCTCAACAAACTAGAAACTAGCGTCAAAATTTTGGTAGCTTTATCTCCCAAAGTTTTCAGTTTTAATTTTTAGTGTATAATACAAGATAGACCTGTTATCTTCAGAATCAACAGAATAAAGAACACATAAGCTAGTACAGCAACACCACAAATCAATATTTGATTGTCTGCTTGAATGTGTGTAAGTAACACAGTAGATCAAGTCGTTCTTTTTTTGTCTTAAATAAAATATTATCATTGCTTTCAATGCAGTGAAAAAGGTAGAAAAACTGCACTTTGTGCAGGAATTCCAGGGGAAGGTGGGAATCACTGTATTTTTGTGTGTTTTAAAAAAAGAATTAAACATCTTTAGCTTTTCCATCTTTGATACAACATACACTGTGTATACTTGTTTTATTACACTTTATTATTATTGTAGTAAAAAAATGTACAGTAGTATTTTCTGTTAAATTGGTTTCTTTCTGTATATACATGCTCTGTGATATTTCCATATGATGACATGAACTCATTCCTTCCCTTGACTCCCTTCACAACAGTACTTACATTACTAGTGTGAATCATCTTGATTATATCTGTGTTATTGTTACACTGAAATACCTTTTGTAATAGTTGTTAAATTCTGAGTCATCATCTTTGTGGTGACTAAAAAGAACCTGCAAATTATCAGACACAGATTTCTAGTTAGGGAATAAAAAGAAACAGTACATTATCAGAGCCAGCTTTTCAGTTGGGGAATAAAAAGAAACAAAAACAACATTTATCCATGTTATAGGCTAATATCTGTGTCCCACACTTTGGACATTTATAAGTCTCTTATGGACTTTGGCAATGTTCCATATTTTTTCAGTTAACAACTGCCTTTCCTGCTATCCGTAGGTCAGTATTTTACCCATTTTTGTCAGTCCAGTGAGGATTGCTTGAATTAATTTTTTTTTATTATTTTTTTGTACGGATTTTTATTTGAACACAGATGTTGTCAGAGAGCTAAACTGTGAAATTACAGAATAAGCAAATCTGGCAAGATTTTTCTTCTTTGTTTTTGCATATAAATACCAATAAGTCACGCATTTAGAGACAAATTGTTATTTGTATTTGAAATGTGTTCCCTGCAACAATTGTCTAGTTCAATAAGCATGACATTTCACTCCTCCTTACCTGTGACCACTCCTCTCGCTCTCATTGGATGGCGTTACTTTAACTACCAGCTTTTCACCCAAATCTTTGCTCGATCTTCGTACTGTGTACCTGAGAGTTGCTGTTCCTGATTATCTGTGCATCCAGATTTCCTGTGTACCAACCTTGGCTTCTCCTAACCCTGGGGGGATGAGAGTGAGCAAGAGTTGGGCAGGCTGTTGGTCTAGCCTTGCTCATAATGGTTATGCAGGTAGTTAATAGGCTTCCATGAAGAGGTGAGTTTTCAGGGAGCATCTGAAGAGCTGAAAGATGGGGAGAGTCTGATGGGGCGGGGAATGGAATTCCAGAGCTCAGGTGCAGCATGGGAGAAGTCCTGTAGACAGGAACGGGAGGATGTAATAAAAGCTGCAGAGAGGAGGTCCTGTGAAGAGCGAAGATGGAAAGTGTTAGTGTATTTGGAAATGAGAGATGAAATATAGGTGGGTGCAGTGTTAGTAAGGGCTTTGTAAGTTAGCATCAGAATTTTTAATTTAATTCTATATATCATTGAGAGCCAGTGTAGGGATTGACAAAGAGGAGTGGGCATAAAGTAAAAAAATTCACAGGAAATTAAAAATTTTGTGTGAAATTTTCTGCTAGTTGAAAATATTTAAAATTTCTGCCTTTTCCTAAATTATAACGCAGTATCAGATTTTAACAGTAAAATTTTTATTCAGAATAACCAGTACCATATCCAAGTAAAAACTAAACAAGAAGGACATGGTATCGAATAACACTTCATACTACATGTGATAAGTTATCAGAATTTATTTGAGTAGTGAATATCTAGAACCAAAAAAGAAATTCACTTGATACAAAAGGATGTTAAAAAAAATGTTTGTACCATCCTTGTCTTTTGCATTGCCAAGCCATGAGTTGGGAACCTCTAGCATTAAAGAGATTAAAAGCCCCATTTAAATCAATAGCAATATGTGGGCGGATTTTTTGCCCCCTATTGTGCAAATGGCTTGTTCCAGAATGGCTCCTCTTCAGCTTACTGACCTTGGAGCATTGTGGGTAATTACTTTTTAAAACCTATTCACTGCCAGTGGTACCAGTAACATATCTGAATGACTTGCAGGTCCCTCTAAACCTGTAATGCCATGGCCAGCCAAGAATAATTAGAATTGTATTTCAGCAACAACTGGAAGGCCACATTTTGTCCACCCCTATTTTATGTAATAAAATTGGTTTCATTAACCCCTCAAGTGCTAGGTGGGGGAGTCCATTGCATTGAGAAACTAGGTGTTGGTTAGTACCCCCTGCAAAAACATGTCCCTTTTATTTTTTATTAGCAAATATATTTGTCATTACCAATTACAGCTGGGATGAATATTCAGACTCCCAACTAGTTGAGGCCTGGAAAGGGTAGGCTACATATCTTGTAATGGTTTCTGTATGTGTGCTGTATATGCCCCATCCTTATCTATAACCTTTTCATTTACCTCTGGAAAGTTGCTACATTACAGTGAAGAGTAAATCTAAAAATAGGTTTGTCCACAATAGAAAACATGTTTAAATGAGGGAGTGTGGTTAGGGGCTGGGCTATGGCAATGCTAAAGGCACCAGAGGGTGCTGTGCCTGGTGAACTTGAGGTGTAAAATTGGGCCTGACAGTAGCAGGAGCCACATGTGTTAGCGTAAATGAATTAAATCTCTGCACAGTCTCTGACACATCTATAGCACTCCTGTTATGTTCCCCGGAGTCCCATGAACATTTATAAGTGCTTCTACTGCTGCTAGTCATGGCACCTCTGACATGTTATGGTGGGTCGCCCAGTTAGTTTTGTGGTTTTGCCTCAGGTGGGATATCAATGAGTATGTGCCTAGGTGTGTTCCTGCTTATTCCCTGCTTTCCTTCTTATACAGACAACAGATAGCAACATGTTTAGCTTTTGGATCATAACTGAAGTATCTCCATACTATAAATGTCATGGACCGAGGGGTTCCTGAAGGGTTACTACTATTACTGGGGCTAGATGTTGCAATTGTACTAGTTGGTGTCCAAGGTGTTACACTTCCAACAGCAGTAGAAGCTCTCATTAGGGATATGGATGTTGATGACCTTTGTGCTGATTATTACTCAACAATAATGTGTGTGGCTGGGTGGGGGTTGGGTTTGCAAGTGGTGACAATGCTGATGATAACTTACAGGATGATTGCATATTTTTTAGGCATCTCTACTTGTCTAGAGTCAAACTTTTCAATTGATTCTGAAACAGTTTATGGACAGGCATAATGCTCCTTTTCAGTGGCATAAAATTGTGCCTCTTCATTTCAGTTAATTTTCCAGCCATGCCATCATCTTTGTCACTCTCAACTACATCTGTATCAGGAGGATGCTGGAGGGATATATTGTAGATCAGCATCATCCATAATTAGGTAATCATCAGTATCACCTGCCAAATCTTCCACACTACTTTCATATTCCTCTAGGCTTTTTGAAGTCTCAAATAATTTCCTTTTTTGCTTTTGCTCTTAGAGGGATTTTCAGAACATTCAATACAACTTTCAGGGCAAGTGTTGTACTTGTTAGTTTTACTTTTAGATACCATAGTTGGTTGAGCTGTTACGCCTTCCTCTGATATGGCATCAACACTAAAATGCGACTTGTTGTCATCTTCAATGTTTTATGTCACTTTGACAAACAGCCTCCTCAGGAGGAGACAGATCATCATAGTTTATTGCCCACTCTTCAAGAACCATGGCTACAGTTTTTGGACTAACAATTTACTGACATGTCACTGCACTGCCCCATTCCTAAGTGCTCTTGCTGGACATTATTATAGTAGTATGGATTTTAACAGTAAAGTACAAAACAGAATTGTTTGTGTGTGTTGATGTCTTGCCCCGTTACAAAAATCTGCAACTTATAAGTCTATGTCACAGCAATTTCACTGTCAGCCTCGGTCACAGCTAATGTCAGGGTCCCAGAGGGAGGATGTGTTCAAATAAATTGATATGGGGTCTGGAGTCCCCCTATTAATTTTACAGAATCCATGGAAGGGGTCCTTAGGACCCCTTCAACCCCCCCAGATTCAGTGTATGAATGTTTAAGTAAATATATATATATACTCATCTGGACATCAGTAGATCAGTGGTGTCCACAATGCCCTGGTTTTCCAGTCAAGATACCTAAAAACATTACAAATTGTCCAGGCCATTGTGAAAAAAATAAACATGCATTGGCTTATATATGCAAATCCCTGTTTCAATATTTTCCCACAGACACTTTATCTGGGAGGGGGTATATGTTCTATTTAAATCAATGGAATTTTTCATGTCTACCCTGTGATGCAATTTGTATGTTCCCGTACTGCTACTTTTTGCTTTCTGCATAAGACACTGTATAAGGAGACATCTGCAAAACTGTTGCTTGGAGTCTTTATACAAAAAGTATTTGAAATAATACACTTTGTTCTTGGGCTAATCTCTAGCTACCAAACTTACTTTTTTTTTTTGCTTTATTAAATGGCCATGAATTCAGTATAAGTAATTCAACAGCTGTGAAACTGGTTCTTGGGAAAGAAGTTGGCAGCCACAATATCTGATTATTTTTACAATACTCTGTGATTTAAGATGGATATTTCTGCTGGTGAAAATTCACTAATATTGTTTAAAGTTACTGGGAAAATATATCCCACAAAAAATAATTTTGTTTGAGTTTACTTTCAAACTTACAATATGAAGAAATACTACTATAGGTAGGAATGGTAATGATTAAAATATAACAAACAATAGCTGCAATTTATCATCAAAAATTAATGAAACAGTCATGCATCATTTTGTGGATTGATTTGGAGAACGTGGAAACATTCTAGATCCTTCCAAATTTTTCTGGGACAAAATGCAGTGGGACAGAGAGAAGGAGGGACAGAGTGAAGGAGGGACAGGGAGCAAGTGAAAGGGAACACAAGTCAGCAAGATGGGGTGGGAGCAAGAAAAGACAAAGGGCAGGAACAAGACAAAGCCTAGTGCAGGGACCAATGAGAGGGGGCAAGAGCAGGCCAGAAAGGTAAGAAAAGTAGGTAACAGGCAGTGAGGATTGAGGCACTCAGAATGGGAACATAGTGCTGGAGAGAAACTGTAAATATTTTGGTAACTGGAAAGTGCTGAAATGGAAATATACTCTTTGAATAAATAAAGAAATCAAAATATAATACTGCATCGAGCATGCTCATACATTTCACTGTAATAACAACACACACGTAACAACTGAGGTTGTTTAACCCCTTAATGACCAGCGGTCCGGAGAAGTGACCTTCCCTTAAAGGGATAGTAATACCTAAAATGTAAAAAAATATATGTTGTAGGGTTTATCCCCCTGAGTAAAACAAGAGTACTCCCACTGCTGAAAGATGTTTCATTCAAAAGTTATTAATTTTCAAAGTTGAATTTTTTAGGTGCAATATCACAGTGGCCTGAAATTGTACAGTGGCGCTGTTGCTACACGATCCTATGGACAGCTCTGGTCTCAGGACCATAAATCTCCATAGGATGGTGTAGCAACAGCGCCACTGTAAATTTTCAGGCCACTGTGATATTGCACCTAAAAAATTCAACTTTGAAAATTAATAACTTTTGAATGAAACATCTTTCAGCAGTGGGAGTACTCTTGTTTTACTCAGGGGGATAAACCCTACAACATATTTTTTTTTACATTTTAGGTATTACTATCCCTTTAAGGACTGTTTTGATCGCTGGTGGCAAGCCAGACACACGTGACCATTGCTGTGTAGTGGCACTCTGAATGGGGGGTTTGAGAGAGACCCTGTTTGTGACCCCACAGGAGCGATGTAAGCACAAAGTACATGATGTGGTAGGACCGTCACCAGTTCTTAATGTATAAGCCCATTAAGGACTGCATGATCCGGGGTTGGGGTGAACTGGAGGACCAATGCACTTTTTTTTATATGTATGTGCCCAGAGACCACAGCACAACGTGTAGGCTTGTTCTGATCATGGGACTGTTCTGGCAAGTCATGTGTTGTTAAAAAATGCAAGAGCATGTTGTATGATCACATGCTGCATCAAAGGTACAAGGGGAGGAAACAGGAAAACAGGAGGAGAATGAGAATAAATAAACTTGACCCTTCCTCCTACTTTGCTACTAGTGCAGCATAACCAGTTGGTGCCCTGGCTGAGGAAAGCACTTATTGTAGGATACTGCATTATTGTTTCAGAACATTTTGGGACATGTGCTTCTAAAATACATTTTCTAAATGTTATATTTGAATCTGCTATTATCCAGCTATTATTGGACCATAACTTAGATCTTCTTCAGCTGGCAATTGGCTAACCGAGGATGAAGGAAGTTGTAGTACAACAAAAGAGCTTTCAGTCACCAACTCCTGAGAGATAAGATAATTATATCTTAACTATTGTAAAAGCCTGTGTACACGGGCCAAGGTCCAGGTAGTGTTAACCCTTTGAGAGCCAGAGGGGTACACACTGCTCAAGAAGGGCGAACTGACGCCTGGGTTTTTTTTGATATTGTTGAGTAGAGGAGAATAGTCCTAATGTTTTGAGCTGGGCTTTCTTATGGGAGGAGTAAGGTCACTATGCAACTAAGTATGGTTCTTTTTTAATGGCACTACAGAGCTAAATAGTTATGTTCCTGAATTGTGAGTAGCCGAAGAAAAAGTAATGTCATGATTCTGTTCTTCGTGAATATTCATTACTGTTCTCTGTTTTGAAACCCCAGACCAGAGAGCTAAATAGTGATGTTCTACTGAGGTGACAAACTGAAAGACAAGTAAATGTTGGAGAGAGTGAGAGAGAGAGAGAGAGAGAGAGTTAGAGTTTTCTGGTATCCTTGTGCAGAGGAGAATTGCTCTGAATTTTGTGATAGGCTGTGTTGCCCTTATTGGTTCAGTCATCTGAAAATGCAAATGTGTTTTTCTCTTTTATAATGTCACTACAGAGCTAAATAGTTATATTTAGGAGTGGAGACAAGAAACTGCTGTGTTTTATTGTTCTTAGTGAATATTCACCATATGCATTTCTATTCATTTTCAAGTAGCAAAAGGTAAATCTTATTTTTGCTGGAGTGAAGGGGTCAGAATTTCCTGCCTTACGCATTTAAGGTAGTGAAATGGAGCCAATAATTGAGAATACCCTATGGTATCTTGTATTTGCAGGAGAAGAGATGAGTAAAATCTGGATACATTTTATATACTCAGCTACATTTAATTTATAGATTTTGAAACAATAAAAATGTAATTGAGGATTGTTTCTTTTACATTGGATTTGATTTAATTGTAGATATATTATTTAAATTATCCATTCAATCAGTCTTTGCTCTTCCACACTCAGTGACCTCTGATTCTGAATTATAAAATTATAAAATTAAGAGTTATGAAGTGTAACATACATTAGACTAACTGAACAATAAAACTCTATTGACATCACTGGAAGCTTAGAATCTGCAGCACATCAGGGACTTATGGCAGTTTTAAAAGCACCTGAAATAGAGCTTGCTTCACATGAATGTGGGAAATCAGTGTCAGCTATGGATAAAAAGTGTATGTTATGTGAAATTACACTTAAGAACAGGGGTTGACATGTAAGTTTTTATTTGTTCTTAGACTACAGCTGTTCATCATCAACCGTCTAATGGCTGGCTAAGGATTAATAGAGTTGTAGCCATCAACAGGTGGAAAGTAACAGGTTGTCCCCCCCAACAATAAATATAACACTGTCTTATTTTGGCAGTGGACATCAGTTTATTAGGTAAACAGCCACTCTGTCAGAGAGAGTGTCAGGTATTCTTCAGTCACCGAACTGGGCTGGTCGTCCACCCCACTTTGTAAATATCCCAAGTATAGTCTAACCAGTCATTGGCACTCCTGTGGCCAGATAGGTGAAAAGTCCATTATGTTCCTAGGGGAATTTTAGGAAAAATGCACAACTTACTACCCATAGCTTTTGTAACTTATGATCAACACCATAGATCCTCTCAAAACAACTGTTCCCTTTTCTACCAATATTTTCTATGATGGCAAAAATTCCTGCCTCTTTATATAAATGAATGAATTTCCTGCCATGCATCATGTTGTAGATTACGCAGAAATGAAAAAGAAAGCAGTTAGAAATACAGAGAGTGAATAAAACAAATAATACTTGTGTGTTATGTTGTGTTTGCACAAGTATGAGCAGGAGAAGCTGGAGGACTACTGCTGCTGAATCTGAGTTGGTGAAAACCAGCAGCAGCAATAGTGAAGGAGGGATCCCACTTCTTCCTGCAGGTGTGAGCCCTAGGCCCCTAACATCCTCCCCAGGGATAGTCGCAGCAGCAGCACAGTGCAGGTGCCTGTTCCTGCTGCTTCTGTTGTGTGCCAACTATCATGATAACAGGTGTGACAGCAAGGGACCCTTTATCACATATACCAATTAGAAAGCAGTAAGAGACTGGTGGGGGGGGGGGGCTGGTTGTGTAGAAGAGAGTATTAGAGCTTGGCTGAAAGTAAAAATCGAGTGAAATCCCCCATTAGCCTGGAAGGTCAATGACTACACTGAAACCTACATAATTTTCTTCATTGGCTAGAATCTGGGTATGGGGAAATGTCACATTGTACCCTTGGCATCCACAGGGTCCTCTTCCTCCTTCTCTTCCTAGGCCATACCACCATTGCTATCATTACCACCACCACCAGCTAGAAGTGAGACTGCAGACTGCAAACATGACGATCTTGCAGTTTCTATCCATCCACTGCCCCTTTCGTGGTGCTCTGACCACACGTGGTAATGTGGTGGAGAACTATTAAATGCATGGAATCTGGGTGCATATGCACATAGCCCATCCAACTGAACATACCAAGCTGATGGCAGGGAGGTGTCATTATTTTTATTGAGTCTTGTCTCCCACCATCATCACCACTCAGTCACTTGCACTTAGTGGAGCAGACAAAAGCCATAGTGACACAGTAGCATCTGATTTCTTAGAGGACGGTTTAACATTATCTACATAAATGTCAGGGCGTTGGTTACAGTTGTGCTTATTACTTAATATGAGAGCAAATGTGCCAAGTTTGATTCTTCCAAGTCTTTCTCATCTTTCACAACATTTCCACACATATACATTTTAGTTCCTTCCTGCTCTCAAGGAAAAATAATATTGCAACACACCCATGATTTGTGGAGGTGAAGTTGTAGCATGGCTGACCATCATCACACCACCACTTGTCTAATACTGATGCTCAAATGACACAGCAGCAGGAATTACATCAATAGCAAAATGCCATAGTATCAATGGTGGGTACCATTGAAAGGCAAGTTTTTAGTGGTGACTTACCACCACCTAGCACTGATGGCATTAGGCCAGTAGTAAATACATTTTTTTCAGGGATTGCTTTTTCCAAACAAAAAAACTGACGCGCACTCCCCTAATGCTGGATCCAGATAGGTGCTACAATATATCAAAAGGCCGGTATATGCAAGAGTGGTCTTATAGTCATATATGAATGTGTGTCCTCATCAGATGTTTCAGGCATATGGAATAGAGGGGTCACACTAATCCAATAATTAGAGTCCTTCAGATGGATAGTATGAACAATATTACTGGACGTACTCCTAAAACAAATGTTGTAGCAAAATCACTCACACCGGTATGTACATTATGCATGTGAGCATGTTGTAGGTGGTACATAAGGGGAGATGAAAGACGATGCTTGAGACAAGCAAAGACCAAGGAGGAGAAGACAAACACGTGGGAAACTGGGGAGATGATCCATACAAGACACCACTAGTACAAGGCTTTGATCCAAAAATTGGTCTGGTAAGTGCATACAACTGATATTTACATTTACACTATACCACTGATTCACCACCACTGTTTGCAGGCACGTTAATTTCCATCAGCTTGGGCTGATTGCTAGTGGATTGTATCTATTGATTCAGTTACCCTTTCTTTCGGTCCATCTCTAGATTCATTCTTGTGGCTCTGTGTATCACATTCTCCTCTATTTACTTGTACCCTATTCTTAACTGCTGTGTTCATTGCAATACGTATTATTTTTTCACTGGCTTCAGGAGTTCGATAGCCTATACTGGTCTGGTCTGTATCATTTATATCTTTCTAATTCACTACACTGATATTTATACTATTTAATTTACATACTTCTGCACTTAGATACGCCGGTGCACTGTCTTTTTGTTCTCTGTCATTGCTTTTTCCAAGCATGAATTCTACAAAACAATTTTTCAGGGCTTTTTTTTGTGTGTTGTTTTTTTTTTGCAAGCCTGAACCCTGAAACATATTTTTTTAAAGCCTGCCTTGTTGGAATATTTTGAAGGTATGACTTTCTGTATGCCTGCAAAAAGATTTTGACAGCTTTTATTTCTGTAAGCCTGTTGCTAGCCATGCTTTTCAAATATATTATTAAAAAAAGTTGTGTTCAATATGATTGGTGGTGGATGGTGGTGAGGGTGATGAAGTGATTAATATACTGTATCTTATGTTGATAAATAGGAAGGATCATGCATGATCCCAATATAACCGTGCATTATGATAATAATAATTATATTAATTCATTATAATATAGTATTATTATTATTATGGTCATGGCAGTGGTCCCAACCATATTAGATCATGGCATCTGTTCAAATTCTTCCTCCTCCTTAGTGCTGTTGTTAATACTGCATGTGTCATAGGCTTCTCTGTCTTGTGTATTTTTATCCACTTATTCTACCTGATACTCTGATAGTATTAAATGCTCTTTAATATCTAGTAATGTAAATAAGTCTAACAACACTGCTGCCATATCCTAGAACCAGCAGCACTGAAAACACTCTCTGAGTACACTCTTGCTGTTGGAAACTAATTGTTTCCATTGCATTATGTGCCACTGCTAGCCATACACACAGTCTTGTTTTCCGGTTCTCAACTGGGTTATCATTTCAAGTTAGAACATAGCTATTGCACATGTATGCTGTAACCATTTCATATGTAGTGGGACCATTCCTAGGAGTTAGAAGGTGTTCTCATGTATCAGTTACCAACCAATACTCTAGGAGCAAGTCCCACAGATATGTACACCACCACCACAAATATTTGATTGGAAACACTGAGACACAAGAATTGTTTTTTTTTGAGATGATGATGTGTGCATAGACATATTGGGATGTTGCTCATTCTGCTAATGATATCAACACGCAGACCATTGTATATTGAATGACTTTCTTAAGAGAGATGTAGTATGGAGTAATACTACATCTCTCTTAAGAAAGTCATTCAATATACAATGGTCTGCGTGTTGATATCATTAGCAGCATGAGCAACATCCCAATATGTCTATGCACACATCATCATCTCAAAAAAAAACAATTCTTGTGTCTCAGTGTTTCCAATCAAATATTTGGGAGTACATTTTTATGAGGTAAGAACCAGACTCTTGGTGTGTAGGAATGCACTGGATATCCTTCAGGATAGGTATCTTCCAGTTCCTTTTCCCCTGGTGTTCAAAAAAAGCCCTAAAAGACACTCAGTATCTTGGGTAGATCTTAGTTTCTATGGAATCACTAGAGGGGAACTGATAATAGATGGTACCCTTCTTATTGCTATTACTAAATATACAAGTGTAGAACTGCCTTTTCAATGGGGATTTTAATAAAATTCGATGCAATGTTAACAGCAATTCGATGCAATGTTAATAGCAATACAAAGCTGATTAAGTTGACATTAATATTAAAAGTAAAGACCATAAGTAATGTAAATGTCACCGTCAACGACCAACGCATTTCCTAGCATCACACTACTTTATCAGGGGATTATCAACCATGACAATGATGAAGGTAAAAGACAAATGGCGAGCACTACAAAATGAAATTAAATAAATACCAGTATACTAGGTGACTTTTATCTGTGTGCTCAAAAAAATAATATGCAGCCAGCATCCAAATACACGCACTATAGACCAGAAACACAAAGGGCACAGATAAAAAAATACATCTAATAACCAAATGATTTATTAATAATTGAATACACTTTAATAAAAATATATAAATAAATTATGCAAAATAGACTCTACCAGCATATAACCAGCATATAACCAAAAGTCTATAATAAACTAAAAAGTCATGTTCAATCCCAAAGGTAGATATAAAAAGACTGGAATAGACATGCAGCTCGATGTGCAGATAGGTAGAACATATGCTTCAAAGGGTTAAAATATAATGGCTACATATGCCTCAAAGGGTAACTATCAATATAAAATATCTCTCATGTCTATTTATCCTGTAGTGTGGCTAAGACCACTGTGGCTTCTCCTGTCTGTATCCTCAATTAACCCCTACAGGTCTCTGTTGGTATAAGCACTCTGGATGATCCAATGCAATCTGCTGAATATGGGGATACCCCTTCAGCAGAATAGGGCTTACACAGTTGGGTTGAGGGTTGCAGGCAGACCTTCCAGCAACTCTGCATATCCTTGCAGACAATACAGATTCCCTGATGAAGTACTAGCTGTAGAAACACGTTGGAAGAGTCCAGTCCAGTTCATTCAGTCCTCAGAACCCTTTTAGACTGTTATTACTGGATTTGCTACATTGTTACCTTTATCATATTGTGTCGGAGGAAACCTCTGCCTGCTTGAGATCTATAAGTCATACAGACAACAGTGGATCATCAAGGGTATGTATTGTCTGCAAGACTACACAGAGTGGCTGGAAGTTATACCAGCACTATACCTCACTTAAGGAGAATAGTAAATGTTTCTTGGAGATACCTACACTGGGTGATATCCAGTGCATGCCTACACACCAAGAAGCTGGTTATTGCCTAATGAAAATGTGAGTAATACTGCATCTCTCCACTGGAGGTGGAAATCCATTTAATATACAATAGTATACATTTAGAATGTTTGTGCATTTTATTTTTGTTTTGTTTTAAATGTACTTGAGGAACTCTCTACTCTAAGTTCAACCAGAAACTGCTGCAATGACATGTGAAGGACTAATGGGACTCTGGTTATATCTGGTCATATTCTCCTCTCTTGTATTTGTGGGATGTGTTGTCCCATATATCTGCTGGATTAGCACTTAAAGGGATAGTAATGTTACAAAATAAAAGCAGCTCCAATTAATCTTCATAGTAATTGGCCATGGAGAGTGTTATTTCAATTCTATCAGAGTTGTACTTCAAGAATAATTGAATGATAAAGTATACCCGTCCCGCTCCTTTTACCTAGTGTAAGTCACCTCCCCTCAGATGTGGAATCTGTTCACTTGACCGGACATATCACAGCAAGGGACAATCTTCTTACTGTGAGCATAAGGAAATCCCTGCCTTTCCCCCTTGACAGGTTTTTCAGGTTTTTCCCTTATGCTAATTGAAGATTGTCCCTCTCTGTGATCCATCTGGACACTGCCTTTCTGCTCTTAGGTGAGCACTGTTACATCAGTAAAAGAAAAATTTCACAGAATCCGATTCCTCAGGGAGAAGCTACTCATGCATTGACAAAAAATTTTAAATTTGATGTTTGTAGAGGAGGTCCAGCAATGTAGGAAGGATGTACTCCCCATTGCTTTTAATTGAAATTATGCTAGGATCCTGCTTAAAGCATGCTGGTTCATGTCTGTGTTGTCATTACTGTAAGATTTATTAGCCATGCTCCTCAGGTTTTTCTGCAGTAAATAAATAAGTGGAAGTACCTCTCTAATTCTTGCCCCAAAACACACATACATAACATAATAGTTGTCAATGACCAGGTGATAAAGATGCCCCTTCTAAACCCTTCAAGTTATGCATTGTATCTCACAAATGGCTTTTTTCTGCTCATAAAAAATGCTCTATCCTGTACAATGGGGATTTCCCCCTGGTTGGGACCTCTATTTTTGGCTGGTGATTGGGCAGATTATAATGCTCTTGTATGGAATATAATGCATTTAATGTGCTGTAAGAGCAGCTAAAATGGACATAGATTTGGTGGGTGATATTGATCCTCCATCTGAGAGTTTTGGAAGGTTTGCAAATCTGAGAGCGATCTGGTCACAACTAAATTTAGGACATGGGCAATGTAAGTACATGTACCACATCATCTATTGCCAATGCAACTACTATGATGGAGCACTTGTCTGCAGACAAGAAGCTAGTTTTCAGCAAGGGGAATACAAGCCATTTGTCTATCTCTTCCTGTAGTTAATTTAAAACATCTGCAGGTTTGTGGGATTATCTCTCAAAACTCTACATGAGTAAAGTAGAATTCCATTGGTATGGGATACCCTGCTGCTGTCTTTTAATAATACTGCCAGACTCAGAGGCAGGATTAGCAATGACCTGATGTTGCATGCTGCTACTGCTGCCCACTGGTGGGAATGAAGCTCTTTGAGGAGTGACAGTCATATATTCTGTACTCTGGTCACTTGTTCACATATTTGTTGTCAGGGTGAATGTACTTGCCATGTATATGCAGCCCTTTGTCCACCACATTAACCATCTGCTTGTACAACTCTTGCACGACCATCCTTGAAAAATAAATGAGGTTTGGGATATGCCAGTGGGGTTCAACAATAGCATCAGTTCTTTAAAACCTTCAATTTCCACAAAAGAATAGATCATCATGTCAACCTCAACATTTTAGCAACTTTGTCATTCTATGGTATACTTTATTTTTGTGGTGTGTTTGACTCCTTCCAAAGAAGTAGCATTGGTTTGCAGTACACAGCAGTTCATGCTTTAATATAAATCATGTTGATGGGGTGGGCACTCTATGACTCTTGTTATCTGCTCCAACAAACTCAAAGTGATATGCTTCTGTTTTTTGCATTTTCAGAACAACTACATGACCTATAATTGTTATTGAAAATGTAGCAAATCTTGGCACACACTCTCTGACACATAGAGTACTACTTTTATGGGCGTGAGTGTCACGCTGCCTGGCTAAGATGACCTTGGACTGTAATAAGAACTGCCACAATACACTAGGGTACAGCTCTAGAGTGTTCTTGAGCATATACACAGTCTTGCTGTAGCTTAACCAAGTAAAGGTGCCAACAAAAAAGGTTGGATAGCACAGACAATTTGAGTCGGGCTATGCTCAGTCAGGATAACTGTGCAGGTTGTGTAGAAATGGTCACAAGTGGAGTTCTAGAGCCAGTTGCCAGGCAGAGACAAACACGACTAGACAAGATACTGGAGATTGACTGCAGTTAAACTAATTACTTACTCTTAGGCAGCTGTGATCCAACTTCCAAGTTCCTTCTTGATCTGGCTGTTAACTCTTTGTGTGAAGGGAGCAAAGGATATTTATTACAAATAATCTAAAATTTTGTGTGACTGACAAGACACAGGCAGCTATGATCCAAGTTCCTTCCAGCTGGCTGTTCTCTGTGTTAAGATAGTGCGGGGGTATGTGAAAGGCACAAGGGAGATTTACCCCACAAATACCCGAAAAGTGTGTGTGACTGACAAGACATAGGCAGCTGTGATCCAAGTTCCTTCCTGATCCGGCTGTATTCTCTGTGTTAGGGGAGTCTGGTATGTGTGTGCATATGTGTGTGAAGGGAACAAAGAAGATATACTCCAAATAACGAAAATGTTGTGTAACTAAGAAGACAATGACAGCTATGATCCAAATTCCTCCCATCTGCCTGTTCTCTGAGTTAGAGGAGTCCGTGGGTATGTGAAGGAAGCAAAGATTTACCACAAATACCCCCCAAAATTTTGTGCGACTGCGAAGACATTGGCAACTGTGATCCAACTTCCTTCCAGCTGGCTGTTTTCTGTGTTAGGAGTATCTGGGGGGTATGGGAAAGGAGGAAGGGAGATTTACCCCTAAATAACCCCAAATTGCGTGAATGAGAAGACACATGCATCTGTGATGGAAGTTCTTTCCTGGTCTGGCTGATATCTTGGCGTTAGGGGTGTTTGGGCGTGTATGAAGGGAGCAAAGGAGAATTACCACAAATATCCAAAATGCTTGTGTAACTGAGAAGACACAGGCAGCCGTGATCCAAGTTCTTTCCAGCTGGCAGTTTCTGTGTCAGGGGACTGTGGGGAAAAGAAGCGGTTGCACAAGGAGTGTGTGTGTGTGTTTCTACACTGTGAAAGACAGTTAATAAAAAAATTAAATAAAAACTACTGTAAGAAAAAATAAAAAAACTATAGAAAAAAATAAAAATGATTTGATGGGTGACAGGGACCCTGATGTGAGCTGTTACTCAGGCAGGCAGAGACTAGATGATTGAGACTATTTTATAAAATGGTAAGACAATCAGCTCTGTTGTGTGGTTCACTGTTTAAAAATGTCCAGCAAATGTACTATGGGCAGAGGTTAAGCAAAAGGAATGGTAGCAGTGCAGGTACATGTTAGTATAGCCAATTATATTGTAAATAAAAGCAGCAGTGTTGAGAGAATAACATGTTTAACAATGAACCAACATCTAATATCATCTTAGTATCAGGTAGCAGAAGTGGACAAAACCACGCATGGCAGGGAAAGCCAGGAGGAGGAGGAGGAGGGATGTGAACCATTGCTACCATCTGCCACTGTGTGATCACTGCTATGAATACTGATTAATATGTGTTAATAATATGAGAATGATAGCTTACATTAAACATGATAATGATAATAATTGCTGGAGGAATCATGCTGAATATGTATAAATCTATAAATATATATAGATATATACATGAACCATATCACACCAGTCCACCAACAACAACACCATACACATCTGCTGCATTCATTTTGAATTGTAATTGTAAGTAACCCTTTTTTATTTTTTCCCTTTATAAACATTGATTAGGCAGCATGGCAGCAGACTTACAAAAAGGCTGAAAAATATTTGTATGTGCACTGTGCAGGACTCAGGTTAACCAAACAAAATCCCTTATAAAATGCTTTTTAGTACTTAGCCTTGTTAAACAAAAGCCCTTATAAAAATGTATTTGTAGAACTTAGACTTGTTAAAGATACAATGTATTTGTAGGACTTAGAATGGTTAAGGACAAGCCCTGAGGAGAAAATTAATTTGTAGGATTTAGGCTTGTTAATCACAAGCCCTGAAGAAAAAAAATGGCTTGCAAAGAATAAGCCCTGGACTAGCCAGTAGGTAATTTTGTGGCAGACAATGGCCGTTGGCAAATGCAGTGGGGAGGCAATTCCTACTACTGTTATTATTGCTGATTAGTTGTCTAAACAGCAGAATGATTAAGCAGCTCCAAGGGACTGGGATCAGCAGCAGTTATATGAGACAGACAATGATGTTTCCACTTGCCATTGGCTCCAGTGAAGTGCCTGAGGTAGTAGCAGAACCACAACTAACCCCCCCACCAAACTTCAGTTGTATCTAGAGAAAATAAGTTGGACAATAATGCTTCTCTTCCTGGGCCTCCTCCAAAAATCATGGGTGTGTTGGAATACTAGTTTTCCCCTTAAGAGCAGGAAGGAAATGTACCTTTCAACAACTGCAATGTGCACAGTGTCTGTAAGGAAACATTGTGAAGTAGGGGAAGGATTGGGAACGATGGACACATTTGTGCTCATTTCAAACAAATGCCACAACTGCAACCAAACACCTCGTCTCTTAGGTCTGCAATGTCACATTATCGCCACAGAAACCAAGTACTGCTGTCACTATGCCCCTTGTCAGCTGCGCTAAGGACATGTAACAACAAGAAGACTTAATAATAAAGACGAATTTACCCGGCCACCAGCTTAGCATATTCTGTGGGATGGAATCTCCTCCTTGATTCCCTGCTTGCAGAACCACCCAATGTACAATGGGTGGACACGAACTGCCATATGCTTGCCTCTATACAATCTCTATCAGCTGGTGGGGGAGGTAACATTGACGGAGGTGGTACACCAGAAGAGGAAGAGGTATAGAACCCTGATGGTGTATGAAAACTTGGGAAGGAAAGAAATACCCAGAAAAAGGAAACCTGTGATGATGGCACTCATCAATTAATAAAAACAATTATTTTCATTGTCTGTAGTTGCAAAAAGAATTGGGGGGGGAGGCAGTACATGAGTAATGAAATCATTTTAGGTACTAGTTGATTAAAATTCAAAGATGATTGTGTGGGTATCTGGAGAAAGGAATTAATGCCTAGTCTTGATTCAGTGTAGTAAATTACCTATTAATCGCTTCCTCACGTATTTGTAGGCAATGCCTCTGTGTGGGGTTAAGGCAATGAAAGGGTTAATCCTTCTATCGTTCCCATAGAAGTTCAATCAGGGATATATATTGTTCATAATTCACATATATTCCCTATTCTAGACATTCACACATTGCATTACATATCTAATAAGTGGATTTAATGAGTGAAGAGTATCCATTATAGGGGAATGTGACAACTGCAGGAGTATTTAGTATTGCTTCCTCATCTCTCTTGTAATTAGAATCAAATATTCACTTTAATAGGAGGTGAATTACAATTAGGCTAGGGACTGGCGATTGTCGCTTCATGTTAGTCTGTCAGTACATTCTCTATTAATTAGCCCTGTTGTATGATCGTAGCTATATTATACAATATGTTACTACACAGATATAAATAGTGTCTAATTAACTTCCTCAGCACTATTGCGGTTGGGATCTGATGTCTGATTTTAATCAAGGTTGATTAACACCTCTGATTAAAGTGTACATTTGGTTTGAATATGGTTAGGCTGTCTCCAAGACGGAGACAGGTAAAAGCTTAAACATCTTGATAAACTATGTTCAAGGCTTTTATTGTTGATATTTGATTTCTCTAGGATTTCATTTGAAAATAAATTGTTTGTTCACAGTATAAAGATTAAGAGCCATTATCTATAGCATATGAAAAAGAATAGGGGATGATCAAGGGTCTCATACCTAGGTGACCATGGCTGCCTAGTTATTAGCAGGTCAGTAAATAATTTTTGGCTGGCATCGTCTGTACACCTATAATTAACTGGCCAGGTCCTGCCAGTAGTTATTTGGATCATTTGCAGAAGATGTAAGTGCTACAATGCCTAGGGTGTAAATACGAGGGTAACTAGCCTAATAGTACAAAAATACACTATGTCAGAACTAGAGGAATTATGGGGAAAACCAGCTGCATTATAGTAAACAGATAACATTTCACAAAATTTTCTCTTATATATGATGCATTTAACTCCTCTGTTCTTTAAGGGGTTAAAGTGATGGGTGTTTCACAGGCACAAATGATATGAAAACTGTATGAGTGATAAAAAGCTGTTATAATCTTCAATCCAGTTTTGTTTTTTGCAGAATATAATGCTTGCATTTGTCTGGTATGTGCATTATAAGCCTCTGGATGTTTTTCTCTTTTGTTTTAACCAGACTGCCTTGAATGTCCTGACATAACCCCTTTGCTGTGGAAAGCACTGTAACTTGTTTCTATTTTATTAAAAGTGCATCATAAAAAGGTTTATCTTTTAAATAGAAATTATTTGTCGGCAGCACAGTATTCTTTTACTAAATGCGTATTTTTTATTAAAGGGGAACTACCACCCTGCAATAACTTTACATTAATTAATTCTTCATCTGGCGACTAGCTGCTTAGTAGCGCTAGTCGCCAGAAATATTACCTGGACGGCTCCAAAAGGGACTGACAGCGCAGGTGCATGGACGTCACTATGACAAGATGTACATGCTTCCTGCTTCTGTGAGCCTCCGAAAAACTGGAAAATCTTTGAAACCAGGTAATATTTCTGGCGATTAGAGCTACTAAGCAGCTAGTCACCAGATGAAGAATTAAATAATGTAAAGTTATTGTGGGGTGGTAGTTCCCCTTTAACCCATTGGTGCTAGAAAGGTCTCTGGACTCTGGGCCTTATGTAACATAGTAAGGTAAATGATGAGGCTAATAAATACACTCCTCCATCAAGTTTAACCCATGCCATATCTCCCCTGTTGATTTAGAGGAAGGCATAAAAAAAAAAAAAGCATCAAAGTAACTTCCAGTTAAGCCTCAAGTGGGTAAAAGAAATTCCTTCTTGACCCCAAATGGAAATCAGATATTTCCTTGGATCAACATCCCATCTGCTTTGAAACCAACTTTTATAAGACTAAATATTGTTCTGAAAGCAACAACAGTATCTACAAGCACAGCATCCCGAGGCAAAAAATTCCATAAATTTACTGCCCTTACTGTAAAACATACTTGCTTTTGGTTTAGTCAAAAGCACCTTTCCTCTAGTCTTAATATATGACATCATAATAGATGACCTTATATGATTTATATTATCATCCCATTCATCTACACCCCTTTTTATACAGGTTAGGAACCTACTGGCTCTTGCAGCAGTTGAGTCACACTGCACACCACTGTGAAGTCTGTTGTCTATTACTCTTAAATCTTTCTCTGATGACAATCCCTGTGTATTTTATACCTCATCTGCCACTGTTCTGCCTATTCACTGCTCTGTGTATATTTCCTTACACAGCTTAGTAAGCTTAGTATCATCAGTACATACTTTCAATACCCAGTTCTAGATCATTAATACCTCATCTGCCACTGTTCCGCCTATTCGCTGCTCTATGTATATTTCCTTACACAGCTTAGTATCATCAGTACATACTTTCAATACCCAGTTCTAGATCATTAATACCTCATCTGCCACTGTTCCACCTATTCACTGCTCTGTGTATATTTCCTTACATAGCTTAGTATCATCAGCACATACTTTCAATACGCAGTTCTAGATCATTAATAAACGTTAATAAAAAGTTAAATGCATTGGGCACAGTACTGAACCTGTGGCAACCCCACTTACAACTTTAGACCAACTTGAAAAGATTCCATTTACAACAAATATCTGTTAATCTAGAATTTAGCCAGTTCTCTATCCATGCACCGGTCTCCCCTCCCAAACTGAAGCCTTTTAATTGCTTGTTATGAGGCACTATATCAAAGGTGTTTGCAAAATCCAAGTATACTAGTTGATCAGCAATACCCTTGTCCAGATTACACTTACCTTTTTATAAAACACAAGTATATCAGTTTAACACAATCTATTGTTCATAAAACCATGCTGACTGCTAATAATAATTTTATTAGTTGCCACATAGACCTAAATATTATCAGTTAGTAACGCTTCTAATATCTTACCCACTATGAAAGTCAAGCTCACAGGTGTATAATTTCCTGGTTTAGATCTTGCCCCCTTTTTGAATAATGGTACTACATCTGGTATCCTACAATCACATTGTACTCTGACTGACAGAGAATGATTAATTAATTAGTATATGGGTCTTGTGCTATTACTAAGTTCCTTAAGTACCTTTGGGTGTATGCCATCAGGTCCAGGTGCCTTATTCACCATAACTTTATCCCGTCCTCTTGACTGCTGAAGAAGTCCCAAATGCATTGCTTCTCAATGTGCTAGAGACCTTTCTCTAGCACTCAATGGGTTAAATCAATGGACATTTTCATTTGTGCCTCATGGTGCAGTTCATTGCCCCATAATTTCTCCAATTTACCTTTCTGTTATATTTTGTGTGTGGTGTGGTATTGTGCTTGTGAACTCTGGGGAATACAAGACACTAGCAAAAAATAGTGCTCTGAATATATAAACCAATAACAGTTTCCTCTCAGTTCATATGAGTGGTGCTAGTGATCAAAATTAAGCTCCCAAAGAAAGCAGAAAAGAAAACAAACTCATTCAATTCATACAGCAATACACTGTCATCAAAATTAACAAAAAAAGTCACAAAAATAAACAATGTAAAGAAAACAATTCTATTTAATAAACTAGTATACAATAAACTCCTGGATAAGAGATAAATACCAGTAAATACTAGGATTACAACACAAAAAATAAGATCATTAGCACGAATCAACATGGTTTTATGAAGAATAGGTCATGCCAAACTAATCTTTTCAGCTTCTATGAGGAGGTAAGCAGCAACCTTGACAATGCAAGGCAGTAGATGTAGTATATCTAGACTTTGCAAAGGCATTTGATACAGTACCACACAGAAGGCTGGTGTATAAAATAAGGAAA
This sequence comes from Rhinophrynus dorsalis, assembly GCA_037306005.1. Lineage (NCBI taxonomy): Eukaryota > Metazoa > Chordata > Amphibia > Anura > Rhinophrynidae > Rhinophrynus > Rhinophrynus dorsalis. Next base: position 173,083,030 of record CM074722.1, read on the forward strand.
TTGGGGCTAGGAGATAACCTTTGCAATTGGATACAAAACTGGTTGAAGGATAGGGAACAGTGTGTGGTTGTAAATGGAAAATTCTCCAGTATAGTTAAAGTGGAGAGTGGAGTACCTCAGGGTTCAGTATTGGGTCCGCTGCTTTTTAACATGTTTATAAATGACCTGGAAATAGATATAGAAAGCAAAATATCAATATTTGCAGATGATACTAAATTATGCAAAGTCATTAATTCAGAACAGGATATTTTCTCTCTACAGAGGGACTTACATACAATGTCAGATTGGGCAAACATGTGGAATATGAAGTTTAATGTGGGGAAGTGTAAAGTCATGCATTTGGGAGGAAACAATCCCAAGGCTACTTATAAACTTAATGGAATAATTTTAGGTGACTCGTTGCTAGAAAAAGACCTGGGTATCCTTGTCAACTACAAACTTGGAAACAGTGACCAGTGTCAAACAGCAGTAGCAAAGGCAAACAAAGTCCTGTCTTGCATAAAAAGAGGTATTGAAGCAAGAGTGGATAACATTATTTTGCCATTATACAAATCATTGGTAAGACCTCACCTTGAGTATGCAGTGCAATTTTGGGCACCGGTTCTGAAAAAGGATATACTAGAACTAGAGAGGGTACAGCAGAGAGCAACAAAATTAATTAAGGGAATGGAGGACTTGACATATGAGGAACGACTAAACAAACTTGGTTTATTTACTCTAGAGAAAAGACGACTAAGAGGAGACCTTATCACATTGTACAAGTATATGAGAGGTCAATACAAGGATCTCTGCGGTGAGCTATTTATTCCAAGGCCTGCTTAGGTGACCAGGGGACACCTCTTGAGATTAGAGGAAAGGAGGTTTAAACTTCAGCAGAGGAAGGGTTTTTTTACGGTAAGGTCTGTCAAATTGTGGAATTCATTGCCCAGGGAGGTAGTTATGGCAGATACAATGGACACATTTAAGAGAAGATTAGATACATTTCTTTCAAAAGGGAACATACAGAGTTATACTGTTTATCAGTAGGCAGATCAGGAAGGTCTGATAAAGACTAATTTAATTGGTAGCAGGAAAGCTATAAAATTCTTAGTTACTGAGGTATGAAGCGAAGGTTGAACTTGATGGACTTGTGTCTTTTTTCAACCTAATTTACTATGTTACTATGTTACTATGTTACTAGTAACCAAACACTCCCATCTCTCATTCCTCCAATCTAAAACAGTAACTTTTCATTAAAAAAAAAAAAAATCAAAACCAAACCAAATTACCTAGAACAACCTACACAGAGTGTAGTATCCTGGACATCTAAAGGTAGCTATAAAACTAAAAAGGTAATATACCATTTAGATGCCCTGGAAAACACATGATAAACCCTATTGCACTGACCGTCTCCAAACAATGTATAGCTTGATACTATATTAACTATACAGTTGATTTTTTTATTTATGTATTTATTTATTTAGAAAATGTTTTATCAGGAAGAATACATTGAGATTTATCTCGTTTTTAAGTATGTCCTGGAGAGTTTACACAGTTGCATATTTACACATATAGAGAAACATTATATATATACCCATAAAAATTCATACATAATAAACATTTACATAGAGTTATATTTGTTTTTCAATATAAAGAAACAGTTATTTTTAAGGATTTTACTCTGGTAGAAGATCTGCTTTTTTTAAGCAGGTTATTCCAGACTTTCAGAGCTCAGAAGGAGAAGTCAGATCGACCGGCTTCTTTCTTGTAGTAGGATATACTCAGTGTGTTGCTAGCAGTGGAGGTTATAGTTAGTATGGAGAGCTGGAATGAGCATACTGTTCAGGTAGTCTGGTAGATTTCCAGAGAAGTGGTTGTATACTAATCAAGAAAGGTGAAGGGCACATCTAGAACTAGATTCAAGTGTTAGCCAATTTAGTTCCTTTAACATATCACAATGAAGGACAGTGAAATTATATTGGAGGATAAAGGAGTATAATGAGTTACCATATAAAGAGTGCCAAGTTTAACAAGATGGATTTGTGAAGTGGGAGCAATATTACATCCCCATAGTCTATGACTTGCATTAACATTCGATGAGCAATATACCAGAGGACTTAAATAGGATTTGTTTCTAAACAGAGCACCTATTTTGGGATAAAGTTTAGATGTTAGTTTATCAATATGAAGACCAAAAATGAGGTTGGTGTCAAGCCACATACCAAGATATCTGTATGAGTCAACCAGGGACCAAGATACAATTAGACTCTGTTACAATGGATAGATGGGTAGTGCAGATATTATACAGTTTGTGCATTGTACTAAATACCATTGTGACCGTTTTCCCCGTATTTAAGAACAGCGTGTTCTTTGCTTTTCATCTTTCAAATTCAAATATCTATACAGTTTCTTAAGTAATCTTAAGATTACGAGGCCCTGATGTAAGGATCGTGAGATCCAGAAACATGTTGGTATAGTTTTAAAATGTTTTAAACTTGTTGAACACTGTATAGATATTTCCACACATTTTTTTGTGCAGCTGATCACTTTGTGTTTGGCCTGATCATGTGTTTCACCAGCGCACTTGTACAGGGGCAGGTTAATCTGCTATGGCTATATATTGGTTGGATCTTGGACAACTGGTCCAACATTAAATGCTAGTATACTCTTTGGTCTACAATCTTCAAAGGAGTAATCTATATATTGATCAATAAGCACCTGCATTGTTTCTCTTTGTCAGCTTCAAAACAGGTAGGATGTTGATCCAAGCAGACGTCTGATTGTCTTTTTGGAGTATTGGACTGGAAAAGTATTATGCGATAGCCCATATTTTTGAGACATTTACAATAATTTTGAATTCAATTCTGCCATCTTCATCAAAGGGAAAAAGCAATCTTAAAAGTGGGTGTGATTTAATCTATCATCATTTTGTAAGGTATTTAAAGTGGAACTTTCAGGTAGCAATAAGTCGCCTTTCAATAATTGAACATATGATGACTAGCATCCTAATACATGTATTACCTCTCTAAAGTTCCATATTCTAACAAAATCCTTAATCTTTGGAGACTGATGACCAGGTTAGTGCCGTCTGCACTGCTGAGCCATCAGTCCCTTCCGGTTACCTTGTGGCGCGCTGCAATGCTTCTTAGAGGAGGCCGGGACTGACTGGGCAGGCAGACAAGTCTGCGCTGATGCCTAGCTTCCAGTCTTGGAAGATTAAAGATTTCTTTAGAATGTGGCACTTTAGAGAGGTACTACATATATTATGATGCTAGTCGCCATACGTTTAATTATCGAAGTGCGACTTATTACTACCTGAAAGTTCCTCTTTAAAAAGATTCTTCTGGCCATCATTTTCTTTGTCCAATTTATATTATTACAAAATAAAATGATCTAAAAAAAAAAGACAGTTTAAATTAAAATTAAAAGAATATTAGCAAAAAAAATTATTACATTGCCACTTTTCATCTTTCCACTGTTTTTAATACTGTACTATGCATTTTCAAAAGTGAACAGATTTACTTCTGAAAATTATATTTTCCTTTTATTGTCAATCCATGGTCTGGCATTTTTTTAATTCTGACTATTTCAATATTGCACCCTTTGACTGATACAGAGATATTGTCTGCGTGGACCTTGACAGGAGTCCACCACATGAAAAATCATGCCCTTATCATGTTTTTCATTCTCTGGAATATGTTTACAAGAGCTAAACTAAAGAGATGCTAGTTCCAAAGTCATCCATATGGCAGGCAGGAAGAGGATGAACTCATAAACACACTGGGTATTCAGAGCAAATTCCATGCTAGGGACAGGAGGACAGCTGTGCTACACAGGCTGACTTGCCTGGAAATTGACCAAAGAATATCATAACAGCTGGAATCAGTTCTTCTACAAACTGTTATAATAATTAAAAAGCCACCCTTTTGATTGAAGGGGAAAAGGAAATCCTTCCTGACTCCAAAACGGCAAACACATTTTGCCCTGGATTAATATTTTACCTGTATTGAGATATGATGAGGGATTTAATTCAAGGGACTATGTGCACAAAGAAAAGTTAAGAAATGTTGGATTAAGCCAAGTAAATCATAGTGAACCAATAAACATTCACAAAAATCAAGTTGAATGCTAGGGTTGTCTCCAATTCAGTATTCAATGTGGTTGTTCCATTTTCTTGGTCCATATGGCATAAAGTGTTTACTTCTCTTCAAGCTGAGATTGCATGAAAGAAATAGTTACAACAAACAAATATATACTTGTCGTAACTTGTATTGCTCCATTAAGAAACCTGTGTTTAAGTCACTTCTCAAATGGCCTTTTATGCCAATAGATCTATTGTATCTGCACGAATTCCAAGGGCATTCAGCATCTTTACTTATATAACTGTGGGGAAGTCCCCTCCCAAAACAAAAACATAAATAAATAAAACAATAACAAAATGGAAAAAAAAACTTGTTTAAGTTGTAACCTTAATCAATGTTTGGGTTTTCTGAGAAGCCATTTGAGGAAATACTAAAGTTGTTTGTGGAGCTCTTGAATGGATTTGCATATAGTAATCACATCCCTCACTTGCAATTTAAAGAAACTGAATTTCGTCAGTTTATGTTGTAATGAGAATCTTCAATGTTTATTTATTTTTCTAATGTCTCTATGCACTTCACGATTCCAAAATGTCTTTTATGAACTGAACTCCATATTGAAGGGGAAGTCTTATCAGGGATGTACACAGAGGCAAAAGGATAATTTCTTCAATTGCATCTACACACAATTCAAAATAGAATATCTTTATTAAATATTCAATAAGTAATCTCACTAACAGCCTGGTCAGATTTGTACTTGTGCTTCAGCTTCGCATCTTTGAATAAATACACACTCACATGCACACACAATCTCTTCAGTTCTCTGCTTGGTTCTCTCCCGATTATCTTTCACCCATGTCACAGTACTTAGTGCCACCTTCATATGTTACATCTAGGGGTTTCCTGCAACACCTCTAGGGTTCCTGGACCACCTCTTCTTTTAAGGACATGGATCTAACCTTCAATTCTATCAGTGCATGGGTTAAAACAGTGGATATGGAAGCCTGCATTGGATGTAAGTAGCCTTGTATTCAATAGGTGGTGCCAGATATGGTAGATGTGTATGTGGGACTTTTCTTGGGAACATACAGTGTTATACTGTGTATTAGTAGGCAAATCAGGAAGGTCTGATAAATGACTAACTTATTTGGTAGCAGGAAAGCTATACAATTCTCGGGTATGAGGCAAAGGTTGAACTTGATGGACTTGTGTCTTTCAACTTAATTTACTATGTTACCCCATTCTTTTTCAACCACTGACCCACACAAACAGATAACAAAGCACCAGGTTGGGGGGAGATTCGCTAACGTGTGATAAAGAGGTGATAACGCAGAGATGAACTTCTCTAGGGATATCACTTCTGCAAGTCCTGAGTTATTCTATGAAGTCAGTGCACTAAGAATTCTCCAACTTTGGAGATCTTAGTGCATAAGCTCCATAGAATAAAACAGGAACCGGAGAAATGATATCACTCGAGAAGACAGCTCCGCTTTATCACCTCTTTATCATGTCTTATTGCATATCCCCCAATAAATCTTTAAATATAGTGAGATGGGAAGGTGGAAAGCAGTTGTAAGAGCAATATTGCTTCTATCTACTTATCATAATTCTAGGTCCTCATACTATTATTTAGCAATACACCTGTGTTGTGGCTTTGATTCACCAGATTGGTCACACCTCCTTATTAGCTTTGAATAGCCATTTGTGTACACATTGATTTAACCCCGATGAAGATAAAGTTGAAGCCCTTTCCCCATTTTAATATGTTACTCACAATAGTATATTGAACTAAATAAGCAACCCCAAGTTTGCAGCTCCAACGTCTGTGAACCCTTTGAGTGCCAGAGAGGTACCTAATGCATTGCAGCACGATACATTGGATACCTTTCTGGCACTCAAAGGGTTAAAGCAAAGGGTTTAAATCTTTGGATCACTAGCTGATGACTACCCCTCTTTTAATGTTTTTACTAGATATGTGTTCATTAGAACCAAAGGTAGAATATGAATCCAGAATTATGAATTGCTTTAGGATAGGTATTTACATGCTATTTGTACCCCTTTATTATGTGGAAATGTTTTGCTAAAGCAGTAGTTATCATGGTTATTTTTATAAACAGGACTTCCCAGCAGACATCATTTTTTTATTGAAATCATTTAACCAGGAAGAATGCATTGAGATTGTCTCTCATTTTCAAGTATGCCCTGGGTACTCATTTTATCTATCTCAGAAGGGTGAAAGTCTGAACTGTCCTTGCTGGGACTAGAACCTACTACTGTGGTCTGAATAGATTCTACAGCTGGAACATTAACCAACTAAGCTACCCTTACTTTTGTTTCATTATATTTTTATCAGTTACAAAGGACATGACATATGCATGACATATACAATACTTAGGGCTCGATTTAAAGGCAGCCGTTAGCAAAAAAAATCACTAACGGGTGCGTTAAGTGTCATGTTGCAATTCAAAGATCCGTCTAAACAACAGCTAACGGCAGTTGTAGAATCCTTACGGCCGATACACTTACGTGCATTCAGACGCATGGAAAAACATACCCCAGAGCTATTCAAAGGCTTGCGGTACTGATAACGGCTGAAAAAAAGACACACCTAACGGCTAAAAGTTAAGACCCACTTCTCACACACGTTAGACACTTAACGGCCAAAACAAAACACCCGTTACAGAGGAAAACACACAAAATGCTTACCGCACAACCATGTAAATGGGAAAATTAACCCGTGCAATGCCAAAACAACACAAAAACATGCACACACAACACAAATCACTACACAAACAACAACAACCAACACCACAGGGACAATAACACACAAAAACAACAACACAACATGGCACGGAACAATGGGGGTCATCACACAAAGCGGACACCTGCAAATACAAGCTCACCTGGGCAACATCAACACGCCACCTGCACCCCACAACTGCACGTCCGCAAATGGCACACACAGAACAAGCACAACACACCACATCTTATAACACACACACACCTGCTAACACTTACCTGGACAAAAACAACTCACCATTGGTCAGCACTCACCTCATCAACACACCTACACAACGCCCTAGCAAGTACTTAAAGGGACAACTCAACACACTCACTTGTGGCTTGTTTTCCACTCAGGGAGGGAGAGAGAGATAGAGATAGAGAGAGATAGAGAGAGATAGAGAGAGAGAGACAGATAGAGACAGATAGAGAGAGCAAACAGTATGTTGGGTTACATATTGTTGCGAAGGCTGCGGAGAAGGCGTGCAAGGGAGAGAGCTGGGGAACATCAGCAACCTCCAAGCACGCCTCATCAACAGCCTCCACCTGTTGCAAGTGAGGAGGCTCTGGCTCAGCAGCCACACAGGAGCCCATCCCCACCCGGAGGACACCTGCCTGCAGATGCACAGCTGCAGCAACAGGATGCTCCCCAGCTGCCACAGGGACCCCTGCAGCAGCCCAGGATGCATAGACGACCACCAAGGCCCAGGGTATACCGTCCAAGGGTCACTCTCTTTGGAATGACCGATGACGAGGTTATTGATCGCTACAGGTTGAGGCCACACAGCATCATAGCCCTGTATGAGGTCATCAAGGAGCAGGTGGATCCCATATGCACCCATAACCATGCTCTAACTGGCCTTCAAAAACTCCTGTGTGCCATACACTTCATGGCAAGTGGCGCCTTTCAGTCGACAGAGGGTTACGCATCTGGCATGTCCCAGGCCACATTCTCCAGGGTGCTGGCCCAGGTCTTGCCAGCCCTCAAAGCCAAGGCCAGTACCTACATACGTTTCCCCATCACCGATATGGAGTGGACACATCTGAAGCAGGGCTTCTATGCAAGGGGAGGCATGCCCAGGGTCATGGGTGCAATAGATTGCACCCATGTCCGTATCAAAGCACCAGCACGTCAGGGACATATGTTCCTGAACCGCAAAAACTTCCACTCCATGAATGTGCAGATGGTGTGTGACAGCAACCTGGCCATAATGAATGTCTGTGCGAAATTTCCCGGGAGCTGTCACGATTCACATATACTCAGAAATTCATCTGTGCAGAGGGATTTCAAAAATGGGACCTATACAGGCGGATGGCTACTGGGTGAGTTAACAGCACCAAATGACACCACATACACATGTGCTAGTATGTTCACCACAATATGTGCTCCTTGTCACACCATGTCACTCACTTTCCACAGGTGATGCTGGCTATGGATGCAAGCCATGGCTCCTCACCCCGGTCGCCAATCCCCAAAACGATGCCCAGGAACGATATAACCAGGCTCATGCCAGAACACGGAATGCCATTGAGCGGACCTTCGGCCTCCTCAAGTCCCGATTCCGATGTCTGGACCACTCGGGGGGAGCATTGCAGTATGCACCAGGCAAGGTCTGCGACATCATCGTGGCATGTGCCATCCTACATAATATCGCGGTGGACACCAGACTCATCGACGATGTCCATCCCCCACCCAGACCTGAAGACCCTGTGGATATCGTTGAGTGTGAGGAAACCCCAACAGGGATGCAGACAAGGGACAGATTGATCAGGGATCACTTCTGCTGTGAGTATAATACATGTATGCACACAATCCATGCATACACACCCACCACAACACACATGTTCTGTTTCACCCCACAGGATCAGTGACACAGCCCTGTCACTGGCTGCAGTATGGACCACCAGCATCAACTATTCCGTGGACCAGTCAGATTGGGCCTAGAGATTCCGAATACACCTGACAACCTGTCGTCCATGTTGATACTGCTACCTCAAGGATATCATGCATGCCCCCCCTGGAAACCAAGGTACAACACTTTAACCTTGTTCAGCATATCCCACAGCTCCCTAGGCACCAACTAAAGTGTTCTGCTAGGATCAGACCCATAGCAACCATGGTACCCCTGTAGCAAGGGAGTCTCATCCAAGCCAATGCATCGGATAGAACTCTGTCATATAAGGGGTTCAGGGGGCATTCGTGGGGACATGGGACCAGTAGCTTGCTACAGTTGAAGAAAGCAGCAGAGGGGTGGATCGACAGTAATAGTGTGTTACACAACATGGAGCTCATGAAATGTGGATCACATCTCCATGGACACCATGCTGCCCTGTGTGTGTGTATGTGTGTGCAGTGATATGTGCCCCAGAAAGAAATACACACATTAACAAATATGTCCTACTAGCTCCATGAACCAAACATATTTGGCCTGTCTCTGACAGTGGCAGCCCAAATATATTGTTGTCAGGAAGCTATTAGGACATATTTGTTGATGTGTGTAACCATGTCAGGGGCAAATATCCCTAAGGATGGTTAACATCCCCTTAGTTCCCCCCATGATGGTTCATAGACCAGTACACAACACATTACAAAGCAGTGGTTTGTGTAGACTTATGTAACGGGAAAGATTAAGAGGATCATGATGTTGTAGCTGTTGCATGACGATCACTTCGAGGGTGATGTTCCAAATCCTGTCCTCTTGTCCCACAGGCATCCATAGCACGATCCATCCTTGAACAGAGGAGTTTCCATATGACTGGACTGAAGTCTGGACAACACTTCCATGAAGCTCACCCCTTGGCGTTCCAAGTGATTGTGTTGGTGATGCAATGTTTGACCTGATGTTCACAGCAACCTCTACTGGAACATTCACATATGGACACAAATTTATGTGTGTACTAACATCCAGGTATCAGACCTGTACAGTAAGACTGCTCATACACAGATGCCAAACGATGTAGACAACACATGAGCAGTTCACTAGCATTTCTAATGTATTCCTATTTAGTTCAGATGTACCTTTTTGTGCTCATACAAGTGTTTAATGCATATTGGCTACATACACAAGAAACATCACTACTCAATCCGTGTCTGTATGAATGAATGTTGGATCAAACACCTGTCAATGTGGAACCGTACCCAAGGCTAGAGTATCCCTCATACAAAGGAAGGCATGATTTACATCACAGGAGTCCACTAGTTGCCTGACCATGAGTGGACTTTGTGATGTATACATGCAATGACATGATGGCAGTGATACACTGATGTGTGTTGTGAGTGATTAGCTGGTGATACAGGGGACACACTTCCACTGTGATGTGATGTCCATGGTTTGTGTGTTGCTCAATATAATCAATGTCCTGAGATTGCTGTAGGTTGTCATATCTCAGTACATGGGCTACATCAACAAAAACAACCATGTGGACAAGTGTTATTACTGGTGAAGTGTGTTATAACCTTAGTTAAACAACAACACAACTTAAAGGGATAGTAAACCCTGAAAATAAGTTTATTTCACATTGTAGCCCTTTAAAAACCATGAAAAATGATATCAGTCTTATCTACCAAACATATATGATTTGGGATATAAGACTTATATCATTTTACATGTTTTTTTAAGGGCTACAATATAGAATGAACTTATTTTCAAGGTTTACTATCCCTTTAATACATAAGCCAATGCTCAGCCTAAGGTTCCAATGTGCGTGCTACACAATGAAATCTTAGGAAGATTTTTGGGTTATGCAGTAAGTTAGGCTGTGATTCAAACTCCTGTTGTGCAACTGACTTGCTGGAGAACACAATGCTCACCCTAGGATCACAATGTGTAACACACACATTGAGATCCTAGGGTGTACATTGTGTTCCCCAGTATGTCAGCTGCACAATAGAATTTTGATTTAAAGACCATATTGATGCATGTTCAATCTGTCCTGCTTGTTATTTCCCTGCTAAGTCGCATAGCTGTTAGTTTGGTTTTCCCCTCAAACACAACAATTGATGCAGACGAATGTTCAGTGTTGCACCAGTTGTTGTGCTAAGGGGTATGTTCTGATCAAATCTGACACACATCATGGCCATGTAACACTGTTGTGTTATATGGCTACAGGGATGGGTTGCCAGGTGAATTTGGACAACGGTGTGGGTGTGTGTGAACCCATGTTGTAACATCACACAAACATTTCCCCCAGGCAGGAGTTGAGTTCACTGCATTGTTTGGCAATGCATTGGAGACAACCCTGCCACCCAATCTATAAGTGATTACACAGCAGATCAGACAGGATTCAAAAGCACAATTTTCATTTATTGAGGGGGCAGATGACAGGTTGGGCCTTTCATTTCTTTTTTTTTGGGGGGGGGGCCTTAGACTTGGTGCCAGAGGTGGATGCCCTGGCTGATTGCCTTGTCACCCTCTGTCCCCTAGGTGTGGCTTCTAGGGTAACACTGGAAGGGGTGGTGGGTGCAGTGGACCCCTCTGTGGAACGCAGGTTCTCCCTCTCCATCCTCAGGTTCTCCCTGCGGTTAATCTCTCGCAACTCCACGAGCACCTGTGCAAACATGTCCATCATCCCCGTATGTATCTGGTGGAGTTGTGTGTTCCCCCTGGCAACCTCTGACTCCAGAGCTTGGATTCTGGTCTCCAACCTGTTCGTGTTCCTCCGGGATTCCCTCCGGTTCCTCGTGAGGTTGTCGTTGGTGGCGTGGGTTGCCCGGAGCTGTCCTCTTTGAAGGGCCATGCACTCAGCCTCCAGATCTGGGGTGCGTTGACTGCTGGAGATGGGAGTGGCCGGTGACACATGTGCTGTTTCCCCAGCTTCAACTGTCTCCTCAGCCTCTGTTTCCCCAGCTTCAGCTGTCTCCTCAGCCTCTGTTTCCCCAGCTTCAGCTGTCTCCTCAGCCTCTGCTTCAACAGGTTCAGCTGTCTCCTCAGCCTCTATCTCCCCAGCCTCTGCTGTCTCCTCTGCTGGTACTGGGTGTGCTGTGGCTGCTACTGCTGTTTGTGTTGGTGGAGTGGCTTGCACAGACGGTGTGTGGGTGCCCACCACATCAAGGGACCCACTGCTGCCCACTGATGTCTGTGCTGGTTGAGGTGGTGGGGTGAACAAGTCCCTTGGCTGAGGGCGCTGGGGCTCCCCAATCAGGCCCAGGTGTTGGTAGTCAAGTGGCCAAGGGTCATACCTTGGCCAGTGGTAGGTGCTTGGCCCCCACCTGGGATCATACCTGGGGCCATGCTGGGGAGCCATCCAGGAGGGTAGATCCATCTCGGTGGAATATGGCCCATATTGGCTGGTGGCCACATTCCCGGGCAGCCATTGCCTCCCTGGTGGTGGTGGTGCTGCTGCTGGAGGGTAATAGCTCCCGGTGCTAGTGGGATGCATCCATCTCTCCCCCTGAATCCAGCCGCTGTACATTTGTCGAGCATCCTGTGGTGGGGCAGGCAGTTGAGAGGCAGGCAGTTGAGAGGCAGGCAGTTGAGAGGCAGCCAGTTGAGAGGCAGGCAGTTGAGAGGCAGCCAGTTGAGAGGCAGGCAGTTGAGAGGCAGCCAGTTGAGAGGCAGGCAGTTGAGAGGCAGCCAGTTGAGAGGCAGGCAGTTGAGAGGCAGCCAGTTGAGAGGCAGGCAGTTGAGAGGCAGGCAGTGGTGATGCAGCCAGTTGGGGAGGAGGTGTGGTGGTTGTAGACGCTTCCCAGTGGCTAGTCCCCTCCTCTGTATCCTCCTCACTGGGTGGTGTGGTCGGCTCCTCCACGGGCTCCTGCTGCGATGGAGGCCCATAAGCTGTATGGAGAATTGAGATTGTGTGATTAGTAAACGTAGCCATGATGGGATTAATGGGATACTAATACATGAAATGCATAAAGGGAAATATATGTTTTGTGGTTTATCACCCTGAGTGAAACAAGGGTACTCCCACTGCTGGAGGAGGTTTTTGTTCAAAAAGTCTCCCAGCTCAGAGTAGAATTGCTTTGGTGCTATATCCCAGTGGCCTGAAGTTGTACATTGGCACTGTTGCTACATTATCCTATGAGAATTTATTGCGTCTGGACGTAAGCTGTCCATAGGATGGTCTAGCAACATCGCCATTTTAGAGTTCCAGGCCACTGTGATATTGCCGCTGGAGTAGTCAACTATGAGCTGTGCTACATTTTGAATTAAACACCTTTGAGCAGTGGGAATACCCTTGTTTTGCTCGGGGGATGAACCCTGCAATATATTTTTCTTTTCACATGTTAGGTATTACTATCCCTTTAACGGAATAGCAATGGTTAATTTCACCATGATGTAATATTGTAGGCATTGTAAGAGATAGATGTGGATCGATGTTAGTCCTATCCCTCCAACCCACATGGTTAGACAGATATTGCTCTATTTGACAGTCATTTTGACATGTTTGACAGTCATTTCACCACACAGAGGCTCTTCAGCAGAGCCTAAATTGCCCCATTCAGAGATGTAAACCTCATTGGAATGGTGAACAGAGTGTGCTTGCAAACCTGGCACACTTTGTTGACCATCTCAGAGATGTCTCCATCTCTGAATGGGGCAATTTAGGCTCTGCTGAAGAGCCTCCGTGTGTTCTAATGACTGGAATCTCCAGCTGTCAAATAGAGCGATATCTGTCTAACCATGAGGGTTGGCGGGATAGGACTAACATGGATCCACATGTTGGTGAAATTAACAATTGCTATGCTATTACAGTTACATACAAGGAGAAATGGTCATATATGCATGTGGATGTGTACCTTTCATATGGATATGAATATATCCTTTCCAGATATGAAGCCAGAGATCATTTCAGTAGGTGTGATTGCCTTACTGGCTATATATGTGCACCCATCAAAATATACATTGGATTGATATGATGGATATGAGCATACCTCGTATATCCCATCTACGTAGAGTGGGATATACTAGGTATGTGTATTTGGATGGTATCAATGTAAGTTAGTTTCTGATGGATGCACATATCTGGCCAGTAGGGCAATCACAGGCAGTGAGATGATCTCTGGGTTCACATCGTGTTGGGACATATTTTGAGCCATTTGAAAGGTACATATCTGACCATTTTCATTTGTGTGCATATCTTTGTTTGAACAGATGTGCAGTGGGAATCAAGTGTTATTCAACCCTATCTTCTTAGCTGATCCCGTCCAATTCACAATTTTTCATTACTTGACAGGTGACTCTCTGGTTGTCAGGATCATATCCTATGCATTTCATTGTAGGGCATGGGATACCACCCTGGCAATCAGAGATTGATGAACTGGACAGGATCCTGTCCATGTCGTGTGTTCCAGTTGAATCCTGAAGGGCAACAATCACGCCAGTAGTGAGGGATATCTCTGATTGAGGCCTGTTTTTCTTTGAGTATGAGCCCATCCATCCTTCTGAGTGAGGCAACCGTACTCAATCCGAGATATCTATCATTCATGGCCTGTTGGTGACCAAGGTACAATGGATGATATTTGGTTCCCATGTGTATCCTGCAAACAGTGTCTGGTGTACCATCCATCCATGGCATCAGCACCCCTGAGGATCCATGTGGGAATCAGATGTGAGATATGTCATTTGAAGTTAGGGTAAATGATTGCAGACACAACACCAAGGCCTACTTTTTCCCCCTTTAATTCTGGGGTATTGTTTGAGGCCTGTGTGTTGCACATACAAGCAGTTATTCTCAGTGCCACTGTGATGTGTGACCTGCTCCATCCTTTTTGTGATTCAGTAAGCGGTGTTGTTGACATGATGGAGTGTACATAATGCTGACTTCTCCAGTGATCTCATTTCCCCATTTCCAGTGTTTTCTATGGAGTGTATACGATGGGACCTTAGCAACTTGATTCATGTTATTGCATATTCTCCATAGGCTAACACTGGTATTGGTGAAATGAGGATGTGTGAGGGTGAATTTCTCTCCACCATGTGTTTGTCACCGCTTAGTGAATGTCCCCTGTGTAGCATGTGATCGTTGGCCTATTGACTTGATTGTTGTCTGGTTAACCCTTTGAGTCCCAAAGGGGTTGCCAAAGCATTGTTGATCGATGCATTGATGATCCCTCTAGCACTCGAGGGGTTAAGTGCTGACATCCCAGCGGGGACATGGGTGACATTGTGTGTGAACAGTGATGACAGTCGACATTTGGAACTGCATGGTTTGTGTATTGTGTGTGATGAGCACAGCGACAGGAGGGTTGAAGTAGGACTTGGACAGGTTTGTTCCAAGTTGGACCTTGATATTTGTCCTTGTGTTGTGTCCTGTTTTTAACCCTCAGGGTGCTGTGTTGGTGCAGTTGTGTGCATGAATGATGGCCATGTGTTGAGGTGTGAGTGTGTGTGCAGCTGGTGTTGGTTGCTGTAGTGTGTTGTTCTGTAGTGTTGCACTTACCGGTAGTGTGGAGGGTCCTCTCATCCCCAGTGTCAGCTCCTCCAACAACCCCCTCGATCAAGGTTGGGGACATATTCTGGCGCACCATCTCCTCCCAGCCGCAGAAGGTGATAGGGACAGGTGGGCCACCTCCAGTGCCTCGGGCGTGCTTGGCGAGTTCGGAGAGCTTGGTCTTGACCACCCTCCGGCAGTCGCCCCATCGCTTCTTGATGGACTCCACGTCCCGCCTGAATGGAGCCACCGCGTTGACCCGGCTGCAGATCTGGTTCCAGGCTGCTTTCCTCCTCGCTGACAGGCCAGGGACCTTCGCTGTCGGGTGGAGAACACTCTGCCTCTCCAGGACAGCTTCCACAAGAGCCGTGTTCTCCTCCTCTGTATACTTTGGGTCTCTGATCCTGGCCTCATCAGCTCCGGCATGGGATGACTCAGAGCCGGAGTGCCCTGCCTGGTCTGACCCTGACTGTGTGGGGTGCTCCCCAGCAACTACCCCTCGTCCCACTGCAGGTTCTGTCCCTGTCCTGCGTGTTCCTGCTCTTGTGGGCCGGGTCCCCCTCCGCCCTGCGGATCTCCCTCTCCCACCCCTGCTCTGCTGAGGGATCCCCTCCTGATCTTCCTCCTCCTCCACTACTCTCCCCATCCCTCTCTCCTGTCCTCCTCTCCTCGCCATCATTCACCCAGTCACACCCAGGCACTCCCACAGGCCCTCACAGACACACTCGATCCAGTCACTCTCTGTCACACACTTTCACTCCCAGATTCACACTGTCAAAAATAAAAGTAAAATGTGTGAGGTGTTATAAAATAAAAGGACTATGTGTATGTATGTGTATGTGTTTGTATGTGTGTATGTAATATGTGCAAAGGTGTGCTATGTGTCGTATTCTGTGCAATGCTCTCCTCTCTCCAAACTCCAAAACTCCTCTACCTCCAATGAACGCTCCTGTCTCCCTCTCTCTGATCACTATCCTCCGCTCCTGGGTCCTGATATCTGGCTCTGAAGAACTCGATAACAGACAGTGTGTGGCGGTTATTTTTGGGTATATATAGGTGTATTTGAAGTTATTTGATACATTGGGCCTTTGGGATTGGATGTGTGTTTGAATTTGTTTTGGCATCAATCATGGTTGCTTGACAACGGCAGCCGTTATGTTACATGTTGTTTGGAGCTCAGTTATCGTGTGATTTGTCCGCCCTTGTATCACGGTGCCGTGATTGCTGCAGTTCCCTGTCTGTCACCAGTAGGGGGCTTCTATTGGCTGTCTGCAGTTAGCCCGCCTCTTGTTGCCTATTTAAACCTGGATTGGGCACCCTTTGAGTGCCCTTTCGTGTTGTTTCTGACCTTCTTGCTATCACTATGCTAGTGATAGCTGGGCCTCTGTTCCAGTGTTCCTGAGTTCCTGATCTCCTGTGTTCCTGGGTTCCTGATCTCTACTGTTCCAGTGTTTCCTGGATGCTGAGTTACTCCAGTCCTGGTTCCGGCCTAGTCTCTGGTGTTGCAGTTACTGCTGAACTTCTTCTATGCTGTTTCCTGACCTGACTGATGGTTGCTGGTTCATGTCATCTCATCACCTGTCTTCAGTATCCTGGCGACCTTCTGCCTGGTCGCGTTAGTGACATTGCTACAATTCTGTGTCGGTCCCAGCGTGCGGACACTGGTTTGCTCCTTAGCCTTGCGGTTATACAAACTCACTTGTTACACCAGTGTGCGGTCACTGGTTTGCTCCTAAGCCTATCAGCTCTACATAGCTGTGTTGGTCCCAGCGTGCGGACGCTGGTTTGCTCCTAAGCCGTGCGGCCATACAAACTCACTTGTTACACCAGTGTGCGGTCACTGGTTTGCTCCAAAGCCTATCAGCTGTACAAATCTGTGTTGGTCCCAGCGTGCGGACGCTGGTTTGCTCCTAAGCCTTGCGGCCATACAAACTCACTTGTTACACCAGTGTGCGGTCACTGGTTTGCTCCAAAGCCTATCAGCTATACAAATCTGTGTTGGTCCCAGCGTGCGGACGCTGGTTTGCTCCTAAGCCTTGCGGCCATACAAACTCACTTGTTACACCAGTGTGCGGTCACTGGTTTGCTCCAAAGCCTATCAGCTATACAAATCTGTGTTGGTCCCAGCGTGCGGACGCTGGTTTGCTCCTAAGCCTTGCGGCTATACTACTCACTTGTTACCCCAGTGTGCGGTCACTGGTTTGCTCGCAAAGCCTTACGGCTATACTATTCAGTGTTGTTCCCAGCGTGCGGACGCTGGTTTGCTCCAAAGCCTTGCTGCTTAACGATTCTGCTAATTTGCCAGTTTCATCTGACTGCTGCTACTATCTCTGGGCTGCCCTGCCCGGTATTGGTAAGGCCGGTAGAACCTTTTGCCACATTCCATCTGAGGTTGCCTTACCCGGTATTGGCAGGGCCGGTAGAGCCGACATTGTGTATCTATTGAGGCTGCCTTGCCCGGTAATTTGGTAAGGCCGGTAGAACCGTTATGCTATTCCATCTGCAGGTTGCCTTACCCGGTAATGGCAAGGCCGGTAGAGCCTATAGACTGTCCTGTCCGGTATATTGACAGGACCGGTAGAGTCTGCCTTCTGTCTGTGCTATATCCTGTATATATATAAATGTATGTTATTGCCATCCTAAGTTATCAATTTATTATTTCAATAAAATTGATTTTTTTTTACCTAAAACTTGTGTCTGAGAGTCATAATAAACCGTGACAGTACGAAAGGGCCATGACCTCAGACAGCAAGGGTGAAGGTAACGCACAGAATATCCATTGGAGGATGGATGTGCTCGAGCAACGTTTGGATCAGTTGGCAGTTGCAATCCAAACGATCCTTGAACGCACGGTACTCGCTGACAAATCGAGTTCTAGCCCGGTGGTCTCGCCAAGTCAGACACCGGAAAGTGATACCAGGCCCCTAGAGGGTACTGTTAAAGGTTTAACGGCTTCTGCACCCTTGCCGCTAAGATATGATGGTGACCCTAGTCTCTGCAGAGGGTTCATCAACCAACTTGAAATCTTTATGGAATTGACGGCACACGCATTTCCCAATGATCGTAGTAAAGTGGGGTTCACGATATCACTGCTCACTGGCAGAGCATTGGCCTGGGCTAACCCCTTGTGGGAGAATGCTAAACCTTGTACTAAGAACTTCAGAGAATTTGTGCAATCCTTTCGAAGAGTGTTTGAGCCTCCTGGTAGAACCAACTCTGCTGCCAAACGCCTTATGGAGATACAACAGGGCAGGCGTACAGTGGGCGACTATGCCATCGAATTCCGCACATTGGCAGCAGAGGTAGGTTGGAATAACGAGGCATTATTGGCAGCTTTTTCTCAAGGCCTGAATGACCACATTAAAGACGAAATTGCTGCTAAAGATCTACCTATTGATCTAGATGATTACATTGAGTATGTTATGATAATTGACTCCAGAATACGTGAGAGATCAATTGCCAGAGATCGTAAAATACGATCAAAAGATAATGAGCCTAGTAGCATATTTTGCCCACCCATCCCTCCCTTGGCATTGAAGTCTAGTGAACCTGTACGGGAAACAAGCGAACCTATGCAAATAGGCTTCACTAGACTAACCAAGGCAGAGAGACTTTATCGCAAGAAGCAAGGGTTGTGTTTATACTGCGGTAAAAAAGGGCACTTGCTAAATTCCTGTCCGGTACGTCCGGGAAACGCACACACCTAGGGTACCTTGGGGGACAGGCCCTAGGTGGTGTACAATCGTCCCCAGTGTCGGGCATAACGAAACCCACCATTCAGGTGGTATTGTCTTGGGCACAACGATCTGTGGAGGTTTTGGCCTTGGTTGACTCTGGTGCAGCAGGGTATTTTATGGATAATACCTTTGCTGACTTGCACGGAGTTCCACGCATTGAAAGAGAAAACCCCTTGACTATCGAAGCGATTGATGGTAGACCTTTAGAACCGCCTCAGGTTTTATTTGAAACTATGCCACTGTCTATGACTATTGGGGCACTTCACAGAGAAGAGCAGCAGTTTCAACTGATTAATTCTCCGCACCACGCGGTAATATTGGGATTTCCGTGGTTACAGTTACATAACCCACAATTTGATTGGAAAAAGTGTGAAATTGCTGCTTGGTCCAAGTTTTGTATGGACAAGTGCGTCATCCAGCCTATTAAGGTCCTATGCACCTCCTCTGCTATACCGGATGTGTACCAACAGTTTGGCGATGTTTTTAGCAAAGGAGAGGCTAGTATGCTACCCCAGCATAGACCTTATGATTGTTGCATTGAATTGCAGCCTGGAGTAGTACCTCCTAAAGGACGCACTTATCCATTATCTTGTGAAGAAAATAAGGCTATGGAGGACTACATTTCTGATTCCCTTGCTAGAGGGATCATACGAAAATCTACCTCTCCAGCTGGGGCTGGGTTCTTTTTCGTAAAAAAGAAAAATGGCGAATTAAGACCATGCATTGACTACCGGGGCCTGAATAAACTAATGGCAAAAAACGCATACCCAATACCACTCATCACCGAGCTTTTTGACAGGCTTAAGGGCGCTTCGATTTTTACCAAATTGGACCTACGGGCCGCTTACAATCTGGTTCGCATTCGAGCAGGTGATGAGTGGAAAACTGCCTTTAATACTCGAGCTGGGCACTACGAGTATCTAGTAATGCCATTTGGGCTGTGTAATGCACCCGCAGTTTTCCAGGAACTGATAAACGATGTTCTGAGAGATATGTTACAGACATGTGTTGTGGTTTACCTTGATGATATACTGATTTACTCCCAAGACATGGCACAGCACATCAAGGATGTATCTGCAGTATTGCTACGACTCCGTGAGAACAAATTATTTTGTAAACTGGAAAAATGTGAGTTTCATAGAACCAGTGTGCCATTCTTGGGGTTCATAATTGGCAATGATGGCATTGCCATGGACAAAGATAAGTTGTCAGCTGTCCTACAATGGCCAAAACCCAAGGGCCTTAAAGCCATACAGCGTTTCCTGGGTTTCGCTAACTATTATAGGAGGTTTATTAAGAACTTTTCTTCCATTGTCAAACCTCTGTCCGATCTTACGCACAAGGGTGCTAATCCTTCTTGTTGGCCGGTATCTGCTGAGAAAGCCTTTGAAAATTTGAAGCTGGCATTTGCTGCGGCTCCTGTGTTATCCCACCCCAATCCTCTACTTCCATTTACGTTAGAGGTTGATGCCTCAGATATTGGGGTTGGGGCAGTACTTTCGCAACGACACGATAAAGGTGGAACTCTCAGACCTTGTGGATTTTTCTCTAAAAAGTTGACTGTCACTCAAAGCCACTATGAGATAGGTGACAGAGAATTATTGGCCATTATCCTCGCTCTTAAGGAATGGCGTCATTTGCTTGAAGGTACTAAGAATCCTGTCTTAATCCTAACGGATCATAAAAATCTGACGTATCTCTCGGAGGCCAAGAGATTGTCCTCCCGTCAGGCCAGGTGGGCACTGTTCCTGTCTCGATTTAATTTCATTGTATCATATTTACCGGGGTCAAAGAATATCAGGGCTGATGCACTGTCAAGACAATTTGAGGCCGACAGTGACAGAGTGGAAACACCAGCACCTATCATCCAACCTGATAGAATACTGGCTACTATACGCACAAGTATCACTTCTCCCTTAGGGGAGGAGATCCTGGCCTCTCAGGGGTCCGCTCCCCATGAAACCCCAGTGGGCAAATGTTTTGTCGCTGAACCATTTCGTACTAGGCTGCTCGAAACCTACCATTCCTCTAAGGCTGCGGGACATATTGGTAGAGACCAATTGTTATGGTCCCTTTCTCAGTTATTTTGGTGGCCTTCCATGAGACACGATTGTGCCGAATTTACGAATGCCTGTGCCACCTGCGCCCGCGCTAAGACCCCGAGACATCTCCCAGTGGGCTTGCTTCAACCGGTGCCTAATGGCGAACGCCCCTGGTCTCATGTTTCCATTGATTTTATGGGAGAATTGCCTATGTCTAAGGGGTACTCTTTTATATTCATGGTGGTGGACAGGTTTTCTAAAATGGCTCATTTCGTGCCCCTCCGTGGCCTTCCTTCAGCTAAGGAATTGGCAATGGTATTCGCCAGAGAAGTATTCCGGTTGCATGGAGTGCCTAGGGTACTGGTGTCTGACAGGGGGAGCCAGTTTGTGTCTAGATTTTGGAGGGCATTTTGCCAACAGATGGGCATACAGCTGTCCTTCTCTTCTGCCTACCATCCCCAGACCAATGGAGCCGCTGAACGAGCTAATCAGGGATTGGAACAATTTCTCCGTTGTTTCGTGACTGACCATCATGATAATTGGTCCGACTTGTTGCCTTGGGCAGAGTTCGCCAGGAACTGTGCGGTCAATTCTTCATCTGGGAGCTCTCCGTTTCTGATTAATTATGGGTTCCAGCCCTGTTTGCTTCCAGATTCTTTTCAGACGCAACAGATTCCAGCTCTGGATGAGCATATCGAGCAACTCCGTTCCACATGGGCACAAGTTCAGAGGGCACTTGGTCAGTCATTTCAGCGTCATCAGCGCCATGCTAATCGCAGAAGGCTTCCAGCGGTTTCCTTTCAGGTTGGGGATAGAGTATGGCTTTCCTCCAGAAATCTCAAGCTGCAGGTTCCGTCTAATAAGTTGGCTCCCCGGTTTATTGGTCCATACAGAGTTATTCGCAAAATTAACCCTGTTTCCTATGCACTAGACCTACCTGCATCCATGCGTATCCATAATGTGTTCCATGTGTCTCTTCTTAAGCCTCTGGTTTGCAATCGCTATACTACCACACCTGTGGTGCCAGGACCTGTTGAGGTCGAGGGCCAGGAGGAGTACGAGGTTCAGAGCATTATTGATTCCCGTAGGCTTAGAGGAGGGGTACAGTACCTGGTACATTGGAAAGGGTACGGTCCTGAGGATCGTTCATGGGTGGATAGTAAGGACCTTCATGCACCTAGGCTAACTAGGATCTTTCATGCCAAGTACCCACAGAAACCTAAACCCTATTCTAGGAGAGGGGGTCTTTGAGAGGGGGGTACTATCACGGTGCCGTGATTGCTGCAGTTCCCTGTCTGTCACCAGTAGGGGGCTTCTATTGGCTGTCTGCAGTTAGCCCGCCTCTTGTTGCCTATTTAAACCTGGATTGGGCACCCTTTGAGTGCCCTTTCGTGTTGTTTCTGACCTTCTTGCTATCACTATGCTAGTGATAGCTGGGCCTCTGTTCCAGTGTTCCTGAGTTCCTGATCTCCTGTGTTCCTGGGTTCCTGATCTCTACTGTTCCAGTGTTTCCTGGATGCTGAGTTACTCCAGTCCTGGTTCCGGCCTAGTCTCTGGTGTTGCAGTTACTGCTGAACTTCTTCTATGCTGTTTCCTGACCTGACTGATGGTTGCTGGTTCATGTCATCTCATCACCTGTCTTCAGTATCCTGGCGACCTTCTGCCTGGTCGCGTTAGTGACATTGCTACAATTCTGTGTCGGTCCCAGCGTGCGGACGCTGGTTTGCTCCTTAGCCTTGCGGTTATACAAACTCACTTGTTACACCAGTGTGCGGTCACTGGTTTGCTCCTAAGCCTATCAGCTCTACATAGCTGTGTTGGTCCCAGCGTGCGGACGCTGGTTTGCTCCTAAGCCGTGCGGCCATACAAACTCACTTGTTACACCAGTGTGCGGTCACTGGTTTGCTCCAAAGCCTATCAGCTGTACAAATCTGTGTTGGTCCCAGCGTGCGGACGCTGGTTTGCTCCTAAGCCTTGCGGCCATACAAACTCACTTGTTACACCAGTGTGCGGTCACTGGTTTGCTCCAAAGCCTATCAGCTATACAAATCTGTGTTGGTCCCAGCGTGCGGACGCTGGTTTGCTCCTAAGCCTTGCGGCCATACAAACTCACTTGTTACACCAGTGTGCGGTCACTGGTTTGCTCCAAAGCCTATCAGCTATACAAATCTGTGTTGGTCCCAGCGTGCGGACGCTGGTTTGCTCCTAAGCCTTGCGGCTATACTACTCACTTGTTACCCCAGTGTGCGGTCACTGGTTTGCTCGCAAAGCCTTACGGCTATACTATTCAGTGTTGTTCCCAGCGTGCGGACGCTGGTTTGCTCCAAAGCCTTGCTGCTTAACGATTCTGCTAATTTGCCAGTTTCATCTGACTGCTGCTACTATCTCTGGGCTGCCCTGCCCGGTATTGGTAAGGCCGGTAGAACCTTTTGCCACATTCCATCTGAGGTTGCCTTACCCGGTATTGGCAGGGCCGGTAGAGCCGACATTGTGTATCTATTGAGGCTGCCTTGCCCGGTAATTTGGTAAGGCCGGTAGAACCGTTATGCTATTCCATCTGCAGGTTGCCTTACCCGGTAATGGCAAGGCCGGTAGAGCCTATAGACTGTCCTGTCCGGTATATTGACAGGACCGGTAGAGTCTGCCTTCTGTCTGTGCTATATCCTGTATATATATAAATGTATGTTATTGCCATCCTAAGTTATCAATTTATTATTTCAATAAAATTGATTTTTTTTTAACCTAAAACTTGTGTCTGAGAGTCATAATAAACCGTGACACCTTGTGCATTAACATGAGCGACAACGGGTTTTGTGTTACGTGTTTTTTGTGTGCCTACGCTCGATAGCTATTCTCGTAGAGTAGTTATTGAATCTGCCGTAACTCCTGTATTATTTGCGAGCGATGTGCCTTTTTCACTTAGCGGCTGGTTTAACGGTTGCCTTTAAATCTAGGCCTTAGGGTCTTAAGTTCAAGAGCAAACTAGATGAGTGCCTAGGGCCCATAGAAATGTGAGACTTGCCCCACATAGGCTCTGGATGGAGCAGAGGACTCCAAGGTACCTTTGCTACTCTCTTCTCTCAAATCCTTAAGTGTGAACGTCATATGAAATACCAGTTCCCTGGGCTCCCTCTTACTACTTGCCAAGTCACACTGAGGTTACTGGGGTAAGTGTGAGCCCAGAGAACTGTTCCTCTACCATGGCAGACCTCACACTACAGGAAACAGAGTGGAGGACAAAGTGGCAAAGGTTCACTCGTCCACTTCTAAAGGTAAAAGAGGCAGTAAGTCAATATATTTTGAGACCGCTGTTTTGATGTGATGAAGGTGACTACTGCTTCTTAGGAGAATGGTGTTCCTATCTGTCTCCTCACGATAATTAGTGGTAATCAATCTAGATCCATTCTTAATAACTGTGATGTCAAGAAAATTCACTCTGTCCTCGTCCACTGTAGACGTGAATTTAATGGGAGTATCAAGATGATTAAAGGGGAACTTTCACCCCGCAATAACTTAAGGCTAACTTATTGCACACCTGGCGACTAGCTGCTTAGTAGCGCTAGTCGCCAGCAATATTACCCGGTTCTTCAGATATCGGCGTTTTACAGGAGCAGGAAGCACGGACGTCTCTTCACAGTGACGTCCGTGCGCCTGCGCTGTCAGTCCCTTTTGCACCGTACGGTGCAAAAGGGACTGACAGCGCAGGCGCACGGACGTCACTGTGAAGAGACGTCCGTGCTTCCTGCTCCTGTAAAACGCCGATATCTGAAGAACCGGGTAATATTGCTGGCGACTAGCGCTACTAAGCAGCTAGTCGCCAGGTGTGCAATAAGTTAGCCTTAAGTTATTGCGGGGTGAAAGTTCCCCTTTAAGTTCATTCACAAAATTATTGAACCATACCATATCTCCAAGCCAGACAAGAAACAGATCATCAATAAATCTTTGATAACAAATGAAATGCTTATGAAATGGATGAATAATGTATTTGATCTCAAAGTCTGTCATAAATAAATTTGCATATGATGGGGCAATGTTAGACCCCATCGAAGTTCCTGATGTTTGTAAGTAGTAACCACTCTCAAATGTAAAATAATTGTATCCTAAACAGAACACAAGAAGACTTAAGAGGAATTCAGTAGGGGGCCTGTTGGTTTCAGGGTCCGAGACTAACGCCTTTCTGACAGCTTCTATCCCCTCAGTTACAGGGATGACTGTGTAAAGTGACTTGACATCTAAGGTCGCCAGTAATACTTGGTCAGGGAGATCCTTAAGATTTTGTAGTTTTAAAATAAAATCTATAGTATCACGGGTGTATGATATAGATTTTTGCACTAGCAGTTGGATGAAATGATCCAAGTATTGTGCCACTGGCTGGAAGAGAGATCCCTTAGCTGATTCCATCGGCCTTCCAGGAGGTGTAATAGCATTCTTATGTATCTTAGGGATAGTGTAAAGAATGGGGCATATTGGATAATCCTGTGTAAGAAAACCCCTAGTGTCATCATCTATCCATCCTATTTGCCATGCTTGCGTGATGATCACATCAATAATTTTCTTATATGCCATAGTAGGATCTCCTTTCAGTCATTTGTAAGTTTGTATATCATTAAGTTGAGATAGTATTTCCTCCCTGTAATATGCGTAATCCATCACCACTACAGCTTCCCCTTTGTCTGCTGGACGGATCACTATATTAGGATTGGCTGTTAGTGATGAAATCGCCTCTCTTGTTTTGTCAAATTAGGTTGTAATTTCTACTTTTGTGTGCTATTAAGATCAGCTTCTACAAGGTTAAAGAAAGTAGCTATTGAACTAGGGGTATTAGGCGGATCAAAGGTATTTTTCACTTTGAATCTCTTATAGTGCTCATTAGTGTCTCTCTTAAAAAATTCTTTCAATTTCATATTACTTTGAAATTTAAACAGATCTACAGCAATATTTAACTCCCTAGATGTAGTAGTAGGAATACATGTAAGTCCTTTAGAGAGAACATTCAATTCATGTCGTGATAGAGGATATGAGGATAAATTGAATACTACTTCTTCCTCTTGGCCGGGGGTTTTTGACTGTTGTTTATAGTGTCTATGTCGCCGCCCTCCTCTCCTTCTATGTGGCCTGCTCTGTATTTTAATTGATTTCTTGTCGTTACCCCTAAAAAAGAGGTTGAAGTAGTGGCTATACCTTCTTGTTCTGATGGGTTAGGGTGTTCGATAATGTAAGTATCAGTACCAGAGGAGTTGCCGGAGGAATTATCCACACTGGACAAATTAGGACGTTGGACTCTACTATGTGGGAGTCTATGACGGGGGTCTTTTCTATAGTCACTCCCACCTGTGAGCCACCTGTACACCCTCTTTTCTTTGTAGTCCAACCTAACTTTCTCCACCTTACTCTTCTTAAATCTATGCAATTCCGATTTAAATGTACATATTTGTTTGTTTAACTTCTCTAACCAGTCAGTTTTCTTATCAGCCTACAAAACTGTAAGATTGGTGGCTTCAAAGTCTGCAATCTCAGTTCTAACCAATTTTAGTTCCTTGGTAACCTTCTCTATTACCAAAAGTATAAGGTCAAAGGAACATTTATTAAGAATGGCGCACCATTTCCTGCAGAAGTCACCATTTTTTCTCCCTATGGTAGGTATATTTGAAATTCTGAAACCCCTGGGTATATTTTTCTGCCTATAATAATCCGAGAGGTACACCCCATGCAGATGTAAATCAATCTCCCTCTTTTTCAAACGTAATAAGGAATGAATAATATCAACAGGTACCTTCTCTTGTGATTCATCTGCTGCTGTCTCCGTGAATAAAATAGCTGAGGCTTGTGCATCAGTATAATGTGCAGATTCCTTTGGGGGTTCAATATTGTTGCTTGGTAACTGACAGTTGTTCATCCATAACAAAAATCACCTTGTAGTATAAAGTCCAGACGGTATATCCTCCATACACGGGTGTTTGGCCGCTTAATTAGACAAATTTGGATAGAGGCAGCACTCACGACAACTTGTGTTAATGCCTGGGTGTCCAGTTGAAAAAAATGTATAAAACAGATAAATCAGCACTCACAGGACTTCTGATTGTGAAAAAAACAAATAGTTACTTTATTAGATCGATGTTTCGATCCCTCCTGGGATCTTTATCAAGACAACCACCTCGTGCAAACAGCCTCCATTTTATATCCTACACCTGGTGATGACCTCAAGCCTCAAGTGAACAATCAAACACTTAAAAACATTTAAAAACATAAAAACAATGTATGGAACCAAGCATTAAAGATCACATATCCTAAACAATACAGTGACCTGCAGGAAAACTAAAAAGTATCTATCTGCGGATTATTGTTACATAAATGCTTATTCATCATATTGAAAAATGCAAATATCCAGGTAACCACTCGAATATATTATATGTTCAATATGTACACACATATGATCATTTGTCTTAATAGTCCTGTGGAACGCTAGTGATACATGAATGTCTGTTCCTCCTGTGTGTATATCTATGCAATATTATTATTATGTTCATATATTTTGAGTTGTTTAATACAGGTCAGTTTTGACACCAACAAGCTAGAACCTTTACTACTGAGTGGGTTATATCCACTCTTGGCTGTTTCATTAAGCTGTTTTTCCTTATGCTGTAATCTGAGAATTTAATTAGTCTGAATGATTTTGTATTTTTTGTCATAACAGCTAATGATTAATACCATCAGTCACGCATGTTGTTTCATATATCCTTAGATCCTGGTTGCGTTGCAATGTCTCGGCCCCTTCCGCTATGGGTTTATGGTGACGTATGGTATTTCTTCATTATCTAGTTTATTCCTTTTATTGTTTATTGTCCGAATATAGCTTGTATTGGACTGACATTGAGTGGTTACCTGGATATTTGCATTTTTCAATATGATGAATAAGCATTTATGTAACAATTATCCACAGATAGATACTTTTTAGTTTTCCTGCAGGTCACTGTATTGTTTAGGATATGTGATTTTTAATGCTTGATTCCATACATTGTTTTTATGTTTTTAAATTTTTTTAAGTGTTTGATTGTTCACTTATCACCAGGTGTAGGATATAAAATGGAGGCTGTTTGCACGAGGTGGTTGTCTTGATAAAGATCCCAGGAGGGATCGAAACTTCGATCTAATAGAGTAACTATTTGTTTTTTTCACAATCAGAAGTTCTGTGAGTGCTGATTTACCTGTTTTATATATATATATATATATATATATATATATATATATATATATATAATTATCCTATATAATAGTTTACTTTAAAGTTTGTAACAACGCAGTCATGCGCAGTAGAGACTGCTGCGCGTGCTGCAGTCATGCGCAGTAGAGACTGACCGTGATGAGGCTGATACAGAGTGGGGAGCTCTGAAGGAGCATCCAGCTCTGTATCAGCTGTGGCGTGGGCAGTCTCTACTGAGCGTGACTGCACCGCGACCAGCTGGCACTGTATCAGTCGCGGCGTGGGCAGTCTCTGCTGTGCATGACTGCCCTGCAACCTGCTGGCAGTGGCACTGTGGCCCGTGTAACAGGCTCTTCAACTAATAAATATATATACACATAAATAAATAATACAGCCAATCTGCCATGCTGGTCCATTGTGGGTTGGTAGACCCTGCAGGGGACTAGAACCTGCGATTTCACAGCTGGTGCATTAACCAACTGAGCTATCTCAATGAAATATGTGTATGGAGTTTAATTGTGCCCCAGTCATTTATACGGAATCATGTATCAAGTAGGAGTCATCCATCTTATTTTAGTTTCCTTTTTGTTTTTTATATTTGTTTTTCTTTTTTTCTTCTTTTACATATGTTTTGGTGTGTCATATTTTCTATATATTTATTATACTTAATTGAGGCATTAGACTTTTTAACCCTTTGAGTGTCAGAGGGGTACTCAACGCATTGTAAAGTAATGCGTTGCGTACCCCTCTGGCACTCAAAGGGTAAATATGTGTTTGATATTATAGGTTTATCATCCACCAGTGTTTTTTTCTGATTCAAGTAGATATTTACATATCTATATAGTCTATAAATATATATATATATATATATATATATATATATATAATATTTATATATATACACACACATATTTTTAGAAGTTAAGGGATATATCAACTTTTAGAAGTGGACTTATTTATGCATTAAACTTTTTTTTTAATTTTCATTACTGGTCTTTACCTTCATCAGTCTTTTGAGTGGACAGTTAATGTATTATATCTACCCATTGTTTTTTTATATATATTTCATACCTTTACATATCCCCCCTTTCTTCTGTCAACCCCTTATGTCAGTTCTAGCACCAGTCACAGAGCATGAATATGAGGAATTCATTATTAGTGACATTCTTGATTCCTGTCACTTTCATGGATGGTTGCAATACTTGGTGAACTGGAAGGGGTTTGATCTTGAGGGGAGGTAATGAGGGTCTTCTGCAGATGTTCATATGCCCCAGTTTTGGTTTGCAGAGTTTATCAGTACTTTCCATCCAAGCATGCATGACTGCCTTCAAGGGAAATTCATGGGAGGGGTGGGAGGAGTGTCAAGACTGTCATTCCTCTGCTCCACCACCAGTGCCACTTTGTTCATCTAGCTATTCCTTAGGACTTAATGGACTGGAGATTGAGAAGCAAAAGCTGACCAGCCAGAGACTGTAAGTAGAAGCCATTTCTCTGCTGATGAACGTTAGAAAACCTCCTACATCAAATGCCTACTATAAAATCTGGAGAATTTTTTCCCACTGGGCATCAGTCCAGAAGATCCACCAGTTGCATGCTTGCTTTACTTCCTTACTACACGCCTCCAGAAAGGACTTAGAATCAGAACACTGAACGTTCAAGTGCCAGATTTATCAGCTCTAACTAGTTTGAGATTGCCCCTACATGAATTCATCCATTTTTTTCAAAGCTCTGCACAGCAAAAATACAGATGTCTGTCCCCTTCTTGGGATTTTCTTGTAATATAAGGTGCCCTTGCTGAGACTCCCTTTGAACCAATATCTTCTATCTTCTTGGGTATTTTGTCCATGATGGTGGCTCTTCTAGCCTCAGTTACTCAGCCAGAAGGGTATCAGATCTCCATGCCTTATCAGCAGAAGTATGATCCTTTTGTGATATAGAAATTCTGAGGTGGCATCCAAAGCAATACTCAGCCAATGGATTGTATCAAGAACAGTTTCAACCCCCTGGGCAGCAGAAGAGATCTGCAGGACAGCAGTCAGGTTCAACTTTCACCCAGCACTATTGTCTGGATAACTCAGAAAAATAAGGGTAGGAAGTTATTGAACCTGTTACCAATATTAATCATTAAAACATTTCATTTTTTTCTTTGCTTTTGTGTCTTCTTAAAGCCTTGGTTTATAGTACCATCCAATCTTTTTGAGTACTGCTAGGGCACAACCCTTCTTTTCGTGCGTGTGTGTGTGTGTGTGTGTGTGTGTGTGTGTGTATGTGTGTAAAGAAAATATCAATAAGTTAGTATAATTTTCCTCTTCCGTTATCATCTCTATATTGTTAATAAACAGATTTTCATTTCATCCTGTGATCTCTTTTGTATTTGCTAGGGCACTTCTAAGAATGAGTAGAACTATTGTGCAAATTAACTTTTCATATAAAACAGACTGTTATGTTAGACTAGAACTATGTCTTGCAAAACAGCCATTTCATTTCTACAGTTAGTAAAAAATAAAGCAAACCAAGTCAAACAGATGTACTTACCATCTGACAGCATTCACAGCATGTTCCTGTCCAGGGAATTTGTCTGAGCAAATCAGGGAGCTTCTCTTCCCTCTCTTTTTTTTTACCACTCCAATGGCAATATCTCCATTTTCTTCCCTCCCTTGTCTCTCTCTTCCATGTCCTTGGTGCACACATTGCCCTCTTCTCACCCCTACCCCCTGCAACTTCTTCCTCCTTCTCTCTGCTGTCACACACCCCTTTTACCACTTTCTCCTGTCCTTCCCTGACTGATATTTCATTAATCTATAGTCACTACTTGTCTGTATGTGATCTTCTTCTGGATGTCCCAAAATGAACTGAACTGTAATGTAAATCAAAAACGGAAGTTATAATGTTCCAGAAAATGTCCTTCTCCATTGTGAATTGCACAATATTGTTCCAAAGCAATTGTTATTTTTTTTTACTTCTCTGTTTACTTTGCAGATAAAATGTATCAATCACCAAAGGGTCATGGACAGTAGAGATACAAACAAAATAATCTGCAGCTACTCCACCATCCTTTATTTTTCTAAGATATGAGACAATACTGCAACTGAACAATTTAAGAACTCATTGCAATTAAAGGAGGGGTCAACTATGTGCCACAAATTTTACTTTGTTACTGTTAAGAAACTATAGTTTTTGTGATTGTAATGCAAAGCCAGTAAATGCACGGAGAACAGGAGTTTTCATGCAGTCATTTAATGAGTGCAAACTGTGAAAGGACACTATTATAATAACATACACATATTACTTAAACATTTTCAGACACCTTGGGGAAGACGGTGTATGTCGATGTGGGACTGTCGGGCATCATTTGTTGAGATGTTTCTGTGCAAAGGGACAATGTATGTCAATGTGGAACTGTGGAGCAGCATGGGTAACATCAACATTGTATGTTAGCCCCCACATGCACTGCCTGACACACCCAGCTTTGTTGTCTTGCCCAGGTAGTGCCCATGGGGATTTGTGGCTACCAGTAGGCAAGGGAGCAAGGCTGGGGGGTTAGGACAGTGTACATGGGTTTCTGTCTGTCAGTGGGCAAGGGAACAAAGCTGGAGGCAACTGGTAGGCATAAATCCCCATGGATGCTGCCTGACCTCCAGACTTGTTCCCTTGAACAGAGCTGAAGGGATAATTGTGTAGTCTTTGGTATACTTTTTTTTAACCCTTTGGGTGCCACAGTGATAAGCAATGCACATCCCTATGGCACTCAAAGGGATAAGGGAGTGATGCTGTCCATGGTGGTGAACGTATTCTCTGCTCTCCTACTTGGTCAGTAGATGAGTGGAGAGAATATGCTGTCAGACTTCAGAATTGTCATAGAGCTGTTGATGGATGAGGGAGAGCATCCCTTCCACATCGACAGCAGTTCACAACCGTCTATGTTTATGATTGACTGAGGGCTGTTACTGCATAGGAAACTAAAGGAAGATCCCAACTTCGCCAACCTCAGGTAGTCAAAGTTGAGATTGTGAACTCAGACAGCAGATACTGCTATCGGAGTTTAGTAAATGTGTTGAAGTGCCACATTAACATATCAACACACCCCTTGCATATGACACTAGAATATTATCCTGTATTTCCATATGAAAATTAGTCATTATGCTTCATTTCCATATGGTAATAGGCCATTGTCGATGTGATGAGTGAAAATTTGTTGGATGGATTTCGATGTGGGCATATTTTATCGGGCTGATGGTTATGTGATGTAGAAGACACTTCCACACTGCTCCTACAGGACATCAACATTTTCAGCCCTCTTTGGACTTTAGTGAATCTAGGCTGCAGTTTCTGTTACATAAAGTTTGTAGGTACAAAATTGAGTGTAAACAACTATGAAACATAGAATGTAGTCTAATAAAATATAAATTTAACGCAAAAAATATTTAAATGATTGTACGAGATCAAATTTAACAAAATCTTATTAACACGTAAATGGGTTAGTTTGGACATTCCATTTTTGCATTTCTTTGAAAATCCCAAGAAAATCAGCAAAGTTTGGTCAAAGAAAAAACTTAAAAATATAAATACAAAAAAATCTAAATTTTTGAGTATCCTCTCTCCAACTGTTTATGTCTATGCAGCTGGACTTCCTGTCACTAAGCCACTTCCTATGGAGTTAGAAACAGTGGTGTATTTAGGTTTTGTGCTGCCCTAGGCCTGACTAAACTCACCACCCCAATCTTCATTTGCCCACTCCTTCCTGTCCAGACCACACCTCTTCCCGTTAATGATCCACCCCTCTTCTAAACCATACCCCTTCCTCTTTTGGCCCCACCCCTTTTTTCTCTTTGAGCTCCACCTCTTCCTGTCTGTATGCTGATATACACACACTCACAGACTCATATACATACACACCCACACACTCACATAAACATACACACTCATATACATACACTCATACACATTTATTCACACAGGCACAAACATACACTAACAATACAGCAGGGTGGATAAACTGAAGCCCTCAAGGTGTAAACCAGACGACAATGCCTAGCCATATAAAATAAAAACACTTATCCCCATAGACGGGGAAACATACATTACCTACAGAATGCATTCCTAAAGAACCTTAATGGTCTTGTGATATGAGTAGTAGTGATATGAGGATTAAAAATTAAAAAGCATATTTATTAAGTAATTGTTAAAATAATAATAAAGAAAAACGTGAACACAAATAAAGTGAATATAACTAACTTGTTTAGACCAGGGCTATACCAGCATAAAATTAAAAATGTCCCTGACTGTAATGAGGTATTGGATTATTGCAATGCTTAGAAGTTTTATTTCCCTCATATTGAGCACTGGTTCACCTCAGAATTGCTCCACTTCCATATGGCATACTGTAAGCTTGTTGGATGGAGAAAAAAGACATTACCTACAGAATGCACTCCTAAAGAACCCCTAATGGTCTTGTGAACAAGTAGAGAGATGGGTATTAAAAAGCATCTGTATTAAGTAATTGTTAAAATAATATTAAAGAAAAACATTTATGCAAATAAAGTAAATATAATTAACAAAAGCAGTTAGGAAGTCTATAACACTGCCTTGTACTGTGTCAATGGATCAGTGAATGACATGAAAATAAGACATTAAATAACAGACAAAAGTACAGTCTTATATGATGACACTAGTGAGGGCAACTGCCCACTATTCAACTCCAGTACATTATTCAATTTCTTATTTTCACATGTTATTTTCTGATCCAGTGATACAGTGCAGGGCATTGTTATAGAATTCCTAACACTGCTTTTATTAATTATATTCACTTTATGTTCATGTTTTTCTTTATTATTTTAACAATTTCTTAATAAATATGCTTTTTTAATATCCATCTCTCCACCATTAGGGGTCCTTTAGGAGTGCATTCTGTAAGTAATGTCTTTTTTTTCTCCATCTAATAAGCTTACACCATGCCATATGGCAGTGGAACTGGAGCAATTCTGAAGCGAATCAGTGCACATTATGGAGAAATAAAAGTTGCAAGCATTGCAACAAGCCAAGCTCTCATTGCAGTCAGAGACATTTTTAATTGACTAGATCTATGCTTGTCTAGCGAGACTTACTGATTTTTGGCATATTACCACTTATTACTGCAGTCAGTTGATCAGTCTGTACTTGGCTGGACAGCGGACTACAGCATTTAATAAGCATGTATATTGGCAAGCTTTGTGGTGATCACGTAGCCACATATGGCGGGTACAGACGACTGAATTAAACATAAGGCATGCAAGTGTGAGAGAGGCTCAGAAAGCCAAAAGGTTCAATTAGCTCCTGGGCCTGCCATGGCCCTTACCATGTGCGCTGCAACCTCTGCCATATTCAACTGGGAGACGTTCAACTCCAGAAAGGAAGAGTGGGCTGGAGCTCTCCTAACTTATAGCTCCGCTGCACTGCCGCTGAGTAACCAACTTTGCTCGTCCCTCCCTCCCATATGTGCAAATGCGCCAGGATCTGATTATAGGAGGAGTCTTGACACATGCGCACTTAACACTAAGCAGTGTGCTCTGCTAAACAGGGCCAAACAAGCTAAGCATTTGGGTGGTAGGAGCAGCTTTTTATGCCGCCCCCTGTAAAGTGCCGCCCTAGGCCTAGGCCTAGTCAGCCTAGGGCAAGATACAGCACTGGTTAGAAACACATCTGACTCCACATGGGGTAGAAGAATGCAGACTGATTATTTTTTTATACTACAATGTTCATATTTAAGAGCTGGTAGAGCTGCTCCTTGCTTCTGTTGATGTTAGCACAAAATATACTCTGAAATCAAGTTGACAATTAAAATATACATATAAAGACATAGCTAGGACCCAGTGGTTCTCAGAGGTTTAAAATGACCCCACCCCTTTCTGTATTTTTTTCAAACCTCAGCTACTCCCTTTTTATTTAAATAAGTGTAACTCTTTGCACACATTTATATTATACATTTATTCTCACTTTACATTTTTCTTTGCAACTGACATTTCTACAAAACAATATATATACATATAAAAATAAAACTATTGAACTCTATTTTGAAAGTCCTGTGAGTGCTTGATCCACACATATACATCTATGAGTCCAGTCATATCATAGCACCCAGGCATTTTGGACCTTACAAGCGAGAGTGCTTCTACCTCCTTTTGTATATATAGATATATATAGATATAGATATATAGAGAGGGTCCCCACTAAACAAGTATTACATCAGTCTGTACATACCAGTTCTTTGAATCAGCCTGTACCAAGACAGCGTTTTGACAATAAAGACACTGTTATGATGCATAGCTACTCAGAAGTTTGGTGATGAAGCAAAGCAACAATCCCACTAATTTAGGCATTGAAGGATAATATATAATTTAAACAAACATATATATATATTTGAACCCGTTTTTCCAAAACATTTAATTGGTTGCCTCCATGCAGCAGCCTTCAACATTCTGACTGCCATTATAATTTATTTTATTTAAAATAAGTTCTAAAATCCAAACACACTTGCTTTTGTATATCTGAACAAACATAACTCTAAACAGGGAACACAGTTCATTTACGACAAGGCAAATAAAAAACATAGTAGAAAATAGGTGCATGTTTTGCTTGTTAAAATCTGCCAGTTTATCAATGATCAACTGCATTTACATCAGAAAGCCATAACTTGGTCCTGGCTGGCCCATGCCATGATGGGAAAACAAAATATATAAGAGAAAATTCATCATGTTTCATTTCTTTTCTTTTTTTCAATGCTCTAAGCATTAACCACACTCTTTTTGTTAATTTTCTGGCATAGTGCATCCACACATGTTTTCAGCAAAATGAGACAAACTTCAAGACAAGCTGGTGTACCTTACACACTGATTTCTTCTTTGCTTAGCAGCTGGACCCTGTAATCTTAATATATTAGCAGACACTCACTCCACTTAGCAGTTACACCATCTGTGTCCCACTTACCTTCCTCTAGACTATAAGCTCTCAAGAGCAGAACACTCTGATCCTTTTGTTTCCCATGTTCCATTTGTACCATTTAATGACTCTATTCCCTTTAGTACAGCTCTGTGGAGTAAGCTATATCAATACAATATAATACTATTCATCATAGCCTCTTATTTTACTTGTACATTATCTGATGTTTTTGACACTGTTAAGAAAATATACCCATAGAATTGATAATTTTGCTTTTCAAAACTGAGTTTTCTAACTTGGATTCTCTCATGTTATTACATCCTTTAACCTCTTGGATGTTAGAGACATTGCTAGAGGTTAAAGCTTCAGTAGGCTTACTGTTTTTGATTTTTGTTTTTTTTTGTATTGAATTATATGGGCTTGACCATATATAATATATTCAATACCAATACACTTCATTAAAGGCACAGTTAAGTACTAACTCAAAATGCACAAAACCCAAGAAATACGGTTTATATTCTTCCAACTTAACTCCATGTCCCTATGTACTTTGCTGACATCAGATATGACATCACAAATTGTAGTACTGATTAGATCACAACCTCATCACTAGCATCACTAGTGTCATTACAAATATTGGTAACATCACAAACTATCTCATCAGTGAAAGTCAGTTACACTACTTGTCTCTGACAAATCATTTTTATAAGCTGCAATGTCAGCTCTGGCTGAGATTTTGCAGTGCTCTTGTGAGTTAAAATGTGTGGACACTTATGCTGTTAAAGTGTTAGTAATGTCCAACAAAACGTTTTTTGCATTTAGAAGAGCTTAAAAAGCTGAGCTAAATGCAAAAAACCGTATCTCTCAAACCGCTATGGTTTCAAGTGTTAGTAATGTCCAACAAAAAGTTGTTTGCATATAGAAGAGCTTAAAAAGCTGAGCTATATGCAAAAAATCGTATCTTTCAAACCGCTATGGTTTAAGAGATACCGGCGTTTAAAGGGATAGTAATACTTCATTTTAACTTTATTTTATTTTGTAGGCATTAAAAAAAACATGAAGAATGATATAAGTCTTATCTCTCAAACCTTTATGGTTTAAGATATATTCACAAACAAAGTATCCCCCCCCCCGTTCAACCAGATCAGAAGGGAGATGCCCAGGTAGACTGCAGAGAGGTACAATCTTCAATTAAGATAAGGGAAAAAGCTGAAAAACTTGTCAAGGGGGAAGGGCTTTCATTGTTTTCATACAAAGAAAATTGTCCCCTTCTGTTATCTGTCTGGTCATACAACCAGATTCACATCTGAGGAGAGATGGCTTACACTAGAAAAAAGGGGCGGGAGGGGGAAACTTTGCTTGTGAATATCTCATAAACCATAAAGGTTTGAGAGATAAGACTTATATCATTCTTCATGTTTTTTTAATGCCTACAAAATAAAATAAAGTTAAAACGAAGTATTACTATGCCTTTAAGGTTCGCTGTCTCCTACTGAAAGCTATAAAGCTGTCAGCAGGAGTTTCGTGTCTGTCGACACGGAGGCGCTTGAGAAGTGCCGCAATCTCATTACTTACAAGGAATCCCTTCACTGGAATGGTCTTAAACATGATTGAAATACCCTTAGATTCTTGAAATTTATTTGTAACATTACATCGCTATGCATTGGATACTTATCTAGTGTGCAATGGATTGATAATGCAAACTGTATTCCTTTAAAACTGTTGAATATAAACTCTCATGAGAAGAACCTCAGACCCATTTTTTTACTGAAAGTATGGGTTGTTTACAGCATGGGCTGTTGTATAAATGGTAACAATAATTTAACAACCATGAAAATCCAACTTCATATTACTGAGTATTAATTGCTTTGAAAACATTTATATACAATAAGGTTTTTTAAATAAATATCTAAAAATAATAATTATACTCATTGATCATAAACAAGTGCTAAATGAAGCCCTGAATATTCCTGATATCTAACAGTGAAACAAAGGAGGAAAAAACAAATAATGTTCTATTATTTGTTGCTGAAAACCAAGAAGGAAAATGTTGTTAGCCTCACAGGATAAATGTGTAATGCATCATTAAGATGTGACTTAACCCCATGTGTGAAAAGCATGGTGGGATCATGTGAATTATGTCTGTACTCACTGTTTCTGCTTTCTTGTTCCTTTCATTGGCTCCAGCACAACATGAATGACATGGTGAAACAA
The DNA here is from genome assembly GCA_037306005.1 of Rhinophrynus dorsalis. Classification (NCBI taxonomy): domain Eukaryota; kingdom Metazoa; phylum Chordata; class Amphibia; order Anura; family Rhinophrynidae; genus Rhinophrynus; species Rhinophrynus dorsalis. The sequence goes on from CM074722.1 coordinate 173,121,350, forward strand.
TGTCTCCCAGCAAGCATTAGGTCATTTTCATTTAGAGAACAAGAAACCTGGAAGGGACATGGAGACATAAACATGTAATAATTCTTCAAATGATTTCACAGAGGGGTTTTCAATAAAATGCTAAAAACTTAATGAGAGTTTATATCATAATATGATGTCTCTCTTCTCAGTATTTATCATTTGTAAATGGAGCATAAAGAATAATCAGATACATCTGCGTTTTACACACTCATAAATCCCAGGGCAATAAAAGTACAACAATTAACAAAATCCCACGATAGGAAGATATAATTGACAAAATCTGTTATAACTCCATATATGGAATCTTAAAACCTAAGTACTGGTTATGTAATTTCCAAAAGCAATTTAAATGAGCTCAGAAAAGGTGCAAATGTATGAGGTACATGATAGGTGGGCATGGTGTATTAAAGGAAAACTATTACTATGTAATTAGTGACAATGCAACATATTGTGAAGCAATGCTTTGAACACTTCTCTGGTCTTCCTGGTGTTAATGGGGTCATCTCATTCTAGGATTTCTCCTTCAGACTTTTTAACAATGACACAGGAGAGGAGTCCACAACGGACAGTACAATGTTTGTTTAGAAATCAGTGTTTAATCCTTAGCAAGGGCTAAGACAGCAAAGCACAGTACTACAGGGGAAATGGTCTGAAATACTGTGCATAGAATCAATGTAACAGATGAGACTTGGTACCGTGTTAGCCATGGAAGTACAGGAGAAAAATATAGTTTTTAATACCTTTTATTGGCTAACTAAGCAGATTTAGAATGCAAGCTTTCAAGACCTTAGGTCTCTTCTTCAGGCATGTTATACAGATAAATATAAAAACATCTCTCTTAAATACAAGTACACATTGCATTGTTTAGCATGGAAATCAAATAAGAGAACTCTTTGATCAGTCAGTGGTAAATTGCACTCTTCCACTCTTCCACTATTCCTTCACTTAGACACAGGTCGGGTTGAAGTGCAATAGAATGTTGTAAAGACATCCATCAGAAACTCAAAGAATAAATACGTGAACCAGCATTGAGTGCTAAGTCATCCAAATTGCTTTTATTGTGAAAGTTTCTTTCATACTGCCACTTTGCAGCTTCTTATGAGAAAAATATCACAAAAAGTTGAATGTCACCAAAGGCATGTCATCATGGTCACACTCCTGGCCTAAAGACTGTTAGGTGTACACATGCTATTCTGTATCATAGTCACAACACTAAATAGTCTGCTAAGCATGGCCATGCTTTTAGATACTATCTGGCATTTACTCATCTATGCTTCAGCTGGTGGTTTTATTTAAGGCTTGATCCAAATGTTGGAGTGTAAACCAACGGTATGAAAAAAGGCTGTTGTGACTTAATCAAGACTGGGTGATGAGAGATTCAAATCTCTGTTACCCAGACGGCCAACATAATACACATACAGCCCAAATCCTGCATCTCATAAAAAATCTGACCTAAAAACACATGATAAATAACATACAATAGTCCAGATAAAGGAAATAAGCAAACATCCGACATTACCTAGCGCCACAGCCAATCACAGCATCCCAAAGTATCAAGTTAATTCGAATAACCTATATATAGACCCAAAATAACTGACGCACCTTTGTCTGTGTTTCGAGTTCCATGAGGTAGATTGCAGGACCCAGGTGCAGAGGTCAGAGAAAAGAGTGGGGTTAGAGAGGAGCGTGACACTAGAAGTAGTAGGAGATTTGGAGAGTTCATACATAACACACCTTTTAATTTTATTCTTTACAATTTTCTACTTCTTGTCATTCCCACTTTGAGACCTAATAATAACTATATATTCATTCATTGTTCCTTTCATTGTGCTCTTTATAACTTCAAGGGATGCCATGACAAATCCAGATTGCATGTTAGGGGTGCAATAGGGGTGAAATAAGACTGAGAAGCACTGGCCTAGGCATTGATGTGTTTGCTTGGCTTTGCAGGGGTTAATGTCAACCTTTTGTATGCTTGGGTTTCGTACTTGTGTTGTATGAGCTGCTTTCTCTGTTTTGTTTTCTCTGACGATGGTTTTTACTCAGAGTTCTGTGGTGTGTGGCTAAAAAAAATGGGTCTTAACTTTGTGCTGGTAAATGTTGTAATTTATCGCTCATTGTCCCGCAAACATTTGAATGGCTCTGGGGTTAGCTTTTACATTAGCTTCAAAGGGCGATATTTTGTTGACCACTAAGTTTTCAGAATTGTTGTTAGTTCTTAGTTGTAGGAACATTTGCATTGCTTACTTTGCTTTTAAAACCACTGTTTGCATTTTTTTCTGCTGATGGTAACATTTGGATTGAGCTCTTAACCCCTTAAGGACTGGCCGTGCATGCACGTGGCCATCACTTAAAGGGATAGTAATACTTCATTTTAACTTTATTTTATTTTGTAGGCATTAAAAAAACATGAAGAATGATATAAGGCTTATCTCTGAAACCTTTATGGTTTAAAAGATATTCACAAACAAAGTATCCCCCCCTGTTCAACCAGATCAGAAGGGAGATGCCCAGGTAGACTGCAGAGAGGGACAATCTTCAATTAAGATAACGGAAAAAACTGAAAAACTTGTCAAGGGGGGAAGGGCTTTCATTGTTTTCATACAAAGAAAATTGTCCCCTTCTGTTATCTGTACTGTCATACAACCAGACTCACATCTGAGAAGAGATGGCTTACACTAGGTAAAAGGGGCGGGGAGGGGAACTTTGCTTATGAATATCTCATAAACCATAAAGGTTTGAGAGATAAGACTTATATCATTCTTCATGTTTTTTTAATGCCTACAAAATAAAATAAAGTTAAAACGAAGTATTACTATCCCTTTAAGGACCAGAGACCATTTTTTTTTTTTTTAGCGAATCTGATTCCGGACTCCTTGAACGGCGTGCAGTCTCTAAGGGTATAACAAACCATGACAGTCCAGGACCATAATGGATCTTTAAGGGGTTAATCTGGTGCCCTGCCTGAGCTTGAATCCTCAGTCTTGTGGATAAGGGTTCTGTGCTGGTAATCCCTTAGAGGATATTGCTTCAATAGACTTTGTCTGACAGCCTGGTTCCTACTTCGGTTGTGTACACCTGGCCTTCTAGAACCTTCTTTGGTACCTAAGTGAGTGATCTTATCAGCTTCTTCCTGATGGGATTTAAACCAGTTTACCAGAGTAACCTGTGTTCAGGCTTCTTGCATGTTCCTCATTGGTCCGATATGTTAGAGGCTTTCTGGCGACTGACCCTTTCATTGCTCCTGGACTTCTGATTGATAGCTGTCTGCTTTATCTGTGGACTGTCTCAAACTTATGAACCTTTGTTGCCTACCCTGTCCCAGATTGTCCAACCTTGCCTTTGCCTGATGATTTAGTAGCATGTTTTCTGTTTGTTGCCACACAAAGCTAGGGGCTCAATCTCTGTGGGTGAGCTGTTGCTTCCTACAGAATATGTGAGTATTTCTGGCTTTTACCTGGACTGTGACTTTGCCTTGAGCTTGCTGTTTTTGTACCTTACAGCTTGGATTCATTGGTATCCTTTCAGCAGCTTTTTAAACTTTGTAGCTCAAGCTCAGGTGCATGAGATACTAGTCGCAACATCTGTCCTAGAGCCTTGGAGTCTTTGCGTCATGCCATGGTTCTCTTTTATTAATGCAGAAGATGTCAGCTGAACTGTGTGCTACCCTTCTTTACTTATCAGTGGCAGCCTGATCTGTTCATAACCTTGTACCTGAACTCGTGGACTTGCTCGTGATCAGACACTCACTGTGGAGGGCTCTGTATACATCCTCACCCATGGGCTTGTGTCTGCCTTCAACAGGACTCCAATTCCAAACCAAGACCTGCCCACAGATTTGTGACAAGACACCTGCATAATAAAAGCATTTTGGCTGCATTGGTACTACAAGACTTTGAATGCTGTTCCCATGTTTATACTTTGAGTATCTGATCTAACATACTGTGAATTTCATGTGCAAAGTATAAAAGAATTGCCAGATTCTCCTACTAGCACAATTTACTGTGGTATAACATCTTAACCATTAGAATGGGCGTGTTTCTTCAAGTTTTGATGATAACTTATCTGGTAAAATTGAAAACACTGGTTCTGGATTATTTAATCAAAACAAAAGCTCAGCTGAGAATGCTTTTTAAAATAAAGGTTAAAGTAAATGACATGGTACTCCATGAGTTACTTTCTGACAGCTCAGGATCTTATCACTCAAACTATTGGCCAGATCTAATCCATTAATATGTTCACCATTTAGAATAGTAAATAATCTCAAAAGCAATAAGTATGTAGCTAAGTTAGAATATACTATAAAGGAATCATCCTATTCTGCATTAAGGGCCAGATGCACAAAGTAAAGTAACTCTGGAGCAAACCAACTGCATTCTAGGGGACAAATAAAATCCATTGATTTAAATGCTGGATCAGTTTCCAATGCATTGAATGGTGGATCAGTTCCCAGTGCACTGAATGCTCGATCAGTTCCCAACGCATTATTTCACAATGTTTTAGAGACCTCTCGTTAATTCTTGGGTTTAAAAGCCATCTAAGGGGGGGGGTGTCTAGCTGCATTACAGATAGTTAGAGACTGAGGGCTTGATGCTATTTGGCACATTAAAAGAGTAGGTAAGAGTAAAACAAACACCAAACGATAAACATTCCAGTGTTCCACAGCTATTCAATAACCTGTCCTGTGTTGCATCTTTTTTTCCTCAATGTGTGAAATGAAAAGTTAAAAGGAAGGTAGCTACGTTAGAAAGCCAAGTTAAATGTTGTCAAAGCAAGTTCAAATCCCCAGCCAAACAACATTCAGCAAGGTATCAATTTAATTCAAATAAATGTAAATAAACCCAAAAAATAACTGACAGACCCTGTCGGTGTTTGGAGGTTCTTAGAACTACAGCACAGGGCCTGGGAACTGAGGATAGAGAGAGAGAGAGAGAGTGAGACATGAGCACACTTACTACCTTAGTTATATACATATAAATATTTGTATTTTGCAGCATATGTCCGTCATTAGTGAAAAATAGAACTGGTTCAGCAGGCAGCAGCGGGGCAACACAGCAGACATCTTGCAGAAAGGCATCTCTGAGTCTGTACTGTCCATCCCCGTCACCGGAATGATTGGTGAGTTCAATGCCTTTGTATCTTTAAGGCAACGGAAGGGACTGACATAGTAGGTACAGAGAGTGCCTACAGCAAGATCCCAGCTGCCTGCTGAAAAAGTTCTATTTCTCACTAATGCCGGACTTAGTCTGCAAAATACTAGTATTTGTATGTATATCGCTAAGGTATTAAGGATTTGGGGCTAAATGTAAGTTTTATGATAGTTCTACTTTCATTTTATTTTAGACAGTGTGACTGAGTGAGTGTAAGGGAGTGGAATTGGGTGATTGGACCGAGTGCCTGTGTGAGTGCCTGAGTATGAGTCGGTGTGCATATGTGAGGGAGGTAGAAGAGTGGTGAAAAGATAGAAGGCAGAGGGGTGGAGAACAGAGAGATGGGGAGAGGTGCAGGAAAGGAGGAGGGGGTATCCCCAAGTCAGGCAAGGAGAGGGAGAGCAGGTGGACAGAGGGGTACCCAAAAAAATTACATTTCATCCAGGGACTAAAATGGCAGTGGGACTAGAAGGGGATGTGGGGGAATTGCACACACAGACTCATGGATCCAATTTACTCCTACGAGGAGAACATGGTCCTGGCATCCTTTTTTCATTAAAAAAGAGCAGGGGGGTAGGCACAGGCAAGAAAAAAGCTTGGTGGCATGTCAAAGATGCAATCAATGCAATGTCGAGGTGCAAGTGCACCAAATATTCAATTAAAAAATGCTGGACAAACAGTAATAGGAAGTTGAAGAACAACATGCGTGATCTATCCCTACATGTGAGGGCTACTGGTGGTGAGCTAGCAGCAAACATCGCCTTCAATGGCTGGGAGAAGTTGATCATGTTGTACACATGATGACATCATACGTTGTCAATCATGTTGCACACATAACAACAACCCACTCCATACCTTTTCATAGAAAAAGCTGCCAGCAGTACAGTGCTCAGTTGTACTGGTCCTTAAGTAGTGTTAACAGTCATTCCTCTTCTCTATTCCTGGTTCCTAATCCTAGGCTTCCATTTTTCCCTTAATCATGTGCTGCCTGCCCCTGACCTTGAACTGCTCGATCACTCTCTTTGAGTTCCCCCCGTTGGCTTTGTTTGATGGGCTTTTGTCTCTGTCTGCTTTGCTTCTGAGTAAGTCTCATATAGACGTACAGCTGTACACCTGTGTACCTCTGCCTATTGCCTTCAGTAGACTGTTCAGCTGTACACCTGTGTACCTCTGTGTCCTGCCTTCAGCAGTCTGTTCTGAGAGGTGCTGAGGCATGGGACCGAGTCATTTGTTTATTATTTGCCTGTCAGTATCATGCCTGGACGCACCACAGGTCATGTAACAAACACCATGAGCTCCCCATTCTAGATCATTAATGTGAGTAAAGACAATCACAATGTATTATGTTATGCCTGATTCATATTTGAATTATCCCTTAACTCTGCATCCACACCTTATCTCGGCACTCAAAGGGTTAAAAAGGATCCTATGCTTCTAATATGGCATGTATGCTGGCCTGCTTGGAATGGAGACAGCGTTCATATTAGCTCCTGAAATACTTTCTTTAGTTTTATTATAAGTGTCACATATTAATCACAATATGAGCTTGACAGCAGAAAGGGGAACCAGTGAACCATTCAATGCTGCTTTCATTCATTGCTGCATTATGTGCCCTATGATAGTGTCAAACACAATACTGCCTTCAAGCTCATATTGTCATTAATCCGAGAAACTGATAATAAAACTCAAGAAAGTATTTCAGGACCTTTGATGCTTTGATGGAGGGCGAGATTCTTATGTCACCCCTTTTCATCACGTTGACATGCTTAATGCGTCCTGTAGCCAAATGCTGTTTTATATGCAACTTTTAAAAAGGATACCGTTATCATACTATGATGCTTACGCTTATTGTGTGGGTGCCCTTGTCTCTGTTGCAATGATGTGATGTTTATATTCACATTGTTTATTCACCCAGCAGCTATCCCCCTGTAAGGGTCCCATTCTCAAAATTACGGAAGACTGAGGAGTGCCTGAGGATGTAGGAGTCATGACTACTCCCAGGAAAAGCTGCACACACATGGGTGATCTTTAGGTTGGCATCACAGATCACCTATGCATGATGAGGTGGAAATACTTCCTGATGATGAACAAATGTGCCTCATGCAAGTCATATTGTTAAACCAATAAAGTTACAAAGTTATTCTACCATGTTCTGCCAACCCACACTTGCTGGGTTCTTGGAAAGTGGTCATAAACTTAGCAAAAATGAGAAACTAAAGACAATATTGTGATGTCTATTGCTCTGATTCATACACCTGCCTCAAGAAAGAGTCCTTCATTGCTCCTGTCGATTGATGCTGAAAAGTCATTCGATAGAGTAGCTTGGCCCTACTGCTTATCGGTTCTTTGAAGGGTGGGTATGGGTCCCTTGCTCCAAATGCCCATTATAAGCCTCTACTCTTCCCCGTCAGCAAGGATAAAGATAAACGGATTGCTCTCAGGCAAGTTCCCCATTCTTAATGGAAGCAGGCATGGTCATCATCTTTCTCTGATCCTTGCACAATGTCATGCATTTGGCAGGCAAATAGTCAGGTGTATGAGTAAACAACTATACCAAACAGGTGCTAATGATCATCAATTTAATATGTAGGTTAGGACACAATCATTGACTAAAACAGAAACAGCTGGGAAGGAAGAATAAAACTGGGTGAGAAACAATCAAACTCAGCTAACAAGGTGAGGTTGCTGAAGATCGTTTAATGTCAAAAGTCATACACCATGGCAAGACTGAGCACAGCAACAAGACACAAGGTAGTTATACTGCATCAGCAAGGTCTCTCCCATGTAGACATTTCAAGGCAGACAGGGGTTTCCAGGTGTGCTCTCCAAGAAAGGGGCAATGTTGAGTATTGCAAATGCAGTGGTCAGCCAAGGAAACTTGAAAGGCACATCATGTTTACTTCCCTACTCAATCAGAAGATTTCCAGCAGTGCCATAAACTAAGAATAGGCAGGATACAGTGGGACCCTGGTATACCCACCTACTGTGCAGAGAAGACTGGTCAGAAGTGGTCTTCATGGAACACATGTGGCCAAAACGCCATACCTACAACATGGAAACAAGGCCAAGTGACTCAACCTTGCATGAAAACAGTGGAACCGGGATGCAGAAAAATGGCAGGAGGTGCTCTGAACTGATGAGTGAAAATCGGAAATATTTGGCTGTAGCAGAAGGCAGTTTGTTCACTGAAGGGCTGGAGAGCGGTACAAGAATAAATGCCCTCAGGCAACAGTGAAGCATGGTGGAGGTTCCTTGCAAGTTGGGGCTGCATTTCTGCAAATTCAGTTGGGGATTCTGAGTCAGAATTAATGGTATCCTCAGTGCTGAGAAGTACAGGCAGATACTTATCCATCATGCAATACCATCAGGAGGCATCTGATAGGCCCAACATTTATTCTGCAGCATGACAATAAGACCAGACATACAGCCAAAGTCATTACCTTCAGTGCAAAGAAGAACAGGGAGTCCTGGAAGTGATGGTATGACCCCCACAGAGATCTGATCTCAACATCATTGAGTCTGTCTGGGATACTTGAAGAAAGAGAGAAGCAACTGAGGCTGCCTAAATCCACAGAAGAAATGTGGTTAGTTCTCCAAGATGTTTGGAAGCACCTACCTGCTGCGTTCCTTGACAACCTATGTGCAAGTGTATATAGAAAAACTGATACTGCTTTGAAAGCAAAGGGTGGTCACACCAAATATTGATTTGATTTAGATTTTTCTTCTGTTCACTCAGTATGCATTTTCTTAATTGATAAATATAAACTACTAACACGTCTATATTTTAAAGCATTCTTACTACTATATATCCATTGGTGCAGTTTCCTTTGAAGACCTTTAGTTGGCAGTATAAAAAACCAAGATTATCCAGGCAAGTCTTAACACTACCTCAATCTCAGGGAGGCCTAGAATTGCCACATTTATATTTATACTGCTAAGCAGCTGTGTTATCTCGACTACAGTAGCTTAGATCCCCCAATGTAAAGGAATGGATCCTAGGTTTGGAAGCTCATATGACAGACATTGATCTTACCCACATATGCTGATTCAGTTACACCAGTTTCACACCGTCTTGCGCACAGCACATAATCCTTAGCCACTTGATATCTGAGTGGAAGATCCTTAGTAGGACCCACTCTTTGATCCCCTATCCCTCCCCTCCTCTCTTGAAGAGTCTGGGGTCGGTACCTGGGATGCAGAGCACATCGTATCTCAGATGGCGCTCTACATGACTGGACACTTTATGCTCCATAATTGCAGACTATGGAATTATTTCATTTGACGATCTCAGTCGCAACCATGACCTACCTCCTAGATACCTTTGGCAACATATGCAACTCTCTCAATTCCTCCATACTGCCCTACACAACGGATACAAATTCTACCCCCCACACTCCTTTTGAGCACATAATGATCCATACCTACCACAAGTGGAAACCTCTCTCGGGCTGGTATCTCTTATCACTTTCTCCCAAGTTAAATATCTGCCCTTGCTTTCCTGGGAGCATGATTTGAATGTTACTCTCAAAAAAGATCAATGGCTTTTGATGTTTAGGCGTCTCTTGTCCTCTTCTCCCGATATACGTACTAGAGAATGCAATTACAAATTTGTCACAAGGTGGTACAGAACTCTAGTTTCCCTATCCATTCTCTATCCTCACCTATTATCACAGTGCCTGTGATCCTCCTCTGTCACTCTCACTTGTGGTGTGCTCTGATTTGCTGAGTTGGTTTGGCCCACCCCTGGTGACCTTTTTATGCCTGGCCGTGACACCTGTCACGTGCCCTTTCGTGGTGTTTCTGAGCCAGTGTTGCTGTTGCTGTGTTCCTGTGTTCAGGATTCCTGTGTACCGATTTGGCCTGTTCTGACTCCGCTCCTGTGTTCCTGCTCGTGATTGACCCGGCTTGTCTGAGAACCACCTCCGTGATCTGACCCGGCTTGGCTGACGTTCCTGCTCGTGATTGACCCGGCTCGTCTGAGTACCACCTCCGTGATCCGACCCGGCCTGGCTGACTTCCCGCTCCGTGACCCGAACCGGCATGCTCCAGTGACCTGCTTGTTCCTGCTACCTGCTCCTGTTGTCACCGTGGCAACATTCTGACTTCCGCTGCAACTGCCTACCGGACTGATGTGTGATCTCCTTAACCCTTGCAGTGCCTAGTCCTCAGTGCTAAGTCTCCGTGCTCACTTGCAGAGCTGTGCTTCCATTACTGAGCCTCCTTGTACTTGCAGAGCTATTCCTCTATACTGAGCCTTCGATCCTTTAAGCTGCATATTAACCCTAGCTGTGCTGCCGCCTCCTTAGCTGAGCCTTCTAACACCGGTACAGAGCCTAAGCTATATCGCACTACTTCTGCTGAGTCGGCCGCGTATATGTCTGGGTTGGTCGACGGCTCATCCTGTCAACCGCAGAGTAGTCGCGTTCGTTAGCACACCCAGTAAGGCGTTAGTGGTTCGTACTCATACGGTTGTTCTCCGGTTTACGCCCGTAGGGGCTATTGGCTCAAGCTATTACAGCAAAGGGTGGTCTCCACTGGGAGGCTATTGGCTTCACCATTTGCAGCGAAGTGTGGTCTCCGTTGTTACGCCAGTGGGGGCTACTGGCTCAAGCTCTTGCAGGTTGTCTCCGGTACACGCCCGTGGGGGCACTGGCTCAAACTATCCCTGTACATTAGTCTCCGTTATTACGCCCGTGGGGGCTACTAGCCAGCTCTTGCAGTGCAAGCTATTACCGTTGTTACGCCCGTGGGGGCTACCGACTCATGCACTTGCAGATTTAGTTGTATCCATGGCTACGCCCGTGGGGGCTATTCTGTGCAACTTTTCTGCTGATTCTACCTCTGGTCACATATTGCCTAGCAGCTTCCCAGTCTCTAGAACTCTGGGTGTTTTTCCATCTACACGTACAGCTGCTATCACTACCTTGGGCGTGCCAAACACCACAACAGAGACTGACTGATTATTGCATTTAACCCTTGATGTGTTTCACTACTGTGACAGTATATGTGATACTCTGGTTCTGTATACTGGGCCTGTGGGGGCATATCTGTCCATATTTTGCTATTATTTTGTGTTGCCTGTAGAGGACGATCATTCACCTTACTTTTCATTTAATAAAACTGTGTTTTATTTTACTAACTAGTCTGAGTGTCTTAAAAAACCTTTACACCTATCCTCTTTGTTGGAGGTATAATTTGGCACCAGGGGACCTGCTTCATCCCTGGTGGCATTGCTCTGGTATTGCCCCTTTCTTTAAGATAATCCTCACCTCCATTAATTCTAGCCTACAGACACAGCTCCCCTTGGATCCCCTTCTGCTTTTTTTTTTTCGAATAACTGGCCCACTAAATACAGATATCAAAGCACAGACTTTGTTCTTGCATCTTATAAAAAATGTCTTGTGCCCAAGCTCTGGAGATCATCTTCTCCTCCTACACTGAACCAATGGGTTGACTAAGTCTCTTTAGTGCGTCAATTCTTATGCTTCCATGCAGTGAGTATGCTCCAAATGCATGAGGACACATGGAAGCCTTGGCTTTGATACCGAAATGACCTCCCTCTCCACTAATTGAAACTGACCCCCTTCTCTTCTGTCCCTGTCTTTCCCTCCTTCTTTTTTCTCTCTTACTTCTCTCTCAACTTTCCTCTCTTACATACATTTCTATTTCTGCTCTTTTTGCTTATTTTTCTCTTACTATTGTACCATCCTCCTACTGTAACATTATTAGTGTTTGCATATTGGGCTCGTTGCCCAACCTACTTTTAAGATTTACTGTATACCTGCAGAAATGGCACTGTTACTGAATGCATATCTCTGTTCACACTGTGTAAAATGTTCATAAACCCCAAAGTTCTCAACTTTTGGTACTTTGGTATTTGTACTGGATTTTCTTAAATAAAGCTTATTAAAAATGGAAAAAACCCAAAAACTTAAAGGGATAGTAATGTCTACAATAAAGTTTATCTCCAAGTCTTCTCTACTGTAAACATAACACTTTGAGTTATGTTTAATAACAATGTTTTGTAGTTTATTCAATGTAAAAGTACCCCCTCCTGCCCCTTCTGGCCGCGTCACACTTCATCTAAGCGTGGTCCGGATGGAGAGCAGCAAGGGACATACTTCAGTAAGCAAAGGCAAATCCTGCCCTCTTTCATCAAAGGAGAGCAGGGTAATCCTTATACGTACTGACTTAAGTTTGTAAGTCAGCAAGTCCCTTGCTGAATCTGCCCAGTCCCATGACCGGATTGGAGCTCTAAGGGGAGGTGCAGAAGGGGCAGGACTGGGATCCTTTCATATTGAATATCTTTCAAACTACCAAATAGTAAGTTATTAAACAGCGCAAAGTGTTGTGTTAACAATAGAGAAGACTCTGAGATAAACTTTATTATAGACATTACTATCCCTTTAACAAAAATAATCCCCAAGTTCAGATGTGGAATGGCAAAGCTGCCAATATGTTGGCAGTTAACCTGCTGCCTTATTCTTTTGTAGAAATCAAGATTTTCAAAACTGATGTCATGTGTTGCTGGTATATTCCCAAAACGCAATTTTTTCCAAGGATGGCTGTGCCAGAATTGCACAAGCAGGTGGTTAGTGTGGTGGGCTGGAAACTCATATAGAAAGACAATTCACCTCACAGCGGATAAGTGGGCAGAGTACAGACTGTGACTGCTCAGCCTGTAATCTTGCCTCCGGGTTTGGCAGAATTATTAAAGGACAGCAGCAGGGTAGCCCATACCATCTGCATGCCACTTTGTACATGCAAAAGTTTGACAGATCGCCACAAATCCATAAATGTGTTAAATAAAGTAGAGCAATTGATAGAGCAATAGCTTGTATCCTGCCCCTTGATAGCTGGTTTTGTGTCTGCTGATAATGGCCCCAATATAATACCTGCCTTGAGAAAAGGTGATATGGTGCATGTACCCTGCTACCCCTCTGGAGGATTACACAGGAGACAGTGCAGAGTCAGGTATCAGACATGTTTTACTCTGATGTTGGGAGTTTAACTCCCATTAATGCTAAAGAGATCTCAGTGTAAATGTTTTGATAGATCTTAAACTCATCCAGAGGGTTAGCATGCTTCAGGATGTCCGTACTAACTGAACCATATTAACCCTTTGAGTGCCAGAGAGATACCAATGCATTGCAATGTGATGGGTACCTCTCTGGCACTCAAAGGGTTAATTTGTTCATGAGGCACGGTATATATTATTATATAGGGTTCATGTACAAAGCATGATGTGGGAGAGTCTGTACCCATTCTTCTAGGTAATTTATGGTGTCTGTATATATGCTGGATATATAACCCCACCGGGCCCTCACTATATATATATATTTTCCTCTACCTCTGGGAAATTTGCCACAGTACTATGAAGAATAGAAAAAAATCTAAAAATGGGTGTGGCCACAATAGGTGTAGTTAATGGAGGGGTGTGGCTTAATGAGGGTTGTGTAAAGGCAGGGCTAGGGTCACTAGAGGATGCTGTGTCTAGGGGAGCCTGAGATGTAAATCTGGCCCTGATGACCACTGATTAATGTTCAACAATAATCTGAGACTAATGCAGGCTTACAAAAAGACTCAAAAATGAGCATGCAAATATTAGGTCTCGCTTCCATCCCTGTGAATTATGATGAGATATATATCACTCCCCTGGGTCAATGCCTTATCATGCAAGGAATATTTGCTTGTGTCAATGAAGCATATACTCCTGGAACGGTTACCCAAGGTGGACATATCAAACCTAAGACGCCAGACTAAATCAATCGAAAATCTGCCAACCCAAACTGACCCAGTTTGGCAGATTATGTTCCATTCCCTCAGCATTACTTTACAACAAAAACAACTGTCCTCATTCCTTGGTGGCTTGTGAGCTACTTCCTAGGGCAATGGGAAGACCAGCTCAATGGCAGAGAGTGCAAATAATTACAGGGATCTAGCAGACTGCCTTTGGAAAGATATTGCAAAGATTAACATTTGATCTATGAGTACAGTTTCACTCTTAGAGGACAAGAACTAATTAACATCAGTTGGGACATTATTGGCTTAAAGATGAAGATTTTGTCAAATTGAAAGGTGGACATTGGCTATACCATAAAGGAAATAAAAATGGATGACGAGGAGGAATCGGATTATTGATAAACAAAAGACAGACAGACTCAATCATACAAGTAGAAATTATTTCTTAAAGAATTGCTTTCTGTGCTATCAAACTTAAGTCACTATGTTCTTCAAATCATTCAAGCTTATACCCCTACAAGTAGCCAGAGTGATGATGAAGCTGAAGAATTTTGATGATGATTTATCATGTGTCCACAAAGAGGAAAATTACCACTACAAATTTATATTGGGAGATTTCAGTGGTGAAAAATCAATTGAAACACATGGAACTGAAAAAAGAGATGATAGAGACAACCAACTGATCGAATTTGCAAAAGAACTAAATTTGTACATCATGAATTCATTTTACAGGAAAGAGTTCCAGAGAAAATGGACATGGAAAAGCCTTAATGGTAATACAAGTGAGATCAGCTTCATGCTTGCAAATAATAAAACAATATTCATTGAATGCTCAGCTTCAAATTGCTATAAAATTAGAAGTGAGAGCAAAAGTGTAAATTGATTGCAAGAAAGAAATAAAGAAAATGATAAAGTCAACAAACGTGAAGATCAACAGAAGCCAGCTATTGTAAAATCATAGGAATTTTGAGTTAGTACTGTCTCATCACTTCAGTGTGCTGCAAGACCTTCCAGACACAGACATTTCAACCCACAAATCAAAATTTATTGAGACTATCTTAGACAATGCCGATGCTCTTGCACCTACTTTAAAATAAGAAAAAAATAACCTGAATACCAAAAGAAACAGCTGCCATGATGAAAAAGCGATGAGAAATTAAGCAACACAGTAATATTAGAAACAGGGTAAAATATTTAGAAATATGAAAGACCATAAGGAAACGTGTAAACGTGTAAGAAAAAGAAGAAACATGTAAGTTCAATGTTGAGCTCATCAAAAGGACACCAGAAGAAAATCAAAGGTGAAAGAGAGCAAAACGAAAGATTGCCACACATAGGAGCCAAATGTTTGCATTAAACCTCGATGATGGTACAACAGCAAAAAAACAACAATAGATAGTAAAACAAGTGGAATAATTTTGATCACATCTTTATAAAAATGAAGGTCAACTACTGAATTCAGTGTGAGAGGCTGAAGTTGTGCCAGAATTTTTAGTAGAAGAAGTAGAAGCTGAAATAAAATCAATGAAAATGGCAAAGCAGGTGGACATGCTTAAGTTACTATTGAAATGTTGAAAGCCGGAGGTCAACCCTTATTGAAAACCTTGCTAAACTGTTTTCAAAATGCCTGATACATGGAAAAGTGCAGAAGTCATACTACTGCACAAAAAAAAACTAACAACCAATACGCCTATTGCCAGTGGTCTGTAAGGTTTTCACAAAGGTACTATAAAGAAGAATGGATACAGTACTTAATGAGACACAACCTAAAGAACAAGCAGGCTCCAGTACAACTGACCATATCCAGGCAGTGCAACAGTAATGAATACAACCTTCTTTATGCATAGCCATCTTTGACTAGGAAAAGGCCTTTGACTCATCAATATTCTCAGATCAATATATCAAAATGCAACTGCATCAAAACAGGTCAACAATGATAAAGTCCAAATCAATATAGAGAAAGATGTCCGACAAGGAGACACAATTGCCCCAAAACAATTTTCTGCTTGTTTAGAAGAAGTTTGCTGTAAACTGAATTGAGACCAAAAAGAAATTAAGATTAATGGAGACTACTTGCATAACTTAAATTTTGCAGATAATATCATACTCTTTGCCAGTTGTCCTGAAGAATGGCAAGATCGCATTGAAGAGCTACAACAGGAAAGCAACATTTTTGGTCTGAAGATGAATATAAATATCTCCCACATTGCGTGGAAGTTGCAACCTTTATTTATTTTCTATTTTTTTTAATTATCTCTTTAACAAAATAGTTAGCAATCATAGCAGCAGGCTTGTGGAAAGAAAAACCTAAAAATATTTATTTTGCAGGCTTACAGATAGTAAAACATTCAAAATATTACAGCAAAGCTAACCTTGAAAAAAATTATTGAAGGCTTCAAACATGACTAGACCTGCAAATTTTACAGTGTGCTCAAGATAACATAGTGAAATAAGAGAAGAACTGGGAAATTTCACAACAGTTAACACATCTGCAATGTAAAACCATGCCCCAAGAAAACAAGCACAGCTGTTACTATGGCCTTTGTCCACTCTGCTATGGACACATTATGTCAAGATAGAAGACTTGACATCATGTACACCAGCTTGGCGTACTCAGTGGGGTGGAATGACTGAAGATGCTCCCCTATGCCCTGCATTTAATTGCTTTCCACCTAATTGCCCTGTATAGTCAGCACACCACACAGTGTGAAATGGGTAGACATGAATGTTCAGATCCTCACATGTACAGACTCATTATCAGCTAGTGAGAGAGGTAACAGGCAAAAGTAGTACGCCAGAGGAGGAGTAAGAGGAAGCTGGGGAAAGCGGGTACATTTTTCCGCACCCAGATCCTAGCACAAGAAGATGACAACTACACAGGAGTTATTCTCATCATTGAACTTCCAGGCTGGGTTTCTCTTCACTTTCTTTGGGCTTTTTGCCCCCTTTCTTTGTGCTCTTTGAGAGGAATGGGGGCAAGGAGACAGCAGCTCTCAATTTCTTTTTTGGGGTTCATTTTGGCATGCTTAACATAAATGTTGTGGTGTCTATATTGAATTTGCCAAATGAGGGCAGATGAGCCATGGTGTGCCTTCATTTCCCCCTTTCACTACCTTATCACACATAGTGCAAAGTGCAGTCTCTGCTAACTGCACTGTGCCTACCCCAAGGAAAAATATTCCCTCAACCATAATTTCAGTGAGGGGAGAGGTGGAGAAGAATGACCTTTGTCTCCAGAATCACTTTCAGTGGCTGGTGCCAGTGATGCTGCTGCTGCCTCAGCATCAGCACTAGAGCTAGATCCAGGAGTATTATTGGCAAGTGGAGCCTGTCCTAGTCCCATATCACTACTTGGAGGCACAAGCAGCTAACATGAGCAGATGCTTATGCTGCTAGCCAGTTTTGCCTTCTTCAATATACATCCCAAGGATGAAAATGCCAGGGGAATGGGAATGATTGGGTCAGGGATATGTGAGCTCTCTTTATTGCCGGTGCTGCTGACTTCCTCCTCCACCTCTGTATCCACAGCCTCAGCAGCATAAAGATCCGTACAGCCTCTGTTGCTGGTATTATCACTTAAAATATTTTTTTTAACTTTTATTTGTATTTCTCTCTTTCTCTTTCTCTCTTGCTCTGCCTGCTTCTAGTGTCATTCTCTCCTAAACTACACCACTCTGCATGGTGGGAAGCTCTGGGTTTTAATAGTATAGAGGAAGGAATTTTCACCCCACACCCACATTATACTTGTTTGTTCCTCGGCTACAAAGAGAGTTTCTATAAAACTGAATAAAATTAAACCCCCAACTCTCTGCAATATGTGGACCCCAACAAAACATAAACAAAAATGTATATCTACTATCTGGTACTATTAATGGTGATTTTTATGACACATCAACGAACCAAATATGCCCAATAAAATATAACACAGCAAGATAAATTTCTCAAAAACATATTTATTTTTGGTGCTTTTATCATGCATCCATGAGTAAAGCATCCAAAATATATTAATAGAAAATCATTAAACAACAAATATGATGGTCCTAATTAATGACTGTATCTATTCCAAAATAATTTTTGGTAGTATAGGCGTATGCTCAATCTATAATCTTAATCTGAATAAAACCATCCACAGTAAACTATTGGACACCATTTTTTCCAACCTGTAATTTTGGCATGTGAGTAACATAGCTTAGTTGATGGTGCCAGAACCCAAAAATGTCCCACAAAGGTACATGTTTCTGAAAAGTAGACAACATAAGGTAAATAATCATAGAATTTTGGAGTTTTGTTATGTAGCTATTTTTCCAGAAATATGTTCCAAAATTGTGTTAATTTTTTTTTTGGCAGTTTTCACACTTACTGTGATATCAAGCACTGGATAGGTGAATATTTTTAAAAATGCATTGTTTAATGTTCAGCTCCTTCTTCTGAGTACGGAAATACCACATATTCATAGGTTTCTCAAGGTTTGGGGGAGCTACGGGGCCCAAATTGGAACATGCGCCTTTCCAGTTTCACACTTTGAATTTTCACAGCTTTCGTCACTGGTGCCATGTCTCATTTTGGGCTGTGTACCAGTGCTTCACTTTAAAATTTCCCCCCAAAAGTGTATATTTCTAGAAAGTAGACACCCCAGGCTTTCATTTTGTGTATGTTTTCAAATTTTTTACGCAGCCATTTTACCACCAATCACTCGTAAATCTTGACGTAAGTTAAAAAAACAGTGTTTTTCACACTTTGACTTCAACATTGATGTGAATTTCAAGCACAGGATAGGTGAAGATTTTTTAAAAATGCATTGTTTAGTGTTTAGCTCTTTCTTCTGAGTACGTCAATACCCCATATTCATAGGTTCCTCAAGGTTTGGGGGAGCCACGGGGCCCAAATTGGAACATGTGCCTTTCCAGTTTCACACTGAATTTTCACAGCTTTCGTCACTGGTGCCATGTCTCATTTGGGGCTGTGTACCAGTGCTCCACTATAAAATTTCCCCCCAAAAGTGTATATTTTTGGAAAGTAGACATCCCAGGCTTTCATTTTATGTATGTTTTCAAATTTTTTACGCAACCATTTTACCACGAATCCTTTGTAAATCTTGATGTAAGTAAAAAATTCAGCATTTTTGACAATTAGGTTTCAATATTGATGTGTATTTCAAACACAGGATAGGTGAAGATTTTTAAAAATGCATTGTTTAGTGTTCAGCCCCTTCTTCTGAGTGCAGCAATACCCCATATTCATAGGTTTCTCAAGGTTTGGGGGAGCCACGGGGCCCAAATTGGAACATGTGCTTTTCCAGTTTCACACTTTGAATTTTCACAGCTTTCGTCACTGGTGCCATGCCTCATTTGGGGCTGTGTAACAGTGCTCCACTCTAAGATTTCCCCCCAAAAGTGTATATGTTTGGAAAGTAGACACCCCAGGCTCTCATTTTAGGCATGTTTTCAAATTTTTTTACGCACCCATTTTACCACCAATCCCTTGTAAAGCTTTACTTAAATTAAAAATTCAGCGTTTTTCCACACTTGGGTTCAATGTTGATGTGGATTTCAAGCACAGGATAGGTCAACATTTAAAAACCTGCATTGATTAATGTTCAGTTGCTTTTTCTGAGTACAGCAATACCCCATATGCATAGGTTTGTCAGGGGTTGGGGAATCTACTGGGCCCAGTTGGTAACAAGCGAGTTCCATTGTCAGACATGGCATTTTTACAGCTCGCTTAGCTGGTGCCTTTTGTATTATTTGGGATGTTAAGCAATGTTGCAATTAATATTTTACCCCCAAGATATATTTTTTAGTAAGGAATACATGCCTGGGTTTTAGTCTAGGTGCATTTTGGCAATTTCTTCTCAGTCATTTTACCACCAATCCCCCCCAAAACTTGCAGTAAGAAAAAGAAAACCCTGTATTTTCACACCTATATTTCGGTGTTGCTGTGGATTTCAAGCACAGGATATTTGGAGATTTGTAAAAATGCATTGTCCACAATTCAACTACATTTTCTGAGTATGGAAATGCCCCATATGCATAGGTTTGTTAGGGTTTGGGGGATTTACTGGGTTCAGTTGAGAACATGCACGTTTCCATTTTCAGACATGGAAAAAACAGGGTTGTTCCCATTGTATTTTCATAGTGTTAGATCTAAAAAGGGATGTGTTTTGGAGAAAAAAAACATAAGATATTTCAGGGGGAATGTGTGGCCAAATAATTAAATTACAGAATTACTGCATTCCACGTAAGTGATACTGTTTGAAACAGTCACAAATGCAGAGCCCAGGTTTTGTAAGGGCAATCAGGACATTAGAAGGTGGTGTCTGTCCATTTGCCATTGGCGTAGCACACCCTGCAGCTTTTCCGTGGGTTACTCTTTTGGGGGGTTGGGGGGATTTTAAATGCAAAGTGTCCTAAACGGGGTCTCTGATGTAAAACTGTTGTTGTCCCTTCAAACAAAAACCTGGAAATGACATGCATTTGGAATTGTAAAAAAGTGATTTTTTTTGAGTGGGGTTTGCCAGTTTAAAAATTATGTAGGAATTATAAACTTCAGTCTGCATCAGGAAAATAGCAACCTTCTTATACCAGACCCTAGATTTTCTCATGGTGAGGTAAGGCTGCATGAGTTGATCACAAAGATCAACACCCCCCCATGTGTTTATTGTAGTCTCTGATGCAGACTGGTTTCCTGAGGACCGTTCCACCGATAGAGACTGGCACAGTTCCCTCGTCATGCATAGTTGTCAGCATGTACACGTCCTTTTTGTCTCTAAACTTCACTGCCAGCAGCTTATCTTGGCACAAAGCTAAGGACGTTCCCTTTCGTAGCTTGCAGTTTATCATTTGTTTGGGCATGTCCTTACAATTTCTCCTAACAGTGCCACAGGCCACAGTGTCAAAATAAAAAAGTGATTTGAATAAAAGGGGGCTTGTATAATAGTTATCTACAAATAATTGGTATCCTTCATTTAATAGGGGGGAAATGGGATCCCAAACAATTTTGCCGTTGGTTCCCAGATATTCAGGGCAACCAGAAGGATCACGCTGGCTGTCCTTGCCCTCATAAATGCGAAAAGCATAAGTGTATCCTTATAAAATTTGATGCCAAATTTGGAGAGCTTGGAGGGGATATATTGTTTAAAGCCCAACCTTCCCTTATATTTCATTAAGGACTCATCAACAGATGTTTTTTTGGGGAGCGTATAGGTTTCAATATTTTTTTTTGCAAATGAGTTATAAGGGGGCGAATTTTATACAGCCTGTCATACTGGGGGTGATCTTTGGGGAGGCACGGGGTGTTATCGTTGAAATGCATGAAGTGCAAAAGCATTTCATAGTGTCTCCTGCTCATTTTTTGCCCGAAAATGGGGGTAACGCATACAGGATTTTTGCTCCAGTATGACTTGATGCTTGGCTTTTTAATTATCCCCATAGCCATAGTTAGGGCCAAGAATGTCTTGAATTCAGCAACATCTGTGGGGTACCAGGATTGCTGCTTGGAAACATAGAGTGTTGAATTGGCTGCAATGTATTGGGCTGCATAAATATTTGTTTGTGCTACAATCTCCCCCAAAATGTCTTCCCCCAAAAATAAATTAAAAAACTGCTCCTGGTTAAAAATGGCCACATCTACATTTATTCCTGGACTGCCTGTGAAATCGGGTATTGCTGGACTTAATCCCACTGATAGTACCCATTCCGTAGACTCTGGATGAGGGGAAGGCCTTGTGGCAGGTCTTTGAGCATGTCTTGGGGCTGCTTCTGGGGCATGTCGTCTTGGGGCTGCTTCTGGGGCATTTTTTTGGGCTGCTACTAGGGCAACTCTTGGGGCAGTATGCCTCTTCTTAGAAGATGGCCCAGCAAGATCACTGGAGCTATCACTGTCGCTCTCTGTGAACTGGGAGATATCAAAATCAGAGGCAGTATCCGTGGCTTCTGAATCAGAAGCCAAAAAGGCATACGACTCTTCAGCAGAGTATAAATGCTGCATCTTAAACTACCTACCCTAATTTTTCCTAAATAGCTTCTAACTAAACCTACCTACCCTAATTTTTTCTAAATAGCTACCCACCCAAGTCCCTATTCCTATGTAAATACTATACATATATATATTTTTTTTGAGGGGGTTTCAGTGCCTAACTCTAACCCTAAACCTTTCCCTAAACCTTACACTAACCCACATCAACCCTAATCCTACCTAACTTAACCCAAACATTCACTATTCCTACAATAAAACTATATATTTTTTTTTCTTCTGTGCCTAACTCTAATCCTAAATCTTAACCTAATCCACGTCAACCCTAATCCTACCTATAGTTACTATTCCTACGATAAAACTATATATATGTATTTTTTTTATACAAAACCCTAATCTTTAAAGGGATAGTAATACTTCGTTTTAACTTTATTTTATTTTGTAGGCATTAAAAAAACATGAAGAATGATATAAGTCTTATCTCTCAAACCTTTATGGTTTAAGAGATATTCACAAACAAAGTATCCCCCTCCCGCCCCTTTTTCCTAGTGTAAGCCATCTCTTCTCAGATGTGAATCTGATTGTAAGACCAGACAGATAACAGCAGGGGACAATCTTCTTTGTATGAAAAGAATGAAAGCCCTTCCCCCCTTGACAAGTTTTTCAGCTTTTTCCCTTATCTTAATTGAAGATTGTCCCTCTCTGCAGTCTACCTGGGCACCTCCCTTCTGCTTTAGCTGAAAGGGGGGGGGGATACTTTGCTTGTGAATATCTCTTAAACCATAAAGGTTTGAGAGATAAGACTTATATCGTTCTTCATGTTTTTTTTAATGCCTACAAAATAAAATAAAGATAAAACGAAGTATTACTATGCCTTTAAACCTAAATTCTATACTAAATCTTATCCTAACCCACGTAACCTCTAAACCTACCTAGCCCCAATAAAATTACCTAACTATCCTATTAAACTACCTAAAAATTAAAAAAAAATCAATTTTTATTTAAAAAAAAAAAAAAAAAGGGATTTCAGTACTGTCAGAGTTGTAGTTCAAGAGAAATTGAATGATGTACCCCTCCAGCCCCTTTTACTAATGTAACACTGCTCAGCTCAGAGAAGCAGGGTGGCGTCCAGGAGGATTGCAGAGAGGGACAATCTTCATTTAAGATAAGGGAAAAAACTAAAATTTTTTTGTTTTTTTTCTTCTGTGCCTAACTCTAACCCTAAACCTTAACCTAACCCACGTCAACCCTAATCCTACCTATAGTTACTATTCCTATGATAAAACTGTATATATATATTTTTTTTTTTTTACAAAACCCTAATCTTTAAACCTAAATTCTATACTAAATCTTACCCTAACCCACGTACCCTCTAAACCTACCTAGCCCCAATAAAATTACCTAACTATCCTATTAAACTACCTAAAAATAAAAAAAAAAAAAAATAATCAATTTTTATTTATAAAAAAGGGATTTCAACGGAGGGGGCAAAAAAAAAACCACAGATCAGCAGAAGCTGATCTGGAGCACTTGATCACTAAACTGAGTGATCAAGGGGGCGGGGACAATTGATCACTGTATTATAGTGATCAATTGAAAAAAAAAAGCTATTTTTCCTTTCTTTTTTTTACTTTGTTGCAAGCCTGCTACACTGGAACACTTCAGCAACGATTTCTCTATCTCTCTTCTCCTCGGATTTGTGTCTGAGGAGGAGAGAGACAGAGAGATATGACAGAAGCAGTGTTTTGAAAACACTCCTTCTGTCATAAGCGGGGTAATACACGTGATTCGCTAAAATAGAGAATCACATGTACAAACAAACGGGGCTTTGACCGAAAGTAGATGCTCCAATATCGGATCACCTAGTAACAGGCAGCCCGCGTCTCTCCCATTGTGCACAGCGGCGGTGATGGGAGAGTTAACCCTTGACGTGCCAGGACTGTCAATGGTCCTTAAGTGCAGGTCCTGCCGCGTCAATGGTCTTTAAGGGGTTAAAGGGACATAATAAAATTTCATAATAAAAGTAGCTCCAAATAATCTTCATAGTATTTGGGCCGTAGAGAGTATTATTTCAGTACTGTCAGAGTTGTAGTTCAAGAGAAATTGAATGATGTACCCCTCCAGCCCCTTTTACTAATGTAACACTGCTCAGCTCAGAGAAGCAGGGTGGCGTCCAGGAGGATTGCAGAGAGGGACGATCTTCATTTAAGATAAGGGAAAAACCTGAAAACCCTGTCAATGGGGGCAGGGCTTTCAGTCTTCTCACAGTAAGAAGACTGTCCCTTGCTGTGACCTGTCTGGTCTATGGACTAGATTCCACATCTGAAGGGAGGTGGCTTACACTAGGTAAAAGGGGCGGGAAGGGAATACTTCATCATTCAATTACTCTTGAACTACAACTCTGACAGCATTGAAATAAGATTCTCTATGGCTCAAATACTATGAAGATTAATTGGAGCTGCTGTTTTTGTGAAACCTTACTATCCCTTTAAGTAGCTAACATGTATTTCTGTCTCCGACTTCCCTACACCTCGTCCCTCTGAAGTCAGTACTTTTATATACATAATGTCAGAACTGATGATACTGATGATACTGTTACAAAGCCCACAACCTCTTCCCTCTCCCACCTCAAACCTTTTTCACTTTCTAGTCCCTACCTATAGAACTCCATACCTCTCTCTCTCTCTCCCTACGTCTAGAAAAATCCCCCTCTGTTTTTAAATCTAATCTGAAATCCTATGTTCTGCAGCACTAGCATCATGCAGTGCCTTTTGGCAAACTCAGCACTTGAACTCACAGCACTTCACACCCACATACCCTGTTGTCTGTGTCCTATAACCCATTTAGACAGTAAGCTCATGTGGACAGGGACCTCTCTTCTATTGTTGCTATGAGTGTGACACTTATTTTATCCCCATTTATTTACTGTACCATTCCACTCTTGTAAGTCACTGCGTACACTGTGTGGTGCAATATAAATAAAGATATACATACTTACATACATACATACATATATAGAGTTAGAATTCATTTTCTTTAATGGGCCGCACACGTTCACTTTCATGTAAGCTCTTCTCATTGTTTTGCATGAAATACTTTACAATTATGAATGAGTCATGCATATTACTCAGTTTACACTGAGCATGAAATCTGGCAAATGTATATTAAATTGCACCTGCAAATTTGTAGTAATGTCTGGTGCTAGATTTACAAATATTGTTAAAGTGTTTACTCCATTCTCCAAAGCAGATGGTCCACATGTGAAACAGATATTTGTGGATTGTTCCTTTGAAGAAATATTTAGATTCATCTGTGAAATTAACTTCTACTTTTATGTGGGATATTGCATCCATCTTTTGTACTAAGCATATCCTTATATAATTTAAAATCTAATTTTCCATTGAACTTGCTAATTGCAATCAAAAACATAATCCTGAAATAAAATAAAAGAGCAATTAAATGCAGACAAGGATAATAAAACAAACTATGAATTCCTTTTCTAATACATTTATACCTACGAAAGAAATCTTAATTTCTGGATAGTTCTCTCTCTCAGGACCCCCCTATGTAACTAGTAGTTTTGTAATAGTGCAAATGCACTAACATCCCCAAAGGGATGAATTTTCCAACAGATCAGGTTTTCAGAATATTTTGACCATAATCCTGGTCGGTTAATCTGAATGATTGCGTCACTAACTAATAATTGTGCTAAGCCACTCATATCCTTAAAGGAACACTTAAATATGACCTTGGGTTGTAAATACTTAAGGGCTCAAAATTTCCACTCGCCACTAGCCAATGGCGAGTGAAAATTTAGCCCTGGCGAGTAGAAATTTAGCCCTAGTGGGTATGTTATGGCTTGCAGTGGTGAGTTACTTTTCAGGTCTGGCTAGTAGCAAAGGACTTCAAATTTTAATCCCTGCACTCCGTGCTAGCCTCTGAAAAAACTCTCTATTAGTTTTCTGATGCTTAAAGGGATAGTAATGTTCCACAAAAAAGCAGCTCCGATTAATCTGCATTGTATTTGAGCCGTGGAGAGGGTTTTTCAATACTGTCTGAGCTGTAGTTCATGAGTAATTGGATGATAAAGTATCCCCCTCCTGCCACTTTTACTGATGTAACACAACTCATCTCAGAGCAGCAAGACCGTCAAAGGGGTTACGGTTTTCCTTATGCTCACAGTAAGAAGATTGTCCCTTGTTGCGAGCTGTCTGATCAAGAGACCAGATTCCCCGTGTGAGAGGAGGCGGCTTACACTAGGTAAAAGGTGCAGGAGTGGGATACTTTATCATTAAATTACTCCTGAACTACAACTCTGACAGTACTGAAGCAACACTCTCCATGGCCCAAATACTATGATGATTAATCAGAGCTGCTTTTTTTGTGAGACATTACTATCACTTTAAACTCTAGTTTTACATATGCTCTCTGGGGACTCTCATTTGTGCTTTCTACATGGTTACCATCACCATAGCAATCTTGACAGGTATCTCAGAAGTGAGATAGGTAGGCCTGAGATAATGTAACAGCATTAAAAGCATTATCACTGCACAAAGAATTAACCAAAGTGAATTTATTTTGGAAAATATCCACGTGCATTAATACTGCAAGTTTAGGTATGCAATTTGAGGCATTTAACAAAATAACTATATTTTACAAATTTTAGTACATGATATTTAAATTAATTTAACCTAATTTCATTTTTGTGTTTTAGTGTTCCTTTAATGGATAATTATCATGTTTTATCAAGTGTGCTCCTATGGAAGTAGACTTAGCTGTGTGCAAAGTGCCCACAGACCTACTATGTTGGGCCTTCAATTCAAAAACACAGTGACTATGGAAACCTGCACAGTATAAGACAGGAAGTTGTACAGTTCAGTCTGTTCTCAGGAAAGTATCAGGGTCTCTTATCAGAATCCTGTTGATCACCCTAATTGGCCTACCAGGACTCACAATGCAGCCCCAGTGGAGCAGATCTTCCATTGGGGTACTAGATAAATGATAGTTGCCCTTTAAAACATGTACTGCTAGGGCAAGTATGAAACACTACTCCTAATACCTTGGATTATAAAGACATACCAGCTTGATTAGAGGCTCAGTCATTTTGATTCACTCAGTTGTGCTCAAGCAGGAAAATGCTTGCATCGTATTCTCTTAGTGTACCATGAGAACATCACTGCCAAGGAGTTTTTTTTTTTTTATAGTAGAACAGTGGGGTGGTTGATGAACACTTCATATGATGCTGGATTTTTCTCATCCTTGTTTGATCCTAGAGATTGATCTGCACTAGAGGAGATTTATCCACTTTGTACATGTTAAGTATCATTATTGCATATAACTCTGTGCATTTCCACTCCATTGTGTTAGTATGTAGGGTATTTTATCCTATTGACTTTAAAAGAAGACTGTATATTATGTCCTGTACTTATATTCTTTTTTAGGTGCACCTGAAATTTGTACAAACACAATAATAATAATAATAAGTTGCAACAGTGCTTGCTTCTCATGGATAATTTTTAAAAAACGTGACAGTGATACATGAGGATTTCCTTCCAAACTTGCTTTGACCATTTTCTAGGTGTAGACTCATGATGACACTACCACAGACCATCAGCAGTCTTTGAGAAACAGGATAATATAATAGAGGTGATGCCATTGATTAAATCACCACTGATTAAAAATGCTTTAATCCCTATTTATTAAGCACACAATAAGCTCATTTAAATAAGATAAGTAAAAATTTGTGATGATCAGACTAGAAAGTGCCCAAATGTTAGCTGCCTGGGTTATGCTTTGCAGAGTTTTATCTCCACAAAGAGTAAACAGACTGCTATTAATATGATATACGAATACCTCAGAAGACAATACAGAGGATACTGCTAAGTAGGCCTCAGTGAGCAAGGTGCTGGGGTACGCTGACTGGGGAGCATTGCTGGCTGGCTGTGGCTGCGGCCTAAGCCAGATTATAGGTGCTGACCTCAAGGCCAGAGTAGTGCTGACCAGAGGAGCCAACCAGCAGAAACTACTGACTGAGACAAACAGATTGACAAAAATACTGCTGTTAAGTTTCTGTCTTTGTTGAGTAACTGAAACAGGAGAATAATAGGAACAAAGAACAGCAAGTTGTACTCGATTAGAGGTCAAACAAACAAGGTTCAACCAGAGGTAAATGAGGTCGACTGATATTTGAAAGGGAGTAAGCTCAAATTGATGTTGATGAAGTTGAACTCGACAGGCGAATGAGGGAGTCAAAACCAACGGGTGGTTGAGGGAGTCAAACTTGATGGGTGGTCAAGGGAGTCGAACTCGACTGAAGGGGAACAGGAGGAAAGCCCCCAGAGTTGGAGGACAAAATGGTCGAAAGGCTGAGTCAGTAACAAATGGGTGGCACAGTAGCAGGGAAGAGACAAAGAAAAGTCAAACAGACAAAGCAGAGCACAAGAAGCAGGCAGAATGAAAGCCGATGAAACAGAGCCAAGGTCAAATGCTGGTAATCACAAACACAGAGCCAAATCAGGACTCATAAGGAGAGTTGAAGGAAAACCGGGTCAAACACTGAAACTCTGAAAAACACTGGAACAAGACTGAATACAGGTCATGACAGGAAAACTGATCATGAGCCCACAAAGGTGTCTGTGATTGATAAAGGCTCAGCAAGAGCATCATACAACACGGCGAGGAAAGCAAATCGAAAGCAAAACAATAGACCAGGCCAAGAATGCCACAAAGCCTGGAAAAACAGAGAAGAATATGGCAAAAAATCCCTGGACCATGTTCATTCTGCTTTATAAATCCCTCTCAATGAGGCACTGGAGAAAAGGAGGCAAATGTAAAATGCAGATTCCACTCTAAATCAGGTACTGGAATGGTCTTTCTGTTCCTATATCTGAAATTTACCAAGTTTCATAAGCTTCCCTCCTTAATGCTACGTGTGCCAAGGGGTGTTCTTTTCCTGTATTCTGTATGGATTGAAGTGGATGGAGCAGGGAGGTAGGAAGTCCAGCGAGATGAAGGTTGCATTAGTTCATGTGGGAAAGGATGAGTGCTTGTGTAAGAATTTTAGCTGTGGAGGAATAGAGGAAGGGATGGATTTTAGCTATGGTACACAAGAGAAAGAGGGAGGATTTAGAGATGGAGTTAATATGAGGAGAGAATGAGAGAAACGTGTCAGTTATCACACCCCTAGACATTGGTATGGGTAGTGTCATTTACAGTCACCTGGAAGGGCATTTCTGGGCCAGGCTTAGGTGGGAGGAGGATTAGCTCTGTTTTAGACATATTGAGCTTGATGTTTCTATAAGCCATCCAGTCTGAAATAGCTGAGAGGCCATCTGTGACTTTAGATTGAATATCAGAAGTTAGTCAATAAATAAAGCTTGGTGTCATCTGCATAGAGGTGATATTTGACTTTGAATGTTATTCTGTAAAGAGAAAACAGAAGTGATCCTAGAGCAGTACCTTGATGAACACCAACAGAGAGATGTATGGGAGAGGATGAAGCGGTGACAGAGGAGACACTGAAGGATTGGTTAGTTAGATAAGAGGATAGCCAGTCCAGTGCTAAGAATGTGGAGGAGGGGCCCATGATCAACAATGTCAAAAGCAGCTGAAACATTACGCAGGATAAGTATTGAATAATGACCTTGTAATTTGGCAATGTGAAGATTGACCATTCTTGTGAGAGCACTTTCAGTGGAGTGAGCAGTGCGCAATCCAGATTTTAAAGGGTTGAGAAGGTTGTGCAGGTTAAGGAAGTTAAGCAAGCAGGAGCAGACTAAGAGTTCCAAGAGCTTGGAGGCAAAGGCAGGAGAGAAAACAGTTGATAGCTAGAGGGCGTGTTACTGGAGTTATTGCTCTTGAGGATGGGAGTTACTATGGCATGTTTGAAATAGTCAGGAAAGATGGCAATGGCAAAGGAGGAGTTAAAAACTGTAATGGAATAGGGATTAGCGAGGGGGAGAGGGACTAGACGAGGTGAGAAGGGGAGCAGATCAAGTGCACATGTAGTAGAGGGAGAGGAGGATAGCAGGTTAGTCAATTCCTTCTCCGTGACTAGTGAAAGAGTACAAAGTGCCAGGATATTATCCAGATGGAGTCTACCTTGGCTTTGAAGAAGTCAGCAAAGTCTGTATAGATTTTGTGAGGGAGACATATGGAGGGCAGAGGAGGGAGTTAAAGGTAGATAAACTTGTTGTGAAAACTATTATTTTTTAGCTAGGGACAGAGAAGAGTTAATGCAAGAAAGAAGGAACCTGTAGTGGAGAAAATCTGCCAGAGAGCCAGACTTTCTCCAGAGTCTTTCAGCTCAATGGGTAAAGGAGCAAAGAAAACTGGTGTCTTTATTAAGATTCAGGCATGGAATATTTACAAACATTTAGCATTGGTAAAATCTGCCCCTTCCTGTCTCAAAAACTACAACTCTATTGCATTATTTAGAAATCTAAGTTCTTTGTTCTTCAGAAACTCACCGGCAGACAACATCTGTGCACCTGAGCTGTCCGCCCCTGTCTCCGCAATGATTGGCAAATGGGAGTTGCATTGTACATTAAGGTACAGACAGAGATGGACAGTGCAAGCACGCAGATGCCTCTTCTGCAAGATGCCTGGGGGTGAATCTCCTAAGAACTTCGATTTATATAACTTAATAAGGATTATAAATGGATGTATATGCTTAAGGCTATAGTAAAAATGTTTTGGGGGGTGCATTAAATAAGGTTTGTGTTGGCTCTACAGTATCTTGCAATCAGATAAGTTTCCTCTCTTGAGGAATGCTTTGTACAGCACAGCATACAGATTATGAAACATGGTGCACTGCAAAGTAATTGCTTTTAATCTCTTTCTTTCCCCTTCTGGGCTTCTGTGGTGGTGAATTTCACCTTGAGTTTATTGACACATGATTCAAACTTGTATGATAAAAAATCTGTTCTTTCAAACTTGCTCCAGGCCATATGGGAGAAAACCCACTATCAGATTTTGCTGCATGGCCCAATATGTTCTAGTTAAAAGGCAGAGAAGTAACTAGAAGCCTCTGGGCCCTGGTACAAGAAGTGCCACGGGCCACCCCACCACCACATTGCCCCCTCTGACCACATTGACCCCCTCCACAATGCCCCATCTCCTACCTGGAGCTCCCGCGTGGTCCTCTTAGTAATGCAAAGTGCTGGGAGATGAGGTCATCTCCCAGTGCTCTGCATTACTAGAGTGCTGGCAGGAGATTGGGGGCGCCAGGTGGAGGAGTCGCAGGGGGAGGCCGAACCCCTGGAGTGCATGGGCCCGCTCGCAGGTGCGATCCCTGCGACCCCTACAGGTACACCACTGTTAAAGGGATGGCAGAACAAAAATACAGCTCCAGTTTATGTTCATATAACTAGGATCATGTAGCTTTGTATTTCAATAGTTTATGTTTTGTAGTTCAAGAGTAAATCAATTCTAAAGGATCCCCCTCCCACCCCTTTTACATACCCCTTAGCCTCCTCCCCTCAAATGTGGAATCCGGTTGTGGGACCTGACAGCGTGCAGCAAGGGACAATCTTCATCCACTGAGTATAAGGAAAACACTGCCCCCTTTGACAAAGGAGGGCAGGATTTTCCTTATGCTCAGTGAAGATTGTCCCTCATTGTGCTCCATCTGGCTTTCTCAGGGAGGTAGCATAACATAAGTAAAAGGGGGGAGAGGGGCTCCTTTAGAATTGATTTACTGAGCTATGAAACATAAGCTATAACTACAACGCTATGTGATCCTCTTTATATGAGGATAAATCGGAGATGCATTTTTATTCTGCCATTACTATCTCTTTAAGTATTTTTTCAGTTGGGATGTATCTTCATCAGATTAAACAAATAAAGGAGCAAAATGCAGAGGTGCCCAAATTTACTAGATTCAGATAAATTCAGATTAAATTTGGAAATATCGAACTATATATATATATTTTTTATATTTGTGGAGCCACTTAGGGATAATATCCCAAGTGCTATATTTATAAAGTAATGTTTTTTGTTTTGTTTTTATCTAGGAGACACTTTAAGATGTAGTATTAAAAGAATGATAAACACATTAAAGCCTAATTTTATATATCCCACTATATTATTATGATTATTTTAAATATTATTCATAAGCAAATCTCCATGGTATAGATAAATCCAGGACATAATTAATCAAAAATGTAAGTTGTTTTTTTAAAGAAACTCATTAATTCTGAGTGGCAGAGGGTTTATGCAAAGCAAGGGGTTGCGTAGGGAAAGTGTGACAGAGCCCAGTATACAAGACCATCGGCCCCCAAGACTCAGTAGGTCTCAGTTATGCCCCTGGAAGAATGTTTTATGTCAGAGGGTCCAAAAAGTGTTTTGTACTGGTACACTGTATAGTTATACCAATGATTCGCTACAATGTATTGCACACCACTCTGGCACTCACAGAGTTAAAACAAACGATGTATTACTTTTTCTGAGATCCTACGATAAACTGAAGTTAGCCTAGGTTTCTTACCTTAAATAGATATAATTTCACAAAGTCCTAGCAAAGAAATTTCTGAGCAGAATCTGCACATCCCAAGAACATGTAGAACTTGAATTCTCATAGAGTCCCAAAGCACACACAGTGCTCCCATTGTACAAGAGAGTCAGTGCAGAGGCATGCAGATGAGCACCATTCCAGCTTCACACTATAATAGCCAGAATGCAGCCTCTCTCTGAGGAGTCCCAGTGGGATGATACAGATGTCTGTGAATTTGTTTTCTGGCTTTACGTTCTTGTACTCATGTGAACACAAGACTGAGTTGCTAAGGAGAATTGGTGCAGTCCTGGAGCAGACCATCTGCACTGTAGGGGACAAATGATAATCCCCAAATTCCTATTGATTTAAATTGAACTTTTAACCCACAATGCTAAAGAAAGTTCCATTTAAATCAATTGGAATTTTAGTTTGTTCCCTATAATTTATTTGGTTTGCTTCAGAATTGCACCATTTTCTTTGAACATCAGCCTAAACATGCACATATCTCAGAGATACATGAAAGATTAAGGGGTAGATTTAAAGGCAGCCGTTAAGTAAAAAAAAAAACACCATCGGGTGTTTTAACGTGTAGGAAGCCATACAAAGGGCCATGTAATGAACTACTAATGTGTTTTGGCCCATAAAAAAAAAATGCTCCATTTTGCCATTTAAAGCACTGCGTTAGCTGAAAAAACCCGATAAGGGACTCACTTACCACACAAAACTTAAGACCCAGTTTTGTTAGCCGTAAAGTCCCTTATCGGATCTTTTGCCAGCTAACACAGCTGTTAACTGGCAAAAAAACTCAATGTCCACAGTGGATGTATTGATAAGGGGCCCTATGCCCCACATCAATACATCCAAAGTGCCTAAAACCCGTCCAAAGTTAGTAGGATTAAGCCTATGAGTGCTGGTGGGGTATAATTACCACGCCGGCATTCATAGTGTTAACCCGACTAAGTAAGGCAACAGTGCATTAACACTTACCATTAACCCTGATGTCCAGCGGAGTCCTCAGCTTGCTGGTCCTTCTGTTCTGTCTTCTTTCTTC
Source organism: Rhinophrynus dorsalis (assembly GCA_037306005.1). Lineage (NCBI taxonomy): Eukaryota > Metazoa > Chordata > Amphibia > Anura > Rhinophrynidae > Rhinophrynus > Rhinophrynus dorsalis. Next base: position 173,154,777 of record CM074722.1, read on the forward strand.
TGTCTTCCGCCTTCTCCCTGTAAAATAAAATAAATGTATAAAAATCAAGCATGAGCGAATACATTCCAGAACCCTTTGAGTGGTAGAGGGGTACGCAACGCATTGCAAAGCAATGCGTTGCGTACCTCACTGTCACTCAAAGGGTTCAATATTAGTGCTCCATAAATATACCCATATGTGCCTCCATGTAATGGCCCGAAGAATAAATGCCATTGAATAAAAAAGCTCCACATATACATACATACAATGCAATTCATTAATGCCCAAAATTTAACTTAGCTTTTAACTATGTGTCTCCGCCGCTTGGAGCGACCACAAGGGCTGTGGAGGCGGAGACACCAATGTCCCACAATGCTCCTCTTCAGCTGTGCACCGGCCGATGCCCGTAACACACTGAGGGCATTTGAAGTGAGCCTGCCTTTATATATGGGCAGGCTCACTTCAATTGCCCTCACTGCCATTGGCTGGGATGTTCTTCACATCCCAGCCAATCAGATTCCAGCAGCTGTTCTTGAAAATGATTGGCTGGGATGTGAAGAACATCCCAGCCAATGGCATTTCTTCTGAGCCTTGTTTATTCTACATAGAGGAAATGAACCCACAAATACTGGGGATAAGGATTTTAAAGATACCCAAAATTATTTTGTCACTGACAGAATGAGTGAAGAAAATGCGCATAGACTGCCCTATTGTCCTTCCCTTGGCTCAAGCAGGATGAAGGGGAACATGTTTGATCTAAGTAGCTGTAAATTGGCATTAGTCAGCAGAAGGGTTAGAAAATACTCTCCAGCTCCTATTTTTGAGTATATTCGTATTCATACATTCGCCCATTGCAGTGTTATAGAAATGTTCTGAATCTATCTAGTGTCATATGCACAGAGACACTGGAGCAATGATGGAGCCAAAGGCTACATTTAAATATTCTACAAATTCCCATTGACTTAGGGGGGGTTTAACCCCTTGGATACACGAGACCTCTCAAACCCCCTATTTGTTTTTCTCTCCTGTGATGCAGTTCATTTATTTCAGAATTGCTCTGTTTGTTTACTTTGTATATATGGTCATTAGGCTCTCTTTTTAACAATAACCTCAATTCATTATAATCTGTTTGCATTTATGTATACATCTAATTGGAAACATACAAATGTCAGTAATGATTAAAATACAAAACAGAAGTCTGCATTTTACAGTATATCTAATAGGAGGAAATGTGGAAAGAGACTCTTGGCCTTTGTGCCACCAACAAAAACACATTGAGCAATGTAGTCAAGTATATAAATTCAAAGAATTCTTGTGGCAGTGAATTGCGTAGTTCTCTAAAATTAAAATTCTTTAAGCTTAATGGGCCATATATAAAAGTAAATGTGGAGCAACACTGGTGCAAACAAACTGCACCAAAAAATTACATTCATTGATTTCAAAGAGGCTTTTAAACCCTTCTAGTAAAATTAGTTGCTAAACAAAATATGTGAAATTGCAGTTGATAAAATCATCTGCTTCATGTGTACTCCTTCTCAGTCTAGAAAAGTTACGTTCCAACTGATTTAGTAAGAAGAAAAAGAGATATTTTGGAGCAAACTGTCATGCATAGTCACACCAGTCACCTGTATTCCCTTTCACCCCTGCTTTACCAAAGTTTCATTGGTTGCCATACACTACTTTAATATGCCTTGCACAGAGTTTAGTGCCCATTCTACGTGCTAGTTCCATACTGTTTTTAGCACATTGGCTGATATCTGGTTCCTGACTTCTGGCTTCGGTCAGACTTTGATTGTCTGATTGTTGTCTCCTTTCCCTGTTCATCTGGCCTCCCTGTATGATTTCTGCTTGTCCTAGACTCTGGAGTTGCCAACCCCCCCTGGTACCTTTATCTTAACTTCCTGGTTCTGACCCCAATCTGTTCCTGACCATCCATTTGTCTCACACTTTGGCTCTCCTACCATGGCTACTGCAGCTGCCTCGTTGTTGTCTGCCCCCTCAGACAAGGTTCCTGTTTTGCAGTCTGTTCCAGTGTGGTCTGCATCTCTGTTCATCCTGCGTACTATAGCTTGTTCCAGAGTGCAAGCTCTTATCCCAGAATATCCTATCCTGGTGGTGAGGGTGAAGGTGGAGAAGTTGGTGTAGAGGAGAGAATGAGGGAGTATTTTGGTGGAAAGCATAACAGAAAGTGAGAACGAGATACAAATGGGGAGGGGCATCACCACCACAACCAACTGTGACATTGTGGAGTTTGCTGCTGCTGTAATTCCTGCTTTTGAGTCATCAGAGGAAGCGGTTCATCTGTCACAGCAAGATGATGATGAGCAGGCTAGTGTGCCAGAGACCTCATGGTCACCACAATGGGAGTGATTTCATAAGGTAGTAATATGAGAACAGGACAGGTACCACTTGCCTCCAATAATCCTGGTCTTCTTCTAGTGCTGATGCTGAGGCAGCTACATCAGCATCACCTGCTCCAACCAGTGTAGGTAATTCTGGAGAAGAATAAGAAGAACATTGTTCTACAGCACCTCTCCCCTCACTGATATCATGGGTGTGGGAATATTATTCCCTTGGGGCAGCACATCACAGTCATCAGCTACAGTGACAAAGTTGTGAAAAGGGGAAAGGAGGGGACACACCTTGCCACAACAGCACTCATAAAGCACAGGCAACATAAACACCCTGATATTTATGTTAAGCATGGGAAAGCCAAACTCCACAAAACTAAATTGAGAGTCACTGTCAATGTGCCCCCATCCCTTCCCAAGGGCAAAATGAATGTGGGAGAAAATCCCAGAAGTTCATTGAAGAACTTAACACCTGCATCACAATTATTTTCTTTGCATCCATTACTTCCCCCACCAACTGTAATTGCAAGTACCTGGCAGTTCATTTCCACCCATTGCACATTGTGTGGTGCACTGACCACACATGGCAATGTGGTGGAGAACAACTGAATGGAGGGTATCAGGGAGCATCAGCAGATATGTCAGCTGGCAACCAGCTGAATGCGCAAAGCTGGTGGAGGGAGGAGTCAATATTTTTATTAAGCCTTCTCACTATCATGTATCCTTTGGAAAGCATACAAAGGCCATAGTGACAACAGTACTTGATTTCCTGGGGAATGATTTTCCATTGCTGGCCTAAGCATCAAGGTGTTGCTAAATATGAGAGTGGATTTTTCAATTGACCTTCCCCTGTATCACAAGGTTTCTTTACACACACTGTGCACTTTGCAGTTGCTGATTAAAGGCACAGTTCCTTCCTGCTCTGAAGGGAAAAATAGTATTCCCCCCCCCATGATTTTGGAGGAGGTGCAGAAGAAGATTAGGAGAAGCATAATTATCCAGCTTCTTTTCTCTAGATGCACATGAAGTGGTGTGGGGTCTTGTAGTGGTGTTGCTGCTACCTCAGCAACACCAGTGCTAGTGGCAAGTAAAGCATCTTTGTACCATTGCCTCTCTTTATCAGTGCTGATGAATGATCCCAGTCCCATAATACAGCCTAGTCCTTCTGCTTCTGCTGTGTAGAAAACTCAGCAGCAGAAATGACAGCAGTAGCAAATGCCAGGATGTCACAAGTGGCATTTGACAATACCATCATGCACTGCAGTAGGGTATAATTATTTTTTTCAGGGCTTGTTTTTGGCAAGCTTGAGGCCTACAAACCAATTTTCTTAGGGTCCACATTTGAAAATGGAAAGCTTAAGTCTTGCAAACAATTTTTTTCAGGGCTTGTATTTGGCAAGGCTGAGTCCTGCACACACAAATTTTTCTTGGCTAACCCACAATTTTTTTTTAAAAAAAGCTTAGCCTTGCTGTAATATTATGTAAGTATCTGTAAGCATGTCAAACAAATATTTTTCAGGCTCTTCTCTCTAAGACTATGCTTACTAACCAGTATCTTAAAAGCGAAATAAAAAAAAAAGGTTACAAGTTATAATGAATGTGACAGGTGTGTATGGTGGTGATGCACTTGTGTGGTCAGACTCCCAGCTAAGGGTTTCCATGGCACTATGTGTCAATGCCGGTCACACTCACTGTTCTGTTTGCCAGCAGTCCATGGAGCCATTCTCACTGCTATTGTGAGCCATGTAGCTATCCTGTAAGTATTCTGAAACAATCTCACATACCGTGGGATGACTCCTAGGAGCTACAAGGTGTTCTTTGTATCAGTTACCAATCTATATTCTGTCCCACCACACATATTTGATTGCCACCTCTGAGACCCATTAATTGTTTTATGTGATGAGAATGACCTGTGTTCAGAAATATATTAGGAATGGAATGTTCTTGATGATATTGTTGCTGCTCCTGCTGTTGGTGGTATAAACCCTTTGGCAACTTCCACTTCATTTCTACCAGTTTTTTTGGCTCTAACTTTCTCTCTCTCATTCTCCAACTGACAGAATCCAGTTTCTGAGAGAGATGCTGCAGAGCATGACTCCTTGTTGTCAAAAACTGGACACGCTTTGGCAGAAATTCAGAAATGTTACGTTTAAAGCGGGGGCTCCAGCAAAGTGGCAAAAATGTATTCTTTATTGCTTTTAATGTATATTATGCAAGGATCTTACACAAAGCCCACCACCATTTCCTTGACCACCTGGTGTATGTCTGTGTTGTCATCATGTTAAGATTCCTCAGGCATGCTCCTCAGATAAATATATCAGTGGAAACATTTTGCTTATTCCTGCCCTTACCCAACTAACCAGCATGGCTGCCTCCTCAAAAGGTTTCAGCATCTCACATATATCACACATTAATCGCCATTGACCATGTGACAAGGAGGCTCCCTCCAAAAGTCTTCAAGTTTTGCATTGTGTACTCGCTAATGGCCTTGTTATGCTTGTACAAAAACTCTAGTAGATACTAAGTGGAATTCCAATTGCTAGGGACCTCTACCTCCATTTTCAACTGGTGATTGGACAGGCTGTTATGCTCTTATATGTAATAAATTGCATTGTGTGCACCGTAGGAGCAGCTAAAACAGACACAGATTTTGTGTGTGACATTCAGCATCTCTCTGAGGGTTTGATTCTGCCAGGGATCTGATCACAACTAAATTTAGGACATTGGCAAATCAGGGTACACCTATTCTCAAGTCAACTGTTATGTTGGAGCCATTATCAGCAGACACAAATCCAGTTTTCAAGGAGTGGTGTACAAGCTATTCTTCTATCACCTGCTCCATTTTATTTAACATATCTATGGCTTTGTGGGATTCTCTCTAAAAATTCTGCATGCAAAATGTGGCATGCCATTGTTTGGACTATCCCGCTTTTGTCTTTTAATCATACTGCAAGAACCAGAGGCAAGATTACTGGATGTCACCTTAAGCTGCAAGATAGTGTTGCCCACTTTCAAAGGGAAACCCAATGAGCAGTGACAGTCATATAAAGTTCATACTCTGCCTACTTCTCCAAATATCTGCTGGTAGGTGGATTTTCTTGCCATATGAGGTTTCCAGCCCTTTGCCCACCACACTAAGCACCTGTTTGTACAATTCTGGCACAACTGTCCTTACAAAATAACTGTAGCATGGGATATGCCAGGGAGGAGCCACACATCAGTTCTCTGAAACCTTGGTTTACAAAAAACATCTTGGTGACTTTGCCATTTCACAGGTGTACTTTATTTTTGTGAAGTTTTTGACTCCTTCCCAAGAACTCAAGAAGTGTGGTTTGGCAGTACATTGCAGAAGAACCTTGTTACTTTATTGATTTAACTTTTTGAGTGCCAGAAGGGTAAGCATCATATTGTGGAACAATGCATTGTGTACTCCTCTGGCACTGAAAGGGTTAATAACATGACTAGCGGAGGTGGTGGCAACATGGGTGAGCCGTCTATGACTCATCATCTACTGCAGCAAACTCCGGTACAGCAGGAACCATCAGTGTAATTTCAAATGAATTATCTCTAGATACACTCTTTGATACATCAACATTACTTTTTCTGTTATGTTCCCCAGAGCCCTGTGTACTTTTAGCTTCTGCTGCTGATAGTTGTTGCAACTCTGAAATGCTGATGGTGTGTCTCCCAGTTAGACTGAAGGTTGTGCTTCATGTGGGATACCTAGGTGTGAGCTTGCTTTCTCCCTGCTCACAGGCTTCTTACCTAGACAACAGATGTTTAGATTTTGGATCTTGACTGAAGTATCTCCATACTGTGGACTTCATAGACTGAGGGTTTCCTTAGGGGCTGCTACGATTACTGAGCTAGATGTTATATGACTAGTAGGTGTCAAAGGTGTTGCACTTCCAACTCATCATAGTTAGGGTTGTGGATGTTGATAACCTGTATTGTTGCTGCTGGTTAAACAACACTAGTGTGTGGGGGGGGGCAAGTGGGGCTTGGGCTTGGTAGCAGTGATAATACTTATGATGACTGACAGGATGACTGGATTTTGGGCATCTTTGCTTGTCCAGAGTCAGACTTTCCTTTTCATACACTTTATAGACAGACACAGTGATTCTTTTCAGTGGTGGAAGATTTCCCTTCAATTAACTTTCTAGCCATGTCATCATTTCTCTCACTGTCAACTTATTCTGTATCTGAAGAAAAGGAGAATGCTGGAGGGATATATTCTAGATCTACATCATCATGATCATAATCAGTAATTAGGTAATCCTAATTAGCAGCAGCCATACAAATCAGATAATCTGCTTACATTTAAAGGGGATCTATCACCCCTGTACATGTTTGTCTAAAACGTTAGTTTTTACAGCGATTTGATGGAAAACTGTTATCATTTATTTTTTTTAATCATTATTTTGCTCAAATTAAACATCTAAAATTTACCCTGTGGCTTCCTTCCAGACAGACTGTGGTTACCAGCTCTGTAGTGCAGTCTATAACTCTTCCTCTGCTCCTTTTGCCTCGATCCAGCCTCCTCCAATGATGAAGGATTTCTGCATGTAAGTTGGAGCACTCTCTGGCCAATGAGATCACTCCAGCTTACATGCAAAAAGCCTCCGTCATTCGAGGAGGCTGGATCAAGAGAGGGGGAGTGGAGGAAGAGTGACAGAATGCAGTACAGAGCTGGTTACCACAGTCTGTCTGGAAGGAAGCCACAGGATAATCTTTAGACATTTAATTTGGGCAAAATAGAGATTTTTTTTAAAAAATTAAAACAGTTTTCAATCTAATCACTATATAAACTAATGTTTTAGACAAACATGAATAGGGGTCTAGATCCCCTTTAAAGTTCCAGAGGTCTATTAGCGGTATCAATGTTTTGTGTGTTTTTTAACACCAGAAACTCTGGAAGCCTCTACCTCTGGAAACTAACATTTATGTTTGCACCCATTCTGTTCTACCCAGATCCTTCCTAACCATTATGGTTGAAGGTTGATGCTTCCGAGCTGGAGGAGTTAACTTTCCTTTCCCAAAGAGAGGATCATTCATCCAACCTGTGTCAAAGCAGTATTCTCCAGGTGATGTGGGTAATCATGAGTTGTTGGCCATTAACATGGCACTCAGAGACTTTTGACATATGCTTTGGGGTCTTCTGTTCCATTTTTTCTGTTTCTTACCAACTATAAGAACTTGCAGTTTTTGGATAAAGCCTGCCATCCCAACGCTAGGCAAGCCCAATGTTCTCATTTTTCACCCACTTTAACTTTGTCTTTATGTATCAACCAGGATCCAAACATGTCAAAGTGGATTCCTTGTCTCATTTGTTTTTGGACTCACATGGCCTTCCCCCAGAGCTCATTATTCCAGCTGATAGATTTTTTTCACTTTACTATTTTATTGGGTTTTATATCAAGGCATGATAAAAACATTGGTTCATTATACAGTAGTTCAGTATTACAGAATCTTGCCATTTTTCTTTTTCCCACAATATCAGTCCACAGGATAGGCTTACCAGGTAACTTATACAAAACTTCCTAACTCACTCCAAATAAACATGCACAAAAAGAAAAAAAGGAAGGGGAAAGGGGGGGGGGGGTAGTGGAGGACGCCCTAGAACTCGGCAGCTTTGTGAGTGTGTAGGTAGGGAAGGAAGAATACCAAAGACAATGTTAATAGTTCATCACTGAATCTACTCCAGATTCCCCAAATTTCTGTGTGTTTTCCATAGTCTCATGGAGGGTGGCTGTCAGTCTTTCCATAGTTTCAATATAGGTTATTTTAGTCAGCACTTGTTGGAAGGAAGGCAGAGAGGGTAATTTCCAATGTTGGACAATTAGGCAGGGGGTGGCAGTTAGAATGTGAGAGAGAAGAGCCTGAGTAGGTTTCATGACTCACATCTTACAGGCTCCTAATAGCAGAATTAAGGGGAAGGGAGACAGAGGTCACCTGCTGTCAGATTTAATTTCCTTTTTGGCTTCGCTCACCTACTATACTTACTTCTTGGCTCATCCTCATTCCCTCATTGGATTTGTCCAGTTTATAGTGCAGTCAGCCACTACCCATCTCACTCGATTAATATAGTTTGTTGGGGAGTCTAGTATTCTCTGTCTCTGGTTCTGTTTGTTTTCCCAGTTCCAGTTGGATAGGTTTTGACTTCACTTTTCGCTCTCTGATTTTGCTAGATGCTCCCTGTTATCTTTGGCTTGTTTTTTGACCATTCCTAGCATGCCCTCTAATATCCTTGATGCTCACAGGGATTTCTGGCTTTGCCTGACCTCGGCTTGCTTCCCTCCAACAAATGGTAACCGGTTTTATGGCTAGCAGGAATTCGTGATGCTGGTTCTCACCACAAAAAAAAAACATATTAGCAAGCATCTGCATCACACATCAACCTGGGTGAAGACGTTTACTCGTCTACTTGTAAACATCACTTGCAACAGCCTTCCCATAAGCTGGATCCCAGAGTTGTTGGTCCATTTCAGGTTCTCTGCAGAATTACTCCGTGACTTATCCTTCCTCTATGAACTCCCTCCATGTCTCCCTGTTGAAACCTATTCTCAAGAATAGCTTCTACTTACTTATTCTCCCTCCTATCCAGATTGTGGTTGGTTATCACCAGGAATAGATGGCTCAAAGGATTCTGGACCCTCAGCTATTTTGGAAGCTCAACAGTACAGGACTGACTTGTTCTGAAAATTGGCCTTGGGTTTTTACTTGTGATGTCCGTGCCCCAGTCCTTGTCCTGAACTTTCATTATGCAGTTCCTGAGTGCCCTGGATGTCTGGAGGTCATCCGTTAGGATTGGGACTGTGTCCTGCACGCTTGCATCTGTCACCTGTATTGCATTTTGCCCCTCCTTTACTGAACTTTCATTGGGTGCCTTATACTTTTTTAACACGTCCCACATGCAGGTTAGCTCCCATTCTGAGTATTAGTTCCATATAGTGTTTAATATTTACATAGTATAATATCATAGTAAATCAGGCTGAAAAGGACACAAGTCCATCAAGTTCAACCTTTGCCTTATAACCTGGAAAAAAGAGAATTATATATCTTTCTATCACAAAATGAGTATTAGTCTATTTATAGGAACTTCATGTTTTACCTACTAATACACAGTATGACCCTATATGTTCCCTATTCAAATATATGCATCTAACCTTCTTCTAAATATATCCATTGTACCTGCCATGACCACATGCTTCGGAAAGGAATTTCACATTTTAGAAACCTTACTGTAAAAAAAACACTTCCTCTGCTGAAGTTGACAACTCCTTTAATATAATCTTAAATGGTGGCCCCTAGTTTTTTCATTAGGCCTTGGAATGAATAGCAACATGAGCAATAATTTTACTTTACCTGAAGTGAATAGGCATTGACATTGTGATGTTGTCTTACAGTGATTCTATTTAAAAGGAAAACAGAGCAATTAAACGTCTATAGAAGAAAAAAAATAGATATTCACATAGTAATGTTACAGAACTGTGTCTCAAGCAAGAAGGAAACAAAAGCAATAATTTTCCTTTACATCAAGTAAATAGACATTCACATTGTGATGTCATAGTACTGTGTCTCAAACAAGAATGAAACAAGAACAATAATTTTCCTTTACCTGAAGTAAATAGACATTGACATTGGGATGTCATAATACTGTGATTCTACTTAAAAGGAAAACAAAGCAATTATACTTCTATACATGATACAATTAGATATTTACATTGTGATGTCATAGTACTGTGTCTTAAGCAAGAAGGAAACAAGAGAAATACTTTTCATTTATCTGAAGTTAATAGGCATTGACGTGATTTCATAATACTGTGATTCTACTTAACAGGAAAAAAAAGCAATTATACTTCTATACATGAAACAATTAGATACTCACATTGTGATGTCATAGTACGGTGTCTCAAGCAAGAAGGAAACAAGAGAGACACTTTTCCTTTACCTGAAGAGAATAGGCTTTGAAATTGTGATGTCATAATACTGTTATTCTTCTTAAAAGGAAAACAAAGGAATTATACTTCTATACCTGAAACAATTAGATATTCACATTGTGTGTGATATAGTACTGTGTCTCAAGCAAGAAGGAAACAAGACCAATACTTTTCCTTTACCTGAAGAGAATAGACATTGACATAGTGATGTCATAGTAGTGTGATTCTACTTAAAAGGAAAACAAAGCAATCATACTTATATAACGGAAACAATTAGATATTCGCATTGTGTTGTCATACTACTGTGTCTCAAGCATGTAGGAAACAAGAGAAATAATTTCCATTTACCTGGAGTGAATATACATTGTAATTGTAATGTCGTAGTACTGTGTCTGAAGGAAGAAGGAAACAAGACCATTACTTTTGCTTTTCCTAAAGTGAATAAGCATTGCCATTGTGATTTCATAATACTGTGATTCTACTTAAAAGGAAAACAAAGCAATTATACTTTTATACCTGAAACAGATAGGTTTTCACTTTGTGATGTCATTGTACTGTGTCTCAAGCAACAAGGAATCAAGAGCAATAATTTTACTTTACCTGAAGTTAATAGATATTAACACTGTGATGTCATAATACTGTGATCCTACTTAAAAGGAGAACAGAGCAATTATACTTCTACACCTTAAACAATTAGATATTCACATTGTGATGTCATAGTACTGTGTCACAAGGAAGAAAGAAACAAGAGCAATACTTTTCCTTAACCTGAAGTGAATAGACATTGACAATATGATGTCACAGTACTGTGTCTCAAGCAAGAAGGAAACAAGAGCAATACTTTTTCTTCACCTGAAGTGACTAACCATTGCTATTGTGATTTCATAATACTGTGATTCTACTTACAAGGAAAACAAAGCAAATATACTTCTATACCTGAAACAGTTAGATATTCACTTTGTGATGTCATATTACTGTATCACAAGCAAGAAGGTAACAAGAAAAATACTTTTCTTTAACATGTAATGAATAGACATTGACATTGTGATATCATAGTACTGTGTCTCAAGCAAGAAGGAAACAAGAGCAATACTTTTCCTTAATCTAAAGAGAATAGAAATTGACATTGTCGTGTCATAATAATGTGATTGTACTTAAAAGGAAAACAAAGCAATTATAATTCTTTACCTGAAACAATTAGATATTCACATTTTGATGTCATAGTATTTTGACTTAAGCAAGACGAAAAAGAGAGCAATGATTTTCCTTTACTGTAGTGAATAGACATTGAAATTGTGATGTCATTGTACTGTGGCTCAAGTAAGAAGGAAACAAGAGATATCAGTTTCCTTTACCTGAAGTGAATAAACATTGCCATTGTGATGTCATAGTACTGTGATTCTACTTAAAAGGAAAACATTGCAATTATACTTCTATACATAAAACAATTAGATGCTCACTTTGTCATGTCATAGTACTGTGTCTCTAGCATGAAGGAAACAATAGCAATAATTTTCCTCTCCTCAAGTTAATAGGCAGTGCCATTGCGATGTCAGAATACTGTGATTCTTCTTAAAAGGAAAACAAAACAATTATATTTCTATACCTGAAACAATTAGGTATTCACATTGTGATATCATAGTACTGTCTCCCAAGCAAGAAGGAAACAAGAACAATACTTTTCCTTTACCTGAAGAGAATAAGCTTTGAAATTGTGGTGTAATAATACTGTGATTCTACTTAAAAGGAAAACAAAACAATTATACTTCTATACCTAAAACAATTAGATACTAACATTGTGATGTTATAGTACTGTGTCTAAAGCAAGAAGGAAACAAGAGCAATCATTTTCCTTTACCCGAAGTGAATAGGCTTTAATATTGTGATGTCATAATACTGTGAATCTACTTAAAAGGAAAAAAAGCAATCATACTTCTATACCTGTAACAATTAGATATTCACATTGTGATGTCATAGTACTGTGTCTCAAGCAAGAAGGAAACAAGAGCAATACTTTTCCTTAACCTGAAATGAATGGTCATTGACATTGTGATGTCATAATAATGTGTTTCTACTTAAAAGAAAACAAAGCAATTATACTTCTATAACTGAAACAATTAGATATTCACATTGTGATATCATAGTACTGTGTCTCACGCAAGAAGGAAACAAGAGCAATCATTTTCCTTTACCTGAAGTGAGTAGGTATTGATATTGTGATGTCACAGTACTGTGACTCTACTTAAAAGAAAAAAATTTAAATTATACTTCTTTACCTGAAACAATTATATATTCACATTGTGATGTCATAGTACTGTGTCTCAAGAAAGAAGGAAACAAGAGCAATCAGTTTCCTTTACCTGAAGTGAACAGGCATTGCCATTGTGATGTCATAGTACTGTGATTCTACTTAAAAGGAAAACATTGCAATTTTACTTCTATACATGAAACACTTAGATACTCACATTGTGATGTCATAGTACTGTGTCTCAAGCAAGAAGGAAACAATAGCAATAATTTTCCTTTAATCAAGTTAATAGGCAGTGCCATTGTGATGTCAGAATACTGTGATTCTTCTTAAAAGGAAAACAATATAATTGTACTTCTATACCTGAAACAATTAGATATTCACATTGTGATATCATAGTATTGTGTCCCAAGCAAGAAGGAAACAAAAGCAATACTTTTCCTTTACCTGAAGAGAATAGGCTTTGAAATTATGATGTCATAATACTGTGATTGTAATTAAAAGGAAAACAAAGCAATTATACATCTATACCTGAAACAATTAGATCCTAACATTATGATGTTATAGTACTGTGTCTCAAGCAAGAAGGAAACAAGAGCAATCATTTTCCTCTACCCGAAGTGAATAGACTTTAATATTGTGATCTCATAATACTGTGAATCTACTTCAAAGGAAAACAAAGCAATCATACTTCCATACCTGAAACAATTAGAAATTTAGATTGTGATGTCATAGTACTGTGTCTCAAGCAAGAAGGAAACAAGAGCAATACTTTTCCTTAACCTGAAATGAATAGACATTGACACTGTGATATCATAATAATGTTTTTCTACTTAAAAGAAAACAAAGCAATTATACTTCTATACCTGAAACAATTAGATATTCACTTTGTGATGTCATAGTACTGTGTCTCAAGCAAGAAGGAAACAAGAGCAATACTTTTACTTTACCAGAAATGTATAGTCATTGACATTGTTATGTCATAATACTGTTATTCTACTTCAAAGGAGAACAAAGCAAATATACATCTATACCTGAAACAATTAGATTTTCACATTGTGATGTCATAGAACTGTCTCAAGCAAGAATGAAAGAAGAACAATAATTTTCCTTTATCTGAAGTGAATAGACATTGACATAGTGATGTCATAAAACTGTAATTCTAGTTAAAAGGAAAACAAATCATACTTCTATACCTGAATCAATCAGATATTCACCTCGTAATGTCATAGTACTGTGTTTCAAGCAAGAAGGAAACAAGAGCAATACTTTTCCTTTACCTGAAGTAAATAGACATTGTCATTGTGATGTCATAGTACTGTGTATCAAGCAAGAAGGAGTCAATAACAATAATTTTACGTTTCCTGAAGTGAATACACATTGACATTGTGATGTCATAAAACTGTTATTCTACTTTAAAGGAAAACAAAGCAATTTTACTCCTATACCTGAAATAATTAGATATTCACCTTGTGATGTCATAGTACTGTGTCTCAAGCAAGACGGAAACAAGAGCTATACTTTTCCTTTACCTGAGGTGAAAAGACATTGTCATTGTGATGTCATAGTACTGTGTTTCAAGCAAGAAGGAAACAAGAGTAATAATTTTACTTAACCTGAAGTGAATAAACATTGACATTGTGATGTCATAATACTGTGATTCTACTTAAAAGGAAAAAAGAGCAATTATACTTCTATACCTGAAACAATTAGATACTCACATTGTGATGTCATTATACTGTCTCAAGCTAGAAGGAAACAAGAGCAATACTTTTCCTTTACCTAAAGTGAATAGACATTGTCATTGTGATGTTATATTGCTGTGACTCAAGCAAGAAGGAATCAAGAGCAATAATTCTACTTACCTGAAGTTAATAGACATTGACATTGTGATGTCATTATACTGTGATTCTACTTAAACGGAAACCAGAACAATTATACTTCAATACCTGAAACAATTTGATATTCACATTGTGATGTCATAGTACTGTGTCTCAAGCAAGAAGGAAACAAGACCAATACTTTTCATACTTAAATGGACAACACAGCAATTACACTTCTATACCATAAACAATTAGATATTCACATTGTGATGTTATAGTACTGTGAATCAAGCAAGACGGAAACAAGAGTAATAATTTTACTTAACCTGAAGTGAATATACATTAACATTGTGATATCATAGTACTATAACTCTATTTAAAAGGAAAACAGAGCAATTATACTGTTATACCTGAAACAATTGAATTTTCACATTGTGATTTCATAGCACTGTCTCAAGCATGAAGGAAACAAGAGCAATAATTTTCCTTTACCTGAAGTGAATAAGCATTGCCATTTTGATGTCATAATACAGTGATTCTACTTACAAGGAAAACAAAGCAATTATACTTCTATACCTGAAACAATTAGATATTCACATTGTGATGTCCTAGTACTGTGTCGCAAGCAAGAAGGACACAAGAGCAATACTTTTCCTTTACCTGAAGTGAATAACCATTGCCATTGTGATTTCATAATACTGTGATTCTACTTAAAAGGAAAACAAAGCAATTATATTTCTATACCTGAAACAGTTTCATATTCACATTGTGATGTCATTGTATTGTGTCTCATACAAGAAGGAATCAAGACCAATAATTTTACTTTTCCCGAAGTGAATAGGCATTGACATTGTGATGTCATAATACTTTGATTCTACTTAAACGGAAACCAGAACAATTATACTTCAATACCTGAAACAATTTGATATTCACATTGTGATGTCATAGTACTGTGTCTGAAGCAAGAAGGAAACAAGACCAATACTTTTCATTAACCTGAAGTGAATAGACATTGACATTATGATGTCATAGTACTATGTCTCAAGCAAGAAGGAAACAAGAGCAATACTTTTCCTTTACCTGAAGTGCATAACTATTGCTATTGTGATTTCATAATACTGTGATTCTACTTAAAAGGAAAACAAAGCCAATATACTTCTAGACATGAAACAATTAGATATTCACTTTGTGATGTCATAGTACTGTGTCACAAGCAAGAGGGAAACAAGAACAATACTTTTCTTTAACATGAAGTGAATAGATATTGACATTGTGATGTCATAGTACTGTGTCTCAAGCAAAAAGGAAACAAGATCAATACATTTCCTTAACCTGAAGAGAATAGAAATTGACATTGTGATGTCAAAATAATGTGATTCTACTTAAAAGGAAAACAAAGCAATTATAATTCTATACCTGAAACAATTAGATATTCACATTTTGATGTCAAAGTATTTTGTCTTAAGAAAGAAGGAAAATAGAGCAATGACTTTCCTTTACTGAAGTGAATAGACATTGAGATTGTGATGTCATTGTATTTTGGCTCAAGTAAGAAGGAAACAAGAGCAATCAGTTTCCTTTACCTGAAGTGAATAGACATTGCTATTGTGATGTCATGGTACTGTGATTCTACTTAAAAGGAAAACATTGCAATTATACTTCTATACTTGAAACAATTAGATACTCACATTCTGATGTCATAGTACTGTGTCTCAAGCAAGAATGAAACAATAGCAATAATTTTCCTTTCCTCAAGTTAATTGGCAGTGCCATTGTGATGTCAGAATACTGTGATTCTTCTTAAAAGGAAAATAAAACAATTATATTTCTATACCTGAAACAATTTGATATTCACATTGTGATGTCTTAGTACTGTGTCCCAACTAAGAAGGAAACGAGAGCAATACTTTTCCTTTACCTGAAGAGAATAGGCTTTGAAATTGTGATGTCATGATACTGTGATTCTACTTAAAAGGAAAACAATGCAATTATACCTCTATACCTCAAACAATTAGATACTAACATTGTGATGATATAGCACTGTGTCTCAAGCAAGAAGGAAACAAGAGCAATCATTTTCCTTTACCCGAAGTGAACAGGTTTTAATATTGTGATGTCATAATACTGTGAATCTACTTAAAAGGAAAACAAAGCAATCATACTTCTATACCTCAAACAATTAGATATTCACATTGTGATGTCATAGTACTGTGTCTCAAGCAATAAGGATGCAAGAGCAATACTTTTCCTTAACCCTAAATCAATAGACATTGACATTGTGATGTCATAATAATATGTTTCTTCTTAAAAGAAAACAAAGCAATTATACTTATTTACCCTAAACAATTAGATATTCACATTGTGATATCATAGTACTGTATCTCACGTAAGAAGGAAACAAGAGCTATAATTTTCCTTTACCTGAATTGAGTAGGCATTGATATTGTGATATCACAGTACTGTGATTCTACTTAAAAGGAAAACATTGCAATTATACTTCTTTACCTGAAACTATTATATATTTATATTGTGATGTCATAGTACTGTGTCTCAAGAAAGAAGGAAACAAGAGCAACCAGTTTCCATTACCTGAAGTGAATAGGCATTGACATTGTGATGTCATAGTACAGTGATTCTACTTAAAAGGAAAGTAAAGCAATTATACTTCTGTACCTTAAACAATTAGATATTCATATTGTGATATCATAGTACTGTGTCTCAAGAAGGATGGAAACAACTTAAATAATTTTCCTTAACCTGAAGTGAATAGACATTGTCATTGTGATATTATTGTATTGTGTCTCAAGCAAGACGGAAACAAGAGTACTAATTTTACTTAACCTGAAGTGAATAGAAATTGAAATTGTAAAGTCATAATACTGTGATTCTACTTAAATGGAAAACAGAGCAATTGTACTTCTATACCTTAAACAATTAGATTATCACATTGTGATGTCATAGTACTGTGTCTCAAGCAAAAAGGAAACAAGACCAATAATATTCCTTCACCTGAAGTGAATAAGCATTGCCATTGTGATGTCATAATACAATGATTCTACTTAAAAGGAAAACAAAGCATTTAAAATTCTATACCTGAAACAATTCGATATTCACTTTGTCATGTCATAGTGCTGTGTCTCAAGGAAGTAGGAAACAAGAGCAATAATTTTCATTTACCTGAAGTGAATAGCAATTGACATTCTGATGTCATAATACTGTGATTCTATTTTAAAGGAAAACAAAGCAATTATGTGTCTATACATGAAATAATTAGATATTCACAAAGTAATGTTACAGTACTGTGTCTCAAGTAAGAAGGAAACAAAAGCAATAATTTTCCTTTACATGAAGTGAGAAGACATTCACATTGTGATGTAATAGCACTGTGTCTCAAGGAAGAAGGAAACAAGAGCAATAATTTTCTTTTACCTGAAGTGAATAGACATTGATATTGTGATGTCATAATACTGTGATTCTACTTCAAAGGAAAACAAAGCAATTATTCGTCTATACATTAAACAATTAGACATTCACATTGTGATGTCATGGTACTGTGTCTCAAGCAGGAAGGAAACAAAAGCAATAATTTTCCTTTACATGAAGTGAATAGACATTGACATTGTGATGTCAGAATATTGTGATTCTTCTTAAAAGGAAAACAAAACAATTATACTTGTATACCTGAAACAATTAGATATTCACATTGTGATCGTATAGTACTGTGTCTCAAGCAAGAAGTAAACAAGAGCAATACTTTTACTTTACCAGAAGTGAATAGGCTTTGAAATTGTGATGTCATAATACTGTGATTCTACTTAAAAGGAAAACAAAGAAATTACACTTCTATACCTGAAACAATTACATATTCACATTGCGTTGTCATACTACTATGTCTCAAGCAAGAAGGAAACAAGAGGAATAATTTCCATCTACCTGAAGTGAATATACATTGTCATTGTGATGTCATAGTATTGTGTCTCAAGCAAGACGGAAACAAGAGTAATACTTTTACTTAACCTGAAATGAATAGACATTGACATTTTGATGCCATAATACTGTGATTCTACTTAAAAGGAAAACAGAGCAATTATACTTCTATACCTGAAACAGTTACATTTTCACCTTGTTATGTCATAATACTGTCCTAAGCAAGAAGGAAAAAAGAGCAATAATGTTCCTTTACTTGAAGTGAATAAGCATTGCCACTTTGAAGTCATAATACAGTGATTCTCCTTCAACGAAATACAAAGCATTTATACTTCTATACCTGAAACAATTCAATAGTCACATTATGATGTCATTGTACGTTGTCTCAAGCAAGAAGGAAACAGAGCAATAATTTTCCTTTACCTGAAGTGAATAGGCATAGACATTGTGATGTCATAATACTGTGATTCTACTTAAAAGGAAAACAAAGAAATTATACGTCTATACCTGAAACAAATAGATATTCACATTGTGATGTCATAGTACTGTCTCTCAAGCAAGAAGGAAAGGAGAGCAATGATTTTCATTAACCTGAGGTGAATAGACATTGAAATTGTGATGTCATTGTACTGTATCTTAAGTAAGGAGGAAACAACAGCAATCAGTTTCCTTTACCTGAAGTGAATAGGCATTGATATTGTGATCTCATCATACTTTATTTCTACTTTAAAGGAAAACAAAGCAATTATACTTCTATACCTAAAACAAGTAGATATTCACATTGTGATGTCATACTACTGTGTCTCAAAAATGATGGAAACAAAATGAATAATTTTCCTTTACCTGAAGTGAATAGACATTGTCATTGTGATGTCATAGTACTGTGTTTCAAGCAACATGGAAACAAGAGTAATAATTTTACTTAACCTGAAATGAATAGACATTGACATTATGATGTCATAATACTGTGATTCTAATTAAAAGGAAACGAGAGCAATTACACATCTATACTTGAAACAATTAGATTTTCACATTGTGATGTCATAGTACTGTCTCAGGCAAGAAGGAAACAAGAGCAAGAATTTTCTTTTACCTGAAGTGAATAGACATTGACATAGTGATGTCATAAAACTGTGATTCTAGTTAAAAGAAGAACGAATCAATCATACCTCTATACCTGAAACAATTAGATATTCACCTTGTGATATCATAGTGATGTGTCTCAAGCAAGAAGAAAACAAGAACAATACTTTTCATTTACCTGAAGTGAATAGACATAATCATTGTGATGTCATAGTACTGTGTCTCAAGCAAGAAGGAGTCAAGGGCAATAATTTTACTTTTCCTGAAGTGAATAGACATTGACATTGTGATGTCATAATATTGTGATTCTACTTAAAAGGAAAACAAAGCAATTATACTCCTATACCTGAAACAATTAGATATTCATCTTGTGATGTCATATTTCTGTGTCTCAAGCAAGAAGGAAACAAGATCATTAATTTTACTTACCTGAAGTTAATAGACAATGACATTGTGATGTCATAATACTGTGATACTACTTAAAAGGAAAACAGAGCAATAATACTTCTATACCTTAAACAATTAGATATTCACATTGTGATGTCATAGTACTGTGTCTCAAGCAAGACGGAAACAAGAAAAATAATTTTCCTTTACCTAAAGTGAATAGAAATTGTCATTGTTATGTTATAGTACTGTTTCTCAAGCAAGAAGGAAACAAGAGCAATAATTTTACTTAACCTGAAGTGAATAGGCATTTACATTGTGATGTCATAATACTGTGATTCTACTTAAAAGGTGCAATTCTACTTCTATACCTGAAACAATTAGATAGACACATTGTGATGTCATAGTACTGTGTCTCAAGCAAGAAGGAAACAAGAGAAATTATTTTCCTTTACCTGAAGTGAACAGGCATTAACATTGTGATGTCATAATACCGTGATTCTACTTAAAATGAAACAAAGCAATTATACTTCTATACCTGAAAAAAATAGATATTAACATTGTGATTTCATAGTACTGTGTCTCAAGCAAGAAGGAAACAAGAGCAATAATTTTCCTTTACCTGAAGTGAATAGGCATTGACATTGTGATGTCATAATACTGTGATTCTACTTAAAATGAAAACAAAGCTATAATACTTCTATACCTGAAACAATTAGATACTCACAGTGTAATGTCATAGTACTGTGTGTCAAGCAAGAAGGAAACAAGAGCAATTATTTTCCCTTTACCTGAAGTGAATATACCTTGACATTGTGATGTCATAGTACTGTGATTTTACTTAAAAGGAAAACAAAGTAATTATACTTCTATACCTGAAACAATTAGATATTCACATTGTGATATCATAGTTCTGTGTCTCAAGCAAGAAGGAATCAAGAGCAATAATTTTCCTTTACCGGAAGTGAATAGACATTGACATTGTGATGTCCCAATACTGTGATTCTACTTAAAAGGAAAGCAAAGCATTTATACTTTGTAACGGAAGCTAAGAAGAGACCGCGTCGCCTTCCGCCGTCATTCCCTGATCTCTCCCTCTCGACACCAGACAAGTGCCATCGGATACACCGGTTTAAGTAGGAACGGTCACTGAAACAGTCCCAGGAATGCTGGAAGCAGGGAAGCATGAGCAGTAGAGAGTGAGACCTCTACTCCTAGTCAAAGGATCACTGGAAAATATCGCAGGAACACAAGGATGAGAAGATGGAGTCCATGTCACCTCCTGAAAGCATACAAAGTCGGGTCACAGGAAGCTGGCAGCAGGCTGTCGACGATTCAGGATACTTGGTGCAGATGGGTATGACAGTGGACATTTTAAACCATAAGCAATACAAGACTCCAGGACTCCTTGTTCACTCAGAATAGGACTGATTTTATTTGAGCAAACCACACATTTATAAAAGTCAACTACATTGAAACATATGGGCCAACCAGACATAATAGGGTGAGGGGAAGAGATAATACAATCCAAACATAAGACAAGGGATCAATCACCAAATGGTAAGGGCTGACACAATGGGAGCATTAACAACGGTAATCAGATCACATCATAAAATACAGAGGACCACAGTTTCAGGTTATAAAATAGGTGACTCACAGACTGAGGGGCGTGAATGAATTAACACACACCAGGGGGTCTCAATACATCTTACAATATACAATACAATGGCTTGAGGGACTTTAATACACATTGGAATAATTAACCCCTCACTGCCCATTCACTTGGAAGCAAGCCAGCAGTCTAACACAGGGAAGTTTTGTGTAATAAAGTAAATTTTGCCTATTCACATAAAGTCTATACAAAGTCTTTCAGTGCACAACCAGGGCAATATGTCCACAGTCTCGGGGGTCCTTTGACTTACAATTCCAGGCTCAGACAAGGGCTCCAGTAACGGACTTCTATACCGGAAACAATTAGCTATTCAAATTGTGATGCCATAGTACTGTGTCTCAAGTAAGACGGAAACAAGAACAATAATTTTCCTTTACCTGAAGTGAATATATATGGACATTGTGATGTCATAATACTGTGATTTTACTTAAAAGGAAAACAGAGCAATTATACTTCTATACCTGAAACAATTACATTTTCACCTTGTTATGTCATAATACTGTCCCAAGCAAGAAGGAAACACGAGCAATAATTTTCCTTTACTTGAAGTGAATAAGCATTGCCACTTTGAAGTCATAATACAGTGATTCTCCTTCAACGAAATACAAAGCATAACTTCTATAACTGAAACAATTCAATAGTCACATTATGATGTCATTGTACGGTGTCTCAAGCAAGAAGGAAACAGAGCAATAATTTTCCTTTACCTGAAGTGAATAGGCATAAACATTGTGATGTCATAATACTGTGATTCTACTTAAAAGGAAAACAAAGAAATTATACGTCTATACCTAAAACAAATAGATATTCACATTATGATGTCATAGTACTGTGTCTCAAGCAAGAAGGAAAGGAGAGCAATGATTTTCATTAACCTGAGGTGAATAGACATTGAAATTGTGATGTCATTGTACTGTATCTCAAGTAAGGAGGAAACAACAGCAATCAGTTTCCTTTACCTGAAGTGAATAGGCATTGACATTGTGATGTCATCATACTTTATTTCTACTTTAAAGGAAAACAAAGCAATTATACTTCTATACCTAAAACAAGTAGATATTCACATTGTGATGTCATACTACTGTGTCTCAAGGATGATGGAAACAAAATCAATAATTTTCCTTTACCTGAAGTGAATAGACATTGTCATTGTGATGTCATAGTACTGTGTTTCAAGCAACATGGAAACAAGAGTAATAATTTTACTTAACCTGAAATGAATAGACATTGACATTATGATGTCATAATACTGTGATTCTACTTAAAAGGAAACGAGAGCAATTACACTTCTATACTCGAAACAATTCGATTTTCACATTGTGATGTCATAGTACTGTCTCAGGCAAGAAGGAAACAAGAGCAAGAATTTTCTTTTACCTGAAGTGAATAGACATTGACATAGTGATGTCATAAAACTGTGATTCTAGTTAAAAGGAGAACAAATCAATCATACTTCTATACCTGAAACAATTAGATATTCACCTTGTGATATCATAGTGATGTGTCTCAAGCAAGAAGAAAACAAGAACAATACTTTTCGTTTACCTGAAGTGAATAGACATAGTCATTGTGATGTCATAGTACTGTGTCTCAAGCAAGAAGGAGTCAAGGGCAATAATTTTACTTTTCCTGAAGTGAATAGACATTGACATTGTGATGTCATAATATTGTGATTCTACTTAAAAGGAAAACAAAGCAATTATACTCCTATACCTGAAACAATTAGATATTCATCTTGTGATGTCATATTTCTGTGTCTCAAGCAAGAAGGAAACAAGAGTATTAATTTTACTTTACCTAAAGTGAATAGAAATTGTCATTGTTATGTTATAGTACTGTTTCTCAAGCAAGAAGGAAACAAGAGCAATAATTTTACTTAACCTGAAGTGAATAGGCATTTACATTGTGATGTCATAATACTGTGATTCTACTTAAAATGAAAACAGTGCAATTCTACTTCTATACCTGAAACAATTAGATAGACACATTGTGATGTCATAGTACTGTCTCTCAAGCAAGAAGGAAACAAGAGAAATTATTTTCCTTTACCTGAAGTGAACAGGCATTAACATTGTGATGTCATAATACCATGATTCTACTTAAAATGAAACAAAGCAATTATACTTCTATACCTGAAACAATTAGATATTAACATTGTGATGTCATAGTACTGTGTCTCAAGCAAGAAGGAAACAAGAGCAATAATTTTCTTTTACCTGAAGTGAATAGGCATTGACATTGTGATGTCATAATACTGTGATTCTACTTAAAATGAAAACAAAGCTATAATATTTCTATACCTGAAACAATTAGATACTCACAGTGTGATGTCATAGTACTGTGTGTCAAGCAAGAAGGAAACAAGAGCAATTCTTTTCCCTTTACCTGAAGTGAATATACCTTGACATTGTGATGTCATAGTACTGTGATTTTACTTAAAAGGAAAAAAAAGTAATTATACTTCTATACCTGAAACAATTAGATATTCACATTCTGATATCATAGTTCTGTGTCTCAAGCAAGAAGGAATCAAGAGCAATAATTTTCCTTTACCGGAAGTGAATAGACATTGACATTGTGATGTCACAATACTGTGATTCTACCTAAAAGGAAAGCAAAGCATTTATACTTTGTAACGGAAGCTAAGAAGAGACCGCGTCGCCTTCCGCCGTCATTCCCTGATCTCTCCCTCTCGACACCAGACAAGTGCCATCGGATACACCGGTTTAAGTAGGAACGGTCACTGAAACAGTCCCAGGAATGCTGGAAGCAGGGAAGCACGAGCAGAAGAGAGTGAGGCCTCTACTCCTGGTCAAAGGATCACTGGAAAATATCGCAGGAACACAAGGATGAGAAGATGGAGTCCATGTCACCTCCTGAAAGCATACAAAGTCGGGTCACAGGAAGCTGGCAGCAGGCTGTTGACGATTCAGGATACTTGGTGCAGATGGGTATGAGAGTGGACATTTTAAACCATAAGCAATACAAGACTCCAGGACTCCTTGTTCACTCAGAATAGGACTGATTTTATTTGAGCAAACCACACATTTATAAAAGTCAACTACATTGAAACATATGGGCCAACCAGACATAATAGGGTGAGGGGAAGAGATAATACAATCCAAACATAAGACAAGGGATCAATCACCAAATGGTAAGGGCTGACACAATGGGAGCATTAACAACGGTAATCAGATCACATCATAAAATACAGAGGACCACAGTTTCAGGTTATAAAATGGGTGACTCACAGACTGAGGGGCGTGAATGAATTAACACACACCAGGGGGTCTCAATACATCTTACAATATACAATACAATGGCTTGAGGGACTTTAATACACATTGGAATAATTAACCCCTCACTGCCCATTCACTTGGAAGCAAACCAGCAGTCTAACACAGGGAAGTTTTGTGTAATAAAGTAAATTTTGCCTATTCACATAAAGTCTATACAAAGTCTTTCAGTGCACAACCAGGGCAATATGTCCACAGTCTCGGGGGTCCTTTGACTTACAATTCCAGGCTCAGACAAGGGCTCCAGTAACGGACTTCTATACCGGAAACAATTAGCTATTCAAATTGTGATGCCATAGTACTGTGTCTCAAGTAAGACGGAAACAAGAACAATAATTTTCCTTTACCTGAAGTGAATATATATGGACATTGTGATGTCATAATACTGTGATTCTACTTAAAAGGAAAACAGAGCAATTATACTTCTATACCTGAAACAATTACATTTTCACCTTGTTATGTCATAATACTGTCCCAAGCAAGAAGGAAACACGAGCAATAATTTTCCTTTACTTGAAGTGAATAAGCATTGCCACTTTGAAGTCATAATACAGTGATTCTCCTTCAACGAAATACAAAGCATTTATACTTCTATAACTGAAACAATTCAATAGTCACATTATGATGTCATTGTACGGTGTCTCAAGCAAGAAGGAAACAGAGCAATAATTTTCCTTTACCTGAAGTGAATAGGCATAGACATTGTGATGTCATCATACTTTATTTCTACTTTAAAGGAAAACAAAGCAATTATACTTCTATACCTAAAACAAGTAGATATTCACATTGTGACGTCATACTACTGTGTCTCAATGATGATGGAAACAAAATCAATAATTTTCCTTTACCTGAAGTGAATAGACATTGTCATTGTGACGTCATAGTACTGTGTTTCAAGCAACATGGAAACAAGAGTAATAATTTTACTTAACCTGAAATGAATAGACATTGACATTATGATGTCATAATACTGTGATTCTACTTAAAAGGAAACGAGAGCAATTACACTTCTATACTCGAAACAATTCGATTTTCACATTGTGATGTCATAGTACTGTCTCAGGCAAGAAGGAAACAAGAGCAAGAATTTTCTTTTACCTGAAGTGAATAGACATTGACATAGTGATGTCATAAAACTGTGATTCTAGTTAAAAGGAGAACAAATCAATCATACTTCTATACCTGAAACAATTAGATATTCACCTTGTGATATCATAGTGATGTGTCTCAAGCAAGAAGAAAACAAGAACAATACTTTTCGTTTACCTGAAGTGAATAGACATAGTCATTGTGATGTCATAGTACTGTGTCTCAAGCAAGAAGGAGTCAAGGGCAATAATTTTACTTTTCCTGAAGTGAATAGACATTGACATTGTGATGTCATAATATTGTGATTCTACTTAAAAGGAAAACAAAGCAATTATACTCCTATACCTGAAACAATTAGATATTCATCTTGTGATGTCATATTTCTGTGTCTCAAGCAAGAAGAAAACAAGAGTATTAATTTTACTTTACCTGAAGTGAATAGAAATTGTCATTGTTATGTTATAGTACTGTTTCTCAAGCAAGAAGGAAACAAGAGCAATAATTTTACTTAACCTGAAGTGAATAGGCATTTGCATTGTGATGTCATAATACTGTGATTCTACTTAAATGAAAACAGTGCAATTCTACTTCTATACCTGAAACAATTAGATAGACACATTGTGATGTCATAGTACTGTCTCTCAAACAAGAAGGAAACAAGAGAAATTATTTTCCTTTACCTGAAGTGAACAGGCATTAACACTGTGATGTCATAATACCGTGATTCTACTTAAAATGAAACAAAGCAATTATACTTCTATACCTGAAACAATTAGATATTAACATTGTGATGTCATAGTACTGTGTCTCAAGCAAGAAGGAAACAAGAGCAATAATTTTCCTTTACCTGAAGTGAATAGGCATTGACATTGTGATGTCATAATACTGTGATTCTACTTAAAATGAAAACAAAGCTATAATACTTCTATACCTGAAACAATTAGATACTCACAGTGTGATGTCATAGTACTGTGTGTCAAGCAAGAAGGAAACAAGAGCAATTCTTTTCCCTTTACCTGAAGTGAATATACCTTGACATTGTGATGTCATAGTACTGTGATTTTACTTAAAAGGAAAACAAAGTAATTATACTTCTATACCTGAAACAATTAGATATTCACATTGTGATATCATAGTTCTGTGTCTCAAGCAAGAAGGAATCAAGAGCAATAATTTTCCTTTACCGGAAGTGAATAGACATTGACATTGTGATGTCACAATACTGTGATTCTACTTAAAAGGAAAGCAAAGCATTTATACTTTGTAAGGGAAGCTAAGAAGAGACCGCGTCGTCTTCCGCCGTCATTCCCTGGTCTCTCCATCTCGACACCAGACAAGTGCCATCGGATACACCGTTTAAGTAGGGACGGTCACTGAAACAGTCCCAGGAACGCTGGAAGCAGGGAAGCACGAGCAGTAGAGAGTGAGGCCTCTACTCCTGGTCAAAGGATCACTGGACAATATCGCAGGAACACAAGGATGAGAAGATGGAGTCCATGTCACCTCCTGAAAACATACAAAGTCGGGTCACAGGAAGCTGGCAGCAGGCTGTTGACGATTCAGGATACTTGGTGCAGATGGGTATGAGAGTGGACATTTTAAACCATAAGCAATACAAGACTCCAGGACTCCTTGTTCACTCAGAATAGAACTGATTTTATTTGAGCTAACCACACATTTATAAAAGTCAACTACATTGAAACATATGGGCCAACCAGACATAATAGGGTGAGGGGAAGAGATAATACAATCCAAACATAAGACAAGGGATCAATCACCAAATGGTAAGGGCTGACACAATGGGAGCATTAACAACGGTAATCAGATCACATCATAAAATACAGAGGACCACAGTTTCAGGTTATAAAATAGGTGACTCACAGACTGAGGGGCGTGAATGAATTACCACACACCAGGGGGTCTCAATACATCTTACAATATACAATACAATGGCTTGAGGGACTTTAATACACATTGGAATAATTAACCCCTCACTGCCCATTCACTTGGAAGCAAGCCAGCAGGGAAGTTTTGTGTAATAAAGTAAATTTTGCCTATTCACATAAAGTCTATACAAAGTCTTTCAGTGCACAACCAGGGCAATATGTCCACAGTCTCGGGGGTCCTTTGACTTACAATTCCAGGCTCAGAAAAGGGCTCCAGTAACGGACTTCTATACCGGAAACAATTAGCTATTCAAATTGTAATGCCATAGTACTGTGTCTCAAGTAAGACGGAAACAAGAACAATAATTTTCCTTTACCTGAAGTGAATATATATGGACATTGTGAGGTCATAATACTGTGATTCTACTTAAAAGGAAAACAGAGCAATTATACTTCTATACCTGAAAAAATTAGATTTTCACATTGTGATGTCATACTACTGTCTCAAGCAAGAAGGAAACAAGAGCAATAAATTTCCTTTACCTGAAGTGAATAAGCATTGCCACTGCGATGTCATAACACTGTGATTCTACTTAAAAGAAAAATAAAGCAATTATATGTCTATACCTCAAGCAATTAGATATTTACATTGTGATGTCATAGTACTGTGTCCCAACGAAGAAGGAAACAAGAGCAATCTTTTTCCTTTACCTGAAGTGAATAGACATTGAAATTGTGATGTCATAGTACTGTGTCTCAAGTAAGAAGAAAACCAGAGCTATCATTTTCCTGTACCTGAAGTGAATACGCATTGACATAGTGATGTCATAATATTGTGATTTTACTTAAAAGGAAAACAAAGCAATCACACTTCTATACTAAAACAATTAGATATTCACATTGTGATGTCTTACTACTGTGTCTCAAGCAAGCAGGAAACAAGAACAATCATTTACCTTTACCTAAAGAGTATAGACATTGCCATTGTGATGTTACAGTACTGTTTCTCACACAAGAAGGAAAAAAGAGCAATAATTTAACTTAACCTGAAGTCAATAGACATTGACATTCTGATGTCATAATACTGTGGTTCTACTTAAAAGGAAAACATTCCAATTATACTTCTATAGCTGAAACAATTAGATATTCACTTTGTGATGTCATAGTACTGTATCTCAAGTAAGAAAGAAACAAGAGCAATCATTTCCCTTTACATGAAGTGAATAGACATTGACATTGTGATGTCATAGTACTGTGTCTCAAGCAAGAAGGATACAAGAACAATAATTTTCCTTTACCTGAAGTGAATAGACATTGACATTGTGATGGTAGAATACTGTGATTCTACTTAAAAGGAAACCAGAGCAGTTATACTTCTATACCTGAAACAATTAGAAATTCACATTGTGATGTCATAGTACTGTGTCTCAAGGAAGAATGAAACAAGAGCAATAATTTTCCTTTACCTGAAGTGAATAAGCATTGCCATTGTGATGTCATAATACTGTGATTCTACTTTAAAGGAAAACAAAACAATTATACTTCTATACCGGAAACAATTAGATATTCATGTTGTGATGTCATACTATTCTGTCTCAAGAAAGAAGGAAACAAGAGCAATACTTTTCCTTAAACTAAAGTGAATAGAAATTGTCATTGTTATTTTATAGTACTGTTTCAAAAGCAAGAAGAAAACAAGAGCAATAATTTTACTTAACCTGAAGTGAAAGACATTTACATTGTGATGTCATAATACTATGATTCTACTTAAAAGGAAAACAGTGCAATTCTACTTCTATACCTGAAACAATTAGATATTCACATTGTGATCTCATAGTACTGTGACTCATGCAAGAAGGAAACGAGCAACAATTTTCCATTACCTGAAGTGAATAGACATTGTAATTGTGATGTCATAATACTGTGATTCTACTTAAAAGGTAAACAAAGCTATTATACGGCTATATCTCAAACAATTAGATATTCACATTGTGATGTCATAGTACTGTGTCTCAAGGAAGATGGAAACAAGAGCAATAATTTTCCTTTACCTGAAGTGAAAAGACATTGATATTGTGATGTCATAGTACTATGTCTCAAGTAAGAAGGAAACAAGAGTAATAATTTTCCACTAACTGAAGTGAATAGACATTGTAATTGTGATGTCTATTACTGTGATTCTACTTAAAAGGAAAACAAATCACTTATACTTCTATACCTAAAACAATTAGATATCCACATTGTGATGTCATACTACTGTCATAGTATTGTGTCTCAAGCAAGCAGGAAACAAGAAGAATACTTTTACTTTACCAGAGATGAGTAGGCATTAACATTGTGATTTCATAATACTGTGATTCTACTTAAAAAGAAAACAAAGCAATTATACTTCTATACTGGAAACAATTAGATATTCACATTGTGATGTCATACTATTCTGTCTCAAGAAAGAAGGAAAAAAGAGCAAAAATATTCATTTACCTGAAGTGAATAGACATCGTAATTGTGATGTCTATTACTGTCTATAACTTTCCTTAACCTAAAGTGAATAGAAATTGTCATTGTTATGTTATAGTACTGTTTCAAAAGCAAGAAGGAAACAACAGCAATATTTTTTCTTAACCTGAAGTGAAAGACATTTACATTGTGATGTCATAATACTGTGATTCTACTTAAAAGGAAAACAGTGCAATTCTACTTCTATACCTGAAACAAATAGCTATTCACATTATGATCTCATAGTACTGTGTCTCAAGCAAGAAGGAAACGAGCAATTATTTTCCTCTACCTTAAGTGAATAGGCATTAACATTGTGATGCCATAATACTTTGAATCTACATAAAAGGAAACAAAGCAATTATATTTCTATAAACTGAAACAATTAGATATTCACATTGTGATGTCATACTACTGTCATAGTATTGTGTCTCAAGCAAGAAGGAAACAAGAGCAATACTTTTACTTTACCAGAGATGAGTAGGCATTAACATTGTGATGTCATAAGACAGTGATTCTAAAGAAACAAAGCAATTATACTTCTATACCTGAAACAATTAGAAATTCACATGGTGATGTCATACTACTGTGTCTCAAGAAAGAAGGAAACAACGGCAAAAATGTTCCTTTACCTGAAGGGAATAGACTTTGTAATTGTGATGTCATAGTACTGTGTCTCAGGCAAGAAGGAAAAAAGCAACACTTTTCCTTTACCTGAAATGAATAGACATTGACATTGTGATGTCATAATACTGTGATTCTACTTTAAAAGAAAACAAAGCAATTATACTCCTATACCTAAAACAATTAGATATTCACATTGTGATGTCATACTACTGTGTCTCAAGAAAGAAGGAAACAAGAGCAATTATTTTACTTAACCTGAAGTTAAAAGACATTAACATTGTGATGTCATAATACAATGATTCTTCTTAAAAGAAAAACAAACCAGTTATACTTCTATACCTTAAACAATTAGATATTCACATTGAGATGTCATAGTACTGTGTCTCAAGTAAAAAGGAAACAAGAGCAATACCTTTCCATTACCTAAAGTGAATAGACATTGATATTGTGATGTCATAGTACTGGGATTCTACTTAAAAGGAAAACATTGCAATTATACTTCTATACCTGAAACAATTAGATATTCATATTGTGAAGTCATAGCACTGTGTCTTAAGCAAGAAGGAAACAAGAGCAACAATTTTCCTTTACACGAAGTGAATAAGCATTGCTACTGTGATGTCATAATACTGTGATTATACTTAAAAGGAAAACAAAGCAATTACATGTCTATGGCTGAAGCAATTAATTATTCACATTATATTTTCACAGCACTGTGTCTCAAGCAAGAAGGAAACAAAAGCAATAATTTTCCTTTACATGAAGTAATAGACATTGACATTGTGATGTCATAATACTGTGATTCTACTTAAAAGGAAAACATTGCAATTATACTTCTATAGCTGAAACAATTAGATATTCACATTGTGATGTCATAGTACTTTATCTCAAGCAAGAAGGAAACAAGAGCAATCATTTCCCTTTACATGAAGTGAATAGACATTGACATTGTGATGGTATAATACTGTGATTCTACTTAAAAGGAAACCAGAGCAATTATACTTCTATACCTGAAACAATTAGAAATTCACATTGTGATGTCATAGTACTGTGTCTCAAGAAAGAAGGAAACAAGAGCAATAATTTTACTTAACATGCAGTGAATAGACATTGACATTGTGATGTCATACTACTGTGATTCTACTTAAAAGGAAAAGAGCAATTATACTTCTATACCTGAAACAATTAGATATTTACATTGTGATATCGTAGTACTGTGTCTCAGGCAAGAAGAAAACAAAAGCAATACTTTTCCTTTACCTGAAATTAATGTACACTGACATTGTAATGTCATAATACTGTGATTTTACTTAAAAAGAAAACAAAGCAATTATACTCCTATACCTAAAACAATTAGATATTCACATTGTGATGTCATACTACTGTGTCTCAAGAAAGAAGGAAACAAGAGCAATTATTTTACTTAACCTGAAGTTAATAGACATTAACATTATGATGTCATAATACAATGATTCTTCTTAAATGGAAAACAAACCAATTATACTTCTATACCTTAAACAATTAGATATTCATATTGCAATGTCATAGTATTGTGTCTTAAGCAAGAAGGAAACAAGAGCAATCATTTTCCTTTACCCGAAGTGAATAAGCATTGCTATTGTGATGTCATAATACTGTGATTATACTTAAAAGGAAAACAAAGCAATTATATGTCTATGCCTGAAACAATTAATTATTCACATTGTATTTTCACAGCACTGTGTCTCAAGCAAGAAGGAAACAAAAGCAATAATTTTCCTTTACATGAAGTAATAGACATTTACATTGTGATGTCATAGTACTTATTCTCAAGCAAGAAGGAAACAAGAACAATAATTTTACTTTACCTGAAGTGAATAGATATGGACATTGTGATGTCATAATACTGTGATTCTACTTAAAAGGAAAACAAAGCAATTATACTTCTATACCGGAAACAATTAGATATTCACATTGTGAAGTCATCGTACTATGACTAAAGCAAGAAGGAAACAAGAGCAATAATTTTCCATTACCTGAAGTGAAAAGACATTGTAAATGTGATGTCATAATACTGTGATTCTACTTCAAAGGTAAACAAAGCTATTAGACGTCTATACCTCAAACAACTAGATATTCACATTGTGATGCCATAGTACTGTATCTCAAGGAAGATGGAAACTAGAGAAACCATTTTCTTTTACCTAAAGTGAATAGACATTGAAATTGTGATGTCATAGTACAGTGTCTCATGTAAAAAAGAATCAAGACCAATAATTTCCTTTACCGAAATGAATAGAAATTGTCATAATGATGTTATAGTATTGTTTGTCAAGCAAGAAGGAAACAAGAGCAATAATTTTCCTTTACCTAAAGTGAAGAGATATGGACATTGTGATGTCATAATACTGTGATTCTACTTAAAAGGAAAACAAAGCAATTATACTCCTATACCTAAAACAATTAGATATTCACATTGTGATGTCATACTATTGTGTCTCAGTCAAGAAGGAAACAAAAGCAATACTTTTCCTTTACCTGAAATGAATAGACATTTACATTGTAATGTCATAATACTGTGATTCAACTTAAAAGGAAAACAGTACAATTCTATTTATATACCTGAAACAATTAGATATTTATATCGTGATGTCATAGTACTGTGTCTCAAGCAAAAAGGAAACAAGAGCAATAATTTTCCTTTACATGAAGTGAATAGGCATTAACATTGTGATGTCATAATACTGTGATTCTACTTAAAAGGAAACAGAGCAATTATACTTCTATACCTGAAACAATTAGATATTCACATTGTGATGTCATACTACTGTGTCTCAAGAAAGAAGGAAACAAGAGCAAAAATGTTCATTGACCTGAAGTGATTAGACATTGTAATTGTAATGTCTATTACTTTGATTCTACTTAAAAGGAAAACAAAAAAATTATACTTCTATACCTAAAACAATTATATATTCACATTGTGATGTTATACTACTGTGTCTCAAGAAAGAAGGAAACAAGAGCAATAATTTTACTTTACTTGAAGTTACTAGACATTGACATTGTCATGTCATAATACTGTGATTGTACGAAAAAGGAAAACAGAGCAATTATACTTCTATACCTGAAACAATTAGATCCTCACATTGTGATCTCATAGTACTGTGTCTCAAGCAAGAAGGACACAAGAACAATAATTTTCCTTTACCTGAAGTGAATAGGCATTAACATTGTGATGTCATAATACAGTGATTCTACTTAAAAAGAAAACAAAGCAATTATACTTCTACACCTGAAATACGTATATATTCACATTGTGATGTCATACTACTGTGTCTCAAGAAAGGAAACAAGAAGGAAACAAGAGCAAAAATGTTCCTTTACCTGAAGTGAATAGACATTGTAATTGTGATGTAATACTACTGTGTCTCAAGCTAGAAGGAAACAAGAGCAATAATTTTACTTAACCTGAAGTGAATAGACACTGACTTTGTGATGTCATAATACTGTGATTCTACTTAAAAGTAAAATAGAGCAATTATACTTCTATACCTTAAACAATTAGGGGCTCGATTTAAAGGCAGCCGTTAGCAAAAAAAATCACTAACGGGTGCGTTAAGTGTCATGTTGCAATTCAAAGATCCGTCTAAACAACAGCTAACGGCAGTTGCAGAATCCTTACGGCCGATACACTAACGTGCATTCAGACACATGGAACAACATAGCCCAGAGCTATTCAAAGGCTTGCGGTACTGCTAACGGCTGAAAAAAAGACACACCTAACGGCTAAAAGTTAAGACCCACTTTTTTTAGCCGTTAGACACTTAACGGCCAAAACAAAACACCCGTTACAGAGGAAAACACACCAAATGCTTACCGCACAACCATGTAAATGGGAAAATTAACCCGTGCAATGCCAAAACAACACAAAAACATGCACACACAACACAAATCACTACACAAACAACAACAACCAACATCACAGGGACAACAACACACAAAAACAACAACACAACATGGCACGGAACAATGGGGGTCATCACACAAAGCGGACACCTGCAAATACAAGCTCACCTGGGCAACATCAACACGCCACCTGCACCCCACAACTGCACGTCCGCAAATGGCACACACAGAACAAGCACAACACACCACATCTTATAACACACACACACCTGCTAACACTTACCTGGACAAAAACAACTCACCATTGGTCAGCACTCACCTCATCAACACACCTACACAACGCCCTAGCAAGTACTTAAAGGGACAACTCAACACACTCACTTGTGGCTTGTTTTCCACTCAGGGAGGGAGAGAGAGATAGAGATAGAGAGAGATAGAGAGAGATAGAGAGAGAGAGAGACAGATAGAGAGAGCAAACAGTATGTTGGGTTACATATTGTTGCGAAGGCTGCGGAGAAGGCGTGCAAGGGAGAGAGCTGGGGAACATCAGCAACCTCCAAGCACGCCTCATCAACAGCCTCCACCTGTTGCAAGTGAGGAGGCTCTGGCTCAGCAGCCACACAGGAGCCCATCCCCACCCGGAGGACACCTGCCTGCAGATGCACAGCTGCAGCAACAGGATGCTCCCCAGCTGCCACAGGGACCCCTGCAGCAGCCCAGGATGCATAGACGACCACCAAGGCCCAGGGTATACCGTCCAAGGGTCACTCTCTTTGGAATGACCGATGACGAGGTTATTGATCGCTACAGGTTGAGGCCACACAGCATCATAGCCCTGTATGAGGTCATCAAGGAGCAGGTGGATCCCATATGCACCCATAACCATGCTCTAACTGGCCTTCAAAAACTCCTGTGTGCCATACACTTCATGGCAAGTGGCGCCTTTCAGTCGACAGAGGGTTACGCATCTGGCATGTCCCAGGCCACATTCTCCAGGGTGCTGGCCCAGGTCTTGCCAGCCCTCAAAGCCAAGGCCAGTACCTACATACGTTTCCCCATCACCGATATGGAGTGGACACATCTGAAGCAGGGCTTCTATGCAAGGGGAGGCATGCCCAGGGTCATGGGTGCAATAGATTGCACCCATGTCCGTATCAAAGCACCAGCACGTCAGGGACATATGTTCCTGAACCGCAAAAACTTCCACTCCATGAATGTGCAGATGGTGTGTGACAGCAACCTGGCCATAATGAATGTCTGTGCGAAATTTCCCGGGAGCTGTCACGATTCACATATACTCAGAAATTCATCTGTGCAGAGGGATTTCGAAAATGGGACCTATACAGGCGGATGGCTTCTGGGTGAGATAACAGCACCAAATGACACCACATACACATGTGCTAGTACGTTCACCACAGAAAACAACATTTACACAATATGTGCTCCTTGTCACACCATGTCACTCACTTTCCACAGGTGATGCTGGCTATGGATGCAAGCCATGGCTCCTCACCCCGGTCGCCAATCCCCAAAACGATGCCCAGGAACGATATAACCAGGCTCATGCCAGAACACGGAATGCCATTGAGCGGACCTTCGGCCTCCTCAAGTCCCGATTCCGATGTCTGGACCACTCAGGGGGAGCATTGCAGTATGCACCAGGCAAGGTCTGCGACATCATCGTGGCATGTGCCATCCTACATAATATCGCGGTGGACACCAGACTTATCGACGATGTCCATCCCCCACCCAGACCTGAAGACCCTGTGGATATCGTTGAGTGTGAGGAAACCCCAACAGGGATGCAGACAAGGGACAGATTGATCAGGGATCACTTCTGCTGTGAGTATAATACATGTATGCACACAATCCATGCATACACACCCACCACAACACACATGTTCTGTTTCACCCCACAGGATCAGTGACACAGCCCTGTCACTGGCTGCAGTATGGACCACCAGCATCAACTATTCCGTGGACCAGTCAGATTGGGCCTAGAGATTCCGAATACACCTGACAACCTGTCGTCCATGTTGATACTGCTACCTCAAGGATATCATGCATGCCCCCCCTGGAAACCAAGGTACAACACTTTAACCTTGTTCAGCATATCCCACAGCTCCCTAGGCACCAACTAAAGTGTTCTGCTAGGATCAGACCCATAGCAACCATGGTACCCCTGTAGCAAGGGAGTCTCATCCAAGCCAATGCATCGGATAGAACTCTGTCACATAAGGGGTTCAGGGGGCATTCGTGGGGACATGGGACCAGTAGCTTGCTACAGTTGAATAAAGCAGCAGAGGGGTGGATCGACAGTAATAGTGTGTTACACAACATGGAGCTCATGAAATGTGGATCACATCTCCATGGACACCATGCTGCCCTGTGTGTGTGTGTATGTGTGTGCAGTGATATGTGCCCCAGAAAGAAATACACACATTAACAAATATGTCCTACTAGCTCCATGAACCAAACATATTTGGCCTGTCTCTGACAGTGGCAGCCCAAATATATTGTTTTCAGGAAGCTATTAGGACATATTTGTTGATGTGTGTAACCATGTCAGGGGCAAATATCCCTAAGGATGGTTAACATCCCCTTAGTTCCCCCCATGATGGTTCATAGACCAGTACACAACACATTACAAAGCAGTGGTTTGTGTAGACTTATGTAACGGGAAAGATTAAGAGGATCATGATGTTGTAGCTGTTGCATGACGATCACTTCGAGGGTGATGTTCCAAATCCTGTCCTCTTGTCCCACAGGCATCCATAGCACGATCCATCCTTGAACAGAGGAGTTTCCATATGACTGGACTGAAGTCTGGACAACACTTCCATGAAGCTGACCCCTTGGCGTTCCAAGTGATTGTGTTGGTGATGCAATGTTTGACCTGATGTTCACAGCAACCTCTACTGGAACATTCACATATGGACACAAATTTATGTGTGTACTAACATCCAGGTATCAGACCTGTACAGTAAGACTGCTCATACACAGATGCCAAACGATGTAGACAACACATGAGCAGTTCACTAGCATTTCTAATGTATTCCTATTTAGTTCAGATGTACCTTTTTGTGCTCATACAAGTGTTTAATGCATATTGGCTACATACACAAGAAACATCACTACTCAATCCGTGTCTGTATGAATGAATGTTGGATCAAACACCTGTCAATGTGGAACCGTACCCAAGGCTAGAGTATCCCTCATACAAAGGAAGGCATGATTTACATCACAGGAGTCCACTAGTTGCCTGACCATGAGTGGACTTTGTGATGTATACATGCAATGACATGATGGCAGTGATACACTGATGTGTGTTGTGAGTGATTAGCTGGTGATACAGGGGACACACTTCCACTGTGATGTGATGTCCATGGTTTGTGTGTTGCTCAATATAATCAATGTCCTGAGATTGCTGTAGGTTGTCATATCTCAGTACATGGGCTACATCAACAAAAACAACCATGTGGACAAGTGTTATTACTGGTGAAGTGTGTTATAACCTTAGTTAAACAACAACACAACTTAAAGGGATAGTAAACCCTGAAAATAAGTTTATTTCACATTGTAGCCCTTTAAAAACCATGAAAAATGATATCAGTCTTATCTACCAAACATATATGATTTGGGATATAAGACTTATATCATTTTACATGTTTTTTTAAGGGCTACAATATAGAATGAACTTATTTTCAAGGTTTACTATCCCTTTAATACATAAGCCAATGCTCAGCCTAAGGTTCCAATGTGCGTGCTACACAATGAAATCTTAGGAAGATTTTTGGGTTATGCAGTAAGTTAGGCTGTGATTCAAACTCCTGTTGTGCAACTGACTTGCTGGAGAACACAATGCTCACCCTAGGATCACAATGTGTAACACACACATTGAGATCCTAGGGTGTACATTGTGTTCCCCAGTATGTCAGCTGCACAATAGAATTTTGATTTAAAGACCATATTGATGCATGTTCAATCTGTCCTGCTTGTTATTTCCCTGCTAAGTCGCATAGCTGTTAGTTTGGTTTTCCCCTCAAACA
Source organism: Rhinophrynus dorsalis (assembly GCA_037306005.1). Taxonomy (NCBI): domain Eukaryota; kingdom Metazoa; phylum Chordata; class Amphibia; order Anura; family Rhinophrynidae; genus Rhinophrynus; species Rhinophrynus dorsalis. Next base: position 173,193,515 of record CM074722.1, read on the forward strand.
CAACAATTGATGCAGACGAATGTTCAGTGTTGCACCAGTTGTTGTGCTAAGGGGTATGTTCTGATCAAATCTGACACACATCATGGCCATGTAACACTGTTGTGTTATATGGCTACAGGGATGGGTTACCAGGTGAATTTGGACAACGGTGTGGGTGTGTGTGAACCCATGTTGTAACATCACACAAACATTTCCCCCAGGCAGGAGTTGAGTTCACTGCATTGTTTGGCAATGCATTGGAGACAACCCTGCCACCCAATCTATAAGTGATTACACAGCAGATCAGACAGGATTCAAAAGCACAATTTTCATTTATTGAGGGGGCAGATGACAGGTTGGGCCTTTCATTTCTTTTTTTTTGGGGGGGGGGCCTTAGACTTGGTGCCAGAGGTGGATGCCCTGGCTGATTGCCTTGTCACCCTCTGTCCCCTAGGTGTGGCTTCTGGGGTAACACTGGAAGGGGTGGTGGGTGCAGTGGACCCCTCTGTGGAACGCAGGTTCTCCCTCTCCATCCTCAGGTTCTCCCTGCGGTTAATCTCTCGCAACTCCACAAGCACCTGTGCAAACATGTCCATCATCCCCGTATGTATCTGGTGGAGTTGTGTGTTCCCCCTGGCAACCTCTGACTCCAGAGCTTGGATTCTGGTCTCCAACCTGTTCGTGTTCCTCCGGGATTCCCTCCGGTTCCTCGTGAGGTTGTCGTTGGTGGCGTGGGTTGCCCGGAGCTGTCCTCTTTGAAGGGCCATGCACTCAGCCTCCAGATCTGGGGTGCGTTGACTGCTGGAGATGGGAGTGGCCGGTGACACATGTGCTGTTTCCCCAGCTTCAGCTGTCTCCTCAGCCTCTGTTTCCCCAGCTTCAGCTGTCTCCTCAGCCTCTGTTTCCCCAGCTTCAGCTGTCTCCTCAGCCTCTGCTTCAACAGGTTCAGCTGTCTCCTCAGCCTCTATCTCCCCAGCCTCTGCTGTCTCCTCTGCTGGTACTGGGTGTGCTGTGGCTGCTACTGCTGTTTGTGTCGGTGGAGTGGCTTGCACAGACGGTGTGTGGGTGCCCACCACATCAAGGGACCCACTGCTGCCCACTGATGTCTGTGCTGGTTGAGGTGGTGGGGTGAACAAGTCCCTTGGCTGAGGGCGCTGGGGCTCCCCAATCAGGCCCAGGTGTTGGTAGTCAAGTGGCCAAGGGTCATACCTTGGCCAGTGGTAGGTGCTTGGCCCCCACCTGGGATCATACCTGGGGCCATGCTGGGGAGCCATCCAGGAGGGTAGATCCATCTCGGTGGAATATGGCCCATATTGGCTGGTGGCCACATTCCCGGGCAGCCATTGCCTCCCTGGTGGTGGTGGTGCTGCTGCTGGAGGGTAATAGCTCCCGGTGCTAGTGGGATGCATCCATCTCTCCCCCTGAATCCAGCCGCTGTACATTTGTCGAGCATCCTGTGGTGGGGCAGCCAGTTGAGAGGCAGGCAGTTGAGAGGCAGGCAGTTGAGAGGCAGGCAGTTGAGAGGCAGCCAGTTGAGAGGCAGGCAGTTGAGAGGCAGGCAGTTGAGAGGCAGCCAGTTGAGAGGCAGCCAGTTGAGAGGCAGCCAGTTGAGAGGCAGGCAGTTGAGAGGCAGGCAGTTGAGAGGCAGCCAGCTGAGAGGCAGGCAGTTGAGAGGCAGGCAGTGGTGATGCAGCCAGTTGGGGAGGAGGTGTGGTGGTTGTAGACGCTTCCCAGTGGCTAGTCCCCTCCTCTGTATCCTCCTCACTGGGTGGTGTGGTCGGCTCCTCCACGGGCTCCTGCTGCGATGGAGGCCCATAAGCTGTGTGGAGAATTGAGATTGTGTGATTAGTAAACGTAGCCATGATGGGATTAATGGGATACTAATACATGAAATGCAGAAAGGGAAATATATGTTTTGTGGTTTATCACCCTGAGTGAAACAAGGGTACTCCCACTGCTGGAGGAGGTTTTTGTTCAAAAAGTCTCCCAGCTCAGAGTAAAATTGCTTTGGTGCTATATCCCAGTGGCCTGAAGTTGTACATTGGCACTGTTGCTACATTATCCTATGAGAATTTATTGCGTCTGGACGTAAGCTGTCCATAGGATGGTCTAGCAACATCGCCATTTTAGAGTTCCAGGCCACTGTGATATTGCCGCTGGAGTAGTCAACTATGAGCTGTGCTACATTTTGAATGAAACACCTTTGAGCAGTGGGAATACCCTTGTTTTGCTCGGGGGATGAACCCTGCAATATATTTTTCTTTTCACATGTTAGGTATTACTATCCCTTTAACGGAATAGCAATGGTTAATTTCACCATGATGTAATATTGTAGGCATTGTAAGAGATAGATGTGGATCGATGTTAGTCCTATCCCTCCAACCCACATGGTTAGACAGATATTGCTCTATTTGACAGTCATTTTGACATGTTTGACAGTCATTTCACCACACAGAGGCTCTTCAGCAGAGCCTAAATTGCCCCATTCAGAGATGTAAACCTCATTGGAATGGTGAACAGAGTGTGCTTGCAAACCTGGCACACTTTGTTGACCATCTCAAAGATGTCTCCATCTCTGAATGGGGCAATTTAGGCTCTGCTGAAGAGCCTCCGTGTGTTCTAATGACTGGAATCTCCAGCTGTCAAATAGAGCGATATCTGTCTAACCATGAGGGTTGGCGGGATAGGACTAACATGGATCCACATGTTGGTGAAATTAACAATTGCTATGCTATTACAGTTACATACAAGGAGAAATGGTCATATATGCATGTGGATGTGTACCTTTCATATGGATATGAATATATCCTTTCCAGATATGAAGCCAGAGATCATTTCAGTAGGTGTGATTGCCTTACTGGCTATATATGTGCACCCATCAAAATATACATTGGATTGATATGATGGATATGAGCATACCTCGTATATCCCATCTACGTAGAGTGGGATATACTAGGTATGTGTATTTGGATGGTATCAATGTAAGTTAGTTTCTGATGGATGCACATATCTGGCCAGTAGGGCAATCACAGGCAGTGAGATGATCTCTGGGTTCACATCGTGTTGGGACATATTTTGAGCCATTTGAAAGGTACATATCTGACCATTTTCTTTGTGTGCATATCTTTGTTTGAACAGATGTGCAGTGGGAATCAAGTGTTATTCAACCTTATCTTCTTAGCTGATCCCGTCCAATTCACAATTTTTCATTACTTGACAGGTGACTCTCTGGTTGTCAGGATCATATCCTATGCATTTCATTGTAGGGCATGGGATACCACCCTGGCAATCAGAGATTGATGAACTGGACAGGATCCTGTCCATGTCGTGTGTTCCAGTTGAATCCTGAAGGGCAACAATCACGCCAGTAGTGAGGGATATCTCTGATTGAGGCCTGTTTTTCTTTGAGTATGAGCCCATCCATCCTTCTGAGTGAGGCAACCATACTCAATCCGAGATATCTAACATTCATGGCCTGTTGGTGACCAAGGTACAATGGATGATATTTGGTTCCCATGTGTATCCTGCAAACAGTGTCTGGTGTACCATCCATCCATGGCATCAGCACCCCTGAGGATCCATGTGGGAATCAGATGTGAGATATGTCATTTGAAGTTAGGGTAAATGATTGCAGACACAACACCAAGGCCTACTTTTTCCCCCTTTAATTCTGGGGTATTGTTTGAGGCCTGTGTGTTGCACATACAAGCAGTTATTCTCAGTGCCACTGTGATGTGTGACCTGCTCCATCCTTTTTGTGATTCAGTAAGCGGTGTTGTTGACATGATGGAGTGTACATAATGCTGACTTCTCCAGTGATCTCATTTCCCCATTTCCAGTGTTTTCTATGGAGTGTATACGATGGGACCTTAGCAACTTGATTCATGTTATTGCATATTCTCCATAGGCTAACACTGGTATTGGTGAAATGAGGATGTGTGAGGGTGAATTTCTCTCCACCATGTGTTTGTCACCGCTTAGTGAATGTCCCCTGTGTAGCATGTGATCGTTGGCCTATTGACTTGATTGTTGTCTGGTTAACCCTTTGAGTCCCAGAGGGGTTGCCAAAGCATTGTTGATCGATGCATTGATGATCCCTCTAGCACTCAAGGGGTTAAGTGCTGACATCCCAGCGGGGACATGGGTGACATTGTGTGTGAACAGTGATGACAGTCGACATTTGGAACTGCATGGTTTGTGTACTGTGTGTGATGAGCACAGCGACAGGAGGGTTGAAGTAGGACTTGGACAGGTTTGTTCCAAGTTGGACCTTGATATTTGTCCTTGTGTTGTGTCCTGTTTTTAACCCTCAGGGTGCTGTGTTGGTGCAGTTGTGTGCATGAATGATGGACATGTGTTGAGGTGTGAGTGTGTGTGCAGCTGGTGTTGGTTACTGTAGTGTGTTGTTCTGTAGTGTTGCACTTACCGGTAGTGTGGAGGGTCCTCTCATCCCCAGTGTCAGCTCCTCCAACAACCCCCTCGATCAGGGTTGGGGACATATTCTGGCGCACCATCTCCTCCCAGCCGCAGAAGGTGATAGGGACAGGTGGGCCACCTCCAGTGCCTCGGGCGTGCTTGGCGAGTTCGGAGAGCTTGGTCTTGACCACCCTCCGGCAGTCGCCCCATCGCTTCTTGATGGACTCCACGTCCCGTCTGCATGGAGCCACCGCGTTGACCCGGCTGCAGATCTGGTTCCAGGCTGCTTTCCTCCTCGCTGACAGGCCAGGGACCTTCGCTGTCGGGTGGAGAACACTCTGCCTCTCCAGGACAGCTTCCACAAGAGCCGTGTTCTCCTCCTCTGTATACTTTGGGTCTCTGATCCTGGCCTCATCAGCTCCGGCATGGGATGACTCAGAGCCGGAGTGCCCTGCCTGGTCTGACCCTGACTGTGTGGGGTGCTCCCCAGCAACTACCCCTCGTCCCACTGCAGGTTCTGTCCCTGTCCTGCGTGTTCCTGCTCTTGTGGGCCGGGTCCCCCTCCGCCCTGCGGATCTCCCTCTCCCACCCCTGCTCTGCTGAGGGATCCCCTCCTGATCTTCCTCCTCCTCCACTACTCTCCCCATCCCTCTCTCCTGTCCTCCTCTCCTCGCCATCATTCACCCAGTCACACCCAGGCACTCCCACAGGCCCTCACAGACACACTCGATCCAGTCACTCTCTGTCACACACTTTCACTCCCAGATTCACACTGTCAAAAATAAAAGTAAAATGTGTGAGGTGTTATAAAATAAAAGGACTATGTGTATGTATGTATGTGTATGTGTTTGTATGTGTGTATGTAATATGTGCAAAGGTGTGCTATGTGTCGTATTCTGTGCAATGCTCTCCTCTCTCCAAACTCCAAAACTCCTCTACCTCCAATGAACGCTCCTGTCTCCCTCTCTCTGATCACTATCCTCCGCTCCTGGGTCCTGATATCTGGCTCTGAAGAACTCGATAACAGACAGTGTGTGGCGGTTATTTTTGGGTATATATAGGTGTATTTGAAGTTATTTGATACATTGGGGCTTTGGGATTGGATGTGTGTTTGAATTTGTTTTGGCATCAATCATGGTTGCTTGACAACGGCAGCCGTTATGTTACATGTTGTTTGGAGCTCAGTTATCGTGTGATTTGTCCGCCCGTTGTGCATTAACATGAGCGACAACGGGTTTTGTGTTACGTGTTTTTTGTGTGCCTACGCTCGATAGCTATTCTCGTAGAGTAGCTATTGAATCTGCCGTAACTCCTGTATTATTTGCGAGCGATGTGCCTTTTTCACTTAGCGGCTGGTTTAACGGTTGCCTTTAAATCTAGGCCTAGGTATTTACATTGTGATATCATAGTACTGTGTCTCAGTCAAGAAGAAAACAAAAGCAATACTTTTCCTTTACCTGAAATGAATAGACATTGACATTGTGATGTTATAATAGTGTGATTCTACTTAAAAGGAAAACAAAGCAATTATACTCCTATACCTAAAACAACTAGATATTCACATTGTTCTGTCATACTACTGAGTCTCAAGAAAGAAGGAAACAAGAGCAATTATTTTACTTAATCTGAAGTTAATAGACATTATCATTGTTATGTTATTATACTGTGATTCTTCTTAAAAGGAAAACAAAGCAATTATACTTCTATACCTTAAACAATTAGATATTCACATTAAGATGTCATAGTATTGTGTCTCAAGCAAAAAGGAAACAAGAGAAATGCCTTTCCTTTACTTTAACTGAATAGATATTGATATTGTGATGTCATAGTACTGTGATTCTACTTAAAAGGAAAACATTGCAATTACACTTCTATACCTGAAACAATTAGATATTCACATTGTGATGTCATACTACTGTGTCTCAAGCAAGATGGAAACAAGAGCAATCATTTTCCTTTACCTGAATTAAATAAGCATTACTAATGTGGTGTCATAATACTGTGATTCTACCTATAAGGAAAACAAAACAATTATATGTCTATACCTGAAACAATTGGATATTCACATTGTGTTTTCACAGCACTGTGTTTCAAGCAAGAAGAAAATAAAAGCAATCATTTTCCTTTACATGAAGTAATAGACGTTGACATTGTGATGTCATAGTACTGTATCTCAAGCAAGAAGGAAACAAAAACAATAATTTTACTTTACCTGAAGTGAATAGATATGGACATTGTGATGTCATAATACTGTGATTCTAATTAAAAGCACAACAGAGCAATTATACTTCTATACCTGAAACAATTAGAAATAGACATTGTGATGTCATAGTACTGTGTCTCAAGAAAGAAGGAAACAATAGCAATAATCTTCCTTTACCTGAAGTGAATAAGCATTGCTATTGTGATGTCATAATACTGTGATTCTACTTAAAAGGAAAACAAAGCAATTATACTTTTATACCAGAAACAATTTGATATTCACATTGTAATGTCATAGTACTGTGTCTCAAGCAAGAAGGAAACAATAGCAATAATTTTCCATTACCTGAAGTGAATAGACATTGTAATTGTGATGTCATAATACTGTGATTCTACTTAAAAGGTAATGAAAGCAATTATACGTCTATACCTCAAACAATTAGATATTCACATTGTGATGTCATAGTACTGTGTTCAAGGAAGATGGAAACAAGAGCAATCATTTTCCTTTACCTGAAGTGAATAGACATTGTCATTGTGATGTCATAGTACTGTGTCTCAAGCAAGTAGGAAACAAGAGCATTACTTTTACATTACCTGAAGTGAATAGGCATTAACATTGTGATGTCATAATACAGTGATTCTACTTAAAAAGAAAACAAAGCAATTATACTTCTATACATGATACAATTAGATATTTACATTGTGATGTCATAGTATTATGTCTAAAGCAAGAAGGAAACAAGAGAAATAATTTTCCTTTACCTGAAGTGAATAGGCATTAACATTGTGATGTCATAATGCAGTGATTCTACTTAAAAAGAAAAGAAAGCAATTATACTTCTATACCTGAAACACTTAGATATTCACATTCTGATGTCATACCAATGTGTCTCAAGAACGAAGGAAACAAGAGCAAAAATGTTCCTTTACCTGAAGTGAATAGACATTGTATTTGTGATGTAATACTACTGTGTCTCAAGCAAGAAGGAAACAAGAGCAATACTTTTACTTAACCTGAAGTTAATAGACATTGACATTGTGATGTCATAATACTGTGATTCTACTTAAAAGGAAATAGAGCAATTATACTTCTATACCTGAAACAATTAGGTATTTACATTGTGATATCATAGTACTTGGTCTCAGGCAACAAGGAAACAAAAGCAATAATTTTCCTTTACCTGAAATGAATAAACATTGACATTGTGATGTCATAATACTGTGATTCTTCTTAAAAGGAAAACAAAGCAATTATACTTCTATACCTTAAACAATTAGATATTCACATTAAGATGTCATAGTACTGTGTCTCAAGCAAAAATGAAACAAGAGCAATGCCTTTCCTTTACCTTAACTGAATAGACATTGATATTGTGATGTCATAGTACTGTGATTCTACTTAAAAGGAAAACATTCCAATTATACTTCTATACCTGAAACAATTAGATATTCACATTGTGATGTTATACTACTGTGTCTCAAGCAAGATGGAAACAAGAACAATCATTTTCCTTTACCTGAATTGAATAAGCATTACTAATGTGATGTCATAATACTGTGATTCTACTTAAAAGGAAAACAGAGCAATTATATGTCTATGCCTGAAACAATTGGATATTCACATTGTGTTTTCACAGCACTGTGTCTCAAGCAAGAAGTAAACAAAAGCAATTATTTTCCTTTACCTGAAGTGAATAGATATGGACATTGTGATGTCATAATACTGTGATTCTACTTAAAAGAAAAACAGAGCAATTATACTTCTATACCGGAAACAATTAGATATTCACATTGTGATGTCATACTATTCTGTCTCAAGAAAGAAGGAAACAAGAGCAATAATTTTCCATAGCCTAAAATGAATAGAAATTGTCATTGTTATGTTATAGTACTGTTTCTCAAGCAAGAAGGAAACAAGAGCAATAATTTTACTTAAAGGGATAGTAATACTTCGTTTTAACTTTATTTTATTTTGTAGGCATTAAAAAAACATGAAGAATGATATAAGTCTTATCTCTCAAACCTTTATGGTTTATGAGATATTCACAAGCAAAGTTCCCCTCCCCGCCCCTTTTTCCTAGTGTAAGCCATCTCTTCTCAGATGTGAGTCTGTTTGTATGACAGAACAGATAACAGAAGGGGACAATTTTCTTTGTATGAAAACAATGAAAGCCCTTCCCCCCTTGACAAGTTTTTCAGCTTTTTCCCTTATCTTAATTGAAGATTGTCCCTCTCTGCAGTCTACCTGGGAATCTCCCTTCTGATCTGGTTGAACAGGGGGGGGATACTTTGTTTGTGAATATCTCTTAAACCATAAAGGTTTCAGAGATAAGACTTATATCATTCTTCATGTTTTTTTAATGCCTACAAAATAAAATAAAGTTAAAATGAAGTATTACTATCCCTTTAACCTGAAGTGAATAGACATTGACATTGTGATGTCATAATACTGTGATTCTACTTAAAAGGATAACGGAGCAATTATACTTCTATACCTGAAACAATTAGATATTCACAATGTGATGTCATAGTACCGTGTCTCAAGGAAGAAGAAAAGATGAGCAATAATGTTCCTTTACCTGAAGTGAATAGACTTTGTCATTGTGATGTCAAAGTACTGTGTTTCAAGCAAGAAGGAATCTAGAACAATAATTTTATTTTACTTGAAGTTAATAGACATTCACATTGTGATGTCATAATACTGTGATTCTTCTTAAAAGGAAAACAAAGCAATTATACTCCTATACCTGAAACAATTAGATATTCACATTGTGATGTCATAGTACTGTGTCTCAAGGAAAAGGAAACAAGAGCAATAATTTTCATTTACCTGAAGTGAATAGACATTGTCATTGTGATGTCAAAGTACTGTGTCTCAAGCAAGAAGGAATGTAGAGCAATAATTTTACTTTACTTGAAGTTAATAGACATTGATATTGTGATGTCTTAATACTGTGATTCTACTTAACCCCTTAGCGACCCTTGACGTACCAGGACCGTCAAGGGTAAATGTGATCCAACGACCCTTGACGGTCCTGGTACGTCAAGGGTTAAACTCTTCCATCGCGGCCGCACGGAGCGATGGAAGAGTTCAAGCCGCTTGTTACTAAGTGTCCCGGTATCGGGACATTTAGTAACAAGTGGCAGAAACATTGTTGCAACATGCGATTCGCTTCAAAAGCGAATCACATGTTGCAAAACCTGAATGACAGGGACAGTATTTGTAAATACTGTCCCTGTCAGATCTCTCTGCCTCACTCCACCTTGCATACTGCTGAGGTGGAGAGAGACAGAGAGACATGGTGTTCCAGCCTTACTGTAAAAAAATAAAGTAAAAAAAAAGTTTAAATAAAGAAATTTAACCCTTTGATCACTGTTCTGCAGTGATCAATAAGTGCCCCCCCCATCTGATCACTCTTGGAGTGATCAATTTGCTGCAGATCAGTGTTTTCTGATCTGTGGGACACCCCCCATCCCCCTTGAATTTTTTTAGATTTTTTAAAAAAAATTTTAATTTTTTTAATTTTTTTTTTTTTTTTTAATAGTAAATATAGTTTAGGTATTTTGGTAGGTTATTGGGTAGGTTTAGTGTAGACGTGTGTTAGGGAAAGTTTTAGGGATAGATTTAGGTTTAGGGGAAAAAAAAAAAAAAAAACCAAGCCCCCCCCCAAAAAAAAAAAATATATATATAATAAGCGCAGTTTAGATAGGTAGTTCACTTGGGTTAGGTAGGTTCAGGATATACGTAGGTTAGGGTAAGTTTTAGGGTTAGATTTAGGTTTAGGGATAGCGCAAGAAAAAAAAAAACCCAAAAAACCCCAAACCCCCCCCCAAAAAAAAAAAAAAAATATATATATATATATATATATATATATATAATAAGTGCAGTTTAGATAGATAGTTCACTTGGGTTAGGTAGGTTCAGGATATACGTAGGCTAGGGTAAGTTTTAGGGTTAGATTTAGGTTTAGGGATAGCGTAAGAAAATTAAAAAAAGAAAAGTTTTTGTAGTGGGCAAAATGCAGCGCAGGTACAGCGTTGAAGAGGCATATGCCTTTTTGGCGTCTGACTCTGAGGCAACAGACACTGCGTCAGATTTTGACATAGCGCAGTTTTCAGAAAGTGAGAGCAGCTCTAGTGATGACGCTGGGCCTTCTGTCAAGAAAAGACGCACTGCCCCAAGAGCTGCTCTGGCAACTGCCCCAGCACCTGCCAAAAGAACTGCCCAAAGACCTACCAAAATACCTACCCAAAGAAATGCCCCAAGTGCTGCCCCAAGAGCTGCCCTGGCAACTGCCCCAGCACCTGCCAAAAGATCTGCCCAAAGACCTACCAAAGAAATGCCCCAAGTGCTGCCCCAAGAGCTGCCCTGGCAACTGCCCCAGCACCTGCCAAAAGATCTGCCCAAAGACCTGCCCAAAGAAATGCCCCAACACCTGCCACTCTGGATCCTAATGAATGGGTATCAATTTATGCCCACAAATCTCAGAATTCACAGGCAACCCAGGGATTCAAATTGATGTGGAAGGATTTACCCATGATCATTTTTTTAATTTGTTTTTGGGGGAAGACATTTTAGGTGAAATTGTTTCCCAAACCAATTTGTATGCAGCCCAGTATACTGCCGCCAACCCTAAGTGTGAAAAACGCTGTTTTTTTTTTTTTACTTACGTCATGGTTTACGAGGGATTGGTGGTAAAATGGCTGTGTATAAAATTGGAAAACACACCTAAAACGAGAGCCTGGGGTGTCTACTTTCCAAAAATATACACTTTTGGGGGGAAATCTTAAAAAAGAGAACTGTTACACAGCCCCAAATGAGACATGGCACCAGTAACGCAAGCTGTGAAGATTGAAAGTGTGAACCTGGAAACGCGCATGTTCCAATTTGGCCCCCGTAGCTCCCCCAAACCATGAGAAAGCTATGCATATGGGGTATTGCCGTACTCAGAAGAAGGAGCTGAACACTAATCAATTCAGTTTATAAAATCTTCACCTATTCTGTGCTTGAAATTCACATCAACATTGAAGGCAAAGTGTGAAAAATGCTGAATTTTTTTTACTTACATCAAATTTTCACAGGATTGGTGGTAAAATGGCTGTGTATAAAATTGGAAAACACACCTAAAACGAGAGCCTGGGGTGTCTACTTTCCAAAAATATACACTTTTGGGGGGAAATTTTAAAAAAAGAGCACTGTTACACAGCCCCAAATGAGACATGGCACCAGTAACGCAAGCTGTGAAGATTCAAAGTGTGAACCTGGAAACGCGCATGTTCCACTTTGGCCCCCGTAGCTCCCCCAAACCATGAGAAAGCTATGCATATGGGGTATTGCCGTACTCAGAAGAAGGAGCTGAACACTAATCAATTCAGTTTATAAAATCTTCACCTATTCTGTGCTTGAAATTCACATCAACATTGAAGTCAAAGTGTGAAAAATGCTGAATTTTTTTTACTTACGTCAAATTTTCACAGGATTGGTGGTAAAATGGCTGTGTATAAAATTGGAAAACACACCTAAAACGGGAGCCTGGGGTGTCTACTTTCCAAAAATATACACTTTTGGGGGGAAATCTTAAAAAAAGAGCACTGTTACACAGCCCCAAATGAGACATGGCACCAGTAACGCAAGCTGTGAAGATTCAAAGTTGGAACCTGGAAACGCGCATGTTCCAATTTGGCCCCCGTAGGTCCCCCAAACCATGAGAAAGCTATGCATATGGGGTATTGCCATACTCAGAAGAAGGACCTGAACACTAATCAATTCAGTTTATAAAATCTTCACCTATTCTGTGCTTGAAATTCACATCAACATTGAAGGCAAAGTGTGAAAAATGCTGAATTTTTTTTACTTACGTCAAATTTTCACAGGATTGGTGGTAAAATGGCTGTGTATAAAATTGGAAAACACACCTAAAACGGGAGCCTGGGGTGTCTACTTTCCAAAAATATACACTTTTGGGGGGAAATCTTAAAAAAAGAGCACTGTTACACAGCCCCAAATGAGACATGGCACCAGTAACGCAAGCTGTGAAGATTCAAAGTTGGAACCTGGAAATGCGCATGTTCCAATTTGGCCCCCGTAGGTCCCCCAAACCATGAGAAAGCTATGCATATGGGGTATTGCCATACTCAGAAGAAGGAGCTGAACACTAATCAATTCAGTTTATAAAATCTTCACCTATTCTGTGCTTGAAATTCACATCAACATTGAAGGCAAAGTGTGAAAAACGCTGTTTTTTTACTTACGTCAAGTATATGAGAAAGTGGTGGTAAAATGGCTGTGTAAAAAATTTGAAAACACACCTAAAATGAAAGCTGGGGGTGTCTACATTCCAAACATATACACTTTTGGGGGTAAATTCTAAAGTGCAGCACTGGAACATAGCCCAAAATGAGTAATGGCATCAGTTAACCAAGATGTGAAAATTCAATATTTGTTCAAAATTGGGCCCCGTAGCTACCCCAAACCTTGAGAAACCTATGCATATGGGGTATTTCCGTACTCAGAAGAAGGAGCTGAACACTAAACAATGCATTTTTAAAAATCTTCACCTATCATGTGCTTGAAATTCACATCAACATTGAAGTGCAAGTGTGAAAAACGCTGTTTTTTTAACTTACGTCAAGATTTACGAGCGATTGGTGGTAAAATGGCTGCGTAAAAAAATTTAAAACATACATAAAATGAAAGCCTGGGGTGTCTACTTTCCAAAAATATATACTTTTGGGGGGAAATCTTAGAGTGGAGCACTGTTACACAGCCCCAAATGAGACATGGCACCAGTGATGCAAGCTGTGAAAATTCAAAGTGTGAAACTGGAAACGCGCATGATCCAATTTGGGCCCCGTAGCTCTCCCAAACCTTGAGAAACCTATGCATATGGGGTATTGCCGTACTCAGAAGAAGGAGCTGAACACTAAACAATGCATTTTTAAAAATCTTCACCTATCATGTGCTTGAAATTCACATCAACATTGAAGTGCAAGTGTGAAAAACGCTGTTTTTTTAACTTACGTCAAGATTTACGAGCGATTGGTGGTAAAATGGCTGCGTAAAAAAATTGAAAACATACATAAAATGAAAGCCTGGGGTGTCTACTTTCCAAAAATATATACTTTTGGGGGGAAATCTTAGAGTGGAGCACTGTTACACAGCCCCAAATGAGACATGGCACCAGTGATGCAAGCTGTGAAAATTCAAAGTGTGAAACTGGAAACGCGCATGTTCCAATTTGGGCCCCGTAGCTCTCCCAAACCTTGAGAAACCTATGCATATGGGGTATTGCCGTACTCAGAAGAAGGAGCTGAACACTAAACAATGCATTTTTAAAAATCTTCACCTATCATGTGCTTGATATCAACAGTAGTATTGAAATGTAAGTGTGAAAACTGCAAAAAAACAATATTACCACAATTTTGAAAATTTTTTCTGGAAAAATAGCTGCATAAAAAACTCCAAAATTCTCCTGATTATTTACCTTATGTTGTGTAGTTTTCAGAAACATATACCTTTGTGGGACATTTTTGGTTCTGGCACCGTCAGCTAAGCTATGATGCTCATATGCCAATTGTTGAAAAATCACAAGTTGGAAATAACGGCAGCCAACTTGTAATATTTACCTTGTAAATGTGAGTAAAGGACTAAAATACTAGGCATATGGGGTATTCTTATATTCAGGAGAAGCAAATGAATTTATTTAGGGGTAGTTTTTTTTCATTAACTAATAGTATGCAAATCCTGACAGAAAAATGTAAGCAAAATGTTGTTTTTTTTCAATTTCTTTCCTCTTTTTTTCTATTTTAATGAAATTAAACAATGAGGTATTCATATAATTGTGGTATCAAAAGAAAGCCCTACTTGTGCTTAAAAAAACAGTATATAATTTATGTGGGTGCACAAAAGGAATTAAAGAGAAAATATGGTTGAACAAAGACATAGTCAAAAAAGTCAAAATTGCTCCGGTCCTTAACCCCTTAAGGACATTTGACGTACCAGGACCGTCACGGTCCATGAACTACTCAAGGACCGATGACGGTCATGGTACGTCACGTACTTTTTACTTACATCGCTCTACCGGGAGCGCTGTAAGTAAAAATAGGGCCTGAAATAGACCGCTCCAAGATCGGAGCGATCTCTTTCAAGCCCCATAATGACGCGTTGATACATGTGACAGGTCACGTGTACCGGCGCGTCCAAGTGCGCCTATGCGGTCATTATGGGACGGAAATGTCCCATGACCGCCGGTCCTTAAGGGGTTAAGTCACATCAAACTCAGATTTTCCCGGTCCTTAAGGGGTTTAAAGGAAAACAAAGCAATTATACTCCTATACCTAAAACAATTAGATATTCACATTGTTATGTCATGCTAATGTGTCTCAAGAAAGAATGAAACAAGAGCAATTATTTTACTTAACGTGAAGTTAATAGACATTGACATTTTGATGTCATAATACTGTGATTCTACATAAAGGAAAACAAAGCAGTTTATACTTCTATACCTTAAACAATTAGATATTCACATTGAGGAAAACAAAAGCAATACTTTTCCTTTACCTGAAGTGAATAGGCATTGACATTGTGATATATCATATCATAATACTGTGACTTTACTTAAAATGAAAACAATGCAATTATAATTCTATACCTGAAACAATTAGAAATATATATAGTGATGTAATAGTAATGTGAGTCTACTTAAAAGTAAATCCAAGCAATCTTACTTCTATACCTGAAACAATTAGATATTCACATTGTGTTGTCATACTACTATGTCTCAAACAAGAAGTAAACAAGAGCAATAATTTTCCTTTACCTGAAGTGAATAGACATTGCCATTGTGATGTCATAGTACTGTATCTCAAGCAAGAAAGAATCAAGAGCATTACTTTAACTTTTCCTAAAGTGAATAGACATTGACATTGTGATGTCATAATACTGTGATACTACTTAATAGGGGAACAGAGGAATTATACTTCTATACCTTAAACAATAAGATATTCACATTGTGATGTCATAATACTGTTCTCAAGCAAGACTGAAACAAGAGCAATAATTTTCCTTTACCTGAAGTGAATAAGCATTGTCATTGTGATTTCATAATACAGTGATTCTACTTAAAAGGAAAACATAGCAATTATACTTCTGTAACTTAAACAATTAGATTTTCACATTGTGATGTCATAGTACTGTGTCTCATGCAAGAAAGAAACACGAGCAATAATTTTGCTTTGCCTGAAGTTAATAGACATGGTCATTGTGATGTCATAGTACTGTGTCTCAAGCAACAATGAAACAAGAGGAATACTTTTCCTTAACCTGAAGTTAATAGACATTGATATTGTGATGTCATAAACTGTGATTTTAATTAAAAGAAAAACAAAGCAATTATACTTCTGTACCTGAAACAATTAGATATTCACATGGTGATATTATAGTACTGTGTCTCAAGCAAGAAGGAATCAAGAGCAATAATTTTGCTTTACCTGAAGTGAATGAGCATTGCCATTGTGATGTCATAATACTGTGATTCTACTTAAAAGAAAAACAAACCAATTATGCTTCTATATATGAAACAATTAGATATTCACACTGTGATGTCATAGTACCGTGTCACAAGGTAGAAGGAAACAAGAGCAATCATTTTCCATTACCTGAAGTGAATAAGCATTGCCATTGTGTCATAATACTGTAACTCTACTTATAAGGAAAACATTGCAATTATACTTTTATACCTGAAAGTATTATATATTCAAATTGTGATGACATAGTACTGCGTCTCAAGCAAAAAGGAAACAAGAGCAATACCTTTCCTTTACCTGAATTGAATAAACAATGATAATGTCATATCATAGTACTGTGATCCTACTTAAAAGGAAAACAAACCAATTATACTTCTATACCTGAAACAATTAGATATTCACATGGTGATGTCATAGTACTGTGTCTCAACGATGAAGGAAACAAGAGCAATCATTTCATGCACCTGAAGTGAATAGGCTTTGACATTGTGATGTCATGAAACTGTGATTCTACTTTAAAGGCAAAAAGAGCAGTTATACTTCTATACTAAAACAATAACATATTCACATTGTGATGTCATGTTACTGTGTCTCAAGCAAGAAGGAAATAAGAGCAATCCTTTTCCTTTAACTTAAGTGAATAAACACTGACATTGTGATGTAATGGTACTGTGATTCTTCTTAAAAGGAAAACAAAGCAATTATACTTCTATACCTGAAACAATTAGATATTCACATTCTGATGTCACATTACTGTGTCTCAAGCAAGAAGGGAAACAGAGCAATCATACTTCTATACCTGAAACAATTAGATATTCACATTGTGTTTTCATACTACTGAGTCTGAAGCAAGAAGTAAAGAAGAGCTATAATTTTCTTATACCTGAAGTGAATATACATTGTCATTGTGAAGTCGTAGTAGTGAATCTCAAGCAAGAAGGATCCAAGAGCAATAATTTTACTTTTCCTGAAGTGAATAGACATTGACATTGTGATGTCATAATACTGTGATTCAACTTAATAGGATAACAAAGAATCATATTTCTATACCTAAAACCATTAGATATTCACAGTGTGATGTCATACTACTGAGGAAACAATAACCATTCTTTTCGTTTACCTGAAGTGAATAGGCATTAACATTGTGATGTCATAATACTATGATTCTACTTAAAGGAAAAACAAAGCAGTTATATGTCTATACTAAAACAATTAGATATTCACATTGTGATGTCATAGTACTGTGTCTCAAGCAGGAAGGAAACAAGAGCAATACTTTTCCTTTACCTGAAGTGAATTGGCATTGACATTGTGATGTCATAATACTGTGTTTCTACTTAAAAGGAAAAAAATGCATTTATACTTCTATACCTGAAACAATTAGATACTCACATTGTGATGTTATAGTACTGTGTCTCAAGCAAGTAGGAAACAAGAGAAATACTTTTCCTTTACCTTAAGTCAATAGGCATTGATTGTGTGATGTCATAGTACTGTGATTCTACTTAAAAGGAAAACAAAGCAATCATACCTCTATACCTGAAACAATTAGATATTCACATTGTGTTGTCATACTACTGTGTCTCAAGCAAGAAGTAAACAAAAGCAATAACTTTCCTTTACCTGAAGTGAATAGGTATTCACATTGTGATGTAAAAGTACTATGATTATACTTAAAAGGTAAACAAACAATTAGACGTCTATACCTCAAACAATTAGATATTCACATTGTGAGTCATACTACTGTGTCTCAAGCAAGAAGGAAACAAGAGCAATCATTTTCCTTTACCTGAAGTGAATAGACATTGAAATTGTAATGTCATAATACTATGTCTCAAGTAAGAAGGAAACAAGAGCAACCATTTTCCTTTACCTGAAGAGAATAGGGAATTGAGATTGTGATGTCATAATACTGTGTTTTTACTTAAAAGAAAACCAAAGCAATTATACTTCTATACTAAAACAATTAGAAATACACATTGTGATGTTATACTACTGTGTCTCAAGAAAGAAGTAAAGAAGAGCAATAATTTTCCTTTACCTAAAGTGAATAGACATTTCCATTGTGATATCATAGTACTGTTTCTCAAGCAAGAAGGAAACATGAGCAATAATTTTACTTTTCCTGAAGTGAATAGACATTGACATTGTGATTTCATAATACTGTGATTCTACATAAAGGAAAACAAAGCGATTATACTTCTATACCTGAAACAATTAGATATTCACATTGTGATGTCATAGTACCTTATCTCCAGGAAGAAGGAAACAAGAGCAATAGTTTTTCTTTACCTGAAGTGAATAAGCATTGCCATTGTGATGTCATAGTACTGTGATTCTACTTAAAAGGAAAACATTACAATTATACTTCTATACCAGAAACAATTAGATTTTCATATTGTGATGTCATAGTACTGTGTCTCAAGCAAGAAGGAAACAAGAGCAATCATTTTCCTTTACCTGAAGTGAATAGCCATTAACATTGTTGTGTCAAAATACTGTGATTCTACCTAAAAGGATAATAAAGCAATTATACTTCTATACCTGAAACAATTAGATATCCACATTGTGATGCCATACTACAGTGTCTCAAGAAAGAAGGAAACAAGAGCAATAATTTTCATTTACCTGAAATAAATAGACATTGTCATTGTTATGTCATAGTACTGTGTCTCAAGCAAGAAGGATACAAGAGCAATTATTTTAATTAACCTGAAGTGAATAGACATTGACATTGTGATGTCATAATACTGTGATTCTACTTAAAAAGAAAACCGAGCAATTACACTTCTATACCTGAAACAATTAGATATTTACATTGTGATGTCATAGTACTGTGATTCTTCTTAAAAGGAATACAAAGCAATTATACTTCTATACTTGAAAGAATTAGATACTCACATTGTGATGTCATACTACTGTGTCTCAAACAAAAAAGAGCAATACTTTTCCTTTACCTGAATTGAATAGGCATTGATATTGTGATGTCATAATACTGTGATTCAACTTAATAGGAATACAAAGCAATCATACTTCTATACCTAAAACAATTAGATATTCACATTGTGATGTCATAGTACTGTGTCTCAAGCAAGAAGGAAAAAAGAGCTAATGGGCATTGATTGTGTGATGTCATAGTACTGTCATTGTACTTAAAAGGAAAACAAAGCAATCATACTTCTATACCTGAAACTATTAGATATTCACATTGTGTTGTCATACTACTGTGCTTCAAGCAAGAAGTAAACAAGAGTAATAAGTTTCCTTTATTTGAAGTGAATAGGCATTGACATTGTGATGTAATAGTACTATGATTATACTTAAAAGGTAAACAAAGCAATTATACGTCTATACCTCAAACAATTAGCTATTCACATTGTGAGTCATATTACTGTGTCTCACGGAAGAAGGAAACAAGAGCAATCATTTTCCTTTACCTGAAGTGAATAGACATTGAAATTGTGATATCATAGTACTGTTTCTCAAGCAAGAAGGAAACATGAGCAATAATTTTACTTTTCCTGAAGTGAATAGACATTGACATTGTGATTTCATAATACTGTGATTCTACATAAAGGAAAACAAAGCGATTATACTTCTATACCTGAAACAATTAGATATTCACATTGTGATGTCATAGTACCTTATCTCCAGGAAGAAGGAAACAAGAGCAATAGTTTTTCTTTACCTGAAGTGAATAAGCATTGCCATTGTGATGTCATAGTACTGTGATTCTACTTAAAAGGAAAACATTACAATTATACTTCTATACCAGAAACAATTAGATTTTCATATTGTGATGTCATAGTACTGTGTCTCAAGCAAGAAGGAAACAAGAGCAATCATTTTCCTTTACCTGAAGTGAATAGCCATTAACATTGTTGTGTCAAAATACTGTGATTCTACCTAAAAGGATAATAAAGCAATTATACTTCTATACCTGAAACAATTAGATATCCACATTGTGATGTCATACTACAGTGTCTCAAGAAAGAAGGAAACAAGAGCAATAATTTTCATTTACCTGAAATAAATAGACATTGTCATTGTTATGTCATAGTACTGTGTCTCAAGCAAGAAGGATACAAGAGCAATTATTTTAATTAACCTGAAGTGAATAGACATTGACATTGTGATGTCATAATACTGTGATTCTACTTAAAAAGAAAACCGAGCAATTACACTTCTATACCTGAAACAATTAGATATTTACATTGTGATGTCATAGTACTGTGATTCTTCTTAAAAGGAATACAAAGCAATTATACTTCTATACCTGAAAGAATTAGATACTCACATTGTGATGTCATACTACTGTGTCTCAAACAAAAAAGAGCAATACTTTTCCTTTACCTGAATTGAATAGGCATTGATATTGTGATGTCATAATACTGTGATTCAACTTAATAGGAATACAAAGCAATCATACTTCTATACCTAAAACAATTAGATATTCACATTGTGATGTCATAGTACTGTGTCTCAAGCAAGAAGGAAAAAAGAGCTAATGGGCATTGATTGTGTGATGTCATAGTACTGTCATTGTACTTAAAAGGAAAACAAAGCAATCATACTTCTATACCTGAAACTATTAGATATTCACATTGTGTTGTCATACTACTGTGCTTCAAGCAAGAAGTAAACAAGAGTAATAAGTTTCCTTTATTTGAAGTGAATAGGCATTGACATTGTGATGTAATAGTACTATGATTATACTTAAAAGGTAAACAAAGCAATTATACGTCTATACCTCAAACAATTAGCTATTCACATTGTGAGTCATATTACTGTGTCTCACGGAAGAAGGAAACAAGAGCAATCATTTTCCTTTACCTGAAGTGAATAGACATTGAAATTGTGATGTCATAATACTGTGTCGCAAGTAAGAAGGAAACAAGAGCAACCATTTTCCTTTCCCTGAAGTGAATAGGCAATTGACATGGTGATGTCATTATGCTGTGTTTTTACTTAAAAGGAAAACAAAGCAATTATACTTCTACACTAAAACAATTAGGTATTCACATTGTGATGTCATACTACTGTGTTTTTACTTAAAAGGAAAACAAAGCAATTATACTTCTACACTAAAACAATTAGATATTCACATTGTGATGTCATAACACTGTGTCTCAAGAAAGATGTAAAGGAGAGCAATCATTTTCCTTTACCTAAAGTGAAAAGACATTTTCATTGTGATATCATAGTAATGTTTCTCAAGCAAGAAGGAAACAAGAGCAATAATTTTACTTTTCCTGAAGTGTATAGACATTGACATTGTGATGTCACAATACTGTGATTCTACATAAAGGAAAACAAAGGAATTATACTTCTATACCAGAAAGAATTAGATATTCACCTTGTGATGTCACAGTACTGTGTCTCAAGCAAAAAGGAAACAAGAGCAATACTTTTCCTTTACCTGATTTGAATAGGCATTGATACTATGATGTCAAAATACTGTGATTCAACTTAATAGGAAAACAAAGCAATCATACTTCTATACTTAAAACAATTAGTTATTCACATTGTGATGTCATAGTCCTGTGTTTTTAGCTGGAAGGAAACAAGAGCTATCATTTTAATTTACCTGAAGTGAAAAACCATTGCCATTGTGATGTCATAATACTGTGATTCTACTTAAAAAGAAAACTAAGTAATTTTACGTCAATACATTAAACAATTAGATATTCACATTGTAATTTCACAGTACTGTGTCTCAAGTAAGAAGGAAACAAAAGCAATAATTTTCCTTTACATGAATTGAATAGACATTAACATTGTGATGTCATAGTACGGTGTCTCAAGCAAGTAGGAAACAAGAGCAATTCTTTTCCTGTACCTGAAGTGAATAGACATTGACATTGTGATGTCATAGTACTGTGATTTTACTCAAAAGTACACAAAGTCAATTATACTTCTATACCGGAAACAATTAGATATTCACATTGTGATGTCATAGTACTGTGTCTCAAGGAAGAAGGAAACAAGAGCACTTATTCCCTTTACCTGAAGTGAATAGACATTGAAATTGTAATGTCATAATACTGTGATTCTACTTAAATGGAAAACAAGGCAATTATACTTCTATACTAAAACAATTAGATATTCACCTTATGATGTCATAGTACTGTATCTTAAGCAAGAATGAAACAAGAGCAATACTTTTCCTTTACCTGAAATGAATAGACATTGACATTGTGATGTCATAATACTGTGATTCAACTTAATAGGAAAACTAAGCAATCATACTTCTATACCTAAAACAATTAGATATTCACATTGTGATGTTATAGTACTGTGTCTCAAGCAAGAAGAAAACAATAGCAATACTTTTTCTTTATCTGAACTGAATAGGCATTGACATTATGATGTCATAATACTGTAATTCTGCTTAAAAGGAAAACAAAGCATTTATACTTCTATACCAGAAACAATTAGATACTCACATTGTGATGTTATAGTACTGTGTCTCAAGCAAGAAGGAAAAAAGAGCAATTCTTTTCCTTTACCTTAAGTGAATAGGCATTGATTGTGTGATGTCATAGTACTGTGATTCTACTTAAAAGGAAAACAAAGCAATCATACTTCTATACCTGAAACAATTAGATATTCACATTGTGTTGTCATACTACTGTGTCTCAAGCAAGAAGTAAACAAGAGTAATAATTTTCCTTTACTTGAAGTGAATAGGCATTGACACTGTGATGTACTAGTACTATGATTATACTTAAAAGGTAAACAAAGCAATTATACGTCTATACCTCAAACAATTAGATATTCACATTGTGAGTCATATTACTGTGTCTCACGGAAGAAGGAAACGAGCAATAATTTTCCTTTACCTGAAGTGAATAGACATTGAAATTGTGATGTCATAATACTGTGTTTTTAATTAAAAGGAAAACAAAGCAATTATACTTCTACATTAAACAATTAGGTATTCACGTTGTGATGTCATACTACTGTGTCTCAAGAAAGAAGTAAAGAAGAGCAATTATTTTCCTTTACCTAAAGTGAATAGACATTTTCATTGTGATATCATAGTACTGTTTCTCATCAAAAAGGAAAGAAGAGCAATAATTTTACTTTTCCTGAAGTGAATAGACATTGACATTGTGATGTCATAATACTGTGATTCTACAAAAAGGAAAACAAAGTGATTATACTTCTATACCTGAAACAATTAGATATTCACATTGTGATGTCATAGTACCTTATCTCCAGGAAGAAGGAAACAAGAGCAATAGTTTTTCTTTACCTGAAGTGAATAAGCATTGCCATTGTGATGTCATAGTACTGTGATTCTACTTAAAAGGAAAACATTACAATTATACTTCTATAAAAGAAACAATTAGATTTTCATATTGTGATGTCATAGTACTGTGTCTCAAGCAAGAAGGAAACAAGAGCAATCATTTTCCTTTACCTGAAGTGAAAAGCCATTAACATTGTGGTGTCAAAATACTGTGATTCTACCTAAAAGGATAACAAAGCAATTATACTTCTATACCAGAAACAGTTAGATATTCACATTGTGATGTCATACTACAGTGTCTCAAGAAAGAAGGAAACAAGAGCAATAATTTTCCATTACCTGAAGTGAATAGACATTATCATTGTTATGTCATAGTACTGTGTCTCAAGTAAGAAGGAAACAAGAGCAATTATTTTACTTAACCTGAAGTGAATAGACATTGACATTGTGATGTCATAATACTGTGATTCTACTTAAAAAGAAAACAGAGCAATTACACTTCTATACCTGAAACAATTAAATATTTACATTGTGATGTCATAGTACTGTGATTCTTCTTAAAAGGAATACAACGCAATTATACTTCTATACCTGAAAGAATTAGATATTCACATTTTGATGTCATACTACTGTGTCTCAAACAAAAAAGAGCAATACTTTTCCTTTACCTGTATTGAATAGGCATTGATATTGTGATGTCATAATACTGTGATTCAACTTAATAGGAAAACAA
Organism: Rhinophrynus dorsalis; assembly: GCA_037306005.1. Lineage (NCBI taxonomy): Eukaryota > Metazoa > Chordata > Amphibia > Anura > Rhinophrynidae > Rhinophrynus > Rhinophrynus dorsalis. Next base: position 173,217,628 of record CM074722.1, read on the forward strand.
AGCAATCATACTTCTATACCTAAAACAATTAGATATTCACATTGTGATGTCATAGTACTGTGTCTCAAGCAAGAAGGAAACAATAGCAATACTTTTCCTTTATCAGAACTGAATAGGCATTGACATTGTGATGTCATAATACTGTGATTGTGCTTAAAAGAAAAACAAAGCATTTATACTTCTATACCTGAAACAATTAGATACTCACATTGTGATGTTATAGTACTGTGTCTCAAGCAAGAAGGAAAAAAGAGCTAAAAGGCATTGATTGTGTGATGTCATAGTACTGTCATTCTACTTAAAAGGAAAACAAAGCAATCATACTTCTATACTTGAAACTATTAGATATTCACATTGTGTTGTCATACTACTGTGTCTCAAGCAAGAAGAAAACAATAGCAATACTTTTTCTTTATCTGAACTGAATAGGCATTGACATTATGATGTCATAATACTGTAATTCTGCTTAAAAGGAAAACAAAGCATTTATACTTCTATACCTGAAACAATTAGATACTCACATTGTGATGTTATAGTACTGTGTCTCAAGCAAGAAGGAAAAAAGAGCAATTCTTTTCCTTTACCTTAAGTGAATAGGCATTGATTGTGTGATGTCATAGTACTGTGATTCTACTTAAAAGGAAAACAAAGCAATCATACTTCTATACCTGAAACAATTAGATATTCACATTGTGTTGTCATACTACTGTGTCTCAAGCAAAAGTAAACAAGAGTAATAATTTTCCTTTACTTGAAGTGAATAGGCATTGACATTGTGATGTAATAGTACTATGATTATACTTAAAAGGTAAACAAAGCAATTATACGTCTATACCTCAAACAATTAGCTATTCACATTGTGAGTCATATTACTGTGTCTCACTGAAGAAGGAAACAAGAGCAATCATGTTCCTTTACCTGATTTGAATGGGCATTGATATTGTGATGTCATAATACTGTGATTCAACTTAATAGGACAACAAAGCAATCATACTTCTATACCTAAAACAATTAGTTATTCACATTGTGATGTCATAGTACTGTGTTTTTAGCTGGAAGGAAACAAGAGCTATCATTTTAATTTACCTGAAGTGAAAAACCATTGCCATTGTGATGTCATAATACTGTGATTCTACTTAAATAGAAAACAAAGTAATTTTACGTCAATACATTAAACAATTAGATATTCACATTGTAATTTCACAGTACTGTGTCTCAAGCAAGAAGGAAACAAAAGCAATAATTTTCCTTTACATGAATTGAATAGACATTAACATTGTGATGTCATAGTACTGTGTCTCAAGCAAGTAGGAAACAAGAGCAATTCTTTTCCTGTACTTGAAGTGAATAGACATTGACATTGTGATGTCATTGTACTGTGATCTTACTCAAAAGGAAAACAACGTCAATTATACTTCTATACCGGAAACAATTAGATATTCAAATTGTGATGTCATAGTACTGTGTCTCAAGGAAGAAGGAAACAAGAGCACTCATTCCCTTTACTTGAAGTGAATAGACATGGAAATTGTAATGTCATAATACTGTGATTCTACTTAAATGGAAAACAAGGCAATTATACTTCTATACTAAAACAATTAGATATTCACCTTATGATGCCATAGTACTGTATTTTAAGCAAGAATGAAACAAGAGCAATACTTTTCCTTTACCTGAAATGAAAAGACATTGACATTGTGATGTCATAATACTGTGATTCAACTTAATAGGAAAACAAAGCAATCATACTTCTATACCTAAAACAATTAGATATTCACATTGTGATGTCATAGTACTGTGTCTCAAGCAAGAAGGAAACAATAGCAATACTTTTCCTTTATCTGAACTGAATAGGTATTGACATTGTGATGTCATAATACTGTGATTCTGCTTAAAAGGAAAACAAAACATTTATACTTCTATACCTGAAACAATTAGATACTCACATTGTGATGTTATAGTAATGTGTCTCAAGCAAGAAGGAAAAAAGAGCAATTCTTTTCCTTTACCTTAAGTGAATAGGCATTGATTGTGTGATGTCATAGTACTGTGATTCTACTTAAAAGGAAAACAAAGCAATCATACTTCTATACCTGAAACAATTAGATATTCACATTGTGTTGTCATACTACTGTGTCTCAAGCAAGAAGTAAACAAGAGTAATAATTTTCCTTTACTTGAAGTGAATAGGCATTGACATTGTGATGTTATAGTAGTATGATTATACTTAAAAGGTAAACAAAGCAATTATACGTCTACACCTCAAACAATTAGATATTCACATTGTGATGTCATAGTACTGTGATTTTACTCAAAAGGAAAACAACATCAATTATACTTCTATACCGGAAACAATTAGATATTCAAATTGTGATGTCATAGTACTGTGTCTCAAGGAAGAAGGAAACAAGAGCACTCATTCCCTTTACTTGAAGTGAATAGACATTGAAATTGTAACGTCATAATATTGTGATTCTACTTCAATGGAAAACAAAACAATTATACTTCTATACTAAAACAATTAGATATTCACATTGTGATGTCATAGTACTGTATCTTAAGCAAGAATGAAAGAAGAGCAATACTTTTCCTTACCTGAAATGAAAAGACATTGGCATCGTGATGTCATAATACTGTGATTCAACTTAATAGAAAAATAAAGCAATAATACTTCTATACCTAAAACAATTAGATATTCACATTGTAATGTCATAGTACTGTGTCTCAAGGAAGAAGGAAAAAAGAGCAATTCTTTTCCTTTACCTTAAGTGAATAGGCATTGATTGTGTGATGTCATAGTACTGTGATTCTACTTAAAAGGAAAACAAAGCAATCATACTTCTATACCTGAAACAATTAGATATTCACATTGTGTTGTCATACTACTGTGTCTCAAGCAAGAAGTAAACAAGAGTAATAATTTTCCTTTACTTGAAGTGAATAGGCATTGACATTGTGATGTTATAGTAGTATGATTATACTTAAAAGGTAAACAAAGCAATTATACGTCTACACCTCAAACAATTAGATATTCACATTGTGATGTCATAGTACTGTGATTTTACTCAAAAGGAAAACAACATCAATTATACTTCTATACCGGAAACAATTAGATATTCAAATTGTGATGTCATAGTACTGTGTCTCAAGGAAGAAGGAAACAAGAGCACTCATTCCCTTTACTTGAAGTGAATAGACATTGAAATTGTAATGTCATAATATTGTGATTCTACTTCAATGGAAAACAAAACAATTATACTTCTATACTAAAACAATTAGATATTCACATTGTGATGTCATAGTACTGTATCTTAAGCAAGAATGAAAGAAGAGCAATACTTTTCCTTACCTGAAATGAATAGACATTGGCATCGTGATGTCATAATACTGTGATTCAACTTAATAGAAAAATAAAGCAATAATACTTCTATACCTAAAACAATTAGATATTCACATTGTAATGTCATAGTACTGTGTCTCAAGGAAGAAGGAAACAAGAACAATCATTTCCTTTACCTGAAGTGAATAGACATTGAAATTGTGATGTCATAATACTGTGATTATATTTAAAAGGAAATCAAAGCAATTATACTTCTCTACATGAATCAATTAGATATTAACAATGTGATCTCATAGTACCGTATCTCAAGGAAGAAGGAAACAAGAGCAATCATTTTCCTGTACCTAATGTGAATAGACATTGAAATTGTGATGTCATAGTACTGTATCTCAAGTTAGAAGGAAACAAGAGCATTAATTTTTCTTTACCAGAAGTGAATAACCATTGCCATTGTGATGTCATAATATTGTGATTCTGCTTAAAAGGATATGAAAGTAATTATACTTCTATACCTGAAAGAATTAGATATTCACATTGTGATGTCATAGTACTGTTATCACGGTTTTTGATGAACATTCAGACCAGACCGGTAAGGTTAAAATTATTTTATTAGGATAAAGTGCATAGAAGGAATTAGGCCACAGGCCCACAATACAAAAAAATAAATATATAGCAATGGAAATCAGGACCCAGATATACAGCAAGTTGATGAGGCAGCAAGTGGTATCAAATAGTACTGTGCTGGGACTCTGAGGAATAGAGGCCCATAACGACAAGTTTCCTTACCCTAGAGGACTAGGGTTAATCAGGCTACTTGACCCAGGACTGACATCAGGACTGTAGATGACAGGTAGTCCTGGAGGTGGTAACTAGCACAAAACCCAGACGCCTGGGTGACACTGAACCCAGTAGGCAACAAGGCAATACTGACGAAGGGACAGGGTCCCAGGAAGACCGAGGCAACCATTTGCAATAGGCAAACCCTAGAACGCTAGGGGTGGATCGAGGGCAGATAACAGGAATGCCACAAGTGTCCCCTCACACAACGAGTGTGATGTAACGGAACTGCTGGCTTTTAAGTCCAAAGGCTACTGTGACAAGGAATGAAGCTCAGTGTCTCCTCACACTAACGAGTGTGATGTAATGCAACTGCTGGCCCTTAGCCCAAGCTACTGCAAAGGAGAAGGAGAACTGGCCCAACCAAGACAGTGTAGGCAATGAACGGGTAACTGGCATGCCCAGAGGCCCAGAGATATACTGCAACTCCCACAGGGAGTGAACCCAGCTATAGTGTAGATGAAGATCACAGACACATCTGAGTAACTCAGTCAGCACTTAATAGCACTGTACCAGAACTTTGCGTGTGCACACAGGTTAGAGTGTGCAGCTATAGCACGAATGCCAAGCCTACGGTCGACAAAATGAGAATAGCGCCATGCAACGCACAACAGACAAGGCAACTGGGAATCCACTGCTTGTAATGCTGGCCAGACAAGGACAACGGATTGGTACAGCCATGCACAGATGGCAACTGAGCGGGTGCTCAGCCAGGGATGGTCACAAGCATAACGAAAGCACAGCCAGGTCAGTAGCAATGGAACCGGCTCAAAAGCCAGATGGGTCAGCAGCGGAGTGGGTACACAGCCATATCAGAGAGCAATGGAGCGGGTTCTCAGCCAGATCACTCAGCAACAGAGCGGGTTCATCAGCCAGATCAGTCAGCAACAAAGCGGGTTCTCAACCACATCAATCAACAACAAAACAGCAACACAGGAAGCACAGGAACGTCGTCAGGCAAGCTAGGTCATACACGATAACAGCAACTTAGTAACAAATGTCAGGAACAGGTACACTATGAAAGGGCGCCTTGGTATATACATGAAAGGGTATATAAAGTCAAGCCCTGGGTGGAGCAAGAATAACACCTGAAACAATTAAATATTCACATTGTGATGTCATAGTAAAGTGTCTCAAGCAAGAAGGCAACAAGAGCAATCATTTTCCTTTACCTGAAGTGACTAGGCATTAACATTGTGATGTCATAATACTGCGATTCTACTGAAAAGGAAAACAAAGCAATTATACTTCTATACCTGAAACAATTAGATATTCACATTGTGATGTCATAGTACTATGTCTCAAGCAAGAAGGAAACAAGATCAATCATTTTCCTTTATCTGAAGTGAATAGCCATTAACATTGTGGTGTCATAATACTGTAATTATACTTAAAAGGAAACCAGAACAATTATATTTTATACCTAAAACAATTACATATTCACATTGTGATGTCAAACTACTGTGTCTCAAGAAAGAAGGAAACAAGAGCAATAATTTTCCATTACCTGAAGTGAATAGACATTGTCATTGTGATGTCATAGTACTGTGTCTCAGGCAAGAAGGAAACAAGAGCAATTATTTCACTTACCCTGAAGTGAATTGACATTGACGTTGTGATGTCATAATACTGTGATTCTACTTAAAAGGAAAACAGAGCAATTATACTTTTAAACCTGAAAGAATTAGATATTCATATTGTAATGTCATACTACTGTATCTCAAGCAATAATGAAACAATAGCAATACTTTTCCTTTACCTGAAGAGAATAGGCATTGATATTGCGTTGTCATAATACTGTGATTCAACTTAATAGGAAAACAAAGCAATCATACATCTATACCTAAAATAATTAGATATTAATATTGGGATGTCATACTACTGTGTCTCAAGAAAGAATGAAACAAGAGCAATTCTTTTCCTTTACCTGAAGTGAATAGGCATTGACATTGTGATGTCATAATACTGTGAATCTACTTAAATGGAAAACAAAGGAATTATACTTCTGTACTTGAAACAATTAGATATTCACATTGCGATGTCATAGTACTGTGTCTCAAGCAAGAAGGAAACAAGAGAAATAATTTCCGTTACCTGGAGTGAATAGGCGTTAACATTGTGATGTCATAATACTGTGAATCTACTTAATAGGAAAACAAAGCAATTATACGTCTATACCTCAAACAATTAGATATTCACATTTTGATGTCATAGTACTGTGTTTCAAGCAAGAAGGAATCAAAAGCAATAATTTTCCTTTACCTGAAGTAAATAGACTTTGACATTGTGATGTCATAATACTGTGATTCTATTTAAAAGAAAATCAAAGCAATTATACTTCTCTACATGAATCAATGAGATATTCACATTGTGATGTCATAGTACCGTATCTCAAGGAAGAAGGAAACAAGTAATAATTTTCCTGTACCTAAAGTGAATAGACATTGAAATTGTGATGTCATAGTACTGTATCTCAAGTAAGAAGGAAACAAGAGTATTAATTTTTCTTTACCTGAAGTGAATAAGCATTGCCATTGTGATGTCATAATACTGTGATTCTGCTTAAACAGATAAGAAAGCAATTATACTTCTATACCTGAAATAATTAGACATTAACATTGTGATGTCATAGTACTGTTATCACGGTTTTTGATGAACACTCAGACCAGACCGGTAAGGTTAAAATGATTTTATTAGAATAAAGTGCATAGAAGGAATTAGGCCACAGGCCCACAATACAAAACAATAAATATATAGCAAAGGAAATCAGGACCCAGATATACAGCAAGTCGATGAGGCAGCAAGTGGTATCAAATAGTACTGTGCTGGGACTCTAAGGACTGGAGGCACATAAGGACAGGTTTCCTCACCCAAGCGGACTAGGGTTAATCAGGCTACTTGACCCAGGACTGACAGCAGGGCTGCAGATGACACTGAACCCAGTAGGCAACAAGGCAATACTGACGAAGGGACAGGGGTCCCAGGAAGACCGAGGCAACCACTTGCAGTAGGCAAACCCTAGAACGCTAGGGGTGGATCGAGGGTAGATAACAGGAAGGCCACAAGTGTCCCCTCACACAACGAGTGTGATGTAACGCAACTGCTGGCTCTTAAGCCCAAAGGCTACTGTGACAAGGAATGAAGCTCAGTGTCTCCTCACACTAACAAGTGTGATGTAATGCAAATGCTGGCCCTTAGCCCAAGCTACTGCAACAGAGAAGGAGCACTGGCCCAGCCTAGACAGTGTAGGCATTGAACGGGTAACTAGAATGCCCAGAGATATACTGCAACTCCCACAAGGAGTGAACCCAGCTATGGTGCAGATGAAGATCACAGATACATCTGAGTAACTCAGTCAGCACTTAATAGCACTGTACCAGTACTTTGCATGTGCACACCGGTTAGAGTGTGCAGCTATAGCACGAATGCCAAGCCTACGTTCGACAAAATGAGAATAGCACCATGCAACGCACAACAGACAAGGCAACTGGGAATCCGCTGCTTGTAACGCTGGCCAGACAAGGACAACGGATTGGTACAGCCATGACGGATGGCAACTGAGCGGGTGCTCAGCCAAGGATGGTCACAAGCATAACGGAAGCACAGCCAGGTCAGTAGCAACGGAACCGGCTCAACAGCCAGATGGGTCAGCAGCGGAGTGGGTACACAGCCATATCAGTTAGCAATGGAGCGGGTTCTCAGCCATATCACTCAGCAACGGAGTGGGTTCTTCAGCCAGATCAGTCGGTAACGGAGCGGGTCCTCAGCCAGATCAGTCAGCAATGAAGCGGGTTCTCAACTAAATCAATCAGCAACGGAACAGCAACACAGGAAGCACAGGAACGTTGTCAGGCAAGCCAGGTCATACACGATAACAGCAACTTAGTAACAAATGTCAGGAACAGGTACACCACGAAAGGGCGCCTTGGTATAGACATGAAAGGGTATATAAAGTCAAGCCCTGGGTGAGGCAAGAATACAAGTCCAATAAGAGGACGGCATTGAAATGAGGCAGAATAATAATCTAGTCGTCAGATCAGGACTAGTGTTGAGCGAGCATGCTCGGCCGATGCTCGGATCGGCTCGAGCATCGCTCTGCTCGGCACATGGCGGTACTCGTACGAGTACCGCATGTGCTCGCCCGCCATGTTCGGGTCTCCTCCCCGCACGTTTTACGGCTGCTGCGCAGCCAATAAACGTGCAGGGAGGCTCTGACATCGGTGTAATGCCAGCAGCCATGTTGGCTGCTGGCATTACACTGATTGGCTGGCCAGAACCCGTGGTCGGGTGCTGTATAGCACCTGACCATCGAGTTCGGCTCAGTCTGAGCCAGGGAGAGCTGAGGATAGGAAGGGAAAGGCAGTGTAGGGAGGAAAAAAAAAAATTGTGAAAAAAAAGAACCAAAAGTCCTTTTTAGGACTACTGTGTGTGGGGGCAGCAGGTTATTTTGTGTGGGGGGAAAAAAACAAAAAAAAAAAAAAAAAAATATTCTGTTTAGTGTGAAAAGTTGCAGATTAGAGCACATTCTGTTTAGTGTGCACAGTTGCAGATTAGAGCACATTCTGTTTAGTGTGCAAAGTTGCAGATTAGAGCACATTCTGTTTAGTGTGCAAAGTTGCAGATTAGAGCACATTCTGTTTAGTGTGCAAAGTTGCAGATTAGAGCACATTCTGTTAAGTCTTCAAACTAAAATATCAAAGTCACATATTCCATTCAGTGTGCGTCGCCGCAGTTTAGCAGCACATTCTGTGTACTGTGCAGAGTTGCAGAATAGGAAGAAATACTGTTAAGTCTTCAAACTAAAATATCAAAGTCACATATTCCATTCAGTGTGCTTCGCCGCAGTTTAGCAGCCTATTCTGTGTACTGTGCAGAGTTGCAGAATAGGAAGAAATACTGTTAAGTCTTCAAACTAAAATATCAAAGTCACATATTCCATTCAGTGTGCTTCGCCGCAGTTTAGCAGCCTATTCTGTGTACTGTGCAGAGTTGCAGAATAGGAAGAAATACTGTTAAGTCTTCAAACTAAAATATCAAAGTCACATATTCCATTCAGTGTGTTTCACCGCCGTTTAGCAGCCTATTCTGTGTACTCTGTACAGTTGCAGAATAATAAGAAATACTGTTAAGTTTTCAAACTCAAATATTAAAGTCACATATTCCATTCAGTGTGTTTCACCGCCGTTTAGCAGCCTATTCTGTGTACTCTGTACAGTTGCAGAATAATAAGAAATACTGTTAAGTTTTCAAACTCAAATATTAAAGTCACATATTCCATTCAGTGTGTTTCACCGCCGTTTAGCAGCCTATTCTGTGTACTCTGCAGAGTTGCAGAATAGGAAGAAATACTGTTAAGTTTTCAAACTCAAATATTAAAGTCACATATTCCATTCAGTGTGTATCACCGCCGTTTAGCAGCCTATTCTGTGTACTCTGTACAGTTGCAGAATAATAAGAAATACTGTTAAGTTTTCAAACTCAAATATTAAAGTCACATATTCCATTCAGTGTGTTTCACCGCCGTTTAGCAGCCTATTCTGTGTACTCTGTACAGTTGCAGAATAATAAGAAATACTGTTAAGTTTTCAAACTCAAATATTAAAGTCACATATTCCATTCAGTGTGTTTCACCGCCGTTTAGCAGCCTATTCTGTGTACTCTGTACAGTTGCAGAATAATAAGAAATACTGTTAAGTTTTCAAACTCAAATATTAAAGTCACATATTCCATTCAGTGTGTTTCACCGCCGTTTAGCAGCCTATTCTGTGTACTCTGCAGAGTTGCAGAATAGTAAGAAATACTGTTAAGTTTTCAAACTCAAATATCAAAGTCACATATTCCATTCAGTGTGTTTCACCGCCGTTTAACAGCCTATTCTGTGTACTCTGCAGAGTTGCAGAATAGGAAGAAATACTGTTAAGTTTTCAAACTCAAATATTAAAGTCACATATTCCATTCAGTGTGTTTCACCGCCGTTTAGCAGCCTATTCTATGTACTCTGTACAGTTGCAGAATAATAAGAAATACTGTTAAGTTTTCAAACTCAAATATTAAAGTCACATATTCCATTCAGTGTGTTTCACCGCCGTTTAGCAGCCTATTCTGTGTACTCTGTACAGTTGCAGAATAATAAGAAATACTGTTAAGTTTTCAAACTCAAATATTAAAGTCACATATTCCATTCAGTGTGTTTCACCGCCGTTTAGCAGCCTATTCTGTGTACTCTGTACAGTTGCAGAATAATAAGAAATACTGTTAAGTTTTCAAACTCAAATATTAAAGTCACATATTCCATTCAGTGTGTTTCACCGCCGTTTAGCAGCCTATTCTGTGTACTCTGCAGAGTTGCAGAATAGTAAGAAATACTGTTAAGTTTTCAAACTCAAATATCAAAGTCACATATTCCATTCAGTGTGTTTCACCGCCGTTTAACAGCCTATTCTGTGTACTCTGCAGAGTTGCAGAATAGGAAGAAATACTGTTAAGTTTTCAAACTCAAATATTAAAGTCACATATTCCATTCAGTGTGTTTCACCGCCGTTTAGCAGCCTATTCTGTGTACTCTGTACAGTTGCAGAATAATAAGAAATACTGTTAAGTTTTCAAACTCAAATATTAAAGTCACATATTCCATTCAGTGTGTTTCACCGCCGTTTAGCAGCCTATTCTGTGTACTCTGTACAGTTGCAGAATAATAAGAAATACTGTTAAGTTTTCAAACTCAAATATTAAAGTCACATATTCTGTGTAAGATGAAGAAGGCGGGTAAAAAGGGACGGGGAAGTGGACGTGATCCTGAAAGTTCAGGGCGCGGGTCAGGACGCGGAGAAACTGTGCCTGGTGCCAGAGCACAAGAAAGAAAGACATCCACCATACCTAGCTTCATGTGTAATTTTACAGGGCGTCGCAGGACATCACTCTCGAGGTCCGACCACTGCGAACAGGTGGTCGGTTGGATGACAGCTGATACTGCTTCCAGTCGGTTAAGCACCACCCTGTCTTCCACCAAGTCCACTCTCAGTAGCCAAGAGTCTGGTCAACATAATCCTCACTCTGATCATCCTTCCTCCCACCATACACGGTCTGGTCAAAGAAGTGATCCCACACTGGGATATAGTGAGGAGCTCGTCTCATCACCAATCCTTCATTTGACCCTCTCTCCAAGCACGCTTGCAGAGGAACATGACATCTTGTGCCCTGATTCACAACCTCTAGAGGCTACCCAATCACAAGAAGATGACAGATGTGAACGGCATTTAAGGTCAAAGGAAGTAGTGGATGATGATGATGATGATGAGACACAGTTGCCATTAAATCAACCACTATTTCCGTCTCAAGACCTTGTTGAGGAGAATGTTATACAGTTGTCAATGACTGAGTATGTGGTGGGATCAAGACTTGAGGAGGATGATCAGAGTGAGGAAGTGGAGGAGGACTTGGTGGACGATGAGGTGACTGACCCCACCTGGGAAGGTGTAGAGCCGAGCGATGACAGCAGTCCTGAGGGTGAGCCATCTGCAGCACCGCAACAGGCTGGAAGAGGCAGTGGTGTGGCTACAGAAAGAAGGCGGACCGCACCAAACCGGCCCGCAAATGTTCCACGGAGCACCCCCTTGCGTAAATCTACCTTGCCAAGGGGTAGGTGTTCCGCGGTATGGCGTTTTTTTAAGGAAAGTGCGGACGACAAAAGAATTGTAGTTTGCAACCTGTGCCACACCAGAATGAGCCGAGGCATGAACACTAGAAACCTCACCACCACCAGCATGATCCGACACATGGCATCCAAGCACCGTAGTAAGTGGGAGGAACGCCTGGATCGCCCATCTGTGTCTGCAGGCCACACCACTGCCTCCTCTTCCCCTGTTTTCGGTGCCGGCCAATCGCCTGTCGAAGGCGCAGGCCCGCATACCTCCCGCCCTGCACCTGTAGCATCTGAAGCACCATCAGCGACCACATCCACTTCCCTGTCCCAGCACAGCGTCCAAATGTCGTTACCCCAGGCATTTGAGCGCAAGAGAAAGTACCCAGCCACCCACCCACAGGCCATAGCACTAACCTCACACCTTTCCAAATTACTGGCCATCGAAATGCTGCCATTTAGGCTTGTGGACACTGAGTCCTTCCGCAGCCTGATGGCAGCAGCTGTCCCTCGGTACGCGGTCCCCAGCCGCCACTACTTTTCCCGGTGTGCCATCCCCGCATTACACCACCATGTGTCCCGTAACATCACCCGTGCCCTGACCAACGCAGTTACTGGGAAGGTCCACTTAACGACTGACACATGGACAAGTGCTTGTGGCCAGGGACGCTACATTTCCCTGACGGCACACTGGGTGAATGTCGTGGAGGCTGGGAGCGACTCGGACCCTGGGATGGCACGGGTGCTACCCACGCCGAGGATTGCGGGCCCTACCTCCATCAGGGTTTCCACCAGCACCTACGTTATTGGCTCCTCCTCCTCCGTTTCCACCTCCGAATTCTCTACACACAGCGCCACTCCCCCATCAGCCAGTAGCTGGAAGCAGTGTAGCACTGCAGTGGGGAAGCGTCAACAGGCCGTGCTGAAGCTGATCTGCCTTGGGGACAAACAGCACACGGCCTCAGAGCTGTTGCAGGGGATTAGTCACCAGACCGAGCAGTGGCTCTCGCCACTCAACCTGCAACCAGGCATGGTTGTGTGTGATAATGGGCGTAACTTGGTGGCGGCTTTGGAGCTCGGCAAGCTCACACACGTACCATGCCTAGCGCATGTATTTAATTTAGTGGTGCAGCGATTTCTAAAAACCTACCCCAATGTGCATGATCTCTTGACCAAGGTGCGCCGCGTGTGTGCACATTTCCGTAAGTCATCAACAGCTTCAGCCGGCCTGTTGAAGCTGCAGCAGCGCTTACAATTGCCAGCTCACCGGCTGCTGTGTGACGTGAGCACGCGCTGGAACGCCACCTTCCACATGTTGGCCCGGCTTTGTGAGCAGCAGAGGGCAGTAGTGGAGTACCAGCTGTTACACGGTCGTCGCCTCTCCGTTCAACTTCCTGTAATCAGAAGTGAGGAGTGGGAATGGATGTCAGACCTCTGCGAGGTTTTACGCAATTTTGAGGAATCGACACAGATGGTGAGCGGCGATAACGCTATTATCAGTGTAACCATCCCACTTCTGTGTCTACTGAAACGCTCGCTGCTCACAATTAAAACCGACGCTTTGCATGTGGAAGAGGTGGAAATGGGGGAGGAAGAGCTTACACAAGGTGATAGCCAGAGCACCCTCACTTCGTCTTCTCAGCGACAATTGGAGGAGGCGGAGGAGGAGGAGGAGGAGGAGGAGGAGGAAGACACGGTTGCCTCCGCTACAGAGGGTAGCCATGGAACTTTAGTTCCATCTCTTCAGCGTGGGTGGGCAGAAGAGGAGGAAGAGGATGAGGATGTTGAGAGTCATCCTCCTGGTGAGGACAGCGAAATCTTGACTGTTGGTACTCTGGCACACATGGCTGACTTTATGTTAGGCTGCCTTTCCCGTGACCCACGCGTTGTACGCATTTTAGACAACACGGATTACTGGGTGTTCACCCTTCTGGACCCCCGCTACAAAGAGAATTTCTCATCTCTCATTCCTCCGGTGGAGAGGACAAGCAAAATGTTGCAATACCAGAAGGTTCTTGTCGAAAAATTGCTCCAAAATTTTCCATCTGACAACGCTGGCGGCAGAGTACGTGCTACCTTGGCCAACCGAGAAGGGGAGAAAAGGGGAGCACACAGCAGTTCCGAGAAAGGCAGGGCAACACTCTCCAAGGCGTGGGACACCTTCATGACACCCCGCCAGCACCCTCACCCTGATGCGCAGCCTAGTGTCACAAGGAGGGAAAAGTTTTGGAAGATGGTGAAGGAGTACGTAGCAGACCGTGTCAGCGTCCTCAATGATCCCTCTGTGCCTTACAACTACTGGGTGTCCAAGCTGGACACGTGGTATGAACTGGCACTCTACGCCTTGGAGGTGCTGGCCTGCCCTGCCGCCAGCGTTCTGTCTGAGCGGGTATTTAGTGCTGCTGGTGGCATCATAACAGATAAGCGTATCCGCCTTTCCACCGACAATGCTGATAGGTTGACACTTATAAAAATGAACAAGGCCTGGATTTCCCCTGACTTCTCCACTCCACTGGAGGAAAGCCCCGGGGGAACATAAACTCACTTTATATATGTTATTTACAATGATGGGAATACTCTGTATTCCCATTCACCCCTTCCACCCAAAAAACGGGTATATGGTTGACTCTTAATCTTCTCATCCTCCTCCTCCTCTTCCATATGCCCTGTGCTATAATTTTTATATAGGGCCAGCTCACCAGCGGGCCCTGTGATATAATTTTTATATAGGGCCAGCTCACCAGCGGGCCCTGTTTGCCAATTTTTATATAGGTCAGCTCACCAGCGGGCCTTCTCATATAATGTTTTATTGGGTCAGCTCTCTAGCGGGCCCTCTCATATAATGTTTTATAGCGTCAGCTCACTAGCGGGCCTTCGCATATAATGTTTAGGATGGTCAGCTCTGCAGCAGACCCTCACCCATAATGTTTTAGATGGTCAGCTCAGCGCACGTTTCCCTCTTAATCATGGCCTCAGTTCAATAAAATCAAGGAAATTTTTGGGAGAATTTGCCTCAGCGCACGTTTCCCTCTTAATCATGGCCTCAGTTCTGAAAATCAAGGAAATTTTTGGGAGAATTTGCCTCTGCGCACGTTTCCCTCTTAATCATGGCCTCAGTTCTGAAAATCAAGGAAATTTTTGGGAGAATTTGCAGATGATATACAAGTAAATATACAGCAAATATTGTTTGGTAACAATTTTTCGCCTAAAGTCGTTTTTATTTCTGTGGTGTTTCCATCCTTTTCTGCCATTTTCCTATGGACCAGGCACCCTCCCCTCATCAGAGCAGGGGGTGCCTGGTGTAATGCTCGAGTCCTCCCATTGACTTCAATGGGGCTCGGGTGCTCGGCCGAGCACTCGAGCCTCAGGGGGTGCTCGGTCAGAGCACCCGAACACCCGAGCATTGGGGTGCTCGCTCATCACTAATCAGGACCACAGGCACCGTGATAACTGTGTCTCAAGCAAAAAGGAAACAAGAGCAATACTTTTCCTTTACCTGAAGTGATCTAGCATTGATATTGTGATGTCATAATACTGTGATTCTACTTAAAAGGAAAACAAACCAATTATACTTCTATACCTGAAACAATTATTCACATTGTGATGTCATAGTAAAGTGGCTCAAGCAAGAAGGAAACAAGAGCAATCATTTTCCTTTACTAAAGTGAATAGGCATTAACATTGTGATGTCATAATACTGCGATTCTACTGAAAAGAAAAACAAAGCAATTTTACATCTATACCTGAAACAATTAGATATTTACATTGTGATGTCATGGAACTGTGTCTGAAGCAAGAAGAAAACAAGAGAAATAATTTTCCTTTACCTGAAGTGAATAGGCATTAACATTGTGATGTCATAATACTGCGATTCTACTTAATAGGAGAGCAATGAATCATACTTCTATACCTAAAACAATTAGATATTCACATTGTGATGTCATAATACTGTGATTCTACTTAATAGGAGAACAAAGAATCATACTTCTATACCTAAAACAATTAGATATTCACATTGTGATGTCATACAGCTGTGTCTCAAGGAAGAAGGAAACAAGAGCAAACATTTCCTTTACCTGAAGTGAATAGATATTGTCATTGTGATGTCATAATACTGTGATTTTACTTAAAAGGAAAACAAAGACATTATACTTCTATACCTGGAACAATTAGTTATTCACATACTGATGTCATAATACTATGTCTCGAGCAAGAAGATAACCAGAGCAATAAGTTTCCTTTATCTGAAGTGGATAAGCATTGACATTTTGATATCATAATACTGTGATTCTACATAAAATGAAAACGGAGCAATTATACTTCTATACCTGAAACAATCAGATATTTACATTGTGCTGTCATAGTACAGGGTCTCAAGAAAGAAGGAAACAAGAGCAATAATTTTCCTTTACCTGAAGTGAATACACATTGTCATTGTAATGTCATAGTACTGTGTCTCAAGCAAGAAGGAATTAAGAGCAATAATTTTACTTTACCTGAAGTTAAAAGACAGTGACATTGTGATGTCACAATTCTGTGATTCTACTTAAAAGGAAAACAGAGCAATTATACTTCTATACCTTAAATACTTAGATATTCACATTGTGATATCATAGTACTGTGTCTCAAGCAAGAAGGAAACAAAAGCAATAATTTTCCTTTACCTGAAGTGAATAGACATGGTCATTTTGATGTCATAGTACTGTGGCTCAAGGAAGAAGGAAACAAGAGCAATAATTTCCCTTTACCTGAAGTGAATAAGCATTGCTATTGTGATGTCATAATAGTGGGATTCTACTTAAATGGAAAATAAAGCAATTATAATTCTATACCTGAAACAATTAGATATTCACATTGTGATGTCATACTACAGTGTCCCAAGAAAGAAGGAAACAAGAGCAATAATTTTCCATTACATGAAGTGAATAGACATTGTCATTGTGATGTCATAGTACTGTGTCTCAAGCAAGAAGGAAACAAGAGCAAGTATTTTACTTAACCTGAAGTGAATAGACATTGACATTGTGTTATCATAATACTGTGATTCTACTTAAAAGGAAACAAGCAATTTTACTTCTGTACCTGAAAGAATTAGAAATTTACATTGTGATGTCATAGTACTGTGATTCTACTTAAAAGGAAAACAAAGCAATTATACTTCTATACCTGAAAGAATTAGATATTCACATTGTGATGTCATAGTACTGTGTCTATAGCAAGAAGGAAACAAGAGCAATTAGTTTACTTAACCTAAAGTGAATAGACATTGACATTGTGTTGTCATAATAATCTGATTCTACTTAAAAGGAAAACATTGCAATTATACTTCTATACATGAAAAAATTTGAAATTTATATTGAGATGTCATAGTACTGTGATTCTACTTAAAAGGAAAACAAAGTAATTATACTTCTATTCCTGAAAGAATTAGATATTCACATTGTGATGTCATAGTACTGTATCTCAAGCAAAAAGGAAAGAAGAGCAGTACTTTTCCTTTACCTGACGTGAGTAGGAATTGAGTTTGTGATGTCATAGTATTGTGATTCTACTTAAAAGGAAAACAGAGCATTTATACTTCTATACCTTAAACAATTAGATATTCACATTGTGATGTCATAGTACTGTGTCTCAAGCAAGAAGGAAACAAGATAAATAATTTTCATATACTTGAATTGAATTGACATGGTCATTGTGATTTCATAGTACTGTGTCTCAAGCAACAAGGAAACAAGAGCAATAATTTTACTTTACCTGAAGTGAATAGACATTGACATTGTGATATGATAATACTGTGATTTCACTTAAAGGGATAACAGAGCCATTATATGTCTATACCTGAAACAATTAGATATTCACATTGTGATGTCATAGTACTGTGTCTCAAGGAAGAAGGAAACAAGAACAATCATTTTCCTTTCCCTAAAGTGAATAGGCATTGACATTGTGATACTGTGATTCTACTTAAAAGGTATACAAATCAATTTATACCTCTAACAATTAGATATTCAAATTGTGATGTCATAGTACTGTGTCTCAAGCAAGAAGGAAACAAGATCAATAATTTTCCATTACATGAAGTGAATAGATATTCACATTGTGATGTCATAGTACTGTGTCTAAAGCATGAAGGAAACAAGAACAATACTTTTCTTTTACCTGAAGTAAATAGGTATTGACATTGTGATGTCATAATAGTGTGATTCTACCTACAAGAAAAACAAAGAAATTATACTTCAATACCTGAAACTATTAGATATTCACTTGATGATATCATTATACTGTGTCTCAAGCAAGATAGAAACAAGACCAATCATTTTCCTTTACATGAAGTGAATAGGCATTGAAATTGTGATGTCATAATACTATGTCTCAAGTAAGAAGGAAACAAGAGCAATCATTTTCCTTTACCTGCAGTGAATAGACATTGTAATTGTGATGTCATAATACTGTGTCTTAAGTAAGAAGGAAACAAGAGCAATCATTTCCTGTACCTGAAGTGAATAGACTTTACATTGTGATGACATAATACTGTGATTCTACTTAAAAGGAAAACAGAGCAATTATACTTCTATACTAAAACAATTACATATTCACATTGTGATGTCATACTACTGTGTCCAAGAAAGAAGGAAACAAGAGCAATAATTTTCCTTTACCTAAAGTGAATAGACATTGTCATTGTGATGTCATAGTACTGTTTCTCAAGCAAGAAGGAAACAAGAGCAATAATTTTACTTAACATGAAGTGAATAGACATTGACATTGTGATGTCACAATAATGTGATTCTATTTAAAAGGAAAACAGAGCAATTATACTTCTATACCTGAAACAATTAGATATTAACATTGTGATGTCTTAGTACTGTATCGCAAGGAAGAAGGAAACAAGTGCAATAATTTTCCTTTACCTGAAGTGAATAGACAATGACATTGTGATGTCATAATACTGGGATTTTACTTAAAAGGAAAACAAAGCAATTATACATCTATACCTGAAAGAATCAGTTATGCACATTGTGATGTCATAGTACTGTGTCTCAAGCAAGAAGGAAAAAAGAGCAATAATTTTACTTAATCTGAAGTGAACAGACATTGACTTTGTGATGTCATAATACTGTGATTCTACTTAAAAGAAAAACACAGCAATTATACTTCTATACCTGAAAGAATTAGAAATGCACATTGTGATATCATAGTACTGTGTCTCAAGCAAAAAGGAAACAAGAGCAGTATGACATCACAATGTGCATATCTAATTGTTTTAGATATAGAATTATAATTGCTTTGTTTTCCTTTTAAGTATATTCACAGTATTATGACATCACAATGTCAATGCCTATTCACTTCAGGTAAAGAAATATTATTGTTCTTGTTTCCTTCTTGATTGAGACACAGTACTATGACATCACAATGTGAATATCTAATTGTTTCAGGTGTAGAAGTATAATGGCTCTGTTTTCCTTTATAAGTAAAATCTCAGTATTATGACATCACAATGTCAATGTTTATTCATTTTAGGTAAAGTAAAGTTATTGCTCATGTTTCCTTCTTGCTTGAGACACAGTACTGTGACATCACAATGACAATGTCTATTCACTTCAGGTAAAGGAAAATGATTGCTCTTGTTTCCTTCTTCTTTGAGACACAGTAGTAGGACATCACAATGTGAATATCATATTGTTTTGTGTACAGAAGTAAAATTGATTTTTTTTCCCTTGTAAGTTATAATTATTATTATTGATCTTTATTTATATCGCACCAACAAATTCCGCAGCTCTTTACAGTAGGGAGTAGACATACAGAGGTATTAAATAGTACAATCAAATGTGGAGAACAGAAGGATCAGAGGACCCTGCTCGTGAGAGCTTACAGTCTAGAGGAAGGTAGGTATGAAGCAGAAGGAGTAAGTGCTATTGGGCGTAAGTGCCTCCTGCCACCTGACCTGCCAGTCAGTGGGTGGGAGTGAGAAGTGCTGTTGAGTGCAGTGGTCAAGGTAAGGGGTGAGTCTTAGTGATATTGTTTATGGAGGCAGTTGATAGGCTACCCTGAAGAGGTGAGTCTTCAGGGAGAGTCTGAAGATCTGAAGGCTGGGGGAGAGTCTGATTGGGTGAGGGAGGGAATTCCAGAGCTGAGGTGTAGCACGGGAGAAGTGCTGTAGGCGGGAGTTGGAGGATGTGATAAGAGCTGTGGAGAGGAGAAGGTCGTGTGCAGAGAGAAGATGGCGAGAGGCAGTGTATTTGGAGATGAGAGATGAAATGTAGTGTGGTGTGGTGTTAGTGAGGGCTCTATAAGTAAGCACCAGAATTTTGAATTTAATTCTGTATGCTAATGGGAGCAATTGTAGGGATTGACAGAGGGGTTTGGTGTCAGAGAAGCGATGAGTGAGGTAGATTAGTCTTGCAGCAGAGTTCATTATGGACTGTAGTGGATTTAGTCGGGTGAGAGGAAGACCAATTAATAAAGAGTTACAGTAGTCAAGACGGGATATGATGAGTGTTTGGACTAGAATTTTGGTAGTGTCATGTGTGAGGAAGGGTCAGATTTTAGAGATGTTGCGGAGGTGGAGGTGGCATGATTTGGAGAGTGACTGGATGTGAGGAATGAAGGATAGGGCAGAGTCAAATGTGACCCCCAGACAGCAAGCTATAGGGGTCGGTGTGATGGTAGTGTTGTTGATGGTGAGGGTAATATCTGGGGTAAGGCTGGTTGTGGTGGGAGGGATGATGATTAGTTTGGTTTTCTCAAGGTTAAGTTTCAGTTGATGGGAGGAAATCCAGGAAGACACAGCGGACAGATATTCAGAGACTTGGGAGAAGAGGGAAGGTGAGAGGTCAGGGGAGGAAATATATATTTGAGTGTCATCAGCATAGAGATGATGGTGAAACCTAAGGGAGTTGATTAGTTTTCCGAGGGACGAGGTGTAGATTGAGAAGAGCAAGGGTCCAAGGACTGATCCTTGAGGCACTCCAACAGACTGTGGGATGGGTGGAGAAGTGGAGCCAGAGTAGAAAAACTGAAGGAGCGGTTGCAGAGATAAGATGAAAACCAGGAGAGTGCAGTGTCAAAGATACCTAGGGAGTGGAGGGCATGGAGGAGTAGAATCACAGTATTATGACATCACAATATCAATGCCTATTCACTTCAGGTAAAGGAAAATTATTGCTCTTGTTTCCTATGTGCTTGAGACAAAGCACTATGATATCACAATGTGAATATCTAATTGTTTCAGGTATAGAAGTATAATTGCTTTGTTTTCCTTTTAACTAGAGTCACAGTATTATGACATCACAATGTCAATGCTTATTCACTTCAGATAAAGTAAACTTATTGCTCTGGTTTCTTTCTTGCTCAAGACATAGTATTATGACATCAGAATGTGAAAAACTAATTCTTCTACGTATAGAAGTATAATTACTTTGTTTTCCTTTTACGTGGAATTACAGGATTATGACATAACAATGGCAATTCTTATTCACTTCAGGTAAAGGAAAATGATTGCTCTAGTTTCCTTCTTGCTTCAGACACAGAACTATGACATGACAATCTGAATATCTAATTGTTTCAGGTATAGAAGTATAATTGCTTTGTTTTCCTTTTAAGCAGAATCACAGTATTATGACATCAGAATGTTAATGTCTATTCACTTCAGGTAAAGGAAAGTTATTGTTCTTGTTTCCTTCTTGCTTAAGACAAGGTACTATGACCTCACAATGTGAATATCTAATTGTTTCACGTATAGAAGTATAATTGCTTTGTTTTCCTTTTAAGTAGAATCACAGTACTATGACATCACAATGTCAATGTCTATTCACTTCAGGTAAAGGAAAAGTATTGCTCTTGTTTCCTTATTGCTTGAGATACAGTATTATGATATCACCATGTGAATATCTATTCACTTCAGGTAAAGGAAAAGTATTGCTCTTGTTTCCTTCTTGCTTGAGACACACTAGTATGACATCACAATGTGAATATCTAATTCTTTCAGGTATAGAAGTATTATTGCTTTGTTTTCCTTTTAACTGGAATCACAGTATTATGACATCACAATGTCAATGCTTATTAACTTCAGATTAAGGAAACGTATTGCTCTGGTTTCCTTCTTGCTTGAGACAAAGTATTATGACATTAGAATGTGAATAACTAATTGTTCTAGGCATAGAAGTATAATTTCTTTGGTTTCCTTTTACATGGAATTACAAGTTTATGACATCACAATGTCAATTCCTATTCACTTCAGGTAAAGAAAAAGTATTGTTCTTGTTTCCTTCTTGATTGAGCCTCAGTACTATGACATCACATTGTGAATATCTAATTGTTTCAGGTATAGAAGTATAATTGCTTTGTTTTCCTTTTAAGTAGAATCACAGTATTATGATATAACAATGGCAATGCTTATTCACTTCAGGTAAAGGAAAATTATTGCTCTTGTTTCCTTCTTGCTTGAGACACAGAACTATGACATGTCAATCTGAATATCTAATTGTTTCAAGTATAGAAGTATAATTGCTTTGTTTTCCGTTTAAGCAGAATTACAGTATTATGACATCACAATGTCAATGTCTATTCATTTCAGGTAAAATAAAAGTATTGCTTTTGTTTCCTTCTTGCTTGAAACACAGTACTATGACATCACAATGTAAATATCTAATTGTTTCAGGTATAGAAGTATAATGGCTCTGTTTTCCTTTTAAGTAAAATCACAGTATTATGACACCACGATGTAAATGTTTATTCACTTATGGTAAAGTAAAATTATTGCTCATGTTTCCTTCTTGCTTGAGACACAGTACTGTGACATCACAATGACAATGTCTATTCACTTCAGGTAAATGAAAATGATTGCTCTTGTTTCCTTCTTCTTTGAGACAAAGTAGTATGACATCACAATGTGAATATCTTATTGTTTTAGGTACAGACGTAACATTGATTTTTTTGTTCCTTGTAAGTAGAATCATAGTATTAAGACATCACGATATCAATGCCTATTCACTTCAGGTAAAGAAAAATTTTTGCTCTTGTTTTCTACGTGCTTGAGACAAAGTACTATAATATCACAATGTGAATATCTAATTGTTACAGGTATAGAAGTATAATTGCTTTGTTTTCCTTTTAACTGGAATCACAGTATTATGACATCACAACGTCAATGCTTATTCACTTCAGATAAAGGAAACTTATTGCTCTGGTTTCTTTCTTGCTCAAGACATATTATTATGACATCAGAATGTGAAAAACTAATTGTTCTACATATAGAAGTATAATTGCTTTGTTTTCCTTTTACTTAGAATTACAGGATTATGACATAACAATGGCAATGCTTATTCACTTCAGGTAAAGGAAAATGATTGTTCTTGTTTCCTTCTTGCTTGAGACACAGTACTACGACATCACAATGTGAATATCTAATTGTTTCAGGTATAGAAGTATGATTGCTTTGTTTTCCTTTTAAGTAGAATCACAGTATTATGACATCACAATGGCAATGCTTATTCACTTCAGGTAGAGGAAATGTATTGCTCTTGTTTCCTAGAATTGATTCAGGTATAGAAGTATAATTGCTTTGTTTTCCATTTACATAGCATCACAGTATTATGACATCACAATGTCAATGTCTATTCATTTCAGGTAAAGGAAAAGTATTGCACTTGTTTCCTTCTTGTTTGAGACCCAGTATTATGACATTGCAATGTGAATATCTAATTGTTTCAGGTATAGAAGTATGATTGCTTTATTTTCCTTTTAAGTAGAACTACAGTATTATGACATCACAATGGCAATGCTTATTCACTTCAGGTAAAGGAAAATTATTGCTCTTGTTTCCTTCTTGCTTGAGACACAGTACTATGACATCACAAGATCATGTGTACCTCTCCCTCCTTGCCTGATGAATATCGACAATTTAGCGATGTTTTCAGTAAGGGAGAGGCTAGCGCTTTGCCACAGCACTGGGCTTACGATTGTGCTATTGACTTGCCTCCTGGTGCCATTCCTCCTCAGGGTCGTACTTACCCATTGTCTTGTGAGGAGAATCGGGCCATGAAGAAGTATATCTCAGATGCCCTGGAGAGGGGCATTATCAGGAAGTTATCCTCGCTCGCGGGGGCTGGTTTCTTACTTGTGAAAAAGAAAAATGGAAAATGATTGCTCTTGTTTCCTTCTTGCTTGAGACAAAGTACCATGATATGACAATGTGAATATCTAATTGTTTAACATATAGAAGTATAATTGCTTTGTTTTCCTTTTAAGCGGAATCACAGTATTATGACATCACAATGTCAATGTCTATTTACTTCAGGTTAAGGAAAAGTATTGCTCTTTTTTCCTTCTTGCTTGAGACACAGTACTATGACATCACAATGTAAATATCTAATTGTTTCAGGTATAGAAGTATAATTGCTTTATTTTCCTTTTAAGCAGAATCACAGTATTATGACATCACACTGTCAATGCCTATTCAATTCGGGTAGAGGAAAAGTATTGCTCTTGTTTCCTAGAATTGATTCATGTATAGAAGTATAATTGCTTTGTTTTCCATTTACATAGAATCACAGTATTATGACATCACAATGTCAATGTCTATTCACTTCAGGTACATGGCTTACGATTGTGCTATTGACTTGCCTCCTGGTGCCGTTCCTCCTCGGGGTCTTACTTACCCACTGAATCGGGCCATGAAGAAGTATATCTCGGATGCCCTGGAGAGGGGCATTATCAGAAAGTTATCCTCGCCCGCGGGGGCTGGTTTCTTCCTTGTGAAAAAGAAAAATGGAAAATGATTGCTCTTATTTCCTTCTTACTTGAGACACACTACTATGACTTCACAATGTCAATGCCTATTCACTTCAGGTAAAGGAAAATGATTGCTCTTGTTTCCTTCTTTCTTGAGACACAGCAGTATGACATCACAGTGTGAATACCTAATTGTTTCAGGTATAGACGTATAATTGCTTTGTTTTCCTTGTAAGTAGAATCACAGTATTATGACATCACAATGTCAATGCCTATTCACTTCAGGTAAAGGAAAATAATTGCTCTTGTTTCCTTCTTTCTTGAGACACAGCAGTATGACATCACAGTGTGAATATCTAATTGTTTCAGGTATAGACGTATAATTGCTTTGTTTTCCTTGTAAGTAGAATCACAGTATTATGACATCACAATGTCAATGCCTATTCACTTCAGGTAAAGCAAAAGTATTGCTCTTGTTTCCTTCTTGCTTGAGACACAGTACTATGACATCACAATGTAAATATCTAATTGTTTCAGGTATAGAACCATGATTGCTTTGTTTTCCTTTTAAGTAGAATAACTGTATTATGACATCACATTGTCAATGCCTATTCACTTCAAATAAAGGAAACTTATTACTCTGGTTTCCTTCTTGCTTGAGACATAGTTTTATGACATCAGAATGTGAATAACTAATTGTTCTAGGTATGGAAGTATAAATGCTTTGTTTTCCTTTTAAGTGGAATCACAGGATTATGACATCACAATGGCAATGCTTATTCACTTCAGGTAAAGGAAAATTATTGCTCTTGTTTTCTTCTTGTTTGAGACACAGAACTATGGCATGACAATCTGAATATCTAATTGTTTCAGGTATAGAAGTATAATTGCTTTGTTTTCCTTTTAAGCAGAATCACAATATTATGACATCACAATGTCAATGTCTATTGACATTGACATTGTAAAGGAATATTATTGTTCTTGTTTCCTTCTTGCTTGAGACACAGTACTATGACATCACAATGTGAATATCTAATTGTTTTTGGTATAGAAGTGTAATTGCTTTATTTGCCTTTTAAGTAGAATCACAGTATTATGACTTCACAATGTCAATGTCTATTCACTTCAGGTAAAGGAAAATGATTGCTCTTGATTCCTTGTTCCTTGAGACAAAGTACTATGATATCACAATGTGAATATCCAATTGTTTCAGGTATAGAAGTGTAATTGTTTGTTTTCCTTGTAAGCAGAATCACAGTATTATGACATCTCAATGTCAATGCCTATTCACTTCAGGTAAAGGAAAATAATTGCTCTTGTTTCCTTCTTTCTTGAGACACAGTAGTATGACATCACAGTGTGAATATCTAATTGTTTCAGGTATAGACGTATAATTGCTTTGTTTTCCTTGTAAGTAGAATCACAGTATTATGACATCACAATGTCAATGCCTATTCACTTCAGGTAAAGTAAAAGTATTGCTCTTGTTTCCTTCTTGCTTGAGACACAGTACTATGACATCACAATGTGAATATCTAATTCTTTCAGGTGTAGAAGTATAATTGCTTTGTTTTCCTTTTAAGTAGAATCACAGTAATATGACATCACATTGTCAATGCCTATTCACTTCAGATAAAGGAAAATTATTGCTCTTGTTTCCTTCTTGCTTGAGAGATAGTGTTATGACATCACAATGTGAATAACTAATTGTTCTAGGTATAGAAGTGTAATTGCTTTGTTTTCGTTTTAAGTCGAATCACAGTATTATGACATCACAATGTCAATGTCTATTCACTTCAGGTAAAGGAAAAGTATTGCTCTTGTTTCCTTCTTGCTTGAGACCCAGTACAATGTCACATTGGAGGATGGATTTACATGAGCAGTGTATGGATCAATTGGCTCTGGCAGTACAAATGATATTGGAGCGCATCGCTCATTTGGAGAAGCCAGTACAAGCCTCGGTTGTCCTCCCCACTATGACACTGGGAGCCCAATCCATGACGCTAGCAAACTCAAACAGAGGGTTAACTGCTACCGCTCCACTACCATTAAGATATGATGGCGAACCCACCCTGTGTAGAGGGTTTATTAATCAGTTGGAGATTTTCTTGGAGCTGACCCTTCAAGCCTTTCCTAGTGACCGAACTAAGTTGGGTTTTATGAGATCATTGCTGACGGGCAGAGCATTGGCTTGGGCCAACCCCTTGAGGGAATCAGCGAAACCATGTACCAAGAGCTTCGGTGAGTTCTTGCGGGCGTTTCGTAGAGTGTTTGAAGTCCCAGGAAGAGCCGCCTCGGCTGCCAAAAGATTGATGGAGATCCAACATGTGTCCCCTACGGTTGCGGATTATGCATTTGAATTCCGTACATTTTCAGTAGAGGTAGGCTGGAACAATGAGGCGCTTGTGGCAGCATTCGCACAGGAACTCAATGACCGTATTAAAGATGAAACGGCAGCTAGAGACTTGCCGAACGATTTGGATGAGTTCATTGAGTTTTCCGTTTTGATTGATTGCCGCATCAGGGAGCGGATGGCGGCTAAGGACCGCAGACATCGGGCCAGAAATTTTGGACAGGCAAGCCAAAGTTTCCCACCCATGCCTCCTTCACTTCCCATGCCTCCTGAGTGTAACCAAGAGAATAGTGAACCTATGCAGTTAGGATTCACTAAGCTGACCAAGGAGGAATGGGCTCATCACCGCAGACAGGGCCTCTGCTTATATTGTGTTTAAGCTGGGCATTTGTTGCGTGCCTGTCCTACATGTCTAGGAAACGGACACACATAGGTTTCCTCAGGGGACAGGTCCTAGGTGGCGTTCAGCGGTCCCCAGATGCTGTGAATCAAAAACCCACACCGCAGTCTGTAATTTCTTGGGCTGAACTCTCTGTGGAAGTTCCAGCTCTGGTGGATTCTGGTGCAGCCAAATATTTTATGGACAACTATTTTGCCACATTACACAAGATTCCTCTGGTTGAAAGGGAATCTCCTTTGGCTATTGAAGCTATTGACAGTAGACAGTTGGTACCGGCCCAGATCACTATGGAAACTAAACCACTGTCTATACGCATTGGGGCTCTCCACACGGAGAAGCTGTGCTTTCAGATTATCCAGTCTCTCCACCATGCGGTCATCCTGGGGTTTCCCTGGTTACATCTGCACAACCCCAGGTTTGACTGGCAGACTTGTGAGATCACGGCTTGGTCTGACTTCTGCATTAAGCATTGTATTTCACAACCCACCAAGATCATGTGTACCCCTCCCTCCTTGCCTGCTGAATATCGACAATTTAGTGATGTTTTCAGTAAGGGAGAGGCTAGCGCTTTGCCACAGCACTGGGCTTACGATTGTGCTATTGACTTGCCTCCTGGTGCCGTTCCTCCTCGGGGTCTTACTTACCCACTGTCTTGCGAGGAGAATCGGGCCATGAAGGAGTATATCTCGGATGCACTGGAGAGGGGCATTATCAAGAAGTCATCCTCGCTCGCGGGGGCTGGTTTCTTCTTTGTGAAAAAGAAAAATGGAAAATGATTGCTCTTGTTTCCTTCTTGCTTGAGACAAAGTACCATGATATGACAATGTGAATATCTAATTGTTTAACGTATAGAAGTATAATTGCTTTGTTTTCCTTTTAAGCAGAATCACAGTATTATGACATCACAATGTCAATGTCTATTCACTTCAGGTAAAGGAAAAGTATTGCTCTTTTTTCCTTCTTGCTTGAGACACAGTACTATGACATCACAATGCAAATATCTAATTGTTTCAGGTATAGAAGTATAATTGCTTTGTTTTCCTTTTAAGTAGAATCACAGTATTATGACATCACACTGTCAATGCCTATTCAATTCAGGTAATAGAAAATGATTGCTCTTATTTCCTTCTTACTTGAGACACACTGCTATGACTTCACAATGTCAATGCCTATTCACTTCAGGTAAAGGAAAATGATTGCTCTTGTTTCCTTCTTTCTTGAGAGACAGCAGTGTGACATCACAGTGTGAATATCTAATTGTTTCAGGTATAGACGTATAATTGCTTTGTTTTCCTTGTAAGTAGAATCACAGTATTATGACATCACAATGTCAATGCCTATTCACTTCAGGTAAAGGAAAAGTATTGCTCTTGTTTCCTTATTGCTTGAGACACAGTACTATGACATCACAATGTAAATATCTAATTGTTTCAGGTATAGAAGCATAATTGCTTTGTTTTCCTTTTAAGTAGAATAACTGTATTATGACATCACATTGTCAATGCCTATTCACTTCAGATAAAGGAAAATTATTGCTCTGGTTTCCTTCTTGATTGAGAGATAGTATTATGACATCACAATGTGAATAACTAATTGTTCTAGGTATAGAAATATAATTGCTTTGTTTTCCTTTTAAGTAGATTTGATCATGTATCGATTATCGTGGTCTAAATAAACTTATGTCCAGAAACGCCTACCCGATTCCACTCATCACTGAGCTTTTTGAAAGGCTCCTCCATCTTTACCAAGCTAGCTTTACGTGCTGCGTATAACTTGATCAGAATCAGAGCTGGTGATGAGTGGAAGATGGCGTTCAATACCCGTTCAGGACACCATGAATACCTGGTGATGCCTTTTGGGCTAAGTAACGCCCCCGCAGTGTTCCAAAAATGTATTAATGACATCCTACATGACATGCTACAGTCTTGTGTAGTTGTGTATCTTGACGACATACTCATACATTCGTCTAATTTGTCACAACACATCAAGGATGTGTCAGCAGTCTTGCTCAGGTTACGTGAAAAGTAATTATACTGCAAGATTGAGAAATGCTAGTTCCACAAGTCTATGGTACCTTTTCTGGGCTTTGTGATTTCTAAGGACGGCATTGCTATGGATAAGGATAAGCTTGCAGCAGTTCTGCAATGGCCACATCCTAAGGGGCTCAAGGCTATCCAACGTTTTCTTGGCTTTGCCAACTATTCATTAGAAACTTTTCCACGACTGTAAAGCCACTGTCTGATCTTACACACAAGGGTGCTAATCCCTCCCAATGGTCTGAGGAAGCTGAACAGGCATTTGTCACCTTGAAATCCACTTTTGCATCCGCTCCTGTATTGTCCCACCCTAATCCCTCTTTTCCTTTCATCTTGGAGGTAGATGCCTCATAGACTGGGGTAGGGGCAGTACTGTCACAGAGCCTGGACCCAGGGAGTGTTCTAAGACCATGTGGGTTTTTCTCGAAAAAGTTGACTAGTGCTCAGAGTCACTATGAGATTGGGGACAGAGAACTCCTGGCAATTATTCTAGCCCTTAAAGAATGGCAACACCTGCTGAAAGGTACAAGGGCTCCGGTGTTAATTCTGACCGACCATAAGAATTTGACATACCTCTCTGAGGCCAAGAGGTTGTCCTCTCGACAGGCCAGATGGGTCTTATTCCTGTCTCACTTTAATTTTATTGTATCCTACCTGCCCGGTTCTAAGAATGGCTGATGCCCTTTCCAGGCAATTTGGTCTTGAGATTAAGACGGATGATGTCCCAGCACCCAATATTCAGCCAGATCGCATTTTGGCTACCCTACGTACCAGCATCACTTCACCACTGACACCAAGCTACCGCACCCTCTGACACCCCTGTGGGGAAGTGTTTTGTAGCCAGGCCTTTTCGTACCCACCTACTTGAAACTTATCACGCATCTCGGGCGGCTGGGCATGTTGGTAGGGACCAATTGATTTGGTCTCTTTCGCAGTTGTTTTGGTGGCCATCTTAACGTACTGATTGCACCGACTTCACAGCAGCCTGCACTACTTGTGCCCATGCCAAATCCCCTAGACACCTCCCAGTTGGCTTGCTTCAACCTGTGCCTAATGGTGAGCGTCCTTGGTCCCATGTTTCGATTGATTTCCTGGGAGAATTGCCAGTGTCTAAGGGGTATTCCTTTATTTTGATGGTGGTCGATAGATTTTCCAAGATGCTCACTTTGTGCCTCTTCCTGGCCTTCCCTCTGCCCAGGAGTTGGCTATTGTCTTTGCCAGAGAGGTATTTCGGTTGCACGGTATACCCAGGGTGCTGGTGTTGGATCGTGGGAGCCAATTCGTGTCCAGATTTTGGAGGGCATTTTGTGACCAAATGGGCATACAATTGTCCTTTTCTTCTGCCTACCATCCCCAGACCAACAGGGCTGCGGAGCTTGCCAATCAGGGATTGGAACAATTCCTACGCTGTTTCGTGTCCGATTATCATGACAATTGGGCCGACCTGTTGCCGTGGGGAGAGTTTGCCAGGAACTGTGCGGTTAATTCATCATCTGGGAGCTCCCTGTTTCTCATCAACTACAGGTTCCAACCATGCTTGCTCCCAGACTAATTTCAGATACAGCAGATTCTGGCTCTGAATGAGCATATCAGGCAACTCCGTTCCACATGGGCACAGGTACAAAGGACCCTCAGTACTTCGTTCCAGCATTATCAGCGTCACGCTAATCGCAGGAGGTTGCCCGCTGTCTCTTTCCAGGTTGGGGATAGTTTATGGCTATCTTCCAGAAACCTCAATTTGCAGGTCCCTTGTAATAAATTGGCTACTTGATTTGTCGGTCCTTTTAAGGTTCTCCGCAAAATTAATCTAGTTACATATTCACTGGACCTTCCAGCATCCATGCGGATTCACAATGTGTTCCACGTATCCCTCCTGAAGCCATTAGTATGCAACCGTTATACTACCACTCCTGCGGTCCCCGGTCCTATTCAGGTGCAAGGTCAGGATAAGTACGAAGTTCAGAACATCATGGATTCCCGTAGGTTCAGGGGAAGGTTGCAGTATCTTGTTCATTGGAAGGGCAATGGCCCTGAGGAGTGTTCCTGGATAAATATGAATGATCTCCACGCTCCTGTGTTGCTGCACAGATTTCATGCCAAGTACCCCCAGAAGCCCGGTCCCTCTCCACGTGGAGGGGGTCTTTGAGAGGGATGTACTATCACAGTGCCCGTGTTATTGATGGCGACATTGTGACTCAGTTCTACTTCCTGATTACTTTTATTGGCTATTGTGGTTTTGCTCTGCCCATTGCTAGCCCTTAAATACTGAGCCCTGTTACTTCTGCAATGCCCTTTCGTGGTGTTCCAGTCGCTAGCGCTTGTTCCTGACTTCTGTGTGAATCCTGTGTAAGACCCGGACTGCCTGACTACTCTGCCTGATTCGTTCCTGCTCTGTGTACTGACCCAGATTGGCTGACGTTCCTGCTCTGTGCACTGAACCAGCCTGGCTGACGTTCCTGCTCTGTGTAGCGATTTGGATTGGCTGACGTTCCTGCTCTGTGTATCGACCCAGCCTGGCTGATGTTCCTGCTCTGTGTAGCGATTCGGATTGGCTGACGTTCCTGCTCTGTGTACCGACCTGGCCTGGCTGACGTTCCTGCTCTGTGTACTGATTTGGCCTGGTTTTCCACTCCATCCGGTGATCTGGTTGGAGTACGTGCCTCCAGTGCTCGCACTGTCTACTGACAGTCCTTGGTTGCCTCGCATACTCTGCTCCGGCAGTCCTGCCTACTGTGACCCAGTCTCTGGTTATTGTGCCTCATGATCCTTTCATCCCGGTGGCTGAGATCAAACAGGTTGCACCAAGGTACGCTTGATCTATTCATTACTATTACCCGAGGTTGGTTTGTTCCCTGGGCACCTCAGTTGTCCCTACGGCCTTGCAGCCAAATACAGGTCTGAGTGTTCGTTAACCCCTTGGGGGTTGGTTCGGTTGCACTTTGGGTCACAGTGTACTGCAGGTTACATTGGCTTTACGCCGTGCTATACAGTATCAGTCACCCTTGACTGTTCTGGCAGTCTGTCACTTCCAGAGCCTTCACTTACCTCAGTGTGGCCTCTGTCACTTTGGTGTCACTCTCTGCATAGAGAGTGTCCTGTGGGCCTCTGTCCTATTAGGGCCTGTTCATACTGCCTGGCCTAATAGCACCTGTCTCTCCACTGTCTCTTCTAGGATTCACACGAACTGTAACCTGACCTGTGGCAGTGTTGTACCTTTGTGTTTCACTGGACCCGTGTGGGTTACTAAATCTATTTGTAACATGACCTGTGTCAGTATTATTTCTGTCTGTATATACTGGACCTGTTAGGGTTACTCTAAATTTTGTGTTTTCAATAAAACTGTGTTTTTACCAAACCTTCTGTGTCTGAGTGTCCTAAAAAACCATTACACCAATGTCTTTGTATTAGGGTCATCTCCTCCTCTCCTCAGGATACAACCTCCTCCACTGGGTGTCACTGGGCTTATAGGTGTATTAGATTACTATATGCTTATAGCAATATGCTGCTGGAATAGGACTGAGAGAGCTGAGATTTGTTCCTTGATAGAGCTCAGGCTGAGACCTTTGTTCACACCATCCTGTAAAAATGCCAAGAGCATAAGGAGGTCAATGGTCTGAGCAGACATAGCCTTATAAGTGCACCACTAGTAAAAGATGGACCAGCTCCTATAATATGCTTTAGAACAAATAGGCTTCTTAGCTTGGATCATGGTGGATATGACATCCTCAGAGAAGCCTTTCCAACTGCTAGTAATAGATGGGACCCTGTATCAGAAGGCCCAATCGCAAGGGAAGTTGGAACGGTAGATGGGCAGATTGAGGAGATCAGCAAACCAGGCCTGACTGGCCGAAAATGTGCAATTAGGATGACTAGAGGATTTTTTGTCTTGATCTTCCTGATAGCCCTGGGAATCAGAGGTAGTGGAGGAAATGCGTAGGCCAGATGAAAATTCCATGGGATGCACACAGTATCCATCTCAAAGGCTCAAGGATCCTTTGCCTTTGAGATGAACATTGCAACCTTCCTGTTCTCGAGGGTGCCATCATGATCCACTGTTGGAAGGCCCCAAAGTTCAAAAACTTTCTGGTTCAGTTCTCAGTTTCCAGCCCTTGATGGGAGAAAATCCATTGCCATGTTTTCCTCCCCTGGGATGGGGACTATTAAGATGTCTGGAAGTTCCCCAACCTCCTTGCAGGCTGACTTATTTTGAGTTCCTCGTTGGGGGTTAATGTAAGTAATTCCCATCAAATTGTTGGACTGAAATTACAATGGGGTTGCCGTCAGCATCAGAGACCAGATGAATGTAAAATCTCCATTATGTTGACTGATAGGAAACCTTCCTCTTTGGTCCAATGATCCTGAGCTATCAGGGAACCTGTGGTTGCACCCCATACTCTCAGGGTGGCATCTGTCATGACTAGGTTCTATTCTGACAAACGGGCATCCCTGCATCAGATGAAGACAGTGTGGCCACCAATGTAGATCATTCCTTGCCTGAGGGGACAGAGCTATGGAGTGAGACAGGTGGGAGCACTGCCGAGACCAGCTTATGAGGTTATCCAGTTGAAGTTACCGCATGTGAAACAAAGCATAAGGAATTGCTTCCAGGGTGGACACCAGTCATTCCAGGATTTTCACAAAATCACTTATTGTTGCAGAACATCAGGCCAAGGCTCAGGACACATCCTGAAACAGGATCTGGATCTTGTCTTCTGGTAAGAACACTCACCCTTGGATGTCGGCCCTCAATCCCAGGATATACAGGGTCTGCGAGGGAAGGAAAAGGAATTCTTGAGATTGAGGATCCAACTGTGATGGACCATGATGCAAGCACATTCCTGAATGTGGATAGACAAAATGTCCTCAGCAAATTCTGAACATGAGTATATATGGGGAAACCCAACGTGGAAGGAGCACTTAGTATATGATGGCCGTTTTATAGATGACATTCATTAGGAGAAGGGATGTCAAAATGTTGAATGAGATGAGATGATTTGAGTTTAAATCAAAATACTTTGAGTATCCAATTTACATCAAATATACAAAAAAGTAAAATAGAGTTCCTTGACATCATATTAGAAGGTAATTATTATGGCCGTATTGAAAGTAAAATGTATAAGAAACAAGTCGCTATCAATTCATACTTACATTCAAATAGTGCACATTATCATAAATAGCTATAAAATATAACGTTTGGCCAATTTCATCGTGCCATGAGGAACTGTAGTAGAGATCAAGATTTTGAGGCACAAGGTACCCAAATGAAAATAGATTTTAAAGAGAGAGAAGTTATAAAGATTAAATCATAGAAATTGCCTATAATAGAGCTTGATAGGAAGAACATCATAAAAAAGAAAAAGAGAGAGACAGTTTTCTCTAAAACTAATAATATTACACTGGAACGTGCTTTCGCAAGACCCTAATTTAAGTGGAATATTGCGTAAAAATGCTATAGTGATATATAAAAAGAACAGGAATCTCAGATCAAAACAAAAAAGTGACCCTGCGCGCCTCCAAACCAGAATATATACATGTTCCCTGTCTAGTGTATATATAATAACTTTATTAATAAATATGAGGATTTAGTCCATCCAATGGCCATGAGATGTTAAGCTCACCAACCTCGCCAA
This sequence comes from Rhinophrynus dorsalis, assembly GCA_037306005.1. Taxonomy (NCBI): domain Eukaryota; kingdom Metazoa; phylum Chordata; class Amphibia; order Anura; family Rhinophrynidae; genus Rhinophrynus; species Rhinophrynus dorsalis. Next base: position 173,252,595 of record CM074722.1, read on the forward strand.
GGTACCTCAAGTCTGGCAAGTACCTACTCTATTACACCTTTGTACCCTACCTAAATTAAAAAACAAAAAATAAAAAATAATAAAACATTTTTTCAAAAACTTGAGAAAGCAGCTAATCAGATGTTATAAGGAAATTGGCATTGTGTATGCAATTAAAAACAAAGGGACAAACAAACAATTTCATTAAAAAAGGTGTGAGAGGAATCTTACTTGAAATGAGACTGTTATGGCCTGCAGGAAGTGGTAAATGACCATAGAGGACTACAAGTCCTTTCATCCTATTTATAGGTCAGAGCACTGGATGGACTAAATCCTCATATTTATTAATAAAGTTATTATATATGCACTAGACAGGGCACATGTATATATTCTGGTTTGGAGGAGCGCAGGGTCACTTACTTGTTTTGTTTGTGCACTTTGGGATGAAACCCAATGTTTGGGGGTTTTGGGGGACCCTCTTGTCTCTTGCTGCTATCCAGATGCCAGTCATTAATTATTATTTTTTATTCAGTTATTTCATGTATATATTATAAGAGAGAGCGCTATGAGCTCATTTTCTTTTTCTAAGGAATCTCAGATTATACATTGCCCCCAGCAGATCAAAAATTCTAGAGTCTAATTTAAACGCTGTTAAAACACACAATAAAAACTTAAATAAGCTTGGGAACTATAGATGCAAAAACAAACGATGTAAAACATACCCCTTTATTAAAGAAGATAAAACCACATTTGAAAATGTGGCAAAAGATAAACTACATATGTGGTCTCACAGTTTATATATTGTTTAACCACATATGTTTTATCTATTGAGCTGCAAATGTGGGTCTCTCTATGTAGGAAGAACCACAAGACAGCTGAGAACTAGAGTAGATCTATAAAAGGAATTTAGATCATGTGGTATCCAAGCATTTCTGTATATGTGACGTAGGAGGTGTAAAAAATATGCAGGTGATGGGACTGCAGCATATCCCAGCAGGTAGACCCAATAGATATAGTCTTCTGTGTAAACGAGAAGCCTATTGGATATACACTCTGGGAACTTTAGATACAGGAGGTCTCAATGAGGAAATTGACATGTATTCCTTCTAATGCAGTATTCTAAAAAAAAAAAAAAAAAAAATATATATATATATATATATATATATATATATATATATATATATATATATATATATATATATGTTAATTTTGTTGTATACATGTATGTATCTTTATTTAAATAGTGCTATATGTATATAGCATGTTACAGAAATAGTACAAAACAAAAACTGAGAGCATCAAAATCTTTACATTAGCATGGAAAAAGGTACAACAAAGGGAATCATGCATAGGAAAATGGACCCTGCCCCAAGGAGCTTACAGTATAATTGTTGATATTCATCTTTAAACCAAATGTTTCCTGTTGTAGCTTTGCAATGCATTCTTGCAGTTCTTCAGCATTAGGGATGGGTGAAAATATTCGTCTCAAACTGAATTCGGCGAATAATGACACTTTCTGCTTGGTGAATAATTCCCCACGAAAAGTGCCATTTTTCAGCTTTTTCATGTTTTTCGCCCATTGAAATCAATGGGTAGAAAAATATTTCTCCACCACACAAAAGTTTTCTACAGCCATATAAAAGGGTGTCAGGCTCTCACAGCTTGCCATTCTGTGTTTGTGAGAGGAGAGCGCATCACCTTGTTTGAGCCAGAGAAGATAGGGGAATTGAAGTTTAGTTTAGGGAACCTTTTAGGTAGGACTTTTGTTCCCTGTATTAGGATAGTCAGTGGGGCACTCTGGGGAAAAGAAGGGAGGAAGGCTGTTGACACCAAATAATACCCCAAAATTCAGATTGACTGACTGGCAAGACACAGGCAGCTGAGGACCTATTTGCTTCTTGATCTTGCTGTTATTGTGTCTGTGCTGGGTGGGGAAGTCTGAGTAAAAGTTGCTGATTTTTGTTATAATTTTTTTGGACAGACTGTGATAAGACAACATGGTGGACAACATAAAAAAAAATAAAAAAGAATAAAGAACTAAATATATTAGGTGACAGTGACAGGCAGCTGACTGGGCTTAGGCAAGGCATCATACTGCTCCATCAGCTGTGTTGTGTACCGTACAGTAAAAAAACACAGTGTAGTGGAGTAATGTCCAGCAAACGCACAAGGGGAAGGGGGAGGGGTGGATCATTGCAGGGATGTGAGAGTAAAGTAGTAGTTCAAAAACTGACTGCAGCAATGGTTGCTTCAGCATGTGCATCAATGATGATGATCCCTCTAATCCAAGGGAGGATGCAGTTTGTCAAGGTCCCAGCAAAACTAGTACCAGGCAGCTCTCACAGCATGCTATTCTGTGTTTGCGAGAGGAGAGAGCTGCATGTTTTTGAGCTAGAGAAGACAGTGAAAAAAAAGGTGGAATTGAAGCTTAGTTTAGGGAGTCATTTAGGTAGAACATTTGTTCTCTGTAGTAGGGGAGTCTGGGGGCACAATGGGGAGAAGGGAGGAAGGAGGTTGACCGAAAATACCCCAAAATTTGGAGTGACTCACTGGCAAGACAGAGGCTGCTGGGGTCCAAATTGCTGATTTTCCTTTTATTCTCTCTGTGCAGGGGAAGTCTGGAGAAAGAAGTTGTTGATTTGCTTTTAGTTATATATATATATATATATATATATATATATATATATATATATATATATATTGAGGACTAACTGTGATAAGATATGGTGGACAACTTAAAAAAAATAATTAAACAAATAAAGATATTAGACAGCTGACTTAGAGCACTGTGACTGAGGCAGACTTGAGAGACAGCAGATGACATTGAGAATTTTGTTGAGGGCCAAGGCAAGACATCACATTCCATCAGTAATGTAGAGAGTAAAAACACACACAGTAGTTGAGTAATGTCTAGCAAATGCACAAACAGAAGGGGGAAAGGTGGAGCAGTGCAGGCACGTGGGAGTAAAGTGGTAGTACAAAAACTGACTGCAACAATCGTTGCTGCAGCATGTACAATAAATAATGATGATCCCTTTCCTCCCGGGGGGGGGGTGCAATTTGTCAAGGTCCCACAAATCATACCACACCAATCCCCCACCACCACTACCATACCCATCTGCCACATTGTAGGTTGTACTTTATTTTTTTTAATCACTTGACATCATCATGAACACGTGCCAGTGTCACTTGAACTGGAAATAAGTGTTGTGAGCAAAGGACAAAGGCACTCTACATTCTAACACATTTTTCAAGGTATATGTTGCTGTAGTACTTACAACTTTGTCTTCCAGCTACTTATTTCTCCACTACAGCCCTCAGAAGAAGTAATATTGTGCTGGGAAATGTTGCACCATATTAAATATAGGAGAAAAATGTATTGGAATAGGAGAAAAATGTGTTGGAATAGGTGTAAAAATTGCTGGAATAGGCGAAAAGGAGGAACATTTTACATTGGAAAAAAGAGAAAACTTTAGCAAAAAAAGAGAAAAATCAGATGTTTTTCACAAAAAATAGTGCAGGAAATTTTTCTTACTTTTTGCCCACTCCTATTCAGGACAACTGGAAAAAGAGTATGATAACATCTGCAAAAAGTAAGTGATGTAGGTAATCTCCATTGATTTTAAGTCCGTTTTCTAACTGTGGGTAAGTAGAAAATAGTTTGGGGGAAATTGTGCCTCCTTGTCAGATGCCCTTTTCTGTGTTGATTTGAAATGTGTCATTGTTGACCAGTATTGATGTATTTTCATATATTGATTGGAGGATATTGATGCAAGTTCTATCTATTCCTTGGTTTATCAGGGCATAGATTATTGCTTACTTCAGTGAAAGGCTGTTTCATAGTCAATGAAGGCTAAGGTTGTATTTATTATGTCACTTTATATCTTACTGTGCTGTTTGGATATGGTCCATTGTACCGAAAAATGCTACTGAAGTCTGCTTGTTTTATTTGTACTGCACCAAGTATTGTGTCCATTCTTCTTGATAGTACCTTTGTGAAAACCTTGCAGGCAACTGGAAATAGGCTTATTGGTTGGTAGTTTTGTACAGCAGGATGATTTCTGCATTGTTACCATGTTTCAGGCACTTTGAAAGACGATACGGAGAACGAAGATGGAAGAGAAAAAAGAACACAAAGTTGAAGAAGAAGATAGACAGTGGATGATAGGTAAGTGTTACACAGATCTGGGTGTTAGGCTAGTGTTGGGGGCAGTATTATTGCACTTTACTGTTAGGGGTAGTGTAAGGTTAGTGTCTGGGAGGGGGACTGTGTGTTTGACCTAACGATCGGCGCTTGGCAGTGTGTCAGGCACCAATCGTTAGCTCTTTTCCTTTGTTCCCATTATTCACACTATTTAGCATGAGTTTTGAGAACTTAACACACAAAATGGACGTTTAGCCATAAGTCCATTTCTGTGGAACAACATCTGTTGTGGTTTCAGCTGTTAGGGCAATTGACTTGCTTCACTGGCACTTTTTGGCTGTTTTACCTGCCTCGATTGAATCAAGGCCTATAGGTCTATTCCACTACAAACCACATAAGGCATGTATAAATCATTACATGGCCAAACACTATGCCTTTAAAAACATCCCTTTAAGAGACTGGGTATTTGTGTTTAAGTGCATAATGTTATATATTAAATATTTTAAGTGAATGTTGAGTTTTAAATTAGGGATGTTGCAAAGAATCTGCTAGAATGAGTGAAAGGAAAGCTCTAATCACACCATAAATATACATATATCATCTAAATGAAAAAATACCAAATGAATGAAGTATGAAAAGCAGCAACGATAGAGGGGACCCTCCAAATCCCCAAACTAGGTGAACCTAGTTCAAAAACCAAAGAAGAAAGCAATCCTATGCTAATCATTACAGATTACCTGAAAATGGTAAAACCCTGTGAACAATATATATTAAAACTGTGTGTGTAAATGTATCTGGAAACAATGAGGCTTTAGTAGCATAATTTGGCCAAAGTATGTATAAACTCCCTAAACATACCAAGGTACCACATTTTAAGTGAATACTACCAACTAAATATGCATATATAACTAAAATAAGAATTAAAAATGAATCTTGAAAAAGCAGTTCTATGAGAAATGTTAATCTAATGGAAATTAGACTGACGACTGGGTCAGTCCCCTCCTCACTATTAATTCAATTACCTAATTCCAGCTCTATGGATTCAGATCCAGTGGTGGACAATAGTGGAGATTAAGTTTGGTGGGACGCTGACTCTAGCTATCCACCAGGGATTAGCATAGGGAGCCACCATTGTATTTCTATCCTTCTGAGGTTTATATTGTTACAATGTGATCGTACTAATCACTATCTCACACGGTGTTTGGCTACATCAGAGTTCTGTCCATTTCCTCTGGATAGTGAGTCTATTCACAGTACGAATTTGACATCCAAGTGTGTGCACATATATATGGGTTGACTATTTCGTTGCATTTAAAGCTCCAACACTATCGCTTATACGAGGGACACCTGTAAAAGTATATACAGGAAGACCTCATACAGTGAATTGCCCCTATTTCTAAAGATTGGAACCAGGCCTATTCAACAACCCCTTGAGATATAATTGTTGAGTTATTATTGTTACTCCTCGGTCACATGAATGTAAGTGTCCGATCACGCTATTTCAAAGACACGTGACTGATTTGTCACAGCACTCCATGGTAATACATCATGGGTTTATTAAAACTGAGAGGGAAAAGTAACTGGAGTACTGTAAGAGTTGTGATAACATTAGGCAAGGAACTAATAAAATAACAATATAATATAAAAAAAAGACTATTCCAACTCATATAACCCATTAACATATAACCCATTAAAAGTTACATTTACCAGAGAGAAAGATGTGTTTATTAAAACTGAATTATATATGTGCACAATTATTAGGCAAGTTGTATTTTTGAGGATTAATTTTCTTATTGAACAACTACAATGTTCTCTGTCAATAGAAAACATTAAGAAATCTTAAACTTGAATATTTAAGAAAGTAAAAGTGAGGTTTTGGCTTTCTTAGGAGAATATCTCTGTGTGCACAATTATTGGGCAACTATTAGTGTACAGAATTATTATGCAACTAAAACCATACACGGGATATCGCACCGGTGCCACGGACAAGGGGTGATGAAATCCCGCCACATACGGTCAAAATATAAAAAATTAACAAAAACGCATAACCTAGTGTTAAGTACATAACTACTGAAAATACATGCCACCGGACATGTGGAGGTAGTGAGATGAAGAAAAGCACAGTAGCAGTTGTAATAGTCCTGTAATTATCTATAGTGAGCTGTAAGTTCGAATTTTGGCGCCCTGCATCCATCACTTTCACTGTTTAAATAGTCACTTTTTACTTTTGATTGTTGTCTTGAGGAAGGCCCCTGTGAGGGCCGAAACGTTGACGATTTAATAAACTTTACCATTTATTTTTGCATTTATTAAGTCGTTTTAGTGCTTCTTTACCTTAGTCTTTGGACTATAGACACTTCTTATTTAACATTTGGGAAGCACCTGGGCATAAAAAAATAGTTTTTTCTTGGTATTGAAGTGCCCACATCCAATGAGTTATTGTAGTGATTTTTAATTGAGTTAAATAGAAGCTAGGTCTTTTGATCAAAATTAAGCTACACTATAATTCGCATGCTCTGAACTGGTCTCTGGTGCTCAGCTCTGTACTAGGATATCAATGTCGATATATACTATATAAAACCTGTACACAGCGTTGGTACAATTTCTTTTTTTTTTTTTTGTAATGTTAAACTACTCAGTTTCACTGTAGACAGCTATGAAGTTTAAAATATACTTGTATATGGAGAACATGTCCCTGTGGTGAATTGTAGAATATGCTGTTTATGAGGATCATGGATGCAAAAAAAATAAAAAATGCAAATAATGTAGATATGTATTAGGACACCCCTTGACCAAGTTTTAATCCAAACCATTTCAGTGAATATATTTAAACAAACATTTGCATATGCAATTAGAAATGAGGAATTACATTAAAATTCTCCTGGGCAATATTTAAAGTACTACAATAAGATTATACCTTCACGGAAAAGTTACACCACATAAGGGATAACCTAGATTATCCAGATCAGAGACTCACATATGGAGAATAGATAAAAGTAGAAGCAGAACAATAAATAATACTGTATATAAAGAAAAATGTGAGTTAAATGAATATGTGAAGAAATAAGCTGATCACACAAAAAAACATAAATACACAAGTGCCATATAAATAAGACTAAATTCTGTATAGAGAATCCTGTAATTTGACATAAATATGGATCCACCAGGAGGCTAGGGATGGGTGAACATTTTCACCTCAAAAGAGAAACATTAGAAAAATGGCACTTCCCACCTAGTGGCAAATTTCCCACGAAAAGTGGACTTTTCCACTTATTTCACCTAACTCACTGCATTGAAATCAATGAGAAGACTGGATTTCAGCCCACCACAGGGCAAGTTTCCCTTATATTCCAGCAGGCATATTATAAAAGGGGTCTTAGAGTCCCATAGCATGTAATCCTGTGTATTCTGTATTTATGAGAGGAAGAGAGAAGCACATTTGTTAGCTAGTGAAGACAGGCTAATAAAACAGAGTTGAAGCTTAGTTTAGGGGGTCTTGTTGATAGGATACTTGTTCTCTGTACTAGGGGAGCCTGGGGTTCACTGAGGGTATCAAGAAATGAGAAAAATCCAACATCTTGTGTGACTGACTGGGAAAGACAGAGTAGCTGTGATCCAACTTCCTTCCTGTTCTAGCTGCTATCACAAGAGATACCTTACCCCAAAATTCTGTGTGACTGACTGGAAAACACAGGCAGCTGTGGTCCAGCGTACTTCACTTCTGCTTATCTATCGAGACCAAGGACTCACTCAACACTTTCCCTACTCCTAATCCACCTTCAAAGAGAATTACCCAAATACCCCAAAATCTGTCTGACTACGGACTAACATAGGCAGAGGTTATCTGCTATCTTTGTGCTAGGGAAGTCTGGGGAAAGAAGCAGTTGAACAGGGAATGTGTTTTTTTTTTTTTTTTTGTTAACAGGGATGGGAGGGCGGTTAATAAAAAAATATATATATATATAATTATATATACACACACCTGTGGATTGGCAAGGTTGCCAAAATGTGGACATGCTGCCATATTCTTTTGTTGAAACAGAGTAGAACTGATGTAATGTGTAGCTCTTAGCAAGCATATCCCAAGCCACAGTTATATTTCAAGGACTGCTGTGCCAGAATTGTACAAGCAGGTGGTTTGTGTGGTGGGCAAAGCACCGGAAAGTTCATACGGAAAGAAAATCCACCTGAGTAGAGATAAGTGGACGAGTGGCGACAGACTTTGACTGTGACTGCTCACTGGGTTTCCCTCAGGCCACCACCAGTGGGCAACACTACTAGCTTACAGCATCCAATGACAGACAGAAATCTTTTCTCTGGTTCTGGCAGTATGATTAAAAGGCAGCAGAAGGATAGCCCATACCATCGGCATGTCACCTTGTGCATTCAAAGTTTTGAGAGACAATCCCACAAACCCATAGATGTATTATGTAAAATAGAGAGGTTTTAGAAGAATGGCTTGTACCCCACTTCTTAAAAGCTGGTTTTGTGTCTGGTGATAATGGCTGTCCTGGTTTTGTGCCTGCTGATAATGGCTCCAACATAATAGCTAGTGATGAGCGAGCGTGCTCGGCCGATGCTCGGATCGGCTCGAGCATCGCTCTGCTCGGCACATGGCGGTACTCGTCGAGTACCGCCATGTGCTCGCCCGACATGTTCGGGTGAAGGGGATCTGTGCCGGAAGAGGCACAGATCCGAAGACGCTCCGCTGGACCACCAGGGACTGGAGGTACGGGGGCATTGCGGAGATGAAGGGGGCATTGCGGAGATGAAGGGGGACATTGTGGAAGAGGGGCATAGACTCTATGCCCCTCTTCCACAATGTCCCCCTTCATCTCCGCTATGCCCCTCTTCCACAATGTCCCCCTTCATCTCCGCTATGCCCCTCTTCCACAATGTCCCCCTTCATCTCCTATGCCATAGAGGAGATGAAGGGGGACATTGTGGAAGAGGGGCATAGCGGAGATGAAGGGGGACATTGTGGAAGAGGGGCATAGAGTCTATGCCCCTCTTCCACAATGTCCCCCTTCATCTCCGCTATGCCCCTCTTCCACAATGTCCCCCTTCATCTCCTCTATGGCATAGGAGATGAAGGGGGACATTGTGGAAGAGGGGCATAGCGGAGATGAAGGGGGACATTGACCAGGCACCCTCCGCTCATCAGAGCAGGGGGTGCCTGGTTTAATGCTCGAGTGCTCCCATGCTTTTCAATGGGGCTCGGGTGCTCGGCCGAGCACTCGAGCCTCAGGGGGTGCTCGGTCAGAGCACCCGAGCACCCGAGCATCGGGGTGCTCGCTCATCCCTAATAATAGCTGCATTAAGAACAGGTGATATGGTGCATGTGCCCTGCTTTGCCCATGTGCTAAATTTGATGTGACCAAAATTCAAAACCCTCAGAGAGATGCTGAATATTGTCCATAAGATACGTGGCCATTTTTGTACATGCTAGAGCATTTGCACTAGCAGAATAAGGCCATTAGCGAGTACAGTTAAACCGGAAGGCTTTGGAGGGAGCCTCTTTGTCCCCTGCAATGGCAATTAATGTGTGATGTATGTGAGCTGCTGTAACCTTTTGAGGAATCATCCATGCTTGTTAGTCTCACAGGGGCAGGAACTGGCAACATTATTATTATTATTATTATTATTATTATTATTCCACTTATACATTTATTGCATCAAAAAACTGAAGAGCATGGCTGAGCAATCTTACCATAGTGACAACACAGACATGTAATAATCTTATTGTCCATTAAAAGCAACGAGGAACATATTCTTGCCACTTTGCTGGACCCCTGCTTTAAATGCAACATTTAAGAATTTCTGTCAAAGCATGATCAGTGAGTCACAACAAAAAGTCATAATGATCAGCAGCATCTCTCTGAGGAACCAGATTCTGTTAAATAATATAAAGATATGCTTATTATCAAGTGGATGGTTGCATTATGGAGAAAGAGAGGCGGAAAGTTAGGGCAAAAAACCTGCTAGAAAGCACAGTGAAAAAAAGGCAGCAAAAGGTTTATACCAGCAGCAGCAGGATCAGCTACATCTTCAACCAGAGCATCCCATTCCCTTTCTGAACACACAGAGATCCATGGGTCTCAGAGGCTGCAAAATAAACAACATTGATGGTGCTGGCACTGGTGGTGGTGGGAAATCTCTGTGGGACTTTCCCTCTGACTATGGGTTGATAACTGATACATTGTGTAGCTCCTAGGAGTGGTCCCACTGCATGTGAGATGGTTTCAGCATAATTGCAGGATTGCTGCATTCTGGACAGTAACAATGACTCCATTGACTACTGGAAAACAAAACAATGTGTGGCCAGCACTGACATTTACCACAGTGGAAACCCTTAGTTGTCTACCAGCAAGAGTTGAGTCTAAGTGCGTTTTTGTGCAGCTGGTTATATTGTAAATGACAGTAGGATACGGCTATCGAGCAGCATTGCTGGAAGACTAGGATTCTTAAAAATGAATCAACATCTAATACCATCTAAGTATCTGGTAGCAGAACAGGGAAAGCCAGGCCAAATGTATTTTTAACAGCAACAAAGAGAATGATGATGAGGAGAGATGTGAAGGGTTGCTATCATTTACCACTGTGGGATCAATGCTAAGAACACTGATTAAAGTGTGTCAATAATCTGAGAATAATGATAGCTTACATTAGACTCAAACATGATAATGGTAATAATTGCTTTAGGAATCATGTTGAATATGTATATATATATATATATATATATATATATATATATATATATATATATCCATCACACCACACCACAATATGCATCTGCCACATTAATTTCAGATTGTAGGTAACTCTTTTTTATTGTTTTTTTCTCTTAGAAGCAGGCTTATAAAAAAGGCATAAAAATATTGTATATGCCCTATGCAAGACTCAGGTTGGCCAAACACAAGCCCTAAGGAAAAAATGTATTTGTAGGACTTGCTGCTGTATTCTATTCTTTGTAGAGGCATCTGGCTTGCAACAAACAAGCCCTGAGACAAAAAATATATACCCTACTGGCCAGAAGGGTATTTTATTGATGTCAATGGCCATTAGCAAAATGATGTGGTCACTTTGTGGCATTTGCTACTACTGTAATTGTTGCTGTGTTGCCTAAGTAGCAGGTCAATTAGGCAGCTCCAAATGACTGGGATCAACAGCAGTGAAATGAGACAGGTGATGATGGTTTTACTTTTCACTAGCTCCAGCACCTGAGGCAGAAGCACCACCACAACTAGCCCACACCACTTCAGCTGTAGCTACAGAAAATAAGTTGGCCAATAATGCTTCTCCTCCTGCACCTCCTCCAAAATTATGGATATGTTGAGAAAACATTGTAAAATAGGGGAAGGACTGGGAACAATAGACACATCTGAGCTCATATCAAATAACTGGCAAAACTGCAACCAAAATATCCTCCCCTCAGTAACCAAGTGCTGCTATCACTATGCCACTTGTACTTTCCGCCAAGGACACATGACAACAAGAACACTTAGTAATAATGACAAATCCTCCCTGCCACCAGCTTAGCATATACTATGGGATGGAATCTCCTCAGATGACCCTTGCTTCCCTGCTTGTGATTAATCTCCACTGCATTGCCATATGTGATCAGCACACCACACAGTGTGCAATGGGTGACCACAAACTTCCACATGCTCCCATCTATAGGATTGCTATCAGCTGGTGGGGGAGAAACGTTGATGGAGGTGGTACACCAGAAGAGCAGGAGGTGGAGGACCCTGAGAGTGCCAGGGTGGGGAAAGTTGCTACATCTTTCTGTGCCCAGACCCTAGAGCAAGAAGGTGAAGAGGCAGGTGTTTCACTCACCATCAAACTTTCAGGCTCAGGCTGGGTTTCTCTTCTCTTCCTCTTCGATTTCCACTGATGTTCTTGGTGCCCTTGGGGAGGGACAGGGGGTGCAGCAACAGCAGCTCCCATTTCAATTGTGGGGGTTTGGCTTTACCATGCTTCACATAAACGTCACTGAGTCTGTATTTTATGAGGGAAGTTGTGCCAAAGTGTGTCCCCTCCATTCCCTTTTCACTGACTTATCACACATAGAGAGCAGTACCGTTGATAATGACAGCACTGTGTCTGCCCCAAGGAAAAATTATTCCCACACTCATGATTTCAGGGAGGGGACAGGTAGAGAAGAATGGCCTCTTTCTTCTTCTCCACAATCCCCTTCATTGACTGGGCCAGATGATGCTGCTGCTGCTCCCTCAGAATCAGCACTAGAATTAGGACCAGGATTATTGGTGGTAAGTGTTACCTGTCCTAGTCCCAAAATCACTACTGCAGGAACCCAGACCCACGGTGGCCACTGTGGTTTGTGGCACACTAGCCTGCTCATTATCATTCTGCTCCTGAGACAGATGAATGTCTTTTCCTGGAGATTCAGCAGCAGAAATTACAACAGTAGCAAACTCCACAATGTCACTGCCGGCGGTGGAGATGCCCATCCATATTTGCATCTTTCTCCTATTCCTTTTTGCAGTCTGCTAAAAAGGCCCTCATTCTCTTCTGCACCCGAGCTGCTCCACCATCACCTTCACTCTCCCCACCACCATCACCACCACCAGTCTCTTGCTGCTGCACTATGGGAGTGAGACTGGTTAGTGATGATGACAAATGTGACAGAGGGTGCCCTACTGTCACACTTGCCATATCTTAATTTGAAGACCCACTGAAAGCACTAGCAGCAGGCGCAGCCAGCTGATGTGTACTGTTGCTCACACTAGCCAGTTCTGTCCTCTTTAGCACCCTTCCCCAGTGGGCTAATGCCAGGGGAATGGGAATCACAGGGTCAGGGGGAATGCAGGCTCCCTTAACAGCTAATCTGGCATCTCTCTTCTCATTACACCTCAGCATTAGAGTTCCTACTGCTAGTCCCAGCAGCTGGTTCACCAGCCCACCCTCATCCCCCACCAGTCTGTTGTGTGGTAGTGGTAATACTTGGGGATGACAAGTATGACTTAAGATCCCCTGTTGTCACACTCGCTATCATCTCCTACTCCTCCCCCTCCTCAGAAAGACAAGGCACACTGGCAGCAGTAAAAGCAGGCACAGGCAGCTGACCTGTGCTGCTCACACTGTTTCCCAGTTCTTCATGTGCTTTTGTCTCAATTTTCCCCCAGATGCCAAGTGAAGATGTTGGGGGACTATTCATCATTTGGTCAGGAGAATTGGAGAATGTGGCCTCCCTGACCCTTCAATGCTGGTGGCTTCCCCCTCCTCCTCTGAGTCATTGGATGCATTATGGTCCTGCCAGCTTCTCCTGGTGACATGAGAATTTCACCCTCCATCAAAACGTGAGATTCTCATGTCTCATCCTTAAACGGAGCTTCAACCAAACTGATTCCTTTGCTGCTTCTCTTCATCTCCTCCTCCTCTAGCTGTGTTTTTTGTGCCCTCCTCTGCATGTAGCACAGCTTCTTCAGCTCTTTGTCAGACATGTTGGCTGTGTCTGCCTCCTACTGATTATTTTCATCTGTTAAAGGATTATCATGAAGCTTCATGTAAACTTCCATAGCGATCCGTACAGCTTTGAAATACTGAACTTCAACGCCGACTAAAACGTTTCTGTATACATCCTGCTGCTTGTAAACCTAATACCATTAGTAACCTCACACAAAATCATATTTGCCTTACCCTGCAATATCAGAGTTGCCTTACCCCGATACAAATGTTGCTGAGCGCTGCTCCGGGCTATTTCTTCCTTTCACTGCACGCTCTGCTCCATCTTGTCATTCTTCATGCAGAGAAGGAGAGAGAGAGCCCAGATCAGCGCTCAGCAGCATTGGCATCAGTGTAAGTCAAATCTGATACTGCAGGGTAAGGTAAATATGATATTTTGCGAGGTTATTCATTTTATTAGGGTTAAATGAGGCCCTGGAGCAGCACAGAGAGGTGGCAGTGTTTGTGTTCTTAGCAGCTTTAGGGTTAAATCAGAACACAGAGCAGCGTTAAGTGCGAGGTTATTATAAGTATGTATACAGAGATGTTTTAGCCAGCGACGGGAGAATCTTGCGCTTTTCATGCAGAGCGATATAGTTAATGTTCCACTATTAGGGTTGCCACCTTTTCTTAAAAAAATACCGGCCATGGCATTCCCTCCATAGACTTAACATTAGACAGAAGCCAATTTTTTTACCAGCCTGCAGGTAAAATACCAGCTGGGTGGCAACCCTAGCCACTATGTTGCACAATATTTTGTGTGCAACATTTTAAAAGTATACCGAATCTAACAACCCTTGGTCTCCCATAAACACAGCTAAGATATGCGTTAGTGGAACAACAATAACTCTTGTATTAAAGAACACACACAGGGTTCATACAGGGGTAAGGACAAAGGGACCCCCCCCACACATGACACAAGTAGAAATGTAACGTGAAAGAACAGAAAAATCAGGGTCCGGTCTCTCAAATGTAACAGATGCCTTTTAATAGATACACGGTCTGGAAGAGGGCTAGAAAGATAGTTTAGCTAAACACGGGGGGGGGGGGGGGGGGCAGTTCAGTCAGCAGCCAAGCCATTGCCTGAGAGCATCTGGTGTTTGTCCCCTCCACAGGGTGTCTGCTAGTTCTTTGCATAGTTAGACAATAGAAACAGTCCACACCTTAACCTGTCTTGACATAGTAAAGTCTTTCCATACATGATCAACTCAGCTGACTGTACAATGCACATTTTGAACCAGTACACATAAGTACATGGCACACTTGAATTAAATAGTTCACAGGGCATACATGACAGCATGAATTCCATGTAAGCAAAATATTAAGAAAAAAGTAAAACTGACTCTCTAACTTGGAGAAACAATACACATTGAGACAATGAGAGACACTGAGACATGCTTTAGTACCTAAGAAAATACATATATTCTTTTAAATTAAAGGGATAGTAATACTTAAAATATAAAAAAAAATATGTTGTAGGGTTTATCCCCCTGAGTAAAACAAGAGTACTCCCACTGCTGAAAGGTGTTTCATTTAAAAGTTATTAATTTTCAAAGTTGAATTTTTTAGGTGCAATATCACAGTGGCCTGAAATTGTACAGTGGCGCTGTTGCTACACGATCCTATGGACAGCTCTGGTCAATTGACCATAAATCTCCATAGGATGGTGTAGCAACAGCGCCACTGTACAATTTCAGGCCATTGTGATATTGCACCTAAAAAATTCAACTTTGAAAATTAATAACTTTTGAATGAAACACCTTTCAGCAGTGGGAGTACTCTTGTTTTACTCAGGGGGATAAACCCTACAACATATTTTTTTTTACATTTTAAGTATTACTATCCCTTTAAGCATGTATTTTTATTGAAGATGATATAGAAATATATTCTCCTACAAGAGTGTGCATTATTTAATCTTTTGAGTGCCAGAGGGTTATGCAGTGCATTGTGTACCCCTCTGGTACTTACAGAGGTAACCTTTGCATGCCAGAGGGTATCCAACGAATTGCTAAGCAATGCGATGGATACCCATTTGGCATGCAAAGGGTTAAATATATATATATATATATATATATATATATATATATATATATATATATATACATATATATATCCCTCTATTAAGACATTTCAAAGATTAGTGGACCATGACATGGAAATAGCTAGCAATAAAAATAGTCTGGTACTCCCCAATATTAGTAGAGAAGAGAAAGAAGCAATAAAATCCTTACAAAGAAGTACAAAAATAGTTATCCTCCCCGTTGATAAAGGTGGGGGTATAGTAGTGCAGGACTATCAACAGTATTGGAATGAAATACTTAAACAATTGCGGAGACACAGACATATAGTTTGCTAGCTAGGGACCCGACTTCCACCTATAAAAGAGAGGTGGACAGTATTTTGTCTTTTGGTATGGCCAGTGGATGTTTGAATGAGGAGGCGTCTGAGTTCCTCACCACCCCTCACCCCATTAGGCTGATTTTATATACAGTCCTGAAGATTCACAAAAATAAAATAAACCCACCCGGCAGACCCATTGTGTTGGGTAAGGGGTCCCTATTGGAAAACATTGGGAAACATCTGGATTTCCATATGCATGTGAAAGTAATATTAAAAAATGGACGGTTAATGACATCACAGAAAAACATTGTTATTGGCTTATTGGGTAATAGTTTTCATCCTCCGCATACTCACAGATGCTCCGTGCAATGAAAATTGAAAATGATCCTCAGAAATGGGAGGGATCCCTGGAATATAATATGTAAGAATTTGGAGATTGTGGTTACTCCGAACACATCTTGGTAAAGAATAAAGAGAGAACTTTACAGGTGGTGGAAGAAACATCATGTCAGAGCAAGGTAAAAAAAGCTAGAACTATGATGCATTGTACACTTTAACACCCTCACAAAAGAAACAAAGCAAAGTGTTATAAAGAACTGGCACATAATCTAATCTGATACGGATATCCCAAAAAGCTTGAAACACAAACAGAGATTTGGTTATAAAAGGCGTCCTAATTTAAAGGATTTTCTTATGAAAGCAGATCCTCGACAATGTTGTATAAAATCTAGTCTGACAATCAAACTGCGTTGTTTTAAGTGTTTATCATGCACTATGTGTAAATACATGATGGATGGAGATATATTTCTTTCCATTCTATGAGTGTAAAAATGTAAGCTGAAGTATCGAGTCTCTTGTACCAGCTAATATGTAGTGTATGTGATTAGGTGTCCATGTAATTACCTATGCATGGGAAAGACTATACCCACGTTTAGGGAGAGAGCAGGACAATATCGCAGTGCAATCAAAAATGTGCTAGAGACTGATCTTCAAAAATGAAAGACAATATATGCGGAACAACCAGTGGCAGTCCATTTTGCTAAAATGGGGCATACATTGATGGATTTACAATATAAGATTATAGATCATGTCCCTATACTACTGCAAGGAGGAGATAGAGAAAAATTGCTGCTAAGAAGAAAGGCTATTTGGATCACAAGCTGGAAACGGTAGCACAGAGGGGGTTAAATGAAAGGTTGAATCTGGCCTGTTTCTTGTAACCTTGTAGTCAGATATAGGGTTTCCCCAAGGTCTGCAGCTATTACTATGTAGGGGGCATAATACGACCCATGCAGTCTTCTGGACAGAAGGTGCAGTGATGCCAGCCAGTAAAAGCCTCATCTAAGGCAGGAAAAGGTATTGGGAATACCTCTGCTTAATTATGGGACATTAAAGAAGTCAAAAATGTTAAAAATGCATTTGGAATAACCACAGGTTGAAAGTAATGATCTATTGTAGAAAAACTGAATGGGCCGATTGCAATAATGAATCCTTGAACTGTGGAGTATGTGTGCCCTGAATATTAAAAGAAATATCCCTTGGAAAAATGCTTACAGGAGTATTAGAAAGAGAGTATATTATGGTAATGTAAGCATAAATATAGAAATGAGATAGGACATTAACATAAAAGGCAGTCTATCAAGTATACTTTTTAGGAGATGTAGGGTTCATTTTCAAGTAGCAGTAATAATCAATGCAACTGTTTTTATGTGAAGATTGTTGGTTAATCCTCATTCTGATTGCAGTATGTCACAGGAAGTATATTGAACTCCATTAGTGTTTGTATAGTATATGAAGAGAGACAATTGATAAAGCAATTTGACTTGATAAAGGCTGCAGTGGGGGAGGGAATCTAAGAGTGAGGTTTATATACCTGTGAGGTTCTGGGCTCCAGCTGTGTCACCCCTAAAATAATAGCACTGTTCTGTGGCTTTCCCTGTCTAATGGGAAATCTGACCCTGGAAGCTGCCTCATCTGAAGTAGCCATGCAGACTGAATAGCTTCTCACAGCACTCCACCTTTCAAAAATCAACCAAGTGATAAAAAATATGCAATATCCAGTGAAGTACTTCTTGTTTTCTTAAGCTATATAATATTAGCAAGTAAATAACCCTTTTATGACGAGACTATCATTTCCGTTAAAGAAAAAGAAGAAAAACAAAGCTAATAACAATAAAAAGGCAATGAATCAAATTCAAATTAATTAAGACTCAATCTCTTGTGTAGGTGTTGTCCAGGTGTTGACCCAGTTACGTTTATATATATATATATATATATATATATATATATATATATATATATATATATATACACAGTAATGTGAAAAAATGCTGTAAACATTTTGAAAAATGCTCTAGTAAGAATGCTTTCAAAAATAGATATGATAATAGTTTATATTTATCAATTAACAAAATGCATAGTGAGTGAATAAAAGTAAAATCTAAATCAAATCAATATTTGATGTGACCAGCCTTTGCCTTCAAAACAGCATAAAATCTTCTAGGTACGCTTGCACAAAGTCAGGGATTTTGTAGGCATATAGTCAGGTATATGAGTAAACAATTATACCAAACAGGTGCTAATGATCATCAATTTAATATGTAGATTGAAATACAATCATTCACTGAAACAAACAGCTGTGTAGGAGGAATAAAACTTGGTGAGAAACAGCCAAACTCAGCTAACAAGGTGAGGTTGCTGAAGACAGTTTAATATCAAAAGTCATACACCATGGCAAGACTGAGCACAGCAAGACACAAGGTAGTTGCATCAGAATTGTCTCTCCCAGGCAGAAATTTCAAGGCAGACAGGGGTTTCCAGATGTTCTGTCCAAGCTCTTTTGAAGAAGAGCAAAGAAACGGGCAACGCTGAGGACCGTAGATGCAGTGGTCGGCCAAGGAAACTTGCAGCATATGAAAGACACATTGTGCTTACTTCCCTTCGCAATCAGAAGATGTCCAGCAGTGCCATCATCTCAGAACTGACAGAAAACAGTGGGACCCTGGTACACCCATCTACTGTCTGGAGAAGTCTAGTCAGAAGTGGTCTTCATGGAAGATTTGCGGCCAAAAAGCCATACCTCCGATGTGGAAACAAGCAAAACTCACTCAACTATGCACAAAAACACAGGAACTGGGTGTAGAAAGATAGCAGCAGGTGCTCTTGACTGATGGGTTAAATTTGAAATATTTGGCTGTGGCAGAAGGCAGTTTGTTTGCCGAAGGGCTGGAGAGCGATACAAGAATGAGTGTCTGCAGGCAATAGTGAAGCATTATGGAGGTTCCTTGCAAGTTTGGGGCTGCATTCTGCAAATGGAGTTTGGGATTTGGTCAGAATTAATGGTATCCACAATACTGAGAAGAACTGGCAGATACTTATCCATCATGCAATACCATCAGGGCATCTGATTGGCCCCAGATTATTCTGCAGCAGGACAATGACCCAAAACATACAGCCAAAGTCATTAAGAACTATCTTCAGAGTAAAGAAGACCAAGGAGTCCTGGAAGTGATGGTATGGACCCCTCAGAGCCCTGCTCTCAACATCATTGAGTCTGCCTGGGATTACATGGAGAAAGAGAAGCAACTGAGGTTGCCTAAATCCACAGAAGAACTGTGGTTAGCTCTCCAAGATGTTTGGAACAACCTACCAGCAGAGTTCCTTAAAAAAATGTGTGCAAATGTACAATTTAGAAGGATCAGTGCTGTTTTGAAGGTAAATAGTTGTCACACCAAATATTGACTTGATTTAGATTTTTCTTCTGTTCACTCACTATGCATTTTGTTAATTGATGAATATAAACTATTAACATGTCTATTTTTGAAAGCGGCAGAAAGACATATTGGCGGAAATAGGAATACAACAATTATGGAAATTAACTCACCGATCCAAGTGATGGAACTTCTGGTGCTGAACAAGGGGTAGACACCCTTTGAGTCATGAAGAGCTGGAAATGATCACACTCCAAAGTTGCATCGAAAAGTATAAAATAAAATATTTATTTATTTTCCAACATACAGACAGACACCAGGTGGGGAGAGGCAACGTCTTGCGCGTTTCACACAAGATGTGCTTAATCATAGACATAACAGGTGTGCACTAAACCACAAGTTTAAAGTGGAACTACAACTGCTAAAAAACGT
Source organism: Rhinophrynus dorsalis (assembly GCA_037306005.1). NCBI lineage: Eukaryota > Metazoa > Chordata > Amphibia > Anura > Rhinophrynidae > Rhinophrynus > Rhinophrynus dorsalis. The sequence continues at coordinate 173,272,668 of CM074722.1, forward strand.
ATTTAATGTATTATTTGTGTTTTGATTCATGTATATCTATTGTACATGTTGTCTTACCCTTAGTATGAGTCACTCACCAGTTCTATTAGTATTACACTATGGACTTGTATTTGTTCCAATTAAAATATTGGTATAAGGTACGATGTTCTTGCATATAGTCCTATATAGGATTAACTATTATATTTACATTTATCCCTTTAATATGCACAGAGGACTTATTGTCTAAATGATACATTTTGGCACTTATGAGTGTTTTCCATCTTACTCACATATATCTCTTGTTCCGACTGTGAGATCAAAAGTCACAACTTGTTTTTATACATTGTGTAAAGTTTCAAAGATCTAACGTATGTCTTAAAGGTTGCTATATATCAATATATTATTAGAGATGTTATTCAATGTAGCTTTGTAATTTCCTTTAATGGATGGTCATGGTGCAGCCGAGATCAAGGAGATGATTTCTCCTGATTGGCCCCGAATGCACCATGTCTGACTTCATCATTATTTGATTTAAAAATTATACAAACAAGAACAGCACTAGTGTGTAGGTCGGGGCAAAAAAAACCTATCCAGCTGCCTAAGATTTGGAAGCTGTGCCTTACGCTATCCTTTTGAATACCAATATATTCTATTAATCAGCGCTTAAGACAGATAATTGTGTTGACACTTAAGAACTAGATGAATATAATAACCACCAATCTTAATACAAATACAATTTAATAAAACATTCTGGACATTCTATGTGTCATCAAGAATATAAAAACACTATTACCCAAAAATTTGTTATATTTAAACTTGTGGTTCAGTCTATGATGAAGCACATCTAGTGTGAAACGTATGAGATGTTGCATCTCCCCACCCGGTGTCGGTTAGAAAATAAATAAATATTTGATTTTATACATTCCAATGTGATTTTGGAGTATGATCATTTCCAGCTATTTTTTTAAAACATTCTTACTTTACAGTCTTTATTCACACCTGCATATATATATATATAATAAAATTAAATATCACTCAGGTGCACATTCCCAATAGAGAGTGCAAATAAATGAAAAAAGTGGGGCAGCACCCGTAGGTCTTGTAAAAAATGAACTTTATTGTATCACAAGAATGTCAAGTAATACAATAAAGTTCATGTTTATCAAGTACAGCGGGTGCCGACCCCCTTTTTTAATTTAAATGTATTTATAGATAGATATTTTCATTCATATATTTCTTTAAGAATGTCTACTTGATTGCAACTTCTGCACAGTGAATTAATTGCATTTGCATTTAACAAATGTACCAAAAAGAGGTTACAATCTGGAATAAATCAGCTGCACCATAGAGGTAAAAAAATGACATTTATTTAATTTGGGTTTTTCATGACTGCTAAAGGTTTCAAATGCATCACAAAGCAATGTGTTGGAGACATCTCTAGCATTCAGTGGTTTATGAGTCCCATTTAAATAAATACACATTTTAGGAATCTATATTTGTTCCCTACAGTACGTTTAGTCTTATAGCACTGTTATAAGTACATCAGCTCAGAATGTTAACACTGTGAATGCCAGGGGTTGAGCAATGCATTGCAGAGTAAGGTGCTGCTCAGACTGAATTAGCTGTAAGACAGTGTATCACTTGTGAAGATCTTGTTTTTTTCGCTGTACTTGATTTTTTTTTTAGTTTGATCTTGGAAACTTCTTAACCTGATAAATATTTGTGGTAAGAATTCATGCCAAAAGCAGTAAACTCTTTGTATATCTTGGGCTACTTATTAAACTGTTTCTGGACAACACCTACACAAGAGATTGAGTCTTAATTAATTTGAATTTGATTCATTTGCCTTTTTATTTTTATTAGCTTTGTTTTTCTTTTTCTTTAACGAAAATGATAATCTCATGTCATGAAAGGGTTATTTACTTGCTAATATTATATAGCTTAAGAAAACAAGAAGCACTTCACTGGATATTGCATATTTTTAACCACTTGGTTGATTTTTGAAAGGTGAAATGCTGTGAGAGGCTATTCAGTCTGCATGGCTACTTCAGGTGAGGCAGCTTCCAGGGTCAGATTTCCCATTAGACAGGGAAAGGAACAGAACAGTGCTGCCATTTTAGGAGTGACACAGCTGTGTCGACCACACCCATTTTCTCAGTTGTGGGTGTGGTCAGAGCAATTCCAATGCCTCTGCATTAGACACCTGTTACTGATTTATGATCGAATGTTTAGTTACCAATTTGTCCCATTTTTTTATGCTTTCAATGGAAATTTAAATTCCAGAGTAACAGACATGTCGACGGGCACTATCTGTGTTATAGCCACCCTTTAACCCCTTAACGACCGGCTGATCGGCGCGGCACAGTCAGTTAAGGACCATGGAGCTTTTTTTTTTTCAGAATCCGCTTCCGGACTCCCCGAACGGCGTGCAGCCGCGGGGGGAGCCCGGAATTCCATGACGGTCATAGTACGTCATGGGTCGTTCAGTCAGATCGACCCTTGATGTACTATGACCGTGAAGGGTCGTTAAGGGGTTAAGGATATGTGATACTGCATTCATTCTTTTTATCTATATGTCTCTTAACACTATGGTTAGGAAATCCATGGAATAAGAAAGGGAATATTCTAGTGTTCCTAACATATTATAATTATTGCACATATTAGCATATGCTCCTCAGTTACAGCCTTAGGGTGTCTGTGATATACATCTGTTTCCGCTACACTTTACATTTAGACAGAACTGTATTCCTGATAACAGTCTACTTAATAAAGTTTGGTTTAGGGACAATAATTAAGTTAATGGACCTGCAATTGCTGGCTTTTTAACCCCTTGGAAGTTAGAGTTGTCCATCACATTCCTATATAATGCTTTGGAGACCATTCTAGCATCCAAGGAGCTTTGTTATCTAAGAAATTTGAACCTCTCCCTGTGGATATTTATACTATTTATGATTGATAGGTGAAGAAATCCAAACAAACTTTAAGTTACATAATACATTTTACTGTATAGCATACTCCAGGTGCTTTCACTAAAGGTCTATAAAAAGTCATTTTGTTAGTCTAGCACATTAACCTTTTGAGTGCCAGAAGAATACACAATGCATTGTGTAGGCACTGCATACCACTCTGGCTCTAAAAAGGGTTACATATATTTTTCCATGTTACATATTCAAAATAAAACTTATAAAACATAAAATATATATTATTTTTCTTGGCTATATTATCCATTTGTGCTCTGTGTAGCTTTTTTCACATGGAACATTCAAGAAAATGTCATAGGTGAACTACTATTAATTTTTCTAACAGAAAAACTTGTGTGGGAGCCGTTCATAAAACAGATTCATATATGTATAAATTTGTTAGGTCTACCCTTAGTACATACCACGCACTAGAGACTACATATTGGTTTGTATGTATGTATATCTTTATTTATATGGCGCCACACAGTGTACGCAGCGCCTTGCAATAGACATATGTTACAATAAATAAGAGGGGTTGAAATAAGTGCGACATTCATAGAAACAATGGGAGAGAGGTCCCTGCCCCAAGGAGCTTACAGTTTAAATGGCTAAAAGGAGACAGACAATGGGGTAAGAGGGTGTCAAGTGCTGTGATTACAAGTGCTGAGTTTGGCCAAAGGCAGTGCATGGTCCTAGTGCTCCAGAAGATAAGACTTCAGGGTATACTTAAAGACAGAGGGGGATTTTTCAAGACGTAGGGAGAGGGGTATGGAGTTCCATGGGTTTGGAGCAGAAAGCGAGAAAGGTTTGAGACGGGAGAGGGCAGAGGGTGTGGATGGTGCAACAAGAAGTGCGTTGTGTGCTGAGAGAAGGAGGCGGCCAGGAACATAAGAGGAGATGAGGGAAGAGATGTAAGGAGGGGTAAGCAGTGTGGAGAGCATTAAAGGTAAGAAGAAGGACTTTGTAATTGATGCGCTGCTGAATCGGGAGCCATGACAGATGTCTGAGAATTATGTGGGCAGGTTCGGTTTTTGGGGAGAGTGTGGTGATTCATACAGCTGAGTTTAAAACAGATTGCATAGGTGAAAGATGAGTAGCAGGGAGGCCAGTTAGTAGGATATTGCAATAGTCTAAGCGGGACAGAATGAGGGCATGTATAAGAGATTTAGTAGTTTGTTGGGAGAAGAACGGGCGGATTTTAGCAATGTTGCGAAGAAAGAAGCAAGATGATCTAGCCACAGAGTTAATGTGAGGGGAGAAGGAAAGAGAGGAATCAAATATGGCCCCAAGGCAGCGTGCTGAGCTGACCGGATCAATATCCGGATCAATATCCGGTCAGTTTCAACCTTATGAATGGAGAATCCTATTGAGAAAATCCCACCAATGGTTCTGCAAAAAATGTAAGTTGATCAACTATAGACAACAGCATTTAAAGGGATAGTAATGTCATTTTTTAAAGTATGATCGCGTATTCTATATATACTTGTATACCATTCTGTAGCTATAGAAGTATGCATAAGTTTGTCATTTTCGTTTTATTGTATACTTACCTGAAGTGCCTCCCCTCAGATCTGGAATCCAGTCATTGGACTGGACAGATCACAGCAAGAGACAATTATTTTCCTTCAGTATAAGGAAAACCCTTCCCACTTGATGAAGGAGGGCAGGTTTTTCCTTATGCCGGAAGGAGATTGTCTGTCGTCGCATTCTGTCCGTACTTAATTGCTGAGGCTGCTGTCATAAGTAAAAGGGGAGAGAGGTGGAAACCTTTTTATACAATAAAAGTAAAACCACAAACTTGTGTAACTACAGCTACAGAATGGTATACAAATATATACAGAATACGTGATTGTTCTGTAAAAATGACTCCTTAATGTTCCTTTAAATGCAAAACATTAAAGGGATAGAAATGTTTCACAAAAACAGCAGCTCCAATTAATCTTCATAGTATTTGAGCCATGGAGAGTGTTATTTCAGTACTGTCAGAGTTGTAGCTCAAGAGTAATTGAATGATAAAGTATCCCCCTCCCGCCCCTTTTAGTTAGTATAAGTCCACTCTCCTCAGGTGTGGGATAGCTCACAGCAAGGAACAATCGTCTTACTGTGAGAACAATGAAAACCCTGCCTCCCTTGACAGGTTTTTCAGCTTTTTCCCTTATCTTAATTGAAGATTTTCCCTCTTTGTGATCTACCTGGACACACCCTGCTGCTCTGAGCTGAGCAGTGTTATATCAGTAAAAGGGGCAGGAGAAAGATAATTTATCATTCAATTACTCATGAACTACAACTCTGACAGTATCGAAATAACACTCTCCATGGCCCAAATACTATGATGATTAATTAAAACTGCTTTTATTATGACTTATTACTATCCCTTTAAAGTGAATATATGTGCTTCCATATTCTTGACTTATGTGTGGAAGACACCTACCACAGCAAGTGTGTGTTTCTTCAATTAAATAACTAGAAAGTAAGAGACAACAGAACTCACATTTTTTGATATATAAATCATCAGCATATTCTTGAAAACTAATATATGTTTATAAATAATATGTTATTTGTGACAGGTGCTGCTGGATTGGCTACCATTTAGGGTTAAGTTTTTTCCTCTAACCCTTTGGAATTACTTTGGAATGCAGAAAAATGCCCCACAATTACCACAAAATGAGGTACAAAAAGCCCAATTGAAATGGCCAGATTTCATCCACTTCCTTTAGACGGGATCAGGCAGGGGGAAACCAGGACCAAGATGCACGAAAGGTCAATAAGGGCTCAGGATGGTGATGTTGTGTTGCATCATTGTCAAAGGCACATTGCCAATATGCACTACGGTGTCTTCTCCATCATATCCCTGTCATACCTCTACCAATCCGCTCTCATCACCATGAATCCACCACGCCTTCGACAGGTTTAAGATTTTGCACTTGACGCATCTATAATAACTCATTTATGTATGGAAATGCAGGTTAATGACCCATTATTATATTCATTTGGTTATTTTTGTATGTTAATGTGGCATTTCACCACATGTAGTATGCACCAATAGTAGCCTCTGTTGTTGGAGTTCACAGTTCCATATTATGAACCTGAGGTTGGAGATGTTGGGATCTCCCTGTAGTATAGCTCTCTATGGATCCAGAGGACACACACACACCACACACACCACACAAACACACACACCACACACACAACACACCACACACACACACCTGCTCATACAGGCAGGAGGTGGGACAACACAATAAAACACAGCCATGAATTATGCTGGCCATCACACAGCTTGTGTTGCTTCTTAAATCTGGAAAACACCAGCTACGCACTTGCATTTGCAGTAAGGAGAATTAAGGTAAGTAGAACTGAATCTATGAGTGGGGTGCTAAGGTGTACAGTGAGTGAGGCATGCAAGGTAAGTCAGGCATGTGCAGTGGATTGTGTGCGAGGGAGTGAGGAGTGATAAGTGAATGAGGCTGTGAGGGGACTGAAGGTGAATTCTGTCTGCTGTGCGAGACACTCATAATTTCACCTGTCAGTGTTTAGCTTTTAACACCTTAAGGACTGGTGATGTGCCAGGACCATCGCCGGTGGACTTGCGTTAAGGACCGGTAACGGTCCTAGCACATCATGTAATTCAGGGATGGCAGTGAACCTTCTGCCTCCCCAGAATTCATCACAAAAAAAATGACACCATGGTCCTTAACTGCCTCCCCCAGTCAGATTTGTTGGTCATTAAAGAGTTAAACTGCAAATTCAATGCTAGATGTTCATGTGTTTGTTGGTAATTATTATTGTTACGTTTTGCTTTGCGCAGATGCATCCATCTAAAAACAATATTAGCAGCAGGTGAGTGGTTATAAATCATTTCCTCTACTGGCAAACATACAGATAACCTGTCTGGCCAATGCAGACACCAAAACTATATGTGAAAAGTATAAACCATGCAGGGACTTTAACTCTTTATGAACCAAATAGGTGTGCAATGCATGTTGCGCATTATTCTAGTTCTTAAAGGGTTAATCAACAGTGCCTAAGACCTCTCCAGTCCATAGCCACTTCACAAGTTTTTATAGCTGTGATAACCTCCACCTCAAAAACTCATTCATATAACCTCTGGTTCTACACATCTCCATATAAATCTATTCTCATTATCTACGTAGCTGCCTGTTATAGAAAGCAAAATATTTCCACACATCCTCCTCACACATATTAAGCATTCTATTTTAATAATTGCCCCTGTCGCTAATGCACTCACACAGTCATCCAAACCTCAATAAATCACTTACATTTTTGTCACCTTTTGCCAAGCTTGTTAGTACATCATGGAAACTGCTCACGTGCCTGCAGGAAGAAACTACTTAGTGAAAAAAAATATTTGAGCTTGCACATATGCAAAGTGGAGCAAGGCAATCCCAACATTTTATTTAACCCATTTAGGACCAGAGGGGGTGTGCAAGACAATTCCCTCTGGACCTCAAAACAACATGCACCGTGAAAACAGTTCGCATTACTCTTACTGGGAGACTCAGATCTTTCTGTGATAGACAAGATCTCTACACACATCTCCTATTGTCATTTTACACATTTTATTCATGGAGGTGCACTGGCAAGGTTGGGAGGAATCATTAGCTTGCATTTCTTCATTGACCTCTCAGCACTCAAGTATGGGTGTCGTGGGCATGATAGGCACTTCCCTGACACCCCTAAAATCTAGCACTCTAGGCAGGGATTTCAGAGGGTGTAGTTGCACAGGGGTTCAGCATTGAAAGGGGACTGTTTGCCCCAGGGTCCAAGAGATAATAGTTATGCAACCATGAAAATATTTTTGTGATAGGGGGCCCAAAATTGACTAGTTATACTACTGACTCTAGGCAAGTGTCTTCTTTGCCTTATGGAAAATACAGTCCTGTGCCTAGTTAAACATTTTCTGTTGCTCACATTAGCTGGGAGATGGCGTTTCAAAGGGCAATGAATGTGTTTTGGAGTAAACGCACCTCTCAGCCAGTTATGGATAAGAAGAAAGTCACACAAGCATGATAATTGACCCCTTCCTCTGATCACATTAGCCACTTTAAAGGTTCACGTATTGAATGTGACCCTTTCTTTTCATTCGTGATTGGATGGGAGGTGAAATTACTCCAGGGCACGCTCAGTGCCCTTCATAACCCCACATCCCAGCTAATGGGAGCAAGGATAAGATATGTTAACAGGCACTGAATTTATATAAGCCAGTCCCTGTTGATTTTTTCTTCATAGTGACCTCAGTAATGACATAGGCAGGACTGGGGGGTGAATTTTTTTTTTTTTTATTTGAAGAGACAGGGGAAAATGGCTGTTTAGGGCTTTTATTTTATTTTTAATTGTGAGAAGAGGAGGACCAGAGTGTTGCACTCATACCTGACCCTTTAAAATCCAGGGGAGTGTGCATTGTTTTTACTTCTGCACTCAGACAAGCACACACATACACACACTTTATTTCCCTTAGAGAGGGCAAAGGAAGGATAACTGGGCAACTTCCTATGAGTTTACATAATTTGTATTACTATTTTTATTTATTTGTTTTTATTTTTTTTTTTACTTGGGCATTTTTAAGATTGATATGGGAGCTCTGGACCCTATAATTATATTTTCTACTTCCTCCCTCACTGACTAAAGCAATATGGGCCCCCATACCTCATATTCATTTCAGTTATTGAGATTCTATTTTTTTGTTGTTGTTTTATTTTTTAATGAATTAAAATGGGGAATATTTATCCCATATTAAATTATTTTTGGTATTTTTTACATAAAAATCGGGGTAAACATACTTCATATTTATGAAAGGAAGAAATTAAGGTGCCCTCCTTTTAATGAAAAATCATAATTTGGGGACCCCGGTACCCCTTTCATTTTTGAGCACTCTCTATCCTGATCTGATCAGAACTGAAGGATGGGAGGTGATACTGTTATCCGTCCCAAAATGTATTTAAGCACAATTTTATTTTAAAGGGACAGTAATGTCCCATAAAAAATTCTTCTAGTTTTGTAGATGAAAAAAATAAACTATATGCCACAAATCCTATCTCTCAAAACACTATGGTTTGACAGATATTCATTTTGAAAGCTCCCCCCTCCATCCCTTTCTCCTGATGTCAGCTGTAAAGTCAGCGACTCGAGGAGGTTCTTCAGCAGAGCCAAAATCATGTTATTTAAGAAGAGCTACTTCATTGCAATGGTCTACAAAGTGTGCTTGCAAACCAGTCACACTTTGTAGACCTTTCCAATAAAGTAATTATTTTTAAATAACGCGATTTCGGCTCTGCTTCAGAGCCACTGGCTGGTCCCCGGTCCGGGATCTCCTGCTGTCAGCAGACGGGGAGGGAGGGGGTGCTTTCAAACCGAATATCTCTCAAACCATAGCGGATTGAGAGATAGGATTTGTGGCATATAGTCTTTTGTTTTTTTTTCATCTACAAAATTAGTGTCCCTTTAATCAATCCATTCACAGGCAAGCTGAAATGTATTGATTTCTATATTTCTGCAACAATTTGGCAATGTGGAATAAATGACTGGACCAGTTAGACTATTGTTGGAAGGTAGGGTAGATTAAATTCATTTTTTGGACAGTTAACCAATCCAGTGCCAGAGAGTTTGCAACAGATTGTATAACAAAGTAATGCAAGCTGTCTAGCATCGAAGGGGTTGAGGGAGACCTGGGTGAGTGTAGGGAAGGTGGTTGGGTGCACATTGGGGACACTGAAGCAGGGGGCACTGGTGGTCGTGGATATTTACAACCCAGTACGCTTTTTGCCAGGTTTAACGACCCTCAGCTGCTGGGTATAACAAACTAAGGAATCACAAGTACAGTCTGAACTAAACAAGTGATAAAGAGTAGTTTGGTTCCTCCAACAAGGACTGCTAGCGTGAAGGCTTGAGTGCGGCACTTGTTGACATAGGCCCTCTAAGGTGAGTTGTGCTTCAGCTGGAGCTGTGTAAAGTTGCTGGCCTCAAAGCCAGATGACCCCCTTAGGCTGAACCAAAGAAGGCCCAGGATAACTCGTCACAGAAAGGTATAATGCTACCAACCCCAGGGAGGATGTTTCCAACTTATGATCTCGGTGACAAAGAGATCGGCTAACACAGATGCTGTGGGTATCTTGGGTAGAGGGATAAAATGGCTTTGCTTGGGCAGGTCAATGATGAAGTCCAATGTGATCTGAGTCCAGGGCAGGGCTGGCACAAGTAATGGCTGGAGAAGTCCCAGGGGTCTGGTGTGGAGGTGTTTTATGCAGGTGCAGGTGGCGCAAGAAGTGACAAAAAATACCACATCAGCTCAGCTAAAGTGAGTTAGTAAATAAAGATGCTCACATAACCCTGGCGGATGATGGCCTTTAAGGTGCCCAGGACCTCAATCAGTATCATAAGCCAGGGTACGAAATTCCACAGCGTACTGAGACAAAGAGTGGTTCCCCTGAGTTATCTCTAGGAGTCCAGTCTCAGCGTTGTACTGACACCCAGGTTGATAAAAGAAGGCATCAAAATAGTCCAGTACGGGGGACTGGTGATCAGGGGGGAGACCCAAGCCAGGGACCAGGCATAGGAGCTGTTGGTATGGCCGCAGGAGGGGACCAGGCAAATCAAACCGCTGTTGCAGTTGCTCCAAGATGCCAGTAAAAGAGTCTAGGTTATGGTCCAAATGCACTATGTGAGTAGCATGCTGTTCCAGGACAGTGTTTTGCTGGAAGACAGCCTATGATAGGTCGGCGGGGTCAGTAGACATAGTTTTGTCTCTATTATAATATCACAAACTAGGGACTCACAAGTACAGTCTAAACTAAACAAGTGATAAAGAGTAGTCTGGCTCCTCCAACAAGGGTTGGTAGGGTGAAGGCTTGAGTGCAGAGCTTGTGTGCAGCGCTTGTTGACATAGGCCCCCTGTGGTGAGTTGTGCTGCAGCCAGGGCAGTGTAACGTTGCTGGCCACTAAGCCAGATGACCCCCTTCAGTTGAGCCGAAGAAGGCCCAAGATAACTCACCACAGAAAGGTCTAATGGTACCAACCCCAGGGAGGATGTTTCCAACAATATAAAGGAAGGGAGTAGGAGACTCACCAAAAGGAGCGGCTCCAATGGTAACAGCATAAAGTGCAGATGCAGCTGGGTCTGCAATACGGCAGGAGGTCAGGATTCCCAAACAGCAAGAGACAAGGTCAGCAACAGACAGGGCATAGACGTATCCAAATTTGGCAGGCAGAGAATGATCAGAAGAAAGCTGGGTCAGCAACAGGCAGGTACAACAGGATACAAATCGACAGGCAAAGAATAATCTGGAGAATGCAAGGGTCAGCAACAGGCAGTAAAACTGGAGCAAAACTGGCAGGCAATGAATTGTCTGAGTAGAAAAGGTCAACAACAGGCAGGACAACAAAATAAAGAAGAACAGACTAAGCACAGAGAATAATGTAAGCTCTAAGGATCACTGCATAGAACACTATAATTGGGTGCCTGGAGTGATCGGCGTGCATCCTTTTGAGGGCCAGAGCCAGAATTTCAGCTCCAAAATTAGGCTGGAAGCCACTTCAGCAGCTAGGAGGACCATCAAGTCCCCAGCTATGGTAGAGTACAGCCGCAATGCGGCGAAGATATGGAGCACACATGACACTGGAGAACACATTCATATGGGATATTTATCTTGCTGCTATTTTTGCTGTAAGCGGTAGTCATATTTATTACAGTTTCCTTTGCTTCTCATTTGGGTAAAGCATGGTACCGTGTTACCCACAGAAAAAGCAAAAGACTAGTACAGTAAAGATTATACCTTTATTGGCTAAAAGGTGGTATTCTTATTATGCCTGAAGAAGATACCTTAGTTGTCTTGAAAGCTTGCATCCTAGAGCCATTCAGTTAGCCAATAAAGGTATCATTTTTACTCTACTAGACTTCTTTTACTCATAGTCTCAGATTCAAGAATGAACACACACATGATAAAAACACCCCAATGGCACTCAAAGGGTTAAGGGACTAATGCTGTTTGTGGTGCTGAATCCTGAGAGAATCCTCTCTGCTTCTACACTAAGCAAGTAGAGAAGTAAATAGGATTTTCTCAGACTTCAGGGTTGTCTACTGCCTGCGATATGTAAGGGAGGGCATCTATTACAATTCACCAGCAGTATGACAACCCTTGATGCTTAGAATTGATTGAGGGCTGTTCCTCATAGCATAGGAAGCTACAGGAACATCCTAACATCACCAACCTCAGGTTGGGACTGTGAATTCCACAGCAGAGGCTGTAGTTGGAGTTTAGTGCATGTGACAAACAGCTGCATTAACGTATAAAAAAATGAACATGAATACAACAATAGCTCATGAGCCTGCATTTCCATATTGAAATGGCTCATTAACCTGCATTTCCATATGGTAATGATCATTTGTTGATGTGTTCAGTGTAAAATCATAAACTTGTCGAAGGCATGGTGGATTGGTGGCTGGTTGAAGTAGATATGAGGGTGAAGACATGTTACTGCATACTGTGCCTTCAAGAAAGATCAGACACACCGCCATCCTGTGCTCGTATTCACTTTTAGTACATCCCCTTAGAGTTGGGAGTCCTTGGCAGTGAGGGGTAACTAATTTTACTCTGAAGAACAGCACACATTTCTCCCAAGTCCCTAAAATGGCCACATCCTGCTAAGACATATTGAGCATTCTCTCAAAATAATCTGCACCTCATCAATCCCCCCATCACTAATACATTCACACAGTGCCTACCCCTTTGTTGGGTCAATGGCCAGAAGCCGTATTCAATTTCTTCTATGGCATTTAAAGGTGGGAAACTGTGTATATTCAAGGCTGCTTTTTAGGTATAAGGGTATATGTGTTGAATTAGAGGAATATGTTCTCCTATTTCCATTGCACCAGAAGACATGATAGGGGTTCTGCATGGGAAACCTCTGAAGGCTGTGTGAGGCCTCTGGTTCATACGAATTGAATGGGAAGCCTGGAAGCCTCTCAGTTCAAAACCCATCCCCGATTCAGCAAAGCAGCCCCAGAATTCTCTTTTTTTTTTACACCCATTCAGTTTCCCCTGTGTGGGTTCACAAACCAAACTCAGCTTCCTCAGCAGGCCTGTTCCCAGAAGAATAGACCTGAGGAGGGAGCATTGCATTCAAGTGGTTAAAAGCCCAATTTAAACCAATGGGAATTTAAACCTCTTATGGTGCAGATGATTGATCTCAGAATCACACCACTTTTTCCTAGGACTTCAGATTTACTCACTTTCACTACTACTTCTTGAAGAGTCATTTATTTTTCTCTTTAGTTTACTTTTTCTTCTTATTCCACTAATCACCACCTCCTTTGTTTTACAGTCCTTATATCATGTTTAATTTTCGCTTTCCACTTTCTTCTGCCTGTCCCCTAAGTGCTCCATTAGTCTTTGTTTTGCTCCCCACTGTTCTGTCAGTCTCTCTTCTCACATAATTGTACGGGAAAAAGTATGTAACTGCCAAGACAGAGATTAATCACCACTATATTAAGTATTGGCATTTGGCTCTTGCAGTCCTCACACATCTTCCAAGAACAAAATTTCTGCAAAAGGTGTTCAGCTATTTTATTTGTGTGTGTGTGTGTGTGTGGGGGGGGGGGTTAGCAGATTTCTCTTAAAATGCTTGTGTTAAAAAAAGAAAAAAAGCCAAAAAAGCTTGCTACAAAAGTCTGCTTGAGCCAACACTGGGGAATAATTAAATGACTTGAAATTCTGAAGTAGAGAAAACAATCATAGCCATTGGACAGTACAGACTTTTGAAGGAAAGTATATTAGTCTCTGTTCTATAGCAAACACTAAACACCAGAAATAATAACAGGACATGGTAATTTCACTAATGCACTGTTTTTCATATGGAAATTCATTATATAAACAGCTCTTTTTAATTATCCACTACCAGATATGGTTTCCAGTGCATTGCTTTCCAATGCATTAGACACCTCATCTGGAATTCAAAGAGTTAAATCAAAAGGTAAGGGCTCAAACAAGGCACTCTAGGCTCTTGGCAAAGTATAACGAGGCAATTCTCCTAAACCCCTGGGATGTTAGGTATCCAATGCAGTGAGAAGCACACAATGTTGATCATATATTAAATTAGCTTCATAATATGGTGTGTGCGCAGTAATAAGTACATACAAACAGCAATACATTAAGAACCAATCATCTCCATAACTATTGTTTCCCTTAAATTAAAAGTATTTTAATTGAAACAATGTCAGATACTTTCTGATTCTGATGTGCAGTGGCTTTCAAAGGATTAAGGCCTCAATTCAATTCCCCCCAATGCCCAAAAAAACAGCTGACAGTATTTTTTGAAGGACGGTAAGCTATTTAATTACCTGTGCTGTGAAGAAATACAGGTTAAAAAAAATTACGTCGGGAGATAAATATGCGGACACTTTCACCCATTTAAAAAAATAAAAAATGTTGAAATATGCAATTCAGTTCTATGCTTTAGGGGATCTATTCTATCATGTGAAAATCTGCACCCAGTTTTTCTGAGCGCAGAATACCTTAACGGATCTCCAAAGTGCCAATGCAGGAATTGAAATTAAAAAAAAAACATAAAGAAAAAGCCTAAGTCACCAGTGGATGTATTGATATGGGGCTCTAAGCCCCATATCAATACATCCAAAGTATGAAGAAATGTGTGAAAGTTAGTAGACTTAACCTTATGAGTATTAGTGGTTTATGCTTACCCCACTGGCACTCACAGGGTTAATCCATCTAAGTTAAAAAAAAAAAATCCATTGACAATAAACACTTACCATTAATCCTGATGTCCAGCGGAGTCTTCAGCACCCTGGTCAGCTACTGTCCATCTTCTTCTTTAATCTTCTTGATTCTGTTTTTTCTAATCTTCTATTTCTTTCCTATAAAATAAAATGTCAATGTAATTATTTAAAAAAAAAAAAAAAAATGACCCCAAGATATGCCATAGTTAACCATTTGAGTGGAGGAGGGCTATCCCTACAGCACTCAAAGGGTTAAATGTAGTGTGGCATATTCTTAGAAATAAAATTCAGCAAGTTCTTTTTACAATAAATATGTAAAATCATGTTATCCATAATGACAAAGGCATTTCCGCTTAACCCTTTGAGTGCCAGATGGATATGAAATTCTGCTGCTGCTGCTGCTGCCTCCGCTGGCAGTGGCAGCAATGTCTACTGGCACAGATCCCCCCCCCCGGACCCTACGTACTGGGCTATTGCCTGAGTCCCAGTCGGGGAATTTTAAACAGTCTCTGATCAAAATGGATGCCAGCCTGCCATTGGCTGGCCGGTGGGCTTATGCACCTCCCAGCCAATCCGCTTCTAGCGGGTTTTGTTATCCCACAGAAGCTGATTGGTTGGGAGGTGCGTTAGCACACATCTCAGCTAATGGCAGGCTGGCATCCATTTTGAACAGAGACTGGCTATATAAAAAGCCTTCATTGGGCAACAGCCTATTACGTATGGATGGGGGGTCTGTGCCAGTAGATATTGCTGTCACCACCAGCTGTGCTTGACAGTATGTCAGGCACTGAAAGTTAGCTTTTTTCCTTGATGTTCCTATTACTCACGCAGTTTAGCATGAGTTTTGGGAACTTAACACATAAAATGGATGTTTGGCCACAAGTTCTTCTCTGTGGCCTAAAGTCCATTTTAGTTTCAGCTGGTAGGGCAACTGAATACTGACAGACTTTTTTTTTTCTGTCGGTAGCCAATTTTTTCCCTATCGCATGTCTTACCGGAAAAAAATTGAATCAAGCCCTAAGAGTCATACAAAAAGTGAAACTAGGCAAATTCTGCATCAAACAGCCACTTCCCCTTAGGGTTTTGGCCCACAGGTATCAGTGACTTCCAGGTATTGGTTTCATTGGGCACTGGATTCTCTGTCACATCTTAGTACCAAAATCATCATGATTGGTGTGTTAGCTGATACTGGATATAATAATGCTTACTGAAGGACTCAAGCACAAATAAGAAGCGGTTGAGCCAGATCAAATGAGAAGCAGAGACTGGGAAAGAGTGTGGTTTAGCAGAGAAAGGCAGGCAGCTATAGCAACAGCGAGTACACTGGCACAGCGTTAGAGTCAATGCTAGGGGGTGGATTCTATTGCAGGTGATAAATGTTAACGTCTGTTTTATCAAACACATTCCTATTGAAGTCTATGGGGAAATCTGGAGATAAAAACAGTGATAAAATTAGCACCTGCAATAGAATCTAGCCCTAGGTCTATAGCCTGAGTTGAAAACAACAGTGGCATGCAAGAAGAGGATGTAAATGTGCAAGGAGACTAGATAAGCGAATTTGTTTTCTGCTCTCAAATTACAGTTAGGTCTGGAAATATTTGGACATTGACAACGGATCTGAAATGAAACAACCGAGATGCAATTAAAGTGCAGACTTTCAGCTTTAATACAAGAGGTCGAACAAAAATATGTTGAGGAATTGCAACCATTTTCATACACAGTCCCCTTGTTTCAGGGGCTCAAATGTAATTGGACAAATTAACACAATCATATTAAAAATGTTCATTTGTTGAGAATCCTTTGCAGGTAATGACTGCTTGAAGTCTGGAGCGCATGGACATCACCAAATGCTGGGTTTCCTCCTTTGTGTTGCTTTGCCAGACCTTTACTGCAGCTGTCTTCAGTTGTTGTTTGTTCGTGGCTCTTTCTGCTTTAAGTTTTGTCTTCAGCAAGTGAAATGCATGCTCGATTGGGTTGAGATCTGGTGATTGACTCAGCCATTGAATTATATTCCACTTCTGTGCCTTAAAAACTCCTGGGCTGCTTTCCCCGTATGTTTTGGGTCATTGTCCATCTGTAAAGTGAAGCGCCTTCCAATCAGCTTTGCTGAATTTGGCTGAATCTGTGCAGAAAATATATCCCTGTACACTTCAGAATTCATCCGGCTGCTTCTGTCTTCTGTCACTGACCCAGTCCCTTTGGAAGCCATGCATTCCCATGCCATCACACTGCCTCCACCGTGTTTTACAGATGATGTGGTATGCTTCGGATAACGAGCCATTCCAAGCCTTCTCCATACTTTTTTCTCCCCATCATTCTGGTACAGGTTGATCTTCATTTCTTCTGTCCAAAGAATACTTTTCCAGAACTGGGCTGACGTTTTAGATGTTTTTTGGCAAAGTCTAGTCTGTCCTTTCTTGAAACCTCTGTATTTGCTCTCGTGATGTCTTCTCTTTATGGTAGACTTGGATAATGATATGCCTACCTCCTGGAGAGTGTTCTTCACTTGGCTGGGGTGTGAAGGGGTTTTTCTTTACCATGGAAAGGATCCTACGATCATCCACCACTGTTGTCTTCCGTGGATGTCCAGACCTTTTTGTGTTGCAGAGCTCACCAGTGCTTTCTTTTTTTTTCTCAAAATGTACCAAACTGTTGGTTTGGCCACTCCTAATGTTTCTGCTATCTCTCTGATGGATTTTTTTTCTTTGTAGCTTGAGGATGGCCTGTTTCACTTGCATTGAGAGCTCCTTTGAGCACAGGTTCACAGCAACAGCTTCCAGATGCGATTGCCACACCTGGAATTAACTCCAGACCTTTTACCAGCTTAATTGATGAAAAAATAACAAAGGAATAGCCCACACCTGTCAATGAAACAGCTTTTGAGTCAATTGTCCAATTCCTTTAGGTCCCTTGAAAAAGAGGGGGCTACATATTAAAGAACTGTCATTCCTAAACCCCTCTTCCAATTTGAAAGCCAAGAGACTGCACTTTAAGCCCATATTCATTATTTAACTGTAACTTCTATTTATTTTGGTAAACAGCCGAAATAACAAAACTTGTGTAAGTGTCCAAATATATCCGGACCTAACTGTATATGATTTAGGACATGCATTTTGCTGTGGACTGCAGAAGAAAGTACTGATTCCCTGGGTTCAGCTATGGACAGTGCTTCTTACTGTGAATATCAACATTATGTTAGCCAGTCGGCATCAACTACACTCTTTGTCTGACTACACAAAAGAATGTTATCAGTAAGTTGAAACTGTAACTAAAATTACAAACAAGCAGTTTTTTTCTTCCTCTTAAAGGACTGTATTTACCTTTGTTTTTCCTCTTGGATGCTAGATATGTCGCAATGCATTTCTTCTGAAGGTGTTGGTAACCTCGCTAGTATCCAAAGGGTTAAATTATGGTACATATGAAGAGATTTTAAGCTACACTGTCAAATAACATTAATGATCAACTTATGTTTCAGCTTAACAATTTCTGGCTATAAACAGCTGGCAGTCCCCAACCAATCCCATCAAGCAAATTTCTCCCTAAGCCAAGTTAACTTAAACATTTAGAGTAGCTGAGACAGGCAGTTTATATTAGCAGAGAGTAGGGTAAAATAAGTCTGGGATATCTGCTTCAAAAACAAACATATACAAAATAAAGACTTGTTTTCCTGTCTCGTCTTTCCACATCTGTATTACTTGTCCAGAGACCTTATTAATTAGACAAACAAAGTTATCTAAACTTGTGTTGCAAAATGACTGTAGCTTAAATTATTGTTCCCTATAATTAAAATTTTGGGTAACAGAAAAGTGAATATCACACAATAACAGCACCAATTAACTGTACTTCCTTTATCCTAACTTGATATACAATACATAAAGTGAAAGATGTCGGAAATGGTTTCTCACATGTTGCAGTCATCAATCAGTTGCCAACCCTGGGGCTCTGTTATCCACATAAGAAAGATAGTTTGTATTAGATGCTATACAATTGATGACTTAAAGTAAATGCTTTTTGGAAGGGATCGTTTCTCAGAACAGAATTTTAATGGCTGGTCTAAAAGCCCTGGATTGGCATCTGAATAAAACTGTCTAGAAAACAAGTAAAAATGTATACAGTCAGTTGTACACCTGGACATCGTGTAGAAAAAAAATATTAGTTGTTTGTTACTGAACCCCTATACCATTATTCTCATTATTTATTGTTTATATTCCACCAACAAACAGCTGGTTCACCATCTATTGTTACCATTTTCTTTGGTGCCTAAAGAGCACTTAAAGAGGTATTATACCATAATTATGAAAAAATGTATACATTCTGGAGGTACTCACACTGAAGCTGCTTAATTGAAAAGCTATTATAGAAAAGTCTTGCATTTTGCATATCCCTTCATCCAGCTTCAGCACTCAGTTGGAGACTACATCTTCGCTGTGGCTTGGTGCACCAATATACCAGCATGTCAGAGAGGGGAGAGAGACAAATGATTTGAAGAATTTAACATTGTTTTGCTTGTAATTATGTAACTGGTCACAGAGGCACATGTGATAGCATGCAGCCATTTGATTTGCTTGTCTTTTTTTGTTCGGCAGACTATAGATGAATGATGAGCAAGTAAATAAAGTGCATGTACCTGTTAGCAGTATCATGATTGCATGTGAGTGGCATGATTATGAATTAGGTTGGTTTAGGTAATATTAAAGTGTCTCAAAATTATGAAGTTTATGTGTTTGGTATGTGCTTATATGAATATGCATTTGAATGGTTTATGTGGGAGGTATTTATTGTGACGATGTCTCTGATTCATGTATGAAGTCTGTATGCATATTTGGGTCAAAATTTAGGCATGCATTTTTTATTTATTTTTTTTGCCTAAGTACATACACATTGAGACAAAGTAATCTCTTAAAGGGATAGTAATACTTAAAATGTAAAAAAAATATGTTGAAGGGTTTATCCCCCTGAGTAAAACAAGAGTACTCCCACTGCTGAAAGGTGTTTCATTCAAAAGTTATTCATTTTCGAAGTTGAATTTTTTAGGTGCAATATCACAGTGGCCTGAAATTGTACAGTGGTGCTGTTGCTACACCATCCTATGATTTATGATCCCGGGACCAGAGCTGTCCATAGGATGGTGTAGCAACAGCGCCACTGTACAATTTCAGGCCACTGTGATATTGCACCTAAAAAATTCAACTTTGAAAATTAATAACTTTTGAATGAAACACCTTTCAGCAGTGGGAGTTTTACTCAGGGGGATAAATCCTACAACATATTTTTTTTACATTTTAAGTATTACTATCCCTTTAATGCGGGGTGACATGCTAGAAGTGTCTCAGAAATACATCCTTTAAGGACGGATGATGATCCTGTCATGTCATGGGTTAAAAATCACAGTGAGCCTCAGAGTACACTGTGATCTCCTCAGGAAGGCTGTTGCTGATTACTTCTGGACCAGAATAGTCAATTTCAGATAATCCACTAAGGTTCCACACATGTGTTCGCTACTACAGCGAATCACATGTGAAAGTGGAGCCCCATGACAAAGGCAATTGACTTTATCACTCTTCTCTGCTACTCTCCTCCTCACTCTGTTCGTGGGGCAGAGAGAAACCAAGAACTGTTACAGTGTATCCAGTGCAGTGCCTGTAATAAAATAGCTTTCCACCCCTCTGATCATTATACTTTACAGTGATCAAGTACAGCAGATCAGCATTTGCTGATCTGTACTCTTCTTTTGTCCCTTTGCTTTTTTTAAATATTTTCTTAATTAAACTGTGTTAATTATTTCACTAATTATGTAGTTTGGATGGATGTTAGTGGGAAATTAGGTAGGGTTAGGGTTTATGTGGGTTAGGTTTATGATTATGGTTAGGAAATAAAACAAATATAGGCAAATTGACCCTTTGAGGTAAATTTTTGTTGGGGGAGCTATTTAATTTTATTTAAGTTAGTTATATAGTTTGTGTTGGTAGTTACTTAGTTGGAAATTGTGTAGAATTAGGCTTTAGATAGGAACATAATTAAATAATTAAAATAAAGTAGTTTAAGGTAGGACGCTAGGTAGGTAATAGTGTACTTATAGTAACAATGCAGAGAATGTATACTGACGAGAAGGCCTGTGCCTTTAAAAAAAATTAAAAAAAAACACTCTACATTAGATTTTGATGCAGGCCAGTTTAGTGTTGTGTCTAGCAATGCTTCTAGCAATCACACTGGGCTCCTTGTTAAAAAGAGCCATACTGCCCTGAGTACTACTACAACTCGAACCTGACCCTATGGAATGGGCATCGCCAGTGAATTTTTATTTCATTATTTGTCCATTCACAGACAACCCAGGAATTAAACTGAATGTGTCACGTTTTACCACTAAACGATTTTTGTGTTTATTTTTTGGGGAAGATATTTTGAGGGATATTGTCTCCTATACTAATGAGTATGCAGCCCAATACCTTACTGTCAATCTCTCATGGTACATTACAAGGCAGCAATCCTGGCAAACCCACACAGTTTAAAACATTTTGGACACTAACAATGGCTATGGGAAAAGTTTCAAAACCTAGCATTCGGTAACAGTGGAGCACAAATCCCATCTGTGTTACCCCTATTTTCCCACAAACAATGACCATAGGATGATATGAAATGTTCCTGCGCTTTAAACAAGAATACCATGCCTGCCTAAAGAAGATCCTGTGTATGACAGGCTATTTAAATGTCCTCTAATAACTTGCTTACAGGCCAAGCTGTCAGAGGTATATACCCCCATCAATATCTGTATTGATGAATTCCTAATGAAATACTGGGGTTCAAGCAGTAGATTTCCTCTAAGAGGAATCTCATTAACATTCCCCTTCTTCCTCCCTCAACTCTCCCCTTCTCCTACTATCTGTTGAACACCCGCTCCCTAGCTAATAAATCAACACTCATTCCTGATTGTTTCTGTGAGCAGTCCCTACAGATGTTTGCCGTCACAGAAACTTAGTTGTTTGTACACAACACAGCAGTGGAGGCTGCACTCTCTTATGAAGGGTCCTGCTTTTCACACACCCCTCGCTGTGCTGGTCAGGGTGGGGTTGTTGGTGTCCTTCTCTCCCCACACTTCTGCTTCCAGCACCTTACAATCCCACCAAGTATTCACTTTTCTTCTTTTGAAGTACATGCAGTGCAGTTCTATCTCCCTCTGTCTATATGTGTGGCTGTCATATACAAGCCACTGTCTAATTCCTCTTCTCCTCTTTCAAATCCTGGATCTCCTTCTTTCTTTCTACTGGCAATCCTGTCCTTATTCGTGGTGGCTTTAACTGTCATATTGATGACTCCTCTGTCCTTTGGGTTTCACATCTTCTCGAGGTAACATCCTCATTTGATCTCAATCAATAAACTGACTGTGTCACTCAGAAAGCTGGTCACATCCTAGATCTTGTGTATACCAAAGGCCTGTATATTTCCTTTTTCAGTTCCTCTATATCTGACCATCATCTTATATTCTCCTCTCTCTCCCCCACTCTTTCCCTAACAGATTTATAAGGTACACCCCCTCTCTTGATCTGCCTGGGATGAGCTCCTCACTTGACTCCAACCTTTCCTCTATCTTGTCCATTTCTGAAACAGATATTCTGGTTAACTCCTACAAATCAATCCTATCCTCTACATTTCATTCCTTTGCCCCCTGAAACAACAATGGGTTTGTCAAGTTAACGCATGACCTCTTTCCCAACAGGCACTTTCCCTTCTTCACTCAAACAGGCACAAGTCAAACCCCTACTCAACCTTGAACCCTCCTGTCTATCTAACTATTGACCTGTCTTCCTTCTGTTTCTTACTTAAAAACTCGTAGAATGCCTTGTCTCCTCCCAAATACCCAAATTCCTGGAATCTAACAATCTTTTGGATACTTTACAGTCTGGATTCCAGTGTGGGCACTGAACTAAAACAGCCCTCTGTAAAGTGGCTAATGCTCTTCAGTCTGCAAAATCCAAAGGCCACTTCTATATGCTAATGCTAATTGAATTATCCTCTGCTTTGATAACTATTAACCATTCTATTCTTGCTGAGATTCTCCGGAATCTTGACTTCTGCAGTCAAGCTACTTCATGGCTTTCCTTCTATCTCTCAACATTCATTTTTTTGTGTCTTCTGTCAATAACATCTCCTCAACAGTGCCTCTGTCTTATTTTATCCCCATGCATTTATTATAACACATTACTGTTTAAGGCTCTGTGCACACTGTGTGCCTGCAATATAAATATAAATATATTCATACATACATACATACATACATACAATCTTTGTGAGTGTGCCACAGGCTATACTCAGTCTTTCTGGGTATATATAATCACGAGGACTACCACCTTGATTTGCCTGGTTGCCCAAACTTTCTGGGAACCAGTACAAATATTGTTTTGGACCTCATTAACCTCTTACTTATTAAAGGGTACCACTTAATATATGTGGATACTTTTTATGTCAGCTCCCTGTTATTTAAGTTACTTTTTTGTTTAGGTAATGAGATCTGTTGCACTGTTAAAAAAAAACTGTAAAAGTTTCCCCAAACAACTTATAAATACCCAACTGAAATGGGTAGCTGTTGGCAATCAAGTTTAGAGACAAAAAGGATGTATACATGCTAACAATCATACATGATGAGAGCAGTGTGCCAGTCTCAGTCTGTGGCAAAGCTAAGGCACTAAGAAAACCATTTTGCATCAAAGAATGCACCAGGCACATGGGGGAAGGGGGGGTGCTGTTTTATATCATCAGCTTCTGCAGCCTTAACTCAGTATGAGGAAGATTAGGGCTTGTTTTAAAAAGGTTGCCATTTATATGATTGGCACTCATAATTTGCATTTAATTTTTAAAATGGCAAACCCCCACTACAAAGTGAGATTTGTGCAATATCAGCAACAAGTAACTGAGTTTTTTGTTCCAAGATGTGCCAAGTACTACAACAGTATCTCGAGAACTGGTACAGCACACTTTCCTCATAAAATTCCACCCAACCAGCAAAAAAAACAAAACCTTATTTAAAGGGTTAGTAATGCCCGAAAAAAAGTTTATTCTATGTGGTAGATTTTACAAAAATAAAGTATTTGGAGAAAGATCTAACTCTCAAACCTTTATGGTTTGAGAGAGATCTGCCATTAAAGTTCCCCTTCTCCTGATGTCAGCTGTAAAGCTGACAGAAGGAGATCCGTAGTGGCAGACACGAGAAGACTCGTCAGCAGAGCCGCAATAACGATACTGGCAAATAATTACTTCATTGGAACGGTCTACAAAGTGTGCTTACAAAACAGGAACACTTTGTAGGCCGTTCCAATTAAGTAATTATTTTCTAATATCGCTATTGCGGCTCTGCTGCAGAGCTGCCAGCTGGTTAGAGGACCAAGATCTCCTGCTGTCAGCAGAGTGCTGATGTCAGGAGAAGGGGAGGGAGGGGGGAACTTTAGTGAATATCTCTCAAACCGTAAAGTTTTGAGTGATAGGACGTTCTCCAAATACTTTATTTTTGTAAAATCTACCACATAGAATAAACTTTTTTTGGACATTACTAACCCTTTAAGCAATACCACAGAGCTGCAATGCCATAGTGATGTAACTGATACCATGTTTTATTTTTCCCCTGAAGTATCCTGATTTTTGTATATTTGTAAGCAATGTTTTTTATTTTTCTGATTACTGGTGGGTTTAAGAAGTTTTTATTAATACACTTCTTTTTTTTTCTATCGGTAGGTTACTAGGCAATGCCAAGTGAAAGGCCCAAAGCCACAGCATCCAGCAGTAGAAGTAACACACAAAATTTGATTTATAAATTCCCATAATAGTTAGGGAACCTATATATATGCAATATCGTCATAAAGTGGACGAATATCAGAATATAATTTTTGATAGGTTTCTGCAACCAAATATTTCTTGTACAAGAAAGTTAAAAAAAAAATAGAATTTTTTTTTTCTTACTGCAGTTTTTGAAAGGGCTTTGGATCGGTGGTAAATTGGCCGCATGAAAAGTGTTAAAAATGCACCTAGAACAAAACCCTGGTCTGTCTGCTTTTTGTAGGGATAATTTGAACTGGAGGACTGCTTAACTGACACAAATGAGTCAAGCAATCTTTGAAAATGTCACGTTTGAACATGGAAATGTGCATGTTCCACATCTAGCCCAGTAGCTTCTCCAAAACAGAGTGTCTCTAAATAAATAGTATCCTAGTGAGACGTCACAGGATTGCTTTGAGAATTTAGCGAACAGTTTTAAGTGTTTTTATACTTTATTGGATGACTTACTTTATAAAGCTGGGATTTCTCAGTTCAGTATTTCCTTTTAATCAATATGTAATAAAAGTGATATTTTAACAGTGTCTTGACTTAGGGATGCTGAGGAATATTTAGATGTTTTTGAGTGCTATTTCAGCAGGGTTCTTTTTCTGTTTCTTATATTATCATTTGTTTCCCTGTAGCACCTGTACATCTTTATTCCTTATTGGCATCCTTTCTTGTGTCTTCTGTGATTAGATCAGTGTGCATGGGCATTTGTGCCTAATACTCAGAAGATGTAGCTGAACATTAATCTAGACTTTTTTTTTTACATCTGTTAACATCTTGTAGTTGAAAGCCACAGCAACATTGCAATGTAAATGCAAAAAGCAAAATGTTACCAAACAGATTTGTGGAAAAGTAGCTGCATGAAAAGTTCCAAAATTATCTTGTTGAATTGCCGTGTGTTGTCTACTTTTAAGAAATATATAGTTTTGTGGTGCGTTTTTGGGTTATGTAACCATTACCCAAGTTATGATCCTCACATGCCAACTTTTGAAACTGCCATATCAATACAGCCAAGGTACCAAAAACATGAGTGAAACCAAAATCAACCCCTCTGGCACTCAAAGGATTAGTCCCCCTAAAGCTAACACCATCCCATGGCCCATTCCCCACTACAGTAACATTAAACGCTTACCTGGAAAATGGCGGTCCAGAGGGGTCTTCTGCACCCTGGTCTTCATCTTTAATTCATCCTTAAGTCTTCGTCTCTAAGCTTCTTTCTTCTCTTCTTCTTTCTACTTGTTCTGTAATTTTTCTTCTGTCTCTATAAAACAAGAATAATAAATGAAATACAATGCCCTCATAAACTCTCTCTGTCTCCACCACAAGCAGAAAAAAAAATCCCCATTTCTGTATCTTTCAGGCTGCTGACAGTGCCAAACCGAGGGAAATTTTAAAAGAGACTGGCATTTATATGGCCATTGGCTTGGACGTGGGGTTACGCAGGTCACTGAACGTGCCCTGCAGTAACTATACCTCCTAGCGAATCAGCTTCTAACTGGATGGGTCACAAATGCACATTTTGTCATCCCTCCAATGATTGCTAGCTGGAGGGATGATGAAACGCATATTCCTGACCCCACCAGCTAGAAGCTGATTGTCTAGGAGGTATTGTTACCGCAAGGCACATTCCATGCCCTGCGTAACCCCACATCCCAGCCAAAGGGAGCAAGTGAACATTTTGAACAGAGACTGGCCATATAAAAGCCCGTCTCTGTTCAAATGTCCCTCACTGTAGATCGGACAGCAGTATAAAAGGTACAACAATAGGGACTTTTTTCTGGCGGCAGCATTTATTGGGGCATTGGATTTCATTTATTATTCTTGTTTTATAGAGGCAGAATACAATTTACAGAAGAAGAAAGAAGAAGCTTAGAGAAGAAGACTTAAGGACCAATTAAAGAGGAAGACCTGGGTGCAGCAGACCACAATGAACCTCAGACTTCAAGATAAGAGTTACAGCTATGAGGTATGGGTCATGGGATAGTGTTGGGGCTAGTATTTTTTAACTTTATTGTTATTGTTAGGTATAGTGTAGGGCCAGGGGGGGTACTGTTAGGTTTAGTGTTTTGGAGGGTGAAGTGACTTTGTTTTAGCTTACACTCAATGTTTGACACCGTGTCAGACAGAGTGTTAGCTAGTTTTCTTTGATGTTCCCATTATTCATTCTATTTAGTAACAAAAAGCTGCAACAAACGTTGGACAGCAAGTCATGTTTTCATGCCCAACGTTCGTTGTAGTTCATGTTGGTAGGGCATTTGAATTCCGATGGTACAACTCTGTGTGTACCGGCTGGAATTCACTTTAGCCCTACCATATGTTTTACTGGCTTGAATTGAATTGAGCCCTGGGAGTGACATCACTCCCATCTCATCCTGGGTGGTTTCAGAAAAGTTTTACTAGCTCATTTTAGGTACCCATAAGAAAGAAATGGATGCTTCCAGCAGCACCACAGCCTTCATAATATCACCAAGTTATAACTAAAGAAAAGGAACTTTATAGAGGAAGATGAACCACTGTGTAATTCTGGGCAAACCAATTGAACCATAAGGGCAAATTAAATGTTAGAAGGTCTCCATTGCTTTGCTTTGTGCTGTAGACCTTTCTAGAATTCAAGGGGTTAAAAGCACAATTTAAATCACTAGGACATTTGAAAAATTGTATCTGTCCTCTACGGTGCAGAGGTTTTGCTTTAAAATTGTTGTTCTTTTGTACATATTGCTCTTTGAAGGGCCATTCAGCATTGAGATTAGAATAATCATAGTGACCTTCCCAGTAGACTATAATGATCATACTTGGTTGTCTCCATCAAGCATCAAAAGATCTTTTATCAGGTTAGACACACCCATGCATCTGAATCTATCAAATGTCAAAAATTATCTACCACACAAATGGTGACTATTATGCCCCCTAATTGCTGTATAAACCATTTTATTGTGATATATTTATATAATTTCCTTTGCTATAGAACAAACGACAAGAGTAAAATATATTTTCCAGCTGTTACTCTAGACACAAACTAGCCAGTTTGACATGTACATAAGTTCATGAAATAATTAGCATGGCCAGCAACCAAACAAAAAGATATGGAAACTAATTTATGAGGGTGAAGAATAGTGCAGTCTGGGATTTCATGGCACATTGTCCTCTCTGTGGATTTCAAACTTTTTTCAACAGTTTACAAAGCATGTTAAATGTATTTCTGTATCTAGTCATTGATATATGTATAAAAAGGAAATATAGTAAATACATGATTATGTAGCAAGATTGTATATGTCTACTCATACATAGTTTTTTTCTCTTAGGTATGCTTAATTTATCAATGTTGAGCAACCATAGGTTCAAACCTACACTCCTTATTCAATGAATTTTTAATGGCAGTAATGTCTCTCTAACTTGACAGTTCACTGTGAGGCTAATGTACTAAGAAGTGGCTTCTGGGTCAAGCCAACAGCACCGTATGGGACATATAACATTTCCCCAAATGTCCATTAATTTAACCCTTTGAGTGCCAGAGGGGTATATAACACATTGCAAAGCAGTGAGTTGCGTACTCCTCTGGCACGCTAAGGGGTAGATTTAAAGGCAGGCGTTCGTCTTAAGAACAGCTAACAGCAGTTCACAAATCCTTACGACCGATAGACTGACGTGCATTGAGACGCATGGAACAAGATTCCCGAGAGCCATTTAAAGGAGTGCGATACTGTTAACGGCTGAAAAAAAAATACAGTTAACGGCCAAAAGTTAAGACCCAGGGTTGTTAGCCGTTAGACACTCAACGGTCAAAAAAAACCTGTTACATAGTAAAACAGACAAACCGCTTACCGCACAAGCATACAAATGGGAAAATTAACCCGTGCAATGCCAAAATAACACAAAAAACATGGCCAGACACCACAAATCACTGTCACACACAACACAAAACCAAGCAACACCACAGGGACAAGGATTTCCAAAAAAACACAAACATAACATGCCACGGAACAATGGGGGTCATCAAACAACACTGACACCTGCCAATACAAAACGAGTTCATCTGTGCAACATCACCCAATGATCCAGACACAACCTACACCCCACAACATCACACCCACAACTGACAGAGACACAATCAGAACACAACGCATTTTAAAACACAGACACACCTACAAACACTTACCTGGACAACAAACACCTTCCCATTGGTAATCACCACACCTATACAACACCCTATCATGTACTTAAAGGGACAATTTACAACACTCACTTGTGCTTGTTTTCCACTCAGGGAGAGAGATAGAGAGAAATAGATAGAGAGAGAACAATGAGTATGTTGGGATACTTATTGATGCGAAAACTGAGGCGTTCAAGGACGAGAGCTAGGGAACACCAGCAAGCCCCAGGCACACCTGATCAACAGCCTTCACCTGTTGCAAGTGAGGAGGCTCTGGCTGAAGAGCCACACAGGAGCCCATCTCCACCTGGAGCACAACCTGCCTGCAGATGCACAGCTGCAGCAACAGGATGCTCTCCAGCTGCCACAGGGACTCCTGGAGCAGCTTAGCATGTATAGACAACCACCAAGGCCCAGGGTATGCCGCCCAAGGGTCACTCTCTTTGGAATAAATGATGACGAGGTGATTGATCGCTACAGGTTGAGGCCGCACAGCATCATTTCCCTGTATGAGGTCAAGGATCAGGTGGATCCGATTTACATCCACAACCATGCCCTCTCTGGCCTACAAAAACTCCTGTGTGCCATACACTTCGTGACAAGTGGCTCCTTCCAGTCCACTGAAGGTTACGCATCTGGCATGCCACAGGCCACATTCTCCAGAGTGCAGACCCAGGTCTTGCCAGCCCTCAAAAGCAAGGCCAGTACCCATATACATTTCCCCACCACCGACATGGAGTGGATAAATCGGAAGCAGGGCTTTTACACAAGGGGAGCATGCCCAGGGTCATGGGTGCTATAGATTACACCCATGTCCGTATCAAAGCTCCAGCACGTGACGCACATATCTTCATTAACCGCAAGATCTTCCACTCCATGAACGTGCAGATGGTGTGTGACAGCAACTTGAGAATCATGAATGTCTGTACTACATATCCCGGGAGCTGTCATGATTCATATATACTCAGAAACTCATTTGCACAGAGAGATTTAGAAAATGGAACCTATACAGGGGAATGGCTACTGGGTGAGTTAACAATACCAAATCACACCACATCCACACACAACACTGCTCAGCATGCTCTTCACTCACAGCTAGCACGTCCACCTCATAAGACATCATTCACACAACATGTGCTTCCTGTCTAACCATGTCACTCACTGTCCACAGGTGATTCGGGCTATGGCTGCAGATCATGGCTAATAACGCTGGTGGCGAATCCCCAAACAGATGCCCAGAAATGATACAACCAGGCTCATAGCAGAAAAAGGAATGCCACTGATTGAACTTTTGGGCTCCTAAAATCCCGCTTCAGACATCTGGATCACTCAGTGGGAGCATTGCACCAGGCAAAGTCTGTGACATCGTTATGGCATGCACTATCTTACACAGCATCGCGGTGGACACCAGTCTTGTTGACAATGTCCAGCCCCCACCCATACCTGATGACCCTCTGGACATTGTTGAGGGTGACAAAGGCCTAACAGGGATGCAGATAAGAGACACATTGAACAGGGAACACTTCAGCTGTGAGTATAATACATGTATGCACACAACCCATGCATACACACTCACCACAACACACATGTTCTGTTCTACTCCAGGATCAGTGACACAGCTCTGACACTGGCTGTAGTATGGACCACCATCATCAACCATTCCATGGACGAGTCATATTGGGGCTAGGGATTCCAATGACATCTGACACCCTGTTGTCCATGTTGATACTGCTACCTCAAGGATATCATGCATGCCCCCTGGAAACCAAGGTACAACACTGTAACCATGTTCAGTATATCCCATGGCTCCATAGGCACCAGCTAATGTGTTTTGCTATGATCAGAGCCATAGCAAACATGGTACCCCTGTAGCGAGAGAGTCTTATCGAGTGCAATGCATCGTATAACACTGTCATATCAGGGGTTAAGGGGACATTCGAGTCAACATGGGACCTGTAGTTTGCTAAAGCTGAAAAGAGCAGAAGGATGGATCTACAGTGGTAGATCAAATGTCCAGGGACACCATGCTGACCTGTGTGCGTGCTGTGATATGTGCCCCTGACATGAATACACACATCTACAAATATGTCCAAATAGCTCCATAAAACAAATATATTTGGGCTGCCACTGTCACTCTCACAGTGATGATTAGTTGGAGGGTGCTGTTCCAAATCCTGTCCTTTTGTCCCACAGGCATCCATAGCATGATCCATCCTTGAACAGAGGAGTTTCCATGTGACTGGACTGAAGTCTTGACAACACTTCCATGAAGCTCACCCCTTGGTGTTTCAAGTGATTGTGTTGGTGATGCAGTGTTTGACCTGAAGTTCACAGCAATCTCTACTGGAACATTCTCATATAGACACATAAAACACTAATTCATGCATGTACTAACATCCAGGTATCAAACCTGTACAGTTAGAATGCTCATCTACAGAGCTGCCAAATCTTGTGGACAACAGATGAGCAGCACAGTAGTGTTTCTAAAGTAGCAAAAAGAACAAAAAGTATAAAAATAGCATTTTTGTATACAGTTACATGTTGTTTTTAAATACAAATAAGCATGTATTTTCAGGGCTTGGAGAACTGATTTTTTTTCAGGTAGGTTATTCCAGGCTTTTAGAGCACTTTAGGAGAAGGCAGATCAACCATCTTCTTGCTTGTAGTGTGAGATACTCAATGAGTTTTTAGCAGTTTAGCAGAGGTTATAGTTAGTATGGAGAGTTGGAGTTAGCATACTTCTCAGGTAGTCTGATAGCTTTCCAGAAAAGGAAATTAACTAGAAATAAACTAGACAAGAAATCACAGTGGTGTGTAGTGTAGTTAAATTAGAAAGTGCTGAGTTAGCCTACATGGATACTACATCCCTGTCGGGGAACAGGACATCATTCCAAATGTTTTAAATCAGATTTTAACCCTTGAATACTAGAGTGACCTACAATGCATTTGCAATATAAAAGCTCAATTAAAATCAAAAGGTACAGCTGGTTTGCCAGAGTTGCCAGAGTTGCGCAGTTCACTTTAATACACTGTTGCCAAGTGAACTGTCTTGTTGAAGGTAATGAAATGTTTATCCCTTTGAGTTCCACGGGTGTGCCCAACACATTGCAAAGGGAAATATCCTATATACCATGTCAGCATCTACAAAATTTCTTGATTCTAGGGGCTTATGCAGAAAGCTTAAGAAGTTCAATTCTGGAGTAAACTGTCAGCACCATAGGGAGAAATAACATTTCCCAGTAATTTAAATGTGTGTGCAACAAACTGCAAAGCAATGCATTGCATACCCTTCTGGCACTCAAAGGGGGTTAACCGTTTGAGTGTCAGAGAGTTACGCAAAGCATTGCTCTGCAATGTGTTATGTACCCCTCTCGCACTCACGGTGTTAAACCCCTAGAATTAAGGGTGGTCCAAAGCTCTGATCATGTTCCCGCGAGAAATCCTGCAAAAAAACACTTCGTTATCTGCTTTTTCTAGGGAAAATCCACTTTAAAACCAGTGATTAAATTCTTCACATTTTTCGCCCATTGGCCAAAATTCTTCACCATTTTTTCAATGGCTAGAATGTGTTCACTCATTGATTTATTGTTTTTCGCCTTTTCACTATAAAAACATGAGATATTCCAGGAAGTGGAAGACAATAGAAGCAGCCACAGAGCGAGGTACATGTGCTGTGCTGCTGTGATCTTTTTGAAAAATTGAGGCAGAAGAGGCTCACAGTGACTGCTATCACTATGAAAAAGTTTAAAAATAGTAAAAAGAGGTATTGGAAGGACCCTTATGTGTCCACTGAGTCTGAGGAAGAAGAGGAAGTGAGCATTACCGAACCAATGCTGTCCAGTCCCCCTAAATCACCCCTAGGGATCTTGGGGAATTTAATGGGAAGGGAGGAAGAGAAGGGTAGTAGTGAGAGCAGGACAGATGAGCTGCCTGTGGCTGCTGCACCCATTGCTGTAACTGATGCCAAACATGCTGCCCCTGTTGCCACTAGTGCTGTGCCTGTTGTCAGACATGCTGCCCCATCTACCGCTACCACCATTGCTGTGCCTGCTTTCACATGTGCTGCCACTAGTGCTGTGCCTGCTGTCAGTTGTGCTGCCCCTGCTGCCACCAGTGCTGTGCCTGTTGCTTGTGATGAACCTGCTGCCACTAGTACTTTACCTGCTGTCAGATGTACTGCCCCTGCAGCAGCCATTATTATTATTTATTTATTTATATAGTACCAGCTAATTCTGCAGTGCTGTACAACAGGGAATAGACATACAGAGTTATTAAATAGTACAGATCAAATATGAAGATCATAAGGACCAGAGGTCCCTGCTTGTGAGAGCTTACAGTATAGAGGAAGGAAGGTTGGACACTGTAGGAGAAAGTGCTATTGGGTGTAATTGCCTCCTGCCACATGAACTGCAAGTCAGTGGGTGGAAGAGAGAAGTGCTGTGGAGTGCAGAGGTCCAGGGAAGGGTGGTTCTTGCTGGTAATGTTTATTGAGGTAGTTGATAGGATTCCCTGAAGAGGTGAGTTTTCAGGGAGAGTCTGAAGATCTGAAGGCTGGGGCGAGAGTGTGATTAGGTGGGGGAGGGAATTCCAGAGCTCAGTTGCAGCACGGGAGAAGTTTTGTAGACAGGAGTAGGAGGATGTAATAAGAGCTGTGGAGAGCAGAAGGTTGTGTGCAGAGCGAAGATGGCGAGTGTATTTGGAAATGAGAGATGAAATATAGGGAGGGTGCGCACAAACAGTGCTGTGCCTGCTGCCAGTGCTGAACCTGCTGCCACTAGTACTGTGCCTGCTGTCAGACATGCTGCCCCTGCTTCCACAAATGTGTCTGCTGCCAGTGCTGAACCTGCTGCCACCAGTACTGTGCCTGCTGTCAGATGTGCTGCTTCTGCTGCAACCAGTACTGTGCCTGCTGCTATTGCTGAAGCTGCTGCTAGTGTGTCTTGTAATACTCAGGAGGAGGGGAAAGAGAAGATGATGCCAAGTGTGACAGCAGGGGACCCTAAATCACTTGCCATCCCCAAGCAGTCCTTCCAGTGCTAGTACTGTTAGTGTTAGGAGTGAAGGAGGAAGACTCTGTGGCTGGACTGGATGTGATTGGTGTTAGTAGTAGTAACAGTTATGTTGAAGCATCCTGTGGGACTACGGTTAGGGGAGTGGTATGGGAAGCATTTGAGAGCATACAGACGAGCGATCTAGGGAATCCACACTATTCCTCTGGCCCTGGGAGTCCCCTTCACTTCACTACAGTGTCCAAGTTGAACATGATCCTGAAGAGGCCAGAACTGTTGGTGGATAGCAGGTGTAGAAATACTAATAATACCACCACTACCAGAAGCACAGATCAGTTGCCTGTGCCTGCTGCTACTGGTGCCAGTCTGCCTTCTTCACGTCACTAAGAAATGGCAAATGTCACATTGCTCATCACCTCCTCCAGCCAGCAGTGAGATGTCTGTAATAGAGCAGCTGCACGTAGGGACCAGTAGTAGTGGTGATGATGATGGTGGAGAAAGACAATGATGGCCTTTTTAGCAGAAACTGAGAAGGAATGAGAGACAGGAATGAGGATTGGCATCACCACCACCACCAGTAGTGAGCTTTAGGAATGTGCAACTCCTCTAGTTCCTGCTGCTACTGATTTGCTACCACGGTACCCGTGATTCGTGCTATCCTGTCTATCACTTGCTGGAAGTTCTTCATTGGCTGTCTGCTGTTAGCCCACCTCACACAGCCTTTTTAAACCCAGTCTGGGCACTCCCAGGTTGCCCTTTCATGGTGTCTCTGACATTACTTGTTGTGACCTGCTTGTCAGGCGCTTGGGCCTGAGGATCCTGCGTTCCGGTGTTCCTGTGTTCCTGTGTTCCAGTGTTCCGGTGTTCCGGTGGTTCCAGTGTTTCAGCCTCGTTCGTTCCTGAGTTCCTGAGTCACCTGCCTGCTCGTCTCTCTAGCTGGTTCCGGTTGCTTTCTGTGGCTCCTTCTGTTCCGGTCATCTGTCAGTGTAGCGGTGCTCGTTCCGGTTAGCCTCCGCTTGGTCTCAGGGCTCTCGCTCCTTCCCCTGTCGCCGAGGCGACATTGTGCTTATTTGCTCCGGCAATATATTACTGTTGGCCCAGCGTGCAGACGCTGGTTTACTCCATTTAACCTGGTGGCTCAATTACTGTTGGTCCAGCGTGCGGACGCTGGTTTACTCCATTTAACCTGGTGCCTCAATTACTGTTGGTCCCAGCGTGTGGACGATGGTTTACTCCATTTAACCTGGTGGCTCAATTACTGTTGGTCCAGCGTGCGGACGCTGGTTTACTCCATTACTTGGCGGCTCGATTACTGTTGGTCCAGCGTGCGGACGCTGGTTTACTCCATTACTTGGCGGCTCGATTACTGTTGGTCCAGCGTGCGGACGCTGGTTTACTCCATTACTTGGCGGCTCGATTACTGTTGGTCCAGCGTGCGGACGCTGGTTTACTCCATTACTTGGCGGCTCAATTACTGTTGGTCCAGCGTGCGGACGCTGGGTTACTCCATTTAACCTGGTGGCTCAATCCCTGCTGGCCCCAGCGTGCAGACGCTGGTTTACTCCTTCTAATCTAGTAACTCATGATACTGTTGGTTCCAGCGTGCGGACGCTGGTTTACTCCATCTAACCTAGTAGCTCATGATACTGTTGGTTCCAGCGTGCGGACGCTGGTTTACTCCATCTAACTAGTAGCTCATGTTACTGTTGGCTTCAGCGTGCGGACGCTGGTCTACTCCATTTAACCTGGTGGTTCATTTTACTGTTGGTCCCAGCATGCGGACACTGGTTTTCTCCATTACACCTGGTGACTCTGATTACTGTTGGTCCCAGCGTGCGGACGCTGGTTTACTCCATTAAACCTGGTGGCATTATATACTGTTGGTCCCTGCGTGCGGACTCTGGGTTACTCCACTAAACCTGGTGGGTTATGTTACAGTTAGTCCCAGCATGAGGACGCTGGTTTGCTCCTTGACTATTCTGACACTGAGGGCCGGTTGCTGTCCAACTTATTATTGCAGTTGTCTGGAGACTTCTGCTTGAGCGAGACCTTTGATTCCTATTCCACTCTTTTGTCATTGTCATCTGACAGCTTGGTCTCCTCTTGTGGGCTGCCCTGCCCGGTATTGGTAAGGCCGGTAGAAGCTACTTACGTTACATCTCTAAAGTTGCCTTACCCGGTATAGGCAGGGTTGGTAGAGCCTACTATCAGTGTTCCCTCAGGCTGCCCTGCCCGGTATTGGTAAGGCCAGTAGAACCTACTTACGGTACAACTCAAAGGTTGCCTTACCCGGTATAGGCAGAGCCTATTCTCAGTACTCCTTCAGGCTGCCTTGCCCGGTATTGGTAAGGCCGGTAGAACCGGTACGTTACACTTCACGGTTGCCTTACCCGGTACTGGCAAGGTCGGTAGAGCCTACTGCTATATTTGCAACTGTCACTTGGTTGCCTTGCCGGGTAGTATTGGCAAGGCCGGTAGAACCTGTTCATATTGTCATTACTTGTTGTATTGTCATATATGTATGATTCCCTATGGGATTGCCTTAACTTTTAATAAAGTTACGTTTTTACCAAACCTTAAGTCTGAGAATCTTCAAATACCGTGACAGTTGCAAGGGCTGCAAGATGCTGAGGAGCAAGCTAGTGTGCCACAGACCACTGTTGACACAGTGGGAATGGGGTCAACAAGTGAAGCGGGACTGGGGCATGTTCCACTTGCCAACTGCAGCAATACTCCTTGTCCTACTTGCAGTGCTGATTCTGAGGCAGTAGCAGCAACAGCAGCAACATCGTCCGCTGCCACAGACAGTGATGAGGAATGTAGAGGACAAGAAGAAAGAGGCCATTCTTCTCTACCTGTTCCCTATCCCCTGAATCTTGGGTGTGGGACTATTTTTCTCTTGGGACAGGCACAGTGCAGTCATCACCAATGACATTGTGACAAGTCAGTGAGAAGAGGAAAGGAGGGAACACACCTTGGCACAATGGCCCTGATAACACATATGAAACGCAAACACCATGAGATTTATGTCAAACATGTTGAAGCCAAACACTCATCACAGAAATTGAGCAATGCTGTTGCTGTACCCCCTGACTCTCCAGAAAGGCAACAAGAGGCGAGGCGGAGATCAAAGTGGAGGAAGAATAGAGAGAACCAGGCAGAGACTAGAAGTTTCATGACAAGTGAACTACATCTTCTGCCAATCCACCTCTTTCATCGTTACCTCCCCCGCCAAATGATAGCTACTCTGTTGATGTTAGGATGTGGCAGTTCATGTTCACCCATTGCACACTGTGTGGTGCACTGACCACACATGGAAGTGTGTTGGAGGAGAATCGCAAGCAGGGCATCAAGCAGCATCTGAGGAGATTCCATCCCACAGAATATACTAAGATGGTGCCAGGGAGGGTTCATCATAACTATTAAACTGTCAGCAAGTTTTCATGTGTCCTTAGCAGGGTGTGGACAAGGGATATAGTGACAGCAGCGGTACTTTGGTTCTGGTGTCATGGTGTTTGGATGCAGTTGTGCCCCCAGATGTTATTTACCACACACACTGTGCACATTGCAGTTGCTGATGAGAGGCACAGTTCCTGCTCTCAAGGGAAAAATGTATATTCTAATAACACACTCATGATTTTGGAGGAGGGGCAGGTGGAGAAGAATTATTGGTCAACTTCTGCTTTTCTACGCATATCCTGGGGGCTACTTATTGTGCTGCTACTGCCTCAGACGCATCATTGGAGCTAGTTGTGGCAAGTGGAACCTTCATCATTTGTCACCCATGTTACTCTTATTGTTGATCCCATTCCCTTTCAGCTACCTAATCATTCTGCTGCTTAAACAACTCAGCAGCAGCAGCAGCAAGAACAGCAGTTGCATATTCCGCAATAATGGACTCTGGAGGACAATTGACAATGGTCAGTGGCCACTGGCCAACATGACCTGCTGGCACTAAGCCAATAGGGCATTTCTTCTCAGGGTCTGTGCTTAAATTTTGTTTATAAAAATAAAGAAACAAACAATTTTTGGGGGTTTGTTTCTAACAAGCCAAAGTCCCACAAATCAATGTTTCCTCAGGGCTTGGACCTCTATCAACAAATCTAACAACTCACCCTCTACAAAATAATCTATCAAGTCAAGTATCAGTCCACCCCAGTGGCAGCTTATGTCAGGGGGTTCTTGTCTCTATCACTTTACATACAAATTTCTTCTTTTTTTTTATTAACTGTCCCCCCAATACCAGTCAAGAAACCACCCCCAAAAACAAATTCCCTGTTCAACTGATTCATTCCCCAGACTCCAACCACCAACACAGGCACCCTCCTCAGACCCCTTTTATGCCATGTCTTATGGGGTTTTTATTAATTGTATTTAGGATTTATTTTTTATTAACTGCTAGCAAACCCAGTAAACAACCCCCCACAAAAAAAAAAATTCCTGTTCAACTGCTTCTTTCTCCACACACCACCAACACAGGCACCCTCATGCCCCTTTTACACTATGCCTTTGGGAAATAAAATAATATTTATGTGTTGTGTGTAAATTCAATGTCCCATTGATTTCAATGGAATGAACTAGGTGAAAAAAGCAGAAAAATGGCACTTTTCGCTGGAAATTATTCTCCAAGGGGGAAGTGCCATTATTCTCTGATTTCAGATTGAGGTGAAAATTTTTGCCCAACCCGACCTAGAATACTGAAGAGGCCTTCAATACAATGGAGGTTATGCACTAAGGATTGAGAAAGAGGTGATAAAGCAGCGATATCACTTCTCCAGTTCCTGTGTTTTTCTGTACAGCCTATGCACTAATAACTCCAATGCTGGAGACATGCATTGGCTCCATACAGTAACATAGGAACTGGAGAAATGATATCAATGGAGACGCAATCTCTGCTTGTGTTGAAGTCCTTGCTAGCATTCAAGGGTTATATTTTATTTGTACCCTCGTGTTGCAAAACTGCACCTCTTTCCTTCCTCCCAGCATTTTAAACTGAAGTTTAAACAAGCAATAACATGAGTTTAACTGCAGTGGAGCAATGTCATATACTTCTATACACACTATCCATACTGATCTCCTAAAAAGAGGGACACCAGAGTATGAAAGACAGTGGTTTCTCAAACAGAGACTGTGCCTCCTAAGCAGGGAAACCTTGGACGTATGCCTTACATTAGGTGTCGAACTGCATTCCTGATGTGCTGAGACAATGCAAGTTTTGTAATATCTTTGATTTTGTATGTGTTGCAATTATTGGCTCAGTTCTTTTGACTTCATCATCAGTGCAAAATCAGACATATCCCACAATGTCTAAGCCCTTTAGGAATGCAGTTTGACACCTCTGCCCCAGATCCCTACATTCCAGTCCCAAACATGATTTTCTAATGCATATGTAGAAATCTGTGATTCTGTTCTATTCTGTCACTTTTTGATTTAGTTTGTTTGTATAAGCTTGTATTGATTGGAAAGAGCTAGTAATTTCAGAAATGTTTCTCCTCTTATCCTTGACCGTTTGCAAACATTATTGCACTGTCACTTCTGAGACACCTATGAGGATTGCTTAAAATGGTCCTGTTACCTACACACCTTTGTCTCATTAAAGGG
The DNA here is from genome assembly GCA_037306005.1 of Rhinophrynus dorsalis. Taxonomy (NCBI): domain Eukaryota; kingdom Metazoa; phylum Chordata; class Amphibia; order Anura; family Rhinophrynidae; genus Rhinophrynus; species Rhinophrynus dorsalis. The sequence goes on from CM074722.1 coordinate 173,311,926, forward strand.
ATAGTAATGTTTCGAACAAAAAAGCAGCTCCAATTAATCGTCATAGTATTTGAGCCATGGAGAGTGTTATTTCAATACTGTCAGAGTTGTAGTTCAAGAGTGATTGAATGATAAAGTATCCCCCTCCCTCCCCTTTTACCTAGTATAAGCCACCTCCCCTCAGATGTGGAATCTGGTCCCTTGACCGAACAGCTCACAGCAAGGGACAATCTTCTTACTGTGAGCATAAGGAAAATCCTGCCCCCCTTGACAGGTGCATCTATTTAACCCGTTGAGTGACAGAGGGGTATGCAACACATTGCTTTGCAATGCATTACGTACTCCTCTGGCACTCAAAGGGTTAAAAAGTCTCTCATGTCTGCATTTTGTTTTACAAACAAGTTAATGGCTTTAGAGATATTCGAATTTGTAGTTGGAGAATCTAATCTCAGCAGCTCTTTGTTCTCTGACTTGGTCAGATAAATCATGCATAATTAATTACTCACACGTATACTGAATCACCTCTCTTTACCTTGTTAGGCTGCTAAAAAAATGATCAGCTTCCGCTAGAGAAATGGAATAAATTAATGGGGATGAATAAAATACAAAGCCTTTCAAGTTGGTAGCTCACGCTAAGGGGAAATTATGAAAGGTGATAGGTCCTCTGCAATCATACAAGTGTCCAGGGGCTCTACGCAAGTCATTGCTGTGCCAGGGTCAAAGGGTGCATGTGAATTCATGAATGATCCCCTTAATCCTTTTGATGCAAAAAAACTCCCCAGTGCATCTATTCCCAATGTGTTGCAGATCTCTCTAATATTCAAAGGGTTAAATAATAAATATCTGGTTTTCTCCTTCTAAAAGTGAATATTTAAGTGTACAAGCACTTCACTTTAAATTACAGGAACATTAACCAAAAATGATCTGGGGTTATATATACTTAAATTGGAACAAAACCCTATTTAATAACTTGGTGAATTTGAAATAGCTTTCAGAATCACCTGTATTTATGTCAGCCATTCTTTATCTGAAACTATATTTAATGTGATATTTAGCTTTATTTATTTGACAGTTTATGCAAATTGGCCAGTACTTCCTGGTAGGAAGTGACAGTTAGTAAGAAGAGAAGAATGTTACCAACTTGACACTCCAGTCTGTGCTAGCCAGTACTGTCTAATTTTCATAAACTCACAAAGCTAAATATCTTGTAAAATAGAGTTTTCAATAACAAATGGCTAACTGTATTTAATTGATTTTGGAAGTTCCTTCGATATCACTGAAATAGTTAGACATCCTGGCATGTCACATATTTTTTACTCACAGCGCTCCTGTGGGAACGATGTGAGTAGTAGCGGGGACTGAAATTGACCGCTTCAAGACCAGAGCAGTCATTATTAGTCTCCTGTTCGGCATGCCAGCACACGTGATCAGGCATGTGTTCCAGCATGTCAGACTTCACTATGTGGTCCACACACCCCAGGACCACTGGTCCTTCAGGGATTAAGTAGCTAGTATCTGTTTAGTCTTACATGTGATCTATGGAGGCAGCCATTCCTGATTCCCATCAAATGGATAATATTGCCATGTTTTAAAAACATTAATGTTGTAGGCATTAAAAAAATAAAACTAAATACCCCCAGTCCCATCTCTCAAACTCTAGCTGATTGGAGGGGAAGCCGGTCTGTGGACAAGTGGAGTCTTTTCAGCAGAGCAGAGATTGCATTATTGAAAAATTAATTCCTCACTGAAATGGTCTACAAAGTGTGCTTAGTTTGCAAGCAAACTTTGTAGACTGTTCCAGTGAAGGATTTCTCTTTCAATAACGCAATCTCGGCTCTGCTGGAGAGCCTCCGACGGTCCCGGAACCGAATTCCCCTGCTGTCAGCTAGAGCACTAACGTCAGGGAAAGGGGAGGGAGGGGGGAACTTTGGTCCTGAATATCTCTCAAACTATAAAGTTTTGAAAGATGGGCCTGGGGGTATTTAGTTTTATTTTTTAATGCCTACAAGATTAATGTTCGTAAAAACATGCCAATACTATGCGTTTAACATAGCAATCTTGATAGGTGTCTTAGAAGTGATAGTGCTGTAATACTTGTAAATGGGTCAATATAACATAACAATGTCTCCGAATAGAAGAAAGGTAGATAATAACCTTAGTACATTAACGGAATTAGTTAGCCCTTGTCGCTTTTTAAACAGTATATACAAACATAACCAGTTGGTAAACAGCCCCTCTGGCACTCAAAGGGTTATAGAAAAAAACCTTCTCTAGCAAGTCATATCACTAGTATGTTCCTGGCTAACCATAGGTGAAATTGTCTTGGAGCAAATGTCTGAACCACCTGTGCTGCTAGAGGATAAAATGAAACAATGCACTGGGTGGGGGATGGAGTTGGAAACAACTGCCAAATCCTATGATACAATTTCTTGGCATAAGAACTATAAAAACAGTGTTTAGCGAATAGAGTATGATTGCAGTTATGGGTCGATTACATATGGTTTTCATCATATAACAAGAAAGAAAACAGAAAAAATTGTACTAAGCCTTAAAAGTACAAAAGATAGACATCCAATGCACATGGAAAATATACCACTAATAATATGAATTTTAGAAGTGTAAACACAATAAAAATGCCTCATGAAAAATTCAACATGTACACAGACAAAAACTGCAGTTACACCAGCTGGAGTAGAAAGGCTAAGGAAAATATTTAAAGGGATAGTAATACTTTGTTTTATCTTTATTTTATTTTGTAGGCATTAAAAACATGAAGAACGATGTCTTATCTCCCAAACCACAAGCAAAGTTTCCCCCTCCCGCCCCTTTTACCTAGTGTAAGCCATCTCTTCTCAGATGTGAAATGCTGTCCATAGACAAGACAGATAACAGCAGGGGACAATCTTTTTCCTATGAGAACAATGAGAGCCCTGCCCACCTTGACAAGTTTTTCAGGTTTTTCCCTTATCTTAATTGAAGACTGTCCCTCTCTGCAGTCTACCTGGGCACCTACCTTCTGATCTGGCTGAGCAGTGTTACATCAGTAAAAGGGGCGGGAGGGGGATACTATGTCATTGAATTACTCTTGAACTACAAGTCTGACAGAATTGAAATAACACTCTCCGAAGTCCAAATACTATGATGATTAATTAGAGCCACTTTTATTATGAAATATTACTATCCTTTTAAGTGAGAACTAATACCCCAAATATTACCCTACTTTCCTTCCTACAGCCAGAAAATCCTAATGGCCCCTTTTAATTTTGCCCTTGTGCCTTTGTTCAAATAATATCTTATAATATCTTCAATTAGTTCTGGATATCATGTGCATGGAAGCAGATATGACAGTTGTTGACAGTTTTTTTTTAATTGAAAAAATATATATATTGCTCGGTTTTTATTCCTGAATAAAACAAGGTCACTCCAACTGCTGAGTAGTGTTTTATTAAAACATTATTGCAGCTCAGACTTGAATTTTTTATGTACAGTATCTCAATGGCCTGAAATTCTACAGTCGCGCTGTTACTACATCATCCTATGGAAAGTTCTAGTCAATTGACCATAAAATTCCATAGGATGGTGTAGCAACAGCACCAGTGTAAAATTTCAGGCCACTGAGACACTGCAATTAAAAAAAAATTAAAATTTGAGGTGCAATAACGTTTGACTAAAATACATCTCCTTGTTCTAATATATATATATACATATATATATATATATATATATATATATATATATATATATATATATATATTAGTTGAAGAGCCCATTACACAGGCCACAGTGCCACTGCCAGCCGGTCGCGGGGCAGTCATGCGCAGTAGAGACTGCTCGCCGCAGCTGATACAGAGCTGGACGCTACTTTGGATCGTCCAGCTCTGTATCAGCCATGGCGCGGGCAGTCTCTACTGCACATGACTGCAGCACGCGCAGCAGTCTCTACTGTGCATGACTGCGTGGTTACACAAGTTTTAGTGAATTATTATATAGGATATGTATGTATGTATGTACGTACAGTCGTGTGAAAAAGAAAGTACACCCTCTTTGAATTCTATGGTTTTACATATCAGGACATAATAATCATCCGCTCCTTAGCAGGTCTAAAAATTAGGTAAATACAACCTCAGATAAACAACAACACATGACATATTACACTGTGTCATTATTTAGTTAACAAAAATAAAGCCAAAATGGAGAACCCATGTGTGAAAAACTAAGTACACCTTATGATTCAGTAGCTGGTAGAGCTATCTGTAGCAGCAATAACTTGAAGTAATCATTTTCTGTATGACTTTATCAGTCTCTCACATCATTGTGGAGGAATTTTGGCCCACTCCTCTTTACAACATTACTTCAGTTCATTGAGGTTTGTGGGCATTTGTTTATGCTCAGCTCTCTTAAGGCTCTGCCACAGTATTTCAGTTGGATTGTGGTCTGGACTTTGACTGGGCCATTGCATCACCTTGATTCTTTTCTTTTTCAGTCTTTCTTTTGTAGATTTGCTGGTGTGCTTGGGATCATTGTCCTGTTGCATGACCCAATTTTGGCCAAGTTTTAGCTGTAGGACAGATGGCTTCACATTTGACTCTAGAATACTTTGGTATAAAGAGGAGTTCATGGTCGACTCAATGACTGCAAGGTTCCTAGGTCCTGTGACTGCAAAACAAGCCCAAATCATCACTGGGAGAAGGTGTTTGTGCTGTGGCCAGACATCTCCGCTTTGGTCTTGTCTGTCCAAAGAACATTGTTCCAGAAGTCTTGTGGTTTGTTCAGATGCAACTTTGCAAACTTAAGCCATGCTATTTTTATAGATAAGAAGCTTTCTCCTAGCAACCCTTCCAAACAAACCATACTTGTTCAATCTTTTTCTAATTGTACTGTTATGAACTTTAACATTTAACATGCTAACTGAGGCCTGTAGAGTCTGAGATGTAACTCCTGGGTTTTTTGCAATTTCTCTGAGCATTGCATGGTCTAACCTTGGGGTGAAATTGCTGGGACGTCCACTTCCAAGAAGACTGCCAACTGTCTTGAATGTTTTCTACTTTTGAATAATCTTTCTCACTGTAGAATGATGGACTTTAAATTCTTTGGAAATGGCTTTATAACCCTTCCCAGATTGATGGACAGCAACCATTGATTCTCTAAGATCATTGCTGATGTCTTTCCTCCTTGACATTGTGATAACACCAACCTGAATGCTCCAGACCAGCAAACTGCTAAAACTTTGGCTTTTATATAGGTGGTCACACTTGCTGATAATCAATTAACAAGGGCATTTGATTAGCAGCACCTGTCTGCTGCTTAGCATCTTAATTCCTATGGAAGCAGTAAAGGTGTACTTAGTTTTTCACATATGGCTTCTCCATTTCAGCTTTATTTTTGTTAAATAAATAATAACACTGTGTAATATGTCATGTGGTGTTGTTTTTTTAGACCTGCTAAGGAACAGATGATTGTTACTATGTCCTGATTATGTAAAACCATATAATTCAATAAGGGTATACTTTCTTTTTCACATGACTGTGTGTGTATATATATATATATATATATATATATATATATATATATATATATATATATATATATATATATATATATATATATATATATAAAGTGTTACTATCCCTTTAAGGATCGGAAGCTTACACAATACATTGTGATGACAGGCACTGCAAACCCTTCTGGTCCTTAAAAGTTTAAGATCAACATGTGCAGTGAGCAAAGTTTGCTGTCCTGTGGCCCTGCTATCTATAGCCATATCCGTCTCCATGTAAATGATATCCAGGGCTGATTGAAGATGTTGGGAAATACACTAAGGTGTGATAAAGCGATGCTAAAGTGGAGATGACTTCTCCAATTCCTGTGTTACACTATAAAGCCAGTTGCACAAAATGTCTCCCACTTTGGAGATATTAGTGCCGATCTTATCATGCCATAGTGCATAACCCTTGTTATCTCTTGAATTAAGCAAGGGAAAGTTTCATAAGGGCCATTAGGACTTTCAGGCCATATTACAATAAGCAGGGTATTATTACTAGGATGTGTTAGTTTTCCTGTAATATGAAGTATAACCACGTGTGCAGCCACTGGCAAATTCAAGACATCTATTTTTCTGAGACATAAATATATTCTTTCTCAAAAATGATGATACATTGAACTAAATATGCAACAGTTACCTACTAGAAGATATTTCAAAATCCGTGCAAAGCTTATTTACAACAACAAAAGCACTTTATTTCCCTAAATTATGTATTTAACTAAACAAGCCACATTAATTTTATGATGCCCACTACTTAAGACTCCTAGCAGTGGCATAACTATAGGGGTCGCAACCGCGACCGGGCCCGTCACTCCAGGGGCCTGGCTGCCCCCTTTGACCCCCTCCTCCTGGCGCCGCAAGCTCCCTCCCGCACTCTACTAATGCAGAGCGCTGGGAGATGACATCATCTCCCAGCACTCTGCATTACAGAAGAGGACAGCGCAGGAGCACGTCGCACCAGCCCTCCTCTCCTGCCACTCCACTGGACCACCAGGGATTGGGAGGTAGGAAATGGAGGCATTGTGGAGGGCCCGGGGGACAATGTGTCCGGGGGTTGGGGGGGCCATGGCACTTCTTGCACCAAGGCCCGGACCGTTCTAGTTACGCCTCTGACTCCTAGTTATAGTTACATACTAAATTAGGTTGAAGAAAGACACAAGTCCATCAAGTTCAGCCTTTGCCACAATATTATTAAGAAAACAAGAATTATATAAGACTTTCTGACTCCTAAATGGGTATTTCTCTGGGGCCATTTGCACTAAGACAGATGTGAAGAAATTCCAGAGCACACCAAATGCACCCTTAGGAACAAATAAACATTCCTATAGATTTAAATGGTGCTGTTCACGCCTTGCTTTGCACATGTTGGTTATTGTGCAAGAATAAACAGGCAGTGTATATGATAACTGCTTTATTAGATGATGTTCATTGCACAACCAGTCTAGAACCAAAGGGAAACTAAACGTTAGGCCTGGTTTTACATCCAATGTGCCCCTAGGCAAGGCACTCTAGGTGCCCTTATCCCCACCTATGGCCACCCACCCATCCCTCACATGACCCCGCCCCAAGGTCCATCCACTATTTCCTGGCACAGAAAATACCCTTGGCCTATAACAAGCAAGAACAAAACATATATTTAACCCCTTGGGTGCTAGAGAGATGTCCAGTGCATCGCATTGCATCCATGGGGTTACATAATAGCCTGTAAAGGTGTATAAAACTGGTGCAGGAGCACTGACTTTCTCTGGTCACAACCACAATTCAGAATGTGCGTGGTGGCCAGCACAGCTGAGACACCCATCAAAACTTGGAGCGCTAGGCAGTTACCTACTCTGTCTGTTTGGAAATCTGGTAAAAGCAAAGGAAATATAACAACTTCATCAGCAAATGGTAGCATTTTAAAAGAGAATCAATCCTTCCAAAAAGCACTCAGATAAGTAATAGTGTCCTCTATAGATACATGACAGTCCTCCAACCCTAGATAATGTAATCGTTCACTCATTTTGGGGAAGATCTATTGCACTGTGGGCATCCATATTTACCCAGAAGAGTCTTGAAGAAACATTAAGGAAGTGGCATCATCAACTTCTGTGAAGTGGGGTTCATTCACTTTTGAACTGTTGAAAACAAACGTTTTTTTCTTAATCCAGCTGTGCCCTCATGGTATCACCTAAGATTAAATGTCTTCACAACTGATATATGTGACAATGCTAATTTAGTTCATTTTGGCTTTGCACCCTATAGGAAACAAGCCCTGTAACCTCTACACTGTAGCTGGAATCCAATTGGGACAAGCCTTAGAATCCCTTCCATGCACAAGATTTTGAAGCATAAAAGGTCTGTAGGGAAGAATAAGACAAGAAAGTTTAAAGCTTGGTGTTCATTTTGTCGCAACTCCTCAGCCAAGTCTGGATTCGGGCTGTCCAGGCAGGAGTAAAGATGAAATCTCACAGTTCAACAGTTGATGGACATGGGGACACATGAAAAATGCATACTGCAGAGCTGCTTTAGTATCAGTGCAGCCCTGCAATATGCATGCATGTTTCTGGTTGAAGGGGAGGTGTGGTCAGCTTACCGTAAAATCTCAGGTATAATACGCACCTGTGTATAATACGCAGGTGTATATTATACCCAAGATTTTTGGGGAAAACAAGAGTGCCTATGTGTAATACGCACCCTTGTTTTCACATGCCAGACAAAAAAAATCTGGTTTCCTCCCTCCCTTCCGGCTTACCCACCTCCTCTTCTGAAGTGCCTCCGTTTGCTTCAGCCTGACAGGGTGCCAGTGGGTGGCATGCTTGCATCCGCCGCCTGCTTCCAGCGTGGCCCTGTCAGGACCTCTCCTTTGCAGCCAATGGGTAATGTTTTGCGAGGACTGCAGGGTCCTCGCAGGGGAATACCATAAATCCTAAGCGCATAGTTGTGCGCTTAAGAATTATGGTATTTCCCCTGCGAGGACCTTGCAGTCCTCGCAAGACATTACCCATTGGCTGCAAAAGAGTTCCTGACAGGGCCACGCTGGAAGCGGGCGGCGGATGCAAGCATGCCACCCGCTGGCACCCTGTCAGGCTGAAGCAAACAGAGGCACTTCAGAAGAGGAGGTGGGTAAACCGGGAGGGAGGGAGGAAACCGGTGGCAATGGGATTTGTTTTTTTATAAAATTAATGTCTCGCGAGATTTTATGGTATGCTCAAGATGTCGACAATGTGTTGCTAAGCAATGCGTAATACATGTCTTTAGCATCCAAAGGGTTAAAGGAACACTAATACCTAAAAATGATTTAGGGTTATAAACACACACACACATACATCATATTCAATGTTGTCCACTAAACATTCTCTATTTGTTTTCAGAGGCCTAAAATCTAGTCATATGCTCTCTGGGGGCCTATTTCTGCTTTGCTTGGGCTCCTGTCCCATTACAATAGCAGTCTTGATAGGAGTCTTCGAAGTTATAGGGCTCAATTCGTTTGTCCCCATTAAAAAAAAAAAAAAAAAGCTGGCATTTTTTCAAGCACAGTAAGCTATTTAATTAAAAAAAACACCACAAGCTGACATTCAACTGACTGCGTTAGGCCTTAATATCCAATAAGGGACCCACTTTATTGTGGAAAATGTAAGACCCAGTTTGTTTGGCCATAGAGTCCCTTATCGGATCTCAAAACAGCTGACGCATCAGTTGAAAGGAAAATAAAAGTAAAAAAACCTAAGCCCCCAGTGGAGGTATTGATATGGGACCCTAAGCCCCATATCAATACATCCAAAGTACTGAAAAAATGTGTCAAATGTTAGTAGAATTAACCATTTGAGTGCCAGTGGGGTAGTCGGGGTTAATCCAACTAAGGTACAAAGCAACAGCCCCTGACAAAAAACACTTACCAGTAATCCTGATGTCCACCGGGGTCCTCAGCACTCTGGTCAGCTACTGTCCTCCTTCTGTCTCCTGTTTTCTTTCTCTCCATCGTCTTTCTTCTTGTGGTCCTCCTTCTTTCTTTCGTCATAGTTTAACCTGTTGAGTGCCAGAGGGGTATGCAACGCATTGCTGAACAATGCGTTGCGTTCCTCTCTGGGACTCAAAGGGTCAAATAATGCATAGATCTGCAGCTGAAGACTGTAGAACATGCCCATATTCCAAAAATGATATACCTATTATGTCCTCGGTTCACTTATATGTCCCCATTATGATTGAAAATTAGTATAAATGTCTTCAATAAAAATATATGCCATTTTATCTGTCTCTCCTGCTGTTTGCAATGGCGGTGGCGGAGAAAGGTAGAAGGAGCACAGACCCCTCCCCCATGTACCTTACGGGCTGATGCCAATTCCATTGTGACGGAATTCGAACAGAGACTGCCTTTATATATGGGCAGTCTCTGTTCAAAAGCACTCACAGCTATTGGTTGGGATGTGTGCTTGTGTGGAATATGTGCATGTTCTAAAGTCTTGAGTTTATTGTTTAACTCTTTGAGTCCCAGAAAGTTATGCAAGCGTTGCCTACCCCTCTGGCACTCAATGGGTTAAACTATGCATAGGTGTGCAAATTAATTTCATGGTAAATTTATTTATGGCTCTTTTTTTTTCTTTTTTTTTTTTTACAGGTAAATGAAAAGAAGATGGGAGAAAGAAGAGAAAAGAAGATGGAGAAGAAGAAAGAAGATAGAGAAAAAATAAGCAAGATAGAAGATGAAGGACAGTGGAAGACAGGTACTCGTAACGAAGATAAGCCAACGATTAGTGCTTGGCAGCTGTACCCATTATTGACACTATTTAGAGGCATTTTGAGAACTTAATGCACAAAATGGATGTTTGGCCATGTGTCCTTTTCTGTGGCATAGATCTGTTGTGCTTTCAGTTGGTAGGGCAATTGAATAGCTCGTTTGCACTTTTTGCTAACGGGCCGGTATCCAATTTTGCCCTACCTGCTGTTTTGCCAGGCTCAGTGGAATTGATCCCATAGTTTTATTGTCTGTTAATTGGCCTGAGATAAGATATCAGTCTTGGAAGAGCAGTGGGTACCAATTCCAATGCATTAACAGCCTTAGCTGTGTACAAACAATCAAACTGTGTCCATAAAGCACAGTCTGCATATGCATTAAAATGCAAGTTTATGGTTAAATTTCAGGGATCTAACAAAAAAAATACAGTTTTACAGATGCCATTTGGAAGTACATTATAATTAAAGTTGTATAACCCAATTTTATTTAAAAAAAGTGTTTCTTTTTCCCCTTAAGGACTAGCATTTAAGGAACAACCAGCCTTTATTTATTTATTTTTTTTAAAGCCCATTCGATTTAGGACTCCCAGAACGAAGCACAGCCACATGGGAAGCCCTGAAATCCATGACATGCCAGGACAGTCACGTGTCCTTTAGGGAAGTTTTCCCATGAATGTCCTGGCACGTCATGGATCCTTAAGGGGTTAAATAAACTGGTTAATTTAGAATACACTTGGGTATAACAGCAATATGTAACATGGCAAAAAACATCCACTATAAACTAGGTTCTGATGTCTGGTATTCTGTACAGTTGGTATGACAAGCACAGTGTCAAGGTTTTGCTGAGCTCTTCCCATTCTGCCTATTGATTCTGCTGTCTGAGCTAATCTACTGCTCTGATATCCACTTTTGCTGTCTTCTGAGTTTCTGGCTCAGGCTAAATCAGCTGACTTCTCTGATTACTCACCTGACTGTTATCAGCCAACCCTTCCAGGGTATTTATAGCAGCTTGACTCACTTCCCCACTGTCTTTGTGTTTGTTTGCTGACCTGTTGCTGCTGTGGATTTTCCTGTGCTCCTGTTTGCTGTGTTCCAGATTTTGCTGACTTCTGTGCTTCTGACCCTTGGCTTGCTCCTGACATTGCAGACTTCTGGTTTCCTGACTCTGGCTCAGCTGAATGCCTGTTTTGGTTCCTGATCCTGGCGTGTCTTTTGGTTTATGCTCTTGGATCATGCTTCTGTTTTTGCTTCATTAATAAAGGTGTATTGCATTTTACATTTTTGTGTCCTGTCTGGCTCCTGGTCCCTACAAAATTGCCACCGTCTATAATAATAAAGCAGTGTGCATATGCAGTACTGATCTAAAATAATGCAGCTCACATTCTAACTGAATAACCTGTATTTCTCTGTCGTCCAATACAGGTTACTGGTAACTCTGGGAGGCGTCAGCCCCTTTAAGTAGGCAGGAACATTTTCCAAATGTATGCAGGGGGGGTGGAGCCTCCTTTCCCTCTCAGGCTGCAGCCTAACTAGCCATATCCAGAATTGTTTGTTCCTTTGGTGCGACAACACCAGGTGGAAAACATTTGTCGTTAGTTTTAGTTTCTTTTTTATTTTTCTGTCAGATATGGAATACCACCATTAGGCGGATTATTATGACTGACAAATGCCCTCCAATGTGGTTAGCTCAGTATCCAGGTGCTTTTTGGTGGACCTTAAGCCCTGAAGGGGAAAATCTTGGGTACAAGTGCTTCCCAATTGTTTACACTCTGAGGTAATCTTTTGCTACATGGTAATCTGAAGACAGAAGATCTGCAGGAGAGGTGAGTTACCCTTTGAGTGCTGCAGGTCCACTTATCCCACAGTGCCCATTTGCTGGGCTTGTATTTGGGAGTTCTCATTGCACACTCCTGCACTCATTGGGTATATTTGTGTATGTCTGTTGGGTTTTTGGAGCAGGTTTATGTGGTAACTTAACACTTTGTCTGCTGCTTTGGCATGTTTTGGGGGGTTTCCTTACTGGGTTAGTGTTTTCTCAGTATGCACACATGTTCCCTGTATGTTTTTCATGTTTTTAACTTGTAGTTTAACTTTTATTAAAATTGTGTATTGCGCCTTTAAGACGCTGTAACTGAAGCTAAGAAGGGACCACGTCGCCTTCCGCCATCGTTCCCGGGTCTCTCCTTCTCGACGATGGACTGGCGCCGTCGGATGCACCGGTCGAGCAGATCAACGGTCCGGTGGTCGACTCAAAGTGGCATCGAACCCCGGAGTAGCCGACTCTACCTCAAAGGATGCGGATCGTGGAGAGGTCAACGGGCTCTCGGATCATGGAGCGGTCGACGGGCTCTCGAACCGTCAAGCTTTGCAGAACCGGAACACCGGGCAGTAAAGAGTGAAGCCTCTGCTAAGAACAGGGAAAATGTCGCAGGAACAAAGGTAGTGGTTGCCAAGCCGTTCGAGCACTCCGGTGCTCGAATCGAAGGTTGTACTGGAACTTGGAAGAAGCAAAGCAGAGTCCACATTGCCACCTGACAGGATCCGGAGAGGGGTAGCAGGATACTGGCAGCAGACGGATGAACGATGCAGGAACCTGGGCTCAGATGGGCAGCAGAGTGGCCACTTTAAAACCATAAGAACATAAAACTCCAGGACTCTGGTTCACTCCAAACATAACTCACTTTATTGTCAAAAACCACAGATATTTATATACAACTTTCACATTGAACTGTATGGGGAAACTAGATATAAAACGGCTTAATCCAATCATGTTACATGAGACAACAGCAGATGGCCTAACAAATACAATAACAGACAGGATTACATTTCAGATACAAAAGGGTTTGATTGAACAAAGACTTGAAGGTTTGAACTAATTACCACATGGCAGGGGGTCTGACTACAGTTCACAATGGCTTAATTAACACATAGCAGGGGTTCTAGCTACAGTCACATAGTCAAATGGCTGGAGTGGCTGCAGTACACATCCTAGGGACAGTGGCCCAAGGTTGGAGCCTTTGCTTGACTACTTTGAATGCCCTGCTCCAACCTTGACCAATCCCTGAGCTGCCTACTGTTCCCCAGCTTAGGCTATGGAAGATATTTGCATGCCTACTCCAGGGTTCTGAGTGGACCAGCTTTCCCCTCTTGCCCCTGCCACCGAATGTTCGATCAGGTGGCGCTGATCGAACACCGCGCCGGTACCCGCCGACTGGTAGTCGTTGAGTGTGTAAACACTTGAACATATTACATACAGTAAATTATAACATTCGACATACATTAGCCAAAGTCTATGAACGTAAGTAGGTAATAGCTGGCCAGTTTGTACGCCAAGGCACATCATAGAGTCCAAACAGCCCTAACTGTCCATAGTCTTTGGATGAATAGTTTGAGGGCCAGACAAGGGCTAAAGTAACGGGTAGGATCCGTTACAGGCACGCTTTACTCCATAGACGCCATTGCTCCATTTACTTTCTATGGGACAACACTGCTTGGGACGTATCTTTGCAACCGCTTCACACAGCAACTTCAGAGAGGGCTCATTTTTATTGTCTACCCTTGCTCTATCATCCAGTTTATATTTCAAGTGTGTTGGGGGGCTTCAGGCACTGTTTTGGGGTACCTTTTGGGAAAAACTACTTTTCCCATGAGCGCTTGATTCTCTCCTAATTTCTGATTAGCTCCCGTCGCGGCAGCCATTTTGGGAACTTTTCTCAATGAGTATCCTACACAGGGCTTGGACTCTCCTTTTCTCTTCTGCAGATTAACCCTTTGCCTGCCAGAATAGTCTATATTTAGCTTTTCTGGGGTGAAATATTAATCTTACACACTACAATTGGGTGATTCATTGTACAGTTGGTTATTTTGACACTGTGAGAATGTCTATACCGCTGGTGCTAGGGCCTAGACCTAAGACTAAGGAAGCTGGTATCAGTATCCCCCCATTGTGCATTGCTCTTCCTGTCACACAGGGCTACCTAGAGAGTTCTCTGGTCATTTATGCCCAGCATGTTCTGAAGTTCCTGACAGCAACCCAGGGCCTTCCAGCCATGCTATTGAGCCAGCTTGGGTGCAAGAGTTTAAGGCTGCAACTAGGGACCTTAGGTCCACTTTACAGCTCTTTCCATCCCAGATACAGGGGGCACTTCTATTATGGCAGACCCCCCTCTACTATAAGATCCTCCCTGCCTCAATCACAGGGAGTACCTGAGGTGTCAGATTCTTCCGAGGAAGAATTGTTGCAAGATTCGGATGTTCAGGTTGTTTCTATTTTGGAATCTTCCAGGTCTCTTGGGGACCCATTTGAAGCTGATCCTGAAACCTCTACTAAGGGCGTGATCAGGGCTGTATTAACCATACTCAACATTCCCTTGGTTCAGGAGGTCCCTTCTGATCTCTCTGATGTTTTCAGGAGCTTGCTAAGCCCCTTACTTATTTTCCTTCTAACCCCACTCTTGACATTTGGGTTCTGATGCGTGGTAAAACCTGGACAAATCTGCCTCTGTGTCCAGGAAATTTGTTAAGCTTTATCCCTTTTCTGAAGCTGAGCTTGCTAAATGGGTTCATCCTCCTAAGGTGGGTGCTCCCATTTCTAGACAATCTAAATCCACTGCTTTACCTGTCTCTGATGGTTCTGAGCGCAAGACTGGACTGACAAGAAACTTGAGGTTTTCCTCAAGTCCATTTTTTGCTTCTCTTTGTGCCGCTAGGCGCCCAGTGTTTGCTGTTGCGTGGGTTATCCGGGCTATTGCAGTCTGAACTGATCAACTCGCTACGGCTGTCCGTCAAGATGCGCCTACTTCGGAGAAATTGCGCCTTCTTGCCAATATCTCTGAAGAGAAACACCATGTCTCTGCTGCTGCCTTTGATGCCGTCTGCATGATGGCAAGGGCTTCTACTACTTCTGTGGTGGCCAGGCGTGCGGTTTGGCTCAAGATTTGGACTGCTGACACTGCTTCCAAGAAAGTCTTTCTTTCTCTGCCTTTTCAGGGTACTTCCTTGTTTGGGCCTAATCTTAGGGAACTAATTAGCGAGGCCACTGGGGGTAAGAGTTCACTTCTACCCTTGGTCTTTAAGATGAAGTTACCGTTTAAACGTAAATGATCCTTTTGTTCCTTTCAGACTGTGACGCGTTCAACGAATGAGGCGGTTCCATCAGCTCTGTGTCCCTCCTCCAGGCCAAAGCAACTATGAACAAGACTGCTTTGACATGACTCACCGAACCCGGGTCCGCATCCCGCTGTGGCTGGTCGTCTCCACCTCTTTTGCGGGATTTGGGAGGATTAAGTATCAGACCCATGGGTTTTACAGGTAGTGTCAGAGGGGTTTGAGATCCCTTTCTTTTTTTTCCTCCTTTTCGCTTTCATCTTTCTCCTCCTCCTTAGGAAGTCGAGAAAGGCCATCTATTCAAAGGAGCTATTTAGACTCTTCTGGACAAGGATGTCCTGGAGCCGGTGCCTCCTTAGGACGGGGGTTCGGGGTTTTACTCAATCCTCTTTGTGGTGACCAAAAAGGACGGCGGATGCTGCCCCATTTTGGATTTGAAAGATCTCAATTGCTTTGTGATCAAGACTCACTATCGTCAGGAATCTCTGTGCACAGTGATCGCTGCCATGTCTCCGGGGAGTTTCATGCTTCTCTGGACCTTCAGGATGCATATTTGCTCATCCCAGTTCTTCAAGAGAGCAGGTGGTGCCTAAGGTTTGCCTGCGACAGGGGTCATTTTCAGTTCTCAGCTCTTCCATTTGGTCTGACAAAAGCCCCTCCGGTTTTCCAACGGGTTCTGGGGGCCTTGATATCCATCCTCCATTGGGACGGCATCAGAGTGACTCCCTGCACGCCTTGCTTTTGAAAGCCTACCCTGCAAACCTTCTTCATCAGCAGGTTCAAACCTGCATTCAAATCAGCGCTCATGGGAACTGGTCCATGGAGGAGTCCCTTCTCCCTATCAACATCCTGGAACTTGAGCAATATTTCATGCTCTCCGTCATTGGGAGTCTAAATTGGAAGACTGTCCAGTCCGAGTGGAGTCTGACAACACAATGGTAGTGGCTTACATCAACAGACAAGGCGGAACAAGAAGTCTCACCGCTTGGTTAGAGGTCAAGGCCATTCTGTCCTGGGCAGAGGTTCATGTTCCTGTCATTTCCACAGTGCACATTCCAGGCTTAGACAACGTCATGGCAGTCGTCCTCAGTCGTCACATAGTCGACAGCGGAGCGTGGGAGCTACATCCCGAGGTGGTTCAATTCCTAACTCAGAGATGGGGGATGCCCCTAGTGGATCTGATGACTACGAGACAGAACAGGGAGATTCTGGCATTTTGCTCTCGGTGGAGAGACCCTCTAGCTCTGGCTGCCGATGCAATGTTCATTTCCTGGACATTCTCCCTGGTCTACATTTTTCCCTCCTCTTCTGATGTTGATAAGGGTGTTACAGAAATTGAGAGTGGAACGTTGTCCAGTAATTCTGATCGCTCTGAATTGGCCTCGTTAGTCCTGGTATCCGGAGCTTCTGGCCCTATCAGTGGCGGAGCCCTTTCCGCTCCCCTCTCGTCCAGATCTTCTTCTGCAGGGTTACCTGTGGAAGGAAGATGTTCACCGGCTTAATTTGACGGCCTGGAGGTTGAATCCTCGATTTTAAGGAAGAAAGAGTTTTTTTCATCTGCTGTGGTGTCTACTATGCTTAGTGCTTGTAAGCCTGTTTCTTCCAAGATCTATCACCGTGTCTGGTCGACATTTGTGTCTTGGTGTGCTGACAGAGATCTGTCTCACGACTTTGATCTTCCTACTGTCCTGGCCTTTTTGCAGGACGGTGTGGACAAGGGACTCAGTCTGAGTTCTCTTAAGGTTCAGACTTCGGTGCTTTCTGTCTTTTTCCAGAAACACATTGCTATCCTTCCTGATGTCAGGGTTTTCTTCCAGGGCGTTGCTCATGTGCATCCTGGCTTTTGGAGTCCGGCTCCTCACTGGGACCTTAATTTGGTACTGGGAGTTCTCCAACGTCCTCCCTTTGAGTCTTTGGCTACTATTCCTTTACGTCTCTTGACGTGGAAGATGGCCTTTCTTCTGGCGATCGTGTCTGTTGACCGAGTTGCGAAGTTGCAAGCTCGGTCCTGTAAACCACCTTACCTGGTGTTTCATAAGGATAAAGCGGTACTTCTCACCTCTAAGGAGTTCTTACCTAAAGTGGTCTCCGAGTTTCACATCAATCAGGAGATTGTGGTGCCCTCTTTCTGCCCTATCCCCTCATCTGACAAGGAGAGAGATCTCCACTTGTTGGATGTGGTGCGATGTCTCAAGTTTCATGTCCATCGCAGTGTATCTGTCAGGAAGTTTGACGCTCTGTTCGTCATTCCTGAGGGTCGTAGAGCAGGAAGACCTGCATCCAAGTGACTATTGCGTCATGGATCAAGTCAACTATTCGTAGGGCCTACGAGTTGAGGAATAAGCATGTCCCCTTTCGGGTCACGTCTCATTCCACCAGGTCTATTGGGGCCTCTTGAGCCTATAAGAATCAAGCGTCTGCTGATCAGCTGTGCAGGGCAGCCACTTGGTCCTCTGTGCACACCTTTTCGAAGAGCTACCGTGTGGATGTGCTGGCTTTGGCTGATGCCAGCTTTGGGAGGTAGGTCCTTTCCTTAAGTTCTTGGTGCTTCCTTTACTGTTGAGCCCTGTTGGCTCTAGTTCTGTGTGCTGTGTCACAGTTCCTGGGGTGTTTTTACCCCTGTTTGATGTCCATTGACACTTCAGTTTTATTAAGCTCTCTGACCGGTTGGTTCATAGAGATTCTGGTGACTTTGGGGGCCTTGTGCCTGGTCCTTGCCTTCTTCCCGCCTCTGGGGAACTCAATGGTTGGGCATCCCAGAGTTACCAGTAACCTGTATTGGATGACAGAGAAATGAGGATTTTAGTCTTACCTGTTAAATCCTTTTCTCTTAGTCCATACAGGTTACTGGTCTCCCACCCTGTCAAGGGACCATGCTTGGCTCTCCTGTGGCAGTATGTGGGAGTCCTTCAGGGCATGCTCATAGGAGTCTTCTTCCCTTCTACTATCTAGTCTAGTTAGTTCTCAAACAATTCTGGAGATGGCTAGCTAGGCTGCAGCCTGAGAGGGAAGGGAGGCTCCACCCCCCTGCATACATTTGGAGAATGTTCCTGCCTACTTAAAGGGGCTGACGCCTCCCAGAGTTACCAGTAACCTGTATGGACTAAGAGAAAAGGATTTAACAGGTAAGACTAAAATCCTCTTATTCAATGGAATATAGTGCATGGGACAGGAGGTATAAAAAAATTATCTAAAGCAAAGGCAATTATGGGTTTTTGTGCAGGCGTGCTAAATTATATTTATGAACAGGTTTGCATGGGTTTTATACATGCATGCTAAGTTCAATAAAACATCTCTATTTTTACTTTTTCCAGCATTGTGACATTTTATTCATAGTTTTACTTATACTGAGACTAAAACATGAACACAATAGCAAACAAATTAGGGGCAACATTTGCACATTCCTCTAGTCCATAAAGGTTTAAACTGATGCACAATAAGAATTTCTTTCATATTGACAGAGAAAATTGTAATTAAGTCATGGCCAAAAATGATGTAAAATCTATTTGGCGTACTTGGAGGAGAGAATAGACGTTTTTGCCCAAACATCTTTATAAATGTATACAGTCATTTATTTATGTGAAAATAGAGACATATATGCATCACTTGTATATCGCCTCATGTGACCTCTGAACTACCTAACCTCTCCAAGGAGGCACTGTTATCTCTTTGCAGGAGATGCCTCTGACAATAACAACAAAAATAACCTTCCACTTCCTGTAACGATGGTGCAGCAACAGAATGCTGATGAAAGACTGAGCTGACCTTTCTAGACTAGAACCTGTTTATAGGTGTTGTAATCCATCATACTTACAGGCAAAGAATTCCCTGATGACTCTATCCCATGTATAGGCACCTCCATGTGTCTCCTCATCCAGTGACTGGCAAAGGACCTCAGTGATGGGGTCTGGTTCAATGTCACCCACTACTCACTTTAGGAGACTATATAATGTAGGGCTCTACCAGAATCACCCTGCCACCTGAATCCGGTTTTGAGAAGGATAATGGTGCATTCAATTGCCCTGCCTATCCTTATGTGACCTTTCTGTAGCTGTGCTGTGCATGTGTACTTGGGCTGGGCAAAGGAGTATGAAGACACGGTTTGCAGCCATTTCCAGCATACTCTGTGATAAGTGGGAGAAACAGGGTGACACATTTAACTCTTGTGATTCCCAATGTAGCAATGTAATGTGGATTAACACTAATGTATTAGAGAACAGAGGACCACGGTAACCAATGGCAATGTTGTCTGCTATTCATCTTAACATTGATTACCTACCTAACATCCATCCTCCGGTGAAGTTTCCATTCTTGAAATCCTGGAAGGTGGATCATTGTCATAGGATGTGGGAGTCATATCTGCTGCTAGGAAAGCATTCACACACATGGATGATCCTGAGGTTGGGTTTTGCAGACCATCTGTGTGATGTAGTGAAAGTTATTTTTGTTGATGGAGCTCTAATGTACACATGTGTGCAGGATGCACCCATCACTCTGGGGATGCGTCCCCTCCTGTAAAATCCCTGCTTGATCCTTCCTCATTGCATATCACTGGAGAGGAAGTGAACATACCTCCTGGCCTTCCTCTTCAGAGCCATCAGCACTTGAGGAAACACCATGGGGTGTGCAGGGTGAGACATTCCAGATATGTATCCCCCAGTATATTGGAAGATTTCAGATGCCATAAGATGGATGGCACATTGCAGCTTCTCCGTCAGTGAGCACATGGCTGGTGGAGACTATGACTTGAGGTCTTCTTCTATTACTTCAAAGAGGACAAGGATGCTGCAGGACATGAGCCAGTAGAGGTCTATGAGGCCCTCCTCCACCATGTCAAAGAGCATGATGATGTCTGTTGGATTCTGGGTCTCTGTTGGAGTATTCATCTCCTGCATTCAGCCACACAGCTCTCTGGCTGAATGGCCCCAGTGGCTTTAGCTGTTTGTGCAGGACAGTTGAAGCAGGTGTGAGTTCACCTGCATGTGGGGATGGGCTCCTGGGAGGTGGGATAAGAGCACCCATAGACTGGTGCACACCTGTGTCAGCAGCATCCTAGGGCTCCATGGAGCCCATCTGACGCTCCTGTGCATATCTTCTCTGGAAATTAACAGGAAACATGGATCTGATAGGAACTCCAGTGGGTGTCAGTGGGGGCAGAGGAAAACAAGAGTGCTGGTTTTACAGTAGAGGTTCTCTATGGGGGAACTGTGATGAGACAAACCCAATATTAGGGCAGGTAGACTATTTTTGCATATGTGTTGCAAGTTGAGTCAGAACAACAAAACAACAGCTATCAAGAAGAAGGGTTATTGCTGGGAGACTCTTAGAACAGGCAAACTGGATGCAGACAGGTGAGTTGATGTAGTCTGAGGGGATCAGTGGGAGGAGGGGTCTTGTCCAGGTGAACGTGTCATGTTTTGCGGTCTGCTCTGACCTGGGTGTTGGTCCACTTGCTATTGTTACCTGTCCTTCATGTGTCATGGCACATTTGTCTTGGTGAATGGGTATCCTCACCAGGTTACACATTAATGCACATAACCCTACCATTGTAGGGTTATGTGCACATGGCAGGAACCTTGGGGTTGGGGTGCAATGCACAAAACAGGATACTCTATTTATGTCCAATGCAGAGGACACTCCTTGGGTGGTCTGTGGGTTGGGAGGCTTCATGTTAGGTATACCTGTGCTGTGGGGGTCTTGGGATACCTTTGATGGACTGTACAAAGGCATTTATGTGCTTGATTTTTGAGTTGGTCCACTGGAGATTCCTGAAGGCACATAAGAACTGTTTTGTGCATCTTTTTGTTGTACCACCTTGGTTTTTATGACACTTTGGGCAGCGTAGGCATGTTTTTGTAGGTGCAGTTTACCAGCAGAAAATGTATTACCTTAATGAGAGTTAGCAATGACCGCATACAATAGAAATCTAAATGGAACATGCTGTACAATTGATTTCAGTGTGGGTGGAAATCTAGCAGCCATCATGATATTGTGTTCTTTACTTCTAACGTTGGTAATAGAATACTAATAGAATACTAAACCCTGCCAAAAAAACTGCCGTTGCCACTTTTGATTTTCACCACAGTTAATAGAATCAAGCCCCTGACATGCATAGATGATACAATTACGCGCTGACTACAAAATCTGTGCAAGATCTCCCCAAGATGTGCACTGTCTCAGCTCTTTAGAAAAGCATACCCCCCCCCGAGCAGAAGATGAGCAAAGGTGAGTCACTCAGCACTGAAAAATGTAAAATAACGATTTAAACTGGGTAGGACTTCATAGTGCATCTGTTAATACAGTCCAGCCGGGCATAAACAATCCTCTTTAAATCTTTCAATGTTGGGTTGCTTACCCTACAGTAAGCTGCCCAGACCCTACTTAAAACCAGGAACACAGAAATGATGCATATTTCAGCTCTGTACTGGAATCAAAGCAGCCCTGTAGTGTGCATTTGTCATGTGTGTCCTCAATTAAAAGTGAGGTCTGGTCAGCCTAACAGAGGGAAAGCACAAAACAATGGGGAATGCAGAGCCGCTGCAGCATGCATTTCAGCTTCTTATCTTCTGCTATTGACATCATACATGATGTCATAACATTACATAATCAGCTACATTTCTGAGTGTTTAACACTGGACATCACCAAGACACCATCAAGATTAATAATTTAACAATAGATTAAGTTCAAGTCTAGAGTTGGTCCATAACAGGTAATTGCACACAAAAGGGAAAATAAGACAAAAGGCAAAACAAATGAATATTTAATGCTAAGAGTAGTTCAAATATAGTAGTCTTTTAAATGTAATTTGCTTTTATGTAAAAATATTATTTTGTTTTTGCCCAAGTTTAGAAAATTGATGTCTAACTTGGTAAACTGAAATGAACTAAACTAAATTCTCATTTATATTAATATGTTCACATTATGTCTGAGACTTGGCCTTCATGAAATGTTTATTGAAAGAATTCAGAAAATCACTAGCTACAAAGTATTGTTGTGAAAGAAGTTATAGTAATTTACTTTCCAACGCTGTTTTATTTAATATTGGAAATACAACACTTTGAGATTTTGTTAAGGTTAAGACACGTCTTTGCAAAAGAGCTTGGCTTAGTATACTTCCATAAGGAAAATAAATTATATTCAATCTTTTACTGAAATATGCTAAATGCTTCTTGCCATATGCTGTCTGTTTGATAATTTCAAGACCCATAAATCAATAGCAAGCTGAATGACCTTCAGAGTTATGACTGAAAGAAACCAATGGAAGGAAAGTTAGACAAATTTATAAGGATTCTCAGAAAAGTAGATTAACATACTAGAGTATTGGTTGTTAAAGGGACACACATACCCCTACAGTAAATGAACCCTTTATGGATCAGAATGGTGTGCAACACATTGCAAAGGGTTAATGTTATATTAGTGTAAAAGCCCATGTACACAGGCCAAGGTTCGGGTAATGTTAATCCTTTGAGTGCCAGAGGGGTACGCAATGGATTGCTTTGCAATGCATTGCGTACCCCTCTGGCGCTCAGAGGGTTAAGAGGTCGCTACCTCACTGCTCCATGCAATGCAGTCTTGCATTGTCTCACTCACGCATATACACACATGGATATACATGTATATGCTGTGCTCAATTATTGTAGAAATGCAGATTCTGGTAAGTTACATGGAAAAGAAAATAATTTTACACACTCCAGTTTGGTGTAACAACTATGTATCCGTCCCTAATGGTTCTTGTTGAGGACCAAAATGCTGTTTCACTGCATACCCCCAAACCCAAGGATTTTGCACTTCTTTCTTCTTTTATACATAGTGAAGGACAGAGATGTTCGACTAAGAACAAATATGACAAAAACTGTAGCATACTCTATAGCAGATTTTCTCATCCATGGTCCACAAATACCCTTCTCTATGCACAATATCACTCCATTTTTCTAGGGCTGCTCCAACCCTATGGATCTCTCTGTTGTGTTCTGTCAGACTCTCTCCTAGCCTCCAGACTTTTAAAAGGTTACTCAAAACCTCTTCAAAGAAGCCTCCCCCACAGCTGACACCCAGAACTTTGCTTCCCTTCCATGTTACATTAGCCACTGCCACGCCATACTGCTATATACCTGGACCTCATTGCACCCTTACTTTACTCCTGCACTGGGTCAAGCCACCTATACTGTAACCCAATCATACTCTCTTACTCGCATTCCTCAGAATTTCTCCATGATACTATCAGTTGAATTTCCTCCGTTCAGTTCCTTATAGCAGTTGTCACTTTCTCTACTGTGTCAATCAATAGATGGACCACAGATCTTTTGTATCATTACAATTCTCTCCCTTCTTGTTTCTTTTTTACAAGCTGCACATATTAAGTTCTTTGAGTCTATTCTAGTTCCCTACAATTTATGAATACTATTCTGGAAATGTGGTCTCCAGAACTGTACATAGTACTCCAGGTGTGGTCTTACCAGTGAGTTACAAAGTAGCATTAATATCTCTCTTCCTGTTGACAATGCCTCTTCATATACAAAAAGAACCCAGCTTGCTTATCCCACTGCTTTAATGCATTCCTTGGTTACATTCAAATCATCTGAAATAATAAATCCCAAGTCCTTTTCCTCTGATGTAAGCAAAGTATTATTAAGTCTGTATTCCACCTCTGGGTTTCGGTATCCTAAATGCATTATGCATAAATGCAAAATTAAACATTATATCCCATACTCTTGTTCATTCCTCCAGTTTTTTTTCTAAATCCTCCCACATCTGGTTGATACCTCCTGGACAGTCACTCGTTTGTAAACTTTTGTATCATCTGCAAAAAAGGCACACATTACATTGAGCATCACTAGTAATATTACTAATACATATATCAAAGAAAACAGGCCTTCCTTTGAATAAATACTTTTGAATACGATACAGTTTCCTGTCCTTCAGCCAATTATTTTTCCAAACAACTACTTCTGAGTCCAGTCGTAAACTATGCACCTTATTAACCCCTTAAGGACCGGGAAAATCTGAGTTCGATTTGACTTAAGGACCGGAGCAATTTTGACTTTTTTGACTATGTCTTTGTTCAACCATGTTTTCTCTTTAATTCCTTTTGTACACCCACACAAATTATATACTGTTTTTTTAAGCACAAGGACTTTATTTTGATAGCACAATTATATGAATACCTCATTGTTTAATTTGATTAAAATAGAAAAAAAGAGGGAAAAAAAATGTTGCTTACATTTTCCTGTCAGAATTTGCATACTATTAGTTCATCACAAAAAATACCCCTAAATATATTCATTTGCTTCTCCTGAATATAAGAGTACCCCATATGCTTATTATTTCAATCCCTTTTTCACATTTACAAGGTAAAAATTACAAGATGGATGTCATTATTTCCAACCTGTAATTTTTCAACAATTGGCATGTGAGTATCTTAGCTTAGTTGACGGTGCCAGAACCAAAAATGTCCCACAAAGGTATATGTTTCTGAAAACCAGACAACATAAGGTAAATAATTAGGAGAATTTTTGAGTTTTTTTATGCAGCTATTTTTCCAGAAATATTTTTCACAATTGTGGTAATATTTCATTTTTTTGCAGTTTTCACACTTACATTTAAATATTACTGTTGATATCAAGCACGGGATAGTTGAAAATCTTAAAAAATCTATTGATTAGTATTCAGCTCTTTCTTCTGAGTACAGCAATACCCCATATGCATAGGTTTCTCAAGGTTTGGGAGAGCTACGGAGCCCAAATTGGAACATGCGTGTTTCCAGTTTCACACTTTGAATTTTCACAGCTTGCGTCACTGGTGCCATGTCTCATTTGAGTCTGTGTACTAGTGCTCCACCCTAAAATTTCCCCCCAAAAGTGTATAGTTTTGGAATGTAGACACCCCAGGCTTTCATTTTATGTATGTTTTCAAATTTTTTATGCAGCCATTTTACCACCAATCTCTTGTACAACTTAATGTAAGTAAAAAATTCAGCGATTTTCACATTTAGATTTCAATGTTGATGTGAATTTCAAGCACAAGATAGGTGCAGATTTTAAAAACTGCATTGATTAGTGTTTAGCTCCTTCTTCTGAGTAAGACAATACCCCATATGCATAGGTTTGTCAGGGTTTGGGGGAGCTACTGGGCCCAGTTGGAACATGTGTGTTTCCTTTTACAGCCATGCCATTTTTACAGCTGGTGCCTTGTCTCATTTTGGGCTGATTGGCAATTCTGCAAATGAGTTTTACCCCCAAAAGTATATGTTGTAGAAGAGTATGCAGCCCTGGCTTTCATTCTATTTGCATTTTATAAATGTTTTCGCTGCCACACTATCACCAATCCCTCCCAAAACCTGCAGTAAGGAAGAGAAACACCATTTTTTCACACATATTTTAGTGTTGCTCTGGATTTCAATCAAATAATATTTGCAGATTTTTTTAAGTGCTTTACATTAGGGGTGAGTTACATTGTCTGAGAAAAGCAATGCCCCATATGCGTAGGTTTGTCAGGGTTTGGGGGAGCTACTGGGCCCAGTAGGGAACATGTGTGTTTCCATTATCAGAGATGGAAAAACCTTAGGGTGCTTTGCTTCCCATTATATTTTGATAGCGTTAGATCTAAGGAGGGATGTGTTTTGAAAAATAAAAATACAGGATATTTCAGGAGGAAAAAGTGGCCAAATAATAAAAGAAACTTTACAGCACTACTGCATTTTGCCTGAATGGTATTGCTTGAAGCAGTCACCAACGCAGAGACCAGGTTTGGAAGGGCAATCAGGACAGTAAGTGGTGGTGTCTGTCCGTATTCCCTTGCTGTAGCAAACCCTCCAGTGCTTCTGTGGTTTGTTCTTTTGGGGAGTTGGGGGGATTTTATAAATAAAGTATGCTACCCCGGGTCTTGCTGGAATGATTTCTGGCGCACCTTGAAACAAAAATAGGGAAATAAGTTGTAGCTGATACTGTAAAAAGTACATTTTGGATTGGGGTTTGCCAGTTTGAAAAGTAAAAATGAATTGTGTACTGCAGTCTGCATCATATAGATAGCAACTTTTTTGTACCATGCCCTACACTTTCTCATAGCAAGGTATGGCTGCATTAGTTGATCACACAGATCAACTCCCCCCATGTTCTTGTTATAGTCCCTGATGCCGACTGGCTTTCTCAGTACCCCTCTCCTGCCACGAGCAGTGACTGCCACAGTTCTGTCCTCATGCATGGTGGTCAGCATGTAGACATCTTTTCTGTCCTTGAACTTAACTGCCAGCAGCTCCTGTTGGCACAAAGATAAGGACATCCCACTTTTTAGTTTTGTTTCTACAAGTTTTTTGGGCAACTCTCTGCAATTGCTCCTAATAGTACCACAGGCCACAGTGTCAAAACAAAAAAGAGAGACTTAAATAAAAGGGGGCTGGTGTAATTGTTATCAACAAATAACTGATAACCATTATTTAATAAGGGGTAAATTAGATCCCAAACGACTTTCCCATTTGTTCCCAGAAATTCAGGGCAACCAGGAGGATCAAGTTGGCTGTCCTTGCCCTCATAAATTCTAGATGCCTGGGTGTAGCCTGTGGCACTTTTGCGCAATTTATAAAATTTAACACCAAACTTGGAGTGCTTGGAGGGGATGTACTGCTTGAATCCTAACCTGCCTTTATACTTCATTAGGGATTAATCTATACTAATTTGTTTTTGGGGTGTATATATTTGGGCAAACGTTTTCTGTAAATGATTTATTAGGGGGCGAATTTTTTACTAAATGTAAACTACTGCTCCATTGTGTAACATAATCGAAAAATTAAACTCAATGTGTTTGACAAGATTTTCCTGTTGTAATGCCATACTGTCACAGATCTTGTTTGTCAGTATACTTCAGATATTTGTTCCTTTCAATAGTGTTTCTATTATTTCTCAGTTGCTATTTCAGACTTATGGGCCTATAGTTGCCACAATCGAGCCTATTGCCCTTTTTGTGTAGTGGCAATACAATGGCAATTTTCCAGTCATCCGAAATCACTACTGTCAAGAGAGATCCGTTAAATTTCATCTAGACCAACTGAATTATCTTCTTTCAATTTTCATTATATCAGTAACACCAAATCCTCTGTAACAGACTAGCATCCACAGTTGTTCTACTCAATGGGCTCTCTATATAGCTACCATTTTTACTTATTATGCTTACTTTACTTTTCTCACTTTTAAAGAATATTTTGTCATCCGTTTTCATAGATTTTGCTATTTTCTTTGGAGATACATGTAATCATTATATGCCCTCATCATAAACATTTACTTTTTTCTTTGGGGTAAAAAATTGTTTGCTCCTTCTTCTTTCACCTCTCTAGAGAACCAGGATTACTTTCATTTACCTTTTGTTTAATGCATGCAGAATTCAGTTGCAGATAAAACAAATATATAATACCGCCTCCTCCCTGTTTCCCTTATCTGTCTTTTCTGTAAAGATTGTACCCAGGTATAACTATGTCCCAGTCATAAGAGTCATTGTACCAAGAGACTCCGTTATAGCCACCACATGCATATTATCTATAATCATTATTTTAATTAGTTTAGGAAGTGTATTCCCTAACCACAGCATTTGTACACATTTAAGATATAATGGCATTGATTAAATTCATGCCTGTAAACCAGACGGTAGGGCAAAATTGGATAACATCACGTTAGCAAAAAATGCTAAAGAGCTATTCAATTGCCTAACCAGCTGAAAGCACAACGGACGCTGAGCCACAGAAAAGGACTTGTGGGCAAATGTACATTTTGTGTGTTAAGTTACCAAAATGCCACCAAATAGTGTCAATAATAGGAACATCAAAGGAAAAGAGCTACTAATCGGTGCCTGACACACTGTCAAGTACCAATCATTAGCTTATCTGTGTTACACTTACCTGTCGTCCACTGTCTTTCATCTTCTATCTTCCTTCTTTTTTTCTCTTATCTTCTCTTCTTCTTCTTGCTTCTTCTGGTCTGTCTTCTATCGTCCGTCTTCTCGTCACATACATGTAATATATATAGATATAAATAAATATGCCATAAAAAGAACCAGCACATCTATACATAGTTTAACCTGTTAAGTGTCAGATAGGTACGCAACACATCGCTGAGCAATTCCTTGCATACCTCGCTGGGACTGAAAGGGTTAAGCTATGCATAGATGTGTAAGTCAATTTTGTAGAACATGGCTAAAGTTCAATGCATATGTCCCCATTTTCATCCTATAATGTGTGCTAGTAAATCAAAAATCATTATTGGTTGCAAAAAATGTAGAAATAAAAATGTTGCTCAGCAGACACCCCCATACACACACACCATGTACATGACGGGCCAATGCCTATTCCATATTCTACTGTGAGGGAATTTTAAACAGAGACTGCCTTTATATATGGGCAGTCTCTGTTCAAAAGGATTCACAGCACACACCTCCCACCCAATCAGCTTTGAGCAGGTTCCTCCAATCCCCTGTTTTTATAGGTGAAGCAAGCTACTGACTACAAAAATGAAAGGAGAGACACCTACAAAGAAACTAACCACTACAAGAAAATGGAGTGGGGACAGGTTACACAAAATGGAAGGAGGGGAATCTTAAGAAAACTGCAGTCACACACAAAAAAACAGAGAAAAAAAAGCTACTTTAGCAATTCACAGTAAATCATAAAACAAATGTTTTACAACTTATTTAGGTTTCAAGTGTCACTTGGGGGTTTCAAAGTAGAAAACCTTCTACAGAGCAAGTTCCTCCAGAGTGGTCGAGATGCGTTCATAGGTTCCTCAAGGTTAAAGCAGCTATAATCATCCAAACATAAGGGACAATCCCTCTTATATTTGTCAAATGGTGCTGAATTAAAGGAACCATTAACTTTTTTTTTTTAATGATAAAATGTTATAGTGCTTTTTCTGTTTTCATTCAACTATAATCACAGCTCCAACATATCAGACTCAGCAGCAAAGCCAACTGTTGTCTGACAGTCTTTTTTCTTTATAATGACTGTATAAGAAATCTTGAGAAACACTACAAATCTCCATAATTAATAATAAGAACAGCATCACATGGTAAAATAAAATAAAATGGAAGATTTGGGTATGAAACCTTTGAATGCAAAAACCTGCCAGCAGTGGAAGTAACCTTATTATACTCAGAGTAAAGGAATTATATGTTAGATTTTTAATGAAAATATTTAGTGCTCCTTTCAAGGGACTTTATCACATATTTGTGTTTTTTTATTTAATTATTCTAATGTAAAAACATACTGTAGTCATATTTCTCAGCATACATTGTATAAGACATTTTTTTCTTTCAAAAGTGAAAAATCCAGCTAAAATCCAGATGCTAGGGTAACGTATCTGTTGCTAGGGTTTTCATGCCGTCAGTTTGGCAGCATGTCAGGTAAATGTGTACGGATGCTATTTGTATAGAGGGGCTGCACGGGCTAACATTATTTATTATGTATTTTCTCCTTCATCTTCCATCAGAGAGCCATGCTGTTCTGTAACCCACACTTTCACCCTTAAGACCAGATGCACATCAGAGGACCTGCAGTGCTGGGAATTTCATGCTGCATCTTTATGTGGTCCCATTTTACTGTCCTGAAAGCCACTGGGTTCAGAAGACTTTTCTGCTGGTAATATTTTGCCTGTGCCTGTTATAGAAGTTATACAAAATCAGCAGTATATGATTCATGGCTAGTAGGGAGTATCCAGTGCTAAATCACAGCTATGGGATGCATTCAGTTCTAACATCATAGCTGGCCAATAGAGATGGGCAAACACAAAAAAATCATCCCACCTTCTGCGGAAATTCCTCAGAATATCCAGTTTTTATGCTTTTGTATGCTTTTTTCATTGCATATAAATCAAATATAATAATTTAACCCGTGTTGATAGTTTTTACCATGTATCTCCTTCTATGCTAAAATATAAAAAGGGGTGTTTGTTATCTGCATGTTGTCAGTCTGTGGTGATAGAAAGCAAAAGAGAGAGAAAGCAGCTGAATTTCTGGAGCTAGCATAGGCACTGTCAGACAAGCAAAGACAGGGAACTGGAGTTGCTTGAGATGAGTATTGGTAGTACTAGCCACTACCAGTTGTTCTCTGGTGTATGTATGAAGAGAGAAAGGAGAGATTAAAAATAATTACTAAGCAACAATCAGGCAGGCAGGTGATCCATTCCTTCCGCCTTAAGCAGACAGTGGGTGAGCCTCAGATTCTACTGAACCTACTTAAATCCACTGAAATTGATTGACAGGTACTATGCAGACAACCTTAATAAATCATGCATTCAAGACAAACAGACAGGTAGAACTTGACCTAATGTGTTATTTACACACACAATCACTCCTACATAAGCAAAATGAAGAGGGGCAAGCACATACTGAGGTGTGGTAATGCTGCATCAGCTGCTTTGTGCTTTTATCCTTTACTGCAAGCTGTTAATTCTGAAGTTACAGATCTATATACTGTACTGTAAAACAAAACACTGCAGTCCTCAGGAGTGAAAAAGAAAGCAGCTGAAATGTTTACACTAGCTATTGGTGTAGAGGCAGAGAGACAAAAAGGGAGAGCTGGAATTTAAGCATACAGAGATAGGCGTAAGGCTATCCTGAACATAAGACAAAACAATGAACCAAATAAGGTGTGAGTTTTTATTCAGTAGGAAAATGGGCAGACTTGCTAGAGAGCAACCATCTGTACCAGCACCTTCACCAGATTAAAATGGAAGTCCCTACTAGACCGCTAACAATTATCATACCATATGGCAAAGTATGACTGCTCAGTCTGCAAACAACCTGAACTTTCTTCTGTGGATTTATCCACTTCAGCTCTCAGCAGAAGCAGTATCGAGTGACAATTCTTGCTTCCACATAATCCATATGCAGAAACTGGTTCTAGTGAGAATTTCACTGGCGGCAGTGAAAAGGCGCATATTTTTGATACTTTCTATGCACAGGAAGGACAGCGGGAAAAACTTTTTCTGCAAAAGCTCACAATAAAGGGGACTTTTCACCCATCCCAAATCACAGCGTGCTAAAAAATTGTTTTGTCGAGAAGGGTTTACTATTAAAATGTCGCCCTCTATTTGGTGACCATCAAAAGGGTGAGTTCATAATGTTGCCTACATCAAAAGGATGACATCAGAATGTCACCTGCGTCAAATTGGTGACATTCTGATGTTGCACGCTTAAAGGTTGTCCGAGGGCGACATTTCAATAATAAACCACAGCCTGTTGTTGCCAAATGTATTCAATGTTTTCAATATGAAACGTTGTTACTCACAAAACTCCAGCTGTCTTGTCTGTGAAATGATCTTGTCGCATGAAGCAAAGTGGGAGAGTATTCTTATGCAGCAAAATATTCTCCCCTTACACCACAGTAATGCAGACACAGCTTTAACCCTTTGATTGCTAGAACGGTACCCCACATATTGCTCAGCAATGTGTTGTTCACCTTACTGGCTCTCAAGAGGTTAACACTTTTAATCTGAGATCAGCCGTGATCATTTTCCATGTGAGCACTGCTCTTCCTATCTCCATATAATGCACACCTGGCTAGGATCTCCTCTACTGGGACTCATCTCCCAGCACCAGCTTCACTTCCACCCTCCTGATTCCCTGTGGGCCACACATAGTACAGGCAGCTGTGATGTAAGGGGAGAATATTTTACTGAATAATAATACTGTGAGTTTTGTGAGTAAGATAATGTTTCATATTGACAAAGCTTAATACTTTAAAAAAACAGCAGGCTATGGTTTATTATTGAAATATCGCCCACTATTATGGGACCCTTAAGCATGCAGAATGTTGCCCTTTTGATGCAGACGCCATTATGAACTAACCCTTTTGATGTTCACCAAATGGGGGCAAAATTTCAATAGGATACCATGGAGAAGAAGGCAAAGATTCAGATACTGAAACATAAACCACAGCTCCCCTTTTATTCACAATATAAAACTCTCAGAGATATTTTTACATTAGGAAGACAAGACTGATGTCTCCAAAGAGCTAACTGCAGCTTAGAATTACCTAAAAATGCAAACGTGCATAGATTATTCTTGGGGGAAGAGAGGGGATAAAGTTTATAGACTAAACATACTGAAACTTTACATAATGGGTACTTGCTGTTTTCTGATATAGCACTCCAATGATATAGCATTTCAACTGCCATCTATTTACTACTAAAGGGGCCAGCAATCCCCTCTCTTATTTTCACAGACATTGAGGAGACGATTTATGAATGGAGAATAATTCTGTCTGACACTGCAAAATGAACTCAAGACTGATTACCTTTTATACACAATAGGCTAAATATATTTGTTTACGGTATTTGGGAAGTAGGATTTTGTGCATTATGCAGGATAGGATTCAGTGTAGCAAAAAACTCCCAAGAGTGATATAAAGGTGATACCTTTTAATGGCTAACTGAGGAAATAGAAAGTGCAAGCTTTCAGTATACTAAGGCCCCTTCTTCGGGCATGGGTCATTAGTGTCCTGAAAGCTTGCACTTTCTATGTCCTCAGTTAGCCATTAAAAGGTATCACCTTTATATCACTCTTGTGAATCTTTTTGCTACACTGAATTCTTTCTACTCTACTGGCTAATACGGTATCATCTTTTTTTTCTGCATTATGCAAAAAACGTTTTCTGTTACTCTTAAAGGCATAGTAATACTTTGTTTTATCTTTATTTTATTTTGTAGGCATTAAAAAAACATGAAGAACGATATAAGTCTTATTTCTCAAACCTTTATGGTTTAAGAGATATTCACAAGCAAAGTATCCCCCCCGTTCGGCCAGATCAGAAGGGAGGTGCCCAGGTAGACTGCAGAGAGGGACAATCTTCAATTAAGATAAGGGAAAAAGCTGAAAAACTTGTCAAGGGGGGAAGGGCTTTCGTTCTTTTCATACAAAGAAGATTGGCCCCTGCTGTTATCTGTCTGGTCTTACAACCAGATTCACATCTGAGAAGAGATGGCTTACACTAGAAAAAAGTGGCGGGAGGGGAAACTTTGCTTGTGAATATCTCTTAAACCATAAAGGTTTGAGAGATAAGACATATATCGTTCTTCATGTTTTTTTAATGCCTACAAAATAAAATAAAGTTAAAACGAAGTATTACTATCCCTTTAAAAGAACATTACATCTTGAGTCTTCACCAGAGTGTATTTCAGTGATTCTTAAACTCTAACATTAAGAAACACCAGCAGTTCTGTTTTCAGGATCAGTGACCTATGGATGTACTGATATGAGCCCAAATCCCTATATCTATACATCCAAGAAATGAAAAACATGAGTTAAAAGAACAAAAATGCAGAGTGAAATAAAGTGAAACAATACTAGCCCTAACAATGTCCTATCACCTATACCCCATAGCTGTAACATTTACCAGTGGCTGCGGCGGTGACAGAAAAGCAGAGCGGTGCCCATTCCATACTGAGGTATGGATCGGGCATTGCTCTGCATGACTAAACCTCAGTATGGATCAGGCAACAGCCCGAGAGGTATATGGAAGGGGGATTTTTGCTCTGCTTTTCTGTGCTTCCGGGAGCAGCATACATTTATTGGCTATATATCTTTAGGGGTAGATATCTCCTTTAGCTCAACTAAGCAGCTTCTCACTTTATCCAATTTACTCACAAAGATATGAAAATACGTGAATATTTCATTTCATTTCACTATTCTTTTTTCTTTCTCACTTGGCCTTTAAGAACAAGGCTTTTTGGCCTGTTCCAGTATGCAGTCCCCCTTGCCTGTTTGGTATCATCCATTCCTCACATAACTTGTGGGGAAGGATATAAATGAACATAGTTTTCAATGCAGGCCCTTATGGGCCATGAATCAGGTAAGTCCTCCCTCTACACCTATTTTGGGTTTTTTGTCTTGTTGTATGTCTGTTGTTTTTAATTGCATTACACTGGGACCCACAAGAAATAAAAACATTAAAATTATATTTAAAGGGTCCTCACTGACGCGTTTATTATAACATCTATCTTCAGAGAATGTCTGTTTTTAATTTAGATAGGGTCTTTATAGGTGTATTAGAGTAGGACTTACCGCAAAGTGAGATACCTTGGCGTGGTGGTAAGCTTACACACGGATTGGCCAATTTGTGGGACGAAATTCTCACTTATTTTCACTTAGATTTACTAAGAGTTATTACATATGCTAAATACAGGGCACTTATGTTCACAGTATATAGAGGAGCGCAGGACTGTCTTTTGTTTATGTGTTTTCACTTTTGGGTTTAGGCCTAATGTCAGGGGGACTGGAGAACCCTCTCATTCCTTGCTGCTATCTATATTTCTAAGTTTATTCTTTTATTTAATTTATAATATGATATGGATATTTTATGGTGAAATGTCGACCGTTAGCTTGTTTCCTTTGAAGTTTATGTATCGTGTGTTGTTTTAGTGAGAATACAAATTAATGAGAGAGAGTGCTGATTTGACACACTACAGGATTAAAGTTTCATCCGACTATGTTAATTACAGCTGGAAATCAGTCTCATCATTAGTTGATTTAGTAGCTCTAGGTTAAAACTTAACCCTTAGCAATTCATATTTAAAAAGTACATTGTGCTTTAAAAAGCCATGATTAAGTGAGCAAGCCCAATGTTCACATTAATCTTTAAAAGCAAATTAGTTTTAGGGGGTCAAAAACACCAAAAATATCAAAACACATCCATGATTACTTAGTTTTAGTTAGGCTCCCTATATTACTTTATTACATACTAGTTGAAGAGCCCGTTACACGGGCCACAGTACCACCACCAGCCGGTCGCGGGGCAGTCATGTACAGTAGAGACTGCCCACGCCGCAGCTGATACAGAGGTGGATGCTCAGAAGGAGCTTCCAGCTCTGTATCAGCCGCAGCGCGTGCAGTCTCTGCTGCACATGACTGAGTTGTTACATACGTTTTAGCGAATCATTATATAGGATTTGGAGTTACAAAGAGAGAGACCAGATCCTAGAGTTCTCTTTAAGTGAGTGAACAATCAATTACCTCTTGAGATGCCAAACCTGGAACACATTACCTAGTTTACACTAGAAACCAAGATTGATCCAGTATGGATCTTAATGAGCACAAGAAATAGTGATCCAGATTGGATATAAAGTGAACATACAGGGAAACTTTAATAATTCCAAGTAGGTTCCCCATGATCTTATTGAATTAACCCTTTGAGTGCCTGACAGATATCCAATGCATTGCATTGGAATGCACCGGTTACCTCTTAGGCACTCCAATGGTTAAATATTTTCAGGGATAGAACAGATCCTAGAAATCACTTTGGTGAGTGAACAATCAATTATCTCCTGGGCTGAAGTTCCACACCTGGAAAGGTAAACCCTCTGATTCAAATGTGTTATTTAAATATTATTGTACAAATTATATGTGCCTGAAAATGCCCTCCGTGATTGTCCTACGCATTTCATTGCACATACAGTGGCTTTCTCAGGGGCTAATGTATAAATGAAAAGCCCCCTTATTTCTTTTTAAAGCCTCATATATTGGTGGAGCCATTTTACTTAGCAACACTCCTTCTTTTCAAATCTGATTCATTAATTTATGTGGGATCATCTTTTAGTGCTGTCCCTCATTTATCATCTTTATCATTCACAATGAATTCTAGTTAGCCTACAAAAACAATTATAGTCTTACCATTATCGAGCACTTGAGAATCAGGGTGCACAAAGTGTTAGTAATAAATGTAGATAAAGAACTTTATAAATTATATTTGTGTAGAATAGCTATTTTTTTTCTAAACCCTCTATCACTATTCATTTTGCAAGTATTCGTTATCAATTAATTACCTTTACTTTCTATTATGTAGAAGGCATATATATACCAAATATGCTAAAATAGGCACCTTGTAATTGTCATTCTTAAAGGGATAGTAATACTTTGTTTTATCTTTATTTTATTTTGTAGGCATTCAAAAAACATGAAGAACGATATGTCTTATCTCTCAAACCTTTATGGTTTGAGAGATATTCACAAGCAAAGTTTCCCCTCCTGCCCCTTTTACCTAGTGTAAGCCATCTCTTCTCAGATGTGGAATGCAGTCCATAGACCAGACAGATAACAGCAGGGGACAATCTTCTTCCTATGAGAACAATGAAAGCCCTGCCCCCCTTGACAAGTTTTGCAGGTTTTTCCCTTATATTAATTGAAGATTGTCTCTCTCTGCAATCTACCTGGGCACCTCCCTTCTGATCTGGCTGAGCAGTGTTACATCAGTAAAAGGGGCAGGAGGGGGACACTTTGTCATTGAATTACTCTTGAACTACAACTCTGACAGAATTGAAATAACACTCTCCAAAGTACAAATACTATGATGATTAATTAGAGCTGCTTTTATTATGAAACATTACTATCCCTTTAATAGTGATTATTTGATATGTTTCAAACAATAAAATTGTCCAAAGACTTTGTAATATATGATTCTTTTACTGCAATGTGTATAAATAATACTATGTATGTGTTATTATCTGGCAGTCTAAGCCATATGTTTACATATCATTGTGGTGCTTATAGGGAATTGTTTCATTTTGTTTAACATATTAGTTCTTTATTAAATATTGTTTTAAGTCCGACAAGCAATATTACACACACACTATATTTCTTCATCCTTTGTATGGGATATTTCTTATTATATTCAAAAGAAAATGATGCTTACAAACATATAGCCAAATTTTCACTGTAATTGTATACTGCATTGTTTGCAGCTAATCACCTCCTACGACAAAAACTCATAAATCTTAGTTATTTGAAACAATAGTTACAATTTATCTACTATTAAGAGATACATCAGATTGTTAAAGACAATTCTTCCATGTTAGTTGAGTGTTTTCAGTCATGTATAATCCTGGAAAACAGAGACAGTAATAGATATTTTGCTTGGATAGCTATACTTCTCATAAGAGGATTTTTGTATACTTACCAATAAATCTTTTGCTCTTAGTCTCCACATTGAACACAGGAATTATGGGTAAAGTATCCTCCATACAGCAGGGCAGGGTCTCTAGGATCAGAGAATTCCTCCCTAATCTACTTTAACCCCTTAACGACCGGCAGATTGGCGCAGTCACTTAAGGACCACGGACCTTTTTTTTTTTTTTTTTTTTTTTTAAATTCCGGTTCAGGACTCCCCGAACGGCATCATAGTATGTCATGGGTCGTTAACTCAGATCAACCCATGACGTACTATGACCGTCAAGGGTCGTTAAGGGGTTATAACCACCAGTCATGTTCAGTTTTAATGATACCACCCTCGAAGCTCCTTCCGGGATGGCCAGCGGTTTGAGCATGTGCAGTTCCGATTGGCAGCTACTTTGGGTGTTCTGACATCATGTGTCATGATGTTCGAAGTGCCGGAGGCCTACATAACACCCCGGAATTCTGGCCTCCGTGCTTTCATCAGGCTAGCGTTGCGTTTACAGTCTGTAGTACTCATTGCCTTGTTTATTCCAGTTTTTTACTTTGGCTTACTCCATCTCGGTTTCCCCTTCTATCTTTGCCTGCCCTGATCTTGGCTTATCCTTATACTGCCCATGCATCCGTTCCGCCTGCCCAGACCTCGGCTTCCATATCGTTTTGCACCTCAGCTGCCTGCCCATGACCTCGGCTTTCTTCTGACCATTCTCTCGCTTTTGCCCCTGTCAGTTGTTATGTTCTTCAGTTCTTTGGGGGTCTTTAGCCTGCTGACTCATTGATCATCTTCCTATCTCAGACTAACCCAGCTGCCTGCCAATCTTTGTGCTGTTTGTTCAGCGCAGAGTCAGCATTCACGCAGCTAACAAATGAATAGCAAGAATCAAACAACAGAAGCAAGGCGGGTCAACTGAACCAGAGAACCCAAAGGTCCCCCTGCACAAAACTCAAACAACTCGCTTTCTCATGGAGGGAAGTCCTATGTTTCACATGGACTATGATAAAAGGATTTATTGACAAGTGTCACAGTTCAATTTTGCTCTCGACTTTCTCTGTCCTTTCTCCACCCTCCTTTATCCGATTGTGTGCTGTCCTTTTTGAACTTCCAACCTACCTTTTCCCTTTGCCCATTCTACGAGCTACCCTGAGCTTAGAGTTTCTCAGTCTCATCCTCCTCCCTTGTTTCTCTCACTCTGTTCTGCCTCAGTTCCCTCTCAGGTCTGTCTCTGGCTGTTCTCTCTACTCTGTCATCTAGTTGTAACTTTCTCTTGATTTTCCAGTCCTCTCTCAGGTCCTCTTCCCCCTTAAAAGGGTATTCTTCCTTTTCTAATAAAGGGCCCCTCTGTTTTTTTCTCTTTCTATCTCCCTCCTCTTTTCTCCTATTCCCAATACAGTGTACCTGTATGGTGGCTGATCCACCCTGCTTGGCCCTACCCATCTCCTGGAGCTGAGTGCTTCCCATCATGGCCAGTCCCTGGCTCAGCCAGGGAATGGTCAGTGTCTTTATCTGGCTTCGACCGCAGCAAGAGAATTCCCAGAGACCATCTGTGTTCTCCAGCATCTCTGTCAAGCATCTCAGCCAAAAGGACCAGGCAGATCATGACAAAAAGTACACAAAATCCTCTCTTCGCTTTGTCCGATGTGAAACACAGGAACCATGGGGATACAGCAAAGATATCCATGAAGATTCCAGGGAGAGAGAGAGAAAACAGGCCAGTTCCAACAAAGACAACTGGAACAATATTAACCTCAAGTGTCAACTGTCATTTTAGATACAGAGTTGCCCACAGGAAGATCCTCAGGAATTACCAGAAAAAAAATCTGATTTCTGAAAGGGCTTCTTAAGATGAACATAGTACTTTATACACTTAACCACATAAAAAAGATGAAGTACCTGCTTCAGTCTGTTAGGTGGAGCTGGACAGAGAGAAGGAAGAACAATGTCAGTGTTACTATGGTATTTAGAAATAACCTTGGGGAGAGACTCTACAGGGGTTCTCAAAACCACCCTATCCAAATGAAAGTTTAGAAAGGGAGGTTTAGCCACTCACCATACAGACACAAGAATAGAATGTAAAAAGAAGACAGAGGCTCAAAGGGAAACTTCTAAAGCACTACCAGGATCAAATACAACTCCCATGGAGGAGTGGGATCCCGAAAGACTGGGTAGGCATGAGCCATTCCCTGCACAAAGGTCTGCAAATCTGGGAATAAGACGATACACATTTTGAAAAGCAAGGATAGCTTTATCAAGATCAGATTTCTGCTGTAAGACTAAGCCCTTTCAGAAGACCATCCTGAAAAAAAGCTAAGAGAAATGGGAATCTCAGTATTGGAACACTTAGTCAGTAAGACTCTATACAAGTGTGCTGAAGTACCTGAAAGGCTGTTTGATATAGTCCTCAGCAAGCATGTCCTGGTGACAGACTGGAAGATGGGCAATAGCAGAGATGGAATTGAGTGGGTGTGTCAAGGTAAAGAGGCAGAGCTGCAGATAACAGCAGAGCAGGGCTTTCTGGACTGGATTCTTACAGGTAAAACTAGCATGCAAAACCTCCATCATAGTGGCAAAGGCAGAACCAGAGAAAGCCTACTACCTCAGGATCCTGTCTTTCAAAGCCAAGCCATCAAAGCCAGCTTCTCCCCCTCTGGGTGACACAGAGAACACTGAGGCAAGAGGTCTGGCAGCAGAGGAAGCCAAAACAGCTCTGCTACAAATAGATTGAGAAGATCCAAGAACAAGGCCCTGTGAGGCCAGAAAGGGACGATTAGACATAAGCCTGCTCCATACTGACTTTCCTCAATACCTAGGAATGGAGTAAACACATTCACCAGGGAAAATTGCCACAGGATGACCATTGTGTCTGCTGCAAGAACTACGAGGTCCCAGGATTTGAAAAAGGGGAATCTTGTGGTTGAACCGTGAGACCATGAAATCCATGGTCAGAAGACCCCACAGACTATGGAGTTAAAAACAGTCTGGTTGAACTCCCAATTTCCAGGATCTAGACGATGACAGCTGAAAAACCCTGCCACAATGTTGTTGACCCCTGGAATGTAAATGGAGGAGAAAGCTTCCACCCACACGAGGATCAGTTGAACGTTTGGCCATGCGGCTGCACTCCTGGTCCCTCCCTGTAAGTGGAGGATAGCTTCCATCATGACTATTACCTAATTGGGAAGGCCATTCCTGAGACAGATGGGATATCTGAAGCCACCAAAGAGGATTTAACTTAATCCAGCTGGGTAGGGACATAATGCTGGAGAGGTGACATTCTACCTGAATCAATTTTTGAAAATCTCTATCTGCAGTTCCTATATGTGAAACTGGACAAATTAGACAGCCTTCATGCATAGACTAGATACTCCAGCACCTTAATGTACTCCTACACGATGGAGGACAGGAGAAGTAAGGCTTGAGTAACCGGCTGAGAAAATGACTGAATCCTCTGGCAGAAAGACCATTCCTGCCAAGGAAGCATGCCATGCCAAGGAAGAGAAGGACCTAGGCTAGTACCAGAGTGGATTTGTTTTTAATTGTTGATTTAGAATGGACACACAAGTCTGTATCTATAGGTGTAAACCCTCCACTGAAGGAGCTTTTTACAAAAGGTCATCCAGACAGGGAGTAAGAGAAATCCATAGATAGCCAAAGTTGCTAAGAGCTTTGTAAAAACACACTGTGCAGATACCAGTCCAAAAGGAAGGGAAATGAGCTGAGAGTGATGGTCTGTAAAGGCAAACTACAGGAAGTGCTGATAGTCTGCATTGATGTTAATATGCAGATAAGCATCCTTTATGTTTAGGGAGGCTAAACCCTGCCCTGAGAGCATAGCGGCGATGAAGGAGTGTAAGGACTCTATCTTGAAACCGGTACGTAAAAACAAAATGGTTGGGAAGTTTCAAGTTCAAATTAGGATAGCATATGTAGTCCTTTTTAGGGACTATGAACAGGCTGCAATATAATCCAGTGATTTTTTCCTGAGGAGGAACAGGAACCAAGACCTGCATGTCCACCAGGCTAGAAACTGTACCAAAAATAGAAGACACCTGACCGGATCATAGGACCCCTCTACAGGACAGACTGAAATGGCAAAGTTTATGTGGTACCCTTCCATGATAAACTGAAAAGCACGCCAGTCTACCATGGAGAGAGACCATGTATCATAAAGAGGAAGATGATCTCCAATTGCATGAGGAGGAAAAGACCCAATTGAGATATGCTTAGGTAAACTTGTCAGCTGGGATTTCCAAGCAGGCTTCTTACCTGTCCAGCCTGATTGGATTTTGAGGTAGAGTTCACCTAGGATGTTGTAGGAGTAGACACCCTGGGTACATATCTATACTGGCAGGGGTATGACAAAAAAAACACCTGTCTTTCGTGGAAAGATGGAATGTGTGGGGGTAATTTGTTACAATACAGTACTCTTACCCCTGGTAGCATGGCTACTCTAATTCTGGGCCAAACAGCTGCTTGCCCACAAATGGGAGGTAACTAGGAAAGGTACCAATTTGGGGCCCCACATCTCTTGATCCAGTGCTTCTGACACAGAATGCTGATAGCAAATACTGGCATTGTGGCTCCAATGGAAGTGGGAAAAACTGTATGGTGCTGGTATCGTTTAACAGACAGTGCATCTGACACAACATGTTAGTGGCAGCAACTGCAGGGACTCTGTCTATGACCCATAACTTGCCATGGGCCCTAGGCAGTAGCCTAAGTTACTATAATGGATGAACCAGCTCTGCTCATGTTCAGCAGAAGGGGGAACAGTTATTGCTTAGGGGCCACAGAACAAGAAGAACATACTGTACCAGAAAACTATTTAAGAAGACTAATCTGACATAAGGAGCAAACTGTTAATGGAAAGACTTCTGAAGCTATGGTGGTTTTGGACTTGTCCATGTCTGTTTGTTCTCAGACATAGCCAGGAAACCCACAAATAAAGAATACAGGACAGAAATGTAATAGAAAAATACATATCTGCCTAAAGGGGTTAAAGTAGAATGCAAGGAGGGAAAATTCAGCATCATGTATTGCAAACTGGGCCTTCTGGGAGTATAATGCTGTAGCTCTCCAGCCATCATACTGATTTGCCTCCCCAGTAGTGCATCCCCTAACAGCAGTGATGAACAATGAGCCCTGTTATGCCCACCAGAATGCACTCGGAGTGGCAGAGAACACAACCTTACTGTCATTGTCCCATCAATATGGCCGCTACAAGGGCCCATTTCCTAAAGGCAACACTGACCGATAATGAAGACTTACTAAAATCAAGTAAATGTTAGCATAGTCTTGAAAGACGCCACCTGCTGAGAGAAGTGGAAAGGGAATGGGGCTGATAGAAAGGAAAAGCAGAGTACAAAACTAGCGATTGTGCCACAAATTATGTGAATGTGGTTACTAGACAGAGACAAGCCATCCTCTAGCAGACACAGGTCCTAAAGCAGTCTGAACTGTGGTCCATATCCATCAAGGAAGTCAGAGACAGGAGCCCACCTAATGGGAGATTACAGCCCCATTTAAGCTATAGTAAATAATAATAACAAAAGGCTAACTTAGAGAGTCTTTGCCCTGTTGCACCTCCTTCAAGGTCACTTTTAAAATTCAGTGTGACTGGTGAGGGTAAAGTGGAGTAGAGAGAGAGTCAGTGCCACCAGGAAGCCTTTTAAGACAAGTAACCTGTCCTTCTGGCTGGAGGATACTTTACCCATGGTTCCTGTGTTTCACACTGGACAAAAGAGGCACAGCAATAGATTAGTTTTAACTGGCAACTCAAAATTAGTTGTGTAAAGCTGAGTTGGCAAATCCACTATTTGTCCAGGAACATGATCAGTTAATATATTATTTGCCAGTTTGATCTGCATTTTGCTGAATAATGTTTTTATTCATGATGGTGATATTATATATTTCATGCACTGTTTTCTAGATATGTATCTTTCTTAGAGATTTAGGATCCCCTATTGCCTTTTCTTTCTCATAATCTAACTAGGCTCTAGGCTTAAAAAAAAACTCTCCCCTACCACTTGTTAAGCCCTAGGCACTTATCCTTACCTCCCCTATTCCTTAGCTCTTCCAGAGGAGGAAGATCCCCTATTTTCCTTCCTCCTTGCATAGTCCAAAAAGGACCCCTACCTCCTTACCTCTACACAGAGGCTGTAAGATCCCTATCACTAACCTATTCACAGAGGTCGAAGGATCCCCATTTCCCATGTTTTCACAGGGGCCATAGGACCTCTATCCCGCTCCTCATTACAGAGGAAGCAGGGTCCCTATTCCTTACCTCTTCTAAGAGGCCGGATAGTCCCTATCTCTTACCTCTGTGCAGAGGCCATAGGGTCCCTATCCCATACCTCTTTGTAGAGGCCATAGGACCCCTATCCCTTACCTCTTTGTAGCGGACTTAGGGCCTCTAGCCTTTACCTCTTCTCAGAGGCCAAAAAACTCCTATTCCCCACCTCTTAGCAGAGGCCGCAGGACCCTTCACCTTATCTCTTCACAGAGGCCGGAGGACCCTTAGCCTTTACCTCTTTGCAGAGCACTGTGACCCCTAGCCCTTAACTCCTCACAGAGGCTGAAGGACCACTATCCTGTAGTTCTTCACAGAGGCTGAAGGACTCCTAGCCCTTATCCCTTTGCAGAGACCAAAACCCCATATTATTATCTGCTTGTGGAGGCCAAAATACCCCTAT
This sequence comes from Rhinophrynus dorsalis, assembly GCA_037306005.1. Lineage (NCBI taxonomy): Eukaryota > Metazoa > Chordata > Amphibia > Anura > Rhinophrynidae > Rhinophrynus > Rhinophrynus dorsalis. The sequence continues at coordinate 173,355,875 of CM074722.1, forward strand.
TACTTACCTCTTCACAAATACCTCTGGTCTGTTCCTTACCTCTTCCTGAAGGTCAAAGGAGCCTGTTTTCTTACCTCTTCACAGAGGCCAAAGGAAGCCTGTTCCTTACCTCTTCACAGGGGCCAAATAGCCTTCCCTCCCATATAATCTTCACAGGTTATAACACCAACACAGAAGCATTTACTCCCTGATAAGTCAAGAGTGTCTGCTGTCTATGTTTTTAGTGACAAGGATTCTTCAAGTGTCCTCACTAGCTCCCTCACGGTCCCTCCTCTCATAACCGTAAATGCCTAGCTTCACTCTCGCCATCAGAACCAGAGTTGGGAGATTTGGGTTCTCAATTTCAACCGTTTCACCTATCCCCACTCCCCTCATCCCCACTTCACCCCTTAATCATAAAGTATCCAATATCTGTTTTTCACTCACTATCACCTAACCGGAGAGTATGGTGACTCCTTATCTATAGTCCCTTGCACCTTTATTATGCAGCAGTTTCTCTCTCTTCTCCTCCCCATTTTAAGGTTTGTCAGGGAAGCTCAGGAAGGTCAGCTCTATTCAGACCCAGAAACCTCACCGGTCAACATTCTCATTACCCCCAGGGGCCCCGTGGTCTGTCTCTAAGGGATTGGAGTCATTGGACAATCCCCAAACTAATGGTGGAACTGAACCAAAGACTTGTCCCATACCCAGCTTCCACCTTTTGTTTCCTCAGGCCCCAGCTTCTCCCCAATCACCCCCCTCCCCTTCCATTCCTCAGCTCTGCCAATTGGCACATATCCTGACCTATATGGGGTCTGCACTCTCAGATATCCAGTCAAGGTTGATGGCCCTTGACAACACTTCATGTGCTAGTTCCCCAGTAATTTTTCCAGCAGCTTCAGTCCCTCAAAAGGTACCTCCTATGCTCACTCTCCCCATATCACACCTGTGCACATGATACCTCCCCAGATCCGGAGGCACATCATAGAAGGGAAAGATATAAGCCCGGTTTCCCTTCTTATTGCATCTCAGGACCTGGCTGAACGCAAAACGTTCAATTGTGGGCATCCGAGGTTGTCCAGGATATTGTCCATCTCAGTCTACAGGGACGTCTTTTGTTCTGCCTTCCCCCATAGAAGGCAGGAGCTGGTTATTTTATCTACATTTCACTGTCAATCAAGCCTACAAATACATTGGCACATCTTACTACAAACTCCACCGTTTTTTCTCAGTCAAAGCGGCTGCCAGTCTGGCTCAATTCAACTTCCTGACAAACTGGCGTATACAAGACAATGAGCTGTTTTAGTGGTATTTTGCAGGTATTTAAGCTCCTACCTCTAATTTATGCCAATTCTTTTACCATTCTCCTAACCTACGTCTTGCCATTCATTCAACCTCCATAAGTGGTGCAGCTTCCGTAGCTCCTTCAACTTCTCAGCCCCTCATCCCTGCCCCCTCTCCCACCCTTCCCTCGCGGGACAGGTTGGGGAGAGCTATTCATTATCTGGGTTCATCACCCATATGTAATCATTTCAATACCTAATGCTGTTTTTACAGCGGTTGCAGGCTGCTTCATGTCTGCACCCTATGCCCCAAGGCTCACTCTAGGGCTATTTGCCCTAAACCATGTCCTCAAATAAAGGTTTAGGATCAATCTACATTGGCGTACTTCAATCATTATTATCATCTCATTCTGACACCCATATGTTTCATTTTATCATTTCAGGTCTGACTGACTGTTTCCATAGAGGCATCACTGCCTCCCCTTCTACTTTCATAGAAAGTCCCAATCTGCTCTCAGCCCTAGAGGAACACCAGACCATATCCTACCTGCTGGCAGAGGAGTATGAAAAAGGGTTTCTGTTGGGCCCATTTCCTTGACCCCTATTCCCGCTGAGGCTATCACCCTCGTTCGTGAAGCCTGTCCCAGTTGCGGTCTCTAAAACAGACATTGCAGATGCCTTTAAGTTGAAACCAGTTCACCCATCACTTTGGCATTAAATGGGCCAATCAATACTATTTCTCTACTAGACTAACTTTTGGGTCAAAAAGAAGTCCCAGACTATTCAATACGTTTGCAGAGATCCTGTGGATCCTAGTGAATCAGTGCCTTTGCCAATCAGTGATCCACTATTTATATGATTTCCTTCTAGTAGAGCCGGACACTACCCTGCCTTCAAATTTGCTAAATTCATGGCCTTATTTCATAATCTTAACATTCCAGTCACTGAGCACAAAACCAGAGGACCAGCAAAATCAGTGGAGTTCCTAGGAATTATGCAGGATTCCATCTCCCACACTGACATCCAATAGTTGCTGGGACACCTCGGATACTCTATGCAAATCATATCGCAAAGGTGTTCATTCCTTTCCCATCTCCCATGTCATCGCAGTCAGCATCCAGTCACATTCCTGTTGATCATTCAGCCAAGTCGGACCTCCGTATGTGGTATAATTTCTTATCACATTGGAATTGCCATTCTATCTCTCCCCTGCTCCCCTCCCCTTTTCTCCCATTGTCTATTCAGACACACCTGTGGCTTCACAGCCATTTACATTTAGGCAGGAATGGTTTGCAGAACCATGGCTGCAGGACACCAGAACCATTCCCCACTTCACTACCACTTCACCTTTGTTCAAACTTTATCCCATCGTGACTGCAGCATTATGGGATAGTCAGTGGTCAGGCAAAGCAGTGTCATTTGTTACGGATAACAGCTTCACCACCCATATCATCAATAAAGTCAGGTACCCTTGCCCCTCTGTTATGATGCTCCACCGGAAATTAACTTGGCTCTCATTATACTACAAATATATCATTTTTCGTTGGTTTAAACCCTGTAATATCAACACTGCTGCTGATGCCTTGTCTCTGTTTAATTTACAGGTATTTTCAGTTCCCACAGGGAAATCCCCAGCCTGCACACCCTCCTTATTGCAGAGATCTAGTGATGCCTTGACTAAGTTCTCTAACCAAGCAGAAGCCATCATCTGTTTGGCCTTGGCTCCCAATACCCAACATGCTTACTCTACAACATTTTCTTCCTTTCACGTTTAATATCAAGTGCTCCCATCCTTATTCATTATCAACAATCCCAGCATACTGTCATTTTCTTATCACCATCAGGCTTTACCTGGCCACTGTCCGACACCACTTTGCCCTCTGCACACCGCACCATCCTTCCCTACTTTCCAACTATCATATTAAATTATTTTTGAAAGACCTCCAGAAATTCCTGCATCACCTCCCGCTTCCAGTCACTGGGCCTCTCCTATGTCCGCTCCTTGATCTCCTCAGTACTAACCCCTTTTGGTCACCCTTCTAGCACCTTTTTATCCGCAGCTATCCTTCCACTTAGATCACTACTTACCCTTCTGCGCATCAAGACCAATCAAATGGGCAAAGGGTCTACAGTCTCATTTTACTCCACTTCTGATAGACAGTGTCCCATTATTGCACTTCGAAACCTCTCTGCACTTATCAAATCTTCAGCCAGCCACCTGTTTTCCATGCGAGATGGACCCCTTTCTAGCTCCATTTTCACCAAGTATGTCAGATTGCTACTATCCCGCTTAGTGAAAGACCCTTTGCAATATTCAGGACATTCATGCTGAATTGGCACCTCCTCTAAAAAAACAAAGTGCCACCTCATTTCATGAGGCTGGGGAGGTGGTGTTCCAATTGCTTTACCTGCTACATTTATAACCCAGAGCATGAGACCAGATTTTCCCTCAGTTCACTCACTTATTATCTATGCTTTTACATATATGTTTAAGTGCAAGTATTAAAGATGTCTCTGTCTACTACTCCTGGATCCTCTTTGGCCTCTAATGAAGCTAACCACGTCATGTCTTCCACCGGGGGCTGGAGTTCCCAGGGGGTGCCAACTTTCAATGAACTGGTTTTAGGGTACGACTGCTGTTATCGTCTTGGGGTGTCGGATGTATATAGGCATTGAATGGTAAGTTGTGTATATCCCAATTGCGTTGAAAGGACTCATTCCCGTGAAATTTATTTATTTATATTCTGGGTCATATAGACATTTGGTATTGAAAGGGTTAATATGTTCAAGGGCGATCTCTAAGGATCTCTACATATTTTATAAAAATGAGCATGTGTTAGATCTAGCCAATCAGATTAATGAGGGATGGTATTTTAATGGACTGTTTGAAGTGGCAGACTTTTTTATTCTTTGTGTTTTAATAACTGACTTCTTGCTTTGATAAAGAGGTATCCAACCCGCGAAACGTGTAACCTTTAAGCCAATTGCACATATTTGTATATATTTTAATAAATAACCTTTTTCAAGAAGATCTGAATGTCCCGCTTGTTTTAACTTCATTCAAAACAGCCTGTGTGTCATGTTAGCCAAAAGACCAGCAGATGTATAGTTTAGGAGATATTCACACTTTTATTTCTGGGCAAAGTGAAAGTGAACACTTCCTGGCACTGCATAAACCTGAATTAGCATATGATACGTCACTGAAAAGCTTCATTAGCATTTGAAACATCACTGGTGAATTTAATTATCATATGAAAATGTCACTGGTACTGCACTGGTGTCGCAATTAGCATACATTAGCATATGAAAAGTGTGAATATCTCTTTACTCTATATATTCTGGTCTTTTGGCTAACATGACATAATGCAATTTTCAAATATGCAAACTCAATTAACGTGAAAGCTCCACTTTTTGTAGCATTCAACGGGTTAAAGCCCCATTTAAACCATGTATGCAGTTGGTTTGACCCGGAATTGCTTCAATTTTATTTTGTGCATATGGCACTATGAATTAATCGTAACCCCTTGAGGACGAGAGGTGTGAGAAATGCGTTGTGCAGCCCTTTTCTCCTCAAGCAATTTGAGAACAAACAAACAAGAATGATTAAATAAAAACCACGCACAACTAGGTTTATATATATAAATATCTTTATTATGCACAAAGATAAAAGGTGACACAAAACACATCAGATTTGTACAAAAAGATATAATGGTGTTAGAGTAGTGAGAATTAGAGACTACTTAAATGGATCAGTGTTAATCCTTTGGCACTCAAAGGGTTAAATGCCTTCTACTGAAACTTCTACATAAATATTGTATGTTCAAATCAATTGTTTATGAATTGACAGCTTTGGAAAGAACTACTAAGTACGCATTTACTTTTGCTCTGGAACATGGCAATGGTTATCATGAAAGGCAAAACCTTAAATACTCCTCTTGACCAATGAGGTAGACTATATATCGAAAGTAGCAACAACAAACAATAGAACAGATTCATTTGGGGAAAAAAAATTTCCATCTTTTCATTTTAGACATGAAAAATAGCAAAATATGGTGATTTCAAAGGAACACTAACATCTAAAATGAACTAAGCTTATATACACATAAATACCCTGTACTTCATTCTAGCTCATGGGCGTCTCCATATAAACAAAGGGGTTGGATGGGCTTGCCTGGGGGCCATATTATGGCTTTCCCCCCTCCTGGAAAAATTTCTACGGACACCTCTGTTCTAGCTTCTGTAATAATCGCAAATTTGTTTTCAAAGGCCTAATTCTAGTATAACATAGGCTCTGAGGGAGCAGACATTATTGCCTTTTTTAAGGTTGCCACTGATTATCCAGAATTATCTTTAACCATTTGAGTACCAGAGAGCGTAATCCAATGCCTTGCAAAACAAAGCATTGCATGTTCCTCTGGCACTCAAGGGGGTTAATCCTTTGAGTGCCAGAGGGGTACACAACACATTGCAAAGCAATGCGTTGTGTACCCCTCTGGCATTCAAAGAGTTAAGTGAGCTGCAATAAGATATCGGCCTAACCTAATACAAGAGAGGTGGGCGCTAATCACATCAATTAACAAGATATTAGTACTATTTCTCAATGCAAAAAGCATAAAAAAAATGCTCAGAACAGGGCAATTTACACATGTTAAATAGTATGTTTAGGATTATATTTTAGGGATGTAACAAATTAATGTGTTTTTATATATGCTAGCTGTAAGTATATGATATTTAAAGTTATATTAACCTATTTCATTTTGGGGATTAGTGTTCCTTTAACCATTTTAGTGCTACAGAGTTAACTGTTTGCTTTGCAATGATGACAAAAGGGCCTTATGTATAAAATCAAGTTGTAGCAATACTGGGGCAAACCAACTGCAATGTAGGGGAGAAAGAAACATTTCCAAAATTCCTATTAAAGGGTTACTAAAGTTTCATAAGACATGCAGCTTAGATTGTTCTTTACAGTTAAAGCTGAACTATCACCCTATATTAAGTCCCCCTCAATAATTAGGCATATGGCGATTAGGTTCTTAACAGCGCTATTATCTCGTACAAGTACCTAGTTCTGAAGTAATCCTCCTTCTTCTGAGACCAGCGACCAGGATTGCACGTAGACATATTGGCTTAGAGACATCTGTGCGCCTGTGCTGTCAGTCCCGGTCTCCTCTAGGAGGCATTGCACTGTACCTTAAGGTACCAGAAGGGACTGACAGCACAGGAGCACAGATGGCTCTACAGCAAGAAGCCTGGCCGTCAGTCTCAGAAAAAGGAGGATTACTTCAGAACTGGGTACTTTTGCCGTTTACCTAATTATTGGGGGGGGGACTTAATTTAGGGTGATCGTTCCTCTTTAATACTACAGATGTCCGATGGTGGCAATGTTCATAAGTGTCTAGTTACAGTTACAGTGCCCCTTCCACCCATTTTTCCGACCGTAAGCCACCTCCCCTCAGATCTGAAAACCGGTTATCGGACCAGACATATCACAATCTTCCCTCTGTTACTATAAGGAAAACTCTGCCCTCCTTGTAGAAGGAATGCATGTTTTTCCTGATACTGACTGAAGATCTTCCCTCTTTGTGATCTGCTGTCCGATGTGAGTCAGAGAAGACTGACTTCGGGAAAAGGGGCGGGAGGTGCAAACTTCATAATAGAATTACAGTGTAACTAGACAGTTATGATCAATGGCACCATCGGACATCAGTACTATTAACTATGAAGAACAATCTTAACTGTTATCTAATGAAATATTACTAATCCTTTACTTTAAGTGGGGCTTCTAACACCATGAAAGTAGTCTCCCACACACTGGTGGAGATACACTAAGGTTTGATAGAGAGGTGATAAACCTGTGATAAAGTAGAGATGACTTCTCCAGTGTTCTAAACCTCCAAGTCCTATATTATTATAAAGTGTCAATGCATTAAGATTTCTCCAACTTTAGAGATCTTAGTGCATTGGCTCCATAGAATAATATAGGAAATGGAGAAGTGATAGCACTGGAGAAATTGCCACCACATTATCACTTCTTTATCACACATTAGTACATAACACCCACTGCGATGTAATACATCGGAGGCCTCCCCAGCATTCAATTAGTTGATAAACCCCATTTAGATTAATGTGAATTTTTTTACAAAAGGCCCATAGTGCATATTCTGGTATAAAACCAAGGCTATAGACTTTCTAAAGGCTGAAAGCACCCTTTTTAATTTCAGACACTTCCAGATGTTTAGTAGGAACTTTACACAGAAATTCCACAATGAGCATAAGAGATGAAATGATAAACTGGGTTGAAAGTGGTAGCCAACCAGGAATAGGACAGCTCAAAAGGAAAGAATCCATAGACAACAGGTTTACATGCCAATTCAATTTAAAGGGAAACGCTCACAAATAAACAACTTGGATTAAACAAGTACAATATATTGTAGCTTATACACCATACGCTGGTCATAAGTCATCAAGAAAAAAGGACCAATTCTGGCGCAAACCAGCTGTTCATAAGGTAGAAAAAAAAAATAAAACTAGTTTAAATAGAGATTTTTTTTTTTTACTTGATTGTATAGAGGGGAGATTCAGTAAATGGTTATAAAGAGGTGATAAAGTGGAGATGACTTCTCCAGTTTATCACTTCTCCAATTCCTATATTATTCTATGGAGCCTACACACTAAGATTTCTTCAGCTTTGGAGATATAGTGCATAGGCTCAATAGAATAGGAGAAGTGATAAAATGGAAAAATCATCTCTACTTTATCACCTCTATATCACCGCTTAGTGAATCTCCCCCAAGGTGTTTTGATGGATCGGGCGGTCATTAAGGGGTTAAGCTATTTAATTTTTTGGTGTTAGTGTTCTCTTAAACCCTTAGTGACAGCCGCCGTGACAGCCACGTGCGTACGCGGCTGTCACCTTAACGCCCGTCTAACTTTTTTTTTTTCTCTTCTAAAAGATTCCGGAGTCCCCGAACGAAGTGCAGCCGCATGGAGACCCGGACTGCCGGGACTTACCAGGTACGTCCTCTGTCACTAAGTACCTGGTAAATCAATTGTCGCAATGGGGTTAAATCAATGAAAATTTGCTGAATTTTAATTGTAATCCTATGGTACAGTTAATTTGCTACTGAAATGTACCTCTAGCTCTGCACTGTGTGAAGCATTCTCCATAGACCCTCTGCTTTAGGCTTGAAAACTACACAGAGCATCTACAGAGGCTGGCGGCAGCCCTCAAAGTTTGTGGGTCAGCATTTTTCCCTTCACCTTTTAAGGGCTGATAGGGGCTATTCTGGGGTTGTAGCGCTTTGCCATTCTAGGATTTTACTTAGTGTACTCTGACAGGATTTAGTAAAACATGACAACTGCCCTTTAACAGAGGTAAAAAAATGACCTCTCCTGCAAAGTAAACAAATCTGACACTCATGTCTCCTTAGACTGTAACCAACCTATTTTACTCTCAGAAATTATAATATATGAGAGTGCACATACTGAACTGAGAGTGTACTATACTGAAGTCTCAGGTTTCACTTGTTTAGCTTATCTTCCCTGATAGCCACAGGGGTACCAAGTTCCTGGGCACTAAAAGAACAGATTTTTGTTGGCTGTGCATTTCAGTCCCAATTTATTTATTAAGTTTTCTTCTTCTGGAAAAAACTCTCAAAAACATGAGCCCTCCTTAACTCTTTTGAGTGCCAGGGAGGTATCCAATGCACTGCAGTCCATCGAAACCAATGTACTTGATACATCTCTGGCACTCAAACAGTTAAAGTTCCAAGCAATCCCCCTTATCTCTTGAAGCAGAAGACAACTACAAAATAAAAACATCCTCACTTGCATTTAATAAAGCCAAGTTGTTTATTTGTGTACATTTCGGTTTACAAGTAGTTAAAACAATGGTCTTATTAAGTAAATTCCTCAGTAAAGACTGTTTGCAGATGTCAGAACACACACATTGGGAACAAAGTATGAAGATGTCCCAGCTGCAAAACTAGAAAATAACAATAGCATCATATTTATGTTATAAATCAACAATGTTAATATTAATTTATGATATGTTTCTATGTTTGCTGCTAGAAGATCTCAACACAAATAGTCCCCATAATTACTGCTAACACACAATACCAGTGACTGTCCTTGTTAGTCCTTGGGACCCACCAACATTTTATGTTTTCAGGATGGCCCTGGTTGATCACAAGTGGGTAATCAGTCAGTCATTTTGCTTGCACTACTGCTTAAATCAAGCATATCCATAAAACTTAACATGTTGGTGTATCTCAAGGACCAGATCCGGTACACCCATTCCAAATGAGCTTCAGTCACTTTATGAAATAAATCACATAATTTGGACACTCTGACCACCGACTTTAGCAGATCCCCGGAAACTAGGAACATGAAGGTTCCCAGGTATTGTCACAGAGCTAAACTAGTATTCCTCTTTGTCAAATTTCAGAATGATTGACCCTTACCACTAGTTTATTATTTATTGACATTTACGTTATATGCATTATCTATGCAAATGAAGCAAAAAGATACTTGAATTGTGTACCTGATGATGTTAGTAGCCGCACAGCCGCGCACCGTATGGTGCAGAAGACACTCCCACAGCCTCAGCTCCTTTCACTTGCCCCAGCATCCTCCGATGACGGAGGCGTTCTGTTAGTAAGCTGGAGAGAGATCTCATTGGCAGAGATCGATATCTAGCCAATGAGATCTCTCTCCAGCTTACTAACAGAACGCCTCCGTCATCGGAGGATGCTGGGGCAAGTGAAAGGAGCTGAGGCTGTGGGAGTGTCTTCTGCACCATACGGTGCGCGGCTGTGCGGCTACTAACGTCATCAGGTACACAATTCAAGTATCTTTTTGCTTCATTTAAACAGATTTGTAGGCAAAAAGAAACACTGCAATGTACAGAGGGGACACAAAGGAAGGGATACAATAATGATAATGAGGAGGTGAAAGTTCCCCTTTAATCTCCATTTAAATGTTAGCTAGGTCTCCAATGCATTGCACCCCTAGCATCCAAGGGGTTAAAAAGCTTCATTTAAATCAATGGGGATTTGAAGAATTTTTATTTTCTCGTGTTGAATTTAGTATTCCCCAGATATACTCTCTACACGTAAATACCAATATGTATATAGAGGTGGTTACACAATTACCACTAAACTAGTATAGTGCAAGGGTATACATGGTCTAATCTCTAGTACTGCTGCTGGAATGGAATTGAAAGTTACTTTTAAAGGAGCAGTAAACTTTTTTTTATGAAAACACATTTTATAGATCTGTTCCTGCTGAATAAAACAAGGGTACTCCCACTGCTGTCAGTCTAGATGTTCTTTTCAAAATGTATAGTAGTTCAAATAATCATGAAGTGAATTTACTGTGTTTACTTCCTGAAAGTTCTGACAGGAAGTGACAGGCAGTTTCTATCACATTCTATGGAGAACTGTATATCACTGACTTCCTTGAATTTCCTCTCCATTAGAATGTAACAGGAAAAACTAATTACAATTTGACCACTAGAAGGCACTGCTAATGTAAAAAAAACATGGGTTTAAACTGTAATAACTCTGGAAATATGAATCTCTTGGCAGTGGGAGTACCCTTATTTTACTCAGTAGGAAAATCAATACAATATATATTTTTTCATGAAAAAAAGTTTACGGCTCCTTTAATGTTCATTTTAACCCTTTAAGTGCCAGAGGGGTATGCAACGCATTGCTTTGCAATGCATTGCGTACTCTACTGGCACTCAAAGGGTTAATAATCTGAGTGCCAGAGAGGAGTCCATCTCATTGCAATGCTTTGGATACCGCTCTGACACTCAAAGGCTTTACTGAGTGGGTGCTTCTCCAAACTAACATGTCAAATGAAATGATATGAGATGTATATATAAATCAGTGGCAGCTTGAAGTCCAGTACAACACACACAATATATATATTTCTAAACGTATCAGGATTTACTATAATTGCATTTAATTCTTCAATGCTTAGGTTTTAAGTTTTAGTAAAGACACTTCTGCTCCTTGAATGCTAGACAAGATTTCAATGCATTGCCGCACAAGGCAATGGAGATTTCTCTAGCATCCAAGGGGTTAAACATCTAAGCAATCTATACAGCGGATATACCAATAATTTGAAAGTGACCTGCAATATACATTTTGGATAGACAAATATGTGCATTGTTTTTAAATCTGTAAATATAAATTTGTAGATATATATATATACTTTTTTTAATGAAAGTAAATTATTGATTATACAAAACATTTTATCTCAAAAATATACATTTAAAGTGTTTACAATTGTGTTTTTTTTTGTTTTTTTTTTTAGTCCACCCCATATTTAAATTCCCGTTATCCGAGAATATAAAAAATGAGATGGAGTATGTTGGGGGAGGGATAGATTTACAAGGGGGGAAGGGGGTGCTTAAAATTCACAGTAACTTATGTAATAAAAAACAACAAACATCTTATAGAGTAACATTTATCTTAAACATTTAAATATAATCTTTTTATATAATGTAGTAAAATATAGCTTTAAGAAGAGTAACGTTTCTTGTCTTCTTTGAAGACATTGAAAGATTTTTTTTTTTTTTTTTTTTAACTGTATGCTTTTTTTAAAACAAAGAATATGCTTGTAAAATACATTCAGCTGCACTTTAGGCAAAGAGCATGATTGTCCAACACACACAGGTAGCTTATATATTAACCCTACAGCTGCCAGGAGCATCAGCAAGGTGATGGCTTACCAGCCCTTCTGGCAGCAAAAAAGTTAATTCTGTTGCTTTGTTAACACTGAGCACATGCTGAGAAGAAAACCGCAGGCAGTGGTAATTAAACACTTATTTAATCACTTAGATGTTAGAAAGGTCTTGAATGAATTGCTTTGCGTCCAAGGGGTTAACCCTTTGAGTCCGTACCCCTCTGGCACTCAAAAGGTTTTAAAAGGATACTAATACTAAAATAATTCATGTTGCATTCACAAATATAATGTAAAAGTTCTCATTCCTTTATTGGACTAACATTACATTTTCTGAAGAAAAGCTTACGAGAGCTATTCTCCCTTCTTCACGTCTAAAGCATACTGAAAATAAGAGCAGGACAAAGCAGGTCTTTGTCCTGCTCTTATTGCCATTTGCTTTAGACTTGAGGAAGGGAGAATCGGGAATACTCATTCTTTTGACATACACACACATTATATTCTGTTAATATTCTTTTACACTCTGTGGAGTTGTATTTTAGTACTTGTTTCCTTTAAACCCCCTCTTCACTATACTGTAAAGCAATCGGTCCTCTCTGGGAAAGGAATTTGTATACCTGTTTTCAAAGAGATGAACAGACTGCTTTATAGCCTGACGTATAAGAGCACTTGGTTCAGTGTATATTTCTTTGAGAGCTACTCAGCTGGTCTTGATCACATGTTAACGTCCATAAATCCCTGTTAACGTCCATAAATTAGTACAGTACAATAAATCACTATTGTGCTTCTTAATGGTTCAGTAATGTGATATTATGGGAGTATGTGGAGTAATTCAAGTACATTCCCACAGCTGGGAGAAGTTTCAGTCAAATGTTATTACAGCTCACATTTATATGACATTTCAGATTATGAAAAATACCACCACTAGGTAGTGCTGTTGCAATTGCTCTAAGTAAAAAAATATAGTTAGACAACTGTTAAAAGACAGCAAAAGTAAAATGAATTTTGTTGTCTGCTGAGTTGTAATAACTTTTGAACAAAGGGTCTCAAAGCAGTGGAAGTACTCAGTGGGAAAAGTACTACAACATGTGTTATTTTTTTTTAATAATGAGTCGTTGGTATACCTCTAAAGTCATATTATAGAGTGAGCATTCAAGAAGCATTATAAGGACTGAAAGCAATGCCTTCCAATATGCTCTGCATAGTTAATTCATATTATATCTGCAAACCACCTTCACTTTTTCTGAAGGCAGTAAATATACAACCGCTTTTAGATACTCGGGGCTTAGTCTCTGAATTAGTAAGATTAATTTACCATTAATTCATCAATGTGCAATATGGAGTCATGGCAGTCTTAGGCCTAACCCCTTAATGCAAGTTAAATCTATGTTAAGCCACAACAGACCTTGATGAATCTTTTCCAGTGACACTTTTATCAGGTCACTCTGAAGGCAGCATTTGTCTGCACAACAGTAACAGGAAGATCCCTTTCAAAATCCATCCTGTGGAACAGCTCAAGGACAAGCTCCCACACTATAATACACATATTGACTCTGTGACAAAATATGCCTTTTTTTTTCTATTTCACCTAATCTTCAACTCTTCCTTTTATCAATGCGATTTCGTACATTTCTAAAAATTATACGCAGGGTAAATGGGTAACGATGCTCTATTTATGCATTTAGTGCCAACTGTATTTTAGTTAATGCACTCAAGGACTCATTGCTGAAAAAGGTCCCATTGCATCCACATAGAAGCAAATAGAAATACATGCAGCTTTTGATGACTTGGGACAATTAAATAGCATAACTACTTTTTATTTTTGTAAGTAATGCTAACTATTTTAGAGGCAAAATTCCTATTTATTGTTAATAAAAATATGATGAACACAGTCAAACTTCTATTTGGGTTGTGCTGTGCTTTTTAAGTGCAATTCTTAAATTTGCCTTGTACTCTGGACTTTTACTCAGGATTTATGAATTAGCCTAGTGCATAAACCCCCACTGAATACAAAGAAGGAATAAACTACTGATCTGTGTTTATTATCCTCAATTCACAATGGTTCTTCCATTACTCTATGGTACGCGCTGGTACGTGTGTAGATTTACTCTTTCATGTAAAAGGGAATACTTGCTGTTCTTTCAGACTGTGACACTGGGAAACTAGTCACATGGCGGCTTGTGCTTCTTAGTAGAGCTGAGCCTTACGACTAAGCAAGAAAAAAATATTCAGCCAAATTTAAGAAGTTAAACAAGGAGCATTTCTGAGTCAATCCAACTGCACCATAAGGGACAATTATAAATTATTCAGTGGGAATTAGGGGGATTTTTCTTTGTCCCTTATGATGCAGCTGGTTTGGCCAGAACCGGTCCTCTTTAGCTGACTGACCATTGTCCTACATATAGGGCTGTATGTTCAAGAGAAAAGTGGAGGAGTTCTGGGTCAAACCATCACCACTAAATGGGGAAAACTAAAATCCCCATTGATTTAAATGGGCATTTTAACCCCTTGTATGTGTTGGAGACCTATCTAGCATTCAAGGGGTTAAAACACCAATTTAAATCAATGAGACTTTTTGGAATTTTTTTTCCCTATAGTGCCAATGGTTTGCCTCAGAACATAGGCCTTTGTTTTTTGTTATAGTGAAAAACCTGTAACAATTAACAACAAACCAAAACCAATAACGTTTCACAACAACCCTGGTGATCAAGATGCAGCAAAGCGAGAATGATTCTTTCAAAGAAAGATACCTTGACACGAGTGTGTGGACGCTGCAGTATTAATCCTTTGAGTGCCAAAGGGGTGAGCAATGAACTGCACACCGGGCACTCCAGTAGGTTTACTCCCTGAGAGGCAGAGGGACCAGCAGCAAACTGTATTTAATCCTTTGCATGTCAGAAGGTGGTAAGCAACCCACTGCACCACAATATGTTGCTCACACCTCTGGCACTCAAAAGGTTAAAGGCAATATACTGTTTCTCACAGTAAGGCTGCCTCAACTTACAGGATGAACTCTGCGGAATTTGTCAAATTTCTCAGCTAAGTGCCACAGAAATATATAACCTGCCAACTATCTTCTAGGTCACACAGTGAAATAAAGTGCCAGCAAGCTCTCCTGATCTTCCTCTATTAGATAACTAGTGGGAAGAAATGGAGGCTGGCGCACTGAGCAGAACTGAGGCAATTCCAGACAAACAAACCACCATAGAAAAAACCCTGATTGATTTAAATGGGGCTTTTAATCTCTTGAATGCTAGAGAGGACTCCAATGCATTGCTTGACCTCTCTAGCATTCAACAGGTTTAAAGCCCCATTTAACTTTCTGAGTGCCAGAGATGTATCGAATACATTGGAAAGCAATGTGTTGGATTTGCCCCAATTATGCAGTTGGTTTGCTCTAGATTGCTCCAGTTCTCTGCTGTTATTTTAACCCTTTGTGTGCGAGAGGGATACGCAATGCATTGCGTACCCCTCTGGCACTCAAAGGGTTAAATTTGTTCTATTCTTTTAAGTGTCAGACCTCATGTTTATTTTTCTCCCACTTTGGTTAATGGATAGTTGTGAGAGAACTATAGGGCACATTTATCAATATTCCTAATCAAAGCAACATTTGAATTTTGTTAATATTCATAAAGTAATTTGTGAATATGTAAGGCATTTTATTTTAGGAATATTTATTGTTACATTGCACTTAAGATAACTTAAGAAAATTGGACTCCAAATTCTTTAAGAAATACGAATTTAGCAAACTCTTGAAACTGGGAATAATTTTGAAAAAGTCAGGAAACTGTAAAAAAAAAAAAAAAAAAAAAAGCAATTGATTAAAAGAAATAAAAAGTGGATTGATTTGCAAATGTTGATAAATGTGCACCTATCTGTTTAATAAATGTTTTTTTTTGTGATATATATATATATATATATATATATATATATATATATATATATATATATGTATGTCAGTTTTATCCCTTATACAGTATATCACTATCAGTGATTTGGCTACTGAACCACTGATATTTTACATATCACGTATATCAGGGTTAGGCAACTCCAATCCTCAAGAGCCGCTAACAGTGCCGTACTTTCAGGATATGTCTGCTTGAGTACAGATTAATCAGTCAGTGGCTCAATCACTTTAATTCAGTGGTTCTCAAAGCTTTTGTTGTTTTGGAACCCTTTAGCTTCAAATTAATTCCCCCTGTAACACAAATAATTAAACTTGATCATCCAGTGGATGGTACAGATTTCCCCTCTAGCCTCCAGCAGGGTAAATACAGTGTGTACGTCAAAAGTATATGGTATCAGTAACTTAACATTACATGTTAAGCTAAGATATATAAGGTAACTGTATATGATGTATTTTTTCTTTAAAGGAGGGTAGATTGCAATGCTTATTACAAGATGGCACACATCCATCTGCTACGCATCCATTGGTAGTCAAAGAACCACAAATAAACTAACAGCTAGCTACCCTAGTCTAGTTCCACTGTCCACCATTACTTACAATTGCACTTCTTCGGGGAACCCTGTGGAGCCAAAGACCAGAGTTTTTAGAACCACTGCTTTAATTGATCCACCTGTAATCAGGCAGAGAGATCCTGAAAACATGCATGTTGGAGACAAAGACAAAATTTGTACTGGGCTTTTCTCACACACTGGTAGCTAGGAAATAATTGGCAGGTTTTTCTTCTAAAAATTCTACCAAAACTCCTTTGTTACAAAAAATAATATGTTATCAAAATATTTTTTTCACCAACATTCCAGGTTCTTTTTATACATTCAATTGATCCTTCCTACAGGTAGTTTTTATTACCCACACACAGACCACTTAACCCCTTGAGTGCCAGATGGGTATACAACTCATTGGTCCACAATGTGTTGTATGCCCCTTTGGTACTTAATGGGTTAACATCCTCTGAGATGGCAACTGCAATGTATTGCACTGCAAAAAAATATTGCAGCCACCTCTGGTAAAAGGACCAGAGCATTTCAGATCCTCTCATCCCTTAAAATAAACATCTATAGATTTTTTTTCCTTTTTTTTTTTTTTTTACAGTTATTTTGTATAGCTACAATAAAAAACGGAGGAGGATTTGGAAAGCGCCTCTCACCAACAGACACTTGGAGAGGAAAGTGTTTTTCCAAGTGCAGCAAGCAGACATTAAACAAAGCTGTATCTATGCAGCCCTGTCTCTACAGTCACATTAAGACATAAAGCGTTGCTCATATTGGATGTGATTTGAAAGTAGGCAGATGTGCAGGGAGAAAGGACTTAGGGCAATATTGGTCCATTGCACATAAAGAAAGATTGCTAAGGCATAGAGCTAGACAGATCAAAACAATGCAGCACAAGGCACTGCAGTTGCATATAGAATATGGAAACAACAGTAACGAAACATTACAGAAAGTGCTGCTTTATAGTGGCTATATATTTACACTGTATTAGGGCGTCCATAGTATCTTTGCATCCATGATGTACAACCCATGGCTCTCCAGCTATTTTTGGCATCCAACTCCCATGATCCTCAGCCACCTTCTGTAGCATTACCAAAAGGGCAAATTGGCAGAGGATGTAGATCTGTGAGTGGGGTGTCAGGCAGATACAGATCAGCTTGGTATGATGGGTACTGTAGTACAACACCGACAGCTGAAGAGCTACAGTGTGTTCACTTTGGATTATAAAGCACAGAGAGAGTGTGCTGAATCAAGATCAGCTGAGGATGATGGGAAACATGACATTTTAAGCCACTGCTCAGCCATGGGCAAAGTATGACATAGCAGGGCCCCCTAACTACTTGAAAGGTAGACCTATCTCCATTGAGACCTCTCTAGCATTCAGAGGGTTACATAAGAAGTACATCTCTTTTGCCCATCTACTAAATAGGAGTACTCAAGCTTTTGGTAGCTTCACACAAGTTTCAGCTATTAAGTGGAACATTGTATACCCACAGGCAATGCTTACACCTATAGTAGTCTGAGAAATACTGAGTTTTAATACTGAGCTCTCAGTACTTGCTAACACATTAAGCAGACTGTGTTGTGTACTCCAGATCAGAGGTGGGAGTGAAACCCAGAGTTCCAAAGCATGAGGCTGGTGTACTAGGAAATGGATCAATTGTGGTACAAAGCAACTGCACCACAGGGAACAAATAAAAATGTTTTTTTTTTATTTTTAACACCTTGAATGCCACAAAGGTCTCTAAGGCATTACAACGCATGTCGGAAACACCTCTACAATTCAAAGAGTTAAAATGCCCATGAATTAAGGGGAATCTGTATTTGTACCCTATGATGCAGTTGGTTTGCTTCTTTGTACATTAGCCTCTGTATTATTGGAGAGGCAGAGTTCCCCCTATACTGTGGACGGTGCTATCAGGGGGCCTGGGCAGCTGCCTAGTTTGCCCTTTTAATAAAATGGCTGTGATGCCAGTTGTAGTCCAACGACAGCTGGAAAACGTCAGGTTCCCCACAATGATCTTACACATATCTTTATCACATCCAGGTTCTCACCTCTATTTTTTTTCTTCCTTTTGCATTGCAAAATGCCATGGAGCCCAAATACAGGGTGAATAGGATAAAAGCAGCATTGTACAAACTGGCATACACTTCACATTTAGAGCCAAGGAACCCATGTTGCAGATCTGCACACTGCATAATTAGTAGTATTACCACTCTTTGGCATGACATGATTTGGACAGACCTAAAGACTGCATTCACCCAGAAAAAAATGTGATGTTACACTGAGATCTCTTTTCCCTTTTAGAAAGGAACCAAATAAATCCTTCCAGCTTTAGAGAGCTAATGTCAACAAACAGTGACTTTGAACCTCTGCCCTTCACGTTGCTCTTCAGTTCTCCTGCAGCTTGGGCTAGGCAGTGCTGTTGCTAGAACAGGGGGTGCTTTGTGTGCTGCCAATGCTGTGTGCTGCGCTGCTGTTTTCTGAAGCTGGTGGAGTTGTGGGGACCTGTTGCCTTCCTGCTGTTTCACCTGAAAAAGGAAAAATCAAAATATTGCTTATTAGTTTTCACATGCTGTTCTGCAATGAATGAACCCAGAAATGAATCCAACAACAGGCCATTTAGAGACGGTGGGGAAGCAAACCACTGGGCATTTAATATTTTTATCAAATATGTGAACGATAACAAACAGGTCAGTGACCCTGTATTTTTTTTTTTTATCAGTGACCCTGGTTCCTTTTATCAGCAACTATGTACATTTGTAGCACTCTGTCCATGAAGAATAAAGTGACCTGGTACATTTCTATTAACCCTTTGAATGCCAGAGGGATACGCAGAGAGGTATCCAATGCATACCCCTCTGGCACTCAAAAAGTTAAAGGGATAGTAATACTTTGTTGTAAAAATGTCTAATATTTTAGATATTAACAATAGAAGTAGAATAACCTAACTCCCATCTCTCAAACCTTTATAGTTTGAGAGATTGCAGCATTTTAAGTTCCCCCTTCCTCCCCGTTCTCATATGTCATTGCTCTAGAGGCAGATCCTGGCCCCTGGGACTAGCGGACGCTCTTCAGCAGAGACGAGACAGCACTACGTAAAATGAAATAATTAATTGGAACGGGCTATAAAGTGTGCTTGCAAACCAGGCACACTTTGTAGACATTCCAATGAATTATTTAATGTTACGTAGCGCTATCCCGGCTCTGCTGAAGAGCCTCTGCTAGTCCCAGGGGCCAGAATCTGCCTCTGTCAGCTAGAGCACTGACATATGAGAAAGGGGAGGAAGGGGGAACTTTAAATGCTACAATCTCTCAAACTATAAAGGTTTGAGAGATGGGATTTAGGTTATTCTACTTGTTAATATCTAAAATATTAGACATTTTTAGAACAAAGTATTACTATCCCTTTAAGAAAACCACCAACGCATACCCCTCTGGCACTCAAATGGTTAAGCAAACCACCCCTGACAAACAGGCACCTACTCCCATTTGCAGATAAATATTTGGCTAGGGAAAGATTCATCAAGTCATTCTAAGATGAACTAGAAAAATTCTGGACCAAACCATTTGGCACAATCACAAATATATTTGATTTCAATGGGGCTTTTAAAACAGTTTGTATGTGTTCCCCTGTGATGTAGCTGGTTTACTCCAGAATAACTCCAGTTTTCTTTTATAAAAATGTTCCATAGTTCTTTTTGCCTTCCAGACCCAAAAGGCTGTGAAAAAAAGGCATAAATAGTAATTACAGGGCCCTGGTGCAAACATTTTGGTCCCCTATCACAAAAAAAATTCCCCCAGGAACATAACTAGATCCTGTTGAGTCCTGGGGTTGATAGCCCCCTTGAACACCGGGCCCTGTCACAACTGCACCCACAGCTTCTCCTGTAGTTATGCCCCTGTATATCTAGGCAACTATACATGGCTATCTAACCCAGCGTGGGCAAGCTAAGGCCCTCCAGCTAGGACTAAAATTTCCATGATCCCTGGACAGATATGATGATGGGAGTTGTAGTCCTCTCAACAGCTGGGAGGCATGAGCTTGCCTCCTAAGTCATATTTGCTTACAAAAGAATAAGTGCAATGCATTCAGCAATGGAGAAACTGACAATAAAACAACCTGTGAAATGAAAAAAAGAAAGGGTTCTCATCTCTGAACAGTTATCTCCTTGAGTGCCAGAGGTGTGTGCAATGCATTACATACCCTTCTGGGACTCAAAATGTTAAGTTTTTACCTATTTTCTTTTTAATAAGTTGTTTTTCACAGTTAAAATAACAGTAAATATAATGATAAAAAAAACATAATTCAGAGATTTTCCTGCAAGGATACACTCACTGCTGGGAGACATTTCCATTGAAAGCCATACCTCCCAAGTGTCCCTCTTTAGGAGGGACAGTCCCTCTTTTTGACCCAAATCCCTCTGTCCCTCTTTCCCACCCTGATGTCCCTCTTTTTAGGAAACCAGATTGAGTAGTGTTTATATAAAAGGTATCACGTTGCTCCACGGCAATAAAACTCACATTTTTGTTTGTTTAAACATCAGTATATATGTTTATAAATTAGTCTGTGTACATAAAATACTTTGGTCTTGTTAGAAGTAATTTATTAAGTTACACAAGGTGGTGTCAATAAGTCGTGAAATAGGCTAAAAATTCTCACTAATGCCCCTCCCACCAGCCACACCTCCAGCCACTCCCCATAAAACACAAGTGTCCCTCTTTGGCAATTTGAAATGTTGGGAGGTATGTTGAAAGCTAATACACCACAAGCTGTTCTCTCAAGCTACAGTTCTTAGTAGAATGTGATGGTAAAAGCGTCATCACTTTATACCAGTATTTCTCAATGTTAATCCTCGGGGCACACCAGCAGAGAAGGTTTTCAGGTTGATCCTGCCTAATCACAGGTGAGTAATTAGTGGCTCAGTCATTGTGACTGATTCACCTGTGATTAATTAGGGATATCTTGAAAACATGAACTGTTGGTTTGCCCCGAGGACTGGAGCTGAGAATCACTGCTTTATACCCTTGTTTTTCTCATATCTATATCTATCTATATATCCTATATAATAATTTGCTAGGATGTTTGTCACGATGCAGTCATGTGCAGTAGAGATTGCCCACGTTCAGGCAGTCTCTACTGCACATGATTGCATCGCGTGAGTGAGGCGATGCAGGACTACATCGCATGGAGCAGTGAGGCAGCGGCCTCTTAACCCTTGAGTGTCAGAGGGGTATGAAGTGCATTGCAAAGCAATGCGCTGTGTACCCCTCTGGCACTCAAAGGGTTGACATTACCCGGACCTTGGCCCATGTACACGGGCTTTTAAACTAGTGCGTGTGTGTGTATATATATATATATATATATATATATATAGTTTGTTTTCTGTAACACATTAACACCCTTATTAACCCTCACAATGCTGGAGGAGTGTGCAACTGTTTGCAGAGCAGTGATCTGGGGCTCAGAGGGTTAAAACATTGATCAATTGCTTTGCTGCGTATCTGATGTCAGTCATCACTCCTTCAGCAACGCTGGTGTTTACAATTTTGTTTTGGCATGTCCTAATGCAATTTTCAATTTGCATAAAAACATATTTGTTCCTAACAAAATTTTGATGTTGTTCCAGGTTTTCAAAAATTCATGAAACAACATTTGCCTTTATGCCACTTGGAAAAGTAAATATGAATGCTTCAGTAATATTACTGCATGTTGAAACCTCACTTCAGACCTGGGTTTTATCAAGCTGTATATTGGAGACAGAAATGTCAAAACAGTTTGCTTAGTTCACACTTAAAGGAAAACTAATGCTAAAATACAATATGAAAGAGCATGCTGTAACTTTGGCACATATGCAAATTAAAGTTTCCATTCCTGATACAACTTAAGGTTTTATACTTAATGTTTATGATAGGCTGGGGAAGAAATTTCCTTTGCACTCCTCACTTTCTGCTGAGTTTTACTTAGTAGAGTACAGCTTCTTGACCAGGAAGTGAAGTGAAGTGTGTAAAGGAAAATGAGTTCCCCTGTCCTACAAAAAAGTGGCACACATAATTTCATATCACGAGATCATCAAGATATGGAAACGATTATATGCAGACCCTGTGAATGTGACAACAAATTGTCATAGGCACTTACATTTCCACCATATATAAAGACTTCACTGGAAAAGCCACTAGTTTACTTGTATTGGCGATCTTGCAGAACTAGAGGACTTTTTTCATCATCTGGCTGAAGATAATGAAAGTCGTAGTCCAACAATATAGAGAACCCCAGCTTGCCATTTCCTCCATTAAACCTCAGTTGCGGATGGACATTTACATCTCTATCTCTATCATACATTGGGTTAAGATGATCATAGGAACTCTCTAGATCTGTCCTGGAGGACTTCAGCTTCCTCACTTAATTAAATGGTCTCCAGGGACAGAGTGTTATTCTCTTGGTGAGTTCTCTGGTAAACACACCCATGCCCTCCTCCCACCCACTCTCCATCCATTCCCAGCAAACTCCAACTTTTATGCTTCTAATCCCACCCACTCCTATTGAGTGCTTCCCATATTATGATGTGATTCACACCATTTGGACAGTCCCACTCCTATATATTTCTCCGCTGGATGGGGACGACAAGGTTACCAGATATGAATATAGTGCTAGAAAATGCTTTTGGTCTTATTCCTGTTCTGTGCTTCCACAAGCAACTCCATAAAAAAACTAATGCTTCCTAATACTAACCCCCTGTACATACCTTACTATGGTTAGAAAATCATAATGGCGCTTATTCATTTTGATCTTGTGACTAGTGCCCGATTTCCCAATAGGCAGAGTTCCAAATTTTGAGGGGCTCCTCAGCTGTGCTGGCCACACACACATTGTAAATTGTGGGTGTGGCCAGAGCAATTTCATGGTCCCTGTTCCAGTTTTATTCCCATTTGCAGGCTATTATTTAACCCCTTGGGTGCTAGCGAGATCTCCAATGCATTGCTGAGCAATGCTTTGGAGATCTCTATAGAAGCAAAGGGAATAAAGTTTCGTTGTTCTTGGCCATGGGTATTTTCTGTACCAGAAAGCAGTGGATGGAACAAGGAGCAGAAGTGGGGTGTGTGACCATGTGAGTAGTTGTCATGGGCAGAGCTAATGGTGCCCAGGAGTGCACCATTATCTGGTCCACTCCTGCCTTTGCCTTCGATCAGTACTAGAGACAGACAATACAATTCCTGGGAGGTTTTTTCCCCAAACTGAAGCAGGAGTTGTGTATGAACCTACTTAACCTTTTAAGTATAAGATGGGTGTGCAACAAATTGCAAAGCCACACATTTCATACGCCTCTAGTCCTTAAAGGAATAAGGTAGTCGTGTGCTGAGCAAAGCCTGAGGTCCTGCTAACAACTATCATGTCCCCTTCTAGGACTGACTGAAGATGTCATCTCTTAAATTCTTATCAAACTGCAAAGTTTATAGTTAGCTGTGTAAAAAAAAATAATAATAATAATCAAGGCTATTTTTGTACAGTAAAAAGGGACCAATGCTAAATAACACATTTTTTTAGTTTTGGCGAAAAGTACCATAAAGAATATCCTTTTTTATTTTGGAGAAAAGAGGTGCTGGTACAGCGTACTGACTGTGTACCTCCCCATACCCATCTCAGGAAATAAGAAAAAAAATAATACAAGTAGTTTAACCCTTTGAGTGCCAGGAGCTGTACCACTATAGCACTCAGAGGGTTAAAACTATAATTTCTCCAATGTATACAAAGAGCTGAAATATCCCACCCCCTTCTACCACACAGCTTAAAAGGGGGGGCAATGCTGGGCCATTGTTAAGGCCTGAAACCTAAAACGCTACAAACCGCACTTTCCAAGGGAGTATAGAGTGTTTGTCTGACACATGTGGTCTGCATTAAATATGTACTCGCATGTATTTTTCCAAGAAAAACATACGCTGTTGTACACTCCTTCATCAGCTCAGTGAAAGAACGTGTATGTTTTACTTGAGTTCTTTTTTGAAAAACACTTTCACTACCCTCCTGTAGCATTCAGTTCCCCTGTTTAACTCTTTCAGTGTCCGAAGGGTAAACAACATACTGTAGAACAACCACATTGTACACCCATCTGGCACTCAAAAGGCTTTATGCACACAAGATAAATGTAGTATTTTGGAACAAACCAAGGCCCATATTTATAAAAGCAAAGTGGAATAATTCTGGTATAAACCAACTGCACTGTAGGGGACAAGTAAAAATTCCTGTTAAGTTAAATTGGACTTTTAACCCCTTGAATGCTAGATAGGTCTCCACTGTAATGAGAATGAACTAACTAGAGACCTGTCTAGAATTTAAGGGGTTAAAAACTCTACTCAAGTGAATGGAAATTTAGGAATGTTTATTTGTCCCCTATGGTGCAGTTTGTTTACTCCAGAATAACTCCAGTTTTATAAATATGGGCCTATGTGCCCCAAAGGGAACACATAAAACATCCCATTCATTTGAATGGGGGGTTAACCCTTTGAATGCTAGAGAAGTCTCCAAGTAGCAAAGCCCCATTTAAATAAAGTTGGAGGTTTTTTTTTTTATACCTCTGTGGTACAGCTGGTTTGCCACAGAATTATTCCCATTCTCCTCAGTACAGCTCCAACATCTTCCCACCTCTTTAGCACTTAAGGGGTTAAAATCTTATTTAAATCAGTAGGAGTTTGAGGAATTTGTGTCGCCTGTGGTGTATCTGGTTTGCCCAAGAATGACTTTTCTTAGCATATATGGCCCAAAGGGTTAAATCCTCTGAATAATAATTTGGCGGCGGAATTAAGCTAAAGAAGCTCTGTCTATCTGTGTTTATGGGAGATTTCCTCTAGTTCTGGAAGACAGTTGGGTAACCATTAGACCTGACAGTAGGACAGTGACTGAAGGATCATTGCTCTTCTCTTAAGATACACTGAAGGACCTGATTAGCCTCTAAATCCAGGAACCGCTACAAGTTTCATTCCCCTTTTCAAGGCCCCTGAAACATCTGTGCCAAATAAGCAGAATGTAGAGCTGGCTAAGATTATTTGCAAGAAGGTCTTATTACAAAATTACTGTCACCCATTATATAAACCAGGCAATTTCTAAAATGGCTCTAGACCCCCACAAATACAGTTACAGAAGACTATATAGTGAAAAAAACTAACAAGCTAACAGAGAGCAACACTGCAAGAATACATCTCATTATTTTGCTAAGCCAACCTCATCTCTCATTCTATCCCCTCCCGTGGAGGTGGACAAAGTTAGGAGCAAACCAAATGCATCACATGGGGAAATAAAAATATCAAAATTCCTATTGATTCAGATGGGGATTTTAACCTCTTAAATGCTAGAGAGGTCTCCATTATATTGTGAATTCTCCCTGATGGTACAGTTGGTTTGACCCAATATACCACCAGTTTTCTGTTGAACAAGAAAACCTAAATTGTTCACATTTCTCTCTCTTTACACTTTTTTCTATGCACAAACTCTCCTCTTGTCTGTCAATACAACCCCCCTTTTCTAATTTTTCACATCTGAGATACTTATATTGTTAGAATTAGGTAATGAATCAGGCAATGTACTGTCCTACCTATTTTGGGAACAGGACCATACAAAACTGATAGCCAATCATTTGATTCCAATTACTGTTTGATTGGCTGGAAGAGCTTGCCTTCTTTAGTTCTTAGATTAGGGATAGAGACTTACCAAACTGCAGCTGAGGTATTGATATAGAAAAAAAGATTTAAAAAAAAAACAAAAAAACAGCGCACAAGGGATCTAAGTGCAGAATTTATTAAATTCAGATAAAGAGCTCCAAAATAAAAAGTAATATAAAAGTATCTATATATAAATACAATATCAATAAAATCCACTGGTAATGTTAAAAAATGATCAGCATTAATGCTATCCAAAATTTATAATCCAATTTAATGGAAGGTATATATTGTAATGTGAGCGGATAAATAAATTGTTTATTGCTAATCAACAGTGTGACCGGAATATTACATGCAGTGAGATGAATATGGGCTAGAGGTAGCGTAACTGCTACAAAAGGGGTATCTGGGTATGAGTGCCTGATGGAGCACCGAGATATCCCAGCCCCCAATGTACAAAGCGCTTACAAGAAAGTATCTTTCAGACAACACGTCACAATTGTTACAGTCTGCTCACCAGATTCCCACTTGTATCAATAGCCCTTCAGAGCGAGGTTCAATCGCAATTCTCCGATCCCTGATCCAGCAGGTCTCCTGTCTGCGCTCTTCCAGATGTAATCATACGGCTCTGATCTCCTCGTAGGTGCTTGTTACTCCAATCCACAAGAGGGTATATATAGCACACATGATCTCAGATCCCGTGTAGTTCTTTATACAGGATACATATTGGAAGTAATCAATATCTACACATTTCAGGGTTCACACCACCCCTTCTCCCTACAGGATCTGAGATCGTGTGTGCTATATACCCGCTTGTGGATTGGAGTAACAAGCACCTATGAGGAGATCAGAGCCGTATTATTACATCTGGAGGAGCGCAGACAGGAGACCTGCTGGCAGTGATACTTAACAGTACTTTGGCAACAGCTAATGTATTTAGCGTAATACAGCAATAAGAAATGGGTACATTTGTAGGGTGTGGATCAGGAGGCCGAATGATAGTAGATAGGTTCTTCTATATGAATATTCTTCCTTCGATCTTCTCACTGATTTTAGGATATGTAAAGTGTCACAGAAAGTTAACATCTGTGCTCCTCAACCTAATATAGTAGTAGTAGACTCACTTTAACCAGTTTGACACTGGCGAGGTCTACTGTACATTGCTTTGTTATGCTATTCCTATGCACCCTTCTTCTGCATTTCTGCAATATCCTTTCTTATAAGAAAATCATCAATTGCATTAACCCTGGATTAACACATAACTTGTGTAGGATATCACAACACTTGATCTTTTTAAAGTGATCCAAAAAGTCTCTGAATTCCAAGAAACTCAACAAGATGCACTATGAGTTATCATACTAGAGAAAATACTTTGGACAAACTAAATGAAATCCATTATTCACACAGCTGTAATTATCTTATCAGCTGGAAAAATTGCAATCATTGCAAAATATTTCAGGATTTGCTAAGATTATTATGAGTAAACACTAGGTAATCAGTGGTGCTCAATTCCAGTCCAGATGATCCTCCCAGCAGTGTGGGGTTTAACCCTTTGAGTGCCAGAGTGGTACGGAATGCATTGCAAAGCAATGCATTCCGTACCCCTCTGGCACTCAAAGGGTTAATATCATCCTCATATGTGCACAAGTGGAACTGGCAGCAGCTCAGCTGGCTCTATCATTAGCACAGTTGGGTCTGTTATTAGCACAGTATGATCTGTTATTAGCAGAGTAAGATTTGTCAGCAGCTCAGATGGATCTGTAATCAGCACAGCTGAATTGGTAAGCAGCTCACATGGAGATGTCGGTAACTCAAGTGGAGCTGTCAGCAGCACAGCTCATACGTTAGTAGCCCCAGTGAATCTGCCAGTAGCTCAGGAGGATCTGTCACCAGCTCAGGTGGATCTGTCAGTAGAACAGGTGGATCTGTTGAGGATGATGTGCAACAAGCGCTGGAGAAATACAAACGCTGGGGACATACGTGTAAACTACAGTGTTTTGCCCTACAGCGCTCTAATCTTCTTAGGCTGGATGGGTCCTAATGATGTGAGTTGTGTCCATTGGGGTCTGAGTTAATATGAAAAAGAAGGGTAGAGAGGGCATGCTTGGGAAATTGGGAGCAATCATAGGGGAACTCACTAAGCCTAGAGCAGGAAGCATAGTCATGAAAGACCTGACAGTGAGCTGCATAGTTCCAGGTATGACTGAAGGGTTGTGGGTTGCCCACTCCTAGGCTACACATTAATGTTAATTAAGCCTACCTCACTTTTTGGATATACTTTCTCTTTAACCATTGGACACTAGAGATGTCTCGAAAGCATTGCTTCACAATGCATTGGAGACATCTCCAGCATCCAAAGTGTTAACATTATTTCAACAAGTGAAATGAGTATGTCCCTTATATGGTCCGTAAACAAGTTAAACGCAACAACATGTACTTTCTTATTCACTCTTTGGCTCTTTTCCTATGTTACTCCCAGTCCAGGAAGTCTGAAAGTTTGCTTTTATATCCGTTTGCCAAATACAATTTGTTGCTATGTCAGTTTATTTTAATCAGCGTAAATAAAACCTTCTTGATAGTTTATGTCTTCTGGAAAATGTCACTTAAGTACCAAGTACTGTCCCATGAATCTGATATGTTAATGTATTTCAGTGAATAATGAGACTTTAATTGATCTTGCTGCACTTAGAGGAACACCAAGCTAAAACACAATACATGAAATAGCTTGATGTAAGAATCACATATGATTTTAGAATAGGCATACCTTGATAAAACATAGGTATATATATATATATATAGCTATACTACTTCACAAAACATGTTTCTGTGTATTAAAAGATTTATACTGCATTTTCTATAGTAGAAGTGAAAAAAGCTTGATTCATATTTAGAAGATTTGGGGGAGGCAATAATGCATTACTATATGCAAATAATGTATGTGGGAGTAATAAGCACTATAGTACATGAATGGAGATAAGTGAAGAAGACATACAGACAGCCACAGGGAAAGTTACTGGTCAAGAGGTAGTATACAAAAGCCAACCAAATACACTGTAGGGTACAAATCAAAACTCCCCAAATTCCTTTTGTTTTAAATGGGACTTTTAAACTCTGGAATGCTAGAGAAGTCTCCACCGCATTCCTTCATATCACGTTGGAGACCTTTCTAGTATTCTATGGGTTAAAGGGACAGTAATGTCCCATAAAAATATTTTTTTGTTTTGTAGATTAAAGAAAAATAAATTATGTGCAGCAAATCCTCTCTTGAACGTTTATGGTTTGAGAGATATCCGCTGCTAAAGTTCTCTCTCTCCTGATGTCAACTGTAAAGCGGACAGCAGGAGATCTGTGTTGGCCGACACGAGGAGGCTCTTCAGCAGAGCCGCAATAGCGAGATTTAAAAATAAATACTTTTTTGGAACGGTTTAAAAGTATGCTTGCAAACCAAGCACACTTTGTAGACCTTTCCAATTAAGTATGTCTTTTAAAATTGTGCTATTGTGGCTCTGCTGAAGAGCCAACTGTCGGTCCTCGGACCGGGAACTCCTGCTGTCAGCTTACAGCTGACTTCAGGAGAAGGGGAGAGAGGGGAGAACTTTAGGACTGAATATCTCTCAAACCATAAAGGTTTGAGAGAAGGGATTTGCAGCACAGAATTTTTTTTTTTAATCTACAAAAAAAAAAAAAATTTTTAAGGGACATTAGTGTTTGTAATAAATAGTAGTAAATAATAACCAAGTAACCTACATGCATGTGCTCTGTCTTATAAGCAGCCAAATTCTCACTCATCAGAAATGTTATGTCTGAATTTTAGTCACTTGGAGCTTGGCTTGGTTGGTATTTAATTGGTAGAGAAATATTTTAGAGTTTAGATACTGAGTATAAATAATGAGGGCTATTCAGTGTTGTTTGTGTTTTTACAATGCATAAGACTTTCCTAACATCAGTACATACAGACATACTTCTCTTCTCTGAACCGGTGGTGTCAACAACATTTAGATGTAAAAATTTCCCAGATCCCTATAGATCTCTTAAATATTTACAACCAGTTCTTGGAAAAAACATTTCTCTTTTTTTTATTCCTCTAAATATGTGTATAGTTTCATGTGGCCATATGGGATTTCAGACAAATACATAAATTCATTTCACATTATAAATTACAAAAATAAATCAGTGAATACCACTAATGGCTATATAAGCCAGATGAATAATAGATTATTGTTTAAAGTACAGTTGCACGTTACATTTGACAATTTACTACTTTACAAGGGGTCAAGATATACATCAAGGGTGAGCAATTTGCATCCCTTCAGCTGTTGTTGGACAACTCTGAAAATCTTCAGTCAGCCAACAGAATGGTAGCCCACCAATAGCTGGAGAGATGCAAATTTTCCACTCCTAAATCTCCATTAAGATTAAGCAGACCTGTAAGCAGCCATGCTAGGTCTCCTACTGTAATCAGCACTGTTATAAGGAGGTCCAATACAACCCTCAAAAAATGCTTCAACAAATTAAGTGGGCCCATTAAAATAAGTTAATTCTAAAAGAATTAATAACTGTCTAAATGTAGTACTAGATATCTGTGTGTAAGTTAAATTGTTATTGAGACATCTTTATTTGTTGATGGTACAGTATGGCACTTTATGCTACTTTGTTTATGTTCTGGACCAATATTAGCACACACTATGAAGCATTTTTCAAAAATAGGTTTACCAGAACAAGAGGTCATGATCTAAATTTAAAGGGTGTAAGTACCACTTTACAGAAAGAATGACAGGCTTATCGAACAGCCACGCAGCAGAGGTGGTTGGGACAAATTCTGTTAGGAATTAAAAAATGTCTGGGATAGACATAAGTCTATTGTAAGAAGTATATAAAATGTACTATTTTACTAGATAGGGAAATGAGCAGACTATATGTGTCATACAATTGTTTTCTGCCATCAAAATGATAAAATATAAGAACTACCTAGACCTGACTAAGACCCTTCTGTCATGCATACACATTGCCTTAACCTAATACTTATATATGAGTTAAAATCCTGATGATCATCTCAAATACAACAATGAGCACCTGTAGATTAAATAGAGTAAGTCTCAAATTAGATGAATACGTTGTTCCAAGCACTTGTTATGGTGTCAAAAGCAAGATTGTTAGAAGCAGTTAGTGTGTTACACATTATCCTAAATAGCATTTTTTAGATTTGAAGTTTGAATACTTACTTTAAGCAGGTTGACGCTAATAGCTATATAGGGATGGATAGCTGACACTTAAAAAGCAGCTCCTAAACATCCCTAAGGTAGAATTTGAAAGAGTGAGGAAAAACTGCATAGACAAAGGAGTGTTTCTGGAACAAATTACATTTTTAGAACAGAGGTTTTTGAAGAGAAGATATGTTAAAGAAAGTGGTGAAAACAGGGAGTGGAGTAGAACAGATTGATAGAAGAGAAGTTTTTAAGAGCAGGAGGGGTGAGAAAAAGAAAGATCGGTCCTTTATGACTACAACACTAAATAATGTGGATCATAGAAAATGTAAGAACATTATTAGAAAACATTGGGATGTTCTGAAATCTGATTGGGTTATTGGAGAAGTATTACCCAAGACCCCCCAGTTGGTTTATATGAAAGCCCCAAATTTGGATATAATATTAGCTCCAGATTAATAAAAATTATTTAAAAGAAAAAAAGACGTGGGAGACCTGGTTACACTTATAAAGCAGTATGATGTTGATCAGTTCAATATTTCATAGAAGTGTCCTGCAATTCAAGTATACTGGGACCATACCAAATATTCAAATATTCTCCCTCAAACCAGGATTTTTAAAATCCCATTTTCAGGCAATTTCAAGAGCATTTTTGTAGTGGTTTAAAATAGAACCATACGTGCTCAGTGAAGAAATTCATAAAACATTCTGAAAACATGTCTGAAAACGAGATTTTAAAATTGCTGGTTGAGGACGTATATCTGAATATCTGGAATGGTCCCAGTACACTTGAACTGCAGGACAGTTCCATAAACCATCAAAATGATCAGTATCATACTGATTTGCAATTGTATTGTATATATCTGAGAAAATACCAGTGGTCAACCACAATTTGCATGACTACACTTACTGTTCAACAACATGGAGGGCAGTGATGCAGACATGCCAATTCCCACTCTTCAAAGAATGGAGGAGGCAGGTTGGGGAAGGAAATTCCACCCTGCTGTCATGTGACATGACATAATGCTGGCAGACATAACTTATTGCAACCTGCTGCCTTGCTCCAATGCCACATAGCAGGTCAGGGCTGGATTGGCCTACCGGGATACCGGAAAAATTCCAGGTATGCCGCCTGAACTGGGCTTCCCTGGGGCCAGCCGGGGCTGCTTAAATAAACATGGCCAATTAAATTTATCTCACGGCCACGGTCCTGTCACCTTGCAGTCGCTAGATTTCCAAAACCGCCATCTGCGTCTAGTGAGTAGGGGCAGGCCGGGTCCAGACCCAGTGACATCAGACGCAGAGTGAAGAGCACTGTGTCTGTACACCTGGTAGGCCGGCCGCAGCCAACTTAAGCACTGCTGAGGAAACAAAAGAGAACTGAGCTGGAGGCCGGGAGCAGCGAGAGAGACACAAAGTCAGCAGACACCAGACACTGTGAGATCACAAGCAAGAGGGGAGATCAAGACGGAGAGAAAGGCAAAAGGGGGATCAAGAGGGGTAAAGAGAGGTAAGGGGGAGAAAGGCAAAAGGGTGATCAAGAGGGTAGGCAAAGAGAGATAAGAGCAGGAGAAAGGCAAAAGGGGGATCAAGAGAGGCAAGAGGGGGCATTAAGAGCTGGTGAAAGAGGCAGAGGGGGGTGCCAGGTGAAGAGGGAGAAAAAGAGGCAAAAGGGAGAAAAAAAGAGGCAAAAGGAGGGGGAAACAAGAGGCAAAAGGGTGGGATCAAGATTCAAAAAGGGGAGAGAGAGGCAAAAGGGGGATCAAGAGTCAAAGAGGGGGAGAAAAGATGCAAAGGTGGGATCAAGAGAGGGGAAATGGGGGAGGGAAGAAAAAGACAAAAAGGAGGTGGATTAAGAGGGGGAGAAAGAGGCAAAAGGGGGGGGATCAAGACAAGAGTCAAGGGTGGATTAAGACAAGAGGGGGAAAGAGGCAAAGAGGGGAAGGAAGAAGCAAAATGGGGGATCAAGAGGGGGAGAATGGCAAAAGGGGAGAAAAAGGCAAAAGGGGGATGAAAAGACAATGAGGGAAAGAGGCAAAATGGGGGACAAGAGGGGGAGAATGGCAAAAGGAAGATCAAGAGGGGTAAAGAGAGGCAATTTGGCAAGAGGGGGAATCAAGAGCTGGTGAAAGAGGCATAGGGGGAAAAAGAGGCAAATGGAGAGGGGATCAAGAGTCAAGAAGGGGAGAGAGAGGCAAAAGGGGGGGATCAAGAGTCAATGAGGGGGAGGAAGAGGCAAAGGGGGGATCAAGAGGGGGAAAATGGCAAAAGGAAGATCAAGAGGGGTAAAGAGAGGCAACTTGGAAAGAGGGGGAATCAAGAGTCAATATATGCTTAGGCTTGGATGAGGAACGCGGAGCCTGAGGGACCATCTGGGTCACTTGGCGCGAGTCTGCTTGAAAGGAACGAAAAAGACGATTCCTTTTAACAGGTGCCTTCTTCCTTAAGACCACTGGCAGGTGAGAACTTTTCCCTCCAGTGGCCTCATTGATGAGATCCTTAAGTTCAGGCCCAAACAGGGAAGAACCCTGAAAAGGCAAATACAGGAGAGCCTCCTTAAAGGCCATGTCAGCTGACCAGATCTTAAGCCAAAGAGCCCGTCTGGCTACCACAGACATGGTAGATGCCCTGGCCACCATACGTACAGTATCAAACAAGGCAGCAGAGACATAATGCTGAGCCTCAGCAATGTTAGCGAGAAGACGCAACATGTCAGAAATAGTGGCTCCCTGACAGACATCAGAACTGAGCTGTTCAGTCCAAACAGCCACAGCCCTATTTACCCATGCAGCAGCAAAGGTAGGGCAAAGGGCAGAGCCCACAGTCGCAAAACAGGTTGTGGCCCACAACTGAAAAAATCTGGACACCCCTGATACAGGTGCTGCCAGGAACAATAAACCTCACCTGCTACATTTGTTCTTTTAACTTACCTGTCTGTACTCAAATGGTCAAAACAATTAAAGACATGAAGAAAAGGCAAATATGACATACCATTTAGAAAGAAGGCAACCTACCACATCAAATGATAGGTGACATCTTTCTAGCCCTGTAGGAAAAATAAGACTTTTTCATTCCCCCCATTTCAAAACTACTGGTATGCTTGATAACAATGGAATTTCCTACTGTACTCAGCACCTACTGCTAACAAAAAAAGATGGTACCACAATAATATCAACTGACATAGAGTAGTGCATTATCATGTCTACCACAATCTTTTTTGTTTTTTTTCTTTAGTTCTAATTTTCATCTATGACCTGGGTGTACTTAAATGATTTTAATAACTATAGACACTGATGCAGCATTGGTTATGTTACCAATGTTACCTGTGGTGAATGGTGACATGCTGGACTTTGGTGCCTTTCACATGGTCGACGTGCTCATGCCAACAGAGTCCAGCACGCTGCAACTTTATTTCATCCAGCATGTTGAAACATGACTTTGTCCTGCATGTTGCAACTTTAACTGTTGCTGTGCACTCACTCATTTCCCATATCCTGAACTACATACATATTAGAAGCAAAATACAAAGGTAAATTGATTAATATAAACCTGGCAATCTGCACTTTATCCTTTTAGTCATTGTTTCATTTCAAATCCAATGTGCTTGAGTACACAACCAAAACAGTAAAACTTGTGTATCTGTCCAAATACTTATGGCCTGCTCTGTATATGAATTTACTAGACATTTATAATAGTAAATATGTTATTTTATTACATCTAGCCTTCTGCCATAACCATATTGTGTGGGTACAAAGTTTATTTTAAGGCATTTTTGTATGGAAATGTTTGTTATTCATTTTATTACATAAAATGTTTGTAAAGATAAATGAGATATATTTTTAGTGATAGTTTGCTTTTAATGTCAGTATTCCTAATATTCATAAGTCCATTTAGAGACATGTGGAACTTCTTCTGCAAACAAAACCTAATTGTGGACTTTTAACTGTATAAACATGACATTTTACTGCTTACTGACTTTAAAGTACCAATTGGCAAAGACAACTCAAGCATATTAGGTAATTTGTTTTATCTTCCGATCCTTATGCAACTGGGATAAAACCCCTATGTTGATCTTTCTTTTAAGGAAGATCATCCAATTCATTTGCACTTCAGACACTGAAATATTTCACATTTGCACTGAAGGTCACAATCTGAGTGTCTGGATAAGATGAAAACAAGCATGTGTTATTGTACTTTGGGGAGTCTAGCTGACAAGATTTCTTTTAACTTGCAAAGGGAGTTCATCAACAACACTGTGGCATCTGTCTGGCTAGAAAGGTATTGACCTGGACAAGCTTTACCTATATTAAACAAGCAGTAAACATTTTCTTTTAGTTCTCAGTAAAAGAAAAACTTTACATATTTAATTAAATTTCTATAGATAAAGAAACTGCATAAATAAGTAACTGATTTGGAAGGAATGTACCAATCAGCTGACAACACTCACTGTTATTTGTGTTTGCGCATGCGTCTGTGCAAGTATGTTTCAGTGTGTGTTTATGTTTAAATGCACTTTATTCACTGGGTACAGATGCAAATAAATTAGAAAATAAACTATAATAGCAGAGTTTTGATGATGCCTCCTCCAAGGCAAAATAAGCAGATATTAATCAGATGTATCTGGAAATCTTATAATTGACTACTATTCCAATAATAAAAGTAAAAATATATAAACACATTCCCAATCTTTGAATTTACAGTACATGGACACCTTGGATACCTCTAGCATTCAGGGGGTTAATTTGTGAAACTTGATTACTCCCCTAAGATTCAGTAAGTTTGCCTTAAAGTTATTCCACTTTTCTTTAAACATAAGGTCCATACACAAGGAGTTCTTCAGTAGGAACTCTGTTTATTTGCACATGCTATTCAGCTAGCATTTTCATAGAGTAAATATGAAAGCACATCATTTACCAGAATATTAGGTACACAGTCTGCTTCCTCATACAACAGACCTCAATCTCCAAGCTCCCATAAATGTGTCATCAGTCTCCTGGTCTGGCTCTTACCAAAGCAGCTAACTTTCTTTCTACCACCAACATGGCACTGCTCATGAGCCTAAAACATAGTTAGTCAAAGTTTTTACTGATAGTGTTGTTAATGAAGAACTATCACCTTCTAATAATACCCCCCACAAACACTTACTTTACAATCACCACAAAATCTTAATGACCCCTATTAATATTCCCTTTGCTCTTTTGTTCAAAAAGATACCATTGTCAACCAGTGCTGGATGTCAAGTCCATAGAGGCAGAACACAGGACCTCAAACTCTGCTCATGGCATATGGCAATATTAACCCTTTAAGGACAAAAAGGTGTGTAACATATTGCTTCATAATCCTTTGTTACTTAAAGAGTTAAACTCATGCACTCTGCCTTCTTCAGTTTGAAAAACTGCCAGCAACTGTTGTGTCAGCTTCCGGGAATATCCAGGACTGATTGAAGGTGTTATCTCTTAAGGACAATGGACGTCCAAGGTGGATGTCCCTTAATGACAAAGGATGTAGATGTACATCCCGGAAATCTGGGTCCTCGCGTGGCTGCAAGCCGTTCGGGGACTCCAGAATTGTTTGCGGAAAGAAAAAAAAAGTTCCACAGGCGTTAAGTGACGGCCGCGTGCATAGCGGTCGGTCACTAAGGAGTTAAACAAAGATGCAATGGCAAAATTCTCAGGGGCAATTAGGATTTTCTGGACACAGTAAGGCAGGAGATGCTAGATCCCAGAAGGCCCAAACTGAAGTCAAGCAAACCTGCTTTCTTTCTGTGAAACGGAGTAAAGAAGTGGAAGGCCAGAGGGGTATGCAACGCATTGGGTTAAACACTATGGCAGGAATGCCATGCCTTTTAGGAATGGACCACCGGATCATAAATCCATATGTGTGAGGGTTGTATTAATTGTTTTACTTAAAAATGGTGAACTATTGAGTGTTAATGAATAAAAACATAAAGATTATTTAACAATAATATAAAAGAAGAACAAAACAGTGTAATCAACGTTATTTGTACAAAAGTTCAGTTATAGTCAATGAGTATACTGGTATTAAACAGACTGCACAATTCTCAAGAACACTAATGTGTCAGTTATACAACTGTACAATGGGCAGGTGGTTAGGCCCTACTGGCCTATTAGTTCATGTGCTCTACCTTACTAGGTAAAAAAGGCTAAGTTAATAATCTTAGGAAGGCCACATCCTGGTGTAAGATGGGCTGCATGTTGGACTCCCATGCACTAAGAAACACTCCACTACTATACACTGTCTAGTTCCAAAAGTTATTCTATGGAGGAAATGTACGAAGAGCTCTCCAACCTGAGATATCTATGATCAGATTTACTGCATATTTTGAAAACAACAAGCATTTTCAGTGGACTTTGTGGTACCATATACAAAGCTAAATATAGATATTGACAAGGGGAAGTCATTTTTTATTATTGTGTGATTTCACTTTGTTCCAATACTAACTTTAATTGACATCATTTCATAGGATCACTTCTAACTGAATGAATCATACATCTCCACATGTTTAAGGAAACACCACCCATCAGTTTTAATAGCAGACAGTTCTGATTCATGTCAGGAATGACTCATATACCATTTGAAAACTGCAAGGAAGTATCTTGTTTGATACAACATGAGGATTATCCAATATCCTTAATTTATTTTCCTGTAGAACATTTATTCTTAGAGTTAAACCTAAGTACAACAGATCATGTTTCCAGTCTATTGTTGCTTCTTCACAGGTTAATAATCAGTGACTCTCATTTTGATTGCACTACAAGTCCTTAATTAAGGATATCCCTAAAACCTGACATGTTGATGTGCCCAGAGGATTGGAACACCCAAAAGGAAAATGGAGCATTTCTGAGGGAAACCAAATGTACCATAGGGAACAATTAAAACCTCCAGCTGATTTAAATATGGGGTTTTAACCCCTTGGATATTAGAGAGGTCTCCAATGCACTGCCAAGACTTTGTTCATATGGCCTTAAGATTGTATATGAAAGAGAATGTTCAAGAGATTGTGGTGGACTTCAAATCCCATCAGTGTCATCAGTTGTTGTCATTCAAACACAGCTGGGAAGCAAAAGTTTTCCTTCTGGAGTTGTAAACAGCTCTGTCGCTACAGACACAGATGTAATGGATCATTGTGGAAAGGACAAACTGTCCATCTTAGAAGCTGAAATGTTTTATATTTATGTCCTATTAATGTTATTACCAGTGTGCCAGTGGCATGAATTATATTCCAGCCAAAAGCTGATGGCATTTAGCATGACGGCCCAAAATCTAATCAGCCTATTTAGAACATAACCATTGCCAAAAAGGTCCATTGGGTGATGAATATCCAGCTGTCTGTATAAAAACATAAGTCTGGCAATGTACTGGCACCAATTCATACAATTACAACAGGAAATTATAAAGTGTAAAATGTGAACATTTTTCAAACTTAGTATTTCTTAATACAGTAATACATCAAGTGGCTCTGTAATGTTGTGGTTAAATTGCCAAGGGAGCTATTACAAACATATCTTAAGTGTTAAACTGGTCTGTAGGAAGACATCACATTTATCTATTCATGGTCTTTTTAATTCTAACTCTCTAATCTCATTGGCTGTTACATAATCCTGCCACTCCTTCTCAGTCATTGCTTCTCAAGTGGGGGTTTCATACAACAAACCTAGAACTCAGTAAAGAGAGAGAGAGAGAGAGAGAGAGACAAAGAGGGAAGGCTGCCCTTCTACTGTCCCACTGCTGCCCCTTTTATTACATCTCCTACTATTCCATCACAGTCCAATAATGTAGGACACAATTAATCTTTTTCCAAATGTCTTACTGTTTATTACTGACATTTTCTGAAACCTTGGAATAACCCACTAATTTATTGTATCTTATCAGCCTGAATGACATCCCTACTTTCACACAGGAATATATTGATTTCTGCATTCCAGTCCCACATTCACCTACATAATCAACTCTTCTCCCCACTAAAGATGTATTATACCTACAAGAATAAAATGTTCTTAAAGGGACCCTATCACCTAAAAACAACACTGGTGATTTTGAAAGGGCTTTCAAAATCAATTATATATTGTAGTAGTTTCTTTTATTTAGAAAGCTAGTTTTTGAGTTTAGATATTTTGCTAATTAAGGTGTATTGTGCAAACACTTCCGTTCTTAGCCCAACATCACCTCCCCTATACACTGACCCTGCTCAGTAATGCATTACTCACCTCTCCTAGCACTAAAAGTGTGAGAGAGAGTGAGAGAGGTAATGAAATTGTAAAACAGGGAGTACCTTAGCCTTGTTCTCTTAAGCATCAGGAGATGCAAAGAAAAAGAAGAAAGAAGCACAATGGGAGGCTTAGTAATATCAGACTAAAAACCCACGTAAGAGTGGGATCCCTGATCGCAGAATAGGAGTAAGCCACTCCCTAAACATAGATATTGATGTCAGAAGAAAAGCACCATGCTTATAAACAGAGAAGGCTGAGATTTGAACCTTAACCCCTATGTGCCTAGGGCTTTTTGACACTAGAGGACAAAAGCAATTTTGGCCATTTTAGTATGGCTTTGTTCAACCATATTTTGCTCTGATTCATTTAATACACCCACATACTGTATATACTATATTTTAAGTATACGTAGGACTTTCATTTTAGGGGCACTGTCTTTCTGAGGTGAAAATCTCTATGTCACTTGTTCCCTCCCTGGTGTCCCTCTTTTAGACAATCAGACCTCCATCTATTCTAGACAAATGGACATCCCAGCATTAGGTGAAGATGGTGAAGCCACCAGTGATGGTTCTCCTTCGTTCATGGAGACAGGAACACGGTATGAGACAGGAGAGAGAGCATTGTCTTGATAACTCTGAGAATAACCAATTGCAGCTCCCCCATGTGGAACTAAGCATAGGGAACATGCAAAAAAGTACATGCAAATTGTCTTTACATATTATGCACTTTGGGAATTATTATCCCTTTAATTTAACAGATCAATGTACTTATTTATGTGCCCTTCATAGAGCAGTCAAGAGTGTATATATTTTACATTATACCTGCAGTTTCCTGTATGCAGTGCTCTCTCTCAAGGGCATATCTCCTCACATCAACGACTCAAATTATTATCATGTTGTTAACAGAAACAATTAGCACCAAATGTCAAGTGAAATTAAATGCAACAAAACCATTATGGGTGTCGGAAAACATTTTTCCATGAGGGTGGAGGGTGATGCAAAGATGAAATGCAATGCATTGGAGACATCACCAGTGTCGAAGGGTTTAAGAGATCCACTATCATGATAAATTATTTTATGGTTCTAATTGTAGCCAAGAAAAATATGCTTTAAGTCTTCATACACTAATGGAATGATAAATGCATTTCACACCCAGCTGGCATTCAAAGTATAAACTTGTGATATTTCCTTTTTTTATGGGGTTCCTTTTAAAACAGTTAACTGGTAAAGTGAACATCTGGTGAATACATAGTGATGTACACAGATTAGGATTTATGATTTCTTTGCTTGTTGGCAGAGCAACGCATTGTTTAGTTGGTAACTTGCCACTAACGTTTCCTTCAATACCATAGCCCATTTAATATATTACAGTGCCCTTCAAGGACTAAAAGAACTAACTTCTGGCACCAGAGACAACAAAGAGAGTCACGATCATTATATAACTTTGCCAATTGCAGAGCTGTGGTAGGATGAAGTGGAAATGTGAGACTAGTGTGTACTGGCCACATTACAGATCCTACACGAGTAACATTTGCAGAAGTTTCAAATATAAGCCTCAGCACAGATGTGATTTAATTTAGATGGGGGGGGGGGCAGAGTTGAAGAAAATGCAAAGGTTAATTTAAGTTTAAGAGACGGGTAGATCATTTTAGTTTTCTCGTGCCTTTATTTGCATTTGTGGGTCACTTATTTCTTCAAATTAAGAGCCCTAAGCAAACCAACTGCACCATAATGGTAAAAAAGAAAAAAAAAAAAAAAAAAGATTAACTTAGGCTTTTAACACCTTGAATTTTAGAGAGGTATCCAACGCATTGCTTTGCAATATGCTGGAGACCTCTCTAGCATTCAACAGGTTAAAGGCCTCATTTAATCCAATAGGAATTTGTATTTATCTCCCATGGTGCTCCAGAATTAATACACTTTGCTTTTGAACATAAGAGAGACTGGTAATACAGCGTATAAGCATAGCTGGGAACTCTCCGATCTGTCCAAGAAACACTGGGTTGACGTAATTACCTGGTCTCTAGGGGACAGAGGTTATTCCTCAGGCTTGATGAGTTCACCGGTAACCCCACCCACATCCCAAAATTATTAGGGTCAAAATTTGCTTTTTCTTTTCCCTAATCCTGCCCCATTTAAGCCCCATCCACATATGACAGATTTCTTGTCACTTGTACACTCCCATCCCAGCCCTTCTTATTACTCTGGGGGCTTGGGTTTAGAGGTTTTGAGATATATATAAGGTCTTTTTGTGGTTTTAAGTCTTTTGTATCATCAACTAGTTGAGTGATGTATTTTTCTGCTTCCCTGTATCGGCTTATTGAGGTAACCATGTGGCTTGTATCTGCTTCCTCTAGAACCAGCAGTCTAGTGGTAGCTTATGGCAGACTTTCTTTTTGGCTATTATAATTGTTGGTGAGATTGATGTGCACCCCATGCATATTTGTGCATTGTATACTTCTCAGGATTCATTGTGTTGAGTGCTCATCAATATATGTTGTTTTAGACTTTCACCTATACAGCCACACTGACCTGCAGGGTAAATTATCTAACTAAGGGTGGAAGAACACTAGACATCTAGCAGTTACTAAATTATTATCCTTTAAGGCAGTGCTGGAAGTCTTCCAGTCCTCTGGCTGTAGTTCAATAATAGCCCCTCAGCTGTTACTGGACTACATGATCCATCATTCTCAACCTGCCACTGTCTAGGACTTGCCTTAAGGCATGAAACTGAAGATTAAAAGGAAATGATTATGAAAAATTAAATAAAAACATATTTTATAGTTCTGAGTTTTTATTTACTAATAAAGTATGTACATTTTAAAAAAAACTCAGTTTTGTTACTGATATAACCAAATTGCATTTTTCTTTATCTTGTGTGTAATATTAGTAAGTAGATTGTGTTGTGCCTAGAATCAGCAATGCAACACAACACATCTAAATATTACTAAACTTTTTACTTTTAAATTTGAGTATCGTTATAAAATGTCTTGTGAGTAAAATAAAACAAAAAATCAGAAATTATGATTTCAAATAGTATTGTTTCCAAAAATAATTAAATGGAGAAGTCAGAATAAAAGTGCTAGATTGTGGAATTATGGGCCTTATGGTTAAAGGAAAAGTGGTGGAATTCTGGAGCAAGCCAATTGCACCATAAGAGAGTAATACAAATTCCCCCAAGGCCCACGATATTAATGGGAATTTTAATCCCTTAAATGCTAGAGGTCTCCATTGCATTGCATTACACTGTGATGGATGACTCTCTGGTATTCAAGAGGTTATAAGACCCATTTTAATAGTAATGATCTATTTCTTGCCTTTGGTGCAATTGGTTTGCCCCGGAATTCATCTACTTTTCTTTTGAACATAAGGACCTAAGCCTCTATACATTACATGATTATGTAATTCCTAATTTGTTTCCAAGTTTTCTTTTCCTGAAGAAAATGCAGAACTGCAGTTTAGGGTGTCTAGAATTACCACCTCACATACTTCACTGACATCACAAACCACAAATGCACGGGGCTTTGCTATTGTGGTTTGTGTGGGGGCTTGGAACAGCTTGAGGAGAAACAAGTATAAGTGAATTTGCTACAGATGATTTATCAGAACTATGATTCCATCTGACATGGTCATCTTGTAACACATTTCATGGTGTAAGAAGAATAAATTTCAAGGATTCAAAAACATTTGTGTGAAAATATGTCACTCTAACAACATTATTATATGAACAACATTATTATATGACCATTTTGATTTAAATTTACTACATAGCACTAGCCCTTAGCATACCATAACAGAGGGGTGGGCTACCACCAGTATACCAGCTGTGGTTGGACTGCAACTCCCATCATCCCCCGCCAGCTGAGAATGATGGGAGTTGTAGTCCAACAGCAGGACAACTGCGGAATTCCTGCTGTATTTAAAAAAAATAAAGGTCTTTTTGAAATTTGTACTTCTGTGCTATATTTGAAATGGATGGGCATTAATTAAAAAATATATAATTAATTTGTAATATAGGTTATTTCTGCTGATCCCTGTAGTGCACAGCAGTTCAAGTGGATCTATCACCTTCATTCAAGTTTGCATATTTGAAAACTGCATTAAAAACTGCCTATATATCATGTTAACCAAATGTCCAGCAGATGTACATGTTAGGAGATATTCACACTTTTATTTCTGGACAAAGTGCAACTAACACACAGCTGTATTAGCATATGAAAAATCATT
The DNA here is from genome assembly GCA_037306005.1 of Rhinophrynus dorsalis. Taxonomy (NCBI): domain Eukaryota; kingdom Metazoa; phylum Chordata; class Amphibia; order Anura; family Rhinophrynidae; genus Rhinophrynus; species Rhinophrynus dorsalis. The sequence goes on from CM074722.1 coordinate 173,399,597, forward strand.
GAAACCACTATAGCATATGACACATCACTGAAAGACTTAATTAGCATATGCAACATAAGTGACTTACTTAATTAGCATATGAAAACATCATGCATGCCACACCGTGCCACAATTAGCATACATTAGCATATGAAAGAAGTGTGAATATCTCCTGAACTGTATGTTTGCTGGCCTATTGTTTAACATGACATATAGACCGTTTTTAATGCAGTTTTCAAATATGCAAACTTGAATTAACGTGATAGATCCACTTTAAACATGCACAAACTGAGACTGATGTACTAAGAAAGCAAGAATAATTCAGGGTCAAACTAACTGCACCACTGAGAACCTAAAATGACTCCCATTCTGCTTAGTACATGAGCGTTCCCGATTCTGTCACTGAGGTTCTGTGTGTTTATCTGTAGCAATCTCTGGGTCATGTAAATGACAACTTGAGAAAAAACACACAATTGCCACAAGCATAATGCCTGTCATGGGAATGCTGTTTAAAAACGTCACCAGAGTATAAACAGAATGTACACACTCATATAAGCCCTGAATATTGCCTGGTGAAAGCTACAAGTGCAGATGTTAGAATTTTACAGCTTTACTATGTGATAAATAAAGAAGAGGCAGATTCCAAAGAAACAGACATTTAACCATTTCAGTGTCAGATGGGGTACGCAAAGCATTGCTCTGAAATGCATTTCTGTACCCCTCTGGCACTGAAATCGATAAAAAAAAACAAACTGAGCAACTTGGATGCTAACTAAATGCACACGGAGAACAAATAATGTGGTTTATAAAGTATTTTAACCCCCTCTGTTTTGCAATTCTTTTGATACCTGTAGTATTTAAGGGGTTAAATGCTCCATTTAAATGAATGGTGATTTGGAGAATTTTTGTTTGACCTCCCCCTAATGTGCAGTTGGTTTGTCCCTATATTGCTTCCCTTTCCTTCATGCATATGGCGTACATTACCTCTTTTTGAAGACTAGATAATGAGGCTGATGTACTAGGAACTAGAGTAATTCTACAGAAGAATAACATTCACATTGATTTAAATGGGGCTGTTATTCGCTTGAATTCTAGGAGGTCCTCAACAATCAAGAGCTTAAACGGATAGTAATACTTTATTATTACTATCCCCCATCTTGTAGATATTTGTAAAATAATGTAACAGCCCCCAGGTTTATCTCTCAAACCTTTATGGTTTGAGAGATAACCGAAGGCAAAGTTCCCTGATTGCAGGGATATCCAGTCTGACTTACATCATGCAGCTCTGCAGCAGAGCCGAGATCGCGTTACAGAAAAAGAATTATTTCACTGAAACGGTCTTCTACGTGTGCTGGCAAACCAAGCACAAACCAAGCACATGTAGAAGACCATTTCAGTGAAATAATTCTCAGCTCTGCTGCGGAGCCGCAAGCCTGTCGTAAGACAGACTTCCCCTGCAGTCAGTACAACGCTGACTTCAGGGAAGGGGGAGGGAGGGGGGAACTTTGCCTTCAGTTTTCTCTCAAACCATAATTGAGAGATGAACCTGGGGGCTATTAAATTATTTTACAAATATCTACAATATGGGGGGTAGTAATAATAAAGTATTACTATCCCTTTAAAATATTCATTCAAATCAATGGGAACTTTGATTTGTCCCCTAAGGTGCAGTTGGTTTGCCCCACAAACAGCTTTAGTAGTGTTAGATAAAGAACTGTTTCATGGTCTGTGAGTACATTTTCCTTTTAACCCCTTGAGTACAAGATGGTGTGCAATGCATTGATTAGCAATGCATTTCACATCAAGGGATTACTATTGTAAACTCCACACTAGAATGCACCTATTTAGTCTTCCCAGAACTACAGTGCACACATCAATTTAAAACTAACAATATAACAATCTGCTCCAATATTGCTGGTGTATAATTTGAGCCCAGAAAAGCCTTTTCCAATTTTGCACAGGGAAGCTATTTGTGGTATAAAATAATTCAACTGCTTTATAAAGGAAGAACGCCCAAAACCACAAGGGTGGAACCTGTTTTGTTATTTGTTGGACTATGGAATGTATAAGGACATGTTTTCTATTAATTTGTTTATTCTGGTCAGGTCGGAAGTCTGCGCTGGCAAGCGCTCTTGGCATTATTATAGCTGGCTGTGCCACTTGTTTGAGGATGCTAGACAATTTACACACGCTGTACATTATCAAAAGGTGGGATGAGACAATAGTTTATGCTTTTACTAAAGCTGAATTAAGTAAATTGTATGTAAGGGAAGAATGCAGATGGATTTCCAAATTTCCAGAGATTAGGCCTTAATTATAAAGCAATATATATTTTTTCTTGACATTAAGGAATTGCATCTAGTGGAGAGATTTCCTGTGAATACTTCAAGTGGAACAACAGCATAGGAACAATTGGCTCTAAATCTGTTTAACAGAAAGACTTACCTATGTAGGTGTCCTTAAAATAGCAGTCAGATAGTCCACTGCATACTTTTTGTTTAAAAACGGATAAAATATTGTGAACCTTTGGCCTCTTTAAAATCAGCAACAGAACTACTGCAGCACTTTCTGTCACCCATGTATCTTCAGTCAAATCTCTCCTGCTTTTCACCAATGATGAGAATGTAGGAGAACTGTGTCTGATGTGATGTGTCCATGTGAGTACCAGACAATATTATGCCTGGCACCCATGTGTGTCAGCCATTCACTGGAGGTTGCAATGAAAACTGCAACCTTCAATTTTGTTAGTGTAAAAGGCCCACCAACAACCCCACTGGAATCTGCCGTGTCTGTTCATGCAGGTGATACTCGCACTTGTTAAAGGCATTACAGCCCAGCATGTTACCTTTCACCATAGGTAACATAACCAACACATCCTAGCTGATTTGATCTTGCCTGTGTGAAAGGAGCCATTCATGTTTACTGAAATCTACTGTTTGCTGTGAGATGTGGCCTAGAGACAGACTAAATAGAGATTACTATAGACAGGAAACTACAGATATAAAAAATATATAGATACATACATGCTTTAGGTCAATCTGTTAAAAAATGGCCAATTATTCCTAGGGATATTAAATCTTCAGTATAAATATATTTATACGAAAGGGCACTATGCCCTAATTATAGTAACCTACAAATTAAGGTATGCCATAAAGGGTGATTTTTGTGTACTGACTGATAAATTCTTTTCTTTAAATTTGTGTGGAATACAGGAACCATGAGATAAAGTTCCCTCCTCAAGGAAGGCAGAGCACTTATAGGTTTCTGAGACGGAGACTCTCAGCCTGCACCACTTCACCCCTGCTTGAAAGAAAAGAAACGGAAGTGGAACAATAATGGGAATCTCCTGAACTACAGAACCCAAAAGAACCTCCCTGTTCAGGACTTGAATGCTTGTTCAAGTCCTGTATTCCACATGGATTAAGAGAAAATGGTGTATTGGTAATTACACAAAAAATCCCCTTTTCTCATTTGTCCTATGTGGAATACAGGAACCACAGGGTTATACCAAAGCATTCACAGAGATTCCAGCAAACGAAAGAGAAAAACCCCTCCAAACACAGACCACTTCTAACAGAAATTAATTGGTACAACATGAACCTCAGGTGTCACTGGTCACCAACAATACAAACCAAAGAACAGGGAACAACATGTTACAGGCCAAAAGAAAATCAGGAATGAGACCTAACACAGGTATAATGACCAGTAGAACCTTCCAGCCAAAGCTGGCTTTAGGTGAAATGGTATTGTTTGAAAAAAATGTGTGGAGGGACAACCACGTTGCCACATTACACAACTGCTCAGCAGAGATGCACCCACTGACCTGATGGAATGCACTGTTACCTGAAAGTGCACAAGCTTTGTCCTAAGAACATATGCCTGGAGAATTATCACCTTAATCCAAGAACCCACTGTTACCTTAGACACAACCTAGCCCGCATGAGGGCCCTCAGGGATGACAAAAACTGAATAAGATTTCTAAAAAGGCTACATAAGATGAACATAGTAGTTCAAACACCTATCCACATCCAAGAGCTCCTGCTCATGTCTATTAGATTGGGCTGGACAGAAAGAAGGAAGAAAAATGTCCTGGTTGATGAGAAACTCAAAAACAATACTAGGTAGGATCCCTATGAAAGTCCGAAGGACCCCTGTAACAGGGTAGAAGACCAGAAAAGTAGACAGGCAATATAAAACCTGAAGTTCAGCCACCCATCAAAGTTGTCTTAAGTGTTGAGAAATGCAGGGAAACCGAAAACAAAGGCTCAAAAAGGACCTTTCTGCACTCCCAGAACCAGTGGGATCCCAAAGACAGGTTAGGCATGAGCCACTCCCTGGAAAAAAGTTTGCACTCCAGGTTGTAAGGCAGTACACCTCTGTAAAAGGACAGAGAATTAATTCTGACCTTTAACAGAAATAAAACAAATCTTTTTCTGAAGACCACCCTGAAGAAAAGCCAAGACAACTGGAAGCTGAAAAGGTTGTGGCCGTGACCCTTCGTACCACATATAGAAAAGAGACAATATCCTATGATATGCCTTGAAAGAAACTGGCTTTCGAGACCATTGTATAGTAACAATGATGTAGTCTGAAAAAATGTTTTTCTCAAAATGTTGGCCTCTCGAGCCAAATTGTCATAGCAAACATCTACACCTGTGGATGACACAAAGGACAGTCATTTAAAATGTCCGGATGCAGGAACAGCCAAAATGGTTCCTCCACAGGCAGATGAAGAAGATCTGAAAACCAGGCCTGATGGGGATAGAACAGGGCAATCAGAATGACATAAGCCAACTGATTTTCCTCAACACCCTGGAAATCAGAGAAACCAGAGGAAACACATACGCAAGAGGAAAATGCCATATAATGACCAGCGCTTCTACCACTACAGATAGAGGATCCAGGGATCCTTGCAGTTCAATTAAGAGGTTGTTAGGTCCACAGTTGGGAGACCCCATAATCAGACTATCAAGTTGAATATGCTCTGATTGAGCTCCCAGTTGCTGAGATCCAGGCACTGATGACAGAAAAAGTCTGCCATGATGTTGCCTACACCTGGAATTCGAATGGAAGTGAGAGCCAACATGCAAACCTCCACCCATGTAAGAATCATCCAAACCTTGGCCCATGCAGCCACACTTTTGGTGCCTCCTTGGCAGTTGATGTAAGCCACCGCCATCACATAGTTTCACTGGATCCACTCCAGGTATCCCTGGAGGGACTGAGACCAATGCTGCAGGGCTAGGCAAACTGCCCAAAGCTCCAGAACATTTATGGACAGCATGCTATCTGCCCTGGTCCAAAGACACTGCGCAGTCTGGGGACACAGACCGAGAACTCAACCTGTGAGGCTGGCAACCACCATTACTATGACAAATTTGGGATAACCAGTGGCTGACCCAAGATCATGAGGCCTATGAAGCCATCAACAAGGTCAGCCTTCGTCCTGTGAGACAGAGACATGAAACTGAGCAAACAAAATTACTTTTGGAGCAGAGACTAGGTAGCCAAATAACTTCATGTACTCCTGCACCATCAGTGACTGCCAAGATACCAGCTGAGTGGCATGAAAGAACAATGACAAAATATTGTTGTCTGATTGAAACCCTGAAGAGTGTTGAATCTCATACCAAACAAGCTAGGACAGGACCAAATCTGAATGCACAAGGTCTCCTCTTAAGGAGACTTTAGTAAAAGGTCATCCAGATGGAGAATCAAAATATCCCTTGAGAGTGGATATGAGCTGCCAGAGCTGACATGGCCTTCATGAATACCTGTGGAGTAGACACCAACCCAAAGGGAAGAGAGGTGAGCAGAAAGTGACTCTTGTAATGCAAACCACAGGATGATGATCTGTGTAGATATGGATGTGCAGATAAGTGTCCTTTATGAATGGGGAAACCAAAAATTCCCCTGGACACATGGCAGCAATGACAGAGCACAAGGACTCAATCATGAACCGTCAATCAAGGACAAAACGACTGAGACATTTTAAGCCCTGTGGTGGCATCTGCAGTCTTTTTTGAGGACACTGAGAAGACTGGAAAAGAATCTTGTGAATTGTTCACGAGAAAGAAAGAAATGGTATTAACAACTTCATGTGTAGCAGGGAAGAAACTGCGTCAAAAAATAGACCTCTTCTGTCAGGATCCTGAGGTACTCTGGACATGAAGAAACGACATGAAGGAAGGGACTTCCTATGTGGTTACCTTCCCAAATTATGTGCAATACCCACTAATCTGCCTTAGGTACTGACACTCTGGAGACCCCTAAATAGTAAAGTAAATAGTCAAAGCAGTAGAAAAGTAGAATACATGGACTTAGAAATCCTTAAAAATACTTATCTGACTGGAAGGGGTTAATGTGGCAAGCATGAGCTAGAGACCAGCCTCTGCTGGAAGAACGGGCTGCTGGGAAATGTAGCTTCCCACATTTAAAAATGGTGGTGTCTCTCCAGCCGTCACTAAAAAGTGCCAACAAAAGTGTGAAAGCTTAGAGGGAAGAGCCCAGGATAGCTTTCTATGTTCCATCAAATATGACCTCCATACTCGCCCACTGTTAAAGGCATAGCAACCTAAGAAAAAAGTGAAACGTTTTTATAAATAAAACCAATAAAAGTTTACAAAAGTTGCTAAATGTAAATAAAAAAGTATGTAAGCACGACTGGCAACAAATGAAAAAAATTAGAAAAGTCCTATAGACAAAGAATCAAGAAATGAATGCCTACAGATGGGCAATGCAGAGTTAAAAACCCACTAGTGGAAATAATAGTAACATAAAAGTTTTAAAACTTAATAGATATGCTGCATATGCAAGCCCATTAATAGAGTCCAAATCAGGCTTGCAAACCTCAGAGAAATGTGGGGAAATACTCACAGGACTTGTGCACTCAGGAGATAATCCTCTCTTCTGTCTTCAGGCTACAATACAAACTGAGAAGCTTCAGCGAAGTTATGAGGAAACAGTCTGATAATTCAAGCCATCCTCCACAGACTTGGGTGCTGGAAGCCTGTGCACTGGGAAATCCTTTCACAGGAGCCCCGGAATAGGAGCCTGCCTAATGGGGTTATACAGCCCCATAACCTAAATCATAAAATAAAAAAGGAAGGATAGCTAGGAGAGAAGCCTTGCCAGTGCTCCTGTAAGGTCCCTTTGAAAACTGAGCATGTCCAGGTGGCCGTAAAGTACTGCAGGCTAGGAGTCTCCGCCTCAGAGACCTTTTTGTTCATGTGCTCTGCTTTCCCAGAGGAAGGAACTTTGCCCCGTAGTTCATTTGTTTCACATACGATGTAAGAGAAATACCTGCCTTGTAATTTCACCCTCCACCTGCATGTTCTTGAGTGGTAACATATTAGCTGCATCTACTATCTTCATAGTAGTGTCTAAAATAATTCAGGGTTTGAGCAGACATTAGTCCTACCTGCTCAAACCTTGCACTCAATCTATCAATTTAGATCATCTTCCGTGTTTGAGTAGAGAGGAAGTTTGTCCCTTCCCAAACACCACAGCACAAAAGACCTGAATACAGAACATGTATGTAATGTTGCCCATCAAGCTGATGAAGAGGGCAATTACAAGGATCAGTACAAAGTGGACAAAAATGTGTATTAAAAATCATGTTATTCCTTAACTGTCCCTTAGAATTTCCTTAACTAACTGAATGCTAGATGGGTATGCAAGACATTACAAGATGTATATAAGGAAAGAATGCAGCTATAGGTCCAGAGAATGGTCCTTTATAATTTCTCCAGCATCTGAAGGTTGGAACATGAAATTGCCAGACAAATGTGGAAAGGAAAACTAAAGGCAATTTGTTCTAAATAATGTCTGCAGCTGTTTTGTGAAGGCTGGTTGTAACCCAAAATATCCATGATTAAGTTGTATCTACAGTGAGGTCTGACCTGCACATCAGTTATGAAATGAACTGTTAAACTCTGATGTTCTCATCACTCATTCTCTGAAAAAATACAAAACTGGATCTTTGTTTCAAATATATCTTGATACAATAACGAGTCAAAAGTATACACAATCAGTTTTTTTTATCTTTCATGTTGTGCTAACAAAGTTTTTGTGAACTTTTATTGGGCTTATTATGAAATGCATAATGTGACATTCTATCCTATCCTATATATAATAATTCGCTAAAACGTGTGTAACGACACAGTCATGCGCAGTAGAGATTGCCTGCTCTGCAGATGATACAGAGCTGGACGCTCATCAGCCACGGCGCAGGCAGCCTCTACTGCGCATGACTGCCCCACGACCGGCTGGCAGTGGCACTGTGGCCCGTGTAACGGGCTCTTCAACTAGTATGTTATATTCATCACCTCTTTATTAGATTCTACAAGACAGCACCCCATAGGTTGAAGAGAGACTTCAAAACTCAAATCTAATGAAATGATTGAAGGCATAACATCACCACCTGTAATTTTTCTGGGTTTTTTTTGTGCATAATCAAAATAATATAGGAGCACTCTATTTCGCTAAATCAGTTCTAGACACACAGTGAAGATTGGTGGAATGCTTCAGTAGTGGGCAAATTAGCCTTCCCACCCACCCTATGGTTCACTGAGTATGATAACAATTGTAGCCAGCGGAGTTGCTTTGTCAACCTAATGCATTATTTGTGTACCATGCATCCCAATTTTATCATTGCTAGTAGGGATATTAACACACCTATCCCAAACTGGCAACTAGACCCAGGGCTTTTAAACATGAGACCAGGGACTTTAGCACTGGAAGATAGTACCTAGCAACAGCCCAGGTGTAGTCAAATAACAATTGGATAGCCACAGAATGCCTACCCCAAAACAGAAATGTTTTTTTTTTAATATGATATGACAAGTTAAGTGTCCTTCATACAGTATATTGTAGCACTGGAACTATACTATATCTGGTCACTTCCTTTTTATTCCAACTATGCTGTAACTGGTCATTCCCATTTCACAACTGAATACCTTTGTGCTACAGAATGTACATAGGGTTTTCTTTATTCAGTGTTGATTCGGTTGATTTAGGGGAACTAAATTGTGATCTGTAAATATATTCAATGGCAGATACAAAGCAAAAACAATATAAATACATACACCTGACTGTTGTATGAAGGAACCCATGCTAGGTAAATATCTGTGTTGAACAAATAAAAAGCCATTTATTCCTGTAGACATAGCTTCTCTTTAAAGGTACAACACTTCACCAAACAGTTTGACAACTTTGCAGCCTATTTAAATGCAATCTATAGGTATAGAATATGTGTCTATTCATTTGTTTAACAGAAAAACGTACCTAGCTAGGAGTCCTTCACACACCAATCAGGTATATCTAAGGTATTTATATATTATTGAACTGCATCTGCTTGTCTCCATTTTAGACTGATATTTACTGTTATCAAATATTATCAAATTTGTGTACACAATCTCAAAATAGTAATATGTCACTGTTCAGCACAGATTAAATTCAAAATTGAGAAAGGAGACATATGTGATTTCTGTATGAAGGACACCTACCTATGCAAGTGTTTCTGTTAAACAGATTAGTATACACTCATTCCAAGGCTATAGTACCCATTTAACTATAAGACTTAAGCACTGTTTATGAACCTTGAAGAGTAAATACAATCAATTCAAAGAAAATAGCATAATTCACTGTTGTATGGGTTGATCTTTTGTTAATAAACTGTTGATTCATAGAACATCAAAATAAATGTTTGTCAAATTTGTTAACCAATACTTTGAACACCTATTTGACACAAAAGATTAAGGTTTAGCAACACTCTTTCAGATTATAAAAATCTATAGAAGTGCTTCAGAACATCTCTATATAGTAGCACACTTATTATTTGACAAATACTAATAAAACCAAACAAAGGAACATAAAGGCCCACAAGACATGTAAATATGACATTCAAGGTTCACTTCACATGTTCGGGAATCACCTGTCAGGACCAATTATTTCTTAAAGTGGATGTATCACCTAAAAATAAAAATTGCCCATAGATTTGGTTATTAAAATATTCCTAGGGGAGCTGTTTTTTTTTTTTAATGTAACTCGTTTTTCAGATATTTAATGTACTGTGCTGTTTATTCCACATAATATGCACAGCACAGATTGTCTTCTCCTCCCGCCTCCCTCCCAGCTGCCCCAGGGAGCACGTTCATGTTTCCCTTTGGTGTGCTGTCAATGTCTCCTATCGTTATAGCAAGCTGCGGTAAGCATTATACTGAGGTTGCAACCTCAGTATAATGCTTACCAGAGCTTGCTATAATTATAGGAGACAATGACAGAACACGCAGTGAAGTGTGGACACGTTCCCTGGGGCAGCTGGGAGGGAGGTGGGAGGAGAATTAGGCAGTCAGATAGAGACGTGCCGGTCAGCATAATGCAGTACGCTGATTCTTCGGCACAGCTCTATCTGACTTAAAAGTACATTATCTGAAAAACGAGTTACATTTAAAAAATAAAAACAGCTTCCCGAGGAATACTTTAATAACCAAACCTATGGGCAATTTTTATTTTTAGGTGATACATCCCCTTTAAAGGACAAAAGGGGTGCAAAACGTATTGCGAATCAATGTGCTGCACACCAGTATGGGTCTTAGAAGGTTAAAGAAAGAAAAAAAACAGGGTGACTCACAAAGGCTTCTCTCTATGTTTATATGTGTGAACTATTTATCTTGAGAACTTCTCTATTACATGAACCTTGAGACATTCTTGCTGACATGCAGAATGCTATTTGTGTTTTTATTATATTCAGTAGGTTTCCACTTTATATTGTTTACTTATTTTGAGGAATTAATGATGCATTCGGAGGTCAGAGAATCCTCCAGCAAGTGAAAGTGATCCAATTCTTATGTCATCCTCAAATTCAGATAAACAGGTTTGTTACAATAACATAGCAACTGGAGACCTTTCTTCAGCATATCATTTCTTAACCCCTTAAGGACCAAGGACGTACATATACGTCATGAGAAGAACGTGCATTATGGACCCATGATGTATATGTAGGTCATCGAATTCAGGGGTCCCCGTGTGGCTGCAAGACGTTCGGGGGCCTCTAATTCCACTAAAAAAAATGTTCCTTGGTCCTTAAGTTCCGACCAGTCCTTAAGGGATTTATGCAGTGTTTCTCAATGTTATTATCAGGGACAGCTTTTCAAGATATACCCTGCCTACTCGCAGCTTAGTAGTCAGTGGATCAATCATTGTGTCTGAGCCGCATATGCTTAATTAGGGTTATACTGAAAACCTGACCCATTGGTGTGCCATCAAGACTGCAACAGACAAACATACTTTTTTGGTTTATATTTAAACATAAAAAACATACCAAAATGTGTGAGAGACTCTGAGGAAAACAATAGCACTTGTTGCTTTTTCTATGGCCAGTCACTGCTCATAAGTATCACATTTTAGCACTGTAATGGCACTAGAGGGCTAAACGTATAGCTTTCGAGTGAGAACTGGCCATATAACAAGCAACATGTGCTTTTGTTCTTCTTCAAAACCTCTCACACATTTTTCTATGTATTTTGAATACATTTAGAGGGTCTCATAAGTACAAAGGGTAATCCAGACATGGACCCCTTGCTCTCAGCTGCACCTCACTGACGAGGCCCAATAAGACCAAAAGTATGTCTGGGGTTACCTGGTGTTCCCATGCAGTGGGGGAATTGCCCATCATCTTGGAACTGGACTGGCCTTTTGGGTGGGATTAGTTTAATATGTACATGGAAACTTCTCCTCTGTAGCGACTAGAGAGCTAAGACATGATGCATTTGAGCGGCCACCAGCCGTAGAACAAGCAATAAATGCTTTTGTTCGTCCTTACAGCTTCACACATATTTTGGTATACTTGTTATATACCTTAATATTTAAAGGAATAGTAATGTCTAAAATAAATTAGATCTTCAAGTCTTCATTATTGTAAGCATAACGCTTGGTACTATGTTTAATAAATTACTTTTCTGTGGTTTTAAAGATATTCAATGTAAGTGGATCCCAGTCCCTCCCCTTCTGGACGCCTCCCCTTGGAGCTGCAATCTGGTCGTTGGACCGGACAGATGCAGCGTGGAAATAACTTAAATTAGTAAGTATAAGGAAAAACCTTGCCCCCCCTTGACGAAGAAGGGTAGGATTTGCCTTTGCTTACTGAAGTTTGTCCCTCGCTGCTCTCCATCCAGACTACACATAGCTCAGCGTGACACGGCCAGAAGGGGTGGGAGGGTGATCTTTTTTACACTGAACATCTTTAAAACACAGAAAAGTAAGTTATTAAACTTAGTGCAAGGTGTTATGCTTGCAATAATGAAGACTTGGAGATCTACTTTATTTTACACATTACTACCCTTTTAATACAATAATTTATTGATGCCTACATGGTTTAATTTTATTACATTTTAAGGGTTTCCTTTTGTTTTATTTTCAAGTAGAACTCTATTTTTAATAAAAAAAAACAAACACATTACAATTATTTTCACATAGTTTTTAAAGCAGACTGTGGTATTACTTTCATTTTGGTATCTATGCTTGTATTCAGTCATTTGGAATACTCGTAACTAAACACAGTGGTACACTTGGGTATCCTGATTCCCTATTGAGAATCACTGTCTTTAGCAAAGTTGTTTGCAAACTGTAATTATCTATGATGCTTCCTAAACTACATCTGTCCAGATGACATTGGCAATAGACTTTACTTTTTCAAGCACGCTATTTATGTTACACGTTTGGTTTCAGGAAGCAAATCATTAACCCTACTGAGAGGGGGGGTTTATGTTGAACACCCCTGTCACTCAAAGGGTTATAGACATTTCTGAATAAAACATACCTGTGTGAGACTGGATGAACCACAATGCTCCTGTTAAGAGGGCTCCGATTATGAAAGCAGCAAAAGCAATTCCTACTACAGTTGGTGTGTCCAGGCCATAGAAAATTGCTAGGTTGGAAAAAAAGAAAATGCTAAAGTTTATTCAATGAAACAATAATTTGACTTTGGCTTACATCTGACAGCTTAAAAATAAAATGGTTGTTACATGTATTTAAATTTTATAAGGATATTAATAAATACCAATGTGCGTCTGTGGTTTTTCTTAGGAGATCAACACATCCTGGGTAAAAACCCTTGTCTCATAGTTCTTGGAGCCCTATGTAATTATAGAGTAAACCAGTTTTTACTGGACATCCCCCCTTTTTGGTTTTCACCAAACCCTGATGCTCTCACTCATTTTTATCAAAATAAATGTAATCCTATGTACACATATTTATATTATTGTTTTGGATTTTATTGATTTTGCTATATGTTGAAAAAATTCAGTTAATTCTACATCTGCATACCTGGGAACTCGGAGACTCCGGTTTTGACACTGCTTTACCAAGTCTCTGGGGCAGAGGCTGATTCCTCCAGATGTGGGGAGTTTATATTGAAATTCTGCTTTTTCCCCCTGTGTTCCTCCTTCCCCCAGCCTTCTTTTAAGATCTTTTTAAACCCTGTCCCCGCAACTCATGTCAAGCCCCGCCCCTTTTTGACTCGATTCACATCATTTTTCTTACCCCCTACCGCACCAGAGAACTCCCAGATATGTACATCTGTATGTAGCAGACGTTTCTACAGACCAATACATAAGTACCCAGTCAAATGTACACATCTAAGGAGTACATACATGTCAGATTGTGCTGTTCCCAGCTGTTATTTGAGCCAGTCTTACCCAAACTCCTGACCCTACTTGCTTTTTGATAGCATGGATACTATTATACTGCAAAACAACATGGACGTTTGGTGCTAAAACTATGCCTCACATGACCTTTGCAAGTGCACCCACGCCCACCCGCCCCAGTTTGGAATAACTGGATTAAACCAATTGCATCTCAGGACAAATAGTTCCAATTGATTTTAAAGGGGCTTGGAACCCATTGAATGCTTGAGGGGTGACATATTTACAATGCATTGGAAACTTCTCCAGCGTTTGTGGGTTTCAAAGCCCCATTTAAACCAATGGGAATTGTGAGGACCTGTAATATGTTCCCAGTAGTGCCATTGGTTTTCCCAAGAATGACTCTGGTTTTCTTTTGAACAAGGGGCCTTTAGAAATCAGATGCCTTCTAACATAAATTCAGGAAAATGAAGAATTGCTTCTTGCATATGTACTTAACTGCCGTGGCCTTTTAATACTGCACTGACAGTAATACTAAGATTTAAGGAAATATCACTTATTCTTACATGTGTTCTGTCATTCAAGCCAACTTTATTCTGTAACCTATGAAACCTACTTGGCCTGGTTCCCATTTGTAGGTGGAGAGCGGAACCGCTTGTAAAGTAAAGTGATGTCAGGAGAAGGACAGAAATTACAGAAATAGAATCCATTGTTCTAGAAAATTGGCAAAACTATAAATGTTTGAAATTAAATCCAGGCAAAATCTACAACACTTCCTTTACTTAGAAAAGTCACAGAGACACCCTCTATTGACATCCAAGAGTATGGTTGCATTCATTTCCAGTCCTTAAGATATTTATACTTTTTAAAAGACATAACCTCTACATTCTAATAATAAAGACGATAACCCACAGGGCAGTGCAATAAGTTAGGAGGTTAAAAGGTCAAGGTTAGGCACCAGCAAAACACATTCTAGTGTTGTCAGAGCCCGGTGAATGAGATTTTGTGTCCATGGCAGAGTTGCAACATTGTGAAGCACCCCCATCATCACAAGGCAGGGATAAATAGAGGCTGATGTACTAATCAGAGCTGGAGCAATTTTGGGGTTCCATAGAGGACACATAAATATTCCCCTTGGTTTAAATTAAAATTTTAACTCATTGAACACCAGAGTGTTCTTCAATGCATTGCAAAGCAACACACTGGAGACCTCACTAGCATTCATGGGGTTAAATGACCCTTATGGTGCAGTTGGTTTGCTTCAGAATTGCTCCAATTTTCTCTAGTACATCAACTGCAGTGACTTACAGATTTGCAAGACGGAGGTGCACATGGTAACACTTTTGCAGACAATACAGTGACACTGCAATATACACTGTGACACAAGCTTAACCAATGGGTGCCAGAGGGGTGTCCAATGCATTGCTGACACATTCAAAGTGTAAAAGGAGCAGTAGTATATACGAAGTGGACTTGTAACTAAAGTTGTCTAACAGCTATGGCAACCCGAGTTCCCATACCTTAAAATGCACCCTTTCACTCATGGATCACCCTGCAGAGCTCTGTGATCTGGAGGGCTGGGTGACATCTGCACCTCACTAACCATGTATGGACGAGGTAGCAACATTTCTATCCTGTCCAAAGAAGCCTCATGCTCGTGAACTTGTCTATAATGGATTTCTAAATGGTTCTACAAGAAGCTCAGAAGTGAGCTTCTGATATCCCCCAGCCCTGCAGATCACAGAGATCTGTAGGGTGATCTTAGCATTTTAAGCTATGGGAATTCGGTTCCAATGCTATTAGACAATCTTCTTTCGTTAGAAGTCCCTTCATACAGGGCTCAAAATTTCCACTCGCCATTGGCGAGTGAAAATTTAGCCCTGACGAGTAGAAATTCAGCCCTGGTGGGTATGTTTTGACTTGCAGTGGTGAGTAACTTTTCAGGTCTGGCTAGTAGCAACGGACTTCAAATTTTACGCCCTGCCTTCATATACACTTTATTGCACCTTTAAGGTGGACCTGTGACTTTAAGTCAAGCTTAGTTTGTTTTACAGAGAATAAAAACCTGCCTATATATTTTTCTAGCTATTTTTCTTTAAAATAAATAATATTCCAGAAATTGAACTTTATGGTTTTATGGCACAGTGTGGAACTTAAATTCCAATTCCCTGAACAGTATGCCAAGTAATTCTATCTGATGCTTACCTACTGTGATATTAGAAATGCCCCCAGTGTGTGGGCTCTGCTAGATTTATGTATAGCAAAATGTGGTAATGTTGGCTCAGTACATACACTAATTAGCACAAAGTGCCACACTGTGCCACCAACAAATAAATATTTATTTTGCTAATATAACATGTAGGCAGTTTTCATTTCACTTTAAATTTAAAGTTATCTTACGCTGACAGGTACACTTTAAGGCATCTGCCTTGTTTAACTCTCCTAAGCCCAGGCACTGAGTATCATTGGCTCATATGTACTTCCTCTGGAGTGAACCAAGGAATTTGTATTTGTCCCCTATGGTGCAGTTGGTTTACTCCAGAATAACTCCGGTTTGTTTTTATATATATGGGCCATTGTCTTTATTATATGTGCAAGAATGAACAATGTCATAGAAAATAACTTTCAATAAAGATTAACAAGGACATTTGTCACAGTGTAAAGTAGGATACCACCACACATGAAAACAATGGGGGGAGATTTATAAAACTTGGAGTAAAAGAAGCAAAAAAATGAAGGTTAGGATTACAAAAGAAGACTATGCCAGTTTTGGAAGCCTTAACACCACGTAGTTGGATTCAGGAAAAGTGAAAGAACAGCTGGAGAAAAATCTGGTGCTGAGAATTTATAAAGAAATGTTGGTAATTTACACCAGAATCATAATGCCAGGTATAATCTTTCTTAAGCATTCCGGGGGGAGATGGACTAAGGTGTGATAGAGAGCGGAGATGACTTCTCCAGGAATATCACTTCTCCAGTTGCTTTGTTATTGCATGGAGCAAATGTAATAAGATGTTGCCAACTTTGGAGATATAAACGCATAGGCTCTATAGAATAACATAGGAACTGGAGAAACGGTATCACTGAAGTAGTCATCTCTGCTTTATCACCTCTTTATCATGCCTTAGTGCATAACCTCCAATGTGTTAACATCAGATTACTAACACCATATTGATAATGATTCCCTTACTCTTTTAAAAATCAGACCTGACATTATCGCCAGTTGCCATGACTTAACAACACTTCTTAAAGTACTACGAATGGTTTTAATAAATATCCGAACAGGAAAAGCGCAGACCACCAACAGATATATCCTAAAACTGTCTAGTATTAAAATAAAATCAATAGTATACAGATACTCACAATTCCTGGGTAAAGTAGCTGTTAATAAGTATAACCAGCTAAAGCAAACGGGGAAATATAAACTGCCCCGTTACAGTTACTCTCTCCAATCACAAGAGGGATCCTTAGAACTTCATAAAAAATGATATTAAAAATATATGTACACATTGCCATAGAGTGAAACTGAATGTCAGTACTTATATTTAAGCATTCAAGCTAGATGACACTTTTCGGGGTGCACCCCCTTTATCAAAACTCATAGGCAAAAAAACTAATAATTAAAAATTGGAATCGTCGCCTACCTCCGAGTTACCCGTCTCTTAAATGCCATAGTTGTTTGGGAGCCTCCCATCCAGACGCAACAAAATGAGCGAGATTTCATATGACATCACAGTCAACTGCTCGTTGCCAGGAGCCATTGTGAGAGGAAATACATCCTACACGTCAGCTAATTGCCAGCTATGCAGGAAGTACATCCTTATGCGCTACAAAGTGATGGAACGCAAAAAACGGCATCGGGAAGGGAGCCTCCCCACCACACACAGCACAACAGAGATCGTGAATCTCAGGGGGAGGGGAGGACATACAATACAAATACAATGCATATACATAATAAAAAAGAAGAAATGGGTCCACATAAAAGTAATAATAGACAACAAATACACAATAACAATGTACAACATTAAACAATAAAACATGATAATAAAAAAAATAATAGAAAAATATATGAGAAAAAAATGAAAAATGAAAAGAAAAAAAAATAATAAGCAAAAAATAATGATATAAAAATAATAAAAAAAGGATAAAAAAAATAATAATAGTGATAAATAATACTTGAAAAAAAAATCATTGTATATATAAGAAATATATCCATAAAGGTTAAAAATTATAATAGTATAACAAGAAATATCTACTAGTAAATATAGGTCATACTTATACTCATGGTTTTTCAACATAGCTCCGAACTCAAAGAGACCACAGAAAAAATCTAAACACCTATGTAAAATTGATAATAATAAATGTGTTATAAACATAGAAAAAAAAAAAAAAACGCCACACATCCAGTTGATCTAATGAAAAAAATATATATCATAATACCATAAAACAATAACAGACATAATAGTGTATAAGTGAATATTCTAAAAACATATAGATGTAATATAACTAAATATTTAAATATAATAAAAGTGATGAGTAGTGTAAGTTATAAATAAAAGTGATAATGAGTAGTGTAAGTTATAAAATGAATTAATAATAAATAACTAATCAATAATATACATATGTGTATATATATATATACACACACACACACAAATATATATACACCAGTCTATAATCTGTGTATTAATATATATTTTCAGTGCTCTTGTTGAGTCCACTAGGCACCAAGGTTTGTAACATAAACATCCAGTATGACTCTCGATGGTTTAATACTCTAGTCACTTTTGAAGGGTTAATACATTCAATAGGGGTAATTTTTAAGCATGTCGGATCTTTATTATGTACAAGTGTACAATGTCGTGACACACTGTGATCTAAGAAGCCCCGTTCAATATTCCAGAGATGCTCACCAAAAAGCTCACGGACGGTCCTTGTGGTCCTCCCTATGTACTGTAGACCACAAACGCAGTCCAACAAATATACTACATTTGTGGTTCCACAGTTCATGAAGGTTTTAATTTCAAAACTATCACCAGTAACAAAAGATGTAAACTTCAAAACCTTATGGGATATATAAGAACATGTAATACATCTTGAACGACTACACTTATAACTGCCAACAAGAGATAAAAAATGAGAATTAGAAGCAATAGAATTATCTAGTGCTAGTTTGTTTTTAAGGGTTCTAGCTCCCCTATATGTAAATGATAGAGTTTTTCCCAACACTTCATTAAAGGGATAGTAATACTTGAAAATAATTATATTTTATATTGTAGCCCTTAAAAAAACATGAAAAATGATATAAGTCTTATCTCCCAAACCTTTATGGTTTGGGAGATATTCACATGTAAAATATAGAAAAAGTCTCTTTTCCTGGCTGTTTCAGCCAAGTCTGATTTGGAATTCGGTCCACAGAGCAACCGGCAGCTCTTGATCAGTGCCGAGATCACAATCTTTGAAAATAACTACTTAACTGGAGCTATCTCCAAAGTGTGCCTGGCTTGAAAGCGCACTTTGTAGACCATTCCAATTAAGAAATTATTTTTAAAGATGGTGATCTCAGCACTTCTGGAGAGGCACAGCCAGTCCCGGGACCGGATTCCAAATCTGAAGGGTGGAGCAATGACGTCACTCCAGGGGAAACTTTACTTCTGAATATCTCCCAAACCATAAAGGTTTGGGAGATAAGACTTATATCATTTTTCATGTTTTTTTAAGGGCTACAATATAAAATAAACTTATTTTCAAGTATTACTATCCCTTTAAGAGCAGGATCAAGAGTAAGAATGTTCCAGTGTTTTCTAAAAACATTCTCAACAATTTTGTACTCAGAATTAAGCCTAGTAATAAAGCTCAGCTTTCAGGCATTATTGCCATTCTGAATATCTCTTTCTTTATTTTTAAGAGTAGAAGATCTTGACAGTTTCTGTGCCCGTAAATAGTCCCTTTCAATCGCATCTCAGTTCCCATTTTTTGTAAATAAAATGTTCCCAAAAAAGAAAAATAAAATAATGTGTAAGAATAAAGGAGATTGCATCCAATATAAAAATTACATTGTTTCTGAGGCATCAAATGGTCCTGTTCTAAATAATATTTAACAGCCTGTATTCCATCCACATGTTTGATATTGGAGTACAATGACTGTACATCCAAAATTATCCACCTATAATTAGATTGTCAATCAATACCCTGTAGAATACCCAAAAGCTGAGTAGTATCCTTGAGAAAAGATCTAAGGTTCACTACATACCTCTGGAGGTGCAAGTCAACGAAATGTTATAAGTTGGCAGTCAAGCTATCCATCCCAGATATAATAGGTCGACCTGGAGGGTCGATTAACCCTTTATGGATTTTGGGCAGATGATAGTACACCACGATTTTGGGTTCTCCAACTACCAAAAAATCACGTTCAAACTTACAAATAATACCCCCCAGAGTATGCAGTGTTGAAGAGTAAATTGAACTCAAATTGGAATCGGTGGGAAGGACCCTCAGTCAGAGCAGAGTAGTATTCATCATCATCGAGAATTCGAAAAGCCTCTCTGATGTAATCCTCTCTGTCCTTAATGACAATCCCCCCACCCTTATCCGCAGGCTTGATAACTATATTTTTATCTGAACTGAGATTTTTGATTGCTATTTTTTCTTGTATATTAAAATTTGAGTATGTTTAATATTTGGAATGACCCAATACCATCTTCAGTTTATTGAGTACAAGATTAAAAAATGTCTCAATATAACCCCCTCTATAATATATAGGGTAAAAATTAAATTTGGGCTTTAAATCAGTTGGAATTGGATCTTCCACAATTATTTTCTCTAAATCTCAATCTTTATTATCAGTTTTGACATTATGCCCCTTCAATTTGAAATATCGCTCCAAAGTCAACTTCCTGATAAATATATTCAGGTCTTTGAAGATCTCAAACAAAGTAGGGGCAGAATCAGGACAGAAAGAGAACCCGTGTTTCAGCAATATCTCACTAGATTCCAGCGTTCATGATGACAGATTATAGATGCCAAGTTGAGTGGGATCAGTTATGGTTTTGGTTTTTTGTGTGGTTCCACCACCTCCTCTACATCCTCTTCGTCGCAAAGACGCGTCATCTGGCTTGAATGCTTAAATATACCTACAGACGTTCAGCTTCACTCTATGGCAATGTGTATATATATTTTTTTTAATACAATTTTTTATGAAGTGCTAAGGATCCATCTTGTGATTGGAGAGAGTAACTGTAATGGGACAGTTTATATTTCCCCATTTGGTTTAGCTGGTTAGATTTATTACCAGCTATTTTACCCAGGAATTGTGAGTATCTGTATACTATCAATTTTATTTTGATACCAGACAGTTTTAGGATATATCTGTTGGTGGTTTGCACTTTTCCTGTTCGTGTGCTTCTTCTGTTTCAAGCTCCCCAGTGAATATTGTGGGAGACTTTTGAAGATGCAGTATCTATCCTTTGGAGAGACTGAGTGGGGGCAGTCAGATTCACTCACTTGCTTATGCTGATCACTACTAGTGGTCTGGGGAATTGTGATTATAGCGGTGTGTATTGGTGGAGGTCCTTTATTGGCAATTCATATTGCACTAGGGAGGGCCCTTTTTCTCTTCTCATTTAATGAATATCCCCCAATGAACTTAGGTCAAATAAATGGAGTAAATGGAGTAATTCTGGAGCAATCCCCAGAGAAAAGAAATAAACATTCTAAACCCCCCCACTGATTTGAAAAGGGCTTTTAATCCCTTAAATGCCCAAGAGATGTTCAAAATACTGTTTCTCAATATGTTGGAGACCGTCTTAGCAAACAAGTGGTTAAAATCCCCATTTAAATCAATGGGAATGTTTATTTCTCCCCTATGAGGCAGCTAATTTCTCCCAGAATTACTCCAGTTCATCTTAGTACATCATTATCAGTGCGTGGTTTATCTTACATGAACGCCTTAGCGATTGTATTGTTAGCTACTGAAATTAATAGAAAATATGAATTAAAAACAATCAAAATAAAACTTACGCTGTGGAGCACATGGCCGGTTTATATTAACAGAAGCGTCTGTTTGAAAGGAAAGAGAATCGTCAATGATGCACTGATTGTTTGCTAGAAATGTATACATATGTCTGCTTCTAATGGTGTATGTTTTCTGTAAGGTGAGGATGTGCACTGTATGAAACATAATCCTAACAGCAACAGCAACAGTTAATGCAGAACTCCAGAATCTGAACATTCTCAGTTACAATTCTACATTATGCTTCAAACAACAGCACTAAATCATAGGCAGCAAAAAAGGGTTGGGCCACCAGAGCTATGGATCCTCCTACTTTATGACACTATTTTGAAGAAAGCTGGAGTAATTAAGGGGCAAACCAGCTGCACCACAGGAGAGAAACATATTCCCCAATTTTCCATTGATTTAACCCTTTGAGAACCAGAAGGGTATGCAATGCATTGTGGTTCAATGCGTTGCTTACCCCTCTTGCACTCAAAGGGTTAAGTGGAGCTTTAAGAGACTGAATGTCAGAGAGGTCTCTAATACATACCTTTGATATGCATTGAAGACCTTTCAAGCATTCAACGATATGCCCCAGAATTACCCCAGTTTTCCTTTGGGCCCTTATAGAAACTGTTCACCCTAACAAAGGAATGGAGCAACCTGTAGTATTCAGCTGTAGTTGGATCACAATGCCTATCATGGCTGACCAACAGAGGATGATGAGAGTTGGTGTCTAACAACAGCTGGAATACTGCTGGTTTCCAGGACCAAGTTTCCCATTAGGTAGAGTAGGTAACTGACTAGAGCTTCCAAATTTGAGCAGTGCCTGGGTTGTGGGTGTGGCCAGAGCAATGTCACTGCCCCAGCACAAGTTTAATATATAGTTTTACTGGCTATTATTTAACCTCTTGGATGCTAGAGAGGTCTCCATCACATTGCAAAGCAATACATTGGAGATATACTTAGCATCCAAGGAGTTAAAAGCTTTTATGTCCTTGTATGTTATAGGCTAGAGGTATTTTCTGCGTCAGGGAACAGTGGATGGGAATATGGGAAGAATCATGTGAGAAGTAGGATTGTAAGGATGGGCAAAGCTAACACTGTCTTGTCTAGGGGCATCTGGGATGTAAATCCAGCCCTGCAGTTTGCGAACGTCTGTCTAAGCTGTTGTTAAATTGTTAATAATGTACTTTTGTTGGGAGTGGCACAAATTTCTTACTCTAACAACATTTTGTTGCTTACATGCTTACATGTAATATACACAGCTGGAAACCTCTGCACTTTGAGCCCCCAGAGAGGGCTCATGTTCTGCCTGACAGAAAACGTCAATGACGTGATTTGCGTCATAAAAGAGATGGAGCTTAATCAGGTGGGGAAGAAAGGAAGTGGGCAGAACAGAGTTGGTAACTAGGAGAAGTGGAACTCGTTGGGGTTAAAATCCCCATGTAATTAAATGGCAATTTTAATTTTTCCATTATGGTGTTTGTTTTTCCCATAATTGCTCACGTTCTTGATAGTACCCCCAATTGTACAGCGCTGCGGAATTAGTTGGCGCTATATAAATAAATAATAATAATAATAATACCTAGAATAGATAATTATATTCCTTGACAAACAAAGACAACTAACAAAAGTCAGTTGATGCATGTTGCAGTAACTCTCTGTGGACAATTACTGAAAAGTGCATAGAAAACTGTATTACAC
This sequence comes from Rhinophrynus dorsalis, assembly GCA_037306005.1. NCBI lineage: Eukaryota > Metazoa > Chordata > Amphibia > Anura > Rhinophrynidae > Rhinophrynus > Rhinophrynus dorsalis. The sequence continues at coordinate 173,422,919 of CM074722.1, forward strand.
ATAATCCAAACAGCCTGAGATCCTAATATCTTGACCTCATAATGTTTGTATCTTACACTGTTACATTCTTTCCTGCCCAGTGCTATCTCTGCATGTCATTCTTCGATCAGCAACACCACTAATCTCAACCACCTACCAAAGTTATGTGTGCGCATATCACATTACCAACTCATTTCACATTAGCTAATCATCTCCTCATTTGAAAACTGTTAAAGGTAACTGGTCACCAAATATAAATTTTCTTCTTATATAATTGGACAAAATCAAATCTATAAATTATTTTGTACAAACTACACTTAAGTTAACAGTTTTGTAGAGGGTTTTATTCAAAGTATCAACACTTCTAATTTTTAAGAAGTAAAATAAATGAGGTTGTACATAGTTAAATACCATGTACTCCATGTCAGAATTTGTAAATAATCCTTATTTAATTCTAGATACTGAAATCTGATCCTTTGAGTGCCAGAGAGGTATCTGATGCATTGCAACTCAAACGGTTAACCTAATTTATAATGAGTGCATTGGATCTATAGAATAGGAAGGCAATTTGTCTAATGTGTGTCTTGTCTTGACATATAAGATCAAATGAATAATTTATTGAGATTAGAACCCACCCATCTTCTATTCAGAAAATCTATTTTATCTAACTGTTTACAGACAGTACCACACTATCACTTCTGAAACCACCAATTTTATATTAAGGGCATTAGGGAGTTCTGCACAAGACATAAAGGATGCCTTCATAGGGCATAGTTAAGGGATTTGACATCTAGTAACAAATAGAACATTTTTAGAGTTAAAGATATTTTAGTGTGTATGACCCCATTTAATTGTCAGCGTTCCTTCAGGTAGAGTTTTTAAAGCATAATAAGTGTTAAGACAAGTATGTGTATTAAAGGACACGTAACTCTTTCCTGACTCACTAACTGATGACAGGAGGTGCAATTACCCTTTAACCCTTTGAGTGCCAGAAAGGTGTACAACCCACTTCTTTTCAATACTTTGCATATCTTTCTGACATTTGAAAGCAATGTGTTCTGTAACCCTCTGGCACTCAAAGGGTAAAAAAAAGGGATTCTATGTGTGATGTTCCTCTCATTGACCGTCACTGAAGCTAAAGCAATGTGTTAGATAGTCCTCTGCCACTCAAAGGGTTAAGCCTTATGTATAAATTGGAGTGGTGCAATTGTGGAGTAAATCATCTGTACCATAGGGGACACATAAACATTTCCCAGCTTGTCATTGATTTAAATGGGGCTTTTTAACTCCTTGGATGCTAGAGAAGTTTCCAACTCATTTCAAAGCCAAATAATTTGGAATTTTTATACATCCCCTAAGGTAAAGTTGGCACCACTCCACCTTTAAATATCGGCCCACTGTATCTAGACATTTTTTGCAGAATCATGGCTCAACTAATCAGTTTTCTACATTATATTATATAGTAACAGAACAGGGATTAATTCTGTATGTCAGAATAAAAAAGAGATAATAATACTAATAAATGATAGTGATTAACTGCTATGTGAGTGCATTAGCCCATAATGTTACACTGTTGAGCGGCATGCTGCACTTGTAGACAGTTCTGCGCAAAATTCAAATACATCCCCATGTAAGGATATCTTTGGTACTGAAATGTTTACACCAAGCTAAATCCTATGGACCAAATATTTTAAGCATGTTATACCATCCTATAACTTCTGCACAGATGTATATATTTAACTGTAGCAACGCTCTAGGGCAGTGATTCTCAACCAGGGTGCCGTGGCACTCTGGTGTGCCACGGACATCAACTTAGGGTGCCCCATGTTTTCTATGAAGACTAACAAAAATGGACTTTTAAATAAATATTTATAGAAATTGTTATGCACATTTTATTTAATTTTGTTATTATAATTGTAAGACCTAATAATAACTGTATATTTGTGTATGGTACCTTCATTATGCCCTTGATAAAGTACATTAAATATGTTAGGGGTGCCCTGAATGTTCTAGATTACGTGTTAGGGGTGCCCCAAACAAAAAAGATTGAGAACCACTGCTCTAGGGTGATGGTTATTCTGTTCAGCAAAAGCAAAATGATATCTGACAATTGTCCCAGGTTTCAACAGACACACACACACACACACACACACACACACTAGTTTTGTGTCCTTGTCACAAGATACTGAAGCCCAGATTTTGTCCCAAGTTTAAATTTGAATTTTAACCCAATTCCCTATGAGGGTAGGCAACCTCTAGCTTTCCATCTGGAATGTGCTGGAGAACAGCCTCTAGCTGCTTCTTGATGCTCTGTGTTTTTTTTGTTTTTTTTTAATGAAAAATACTATTCATTAAATAAATAATAACATTTTCATGCTACTTTGTTTTTTTTTCGTCCTCAAGTTTCTGATTCACCTAAAATATCTATAAAAATACTGTTTAGCAAGCTTTTTGTGTTGCTGTGACTAGAGGGAAGAATCCTTGATCCCAATCTCTCCTGCTCATGTCATATTAGCTGCGAAAATCCTACTTAGTCCACTAAGCACATGCTTCTCCTTTAAGGTTCCTACAGTGAACGTAGCTGTGTCATCACAGAGAAGTTTAGAGAAAAAAAAGTTGCAGGATGAGAAGGGGATCAAAAACTGCACCTTTTAATGGTTGTTGCCTGAGGATGTCAGGAGGCCTAGATTGTCAAGAATAAGGTCCCCAATACTCTATTTATAAAGTAAATGTACAAGGCACTGTCCCTTTAAGAAGTTTCTTAAAATGGCAGTGTAGAGTTACAACTTATGAATGCATAACTGTTGTAACTCTGTAATGCCCCATAAAGAAGCATTTTATTAAACCCCCTAATTAAAGTTACCATTTGGAACAAATTGCTACCCCAAATAGCAAAAGTTTGTCTGCCAAGCACAAAAGATTACTCTGGCATTTTATTTTAAAAATATTGCTAAATATGCAAGAATCTATTGTCATTCACCACGTTTTGTGTAAGATTTGGAAAAATGATATGAATCTCAACTACCCTCCCCAAAAAACTGATCCACTAAAGGTTTGATAGTGGTAAGAGTAAGTTTGGAATGCAGAACCTTACCTGGAGTTTTCTCCATGTGAGTTATTACAGCCAGAGGTTTTGTGAAAGTCTTCTTGTTCTGCATCATAGCCAATATCATTTCCACATTGAGAGACGTGCAGGCTTCATCAGGAGGGATGCACTGAAAGGTCAAATATGTGAGGTCAGGGAAGCACAGACTACAGAGCACTGTCTCTTATAAAAAGAAATTTCAGTACAGCTGTCTTTTCTTATCAGCCTGACCTGGTACATCAAGCTGGGACTGAACATACTTTAGTGTTATCAAACAAACAAGAAGCAGGCTTGAGACATCAGGTTACACTTTCATGTTTAAAGGGATAGTAATACTTAAAATGTAAAAAAAAATATATTGTAGGGTTTATCCCCCTGAGTAAAAATAGGGTACTCCCACTGCTGAAAGGTGTTTTATTCAAAAGTTATTACAGCTCAAAGTTGAATTGTTTAGGTGCAATATCACAGTGGCCTGAAATTGTACAGTGGCGCTGTTGCTACACCATCCTATGGACAGCTCTGATCCCGGGACCATAAATCTCCATAGGATGGTGTAGCAACAGCGCCACAGTACAATTTCAGGCCACTGTGATATTGCACCTAAACAATTCAACTCTGAGCTGTAATATCTGTTGAATAAAACACCTTTCAGCAGTAGGAGTTCCCTTGTTTTAGTCAGGGGGATAAACCCTACAACATATTTTTTTTTTACATTTTAAGTATTACTATCCCTTTAATCGCCTTCTTTAGGTCAGCTACATACTAAAAATTTAACCCTTTTCACTAGTGGAGAGGACAGTACTCACTGTGACGGGATGAAATGAGTTGCTTCCCCTTTAATGGAAATGTGATGCCTTTGAGGGCCAGATGTGAAGCAATATATTGAACACTCCTGGCACTCAAAGGGTTAAATACTGTCATATGTAAAAGTAACTAATAGCGAAACACTTAACCCTTTGAGTGCCAGAGGGGTACACAACACATGGCTCTGCAATGCATTGTGTACCCCACTGGCACTCAAAGGGTTAAAAAAATAATGTCACCACGAGCAAGCAGGTCATGAGCCGTCCCTGCCTAAGCTTCTGGAAAAGGGGAGGAGCAGGGCTTACTGATGGCAGCTGACGAGAAGGACATGTGTTTTTAAATATATTGGGTGATGTAAGGGGGATAGGATCTCTATACATATATATGTAATTGTTAAAACATGCTCGTTCATATGAAAACATGTTGTAATATAGCAACAGTGTCACTTTAACATTGTCCAGATCCAATATTTCAGAACAGAAGATTGAGTCCTGAGACGTAGAAGATTGAGCCCTGAGACATTACAAAACAGGGCCTACCAATGTATGTCTCATGGACACAAAAACCCTGCATGTCTGTATCACAAAGAGAATGCCTTTGATACTGCATTGATGCTTTTTAGATGCAATATATTATACTAGTTTTAAAGCCCGTGTACACGGCCAACACTGGCAGCTTTGCAGTCATGTACAGTACTGACTGCCCAAATGCGCCGCCGCTGATACGGAGAGGGGTGCTCTGAATTTAGACCGTGGTCCTCTCTGCGCTCCGTATCAGTCATGGCGCGAGCAGTCTCTGCTGCCCATGACTGCAGTGTGAGCGGCCATCTCTACTGAGCATGACAGCTTCTGACAAACATCCTAGTGAATTATAATATAGGATGTAGGTATGTATGTGCAGCTTAAAGCATCAGTGTAGTATTCAATTAATTTTCTTTCTGCTACAGATACACAAGAAGGCTAGTGGTAAATTCTTATAAACTGAATTGTATGACCGGGATTTATTTAACACTTTGAGTACTCAAGGGGTGTGTTATCTGTTGAGAAGCAACATGCTGCACACCCTTCTGGTATCCAAAGGGTTACAAAGAAATGTGTTGCGTTGCATACCCCTCTGGCGCTCAAAGGGTTGAATAAAAACAGTTTGAAGTGTAACAGCTTTTAAAACTACCACGTTTGGTAAAGTCACCCTGCAATACTTAGGCAGGTGGCAACTAGCTTAATAATAGTTATTTTACCTCTCAAAAGTAGCCGCTTGTAAAGTAATCCTTAAGCTTCTGAGATCGGAAGCCAGACATCAGCGCGGACATCTTGCCTGCATGCCTGCGCTGTCAGTCCCTCTCTCCCTACAAATGCATAGCACTGGCCTGAACGGCACCGGAAGGGACTGATGGCACAAGCGTGCAGACTGCACTAACCTGGCCGTCATTTTCGGAAGCTTAAGGATTACTTTACAAGCGGCTACTTTTGAGAGGTAAAATAACTATTATTAAGCTAGTCGCCACCTGCCTAAGTATTGCAGGCCGACTTTACCTAACGTGGTAGTTCTGCTTTAAATTAATCATCAACCTGGTGCAGGAAAAAACCCCACAAAGGCCCATGTTTATAAAAGCAAACTGGAGTAATTCAGGTGTAAACCAAAGCACCACAGGGGGCAAATAAAAATTCCCATTAAATTAAATTGAGCTTTTTAACCCCTTAAATGCCAGAGAGGTCTCCAATGCATTGCACATGCATTGGAGACCTGTCTGGCATTTAAGGGGTTAAAAAGCTCAATTTAAGTGCATGATAATTCAGGAATTGTTATGTTGTTCCCTATGGTGATGTTGGTTTAACCAGAATAATTCCAGTTGCTTGTATCAATATAGGCCACGTATTATATGTTTCTATCATGAAAAAATACTGTTTATTTAATAACACATCTTACTATTCATTTAATAACATGTCCTCTTGCTATTTAGTTTTAGTCTAAAATAGGAGTGAGCAATCTGTGACTCTCCAACTGTTACACTAAAACTTGCATCATCCTCAGCCAGCTAAGGAGGATAGGAGATGGAGTCCAATAGCGACTGTAGAATCACAGGCTGTGCACCTCCTCCATCCTAGAAGCAGTCCCTGGATCAAAACTTGCAGAAGGACAGAGTCAGTGCATTGTTGGGGACTACATCCCTCTTCCGGTCACTGGTTAGTCTGGCAGGCTGGGAATTATGGGAGTTTTTGTCCCCAACAGCTAGAGGTAGGATGCAATCTCCCCACTTGTCCTGCTGCAGGATGCTATCTCCCCACTCTTGTTTCACAAATAAAGCATAACCTGTTTTGAGACACAAGTGTCCTGACACAGATCATTAGCAATGTATCTACTTGACTCTAGTGCCATGAAAAGCTACTTAGATAAATGGGGCTTCGAGTATTTCCCTTGCAGGAACACAAATTCCTTATTGTCATACTAGTGTAAAAGCCTGTGTACATGGGCCAAGGTCAGTGTAATGTTAACCTTTTGAGTGCCAGAGGGGTACACGACTCTGGCAGTCAATGGGTTAAGAGGCCTCTATCTCATTGCTCCAAGCGATGCAGTCGCGTGTCTCCTCACTCACTGCCCAGTAGAGACTGTCCGAACGTGGGCAGTCTCTACTGTGCATGGCTGCAGCGTGACAAATATCCTAGCAAATTGTTATATAGGATGGGTAATTAACAGTAATAACTGGGTATGAAAGAAAAAGCTCAACATTTGTTCTGTATTGGAAACAAGAGACAACACCATGCCACTTCAGGGGAAACCCAGGCATCTAATGTCATTACTTACTTTCAAAGAAATCAAACACCGACACTGTAAATACTGGCGTAAAACTGTACTACTCTAATGGAAAGAAGGTCCCTTACATGACTGCAGAATGGAACCAGTAAGAGTCATATGCAGATAGATATTTAAAAGGGGATTTTAACTCCTAAACTTCCTAGCATTTAAGTGGTTAAAAGCCACAGTTTAAAGGGACAGTAATGTTTCACAAAAACAGCAGCTCCAATTAACTTCATAGTATTTGGACCATGATACTAGTGGGTTTTCCAGAGTCCATCCTCTCTGTTTTATAAAGGAAGCTTCTAAAGGCTCACTTCATTACAAAACAAATAGTAGTGAAATTATCAGTGTTGGTTTTCCAAGGATAATTAAATGGTTGTCTTCGGGGCTCATGAGACACTGAAACACTTCAGCTGTATGCATTACATTTTTTTTTTTTTTTAAAGGGATAGTAATGTTTTACAAAAAAAAAAGCAGCTCTGATTAATCTTCATAGTATCTGGGCCATGTAGAGTTTTATTTCAATACTGTCAGACCTGTAGTTCAAGAGTAATTGAATGATAAAGAATCCCCCTCCTGCCCCTTTTACCTAGTGTAAGCCACCTCCCCTCAGATGTGGAATCTGGTCCTTTGACCGGACAGCTCACAGCAAGGGACAATCTTCTTACTGTAAGCATAAGGAAAACCCTGCCCATCCCTTGACAGGGTTTTTAGGTTTTTCCTTATGCTTAGTGAAGATTGTCCCTCTCTGCAATCCATCCGGACAGTCTTGCTGCTCTGAGGTGAGCAGTGTTACAACAGAAAAAGGGGTGGGAGGGGGATATTTTATCATTCAATTAATCTTGAACTACAACTCTGACAGTACTGAAATAACACTTTTCATGACCCAAATATTTTGAAGATTAATTGGACCTGCTTTTATTGTGAAACATTACTGTCCCTTTAAATAAATGGGCATGTGTATATAAAAAAAGCCCGTTCTTTCCCCATTTGGCTCATTCCTAGTTGAGCATCTCTGACCATTAATTTGGATATGTATTATCCCCTATGGATTTGTTTTGCCCCAAAATTGCTCCTCTTTGGCATTCTGTTGTGGCCCTAATAAACCAAGCTGTTGTACTATAACCTAATAATTCAGCTCAAGTGCAACACAGTTATTTCCTTCATATTCTTCTTTACAAGTGAACTAGACTGAAAGGAATAAGAGTCTCTCAGGTTGTTGACCTCTGGAGCTAAAACAAGTTAAGATAAAATAAATACTTACAAAACTAATGTATTCTGATTTCATCAGAATATTTCTTACTTTTTTGTTTGTGAAAGATCAGGGCAACCGTTTTTTTAACCCATCGAGTGTCGAGTGTGCTCAACACAGTGCTTTGAAATGCATTGTGTACACATCTGACATTTAAAGGGTTAAAGGAGCAGAAAACTTTTTATGAAAAAATACATATTGTAGGGCGTTTCCTTTTGAGTAAAATAAGAGTACTCCCACTGTCGAGAGATGCATATTTCCAGAGTTATTACTGTTTAAACCTGTGTTTTTTACATTAGCTGTGTCCTCTAGTGGTCAAATTCCAATTCGTTTTTTTGTTACATTCTAACGGAGGGGAAAGTCAGTGACTTACAGTTCTCCATAGAAGTGCTGAGTCACTTCCTGTCAGTTAGAACTATCAGGAAGTAAACACACAGTAAATCAATTTCCTGATTATTTGAACTGTTATAAAGTTTGAATAAAAAACTGACTGTTATGGGAGTGCCCTTGTTTTACTTAGCAGAAAAAGCTCTATAACATAAATTTTCATTAAAAGAAGTTGACTTCTCCTTTAATACTTGCACATAAAAAGACATATACATTAACCCTTTGAGTGCCAGATGGGCATGCAATGCGTTGCATACCCCTCTGGCAATCAAAGGGTTAACAATAGACACAATGTAACAAGAATTTCAGTGCCACGATATCTCCAAGTAGATAGGCAAGATACATGGTTTATAAGCATTGCTAGAACAGTCTCTACAGATAGTAAACAGAATGTGGTGCAGAGTGTTTTTAGACAGTCAAACTGTAACCTGACACATAAATAAAGCACTTTTTTTATTCTGTACCTTATTAGGAATGTAGAACACTAGCAAGTGAGTCAACAAGTCCCACAATGGTCCAAGAATCTGCCTTTGCAACAAAAACTTTACATATTTGCACTGCAGCCAGAGATTCTGGGCAGAGGCATGTTATTGACAACACAAAGGGTTGCATGTAAAAGGTAAGTGAAATAATAGTGGAGCGACCAAATGCATCACAGGAGACAAATAAAAATTCCCATTGTTTACAATGGGCTTTTAACACTCTCGAGTGCCAGAGGGGTATCCAATGCATTTCTTTGCAGTACGTTGGATACCCCTGGGGCACTCTATTATCCTCCCGAATGTTATAGGCTTCTCTAACACATAGCAAAGCAATGCTTTTTGTGGCCTCTTTAGCATTCAAGACGTTAACACTTTAAGGGCCAGAGAGGTGTAGAATGCATTGCAAAGCAATTGCTTGTACATTCTCCTGGTCTTTAAAAAAAAGTCCCATTTTAATCAAAGGCAATTTCTACTTTTCCCCTCTTGTGCATTTGTTTGATTAAAGGAGCAGTTACCTTTTTTTATGAAAAAAACTATATTGTTGGCCATTTCCAGTTCAGTAATATAAGGGGCTCCTACTGCTGACAGATGCAGATTTCCAGAGTTATTACAGTTTAAACCCATGTTTATTTACATTAGCAGTGCCCTCTAGTGGTCAAATTCCAATTAGTTCTCCTGTTATATACTAATGAAAAGGAAAGTCAGTGACTTACAGTTCTCCATAAAATGTAACACAAACTGCCTGTCACTTCCTGTCAGTTAGAACTTTCAGGAAGTAAATGCACAGATAATTCACTTCCTGATTATTTGAACTTTTGTAACATCATAATAAAACAACAGACACAGTGGGAGGGACCTTGTTTTACTCAGCAGGAAAATCTCTATAACATATACATTTTCCTAAAAAAGTTTTCTGCTCCTTTAAGAATTGTGCCTCTTTTCTTTGTGCATACAGTCCTAAAATGTAAGAACTCAATTCTTTGTTCTAATTAGCTATACTACAGTTAAGGGTTTTATCACTTTTATTAGCCTTAATTAATGACCTCTGCTTATTTTTCCATGTAAAAAAAAAAAAAGACAAGACAACTCAAAGCTATTTGTAAACTCCCAGGTATAAGGCTATCTCTTGGTTTGATTGCCTAGGAGTAGGAGTTAGTTATGCAATAATTTCTTCTCTCCCTAATTGGTAATTGACTCATAATTCTCCATAACAGAGAGAGTTGTTTTCGTTGTGCATTGATATCAGGTTCATATTAAACTGACAGCTGGAGGAGCGGATGAAAAACAAAACTCACCTTGGGCAGCCCTTCCATCTCTCTGTCATTACTGGTGCACAAGGTTAACTCACAGTGTAGAAAGAGCAATGAGGTGTTAAACATAGATTTAAACATGAAGCTGAATCTTTTTTTGTCCATTTGTTCTTGCAACACAGGAAAGTTCATTTTCTTCACATTGTAAAATTTTACAGATTCATCTTTAGGACATATGTTTTCTATAATTGTGTATTCTGACATGATGTCAGGGTTGGAGTACGGTGAAATAAAACAGGTCTGTATGGCAAAACCCAACTCTTTGTCCGCTTTTGTCACTGAAACCTGCGCAAGAAACAAATATTATAGTCACGGGAGTATTTTCTAAATTGAGACTATGAAAAATATTTGTGATCAATGTGATTTTTATGTGTTTTTTTCTTTGACTAATATAGTACAATTGTTTGATTTACTAATTTCTGCATTGATAAATCTGCCCTCCATATTGTATGTGGCCATAAACAGGGTCCAAATGGTGGGAAGACTCTGTTTGAATCCCGGGTATAAAAAAACAAAACAAATAATATTTTAGCATGGATATCTTTATCAGGCAGACATACAAAATAGCAAGGGAAGATGACCAGTCTCAGGCTGGATACCTCCTTGAATATTGTTTCTATTACACCCAGGAATGAAGTGTTTACCCTTTGTGGATTCGGTACATGATGGATGACAGTCTTGTTCATGCCCCAAAGGGAACTATACTCCAGCACATCTACCTGTAGTATTAGTAAAATTTATATTGTATATTGTCTACATGGGTTGCACCTGTGACCTTTATTTAGTAGTCATGAAGAACTCCCTTGGCATCTCTTGTTTCAGTTCACTGCAAAATAGGTTGGTGCAGTACAATCAATAATTACATAAAAAGGGCATGTGTAAAACAAAAACCTGTCTTTAGATGAGAGATACTTAGTAGTGTAAACACTCATCATTATGAATCAAAACATGTGAGATTTTCTTTAATAGCAACATAAGAAAACTGGCACAAATGAACATCCAGTTGATTTAAATGTGCCTTTTAATCCACTGAATGCTAAATAGGTGTACAATACATAAAAGAACAATGTGTTGGATACCTCTCTAGCATTTAAGGGATTAAATCAGTGTTTCTCAACCAGGGTGCCGTGGCACTTCGGTATGCCACGAACATCCATTTAGGGTGTCCCATTTCATCTAAGGTGGAGCGATCGCATTGGCTAGATATCGATCTCTGCCAATGCGATCGCTCCACTTTAGTGACAGACAGCGTCCGTCATCGGAGGATTATGGGTAGTGGGACAGGAGCTGCCTCTGGTCAGCAAAGTTCGGCAAGCCGGAGGTAGGCTGCCGGACACTTTTTAAACTTTAAGTTTTGCGCATGTAACTGCTTTTTTAATACAAGGAACAATATTTTCAGTGTTTTAGATAAATGCTCTAACTAATGAGCATTACATGTATCTAGGAGAGATATCCCCTTTAAGTTTAATTTTAGTCATTCTGATTGTGAGAGCTATATACTTATGTATTTGTAACCTTCATTATACCCTTGACAAACTGCATTAAATGTTAGGTGTGCCCTGAAAATTCGAGACTACATGTTAGGGGTGCCTTGAGCAAAAAAAAAAAAAAAGAAAGATTGAGGACCACTGGATTAAATGCTCATTGCAATCAACTGGTATGTGTGTTAGCCCCATAGAGTGCAGCTGAAGCAGACGTTCTTCGTACACATACCTCAGTAGTAATATTGGACAGTCCAGTGAGCAATAGCATCCATAAAAAAAGTTTTCATGAAAAAATGGAAAATTGCCTGGCAAGATGCAGCAATGTTCTTTCATGTGCCATTAGGGTTGCCACCTTTTCTTAAAAAAAATACCGGCCATGGCATTCCCTCCATAGACTTAACATTGGACAGAAGCAAATTTTTTACTGGACTGCCGGTAAAATACCGGCTGGGTGGCAACCCTATGTGCCACTAAATACAAGATGATTCAGTTCTAGTTTCTGCAGTTGCACTGACTTACCTCTACATAAACTTGTCCATTTTCTGCAACAGAGAAGAGTTTCTGAGAAGGGGTCAGGAACAAATCTGTTTTATAAAGGTCCATATTAAATGTAACATTACTAATAGTTGACTCTGGAGGACCAAACATGAAGAGATCAATAGATGACTCAGTTTCCTGTGGTACAGTGCAGTTAAACTAAAAAAGAAAACAACTACATTTGTCAACATGAATAATAAAGCTGACAGAAAACAGTGACATGTGGTATTGAAACATGTAGTAGGCCTCACTATTAATGGACTGGATTAAATATAGTGCAACATCCTTTACTAAGCTGGGTCAGCAAGGCGATATGCACATATTGAAAAGTGGAGCAATTCTAGGCCAAACCAACTGGGGAACAAATAAAAAACCCAGTTGAATTAAAGGAACACTAACACCTCCAAATAACAAACCCTCACATTCTTTATTCTGGGTCAAAAATCCTAGGGCTTACTATGAATCAATTCTGTATGTCATGGTTCACCTAAATTAACCTCTAATTAGTACTGGATATCTTGTCTATGGAGGTATGCATAGGGTTGCCATCTTTTCTTCAAAAAAATACCGGCCATGGCATTCCCTCCATACACTTAACATTGGACAGAAGCCAATTTTTTACCGGCCTGCCGGTAAAATACCGGCTGGGTGGCAACCCTAGGTATGCACATGGTATCCAGTGTTAATTAAAGTTTAATTTGGAGAATCAACCTTATAAGTATTGATTCATAGGGGCCATTAGGGTTTGCAGCCCAGATTAAGGTAAGTGCTACTTTATTCTTAGGTGGCTTTTTTTGTTTAAATGAAGTTTTTAGCCCCTTGATTGAAAGAGAGGTCTCTGAATTATAATAAAGCATTAATAAGGAGACCTTTCTACAGTTTAACCCTTAGAATGCCGGTGGGGTACTCAACGCTCTGTGAAGCAATGTACTGTGCACTCCTGTGGTATTCAAAGGGTTAAAGCGGAGCTACCACCTTTAAACAACTTTAGCTTCAATAACTCCCTATCTGGCGACTAGCTGCTTAGTACCGCTAGTCGCCAGAATTATTACCTTGTTAAATAGATGTATTCTTTGTCCCGGGTTGAAAGCAGGATGGAGCACAGACATCTTGCCATAGTGACGTCTGCGCACCTGCTTTGTTAGTCCCAGCCGGCTCTAGGAGGCGTTACTAGGAGCCATTCGGCTCTGGAAGGGATTGGCAGAGAAGGCGCGAAGACGTCACTATGGCAAGATGTCTGAGATCCGTCCTGCCTGTCAGCCCCGGAAGAATTGATAAATTTAGTAAACAAGGTAATAATTCTGGCGACTAGCGCTACTAAGCAGCTAGTCGCCAGATGGGGAGTTATTGAAGCTAAAGTTGTTTAAAGGTGGTAGTTCTCTTTTAAGGGGAATAAAAGCCCTTCATTTATTTATTTTATTTAAAAAAAAAATGAACTCATTAACTCACTAGGAATTATTATTTAGCCCATAGGATGCAGCTGGGTAGCCCCAGAGCTGCTCCCCTTTTTCTTTGTGCACATGTCCCTTTGGGATGCAGAGAGCTTAATCTCATCCTGATATAGCTGTCTGGAGAACATATCACAAATCAGTCTGTATTTCAACAATCCTCTACCCAGGTCTCACTTTTATCAAACAACATAAACACGTGAAATAAAACATTATACGTGTGTGTGGGGGGGGATATGTTACTAGTCTAGTTCATGTAAGTGCATAAAACAATTTTATACAGTGTGTTCATGTAAGTGTATAAAACAATTTTATACAGTGTGAGAACAAATTAACTTATGCTATTATATAAGGCTGATATTATGTTCTCAACAAACAATTTCACATTTTGGGGCATTTTCTAGCTCTTGAATTGTTGTTGGACTACGACCATCACCATCCCATGTTGGCCATTATTAGCTGACCTGGGATGAAGAAAATTGTAGTGCAATAACATTTAAAGGAACACTGCCAATGATCAGCTTACGAATATTAGATCTATCATCCAACAATTGAAAATCCACAGGTTGCCCGTCCCTTATCTAGGCCATTTTTTTCTCCTTTGCAAAGGAAGAGGAATTACCTAGTGGAAACATTAATTCATCTTAAAGTATTCTGGAGGGGGATGTGGAACACAGCACTGATGACTCAAAACCTGTACATGCTTTTAATGTACCCCTGGTTTCATAGTAAAATATTTTTACACATTTTGGCAGTAAAGGCATTGCAGATTAGACCAACTTCTCAAGAATTTACTTTACTTTTGGTTTTAGAAAATGTTTCATCCATTCTGACCTTTCCTGTAGTTGTTTTTGTAAAGTAAATCAGATGGAAGAGCAGTGTGATAAACTTCATACTTGTTTTTGCCATGGACAAATCTACAAATAATGCTCTAGGGGTCATGAAAGATCTTGCTTCCTGAAATGCACATACCACCACAATTTCAGGCCTCTTCAAGTAGGGAAGACCTATTTCAGTTCCATCTGTATCTCCTGGAAAACCGTTATCTCCAGATTCCAAATCCTCGTAATCGCTAGACCAGCCACTTCCCTCAGTGGGTGGTGACAGCTGTATAACAATCTGTAACATCACAGGAAAAGCTGTCAGTGTGACTGCTTGAAAAATAATCGTTTTCTGAGAAATCAATTGCAGTAAATGACCTGATTGCTTTTCCTTTGAGGATATAAATTTAAAGAAGGAAACTCAACAAAACAATCAACAAAAAAAAAAGCCCATCGACCAAATAAAAAAAATGGAAACTAGGTCGTAAGAAAATCAGATTGTTTTGGAGTTAGTGGAAACTTTGAAACAGTCAAGGAAACAGGAACATGTGTTTTTATACCTAGCCACTGAGCTCTGGGGAGCCAGCTGCCCTATCCTGTGAGGAAAAACTCTTGTCAAGCAAAGGATTTAGGTTATATTTGAGGCTCTCATTTAGAGATTAGGGGAGCTTTGTTTTATAGGACAGAGTATAGCCAGACCAGACCTTTTTTGTTACATAGGATGGATAAGAACGGCTGCATTTCTATTGAATGCAACATGGCAAAAGAGAGAGTAAATCTTGTAATATTACTTTGTACTCAAGGTTACTGTTCTATGTGTTGAATGGAGTCACTGCAAGAGGACCTTTAATGAGTGCAATGCAGTCAAAATAAAACACTGGGGCTAAGGACGGAGGGAGGGAGGACAAATCTTAATGACCCCTGCTCACTCCACTTATTTCTTATTTTAAACATATGTTAGCTTAAAGTTTCATACACACATATGTATGTATAAAGCAAACTGTATGAATTCTGGGACAAACCAGCTGTACCATAGAGGACAAAAAAATTCCCCAAACTCCTGTCGCTTTGTTTTCTTTTTTTTAATAGGCCCTTGAATGCTAGAGAGTTGCCTTGGAGGCCTCTTTAGCAATCAAGGGTTTGAATGAAAAGCCGCATTTAACCCTTTGGGTGTCAATGCAAATGATACCACTCTGGCACTCAAAGGGTTAAATCAAATATGTGTTTTATTTGTCCCCTATTGAGCAAAAGGTTTGCATCAGAATTGCTCTGGTTTGCTTTTATACATAAGACCAACAGAATATGTAATTATATTAAAGGGGAACTATCACCCCACATAAAGTTAAAGGAGCAGTAAACTTTTTTTATGAAAAAATATATATTGTAGGGATTTTCCTATTGAGTAAAATAAGGGTACTCCCACTGACGAGAGATTTATATTTCTAGAGTTATTACAGTTTAAACCCATGTTTTTTTACATTAGCAGTGCCCTCTAGTGGTCAAATTCTAATTAGATTTCCTGTTAGATTCTAATGGAGAGGAAAGTCAGAAAAGTCAGAGACATACAGTTCTCCATTGAATCTGATAGAAACTGCCTGTCACTTCCTGTCAGTTAGAACTATCAGGAAGTAAACACAGTAAATTCACTTCCTGATTATTTGAACTGCTATAATTTTTGAATAAAACATCTGACAGCAGTGGGAGTGACCTTGTTTTATTCAGCAGGAAATGCTCTATAAAATATGTGTTTTCATAAATAAAAGTTTACTGCTCCTTTAAATCCCAAGAATTACCCATCTGCAGTCTAGCTGATCAATAGTGCTAGTCGCCAGGATAATTACCTCCTTACAGAGAAATTCTACTGCTCCCGGGACTGACAGCCAGGAAACAGCGCAGACATCTTTGCATAGTGATGTCTGTGCACCTGAGCTAAGATGTCTGCGCTGTTTCCTGGCTGTCCGTCCCGGGAGCAGTAGAATTTCTCTGTAAGGAGGTAATTATTCTGGCGACTAGTACTATTGATCAGCTAGTTGCCAGATGGGTAATTCTTGGGATTTAACTTTATGTGGGGTGGTAGTTCCCCTTTAATACTCACCCAACAGCTTAAAGCAAGGGTGGCAATTAGTATTACTAATGTTTGTAAAATTCCTTTTTTTACATTTTTTAACCCTTTGAGTGCCAGAGGGGTACGCCACACATTGCTCTGCAATGTGTGGCGTACCCCTCTGGCACTCAAAGGGTTAAGCGTCAGTGTTCTAGAACGGAATGACAAGCAATAAGAGAGGAACAGTAGTAAACAATCTGATTTCCTTAATCCAGGAATAATCAGCTGCCGGGGACTACACATCCCATCATCCTCAATCAGCTGTTTGAGGTCTGACAATTGACTACACGTGCCTTAACCCCTTGAATGATGAAAAGATCTACAACTCTTTGTTTTGCAATGCACTCAAGACCACTCTAGCATCCAAGAGATTAAACAATAAAATATGAGCAGAATAATATAAATAGAAAATGAACTCATAAATGACATAGATATGTATCTTCTATGGGACCAAAAGTTCCCTGAAAGCCCCTAATTATACAACAAAAATGCATGATTCCAGCACAGTAATACACAGCCTAAGGATGTGCTCTCCAAAACCTGAAACACACGCTGGCCTCTTAATTGGATGCAGGTTTAGATCTGTCCTTATTCAAGCCCAATCATTACCCTTTAGCTATCTACAAGTCTAAACCAGGATGATGCACTAAGATGGACTGGAATAATTCAAGGGCAACCCAACTGCACTGCAAGGGACAAATAACTATATTAATTGATTTAACCCCTTGAATGCTAGATAGGTCTTCAACGCATTCTGAAGCAATGCACTGGTGACCTCTCTGGCATTCAAGCGGTTAAAATCCCATTTAACCCCTTAAGGACCAGTGACATGTCAGGACCATCACTGCTGTCCTTGCACATCCAGCGCTGTGAGTAGTAGTGAGGTCTGAAACTGTCCGTTCCAAGACCGGAGTGGTCACTATCAGACCCCTGTTCGGTGCGCCAGTGCAAGTGATCAGTCCAGTGTGCCAGCGCGCGGAATGTCCTCAATCTGATCCTTAAAGGGAAACCCACCCCAGTATCGCTGGTCCTTAACACCTTAAGGACCGACTGCGCGGTGCCTGGGAGTGGTGCCACGGGGCATTTTTTTTCACCATTGGATTCAGGGGTCCCTGAATGGTGTGCATCCATGCTGGGACCCCTGAATTCCAACACGTACCAGCACTGGTCCAGGACAGCCATGATGGTCCTGGCATGTCATTAGTCCTTAAGGGTTTAAATCAATTAAATTGTTGGAACATTTCAGTTGTTTCCTATGATGCAGAATGTCTCAGAATGTCTCCAGTTCTTAATACACATCAGTACATAAGCCTCTAAACATTGTTGCATTTAGACAGCTTTTCATGTTGGGGTATTCTTGTCTGGCATTTTATTTTTTATTATTATCCACTGTATTATTTTCTAAAGTATGTAATATTCTATAAATTCTCACCAGCAAGTTATCATTCACACTTGCATTTTTGTGAATATCGCTGTTTTGGATTCATATCCCATAACAGATGTTGTTCAATGCCTCATGAATTTTGAAAGCACAAAATGATATACGATTCTGCATTTGTTGGATTGGCTAAAAAAAAACTAGCGATGCTCCCAAGGACGTTGCTAGATACTAGCTGGTGGGGCCCAAGCTGAAAGCTACGTATCTTGTTGGTTAAGAGGGTGATTTTATTCTTCCGCCTGCCTAATGCTAATGGTGCAATTAAGCTGCAAGGTGTAGTGATAATACATTAATAATACATTAGGTAAGTCCAAATTCCACATTTTTGGGGGCACCTAGCAACACCCCTGCATTTTCCTATTACACGCTGGTCATTTTATGGATTTTTAAGCAATGCCTTCGATATGACTATCAGCCAAATAATCTACTTACAGTATTGTAGTAAACAATGTGTTTTAAGTCGTCAAAGTTATGCTGTGTTCCACATCCCGTCAAGGAAGACTCTAAGATAAAATGAGTGCCATTTTCTGTTGCTCGACATACTGGATCGAGGAGAGAAAGCTCGGACCCTATGTATCCATTGGCCTTAAAAAGGATGCAACAAATAAACACCTACAATATCAGAACAGGACACAGCAAACTGAAGTTCTCCCTCTGTTAGTTGGACTACAACTCCCATCATCCTCAGGAAGATGGAGGTTTTAGTTCAACATCAGCTGGAGTATAATAAACTACCCACCCCTGATTTTGTTAGAGGTTCTTAAGATTTTTCAGTAGGGTTGTCACCTTTTCTTCAAAAAAATACTGGCCATGGCATTCCCTCCATAGACTTAACATTGGACAGAAGCCAATTTTTTACCGGCCTGCCGGTAAAATACCGGCTGGGTGGCAACCCTATTTTTCAGTGATACCATGGATGACGCATCATTAACTTAGCTCATCTTCACTTAAATCAAAGCAAGAGCCAAGGTAAGTTCAATAATTTTGTTTTCAATTTGGTCATATTTGTCAATGAGGCAAACAACAAGGAGAGAGAAAGAAAGAGAGAGCATGGTGCACCAAACCCATATTCAGTGTATTGCCCCTTTTATTAATGGTGTTGACCCTCTGAGTGCCCAGATGGGTACGCAACACATTGCTCTGCAATGCGTTAAGTACCCTCTGGCACTCAAAGGATTAAGTTAATTAAAATTCAAACCTTTTGTCTTCTTTGCAATGTGTTGCACACCACTCTGGCATTCAAATAGTTAAATAAGTAGAAAGGTTCCCAGTTCATTCTTCAGGACAGAACATGTACTATGCTATTGTCCCATGAATGAACCACATAATATGCATGATAAAAAGGTATGTGATTATGCAGCATTTTTTGAAACATATCTGCCTGCAGAGAAGCTGTGGGGAAGGACGCAGCCTGCGGATACCAGCAGATACAAAATAAAAACAATATCTTGCAGCTGCTTGGTAGCTGCATGCAGTCTAGGTCAGCTGTTTTCTACAAAGAACACTGACCTTGGAAAAGAATACACAAAAGATACTAATGATATTTTAATTAAATTGCAGCAGTAATAAAGGTAAAATGTGTACAATTGTTCTCTTGTATGTATACTATAGGTATTTAAAAGAATATTGATGTTTTATTTTAAGATGCAACTTAGTAAAAGTATACAGTCATTTTGTATATAAAATGGACATATCCCCTACCAGTTTCAATTTCACTAATTATACCTGAAATGCCTACACCTTGTGCATTTGTTTTCCAATCGGTTTAATACTTTTAGAGAATTTAGCATAGCATGGGACCTGTAGAAACAGGTGACATAACAATCACAGCAATGCTACTTTGATGTCACCCATATGAAAGGGCCTTAGAGAATTTTGGTTCAGTTGTTGGAGAATCTATTCTCAGCCGAGCTTTGTTCTCAGACCTACCTGACATAGCCTGCATATTAATTACTAACATGGCCAGAAAATCACTCTCTGCTCCATTTTAGACTGCTAGAACCTATGTTTCCATCAAAGAGTTGGAATAAATGAATGGGGAGAAATAATCATGCAAGGCCTTGCAAGAAGGATGCATACACTGAACAGAGGACTTGGAAAGAAAATAATTTATTTTAGCTGGCCACCTGTTTCCATTCTCAGTGATGTCAGCTCCCTCTAGCTGCATTCTGAGAAAATAGTTTCTGACTCCACAGTCACTACACAAGATCATATGAGCTCAGTCAAAGTTTCACTCTCTAGTCGTGTGAGATTTTTTTCCAGCAAAGAGAACAAGACACACACACACACACACACAGAAATTGCTCTTATGATCCTTTGCAGGTATTGGCGAGTCAAAGACTAATTCATGGTATGTACACAGAATTAAAGAAAAAATAAGCCTGAAAATATACATTTAAATAAAACATTAAAATCTATTTAACAAATATGTGACCCTATACGTAACAATAATACTAAAATACATAATATTTATCATATTGTCCTTGAACATGAAGTAGGGTACAGCACACTCACCTGTAGATTTTCTTTCTCTATTGCAGCCACCATTTTCTGGTTATCACATTTCACAGAGAGGGCCACATTGATATTACCCTGCACCTCCTCAGGTTCTTGGTGCCCTGGAGACAGCTCTTCAATTACATGTCCATGCAGGATTTTATCCAGTATGTCCTTGGAAGAGCTTCCAATCTCTCCCCCCTTATCGTTCGTACCTCTGCTTATGGGCAATGTAAATATGTCGGGTGAAGGATGAAACCCCGCTTCTGGGTTACTATTGCGTAGCAGCTTAATCAGTTCCGGATCAAATAAATCCATGTCTTCATCATTCATCTCTTCTAGAAGGAAAAAAAAATGTTTTTTGTTGTATATTTAAGCCTTTAAGGACCACAGTAGCCTACAGCAACTTGGTTTTTTTTTTCTTTTTTTTATAAACTTGAGCAAGACCACCTTATTTTATTTACAAAGGCCAATGTATAAACATATCTACCAAAGTTTAAACAAACATTAATGGGAGTTTTACTGTTGTGGAGCAATGTAATACACTTATACACACCACACACACATATTTTACACACACACATATATATATGTAAGAAAATAGGGAGGGAAAGAGGGACATGGGGATGTTCACCCCAGAGACCCAGTGCCCCCTAAAACTGCACATTTTGTAAGTATGAATGACTGGTCACACCTTTCATGCAGTCTCCATAAAAAATGAACTCATTGGGCACAAATGATCACAAAAGAACCAATAAAATTGTGTTTTTTTTTACTTTTTTATTGCTTTCTTTATTTTTAATAAAATAAATGGTGGGTTATCCATATACGTGTGGTATCAAAAGAAAGCCCTGCTTGTGCGTGAAAAAAAATCACTGGCTGCAATAAAATACTTAAAGGGAAAACACTGTTGAACAAAAACACATTCAAAGAGGTCAAAATTGCTCTGGTCCTTATCTGCAAACCACCCCAGATTTTCCCGGTCCTTAAGGGGTTAAGGACCACTTTGATCCTTTCCAATGAGCCAGCACACGGGGGTCTGAGACAGAGAGATTGCTCTGGTCTTGGAGCGGTCAATTTCAGACAGTTCTCCCACTCCCTCTGTGACGTGCCAGAACCGTCACCAATCCATAAGGCAAAAATCTCGTTATGGTCCTGGCAAGCCACGCGGTCCTTAAGGGTTTAACATTTTAAAAAATGAAAGGAACATTAACACCTCCTAATACCCACTTTGTTTCAGGAGGGTACCTCTTTAATCAGTCATGGATGTCATGTCCACGGACAGTTACTAGCAAGACTACTGGACTTCAAACTCTGCTCATTCCTGTGACTCATGCACTCTTTCTGCTTTAGTTTGAATTGAAAAAGCATAGAAGTTCCAGTTGGAGGAGTTTGGAGCCCAGTAGTACTACTAACAACTGTCATGTCCACCTTTATGGACATGACATTCAGGACAGACTAAAGATATTATCTCTTTAACCAAGGAGCAAGGGCAAAATTAAAGCAGAACTACCACCCAATAAAAATATTGGCCCACATAATTGCCCATCTGGCGACTAGCTGCTCTGTAGCGCTAGCCGCCAGAATTATTACCAGATCAAAGAGAAATCACTATTCTTCCAGGACTTACAGCAGGACGGAGCAAGGACATCTTGCCATAGTGACGTCTGCACGCTTGCGCTGTCAGTCCCAGCCGGGTCTAGGAGGCTTTGCTAGGAGCCGGCCGGCTCCAAAAGGCACTGACAGCGTAGGTGCGCGGAAGTCGCTATGGCAAGATATCCGTGCTCCATCCTGCTGTCAGTCCGGGAAGAATAGCGATTTATCTTTAATCTGGTAATAATTCTGGCAACTAGCACTACTGAGAAGCTAGTTGCCAGATGGGCAATTATGTGAGGTGATATTTTTATTGGGTAGTAGTTCCTCTTTAAGAGGTCATAATGACTTTAGCCATATTAAGCTAAGTGGGAGATTATTTTTAGGAGGTGTTAGTGTTCCTTTAGGGCCAATATAAAGTGTGTGTGTGTGTGTGTGTGTGTGTACATTATTTGCTATGAAGCTTCCACTGAAATTCACATTTTCAAGTCATGATCCAGTACAGTACACTATTTCAATACAATCCATACAATATCAACCAAACTATAGATAAATGCACAGTATATCATACTCACCACCTGAGTAATCAAAAAGCTGAATAAGAAAACTGTCTGCAACTGGTGCATTTGTGTAGGAGGTAATTGGGTAATAGCCATTGTCAAAAGCCCATTTAATTAAACTTTCTCGTGTTGAGGGAATGGATGGGATAACCGATTTGCTTGTGATCAGTGACTTGTCAATTTCTTTTCCAAAAACAATGCTGTTTGAGGTCTGTACATAGAAAGGAAAATATAAAAAATATAAGAATAGTACATTTTCAGGATCTATTATTAAAGGAGCAATAACACTTAAACATGAACTGGGGTTATAGATACTTATATACCCTATACGTCATGCTAACATATGTAAAAATCTGTTGTTACTTACGCTCTGTGCAGACATTTTTGTCTGTAAAATTAGGGGATTTTTATATCTACAGATAAATCCATTCTTCATACTATATTGGGGAACACTCAAACAGTTAGATGAAAGTAAGAACTAAACTCCTCCCACTCCCTGCCCTGCTTTAGCATTGAAGCTCCACCCACTCAGTTTATATATAGCAGAGTTAGAAAGATAAAATAACCAGGACAGATAACCCAGAGAAAAGCAGAGCACCCAAATCCCCAACAGAGTGGATACACTGTGTCTCTCAAAGGGCTAAGAGAAAAGGATTTCTTTGTAAATACAAAAATAACTTTTTTTCTCTTGCTTGCAATGGGGGACAGAGGGACCATGGAGATGTCCCAAAGCAGTCCCAAAATTCAGGGAGGGAGAATAAAAATCTATTTAATCTACTGCAGCTTGTAGAACCATGAAACTGGAATTTACAAAAGGAAGCACATTAACTCGGTAGTGCTTTCTAAGTGTGTACAGAAGACTAGGTGGCAGCTTTGCAAAGATGACCTTCTGCAGCCTTGAGCTTGAGGCCCAGGTGATACTCATAAGTGCGGAGAGTTGACTGTAAATCTGAAAGCTACTGATCTGGAATTTAGACTACAGGCTTGTCATATAGTCCATTTAGTCTCTGAGGCTATGGTATCCTTGGAAGCATGTGTGCCCTCCCTAGGACCCTCCTGCATGATAAAACGGACACAAGCCTTTCAAAAGGATTTAGTAATTTGAACATAGTGTCTAAGATACCTAACCACATCTAAGGTGTGCAATTGTTTCTCCTTATTCTTGATAGGATTCTGCCATGGAGAAAGATAATTTCTTTATTAATGTTAACATAGTCGAAAACTACACTTAGAAGTCTAGAGTGGTCCTCATAATTGCTTTAATTTGTGTAAATATAAAGTGAGTATATATGCAGGAGAGAAGACCAAGCTCTAACAATCTTCTAACTGAAGACACTTCAGTAATAGAAAAAAAAAACACCAACAGGTAAGATGTTTCAGATAGAATGAGACTGGATATTAAAAGGAGCATTTTGGTACACCTTAAGAACCAAGTTCAAGTCCCAAGGAGGGGTTGGATTTCTATAAGAAGGTGCCACAATCTGACAGAGAAACTAGATGGATAATGTGGATTTTTTTTTTTTGATGAGTTATAGAAATTTCTCTAGTGCTGCTTGAAGGAAACTGGAAAGCAATCATACAGCTTATTGCAACAATATTTAAAATAACATCTACAAACTCCTTTGGAGGACACAAATTTAAATTGGATGACCCTTTCAGACAAATCTTAGCATTGATGCTTTGAGTTCCATGCCGATAAAGTGACTAGACTGGGATGACATATGTTGTCTTGAATGAACAAGTCCCATGATGGAAGACCTCTATTGAGAGATCAACTAAGAAATGGAATCACCTGTCATTTCCATGCTGGTGTCATAAAAATAATCAGAGCTTGATCCTATCTCAGGATCATTATGACCCTGGAAATCATGACGAGCAGAGTAGATAAATATGCCAGGCTACACGTCCAAGGGATCACCATGGCCTCTACTGCCACCATCTTCGATTTCTTGTTTTGGAAAGATGACTAGTAGATTTGCATTGTATCAGGACTCCACCACATCTACTTCTAGAAGTTTCTATTTTGTTTTAGCTCCCACTCTCCTGGTTCAATAGCAATCATAAGGAGGTAGTATGTCTCCCAGTATTCTACCCCTGGTAAGTAAAGTGTTGAAACATTCCTTCCCGATCAAGTTAGGATGTTCTCCATTGCATCTGATTCCCCTTGATGCTTTCTATATTTGACAGAAGTGTTGCCAGGATTGAATCTGAATGGTATGGTCCTTCAAGACTGTCATCCAAATCAAAAAGGGATTTACTGAATGCAGGCATTTCTAGTGCAATTAATAAGAGGTTTCTGCCTTCAGAACTGACATGAGCGGAGTGGCATAAACTGCTAGCCAGCAGGAAAGACTCACAGAAGTGGTGATCATGTCCACTCAAGAATGGAGAAAACATCTGACTTGCTGTAATTTCTGGTGGTGTAACCAACAAATTAGGGACTGCCAAGCTGCTAGAGAGAGCCAAGCTGTGGTTGCTATGGGGGGGTTTCTTGAGGACTTCTATTTTTTCATCTGGGACCACTGGCTTCATATCGATAAGTACTTTACATTTTGCTTTTTACATCCACATTGCTGCCTTTGTGTATTGCATGTGTACTTTATTTCTTGGTCCCAGACAGTCTTCAGCATTGCACACTGTATTATATATATGCCTTTCACCATCATGATGTTACATGTTTATTATTTAGGGTTATTAATTATTGCCTCATTTCTGTACCCCTCATATGCCTGTTTTTAAGTGTGTTTTAACATATTTGTTCTGTTAATATTGACTATGGTTTCTCTAATAAAATAAAATGTATATTATTTTTTCATTATAATTACTCTTGTCAGAGTTCCTCATTTGAGGGGTCTTGCTTTGTTGGGATTCTTCTTGTCCTAATTTATGTTGTTATTGGAAGACAACCAGACCATAGTGCCAGGGGAAAGTTCCAAAGCTGGTTTACGGTATGTTTCAACAACATTCTTCCGGTGAGTCTGTGCTGTCAGAAGAATGGAATGGATTCCATGCCATACACTCACCAGGGATGACGTACAAGAGTCAGTGGTAGGAACAGCTAAAGAAGGGAAAGATAGGATGAAGGTCTTGTTACGGTTCCCCAGAGATGTTCAGGAGTCAGTACGGTATAGCAAAATGCTATTTATTAAATAACAATAAAGATAGCATACATTGGTAATAAGGCAAGAACAAGCATATGGTTACAGCCAGCAAGTGTTACTATCAGGAATAGTAGACTGCCAAGATTGACTACACTGCTGGAGACTAGGCTGAAGCCACTGATAGTCTCAGCTGGAACCAGGAACTGGAACAGGAGCAGGAAAATGAACACGAAGTCTTGATCCGATGAGTGAGGAATACACCTGACTCACGCCTGCAGTCAGTATTGCTAAAGCGGATACTTGACTCACGCCTGCAGTCAGTAATAGGAAGAAGATATCTTACTCACGCCTGCAGTCAGTATAAGCTAGTCTACCAGAGCCCCAGGTCTGCACCAGATTGGGTGTCTGCTAGGTACAGGGGACAAAAAAGAGAATAGTCAGACAGAGCCACAGGTCAGAACCAGAGAGGGTAGTCAGACAAGCCAGGTCATACACAGTTCAGGTAGTCAGCCAGAGCCACAGGTCTGCACCAGATTGGGTGTCCACTATCTAAGGATAAGGCAGGAGAATAGTCAGACAGAGCCACAGGTCAGCACCAGATTGGATGGTCAGACAAGCCAGGTCATACACAGAGCCCAAGGAAATAGAACTATATTGTACAACAACGCAAGGGCAGACTGAGTCAGGACTCAGTCTGCCCTTTAAACCCCTCCTGCGTCAATACGTGTGGCATGGACAGCCGCTGACACCAAATCGTCATTTCGAGTGTCTCCTGAAGCGGCAGTGCTGGAACCAAGGTAAGCTGTTGCAGGTCTTGAGATTATACCCAAGAGCAGCAAAAAAGGGCAGCACCCTAAAGGCTTGTAATGAAGGGATCTGTAGGAAAATTCTGCCAGTGGCAATAAGTTCTTCAAGTTGTTCTGTTGGACATTGCAATAACAATGCAAAAATTGTTCTAAAGTTTGGTTCAGCCATTCTGTCTGACCATTAGTCTGGAGATGATAGACTGAGGAAAAATTAAGAGTAATTCCATGGAGATTACAGAAAGTCCTTCAGAACCATGGCACAAACTTTGTTCCCCTATCAGACACAATTTGAGAGGGAAAGCCATGGAGGTGGAATACTTATCTGAGAAAAAGACAACTGGTTCTTCTGAAGAGGGAAGCTAAGGTAAGAGCATGAAGTGGCATTGCATAGATAACTGATCAACAACTACTCAGATGGCCATCATGCTCCTGGAAGGAGGAATACTGACCAAAAATTAATGTCTATATGTGTCCAAGGAAGGGCAGGCACTGGGAGAGGAAAAAGACACCTGACGGGCTTGTGACAGGAAGACTTAATCAAGGCACAGATTGAGCAAGAGTTGATGCATAAGAGTTACATTCTGGCCACCAGAAAAAGTGGGAGATGAAGTCAAGGTTACGGCTTACTCCAGGATGACCAGCAACTAATGAACGGTGTCCCCAATTAAGACATTTACCCTTGAAGAGAACTAGGTACAAACACTTTTCCAGTAGGTACTAGGTTGGTAGAGATCTTCGTTTGGGCATCTGTGAGTTTATGAAGCAGGGAGGGCTCTGGACAGGGAAGCAATGATGCAAGTAGTTGGAATTATGTAACTTCGGTATTGGGATCAGTGTCTTCTTGTTCTTGAAGATGCAATAAGGCATCTGTTCTTGGTAGCTAGAATATAGGAAATGAAAAATTAAAACCGGTAAAGGGCCAACAAGCATGATGAGAATCTAGATGCTTGGCATTACCCAGATAATCCAAATTTCTGGAGTGTATGCCCCCTCTAAGAGATAGCACCACTTCACCTGTGCCCTCTTGATTCCCCACTGCTAGAAAAAAAAGGGAGAAACATGGGGGATGCCCCTAGTGCAGGCTATCAAAAGATACTTCGCAACCATCACCTAAAAATACCTATTGAGTGGGAACTCACAAAATACGTTGCTGAGGCATTATTTATATATATAAAATCCTAAATGCTTGACAAGCTAATTAGTTTGTAACAATTGATTGAAGGTCAGCACCTCCCACACACTCCAAAGCAGTAGTTATACAAGAAACCAAAAGAAAAGAGAAGGTGCCCAGTGGTGTTTTATTACCAAGCAATTACATATATAGCATAGAATAAGTAAGGCACTCACATTCTGGGATGGTCAGTGGATCTGACAAACTCAAAAGCAGAGATCTTACCCTGCTTCCGTTCAAGGATCCAAACATTTGGAACAACAGAAAATGGGTGCTCTCCTCATAGTAATGTTCCAATATAAATGTAATAAAAGTAAATACATAACCAATATAAAAATACCCTCTTATGCATTTCATGGCAAAACAAGCCACTTTATCAAAGATATGAGCATATTGTGAAACAAAGGAGAGCAGCTGCAAAGAATCATTGTATTTAAAAGTGTGTCTGATTGCCCATTGGCTCCGCTTGCCAAGCCTCGCTGAGTGAATTGCAATTGACATAAATTACTGTGAGACATAATTTCCTGGTAACACAACAAAACTCTATCTGGATAGAGACTCCAAGTCAATAATAAAGATCACATATACATGTTTTCTTGATCCCCCCTCTCTGCTTGGGTAAATGTTTTAGAAAAGAATGAACATAGATGAATTCTGCTAGTCTGATAAAATTGCTAATAAAGGACAGCTCTGGCTCCCACCTTGGAACCATCAGCCTCAATAATGAAGGCTCCAGTGGGATCAGCTCCTGAAGTCCAGTGACTATGACAGACATTTTCTTGATTGGAGCAATCATTTTGGAAAAGTCTCTTATGAACAGTCAATAATAATTTATGAACCCTTTTTTGCCTTATGGCCCACTGAAAAAGGGCAATCCTTCACTACATGGATCAATGCTGGAGTCCATATTGAAACCTTTGGAGAAGATAACATACCCTAAGAAAGCAATTCTGCATTTTTCAAATTCACATTTTTCAAATTTGCTTTACAGTCAAGAGTCAGAGATGGGACAATTCTTGTTTGCTGTGACAAGAATTCTTAAAAAGATAAAAAATATTATCTTGATACAACCATGCTAGTGAAGAGCCCCATATTTCCCACAGTGACCACCTCCAAACTAATGCAATGCCCCCCAACATAAAATGACCATTATATAATTCTATTTTACTTGAATATCAGGCTGAGATTAGATATGTACAACCTGATTTGGTGCACTTCTCTGCACATGAATACAATACGCCTTGGTTAAGTTGATTACTAACATCTGTAAAAATATTTATGACCTTTCTCCTCTATTTTGGATTAGAAGGGTGATAAGGAGGAGGGGAGAGAATCAGATTTCAAGATTGCTGGAATGTGGTCACCATCAAACCCTGCAGAATTAGATCATCAGATATGCTAAATATCCAGACAGATTTGTACACCCACTCTATTATCTTGTGACTGAATTAAAAAGCATTGAATTCTGAACAACCGTTTCAATTAGCTTAGTGCTAACTGCAACCGTTTCACGTCATGAAAAATCATGCATCTTTTTCCACCAACAAATATTATAGGCATCTGCTCAGATTCGTAAGTTAACCCTTTACGTGCCAAAGGGGTATCCAATGCATTGCTTTGCAATGTGTTGAACAGCCCTCTGGCACTCAGAGGGTTAAAGGAGCAGTTAGATCATTTATGATAGCAATAAAACATATGATTCTTTTCACCCAGAGTAAAACGATATGTTTCATTAAAAAGTTATTACAACTCAAACTTTTTTTATTTTTTTAAATTAAATTACAGTTTCCTATTGTGGTCACCAGGCAGCACTGATTTTATCACTTACTATAGAGAGCTGTAGTATATGACTCAATCTTACCTATTGGCTGCATTCTAAAACAGAAGGTGCTTTTGGATAACAACTAGCACTGAAAAAATACATTTGATCTATAACACATTTTGACTGAAACATCTACAGGTGTTAACTCAGCAGAAACAAAAATCATATCTCCTTTAAAGTCCATACCTTCATTTAATTTTTCAGTGTCAGAGATTCTTCTAAAGCATTTATGTTACACTTCAGTTTGAGTGGTTTTACTCTATTACCCTTTTGAGTGCCAGAGGGGTACGCAACGCATTGCAGAGCACTCTAAGCACCAGATGAATGTGCAGAGCATTGCACCACAGTGTATTGCATATGCCTCTGGCTCTCAAAGGGTTAACAAAAAAAACCCCAATACATGCTAAATTTTGCTATATTCTTTCGAACACATCACTTTGGACGCGATTCAATGTTACCAGCAGGGCTGTGTTTGTATTTGAAAAAGCAGAAATGGGTTCTACTAATACGAATGTATATATTACTGATGTCAACCTAAATTTAGAGCCTTATGCTGTTCTTCATGGGAAACAACGCTGGGAACAAACATTAACCAGTTTCCAGCCAGAAGAAAATTGGCATGGGTAGGGAAGAAATTATAAACTACAAGCAGTTAAGAGACTAAATTTATGAAATGGGGCGGTTTAGCAAGATATATATTTTTGTGAGGATAATTAATGTGTTTTATAGACAAATTGCTGTTTGCTAAAACTTGACATTTGAAGCAAGTACAATCAATGATTAAAACTCAACAAATGAGCAGGATAACTAATCTGCCTCAACCTTCTTGACACACCTTCTACAGAGCTTCATTCCTGTTTGCTGTACAGGTGGTTGTTACATCACACCAACCAGTCTGGATAATGTCTCTCCAGAGCTCACAGAACTAGCTTTGGGGAGAAAAAAGACAGGGGTGGGGGAGGCACTGTACTTCCAGAGGAAAGACTAGCAGTGTTACACTATCAAAATATTGGGCTTCACCTTCTGGTCTTTCTATCCAGGTGAGGTTGCTATTGGGTCAGATCTTATTAGCGGCAAAGTCTCTTTTGGCTCATAGTTGGAAATCTCCGATCGTTCCCACTGGCCCAGCACTATGCCAATTGGTCACACATAATTTGCAAATGGAGTGATTGTATTATCTCTCCATAGCACGATTGGATGTCTATGACCAAATTTGCTCAAGGTGGAGTATATTCTGCTTGTCCCACTAGAATTCTAGCTCGTCATCCCCCTTCACCCCCTCACCCCTTTCCTCCTCCCCCCCTCCCTTTTTACCTCTCCCTCCCTTCCCTTCCGTCTTTCCTGGTCTGTATTTATCCTTTTGTCACGCCTTCTGTCTCTTTGTCATCTCTATATGTTATTTCCTGGTCCGTTCCTACTCTGTCCTTTGCTGTTCTGTCCTCTCTTTTGCTCCCTTTTTCTTTTCTCGGTCTATTCTCTCTCAAGATAGCCTTCTTTCTTATTGGAACCCTGCAGGTACTACTTCTTTACAATGATCTAACCTGTGTCTGGGTACTTCAGTAATATCTTGACTTGGGCGGCTCTTGTTAATGCCTTTGGTTGTTATCATCTGTGAGCGCTTTTGAAATGGGAGTGCAAAGGTGCTTCTGTTAATATGTATAACGCTCAGTGTTGTAGCCATTGTACTTCCTTCAATGACTGGACGTGCACCATGCATATTGTACCTGTAGTATTCATCTGTCTTACTGCTTGTTGTATGGTTTAAAAATGTTCAATAAAATTTTAAATATTGGGCTTCAACATATATATTTATATACTTTTTTTAAAATACTTACAGTAAAATCTCAGGTATAATACACACCTATGTATAATATTAAGTTGTAAATTATACCCAAGATTTTAGGGGAAAACACAAGTGCCTATGTATAATACGCACCCTTGTTTTCCCTCCCTCTACTCACTCCCCAAAAAATTAGTTTCTTGTCTGCTTCTCCTCCCTTCACTCACCTCAGTATGCTCCCACCTTCCCCTCCCTCTACTCACCCCCTCCAGAGGCATCTGGGATATCTGCACAATGGGCAGCATGCTTGCTTTTGCATCCTGATTCCTGCATCCCTCTGTGTGGACCTGTGTTAATTCAAAATAATGCTAGTGCACCTTTGAGGACATGAAGATCTTTGTAGGGCACTACCATAGATCCAGTACATAGACCTCTGCACATTAAAAGTGCAGTAGTGCCCTGCAAGGACTTTCAGGTCCTCAAAGGTGCACTAGCATTATCTTGAATTACTATAGGTCCTCTCAGGGGGATGCAGGAAGCGGGAGGAAAATGCAAGCATGCCACCCACTGTGCAGATGTCCCAGATGCCACCAGAGGAGGTGAGTAGACGGAGGGGAAAGTGGGAGCATATTGAAGTGGAGGGAGGGTGTAGCGGAGCAGTCATGAGGGGAGCAGACATGAGAATATATATTTAATTTTTTATCTTGTGTATAATACGCACCCCCAACATCACCTAAGGTGAAAAGGGGCAAAATTGTGAGTATTATACATGGGATTTTACAGAATTTTAGTTGTAATTAAATGTGGTTGATGAAATTCTTTGGCCTAAGAAGCCAAGCCAGGTTATTGGATTAATATGCAGAGAAACTCTTATACCTAATGACAAAGACTCTGTGTTCTACAACTCAAGCAGCCAGTCCTCTTCAATGTACCAATTTCATTTTAACCCCTTATGGACCAGAAAAAGTGTACAACAATCCACTGCACATTCCTCTGGTCCTCACGTGGTTAACCTTTTGGATGCTACAGGGATCTCCACAGCATTACATTAAAAATTGGATCTAGCATCATAGGATCAAAGGAGTTGATTTTAGGTTGTAAAGAATTCCAAGTAAGTGTTCATATTATTGCTCCACTCTACCTTTATACATATGCCATGATTTTTGTATTAAAGAAAAAATATATATAATATAATTATAAAAATTAGCAAATGCTGCAAGGCAATGCCTGTGGGATTCAGCCCCAGTGAATTTCAGTGGATGCTGCAAGTAGATGGTGGGGGGGGGGCACTATCAAATCACCACCCCTGTGAACGTCGCTGCAGTGAATTACTGGTACGCTGGCAAAATCCACCCCCTCAGTGAGGGGTGGATAGCGGCCCTGAAACTTTTTATATATATATATATATAGAGAGAGAGAGAGACAGAGATAACAATAAGATCACAGGGAATATGAAAACAATGATAAATAATTAAGACATATTAAGACACGTTCATTGATTTGCCCATTCACAGTCATCCAAGATAAAACCTCAGATCGTCTATTTGATGAATGAGTGAAAATGTTCCAAAATAATTTCTGAGAAACCCTAGCAGAATGACAATTTAGTTATCAAGAAAAATATGAGTACCACATGTTTTAAATCATAACACTTGGCAGCAAGGAATAACCCACAATGTTGGGATTTCCCTTCCCTGGTCCTTCATGTTGGAAAGGACAGAGGTAGGACTCAAAGGGGTTAGTAGAATATGATCAAATCTGAGAACACCACAGTGTCATATATTTATTTTATAATGCAGCTAATCAAGACAAGTGAAGGTCAAGAAGACCCAGATGTCACCAAACTAAAATTAAACTGGAAACTAAGCAGAAAGAAATATTAGGTCAGTCCCAGCTCATACTGTACCAAACTCCAGATCTGCAAAATGACTAGGAATTTCTCCATGACTCGGTGCAACCAGAATAGCAATTGGCAATATTAGAAATAAAAGGCATATCCAGCAATGCACAAAATCAGTTATATTACAAAGCTGAGAATATCTAGAAACAAAATACTTTAGAAATATTGGCCATTAAATACAAATCTGAACATTAAAAGGAAACTATACATGTATGAACAAGTGGCTTAATTTGTTAAACAGTTAAATGTAACTACAGAACACTGTGTGATGGAATCAACATGCTGAATTAGAAAACAAAGACAAAAGTCCCTCTCACATTTAAAGGAACACCAAAAAAAGGAAATTGGGTTATTTAATTTTATGTCACATACTTCTAGCTAATATCTGTAAAATGTAGTTATTTTAAATTAGATCCCTAAAATCTAATCCAAAACTTGCATTTATAATTCTTTATATTCTTTATAATTGTTGTGTAGACTCAGATATACAGACACAATTTGGTTTATTGTCAGGGGAGGGCTGGCCTGGGGGGCACGGGGGCAATTGCCCCCTGGGCCGGCCATATGTCTGGGCCAGTGGGCCACTGCCTCACTTAATATACATCTTGTTGCTATAAGTGGAGCTATATTAGTGATGCCATAGAGCTTCCAGTTGAAACGGAGCTACACAAATGATATCACAAAGCTACAATCCAAATGAAACTCATTTACCTTGTAAGCTCTAAAGTATCATTAGTGTAGCTTTCCTTAAATTGTAAGCTCTGTAGCATCAGCCCATTTCAACTGTGAGCTACGTGATATCACTTTGTTTCATGATATTAATGCCACTTTTAAAATTAACAAAAGGAGTTGGGCTGGGACAGTGGCTTGAAACAATAGTAGAAATGGGCCACTTGATCGTATTTGCCCTCTGGGCCACAAGTTGCCAGCCCTCACCTGTTTATTGTTTGTGCAAGATCTTGACGGGATCTACATGATTATTCCCCTCCATTAGTTTACTTCAACCCCCTGAGAGGGTGGAAATGGGTTATTTTTCTGGTTGTGTGTATAATTATTTAATCAGACTTCATCATACATGTTAGAGAAAAAAGCTCTGTTGACATTAGAATCTCAAACTACTAAACCAAGATTCCCTAAAATTTACTGGAAAAAGAAGGCACTACAGCTATACCTGACTGCTGTAGGAAGTACTCCTCTGCAGGAAAGTCCTACTGTTGAACAAATTATCGGCCACTCACTCATAAGGGTAGTTTTCCTTCATGAAACTGATACATCTAATCAAAGAAGTTAAAACTTTCAACGCGCCAATTTTATGGCAAGCACGGAGGCTTCATATTATGCAAACAACCTTCTCCACTGCAGAACACTTTATTAAATGTAGAAAATCAAGAGAAAATTTTTACAATAATCATAGTAACCATCCCCCACCAACGACGATGAACCCCATGTCATAAGAGGGCAGCAACCCAAGACTCCGCCTCTTTCTTTGCTGCTTCCTCACTATTTGTTTCCACATTGTTAATACACTAGCAGATTTTGTCTGAATAGTTCCATATTTATGTTGTCTTCCTAATAAGGTGCTTTGCCCCTAATTTTGATGTGAGGGGGTTTTCTACCCCTCCCTCTGGTATATCCAGAATTAACTCTTAATAGGCTGAAGAGGTATATATGTCCTCTCAGTCAACCTAACGTTAATACTTTGTTTAAATACATGGTTTCTATATATTGTTGCTGTACCTTTAAGTTTGTCTATATTGCAAATTTTGCCGAATGAATTTGTATGTATAGCTTTAACCTATGCTTAGAACTGATACCTCCGTTTATTTTCCCTGTTTTGACTTCTTACCTTGGCCCCAAGCGAAAACAGGCTATTTCTGGGAGACCAGAGCTGCCCCCGCAGTCCTTATCTGCATCTCAGATATTTCCTTGGCTGGACGGTATTACCCACGGCGGTGAGCTGCAAGCCAACGTTTTGCTTTAAAGCCACTTCAGTCGCCTTTATCCTCTTTGGCCTCTGCAAGCTTTGTTTTCTACTGCAGCACGTAGCATAGTGGTTAGAGTATAGGACTAGCTCACTGCATTCCCAGCTTCAATTTCCGATACAGAATTATGTGCAAATGGTTAATACGCAGAGAAATCCTCTGATTTTCCTGAGTATTAATCCATTTGCACCTTGATGAATCCGGGCTTTAGTGAATCTCTCCCCACCCCACCCCGGTGTTTCCACTGAAATCAATGGGAATTTTAGACATTTTTATTTGACCCACAGGGTTCAATTGATTTGATCCAGAATTGCTCCCCTCTACATTTATAATTAATGAAGATCCATAAATACCACGCACAGACAGAATAAAGGAGTTTCAGACGATATAGTCTTTCCATACATATTTGAAGTTATTTTAGACTTTGTCAACACACAAGCAGCTCTGTATATTGAAAATATATCACATGATAATATATCCAAAATGTTTTAAACAATTAGCAGTTAAGATAAGAAACAAAAATCAAGGCCCCAATGAACTAAATTTAGTAATCTATAAATAAGTTAAAACTGGAGATAACATAACACTCAAGATACGCTTAGTCCAGGAAGGTGTTAGAATGTGTGTTATTGTAAGTGAATTGTTAACAACCTGTCATCAAAAAATAAGGACAAGTGCTTCTCATTTGGGCTTTACCACAATGGGTCACATACAGAAAGAAAGTGAAACAATTCTAGAGCAAACCAACTGGAGCTTTTAACCTCTTCAATGTGTTACAATTGCAATTTTGGGAACTTATTTGAGACGTTATCTGTCCCCATGGTGCAGTTAAAGTGCTCAAAAATTAATATTTTCTGTATCTTTTACTTATAAATGAATGAACAAGGGCAAATTTGTTTCAAGCTATATATCTTCAAATTAAAAAAAGTTAAAGAAAATCAAGATTAAAGTCGACAAGATATCTTTCATGTGCAGACCACTATATCTCATCCCAGTAGCCAAAGAAATAGCTACTATGCCTGCATTAATGTCATGAGCCCCTCTTGGACCAATTGAAAGAGCAGTGCGAGAAGTCCTGTTAAGGAAGTTTTCCTTGGGACAAAGAGAACACCCCTGCTGTTGATGGATAATGGCAGGAGTGATTTTGTATATAAAGTTTATAACTATTAAAATGGTAATGTATCCTACAATGAAAATTAGAGAAGTATGGTAGCATGCTATGGTGTGAAAATACAGAGGATTTGTGTTTTATATTGTTGTCCTCACATTTTTTTTTTTAATTCACATAAAATTAAAAAAAAAAATAAGTTCACCAAGCTTCTTATATTGCTGTGACAACTGGACATAT
Organism: Rhinophrynus dorsalis; assembly: GCA_037306005.1. Classification (NCBI taxonomy): domain Eukaryota; kingdom Metazoa; phylum Chordata; class Amphibia; order Anura; family Rhinophrynidae; genus Rhinophrynus; species Rhinophrynus dorsalis. The sequence goes on from CM074722.1 coordinate 173,459,405, forward strand.
CTTTGTTCTTAGGTGATTGCTTACAAACATTTTGTCTCTTATACTCTTATCTGCAAAAATCCTAAACAGACATTTCAGCTCATGCTTTTCCTACAAGTTTACTTCAGTGGGAATTTATTCTGACCACCAGTGGCAGGTGATAGAACCAAAAGGAAGTGTAACAGAGATGAATTTAGAAGAAACAGATTAATTTATGGTGATGAAAATATCTAGTAACTTTCTAACACAAAAAAATAAAAAATTTGATTGCTGTTATTTTCACTTTCCCATTTTCTTTGAAACCAACTATCATAATTCTCAATATTGTTTTTGAAAACATCTACAACATCTGCAAACACAGTTTTCTGAAGCAAAGGATTCCACAACCTTACTGTCCCTACTGTAATGAACTCCCTATCTTTGTTTTAAAGGGGATCTCTCACCCCTATAAAACTTAGGCTTATTACGTACAGTATATAGCTGTGGTTCTCAACCCATGCCATCAATGGCTAACAGACCAGGATTTGACAATTTCCTTTTAAGAGCCCAGGTGAGGTAATCAATATGACTGAGCCTCTGATTAACACACTTGTGTTCTAGCAGGGAAATTCCTAAGTCCTGGCCTGTTAGTGGCCACTGAGGGCATGGGTTGAGAACCTCTGGTATATAGAGATAAAGTTGAAAACGTTATTTATTTATTTTTTTTAAATAACGCTATTTGGGCTAAAATTATTACTTACGCAGTGCCCTGCACCCTACTTCCACATACACTGGTCTTGCCGCTTTGTCTCTGCTCCCTTCCCACTACCCAGCCTCCTCCAATGACGGAGGTTTTCTAGATATCAATCTCTGCCAATGGGATTGTTCCAGCTTACAGGCAGAAAGCCTCCGTCATTGGAGGAGGCTGGGTAGTAGGAAGGGAGAAGAGGCAGTGCGGCAAACTGCGGCAAGAGAGGTAATCAATAATTTTAGCCCAAATACCGTTTTGTTTTTTTTTTAATAACGTTTTCAACTTTATCGCTATATACTGTACCTAATAAGCATACCTGGGAACTCTCCGGATTTGCCCCGGAGACTCCGGTTTTGACAGAATTTTACCGGGTCTCCGGGGCAGAGGCTGATTCCTCCGGATGTGACAGAGTTTCTATTGAAAGTCTGCCACATCCGCTTTTTCTCCCGCTGATCCTCAGTCCCCAGCCTTCTGTGTGACACCTTTAACCCTCTGAGTGCCAGAGTGGTAAGGAATGCATTGCTTTGCAATGCATTCCGTACCACTCTGGCACTCAAAGGGTTAAATCCCCCCCTCACTCGTGGCAAGCCCCGCCCCTTTTTGACGCGATTAGCGTCATTTTTGTCACCCCCCTGGTGAACAGAGGACTACCCTCCGGGTAGCCCTCAACTGGAAGTTCCCAGGTATGCTAATAAGCCTAACTTTTATAGGGGTGAGAGATCACCTTTAATCAAAAGCACCTTTCCTATAATCTTAACAGATGACCCGCTATTTTTTTGCTCAGTTCTTTGTGTCAGTAGTTCACCGGATACTTATTGGAATTGGTCTTTACCTATTAATGCCATGACATGTCGGGACTGTCATGGCTATCTGGGAGTCAGTCCTACATGCTGAACTGTGATCACAGATCACTTTTGTGTAAAAAAAAAAAAAAAAATGTGCCCTGGTCCTCCAGATCACCCCACCCCTGGACAGTGTGGTCCTTAAAGGGGAACATTCACCTCATAAAAATTTTTTTACCATAGGTTTAGTTAATAAAGTAATATTAGGGAAGTTTTTTTTTCTAAATGTACGTACTTTCAAAGATATTTCATCTTCAAGCTGTGCACTTCTGCATAATGCGGCACTCTGAATCTTCGACACAGCTCTTCTTCTCCTTCCACCTCCCTACCAGCTGCCCCAGGAAGAGTGTTCACTCTTCCCTTCAGTGTGGTGTGAATAGCCTCTATCATTACACAAGCTCCGGTTATCATTATACCTGGAAAGCAACCTCAGCATAATGTTAACCGGACCTTGATGTAACGATAGAAGCCATTCACACCACGCAGAAGGGAAGCATGAATGCACTCCCTGGGGCAGCTGGGAGAGGGTGGGTGGGAGGAGAATTAGGAAGTTAAAGGTATAGTAATGTTTCATCTGAGAAGAGATAGCTTACACTAGGTAAAAGGAGCGGGAGGGGGGACTTTATCCTTCAATTACTCTTGAACCACAACTCTGACAGTATTGATATAACACTCTCCATGGCCCAAATAATATGAAGATTCATTGGAGCTGCTGTTTTTGTGAAACATTACTATCCCTTTAAGAAGAGCTGTGCCAAAGATTCAGCTGCATTATGCTGACATCACAGCTTGAAGATGAAATTTCTTTAAATGATGTACAGTTATGTCCTAATACTACTTTATTAACTAAGCCTATGGTAAAAAATGTTTATGAGGTGAATGTTCCCCTTTAAAGAGTTAAATATATTTGTAGATGATTATCATATCACCTTTTAAATGTCTCTTCACTAACGTAAGTTAAGTTAATCCAGTTAGGTTAGTCTCTTTCTATTTATAACTTACATTTTCACATTCCTTTATCAGTTTTGTTGCACATCTCTGTATTTTCTCCAGTTCAATAATATCTTTATTAGGGAATGGTGTCCAAAACTGTACTCCATATTCTTCACTTTACCAAGGATTTATATACTGCACTCTTTTAAAGTCTATTGTCAATCAGTACTCCTAAACATTTCTCTAACATGGATTCCACAAGTTTCCCATTTCCTATATATGTAGTATGTTTCCTCTCTGTATTAAACCCCTACTGTCACTTTTTTGCCCACTCAGTTTATCTAAATATTTGCTTTCACAGTTTAGTACCAAGAACGATTATGATACCACTTTGAATATTCACTTCAAGATCATTAGTAAACAAACTAAAATGAATTGGGCTCAGAACCGAACCCCATGACACTCCACTTACAACTTTACACAGCTTGAAAAGGTTCAATTTACAGCAACTCTCAGCATTCTGTCATTTATCCAGTTCTCTATTCATGCACTGATTTTGCTTCCCAAGCCAAAGTGTTTTAATTTATGCAGTAACCTATTGTGAGGCAACTTATCAAATGTTTTGCCAAATCAAAGTATACTACTTCAGCAGCAATAATATTGTCCAAGTTAGTACTTACCCTTTCACAGAATGCAAGTAAATTAGTCTGACATGATCTATTCTTCATCAAACCATGTGGAACATTACTAAAAATCCTTCTAATAACTTATCCACTAAGGAAGTCAAACTCACAAGCCTATAATTTCCCAGTTTAGGTCTTGTCTTTTGAATAATGGTACTACACCTGCTTTCCTCCAAAAAGAGGGCATGGTGCCTGATGAGAGTGAATCAATATATATTATATATTATGGTCTTGCTATTACTGAAAGGGTTCCTTAACAAACCTTTGGTGTATGCCATCAGGTCCAGGTGCTTTATTCACCACAACCTTTTCCAGTCCTTTCTAGACTTCTACTCAGTAAGCCATAGACAAGACAGAGGAAAGTCCATGATTCCCTATGCATGCTTGAATCCTGCCTTTGTTGATTATTATTTACAGAAGAAAATAATTTAAGGTGTCAGCCATTGACTTATCCTCACTAATTCACCTGTCTCAGGTGTAAAAGGACCAGTGACAGTCCTGCCACATCACATAATTAAGTTGTCACAGTGTGCCTACACAACATGCTGTGATCACCTGGCCTTCTGGTGGGGAAAAAAGTGTCCTGGTCCTCCAGAGCTCCCTACCCATGGACTGTACAGTCCTTAAGGGGCCAATATCAGCCTTAATCATTTTGCCATTTAAATTGCTGTAGAAATATTTAGGACTTTTCTTGCTCTCTTTTGCAATACTTTTCTCATTTTCAATTATAGCTATCCTAGTAGCTTGCTTGCAGATTTAATTGAATACTTTATATTTTTAAATTGCGTATCTGACCCTCTGGACTTAAATAATTTAAAAGCCTGCTCCTTAGTCTTCATTTGCCTGCAAACCTCTTTATTATGCCACATTTGACTTAATTTTTTTTCTCTTGCCTTCATTTCCCAATGAAATATTTTATATTTCTCGTGCTTTTTTATCTTTAAGATTGCATGGTAGTAAATGCCATCTAATACTGTTTTTAGCATTGTAAAATTAGCATTTTTAAATCTGAATGTTTACATTGAACCCTTGTTAATGGGTTTCTCATAAATTTCAAAGGATATTATATTGTGGTCACTGCTTCCTAAATGATCCCTTACAGGTACCATTTCAGAATTGATTAAGTTCAGTTGGTTTTGTAGAAAATATTCAAATGCTCCCTTACCTGTATATTGCATTACATGTTGGAATTGTTTGAGACCGCCCAGTCCTACCTACTCTACTAGTTGGAAGATAAAACTGTCATTAAGCATACTTAGAAAAATAATCCCCTTTATTGTGCTGGAAGCCTAATTTTTCAGTCAATTTCAAGATACTGTATTTAAAATTTCCTATTATGATTACATTTCCTAACTGACAAGAATTTCCATTTGCATAGCAGCTGGCTTTTTAAAACTCCCCATTATTAGGTGGCTTGTAGAAAATGCCCTTCAACATCTTTTTATTATGTATGCCCCTAGAGTGTATGTCAGCCCATATGGTGACTACATTCTCACTGGACCTTTCATTAATATCTTCCCTTACACTAAGTTTTAAGGCTTGCTTTACATACAGGCATATCCCTTAACCCCATTTTTATCATATCCCTCCTAAAAATTGAATATCCCTATAGACTTCCCAATCATGTGTATCATCCAAACAGGTTTTAGTAATAACTAGAAGATCATACGGATTATTAAATGTAATCAATTCCAATTAACTCATCTTACCACATAGACTACTTGTATCTGTAAGTATACATTTTATGTCCCTAACATTTTGAATATGTGCATTCTTTGAAATATTATTTGTTTTTATCAGGATCTAACATGGGCAAATCAATATTAGCTGTACTAGCCCTTTCCCTCTCATTCCACAGCCATACCCCTTTCTCTAATCCCAGTTACACTCCTGTGTTGTTCACCATTTCCCCTTTCCTAGTTTAACGTAGTCATCAAACCTCTTTCCATTCTATCCCCTGACACAGTAGACCCTTTCCACTAAAGTGCAATCCATCTCTACTTCAGAGACAGTAATGTCCCCCAAAAAATTCTTCTTGTTTTGTAGAGGTTAAAAAATAAATTATGCGGCACAAATCCTCTCTCCAACGCTTATGGTTTGAGAGACATTCTCATCTAAAGTTTCCAACTCAAGGAGGCTCTTCAGCAGAGCTGAAATTGCGTTTTTTAAAAAGAACTACTTCATTGGAACAGTCAACAAAGTGTGCTTGCAAACCAGGCACACTTTGTAGACCTTTCCAATGAAGTATTTCTTTTTAAATAACGCGATTGTGGCTCTTCTGCAGAGCCGCCAACTGGTCCCCGGGCCGGGACCTCCTGCTGTCAGCACAGAGCTGACGTCAGAAGGGGAAGGAGGGAGGGAGGAACTTTAGATGTGAATATGTCTCAAACTGTAAAGGTTTGTGAGATAGGATTTGTGTCACATAATTTATTTTCTGAACCTCTACAAAACAAGAAGAATTTTTAGTGTCCCTTTAAATATTTCCTCCAAGAGAAAATACAGCCCAGTGGTCTAGAAACCCAAACCACTCCTGTTTATAGCAAGTCTAGTCACACGCACATTTAAATCCCTAATCTCCCATTGCTTTCCTGGTCTAGTGGATGGCACATGCAGTATTACAGAAAACACTGCCTTAGAGGTCCTCTATTTAAGCTTGTCACACAAATCTCTGAAATCATTCTTAACAGATCTTCATCAAGCACTGGCTTTGCCATTAGTACCAACATGTGTCATGAAAGCCAGGTCATGTAAGCCCCTCCCAACAATCTAGCAACCTGATTTACTATGCGCAGAATCAAGCACCCAGGAGACAGCAAATTGTTCAATTGCAGAAATCCTGGCAGCAGATTGCCCTATATGTCTTATTAATTATGGGCTCCCCTACCACCACCACCTGTGTAGCTTTCACCTGTGTCCAGGATTCCATCTGCGCTAGAGGAGCTGTTCTCCTGGCTGAGAAACAGTCCTCTCCAGCAAGAGTATTCCTGTGCCAAAACTCCCAACATCATCATCCAATGTCACAAATCTGTTAGGATGACTAAACACAGGAGTTTCCGGCTCTATCCCACCTCTTCTCCTTGCTACATCTAACTGAAAACCATCTAGCTACATGCTCCTCCTTTGATCAATCTTCATCCCCAGTTCTTTCTACGCTAACTACTTTCTGTTCAGTGAGCAGCAAACCCCTCTCAAGATTAGCAGTCTCCCTCAATGTTGTAACTTGCCTCTCCAGATCTCTAACAAAAGGTCTATTTAATATATAAGTGTTATGCAAGCACTGCACCAACTGTTTTTGAGCTTTATTTCAGAAATGATTAGTGCCAGTCTTGAGTATAACACAGGAAGACAAAATATGTTCTTGCTTGTCCAGTATTGCACTCCTTCCTACCAGTTTTACAGTAATGACTAGGAGACATAATTGTGCATACACTACCTTAAAGTGGAATTACCACCTCAACTAAAGTCACCCTGCAATATTTAGGCAGGTGGCGTCTAGCTTAATAATTATTATTTTACCTCTCAACAATGCCCCCGAATAAAGTTATCCTTAAACTTCTGAGACTGACGGCCAGGTTACTGCAGCCTGTAAGCCTGAGCCGTCAGTCTCTTCCGGAGCCATTCGGGCCAGTGCAATGCTTATAAAGGGTGACTTGACAGTGCAGGCTCACATTCAAGATGTCTGCGGTGATGCCTGGCTTCCGGTCTCAGAAGCTTAAGGATAAATTTATTCGGGGGCACATTTGGGAGGTAAATAATGATTATTAAGCTAGTCACCACCTGCCTGTATTGCAGGGCGACTTTAGTTGAGGTGGTAGTGCCGCTTTAATGTGGAACATACTGTAAAATTACCTTAGTACTATTTTTTTACAGAAAACAAAAAAGAAACAAAGGTTAAGGTCCCGATATTCAAAAGAAAGGTGGAGTCATTCTGGACAAAAAAATCTGGAGGAAAATCATCAAAATCATCAAATAAAATTTTCCAAAATTCACATTGATTTAAATGGGGCTTTTAATTCTTTGAATGTCAGAGAAATCTGCAATGAACGTTTTTGTCCCCTAAAGTATAGCTACTTTGCCCCTGAATTGTTCCATCTTTCTGCTCAGAATTTGACCCTAAGAGATAAAATCCCAAAACCAATCAAATGAAGGACAACTAATCCTTGCTTTAGGAATTGCTTTCCCACTCTTCTGTGTAGAATGATTCTGTTTCAGGAAATACCCTTAGGTTGACTTGCATGCACTACATGTTTGAGATCTACTAACATATTTTCAATAACATTCAAGCCTGGGGACTTAAGCTTTCATTCCCAAAGTAGTTCATGGTTTATTTTTGAGGTATGTTTTGGATCATTGTCTTGTTGTAATATCCAGCCTCTATTCAGCTTAATTTTCCTCACTGACTCTGGCACATTAGCTTCCAGGATTTGTTGATACTAAGTAGAATCCATTCTTCCCTCTACCTGCATAATATTTACTGTGCCAATGGCTGCCACACAACCCAAAGCATAACAGATCTACCCACATGCTTAACAATGTGTTATTTTCTTCAAATGCTTCTCCTTTTTTTTTCTCCAAAGGTATCTTTGGTGATTGTTGCCAGACAATTTTAACTTCATCAAACCACAGCAATTGGTCCCAAAATGCCTGTGGCGTATCTATGTGTTGTGTTTTATACTTCAGATATTGACTTTTGTGATGAGACTGCAGGCAAAGTTTCCTTCCAATGACTTCCATGCAATCAGGTTTTGCACAGTAGACTGATGCACCACTACTCCTTTGTCAGCTAAGCTTATCTGCCAGTCCTTTGCAGTGATATAGGGGATTTGCTTTGCATTCCTGACCAGTCTAAGAGTAGTTCTATCAGAGATTTTTCTTTGTCTTCCAGCGATTGTCCTAACTTCAACAGTTCCTCTTAACTTCCATTTCATAAATTAAATTTCATACAATCTAAATTGCAAGCAGGAAGCATTTAAATATCTTTTTATAGCATTCCCCTGCTTTATAAGAGTAATTTATCTTTATTTTTTGATCTTCAGTCAGCTGTTTAGAGGAGAACATGGTTGTTCAGTGTTTGTACAACACCCTCAGAAGTTCGAAGAGTCAGGGAATTTATTAAGCTCTGGAATTGTCATCACCTAACTTAGATTAAGGCCTAAAGAGTCAATTAAGTTCTGAGACCTTACATAAAATAACACTAATGGATCAACTGGAAGGGTGCCCAAAATGTTGCACATGCCACATTTTCTGTTTTGTTTTGTTTTTTTAATCTGTTAAATTCAGCAAATAAATAGTAGTAGTAATAGTAACTGTGCAAACACGTTGCAGAAATATGTTTAAGTTTGTTCCCTGTAGAGGTTGTGTTAACTTAAATCAATAAAAAAAGTAATTTGGACAAGGGTGCCCAAATTCTTGCAGAAAACTGTATGTCTGCTTTCAAGGAGTTAAAAGGATATAATCGCCAAAAAAATTAAAAAGGTTCATATCCATTTAAATAGTGTTTACTCTTAGTTAATATTTTTTGCTTGTTTTATTTCTTTTGGTACACAAGTTCTAAAGTTTGTTATAAATGAATGTGAAGGAATGCAGCGGTTTTGAAACATCTGTTACCATGTATTTTACAAAATTGATAAAATATCTAACAGCGATAACTGCTTTGAAATTAGGACCCTTTCTTCTTTTTTGTTTTCAGAGACTCTTATCTTGTGTTTGTTTGTTTATCTCAATCATGGCATATGATTTACTTATCACAAGATTGTATAAACAAACATGGTGTGATCACATATAGCCAACTCCATATAAACAAAAAATGAATAAAAAAATAGACTAGGGATATGTTATATTTAATAGGATATGAGTCTTATTTTTAGTTGATACTGTTAATTTAACTGGGAAGACACTTGGAATTACTTACAAGCACTTCTAGTTTCCCTTGAACATCATGAGCCTTGATAACCCAGTTGACTGCTTTTCTGCACTTGAGGATAAGAACAAGGTTCCTGACAAGCTTGGCATCTGGATGAAGTGGTCTGATGTCAATAGTTATGTCCAACTGGAAAGAACTAAATGTGGAAGACAAAGACAGTGTAAGAGAAGAATGTCTGGCATATTCAGTTATCATTTTAATTTTTACATATTCCAGCATCTGGTCATGTAATTACTACATTCACGTTTTTCCTAAATAAACAGACCTGTGAGTACCAGATTGTTTTAACAAACCCTTGATAATTACTGCATATTTATTGTGGATTTAATTCAGAAAATTGAGGCTGAGATGTAACATACTTGCAAATGCATCCATTATAAGGTAATTTCATTCACAATTATGCTTGTGGGAAAACAAGTGTAGAAGGTGAAAAACATACCAGTGTTTGAAAAGATCTTCTTGGTGATAGGTCTATGAAACAACTGCCCACAAGGCTGGTGCCCATACCTGGGAACTCTCCGAAATTGCCCTGGAGACTCCGGTTTTGACACTGCTTTACCGGGTCTCTGGGGCAGAGGCTGATTCCTCGGGACGTGGGGAGTTTCTATTGAAACTCTACCTACACCTGCTGTTTCCCCCGTTGTAACTCCTTCCCCAGCCTTCTTTTGAGCTCTGTCTCATACCTTTAAGCCCACCCCCCGCGTGCATCAAGCCCCACCCCTTTTTGACACAATTTGCATAATTATTCTCACCCCATGCTGCACCAGAGGACTCCCCTCCGGGTAGACCTCAATGGAAAGTTCCCAGGTATGCTGGTGCAAAAGTTTTAAGATGTTTTCAATTAACATGAAATTAAACAGTTGTATTTCATGGATAAATCACTAAGCAACATATGCATGTATAACATGTAAAAGCTGCTAGGTGCACCACAGCAACCAGCTGCTAGGTGCTTTAAATTTAACTCTAGCCTGGGTCTTCTAACAATGAGATTTTGGCTCCGTAATTGGCATTGTAAATTGGAGGCATATATGGTAATTAAAATCTAACTGTCACCAAAAAACTTCAGTGATTTTGAAAGAGCTTTCAAAATCACTTATATGTTGTATTAACATTGCCCACCTTCCCTGTCCCTGAAAGGGGTATCAGTGAGTGTGGAGGTAATATAGGGTTAAGACAGGAATATAGAACCTATAAATCTAAATAAATAAAAAGTTAGTTAGTTAGTTAGTTAGTTAGTTAGTTAGTTAGTTATTAGTTAGCTCTGGCCTGGGGAGGTGGGTGTCATATTATGGCTCCCCCACCCCGAAAACTTCTGTGGATGCCCATACCCACTGGCATTGACCGTGTTGAATCACCTGCTTGGTGTCCCCTTCCCACATCACTCCCCTCTCTCCCATGTCTCAGCTTCCCTGTCCACTATCACCCTTGCTGTGTCACTGATTCCCTACCTGGCACCATCCTCTTTTTGTCATCCCTTCCCTTCCAGCTATCAGTCTCCCCTGTGTCACCTTTTCCCTGGCTCCTTTACCATCCCCTTTGTCACCACTTCCCATATACCCCATTACCCTCCCTTGTGTCACCACTTCCCTGTATGCTATCAAACTCCCCTGTGTCACTACTTCCCTGGCCACCATCACCCTCCCAATGTCACCCTTTCACTGCTGCCATTAACCACCCCTGTCACTGCCCAGTATCTTGGCTGCCATCACTCTGCTCCCTACCACTTTCAAGGTTTAACCCTGTGATTATTTCTACAAAGCGTTAGTAATCTGTTTGGCACTCAAAGGGTTAATACCACGTCAGGCACCTTTCTTATTCCCCCTCTAGTTCTTTACCCTGCAAATCTGTCATGCTCTCCCGGTATTGCCCTGTTTTGTCAGTCTCCATTGTTATTATGTAAACTACTTCCTGCATCTCTGTCAGAAGCAGTTTATTTTCATGAAGACAGATTTAGAGGTGCCTCCTTCTGGTGCAAATCAGAGCAGTGTTTGTGTGATTCTGCTTCTACTAATGGACTGGGACACAAGGCTGGGTGTCGCAGTCTATATGTGGTTCTGTGACAACCAGTGTATAGTGAACAAGGCTGCGTTTCAGTCTATAAGTAGTTCTGTGACATCCACTGGACAGTAGAAGAAGGCCTATGGAACAAGGCTGGGGTGTCAGGCAGTGTATGTATGATTCTATGACTAATAGTGGACAGTAGAACAAGGTTGGAGTGAGAGTGTGTGTGTTTCTGTGACTACCAATGGGACAGTGTTTCAAGACAGGGGGTGTCATACAGTATACGTGGTTTGGTAGCTAACAATGTGGAAAGGGGAACAAGGTTGGGCTGACTTTGTTTCATGGCAGGGTGACAGTACATGGGTGACTTGTTGGCTACCAGTGGGACAGCAGTGTCAGAAAGGGCATTTGTCAGTCAGTGACTACCAGTGGACAGTGCAACAATGCTGAGGTGTCCGAAAGTGTATGTGTGGTTCAGCGTCTAACAGTAGACAATGGAAACGGCTGTGGTGTCACACAGTGTATATGCTGTTTTATGGCTACCAGTTGGATGATTGTAGTGTCAGTGTATGTGTGGTTCTTTGGTTGCCAGCGGGACAATGGAATGGGACTGAAGATTCAGACAGAGATGGGGTGCCAGACATTATCTCTGGTTCATGTAAAATGAATGTTAGATATAATCCAGTTATGAACTTGCTTCTCTGATACATATGTAGACTGTTCTAGATAGACACCATTTGGCAAATTTTATTTGCTCGGTTTTTAATTAGAGTTAATTCAGTAAATTCAGATATATACCCATTGCTCCTCTATCTAGAAAGCCATTCTCTTCTCTAACAAGTTTGCAGACCATACTGCACCATCTCTGAGAGACCTAATCAGGATTAGTATGCTAATGCCACTTGGAAATTCCCCCATAAGCATGAATGAAAATCTCTAACAGGCATATGTAAAATTTAATTTTACGCCTTCTATAACAGATACAAAATATGTCCCATAGAAGTAAAAGCATTCTGGAAATAAAGAGAAAATGAAATTACCTGTATGTACCAGATCTTGGAGTATCTAACTCAATTATATGAACTTCTGTTTCCTCATTAGAACTTGTTAACAGGCAGCCCTCAGCAGGCTTTGGCTGAAGATTACTTGCAAGATAATTCAGAGAAAGGAAATCCTTTTCAATTTTACATGTCCGAGAAAAAACTGGATCTGAGAAAAGAATGCATATTAATTAAAACACAAATTGTGACATTTTGACATCAAGTTTATGTCTCTCTCTCTCTCTCTCTCTCTCTCTCTCTCTCTCTATATATATATATATATATATATATATATATATATATATATATATATATATATATATATATATATATATATTTACACACATACTTTCCACTCGTGGTCAAAGAATCACAAATATTGTCTGACACCCCAGAGTTGTTCCATTGTCCACTGCTAGTCCCAGAATCATACATATACTCTGTCACACTAAACTTGTTCCACTGTCCACTGGTAGTCACAGAACCACAAACACTGTCTGACACCCCAACCCTGTTCCACTGCTGACTGCCAGTCACAGAACCACATATACTGTCTGACAGCCCAATCATTTTCATCCGGATCTCTCTCTCTCTCTCTCTCTCAAGCTCTATGCAATTAGAAATTTCATTTTGGCACTCTTTACCTTCCTACCTCCAATGCAATTAGAAGCCCCATTTTTCCTCTCTTTCATTCCCTCCCATCACCCCTGCAACTGGATAAATACAGGCATATATAGGCAAATGTTAATACCCTGTAAAATAAACTAGTTTTGTTTTAAGATGAAAAAGTCACTTTAATATCATGGTTTCTAGAGCAGACAGACTGTAGTAATTAACAATATAGATGTCAAGTATATCCAGCAGTTTGTTCATAGACAGGGATATATATATGTACTTTTAGCTGTATGCAACACATTTTGGAAATCTGCTTAACAAAAAGTCATTTTAACTATGGCCTAGAATACATTTCAGTTGATATATGTTATCAGTTAGAAACTTTATAAATGTATCAACTGCAGTAGAATCCAGACCCATATTTGTCTACCACCTCATCTGTAAATTAGTTGTGATTTTGAATATTGGAACAATTTATAGATTGTCAAATCTTTTTTAAGTAGCCTCCTTAGGAGTATTACGACAGGTGAAAAAAATATAATTTGCTGTTTGCACATAAAAAGCTGGCATTTAAGGCACTGATAATGATCATTTAGAATACAAATCTGTCATCTGCTGGATCTGAATTCATCTCTGCCATTTTAGGAACAACAATACCCCAGCTTTGCTTAGCTCATCAAGTAACTCTGTCTCTTTTAGCAACATAGATTGGTCAGCCTTTGTTAATGACAAAACGAGAGAGGCAAAGTTAAAGGGATAGTAATGTTTCAAAATAAAAACAGCTCCAATTAATCGTCATAGAATTTGGGCCATGGAGAGTGTTATTTCAATACTGTCAGAGTTGTAGTTCAGAGTAATTGAATGATAAAGTATCCCCCTCCCGCTCCTTTTACAGAGTGTATGCCGCCTCCTCTCAGATTTGGAATCTAGTCTTAAGACCAGACAGCTCACACCACAGGACAATCTTCTTACTGTGAGAACAATGAAAACCCTGCCCCCCTTGACAGGTTATTCAGGTTTTTCCCTTATGGTAATTGAATATTGCCCCTCTCAGCAAGCCATCTGGACACCACCTTGCTGTTCTGAGGTGAGCAGAGTTACATCAGTAAAAGGGGCGAGGGTGATACTTTATCATTCAATTACTCTTGAACTACAACTCTGACAGTATTGAAATAACACTCTCCATGGCCCAAATACTATGAAGATCAATTGGAGCTGCTTTTATTTTGAAACATTACTATCCCTTTAAGTTCTACTTTTAAGTAGGTTTCTCTGACATTTCAAACCTCATAGTAGCATACCTTCACCAACGTTGATATTAATATTTCTAGAGAACTTGACTTCAGTGAAAGATGTAACTGCCTCATAGTTCTTTTGGGCCCACTGTAACAGATGCTCATTTCCTTGTGGAAGGTGTTTTTCAACTGTTTCTGACGACAAAGAAAAATTCCCTGGCTCATAGTGAACAGTAGAGCCTTTTGGTACCTAGAAGGAGAATAAAGTAATAGTTTTTATAACTTGTCTACACAATGTACATGTTTTGCACTGTTAGAAGTAATAACAGTTTTCATTCTAATACATGGTTGGGCAACTTATGACTTTTCAGGTGTTGTTGGATTAAAATTACCATCTTTATCAGCTGACTGATTTGTGTTGTCAGAAGTTAATGAGCCACAAGTTGCCCATCCCTGTTCAAGTTACTGGTGTCCAGGTTTATACTTTATCGCAGCCATTGTACCAAATGAAATTTTTAAGACAAAATATTCATATGATATGAACATTTGGAAAGAAGTTATTCAGATGCAAACCTCTGGCCCAACAATAGTCAAACATGTTGGACACAAACAGGCACATTGAAGGAATATCTGGCTGTTTACTATCTATCACCAAATAAGCCATGTGTGGCGCCATATAAATAAAGATATACATACATACAAGTTTTTAAAAAACAAAACAAAAAAAACTTGCATTAAGGCATTTTTCACTTGGGCAACACCATGTTAGTTAGGGATGAGTTAGTGATGTCATCAGTGGCAAATGGTTATAAGCTGGACCAGGGTGCCTTTCATCAGAGATATTGGTGCCTCACATTAACGCATCAAAGGCTGTTATGCTACATCTTTCCTATATTCAAACAGGAACTCAATAAAGATGCAGTGTGGAAGATCTGCACAGTGGCATATGTGGCAGCCAGCAGACCTTTTACACGAGTAATGTTGGATTTCGCTTTGCTCATCACAACTCCAATCAATGGCCAACCACGTAGGCATCTGTTAGTAATACTTGGCTAGGGCTCATATGGTCTAACTGACAGCCATGCCACCCTTATGACGTGATCAGTGGTGGAATGCAGAAAAAGGTCAGCAAATAACACAGGTGTTAGAACTGTATCAGAAGCAGCAATAGTTGTCAAAGAGACCTGGCTCCATAGCAAATAAAATAATAAATAACACTAATAAGATGAGTTAAAGAAGAAACACAAAACATAACAAACAATTAATATTGCAACCAAGCAATTAACAGGAGATTTATCAAAGAGCGAGCTTTTGTGCAATAGGAAAAATCAAAACAAAAAAAGATCTCTCTACTCTACGTTACCTCCACCAGACGTGACCAGTTTTAAAAGTGACTTCAATGGAGATGGTCAGGACAAATATTCTCTTACTTAGCTTTTTTGTTTTCTTAAAAGCATAGTAATCTTTCAAAATAAAAGCAGCTCCAATTATTCTTCATTGTTTTTGGGCCATGGAGAGTGTTATTTCAATGCTGTCAGAGTTGTAGCTCAAGAGTAATTGAATGATAAAATATCCCCCTCCCATCCCTTTTACTGATGTAACACTGCTCAGCTCAGAGCAGCAGAGTGGTGTCCAGATGGCTTGCACAGAGGGACAATCTTCAATTAACATAAGTGAAAAAACTGAAAAACCTGTCAAGGGGGCAGGGCTTTCATTGTTCTCACAGTAAGAAGATTGTCCCTTGCTGTGAGCTGTCTGGTCTGTGGACCAGATTCCACATCTGAGGGGAGGTGGCTTACACTAGGTAAAAGGGGTGGGAGGGGGAAACTTGATCATTCAATTACTCTTGAACTACAACTCTGACAGTATTGAAATAACACTCTCCATTGCCCAAATACTATGAAGATTAATTAGAGCTGCTTTTATTTTGAAACATTACTATCTCTTTAAGGTCCCATTCTCACAGTCAACCCCAATTCAGCTATGTTATCCATTGAGAAAATTCCTATTTTGGGCAATAGTGCCTTTCATATGGGTGATTATCACCTCATGTGACTGCACCAAAGTCCAGCATATTGCTACTTTACTGCATTCCCAGAGGAACTCCGCAAAGTTACTACGATGAAGGTCTTTCTGGAGGCCTAATGGGATGCAGACATAACTTTCATATAAACGGTATTGGAGCTGTGATGCTCATTGCAGTCTCCAATGAATGGCCGACCCACTTGGACAACTGCCAGTAATACAGGGACGGTTCTCAGAACCACCCCTAAGGCATCCGGATAGGCAGTGGAACACTGGAGAAGGTGGCTGAAACAACATTGGATAAAGAACTGTTGCAGGGGACTACAACAGTTCTGTCACCTGTGTGAAAGAGCCTTAAGGGAGAATTTGATGATAAAACAACCTGTAATCAGGTCAAAATCACTTACTGATTCTCCAGTTTCTTTGCTTAGGATATTACAGAAAAATTGGCAACCCTTTGGATAAGGTTTTAAAATATGTTACTAGCATTTTGATGGCAACTGTAGAACTTTCATATCTACCAATATGAAAGTGATTTAAATAGTTTTATGTGAGTTTAGGCTTTACATTTGATAACCAGAATTTTTAAGATAAATTTGTTCGGCATGTTAATCTCTCATATTCAGGCTTTTATGCAAGTTTGATATGAGTTTTAATATTTATTTTGAATTCAGTTTGTGATAAATCTCAGTCTTATATGTAATGAATACAACAGCAGAACCATACAGAATAAAACTTATATTCTGTAAATGTTTCTACATGATCCAGAGGGAGTTTATATTACAAATAATGTTCTTCCCTCCAAAGCCTCCTGTTACACATAAAGAAACAGCAAGTGAAATCATTTCAAATTTAATCAGAGTTCAAATCATAATCTATAGCTAAACAGAATTAATTATTTTTAGACAGTTTATATCAATTCCCTTTAATTTGGAAAGAGATTTGTATAATCAGATTTACCAAGAGTAATGTCAAACAACCTTTAAAATGTCACTGTGCAATGTGACTGATTGGACAATAAAAGTGGAAGGGTCTAAACTGCCAAATATGAAACTATGATCATTGACCACAGTGACTATGGTAAATAAACAAATACACTGGCCAATAGATTTTGGACTTTTAAGCTAACATCTGTTTAGTCCCTGGCTAATCATCATTATTTGTTGACTTTTATTGAACTATCATAATAAAATCGTCATAAAAACTGTGTTCTATTGACAGTAGAATATTTATCTAGCAGGAAAGCGATCATCCTGGACTACGCAGATAAACAGTCTGAAGCCATGACAACAAACCCAGACCATCTATAAAAGAAGCAGATTTCTGTTAGAACATATTGTTCCAATAAGAAATCTGACACTAGAAGCCATTTTAGTGTATTTATGAGAACATAATATTAACTCCTTTGATGCTAGAGATATATCCAGCACCTTAATTTGAAATGCACTGGAGACCTCTCTAGAATCCAAAGGATAAGCAGAGTGACAGTAGTCAACTTTGATATATTTTGTAATAGAGGACACAAGAATGTATTTTAAAAGCAAAATCTTGTGATCATTTCCATTTTGGATGCAACTTTTTATAGGATTCAAGCTGGCCAGGCTCAGTGGAAATATGAGGAGGTAACATTTCACAAGAACGTAGAGTATTCACAGGGTAGCCTACAGTCAGATGTGCTCGAAACCATTTCAGGACAGTCTTTCAAAAATGCACAAAAAAGAACAAGAAGCGCTTCCTCATATGATATCTTCAATTAAAATTTAATCACCTCACCACCACCAATGGGAAACTACTCAAAAGAAAGGTGGCTAGAAATGCATGTGCACCCTAGCATGTAGGCTTAGGGATTGGTAAAGCTGTCCCTCAAACAGCTATCTCGTATCTTCTAAAATAAGCTGGCAGCTCTCTCTATAA
Source organism: Rhinophrynus dorsalis (assembly GCA_037306005.1). NCBI lineage: Eukaryota > Metazoa > Chordata > Amphibia > Anura > Rhinophrynidae > Rhinophrynus > Rhinophrynus dorsalis. Next base: position 173,477,325 of record CM074722.1, read on the forward strand.
CTCCACTGTCAAAATCAAACATATGTAACAAAAAACAAAGGAAGAGGTGGCACTAATAGTGCCTTATCACACCAATATAGCATATATAATGCAATTAAATATATTACACTCACATTTATACATACACAGCAATAAAAGTTTGCAGAGATATTCCTACCATCTCTGCTTGGTGTATTCGATGTTGTAACTTGACTTATCGTAAATGAAGAAAAAAAGAGACCTCTCCAAAAGTCCAAAGTTTGATCTTACAAAAAATGTGTTTATTCTGTAATGTAAAAGCAGTTAAAAACAATCCTACAATTCAACGCATTTTCCAGTAATCTACTCTGCCTTTTCAAGATATGAAGGTTAAAGCGGAACTACCACCTCCACTAAAGTCGGCCATTATTCTACCTCTCTAAAGTTCCCACGAATAAAGTTATCCTTAAGGTTCCGAGGCTGACAGCCAGGTTACTGCAGCCTGCGCCATCAGTCTCTTTCTGAGCCATCCGGGACAGTGCAATGCCTTTGAAGGGTGAAGAGGATTGACTGCACAGGCGCACATTCAAGATGTCCTTGGTGATGCCTGGCTTCCGGTCTCGGAAGCTTAAGGATAACTTTATTCGTGGGTACTTTTGAGAGGTAAAATAATGATTAGTAAGCAAGTCGCCACCTGGCTAAGTACTGCAGGGCGACTTTAGTGGAGGTGGTAGTTTAGCTTTAATAAAGGCTTTCGAAGTGAAAGGAGCAGCTATTTGAAAACTCTTAAAAACTCTGACTGGGCAATTAGAGGGTGTGGACAGAAACTACAGTTGCCGGGTCATTACTGGGTCTTGTCCCAAAGCTCCACCTCCACTTCTTCAAGGGTTCGTTAGCCATCATCTAAGAGCATCCAATAGGACTTTGCAGAACAAGAATTACGGAGACACAGTCTCGCTGGTTATTAGAGGAAGGGACCTCTGTAATGCACAAAGCCCAAGATGGGCGAAATGTGAGTGCAACTTTTACATGTTTTTATAACGCTTTTGGTACAATAAATACTTCACTCAGATATCATCTCTTTCACTTCTTGTGTTTTGGTCTAGCTTTTGACCTTAGGTTAAAGCTGTATGGGTGAGTTTGCTGTGGAGACCAGTTTGCCTGGACTAGTCACTGAAAACAGATGACTGGTGTCATGTGGATAAAGTTACAAGGATGCCTGTCACTAGTAAAATTAATTCACAGTTGCAAAGTGAAGAAACTTTCCAGCTATGGCAATATTTGTAGGCATTCACAAGATTGTTATCCTCAGTACAGACTGCTATCAGAGAGACTTTGCCATTGTGTTTTCCATTGCATGGGCCAGTCTCTGAATGAGAACAAAGGAAATCTATAAATCAAATGTGGCTGATGTGATCATTTCAACAACCCCCTTCGACTGCTCTTGCACTGCTTCTTATAGAAGCTTAGACAGTTGCAATAGCCTGAGACCAGATGGATGACCAACACTAAGGAATATGTTGTCTGTTAACCTATGAGTACAAGGGTAATGAACACATTTCTTAGCAATCCATTCAAAGGGTTAAGATTAGCTTTGTTTATGTTTATAGTTAGACCTGGCTTTGCTGTATGTAGTACTTTTTTCAGTCTCCTCAATTTCCAAACAATACTTTAAATACCTTGCCAATTACCCAATATTTTGTTGGAGCTCTGACCTCTAATGAGACTTCCTCTAATGGAAAAAATGGACTTCAGACGTCTACAAATTTCATCCAAATATCATTAGACAAAAAAGGAGAGAACAATGCCAAATATACAAAACAAAAATCTGTGAAAATAAAGTTACACTTAACAGTTTTGAATATTGTACACTGGTCTAATTATTGTAATCATTAGAATTGATCAATGGTGAACCAGAAGACTTAGGAAAATTATCAAGTACTGAAAAACAAAAAGTGTGCCCCATTTTTTTTCAGTCCACAAGTATAGAAGAAAGCCACTACAAACAGCCCAGATGAACTGGTGCAACAGATGTCAGCATAAGCAGGGCCAACTGTACTCTTGCCATCCTAAAACCATGCTATTTAGATCTGCGTCAGGGCTGTGCTAGATTTTTGACCAGACATGTATTTCTTATATGAAATTTTGGCTTTAGTAAGAGCAATTTAGAAGTAGAGCGTTCTGCTTCATCTGTCAATTCTATAAACTTTATTACAGCAGCTTACGGTGATGGCAAGATACCAAAACCTATTATTATTGCTGGATATGAGTCGAGCGCCTGGCTCAAAAAGAAGAAAAAAAAAATAACTGTTTCCACACCTGCCGTTGAGGAATCGTTATTTTACATCCCTTGCAGAGTTAAGAATGTTACTAAATAACAATGCAAAAAAAATCCTGGTTAAACAGAGAAATCACAGTTGAGATTGGATATACACTGTTGTGCAAAAGTTTTAGGCAGGTGTGAAAAGATGTTGTAAAGTAAGAATGCTTCAAAAATAGACATGTCAATAGTTTATTTTTATCAATTAACAAAATGACAGTGAGTGAACAGAATAAAAATCTAAATAAAATCAATATTTGGTGTGACCACCCTTTGCCTTCAAAACTGCATCAATTCTTCAAGGTACACTTGCACACAGTTTGTTAAGGAACTCGACAGGTAAGTTGTTCTAAACATCTTGGAGAACTAACTTCAGTTCTTCTGTGGATTTAGGCAGCCTCAGTTGATTCTCTCTCTTCAATTAATCTCAGACAGACTCAATGATGTTGAAGATACTACTTAATTACTTTGCTGTATGTTTCGGGTTGTTTTCATGCTGCAGAATAAATTTGGGGCCAATCAGATCCCTGTCTGATGGAATTGCATGTATTTGCAAGTATCTGCTTGTACTTCTCAGCACTTAAGAGATCATTAATTCTGACAATATCCCCAACTCCATTTGCAGAAATGCAGCCCCAAACTTGCAAGGAACCTCCACCATGCTTCACTGTTGCCTGCAGACAGTCATTGTTGTACCGCTCTCCAGCACTTCAGAGAAAAAACTGCCTTCTGCTACAGCAAAATATTTCAAATTTTGACTCATCAGTCCAGAGCACAGCTCCACATTTAATTTTGTACATCTGGCCCTACATTAGAGATAAACCAGCAGAGATGAAATACCTTTATAAACCATTTAGCATACTAATACTGTACATCTTAACATCAAACACATGTATAAAAACATAAGTGGAACAAACTAAGGGTACCACAAAATTCCTCGAATTTCCACTTATCTACATGGGCTTTTAATCCCTTGAATGCTATAGTGGTCTTCAATTCATTTGTGTTAGAGACTTCTGTAGCATTCAAGGGATTAAATGTACCACAGGGGTATCCCACACCTTGCTTTTCAAGATTTTGGACACTCTTCTGGCCTCTCAAAGGGTTAAATCACTGGGAATTATTTTATCCCCCTATGGTTTTGCTGATTTGTTGCACAATTGCTCCATATTTGGGCATAAGCCTCTTATTCCTTCTAAAGTATACCATAGGAGGGTAACCAGAGGCCCCCTAGCTGTTCAGGACCCATCATCCCTAGCCAGCAAACTGTTAACTGGGAATTATGTGAAATGTAGTATTGAATATCTGGAGGCCTCAGGTTGCAAAGTCCTGTTCTAGGCTCTCTTACCCCTTTAGGCAACATTAAGAAGGAATATGCTGTAATATTTCAGCTTTTGCTCTTTATGGCAAGGATACGCTGCAAAACGTTTCCTACAAAAATTGTTGACATTTCTCTTGACATCACTGTGTGAGTGACCTTTCCAGACTGTGGTTTGTCAGTATAACAAGGGGGACATTTGAACGCCTTTAGAACATTCCATTTTTGACTGGAGTATTAGAAGGTGATGTTAGACACCAAGCAACATACCTTGTCCCTATGGTTTTTATTCAGTGTGCAAAACAGAGAAGAAAGGGGTAACACAAAGTAAATAGACAATTCCTCCCAGTTGTTGGATTACAATTCTGATTATCCTCCACTGGTCAGCTGTGGATGAATGAAGCTTTAGTACAACTAAGATGATATAATCTCTCCAACTAAGGTTGTTATTTGGAGCCACTTTTTAAAGGGATAGTAATGTTTCACAGAAACAGCAGCTCCAATTAATCTTCATAGTATTTGGGACATGGAGAATGTTATTTCAATACTGTCAGAGTTGTAGTTCCAGAGTAATTGAGTGATAAAGTATCCCCCTCTTGCCCCTTTTACCTAGTGTAAGACACCTCCCCTCAGATGTGGCATCTGAACTTCTGACCAGACAGCTCACAGCAAGGGACAACCCTCTGTGAGCATAAGGAAAACCCTAACCCCTTGACACTGAAGATTGTCCCTCTCTGCGATCCATCAGTCTTGCTGCTCTGAGGTAAGCAGTATTACATTAGTAAAAGGAACGGAGGGGGGATAATTTATCATTCAATTACACTTGAACTGCAACTCTAACAGTATTGAAATAATGCTCTCCATGGCCCAAATACTATGAAGATTAATTGGAGCTGCTTTTTTTGTGAAACATTACTATCATAGAAATACAGAAACATAGAATTTGACGGCAGATAAAAATGATTCCGCCCATCTAGTCTGCCCATGTTCCTACTGTAAAAACCTCAAACCTTATTTGGTCCTTGGTCTTTTCTTATGTTAAGGACAGCTTTATGCCTATCCCATGCATGCTTACATTCTGTCACTATTAACTTCTACCACTTCTGCTGGTAGGCTGTTCCACTTATCTACTATCCTTTCAGTGAAGTAAAACTTTCTTACATTACATCTAAGTGTCCGTCCCTCTAGTTTTAGACTATGGCCTCTTGTCCTAACATTTTACTCCTCTGAAATGTACTTCCATCCTGCACTTTGTTGAATCCCTTCATGTATTTGAATATTTCTATCATATCCCCTCTCTCTCTCTCTCTCTCTCTCTTCTCTCCTCCAACTATACATGTTCAGACCCTTTAGTCTATCCTGGTATTTCTTTTCCTGTAAACCAGTCACCATTTTAGTAGCCCTTCTCTGAATTTTCTCTAGAGTATCTATATCCTTCTGGAGATGTGGTCTCCAGTACTGTACGCAATACTGTAGGTAAGGTCTAACCATAGATCTGTAGAGTGGCATGAACACTTCCCGTTTCCTGCTACTAATGCCCCTAGCTATACAACCCAGCACTAGGGTTGCCACCCAGCCGGTATTTTACCTGCAGGCCGGTAAAAAATTGGCATCTGTCCAATGTTAAGTCTATGGAGGGAATGCCATGGCCGGTATTTTTTTGAAGAAAAGGTGGCAACCCTACCCAGCACCCTATCCCTTTATGTGGGAGGTTTCTCTTAGCCGAGTTATTTCTTTCATGCAAGTGCATCTTAGTTGGACTAAAGCTTCCTTCATCCTCAGCTGACCAATGAATGTTAGAGGATAATAGGAATGGCATAGCCATTGACTGTTCACCTCCGAATTAATGAATTAAAGACATAAAAGCACACACACTTTTTCAAAGAGGGTTTGAAATGGAATCTAAAGATATGATTCAATAAACTAAAAAAGGGCAACCATACCATAGTAAACAAATAAAAATTCCATTGAAATCCATTGACTTAAAGGGGGCTTTGGTCCATTGGCTAGCGCTGGTTTAGCCCTTGCTAGCATTCAAGGGATTAAAAATCCCAGAGGGCACTCAAAGGGTTAAATAAATAGGAATTTTATTTTCTTCCCTATGATGCAGTTGGTTTGCTCGAGAACTGCACCTGTAAGATACTGAAATGCATTTTAATGGCTATATTTGGGATGTTAACTCATTTCCATGGTTTGTAAAAGGTAATTCTCAGGCAGTTAGCAGCTGGGTAATGACCAGGAAGTTGCCAGCTGTTGTTAATAGTGGCTGCTGATGTCACCTCATTACACACCCCTCTGGAACTGAAAGGCCATTATGCGCAAGGCAAAGGATCAGTAATTCTGGGGCACACAAACTGCACTATTTGAGGAAAGGAAAAAAAAAAACTAAATTCACATTTATTTAAGCTCTTGAATGGTAGAGAGGTCTCAAATGCCTTGGTTCACATGATAGCAGATAAAAGTTCCATTTAAATCAATGAGAATTTTGATGATTTATGTTTGATGCTCTTGGTTAGTTGGTTAGCCCCAGAACTGAACTGCTTTAGCTTCCTCAATACTGTCCTAAATTAAAAAATAAAAACATCAATATTGTCTTCAGATGAAATAAAAACTTAGTATTAGGTGCAAGGGAAAAACTGGCCCCTTCCCTATACAACTATTCTGCTTGAAGACATTTCTGAACAACAGCACTTCATTTTGATTTACAAAACACATCAGAATTAAAGCAGAACTTTCAGCTATTACTAAGTGCCATGCATTCATTAAACGCATGGTGACTAGCTTGGAAATCCATGTCTTACCTTTAAGAAAATCGCAGATTCTAAAGAAACATTTGCCGTTTGGACACTGATGGGCAAGCGCACAGGCAAAATGTCTGCGCTGTAGCCTGGGTTCCGGTCTCCAAACGGCTAAGATTTCTTTAGAATCTGCGATTTTTTTTAAAGGTAAATGGATTTCCAAGCTTAATCAATGCATGGGACTTAGTAATAGCTGAAAGTTCCACTTTAAACTATAATATATAAACAAATGCTAACCCTTTTGTTAACCCTTTGAGCATGAGAGGGATGTGCAATGCAAACACAATGATCCTCAAATGGCAATTCAGTTTAAAGGGATTGTAATGTTTCAAAATAAAAGCAGTTCCAATTAATCTTCATAGTATTTGGGCCATGGAAAGGGTTATTTCAATACTGTCATAGTTGTATTTCAAGAGAAACTGAATGATAAAGTATCCCCCTCCCGCCCCTTTTACTGATGTAACACTGCTCACCTCAGAGCAGCAAGACTGTCCAGATGGATTGCAGAGAGGGACAATCATCAATTAGTGTAAGTGACAACCCTTAAAAACTTGTCAATGGGGGTCAGGACTTTCCTTATATTCACAGTAAGAAGATTGTCCCTTGCTGTGAGCTGTCTGGTCTGTGGACCAGATTCCACATCTGAGGTGAGCAGTGTTACACTAGGTAAAAAGGGTGGGAGGGGGATACTTTATCATTCAATTACTCTTGAACTACAACTCTGACAGTATTGAAATAACACTCTTATTGGCCCAAATACTATGAAGATTAATTGGAGCTGCTTTTATTTTGAAATATTGCTATCCCTTTAATATGGTAAATAATATGAGGTCTAGGAAAAGACCATTAATAGAATGGATGATTTTGTAAAAATATTGAAAAAATCCACTATTTATCAAATCTATAAGACAAATAATGCTGGAATTGAACGTGAATGTTTATTTTTTACTCACTTTTAACCCTCTGAGTGTCAGGGGGCACGCAACGCATTGCAAAGCAATGCGTTGCGTACCCCTCTGGCGCTCAGAGGGTTAAAGTGATAGTAATGTTTCACAAAAACAGCAGCTCCAATTAATCTTCATAGTATTTGAGTCATAGAGTGTTATTTCATTACTGTACGCGTTGTAGTTCAAGATTAATTGAATGATAACGTTTCCCCCTCCCACCCCTTTTACCTAGTGTAAGCCCCCACTCCTCAGATATGGAATCCAGTCCATAGACCAGACAGCTCACATCAAGGGTCAATATTCTTACAGTGAGAACAATGAAATCCCTGCCCCCTTGACAGGTTTTTCAGCTTTTTCCCTTATCTTAATTGAAGATTGTTCCTCTCTGCAGTTTACCTTGACACCTTCCTGCTGCTCTAAGCTGAGCAGTGTTACATCAGTAGAAAGGGAGGGAGAGGGATACTTTATCATTCAATTACTCTTGAACTACAACTCTGACAGAACTGAAATAACACTCTCCAAGGCCAAAATAGTATGAAGATTAATCAGAGCTGCCTTTATTATGAAACATTACTATCCCTTTAAATTAAGCCAATATTGAATTAGCATTTTTTTTTTGGTGAAAAATTACCCTGTAAATATAGTTTTGAAAATGTTCATTTCACTGTGTTGTAGCATCAACTGACTGATTATAAACTACTTAGTTCCTGTTTTATAAGTAATTTGCACCTCCACATCTTCAAACAGCTTTCAGCACATTCATTTGCAAGCAGCCTTGCTTGGTGTGGAAACATTAATTACTGCTGTTCCTATGAGTTTGAACACTGGCAAAGCATTTCCTCCTGTGCCTCACTCCCTCTCCTAGTGGGGCTCTAGCTTCACATCTGGATCTATTTAAAATGTGATTCTGGAAATTTATCCTCCTGATTTCCCGTTAAATGCTAAGAGCAGGAAAACAAATGGCACTTGTTTTTCAGACAGTTTTGACAGCAATCCAAAAACCCAGACCAGGCAATTGCCTAACTGGAGTTCCTTGGTAAAGGTATCAGGTTAACTGTTTCGTGGCAAAGATATAGTAAATCATTCTTGATATTTAATGGCACACATTTGTATGTATGTATGTATGTATATCTTTATTTATATGGCGCCACACAATGTACGCAGCGCCTTACAATAGACATATGTTACAATAAATAAGAGGGGATGAAATAAGTGCCACTTTCATAGATACAATGGGAGAGAGGTCCCTGCCCCAAGGAGCTTACAGTCTAAGTGGGTAAAAGGAGACAGACAATGGGGTAAGAGGGTGTCAAGTGCATTTAAAAAATGGGATAAAAGCATGAGACTTAAGCACACACTGGGAGAGAATTGACCCAAAGAGCTTACAATCTAGTTAGTGATAAAACTAACTTTGCAGTTGGGTTGCGTTATTCACACAGGAATAGGAGATCTGCACTCTAGCCCCATAGGGGCAATTTGGAAATTACATTTCTCATCCCAAGTTCCAATGAATGACTAAGCCACATAGGCCTCTGCCAGTCATGTAAGGCTGACATCAACTTGGGAAATGCAGGAAAATAATATAGAGTATTTGAACACAGCAACATCTTTATGTTGCTCAAGTCACCCATGTGAGAACTAAGCCTAAGGAGCTGGGTGATATGACAAATGAGTATCTCTGATGTAATAAGTGGGAGGTTTACAGGTAGAAATTGTCAGAAAGAGGGGACCTCCTGAGATTACAGGATTTGAATAAAAGAAAATTAAAAATAAAATAAAACATAAATATATTTTAATTTTCTTAAGATTGGGTGCCCCTTAAAGTGTAACTGTTACTTTGTAATAAATGATTTTTAAAAAGCATTCAGTCACCTATATTTATTTAAGCCGTGTTGTATCTAAAACAATAGATCATAAGATATTTAGCTTTTCATGCTTGTCAGTGTATGCAACTTAGACATGAGTGGTTAGCATGTCAGCCATATAGTAACATTCCACATATGGATCTCCCTCCCACCGGCCACTTCCTGTTGACCAATAGTAGCTCATTTGCATAAACTAACCTACTGATAATCATGCAACGCCTGTCAAGATAGGTGCTACTACTGAGGTGAGAATGTGGACAAGTGACAGTTCAAGTTCAAAGTGGATGTATCATCTAAAAAAAATTGCCCATAGGTTTGGTTACTAAAGTATTACTAGGGAAGCTGTTGTTTTTATTTTTTTATGTAACTGGTTTGGCAGATATTCACTGTGCTGTGCAGTGCACTTCCGCATAATGTGCACAGCACAGCTTATCTTCTCCTCCCAGCTGCCACAGGGAGCGCGTCCACACTTCTTTTCCGTGCACTGTGAATGTCTGCTATCGTTATAGCAAGCTCTGGTAAGCATTATACTGAGGTTGCAACTTCAGTATAATGCTTACCGGATCTTGCTATAACGATAGCAGACATTCACAGCACCCCAAAGGGAAGCGTGGACGTGCTCCCTGGGGCGGCTGGGAGGTGGGAGGAGAATTAGGCAGTCAGATAGAGCTGTGCCGGTCAGCATAATGCAGTACGCTGATTCTTCGGTACAGCTCTATCTGACTTAAAAGTAGAATATCCGCAAAACCAGTTACATTAAAAAAAAACAAACAGCTTCCCTAGAAATACTTTAGTAACCAAACCTATTGGCAGTTTTTTTTAGGTGATACATCCCCTTTAAGCAAGGATTCTTCTACTTTCAAAAGAGTGGGAATAATATAATTATCAGGTCATACATAAAACATAGAAATGCAGCCACCTCTTTACTCAGCCAAAGAATATATCTCAACATCCAAGGGGTCCAGGCGAATTACAATTTCCCTTGGCATCAAATGTGTATTTTGTAAAAGGCAAAAAAAAAAATTAACATAAGCTGTTTTGGATGCTAAGGCCACAAACACTGAACCATTGGTAAATAAACAAATGTCCAGGATGTTTTGTTTTATTATTTTTCCTTGATTGTGTATTTATTTACACGAGTCAGTATTTTTTTTTATCGTTGGCCAAAAAGAGCTGATTTAACTTTGCTTTTAGTTCTGCAGTCTAATTAACCTCAGTAATAGTAAACGGGCAGTGAGGATTCTCTAGTGTGATAAATAAACAGAAACTGTAATAGTTAACATGTGAGCAACCACTAAAAACTATTATGCAGTTACTGTTTCTGTACATAATGGTAAGGAGAACAATAATTATTATCATTATTATTAATCACCTCAGAGGCTAGAAAGGTCTCCAACGTATTGCAAAGTACTGCGATGAAGACCTCTCTAACCTCCAAGCAGTTAACATCACTGTTGTGCTGTCTCACACTAAAACACATTTGAAAGTAAAAGTTCCATAAATGTGCATGTATACATAATTGGAACCAGAACTGCTGTAACTCCCCTTTTTGCAGGGTCTCCTCCTGCTGGTTCATGAAGTATGTGCTGATGGAGATACCATTGTTTTTTCAATACATCAAACAGGCTTTTGATTTTAATAAATAAATGTAATGTATTCATCTGAAGTGTTTCAGTGGCCCATGAGCCCTGATGACAATCATTTAATTATCCTTGGAAAACCAACACTGATAATTTCACTTCAAGTGAGTCTTTAGATGCTTACGTTATAACACAGAGGGGACGGGCTCTGGAAAACCCACTAGTACAGATATCTAAGTGGTTGTAGGAAGTGTCTTCAGTAGGTCTACTTGCTGGGTCGTTGTGGATATATGTTGGATGTTCGTGGATGTTCTCTGAGGGACCAATGCTTTGCTCACCCCTCTGATTCTTATAGCGTTAATCAAAGAACATCATTCAACCATCAATTGTTGATCACTTGCAGTTGTGTTGCACATTCCCCAGATTGCTGATCACTTACAATTGAATTACACTCCCCTTTTATTGCTTAAAGGGTTCATTTACAGTCTATCATGTACACATTCATGTGGCTGAACTATCTCATTAGAGAAAATAGATTAATTTAGCATAATCATCTTTTCATTATTATTTTCAGCAACATAATCAAGTTAAGTCCAGTTTACTTTTGCAAACAATTACAGCAGTAGTGGGGAATTTGTAGCTCTCTTAGCTGTTGTTGGACTACAACTCTCAGTACCTGCTGCAAGTAGAGAGCACCTCTTGTGCTCTGGTTCTCTCTATGTATAGCTGGTGTTTTGGTAGTTGGGTACTGCCAAGGTCTCATAAGCACAGATTGATACTAGTTGTCTGGAGGAAGGTGTGAGTCATTACAGTATTTGTAAAACTCTCATTACCCTCACTGCCCATTTGTTGGTAGAATATGATGGTAGCTGAAGTCCAGCAACAGATGAAATGTAAATAGGGTACACATCCCTGTTTTACACTGTGAAATCAGACTGTAGTTGAGAAGGCTGAAAAAAGACATTTCTGTCATGTTCAGCCAATGACATATCACCCCTGTTTATCCAGAGGAAGGCAAAAAAACTCTATTGAAGCCATTTCCAATTTAGCCCCAAGTGGGTAAAAAAACTTCCTTCTTGACTCAAAATGGTAGCTGGGTATTTCCCCTGATCAACATCCTATCTGCTTTGAAGCCAACTGTCAAGATTCTCAAAATTATTCTGTGCTAAATAGATATCCAGTTTAAATAAAGTTTTTTCAAAGCATGTGCTTTTACATTAAATTGAAATTAATGTGTAATTTACCACATTGCTATACCCATAATTACACATTAGTCAACAAAGTGCCAAAAGGGAGTTAGTACATTCAGGAAAGAACAAACAGAAACAATCTGCAGTACAATTTATCTCACAGTGTCAAGTGCTACTGAGAACGTGACCTCAATAAATAAATAAATTACTTCATTCATATATATAGCTTTTATATTCTAATAAGTAGGGATCAGATACTTTAGTCTTTTGGCCAATGTCCTATAGGCACTTCCTAAATAAAATATTTTGAAAAAGGATATATCCTACTGGCACACGATACCATAGGATTCCTGCCAAGGTTTGAAAAAGTTTACTCACGTAGAGAGAGCGAGAGAAATGGGGGAGGCAGTCTGGTGTTGCAAAGAAAGCGTACCTCCCCTCACTAGTTAGTAACTTGGCCAAAGCCATACATCCTGGTGATGTCATTCTTCTCAGCAATCCACTTTACACTCTACACTACATAAAATGTATATGAACAAAAATAATTACAAAGTCAAAGGTAAGAGGCACGTGGGTATGCTGCCTACATAGAAAAAAAAACAGAAGCTCTAGGGATGATTGTAAAAAAAACTGCATTTTACAATCACAGACAAAATCTGCAATTATCATTGTGCTTGAAACATTTAATAAGGAAAACAAAAGTACACTGCTTCCAAATTAGCATAATAAAGACAAATTGCATTTTAGAAGAAAAAAGAAAATCTAAGACATATGAACTAATACAGGAGTAGTCAGTATTCGGACCTCTAGCTCCTGGGGACTACAATTGTCATCATTCTTAAAGCGGAACTTTCAGTTACTAATAAGTCGCCCTTCAAATATTAAACATATAGCGACTAGCATCCTAATACATGTATTACCTCTGTAAAGAGCCACATTCTAAAGAAATCTTTCATCTCAGGAGACTGACAGACAGGTTAGTTTAGTCTGTGCGCCTGCACCGTCAGTCCTTCTGGTTACCTTCTGCATGCTGCAGTACTTCTTACAGGAGACTGGGACTGACAGCGCAGGGACGCAGACAAGATGTCTGCGCTGATGCCTGGCTTACGGTCTCCTAAGATGAAAGATTTCTTTACAATGTGGCACTTTACAGAGGTAATACATGCATTAGGATGCTAGTCGCCATATGTTTACTATTTGAAGGGCGACTTATTAGTAACTGTAAGTTCCACTTTAAAGAAAGACTACCCCTGCACAAATGTGAGAGAACTTTATCCAGTCTCTATGGGTCACATAGTCAAAAGGAAAGTGGAGCTCTGGGGAAAACCATTTGCACTACAGGGAGAACTAAACATTCCCATTGGTTTAAATGGAGATTTTAACCCCTTGAAAGAGAGGTCTCCATCCCATTGCTTCACAATGCACTGGAGCCCTCTCTAGCATTCAAGGGGTTAAAATCCCCATTTAAATTAATGCAACATTTTTTAATTTTTAACCCTTTGAGTGCCAGAGGGGTACGGAATGCATTGCTTTGCAATGCATTCCCTACACCTCTGGCACTCAAAGGGTTAATCCTCTCCTTTAGTGCACGTTACTAATTACTCAGCAATACCTACAGATGTCATCTAGTCATCACTGTGTATGGTTAAAATTCAGGATTACATCTTCTACATCAAGTTAGTGGAAACATCATGTTTTGCATATTGCCTGCCAATGCATGTCTCACAAACCAGGATTCGCATGTGGCCTGCAGACCAAGCAGTAAATAGCACAGCATGAACCCTATCAGGTCTTCAAGGTCAAAATGTGCAGGGGTAAGTCTGGAATGGCTCCCTACACTGTACTGCAGAATATTCCTTTTCCTTTTTCATAACTGACAGAGTAAAACAAATGACTGACTCAGGAATCCTATTGTTTCCTCATACCATAGCAATCGACCAATACAAAAAAAAAATAATTTATTTATTTTTACTTCCTAGAAATAAAGTGAAAACAGATCAAATTAGACTAGTTATGTATATGAAAATAAAATGCAATAATAGCAGTGATGAATGAAGAAGGGACCTTAGTGTCTGGAAAGCTTGCAATCTGTTTCTATACAGTAACGTATTAACTCTTTGAGCACCAGAGAGGTATCCAAAGCTTTGCGTTGCAATTAGTTGGACTCCCTCATGGCACGCAAAAGATTAACCCTGCGTTCCGTACCCCTCTGGCACTCAAAGGGTTAAAGATTATAGGCCCAATGTTCAAAAGAAAAGAACGGTAGTTCTGGAAACCAGCTGCACCTTAGGCAAATACAATTTCCTAAAATTGGTACACAAAGCTGGTGCATGTAAGTTTGGGCAGACAGTCTGCCAGTCCCAGACACCATAAAGCCGAGAACAACTAGTTCAATCACATTGCGTTGGAGACCTCTAAATTCAAGTAGATAAGCATGGGAAATTAGTCCACCCGTAATAATTTGGCAGAAAAACAGGAAGTAGATAAAAAATAAACTATATGATCCATGCAGTGGCAGACAATCTTAGTGTTTCAGGACATCATTCAGGAGTGGGCTGAATGGACTGATCTACCTCTGCTTAAGTAGATATATCCTGAAGACATGTACTGTTAGTAGCCTGTGAGGATTAGTGATGGTTACAAACATAAAAAATAAATAAAAAGAAAATGTTTATGTGTGATACTTCACCCCATTTTCTTTTTAGCCTATTGCAACAATCCAGTTTTTTTCCATTTTTATCTCATTCATTTGTGTTTTACATCTTTATTTCTTCACCACCACAAATCTTTAACACTTCCACAATAACCCCATCTTTCCCAGTTAATCTCTTTAACCCCTTAAGGAGCCATGACGGTTCTGGACCGTCATGGAATTCCGGGCTCCCCTCGCGGCTGCACGCCGTTCGAGGAGTCCGTAATCGGATTAAAAAAAAAAAAAAAAAAAGGTCCGTGGTCCTTAAGTGATGGCCGTATGCGTGCACGGACGTTCCTTAAGGGGTCAAGGACCACGTTACGTGCTATGACCGTCACGTGATTTTTGCCTTAAGGACCGGTGACGGTAATTGTACATCACTTACAGTACTCCTGGAGGTAAGTAAAAAGTAAGTAATATCAGGATCTGAAATTGACCACTCCAATACTGCTCAATTACCTCTAAGACTGTTATGCTAATGAGTCTTAGGGTCCTATTCAAAACATAAATGAATGGTTCCACAAGGCATACATAAACATTTTTATAGATGCTGTGCAGAAACAGGAGGTGAACCCTTTGTATTCCCTACTGCTAAAAGTTGTTGTCCCCTGTGTTAATTGCGAAACACAAAAGGGAGGATTTGCACCAAGCAGTACAGACTGATACCATAATAACAGGCAGTTGTATCCCAGGTGCATTCCAAGGTCAAAAATGCAATGAAAATATACAAGCGGGGAGTCAAGAGGTATAGAGAACCACAAGACTGCCCACAGAAGACCTAAATAAAGTGAGATACACTAAAGGTATCACAACATGATCAATGAGTTTATTATATCTCTCGTATTGTGTTTTTAATTGTTTTTATGCCTATGTATATTATTTGGATATAATACAGTCATTGATCATGTTGTGATACCTTCAGTGTGCTTCACCTTATTTAGGTCTCTGCTGTGGGCAGTCTTTTGGTTCTCTATACCTCTTGACTCTCCACTTGTGTGTTTTCCCTGTGTTAATTGCCTCTGTGTTATCATTTGTTGAATGTTTTGTGTTTCCCTATGTTAGCTACTTCTGTACTGTATTTTGCTGTGCATTCCGTGTATAAAGGATTCTGAAGCCTAAGGATTAGGACAGGAAGCCCCCTGCAGAGAGACACCAAAGGAACAGTAATGAGCCCCAACTGTGGGAGCAGTTGTATTTCAAGGACTTTTTTCTGGATTAGAAAGGGGGTGCTCTCATTGGGGACTAAAATACTGTCTCTGATTGGTCCTCTGGGGCTCCCCCCTGATTGGACACTGTGCAATCTCAGTCACAAGCCTTAATCTAACTATGTACACAAGGATGCCAGCTGGAAATGTATAAAAGCTGTGTGTGTCTTCAATAAAATTAATTTTATTTTCCCCACCACAATACATGTTTTGGCTGTATTTCTGGAGGAGATTCCTGGAGGGAAGATGGCTGGTGATCCTCATCCTAGCCACTGCAAGAGCTAAATTCACTTGCCACACTAGGTTACTGTACAGGCGAGTTGTGGCCATCTCTCACTGCCTCCTGCCTGATCCAGCGTATCCCGGACATGAACCGGGACATGAACCCACGAGGGGCTCCTGTAACTGGGGCTCTAATAATTATTTTTTATAAACGCGATCTCGGCAATGCTGCAGAGCCACCTGCTGCAGTCAGTGTTCAGTCAGGCAAGGGGGAGGGGGGAACTTTGAGCGCTATCATCTCTCAAACCATAAGGGTTTGAGAGATGACACTGGGGGCAATAAGTTCCTTTTTAACAAAGCTACAGTATGGGGATTAGTAATTTGCAAGTATTACTATCCCTTTAGGTTATACATTACAAATACTGTTACATGGATTTCACACAACCAAGTGCTTTTAACTCTTTGAAATACCAAAAAATACAGCAAATGCCCAAACAGGTATTAAAGAGGTTTTTGTTATACCCTGTCTGATTCAAACATGGAGGAATATGTTATTAAAAATGTTAGGCAATAATACCTGAAAAGAAATGCAGCTCCTATTGATCCTCCTAAAAATAAGCTCATGTAACGCTTTACTTATATTATGTTCCGTTTCGTAGTTTAAAAGGAATTCAATGCTAAAGGATTCCCCCTCCCTCCTTCCACTTTTACTCACGTCAGCCAGACGGATGGAGCACAGTGAGGGACAATCATCACTGAGCATAAGGAAAATCCTGTCCTCCTTCGTCAAGGGGGCTGGGCATTATACTCTGTATATGAAGACGGTCCCTCGCTGCACACTGTCCGGTCCCACTGTCGGATTCCACATCTGAGGGGAGGCGGCTTACTTACCGGATGTAAAAGGGGGGAGGGGGATTGTAGCATTGAATTCCTTTTGAACTACAACACAGAACATCTAAATATTATAAAGAGTTAGCCTGCGAAGCTCCCTGTGTGCGAAACCACAGATGTGCAGTAGAGACTGCAGGAAAGATGCAGTCATGCGCTTTTGGGACTGGCCGAATGTGCTGATCCAGAGCAGGGAGCTCCTGACAGCTCACCGTCTGTCTGTGCTCTGGGGCAGTAGCCGAGGCCGCTGGGTGGCACTTTAGCCCGTGTATATGGGCTTCCCTACTAGTACTGAAATAAAGCATTACATGATGCTCTTTATAGGAGAATCAGAGATGCATTTGTTTTCAGGTATTCCTATCCCTTTAAGCAAGGGTTACTGACAATGTTTTAAAAGGCAGCAAACAGTTAAAATAACCACTTGGATGATACAGCTGTCCCCAACTTACAGAAAAGAAATGCACCGGAGGAGACACATCTAGCACCAGGGAGTTGAAGGAAACATTTTTCCCTTTAAAGGGATAGTAATGTTTCACAAAAACAGCAGCTCCAATTAATCTTTATAGTATTTGAGCCATATAGAGTGTTATTTCAATACTGTCAGAGTTGTAGTTCAAGAGTAATTTAATGATAAAGTTTCCCCCTCCCGCCCCTTTTACCTAGTGTAAATCTCCTCTCCTCAGATATGGAATCTGATCCTAGGACCAGACAGCTCACAGCACTACTGTGAGAACAATGAAAGTGCAAAGAGCTAGTCAGAGATGCTCAACTAGGAACGAGCCCTGCCCCCATTAACAGGTTTTTCAGGTTTTTCCTTTATGTTAACTGAAGATTGTCCCTCTCTGCAATCCACTTAGATCCACCCTGCCGATCTGAGCGGAGCAGTATTACATCAGTAAAAGGGGCGGGAGGGGGATACTTTATCATTCAATTATTCTTGAACTACAACTCTGACAGTATTGAAATAATATTCTCCTTTGTGACTGTCATATGGCTACATGTTTTTAGTCTCTTGAGATCGGCTTTGGGGGTGGGGGTGGCACCGGATCCTTGGACTGCTCTAATGAATAGGTCCTCCCGTCATCCCCCCTTGTCCCGGTCCGCTAATAAACTTACTTTTATAATTTGTGCCATGGCTCGATGTCACATTGCTTTTCATTGGAAGTCTTTACCTCTGGGCCATGATCCTTTGGATAATAGAATATGGAAGTTGCTACGTATGGAAAAATTGACTGCTTACAGTGGATATAAAAAGTCTACACACCCCTGTTAAAATGCCAGTTTCTTGTGATGCTAAAGAATGAGACAAAGATAAATCATGTCAGAACTTTTTCCACCTTTAATGTGACCTATAACGTGAACAATTCAATTGCAAAACAAACTGAAATTGTTGAGGAGGAAAAATAAAAAATAACAATAACCTGGTTGCATCGGTGTGCGCACCCTTAAACTAATACTTTGTTGAAGCACCTTTTGTTTTTATTACAGCAATCAGTCTTTTTGGGTAGGAGTTTATTAGCTTGGCACATCTTGAGGTGGCAATATTTGCCCACTCTTCTTTGCAAAAGTGCTCCAAATCTGTCAGATTGCATGGACATCTCCTGTGCACAGCCCTCTTCAGATCACCCCACAGGTGTTCATCTGGATTCAGGTCTGGGCTCTGGCTGGGCCATTCCAAAACATTAATCTTCTTCTGGTGAAGCCATGCTTTTGTGGATTTGGATGTGTGCACTGGGGCATTGTCGTGCTGAAAGGTGAACTTCCTCTTCATCTTTCTAATGGACACCTGAAGGTTTTGTGCCAAAATCGCCTGGTATTTGGAACTGATCATAATTACCTCCACCCTGACTAAGGCCCCGGTTCCAGCTGAGGAAAAACAGCCCCAAAGCATGATGCTGCCCCCACCATGCTTCACTGTGGGTATGGTGTTATTTGGGTGTTGTGCAGTGTTGTTTTTGTGCCAAACATACCTTTTGGAATTATGGCCAAAAAGTTCAACCATGGTTTCATCACACCATAACACATTTTCCCACGTGCTTTTGAGGGACTTGATGTTTGTTATTGCAAACTTCAACCAGGCTTGGATGTTTTTCTTTGTAAGAAAAGGCTTCCGTCTTGCCACCCTACCCCATAGCCCATTCATATGAAGAATACGGGAGACTGTTGTCACATGTAGTACACAGTCAGTACTTGCCAGAAATTCTTGCAGTTCCTTTAATGTTGCAGTAGGCCTCTTGGAAGCCTCCCTGACCAGTTTTCTTCTCTTCTTCTCATCAATTTTGGAGGGATGTCTAGTTCCTGGTAATGTCTCGATTGTGCCATATTTTCTCCACTTGATGATGACTCTTCACTTGTTCCATGGTATATCTAATGCTTTGGAAATTCTTTTGTACCCTTTTCCTGACTGATATCTTTCAGCAATGAGATCCCTCTGATGCTTTGGAAGCTCTCTGCGGACCATGGCTTTTGCTATGAGATGCAACTAAGCAAATGTCATGAAAATCCTACTAGAATGGCTGAACTTTATTTGTGATTAATCGGAGTCACTTTAAATGATGGCAGGTGTGTAATGACTTCTATTTAACATGAGATTGAATGTGATTGGTTAATTCTGAACACAGCCACATCCCCAGTTATAAGAGGGTGTGCACACCTATGCAACCAGGTTTTTGTGAGTTTTTTATTTTTCCACCTCAACAATTTCAGTTTGTTTTACAATGTAATTGTTCACGTTATAGGTCACATTAAAGGTAGAAAAAGTTCTAACATGATTTATCTTTGTCTCATTCTTTAACATCACAAGAACCTGGCATTTTAACAGGGGTGTGCAGACTTTTTATATCCACTGTATATCCGCAACTCTTCTTCTTCCTGCCTCAGGATCTGGGCTCCATGGATGGATTCAGTAGCAGCTCCCAACTTCTACCGGGACCTGCTACTGCTTTGATGCTAGAGTGAGTGGTCTAGGTTCTGTGTTCTCTCCTCTCCCCTGTTTTCCACCGTGTATCCCCCCCCTTTCCTTCCCATGTCCCCCCCCCCTTTTTTGGTCAGATGACGCTAACATATATTTGGATGGTTGATGTACTGTGGCATGGCTTTACCAGTTTTATTGGATCTTTTGTTTTTCCTTTATAGTCCCCCTCCCTTTTTTCTCTTTTGTATCCATACCTTTAAAAACTCAATAACATTTTTTATTATGAAAAATTGCTATCCCTTTAAAATAACTCTCCTTATCCTTTTGAATGCCAGAGGGGTTAACAATTAATTGCAAAGCAAAGCACTGTAAATGCCTCTGGCACCCAAAGGGTTAACCCTTTAAGTGCCAATGAGGTATCCAACATATCCCTTTGCAATGTTTTGGATACCTCTCTGGCATTCAAAGAGTTAAAACTCTCACATAGTGTGGAGCTGAAAAGGGACATGAGTCTATTTTTTTTCATAAGGTTTGAGAGGAAGCCCCATTTCACCAAAAAGTTATTTTATGAATATAAGCTCTGTGGATAAATCACAGCATGATTAATGTGCCACTTGTATGTGATTATACTTTCTATATTATAGAAACATTAACTAGAGCTTACACTGAATTACTTTAGCAGAAAATACTCTCTTGTTCTTGTAATATAAGAACTTTGATCTGCAGACATTTCATGGTTAGGATTTGTTAATGTCAAATGGCAGAAACGTGACATGTTTACGAGCTGCTCTAATGAAACCCTGCACTTTCTTATATTAAGAATCAAAAGAGTTAATATCATGAAATCAAACTGACAGGTTTATGACCATACAGCACATTAAATACTCTGATACCAATTTACTGCTGCATGGGATTTCAAGATGGACTGTCATCACTTGGGAGTTTTCAATGGACATTTAATTACAAACTTTGCTCAGCTGCCAACTTCTATATAATGAAATTCTCCTTTAACCTGCTCTGTTGATTATGGAACTTTTAATTTTCAAAAGATCAAGACCTTGTTTCCTTTTCTCGTGTTTTTTAATAAAGATCTACCAGCTATTCTTGTTCCACTGAAACACTCAGGATCCAAAGTTGCAATTCCTTTATTTGATTCACTAAAAGTTCTCATAGAAATTACATTAGCGCTTCCCCGGGACCCACTGCAATAAACACTAAACTACAGCAATGGCAGTGATGTATATACCTTTGAAAACCAGGGGGTTGTCCAATAAAGCAAAAGTCGGTAATTTTAAAGTAAAAACACATACAACAGAGGAATACATTTGAAACACCAGTATCTGCTCTAAACAAGTCAACTTATGGTAAGTGTTTACTAAGCAGCAAAATGCTGTGCTGCTCTCCAAAATGGACATTTAATAAACCTGTGAAGAAAATATTCTGTGTTCATACCAGTGAGTTTAAAAAATTAACTGAAAATCCAATATGAATGGCTAATAGGCACATAATTCTAATTTTCACTTTTATGACTAGCTTATATAACAATTTCCAATCAACTATAATGGGATCAACAGCCAAGATAAAAAACAAACAAAAATGTATTTTGCTAAGAGGGTATTTCCCTTAAAAAACACAAAACTAGTGTGTCCCCTATTTTTCACATAAATCTGCAATATATCTCTCTGCCTTGGGCTCCAAGATGTATGGTAACTGGACTGGAAAATTGCACACAGTCTACTAGTGCTATGGATCAGACTGAAAAACGATTGTAACCCTAACAGGGTATAAGATAGCCAGTTAGAGAGAAAAGTTAATAAATGAAGTTATTAGTCCACCCAATGTTAAACAAATAAAGCATCATTGTTTTTATTCATGTGCTGATTTTTTTTTCTAGTCACAAACTAAGGAGCTAGTGTAACTTTCTTGCTCCAAATACAAACTTTATATAAGCACATTTTTGAAGTGGTTTCAGAAATTGTTTTGTCAAGAAAAAAACACAAATCTCATAGCAATACTAGTCTTACCAGCAGTTACAAAGCAAATGTGCTCACATGGAAATATAGAGACTTCAGTGAGAAGTCTGATAAAAATTTCTCTTTCATATATCATTTATCTTGGAGGAAGGATACTATTGTGGTGTGAGGCCATATAGCCAGTTTATGTGGAAGCCCAGAGAAGTCATATAGCATGCACGCACACAAATATATACATGCTCACTTATGCACACTCAGAAGCACACAAACACACTTTTGATCTCATTTATTCTCACATGCTAAACACGCACACACAAAAACACAAATACACATACACTCCCACACACGCATTCACAGGCACACATTAACTCCCACATACCCAGTGGCATTTTTTTAATGTTTACATCTGCTAGATAAGTTGATACATGACAGCATAGTCTCACAACAAGGTTTCAATAAAACAGCAACATTCAACAGATTTCCAAGTAGAACACTTTGCAGGTATAAATTACACAGACTAAAGTTTTGGAGTACAAAAAACAGCTGAATAGCCACAGGCTTCAAAAACACAAACTAACTTTGCTAGAACCCTGACAAATTAGCAGTTTCCATTGTTTACAGGAGTTAGTATATATTGAAATTATATATACATTGCATCACCTGGGCAACACTGTGGAGTCCCCTATTTCTCCGAAACAGATTACAACAGAGGGTTAGACATTTCCACTAATCCACTAGTCTGTGACAAGAAAAAAAATCCAGGAGAGACACAGAATTTTCTGAATATCAACCATTTTGCAACCACTTGCAATATTACATAAATATCTTATGTCCTTGATTCCCAGATATGATAGCAGACAAGGCATAAACCTTTATCAGTATAGTAAAAAGGCAAGCTGGCAGCTCCCCTGCTGGGTAAGTTAGGGTGACCACATTTACTTTCTGCCATTCAGGGACACACATTTTAGGAACAAGTCACGGCAAAGTCAGGACCCATGCAAGGGGGTATACAAATTTCTCTCTCTAAAATAGGAGCTAAAATCAATATAATGATGCTGCACCTGTCTTTATCTATTTATTAAGCTTCGAATGCTGAGAACCCCCCCCCCCCCATGGAAAAGCTACATGCAAATAATGCAGATTTGAGCTGCAAAAAGTTTTTAATAAAACAGCTCTCAGCAGTGGGAGAGACTATCAGTGACTGAGTGGGAGGAGCCTTGAAACCAATGTAAACTTGTCTCATATAAGGGATCCTCTCCCAAGTCTTACATGGCTGCTTCTGGCAGTTGTTGGAATAGGACTCCCTTCAATCTCAGCCAACCAAAGGCCACCTGGGGATGATGGGAGTTGTAGTTCACAATAGTTGGACATTATAACCTACGATAGTTCACACATGGACAAAAAGGTACAGTCAAATCTCTGCTCCTCATAAAACGTGCTATAAAGCACAGACATTTCCTTACACAAACCCACATAAAGCACATGGGGTGTGAACATAAGTGGGCATAGATGGATAATTATAGTTTCTTTACTTTTTATGTCATATAGGGAAAATCTCATTCAGTTGTGTGACTGTGATCAGACCTGTGTTTGGGTTTCTCTGTCACCTGCAGAATGATCCCAGTAACGTCCCCACCTCTTTAGGTGCTTATAAATTATACAAAATGCTCAAACTATTTTATAACACTCAGAAACTGAAAACGTTACTGTACCTGCCGAAAAGGTACTGTTGGGGGTATGAAAGTGCCACATGTATTGCCCACAAGGGATGGAGGTGCAAACCAATGATATTTAGTCTGTCCGGCTCCGGTTCATCATGTCCTGTGACTGCCAGCTGCACCCGCTCCCAGACTTCACCGCAGCATTGCCTCTCAGTCATGCACCAGCCAGCCAATGAG
Source organism: Rhinophrynus dorsalis (assembly GCA_037306005.1). Taxonomy (NCBI): domain Eukaryota; kingdom Metazoa; phylum Chordata; class Amphibia; order Anura; family Rhinophrynidae; genus Rhinophrynus; species Rhinophrynus dorsalis. Next base: position 173,501,093 of record CM074722.1, read on the forward strand.
AGAGGAGCATCAACATTACGCACCTCTCATTGGCTGGCCTGGTGGTACAGTCTGTGTAGTCTACACAGTTCAGGGACCGGTGTCTGCCTGGATTCTGCTACCTCAGTGCCTGTACGCTTCTGAGCAGAATGAGGTAGCAGCCAGCACTGCATTGGATCGCATCACAGCACAGACATGTCACATATTTTCAAAGAAGGTCGGCTGACTGGACTTTGTGTTAGTCAGAGAGAGTGGCAAGCTGCTGAGGCTTTATTCCGGGACCATTAATTGTCCCGGTGGAGGGTGGGTCGGGACGCGGGACACAAACATAAATTAAGGGACTGTCCCGGGCATTCCGGGACATGTGGTCACCCTAGGGTAAGTTGAACAGGAAAACATCACATAGGGAAGAAGTCAAGTCGAAGTGTTAACCCTCTGAGTGTGCAATGTGTACCACACCCCTCTGGCATTCAAATGGTTAAAATATGGCAAGCTTAAAAGGGTCCTGTCACATTTTTATCTGTTAATAAATGATTGAAAGTTTACTTTACATTGACTTCTTTTCTGGACATTTTTTTAATTATTCAATTTTAACTCTTAAAAATATAGCTTCATACAAATCTCTTCTTCATCTGCCATACTCCAAGTGCACACACACATACACACTCTGCTGGTAGAACTCTGGTTTTATAGCATTTCAGATTTATATATATAAAAAAAGTCCTGGTGCATATGTGTGTGTGTGCATGGTATCTGTGTGTGTTTAACATGGACTTTTACTTTGAAACACTAACCAGTACTTCATCAGTATCTGTATTACATTGTAAATGTAATGTAGTTTATAGTTAAAGGATAATATGTCACAGTCTGATCCTCTTACTATACTGCATACATTTGTCTTCTGAATACGTGTCTGGATATTTTTTAACAAGGGTTTTCTCTTTCAGACACTTAAAGCATATTTTCTATATGTTTATACAATATACAAATGGAATACCAAGCTGCTGTAAAGTGGGACACCTGACTAGGTATCTTTTTATTTTTGCAACACAAACTGTGACACAGAATGGTTTTGAAAAATATCAAAATTCGATTTGAAGCTGTACCTCTTTACTGTGCTGCTTGCCCATACTGGCTCCCCGCTCTTTTTATTTGTGGAGAGCAGGATTCTGTCTCTAATACAAAAGAACTGTGTAATACATTTGTCATAGGTCCATGACAACTTCTATTATATTAACAGTCCTGCCAATTTTAAATGCTCTCTCCCCTTCTCTAGTTATCATTCCAGCAGCATTGTATGGCTTGGAACATTGACTTTCAGTGTATTGGGTTACAATTACAGGGCAGAATAACATATTTATTCCATATAGAGCTGCATACCAGATCTGCTAATTTCACAACCATGCATATACTTACAAAGAAGAATCTGGGAACACCCAATGCAAGTCTCTCTGTTTTCAGCTCCCATATCAGGGGATTCGGAGAGTTTAGGATAAACACCAGTGGCTTTCGATGAATTGAAATGGTTGAGATTGGCTTCAAATTTAACGTGACCTAGAAACATCAGGAAAAAGGATCAGTATGGTGATCTTATACACACATTGATTATATGCATTTTATATCCTATTGTACAGCCCTATGGAATCAGTTGTTTCTTTTTAAAGTAATGATGATATCAATTTAACTGTTTGACATGTAAATATTATAATGTATCACCAGCAATAAAAACACTTAAAGCGGAACTACAACCGCTAAAAAACTTGCCCCCCCAATAATTCCCCTTCTGGCGACTAGCTGCTCAGTAGCGCTAGTCACGAGAATTATTACCGTGTTAATGAGAATTATCCATTGTTTCCAGGCTGACAGGCAGTAGAGAGCGCAGATATCTTTCCATAGTGACGTCTGTGCTCCTGAGTTCTCAGTCCCAGCCGTGTCTAGGAGGCGTTGCTAGAAGCCGTTCGGCTCCAAAAGGGACTGACAGCGCAGGTGCGCAGACATCACTATGGAAAGATGTCTGTGCTCCGTCTTGCCTGTCAGTCCGGGAACAATGGATAATTCTCGTTAAAGAGGTAATTCTGGCAACTAGCGCTACTGAGCAGCTAGTCGCCAGATAGGGAATTATTGGGGGGCACGTTTGTTAGCAGTGGTAGTTCTGCTTTAACGTTTGCAAGCATTGTGAGTGCTTGGAGTTTCTGGGATTGGATGCTGGATGGATGGATGGACAGATGGAAAGAAGGATGGAAAGTGTGAAAAAACACTCATAAGCAAGGCAAGCCACTCTCTCTATTTATATCAGTGAATCAGATAGATAGACAGATAGACAGATGCACGTTTTTCACAAAGGTAACAATTATAACTACATAAGTACATCAGGCAGCACACACATTACAACATTAGAAGAGGATAAGTGCAACAGGCTTACCACGCTCTTTACAATAGTAGTAAAGGATAACTGATTCAGCTTTAGCACACACACATATACACACACACACACACACACACACATTACAGCAGTCAAAGGGGTATTAAGTGCATCAGAGTTAATACACCCATTGTGAAATTAGAAGAGGAATAATGCATCAGACAGAGGACGCTTACATTTAATACTAAAGCAAGCTGGATGATTGAAAATACAATATTTCTTTTTCTCTAGTAGCATGGTTTATTTTTTTCATTTGTTTTACTCTTAAGCACTTTGGAATACATACTGCACTAATGCAATCCTCTATGGATTTACTGAAGCTTATTATCACACACTGTAATAGGTCAGTGATCACTTTTAGATTAATTACTACGCCAGGGTATAGTGAGTGCAACACTTAATTTTTATTTATTCACAAGGAAATAATACACACTCCAAATACCTTACAGTACAATTAGTAACAGTAACAACACAAAGAGATGAAAGGTAAGTATTAAAAACATGTACTGAGGAGGAGGAAGGTGTGGAGTTTCTTCTCTTTTAAATGGATAATTGAAAGTGTAAATTATTATTCAAGTATTAACCCCATGGATACACAAGGGACAGTTATATAAACCGGGATGGTGCCCCATATGCCAATTAGTTTATGTCATATCCTGAAGAAAGAGGTTTGGCCACACTCCAAAATAAATTATTCATATACCACCGCTATATCAATAATCTATTCATTATAATCAATAGAAGGAGAAAAGATCTGAAAGAATTTCACAGCGCATTCAATTAATTCCACCCATCAATCAAATTAAAATCTGACTATTCTGAGACTCTGTAATCTTTGAAAGAGGGACAAGCTTTACACATCTATATCCAACAATCCCACGGCCCAATATATGTATCTCCCGAACTCCAACTTCCAGTCACCACATACTAAAAAGGCTATCATATATAGCCAGGAGATCAGATGCCACTGAATATGTTCTGGCAGTGAGGACTAGACTAGAATAAGAATCTTAAAGGGATAGTAATACTTCATTTTAACTTTATTTTATTTTGTAGGCATTAAAAAAACATGAAGAATGATATAAGTCTTATCTCTCAAACCTTTATGGTTTAAGAGATATTCACAAGCAAAGTGTCCCCCTCCCGCCCCTTTTACTGATGTAACACTTTTCAGCCAGGGCAGAAGGGAGCTGCCCAGGTAGACTGCAGAGAGGGACAATCTTCAATTAAGATAACAGAAAAACCTGAAAAGCTTGTCAAGGGGGGCAGGGATTTCATTGTTTTCATAGGAATAAGAGTGTCCCCTTCTGTTATCTGTCCAGTCTATGGACTGCATTCCACATCTGAGAAGAGATTGTTTACAGTAGGTAAAAGGGGCGGGAGGGGGAAACTTTGCTGGTGAATATCTCATAAACCATAAAGGTTTGAGAGATAAGACTTATATCATTCTTCATGTTTTTTTAATGCCTACAAAATAAAATAAAGTTAAAACGAAGTATTACTATCCCTTTAAACCCCAGTTTAAATCATGCAAGGAAAAGAGTAAAACTCAAAAGATCTTTAGCAGAACAATCAATCCTGCACCACCTGCTGCAATAAAGGAAAGAAAAAAACAAACATGAATAACACTAGTAGCCACACACATTCGACATTCCGGTACTAGAAAGTATGCAAAAAATATTTACAACCCAATATGACTGATGATGCAACAGAAATCTTCACCAAACCTCCGATCCTTGTATTCTGGCAACCTTGAAACCTCAAGCAGGAATTAATAAGCAGCAAACTCTCCAGTGACACTGATCATACATTCCGTGGGACAAAACCATACAGTGTTACTCACTGTCAACTCTGCAAACATATGAACAGTCCAACATAGTCATCCATCCACAGAGATTTCCGACTTCATTGGAAGAATTTAGTATATGTGACTGAATGCAGTAAGTACCACCAAAGACGCTACATTGGGGAAACACGGCAAAAAGTACAAACACTTTTGAACAAGCACCGACACACAATATCACATCACAATGAAAAAAATTACTGTACTACAGCACTCAATGATCTGGGATTCTTATCTTACCAGAAATTTCTATAGCCAGTGTCTCCTCTGTAGTTCTACCCCCCCATCTAAACCATTGATGAGACACCCTTTATTTTATTGCCCACTCCACTTACCTAGATTTCACCTTTATCACCCTCTCCAAACTTTCCCTTTAACATCCAAGATTGTTATCAAACTTGGGAAATCTATACTCTTTTGAACAGAAGGCAAATAGGTCAAATTGATACTTTGATTGGCTAACTAAGCATATTTATGATGCCAATAATGGTCTCGACGACTTTAGCCTCCTGTGTTTCTACGGCTAAGACTGTATCAGCTATCATCTGTTTTGAATAGGCTGTGTGATTGAACACACTTTGAAATTCAGTATTGCTTTACCTAAGAAAATGAGTTGAAATTTGAAACACTTAGCTAAAAGTATAAATTGTTAGTCCAAATAAAAGAGGTATAATCAAATGCCAAATTACTCATATATTTGTAATATCACAGAAATTAATCTATTAACCTTGTGGTTAGATGGTCAGGAGTGAGGCTGTTCTGGGTACACAACACATAAATGCTGCTGCTTCCCCACAAATTAGAGAGGGAAAAAAGGAAGGCTAGCAGTAAACTTAACCCTTTGAGTGCCAGAGGGATACAGAATGCATTGCTTTGCAATGCGTTCCGTACCCCTCTGGCACTCAAAGGGTTAAGAGGATCATATATCTGGGGGCCTCCATTAAATATTCTGCAAGGGGACTCAGGAGTTCATAAGACTGTCCAAGATGAGCAGTTCTGGAACATACCAATTGTACCACTTGGGAAAAAATAAAAATTCCCCAAATTCCCAATGATGTAATGGGGCTTTAAATGTCAAAAAAATATCCTTTTAACCCACTGGTGTCTCTCTGAGCTATGGGAGCAGAGTTCCCATAGCTCATTAACTGCCAACTTCTCTCCTGACTTGCTGTGCATATCATAGTTGTCTTCTCAACCGGGGAATGTCAGAACTATGAGCCTTACCTCCTCTCCAGGGAAACCACATATAAGCCTTGTGTTAGTGAATCAGCTGTTTGTGGCCTTCTATAGGGACAAATTCTTTCTAAGGGTACAACCCGGTGTTTAAAATGGTATTTTAATGACCCTATACTGCCTCTTTAATTCACTGAATAGCCTAGGGTGACCACATTTCCATTCTGCCATTCCGGGACATGTGGTCACCCTAGTCCCGTGGCTTAGGCTCCCGCCGGCGCTGACCAATGGGAACTCTAACTCTGTGTCAGCCTCAGAAAGATGGTCAGTGAGGCACACCGACGGGAGCCTAAGCCGCGGGTCTCACTTGCCGCACCAGCATACCTGCTCCATCCAAGCTTTCTCGCACGCACCAGTCCAGCCATCTAATGAAATGTATTTGCTATATGGTCTTCATTGGCTGGCTCAGCCAGCCAATGAGGATCATATAGCAAATACATTTCATTGGCTGGCTGGACTGGTGCGTGTTGCTTCATTCCGGGACTTTTTGTTGACCTGGTTGGGGGTGACCCGGGAAGCGGGACAAAGACCCCCAATAAGGGACAGTCCCGGGCATTCCGGGATGTGTGGTCACCCTTTAATAACCCCATTTAAATCAACTGGAATTTTTATTTTCTGCCTCCATATGGTGCAGTTGGTTTGCTCCAGCGCTGTGTATTAAGAGAATACATTCATCACAAGCAACATGTATTTGTTCTCTCTTAGCTGCTTTTACAGCAGAACCCTGACCCTCTGAAATATTAATCTTCACTACACATTGTACATAAGTGTAAAAAGGCAAATGAGCAGTTTGCATTATTTCATGATAAATTTCCCTTTACTATTTTGTTTGCATGGTAACCAAATGCTTATTCACAGAAATAATTGAAGTTGATGGGAACCCAAAGGGCTGCCAAGAAGATAAATTACATGTAGAACAATGTCAAGAAAAATATTTAAAGTGATGAATGAAATCAAAGACATGAAATATAGATGCCTAGAGGTGCAATTCCAAACAGAAGAGAATCACAGAAAAAAACACAGTATGTAATCCCCATATAAACAAAAATACAACTTCAAGTTACTCTTCATTGAATACTACATCAATGCAGACCAACAGCAGCAGCTGGTTTTCAAGTCATTAGGCTAACACACTGGAGTTCTATATCCTGCACCAGCATGAGGACTTCAGAAAACACGAACGTCACACATTGTTATAAATACACACCTGCTAGATGAATCTGGCCTTCTACAGATATTCCTATATGCACAATTCCCTGCTATGTTTCATCAAGCTCACAATCCTCTACAAATCTTGGGGGATACAACCAAGAGCAAACAGTCTCTGTCTAGCTGTTGCTGGACTACAACAACAAAAGCCAACTGAGGGGGGTTGTTCAATAACATCAAGAGAGAGATCATATGACACATTCTAGGTATTAGTTTGAAAACACTTTTTTGGAAATTCTGGCTTTGTTACCTACACAGCAGTAGTTTATGATAATTAATCACATATTTATCAGAGGCATTTCACAGCCAAATGTTTATTATTGTCCTACAAAAGTAAAGAAGCAAAAACTAATGAAAAATCTCATGTAAAATACTCACAATGCTGTCTCTTTTCACCTTATGTTAAATGGGGGTGCATACTATGCATGAGAGAGAAAAAAAAAAAAAAAAAAATATATATATATATATATATACTCATGTCTACTCACATCATCCCTCCACCTCAATATGCTTCCAGCTTACCCTCCCTTGAACTATTCATTAGATCTACACTAGTGCCCTGAAAGGGCCTTCATTTCCACAAAGGGTACCACCATTATCTTGAATTAAAGGGTCAGCAATGACTATATATGAAAAAAGATCATATTGCAGATTCGAGTTGGCAGACTCAAGGAGGCTCTTCAGCAGAGCCGGAATAGGGCAATGTACAAAGAAATACTTCATTGGAACGGTCTACAAAGTGTGCCTGGTTTGCAGGCACAGTTTGTAGACCATTCAAATGAAGTATATCTTTTTACATTGAGCTATTTCAGCTCTGCTTGCTTGTCCCAGGACCAGAATATCCTGCCGTCTGCTTACAGCTGACATCAGGGAAAGCGGAGGGAGCGGAGAACTTTAGCCTTCTATATCTCGCAAACCATAATGGTTTGAGAGATGGCACTGGGGTCATTTAGTTTAATTTTCTAATAGCTGCAATATGACCTTTTTTAATATATGGACATTACTGACCCTTTAACATGGGTCCTCACAGGGGAATACAGGAAGAAATATGCAAATACAAGCGAGCTGCCTGCTGTGCAGATATCCCAGATGCCTCCGGAGGGGGTGAGTAGAGGTTGGGGTAGGTGGGATCATATTGATGTGGGTGGAGGGAGGGAAATAGAGAAGATATTCATTTTTTTTGGGGGGTAGAGGGAAAACAAGGGTGAGTATTACACATAGGCACTTTTGTTTTCCCCTAAAATCTTGGGTATAATTTACACCTGCATATTTTACACAGATGAGCATTATACCTGAGATTTTACAGTCCTTCTGCAAAACAAAAGGAGACTTCATAAAACTCATGAAACAGACAAAATTTCTTCATCATTCTACTGGTTCATTTGTAACATTTAATGTACTCCAAAAATATAATTTATACAGCAAATCCTAACTCTATATCTGGACAAAACAAGTTTTGCAGCTCCATCCTCCTCAGAACACAGCTCCTTTCATGATGAACCAGTTAATAATAATTTGTCTTTTATGATACATTCCGTTATGGAACATGCAACTTAACTGAAAAACTGTGAAGTTGTAAATCTCTCATTAACAAAGCACCAAATTCTTTCATTGTAACAAAAATTCATGCTCTAGTAACTGGAGGCTACAGTGTCATTCATAATGAAAAGGACTATTGTACCGCAATGCTGTATATTGTTACACTGGACAAGTCAACTATAAAAAGATGGCCTATGCAAGCTAGCCGCTCAGGAACAGAGGCGCCCAATTTATAAATCAGACACAGAATACTCATTAGATAAGATTAGTGAGTGCAAAAGATTATCTGCAGGACTACATTCTGAGAGAAGTGATTTCAATGTTTCCAGTTTGTGGTGTCAATTAACATGTTTCAGTAAAATTATGGATTATCAGGATAGAATTATAACAAAATCATCCCTTAACATTTCTTGTTAGACAGCTTTTAACTTCCAAAACTTTGGAAAAATAAATGATGTACAAATGATGGTAAAACAGGTGTTTGAAAAAACACAAAAGAGACTGTTAATGTATGAGGTAAATGCATTTTTGACCAGTTCTTTTGGGCCTACTGGATTAAATCAAGCCATGCTGCTATCAGGATTTCTTATCACTTAATGTGTTGCAGAACACATTTACAAGGGCTATATTATGATTTCAATATGCTGATTTCATATCTTTCACCATTTAAGTGTACATTATCTGTAAAGTATAACCATGAGCGTTTTAAAATATTATCTCAAAACGTTGTCACAGGACTCTAGCAGATACGTATAGTGTCAACAAGGTTAAGACAGCTGCAAAACATTTGTTTTTCCCTAGAGATGATGGTTTTCGTGAAAGGCTGGATATTTCCACAGCAACCAGACTTGAGAAAACAGTATATGGACTGCTGCCCCATTACTCTGGTAAAGTAATTTATACTTTATGGAAAGGACGGGGCACAAATCCTGAAACGTTATCAAAACAAACACCACTGCTGACGTACCATTTTATTTTGCTGAGTTCCAGGCACATAATCACAGTCTTAAGGGTTTCATTATGAAATGTTACAGTCTTGTGCCATTTATCTTCAAGGTTGCTTTAGAACATTACTTCATAACAGGATTGGGAACAACTCTCAGTTTTTGTGCTCAAATGAAAATGCAAAAAACAATACAAACAAAAAAATGATGTAAATACTATCTGTTTTATAAAATGTTTTTCAGGGATTACAACTATTAGGCGAGCCCTTGAATGTGTTTAGTTACAGGCGAAGGGACGAAGCCACTTGCACTATAGGTGACAAAACACAATTCCCAAAATGTATATAAAAATAAAAAAATTCCCATTGATTTAAATGTTTTAATCTCTTGAACGCTAGAGATGGAATTTACTAAGTAATGTGTTGCGTACCCTTCTGGCACTCAAAGGGTTAAGTAGCATTTATCTCCCTAGAAAGGATAGCATATTCCAGATGCTTTTGTGGCATTACCATTCCCAGCATCCTCAACTGGCAAATGGGAGATGGAGAATGATGGTAATTGTAGTCCAACAACAGATGGAAGGTAGCAAATTACGCAACCCGTTTTTAGTGGCTCCTCCTCATTACATGAAAATTAACTCCTAAAAATATAAAGGCATAGTGTTTTTATTCCAAGTTCAATTCATTTTTGTGCAGGACCTTATAATTAAACCTTTGAGTGCCAGAGGGGTACACAATGCATTGCATACCCCTCTGACACTCAAATGGTTAAAGCCTAAATTTACTCTTCCCATAAATGGGTAGGCAGACATGCATTGATGAATGACCAGTGTTTGCTTCACTATGTTTATGGAAGCTTTTAATGACTGCTATGCAAGTGATATAATTAGAGGGGAATCTACTATGCCTAGAAAAGGGACTAGTGGCTATTTTCTCAATGTTACAAGCTGAAATCAAGTGGAGAATATCTTGTATTCACCAAAAAGTGACAAAGTGCTTCCTCTAAGGTGAACAATTCAGCAATGAAACTGAAAAAAGAGTAAATTGGAACTATCACAGCAATTACAGCGCCACTCAAATAATGATTCATTTAGAGGTATGCATAGCAGCAGTTGTAAGATCCTGAATAAGCCCAGCATTATTGAGAAATCAATCTTGTTCGTAGACTGATAGGCAGGCATCAGCACTGACACCTTGCCTCTTCGGAATATGTGCGCCTGCGCTGTCTGTCCCGGTCTCCTCCAGGATTGGTGAGGAGGAGTTGCATTGTACCTTACGGTACAGGAAGTGACTGACGGCACAGGCGCACAGATGCCAGTACAGCAAGAAGCCTGCACGTCAGTCTCCAAACAAAAAGGATTTATCAATAATGCTGGACTTATTCAGAATAATACAACTATTGGTATGCATATCGCTATATGAATAATTATTTGGGGGCACTTTAATTGGAGTAATAGTTCCACTTTAAAGGGCAATGATCATGTTTAACGAAGTCCTCTCCCATAGTAAAAAGCATGGAGCTATACTGCACAGCCCAAAAAACAGCTCCTTTCAGCCATTCGGTGGGATGAAACCTCCCCACCCCCTTGGCTGATATCAGGATGGAACACAACCTGGAAGTATGTGGCTCGCTGCCACAATCTTTGCAGCTGTGTGTGCAGCTCTTATGGCTCTCATGTGTCAGGCTTGGAAGCCTTTCACTAGAGCCTATGGGGGCTGCATGCACAGCTCAAGACTGAACAGTGAGACTTCAGCTTTGCCATTAAGTCTTTTCCTTGGGACCAAAGATGAAGCCACAGGGGTCCCCTTTCAAACTGCCATTCTGCTCTGCTTGTCTGCTGGGACTCACAATACAACTCCAGCTTCATCAGCAGGTCTGCTTCCAGGGGAAAGAGAACTGTTGTTGGGGCTCTATATACATCATAGGTGCCCTATAAAACTGGCCAGGTCTGCTTAATGAAGAGGTTTTTCTAATGCAGTCTTGTATACCCTCACAGTGCTCTGTTGTTCACCTTGCTCACATTGATGGGATAATGATAGGTACATTACTCACAATATGTGCAGTGTTAATCATAAAGTGTCCATTCACTGGTGGTCTCCAGTGAAATTTCAGTGAGCAGGTAAACATAATATTTTGTTATTCAAACTTCTGTAACTATGAAACAATTATGCTCAAGAGTGAAGAGGTGTAAAATCAGCTCCCAGGTCTTCTTGGCTTAGTAAATAATATTAATAAAAATAATGATATATTTATTATTACATATATTTATTGATGCTTATTCAGTATTGAAGAGTTCAAATCCCAATTTAAAATCTATCAGAATTGTAATCTGTTTCCTATGGTGTAGTTGGTATGCCCCAGAATTGAACCAATATTTCTTACATGACAGGGATTAGCGTTTGTTATATGAAGAAGGTATTTACATAAACTCATAACATATGTCCAAATGTCACCCATACAAAAACATGTAGTGTGAAATTAGGCTCCCCTGCCCAGGCTAGAGGCAGCTATCACACCACCACTAGAAAAACCATATGTCTAACAGCTCTCAAAGGGTATTTCAGAGAAGTCGATACGGCTTGGAGAAATTAGTTCCTACAAGGTCCAGGGCTTGGGCTCAGGTTGGAAACTGACAATTAAAGGGATAGTAATGTTTCATAACAAAAACAGCTCTAATTAATCATCATGGTATTTGGACTTTGGAGAGTGTTATTTCAATTCTGTCAGAGTTGTAGTTCAAGAGTAATTCAATGACAAAGTATCCCCCTCCCACCCCTTTTACTGATGTAACACTGCTCAGCCAGATCAGAAGGGAGGTGCCCAGGTAGATTGCAGAGAGGGACAATCTTCAATTAAGATAAGGGAAAAACCTGAAAAGCTTGTCAAGGGGGGCAGGGCTTTCATTTTTCTCATAGGAAGAAGATTGTCCCCTGCTGCTATCTGTCTGGTCTTACAATTAGATTCCACATCTGAGAAGAGATGGCTTACACTAGGTAAAAGGGGTGGGGGGGGGAACTTTGCTTGTGAATATCTCATAAACCGTAAAGGTTTGAGAAATAAGACTTATATCGCTCTTCATGTTTTTTTAATGCCTACAAAATAAAATAAAGTTAAAACGAAGTATTACTATCCCTTTAACTGCAAATGGTCATGGAAAAAAGAAAAGTGTTGGTTTTCTGCAGTATCTAGTAGTACTATATTGTTGCAAAAGAAAAAAAATAACAATTGGGTGCTAGAGACATTTCCAAGGCATTGTTCTGCAATGAGTTAAGACTTATCTAGCACCTTTAAGTTATACTTTTTTTTCTGGCCTCTTGGTGGACTTTATTTTAGGTGATACTGCAGCTTTTATCACCTACTTCCAGCACAGTTTTCCCCATACAGCCTCACGGTCCATCACAATCAATGCTTCTGTATGCAGAGTGCCCAGTCATCTTATTAACTCTTCGAGGACAAGAGGGGGCGAGCAACATATTGCAAAGCAATGTGTTGCACACCCCTCTGGTCCTTAAAGGGTTAATGTAACAGTGATTTTTTTCAAATATGTTGCTGTGCTGGGACCCTTTAACTCTTTGTGTGAAAGAAAGGTGTCCAATACATTGTCTTTGGCATACAAAGGGTTCATTTTATAAGATATCTGAATGAAAGTTCAATCAAATTCTTTATTGTGTTAGACACCACTTTAAGTTACAGATAATTACAAATGTGACTATATGGTGTACTAGACATCTTTGTTTAACCCCCCCCCCCTTTGAGCGCCATAAGGGTTTGCAATGCGTTCTGTACCCCTCTGGCACACAAAGGGTGACAATAAACCATATTTGGGAAATCATATATTTGTATTTATATTTTGGCGGCATGGCGCTAACTGCTCATTATGCTAATTGGTTCTGTCTGAGACCCTATAAGTGCCAGAGTGGTACACAACGCATTGGTTTTCAATGTGTTGCGCACCCCTCTGGCACTCAGAGGGTTAACACCTGTTTTGCTGTACGAATTACCCCAGTGTGTGGGCTTTGTCTACAAGAGTCATTCATATCAAAGTGTGTGGTTATAGTGTTCCAGATCACAAACTAATTAACAAAGTGCTGCTCTATAACACCACCGAATTGAGGTTAACCCTTTGAGTGGCAGAGGGGTACATAAGGCACTACAAAGAAATGCATTGTGTACCCCTCTGGCACTCAAAGGGTTGATTTGTCAATGAATATTTATATTACAAAAAAATACTGCATATTTGCATTTTTTAAACCTCTTTAAAATGAGATAAATGTATCTTAAAATGACGGCTTTACTTTAAGAGAATATCCATATCAAAGGTATGTGATTGCAAATTGATGCTGGTAACTGAAAAATAAATTATTAGTAACATATCAAAGGGGTTCAGGCTGTGTTTAAAGATAATACAAAGACAAAGACAAAAATGCAGCAAATTTGGGGCAATTCGTCTTAAACACCCCGACTGAATTAAATAGGCATTTTTACCCCCTGAATGCTAGCGCGAGATCTCAACATGTTAAGAAATGTGACACCTCTCTGGCACTTAATGGGTTAAATTAACAGGAATAATGGAAATGTTTATTTGCTCTCTTCGGTGCTATTGGCTTGCCCAGAATTGCTTCACTTTTGCCTTTGTACATAAGGTCCTAGGGGCTAGAATGTTAACATCTGGTTTATCAAACATTTTCCTACAGAAGTCTATGGGGAAAACTGGGGATAAAAGCAGTGATAAAATTAGCACCTGTAACAGAATCCATGTCTCAAAGCCATACTTAAGAACTGGGAAGACACATTATTATATATTGGCAGTTTTATATATTACACTACTGTAAAAGCCCATGTACATGGCCCAAGAGTTCGGGCAGTGTCTACTGCGCATGACTGCATCGGACAAACATACATCTGATCTGTATTTGCTCGTCTGCGTTTGGCCAGTCTCTGCTGTGCATGACTGCATCAGACTCTACTGAGCATGACTGCATCGGACAAACATACATCTGGCCTTTTATATATGTAGATAGAAGATAGATAAGCAATGTAGAATGTGGACACTCCAATACAGCAAAAATCAGTCTATTGCCTCGGTACTACTTGAAACCAAATACGTACAGAGACAGTTAAATTGTGCAAACAAGAGCACTCATAGGTCTTAATAAATAAAACTATTTTATTTCTATTTATTATATATATTTATTAAATTAGGTTGAAAAAAAGTCCAGCAAATTCAACCTTTGCCTCATAACCCCTGAGAAATGAGAATTAGATAAGCTTTCCTGCTGCCAAATACGTCAGTCTTTAACTGAACTTCCTGTTTTACCTACTAATACACAATATAGCCCTGTATGTTACCTTGAAAGAAATGTATCTAATCTTCTCTTAAATATATCCATTGTATCTGCCATTATCACATCCTTGGGCAAGGAATTCCACAATTTAGAGGGGATCTACCACCCCTATACATGTTGGTGTTAATAGTTAGTATATGTAGCAACTAGCTGGTAAAACAGTTTCGTTTTTTAAATAAAATCGGTATTTTGCTGAAACAAATCAAGTAAATACTTCCCTGTGCCCTACTTCCGGACAGACTGCAGTTACCAGCTATTTACCGCAGTCTGTCACTCTGCCTCTGCTCCCCTCCCTCTATCCAGCCTCCTCCGATGACAGAGGCTTTCTGCCTGTAAGCTGGAGTGATCTCATTGTCCAGAGATTGCTCCAGCTTACAGGCAGAAAGCCTCTATCATCCATCATTTGAGGAGGCCGGATAGAGGGAGGGGAGCAGAGGCAGAGTGACATACTGCGTTACAGAGCTGGTAACCTCAGTCTGTCCAGAAGTAGGGCACAGGGTAGTATTTACTTAATTCATTTCAGCAAAATACCAATTTTATTTAAAAAACTAAACTGTTTTACCAGCTAGTCGCTACATATACTAACTATTGGGGTGATAGATCCCCTTTACTGTAAAAAAAAACTTTCCTCTGCTGAAGTTGAAACATCCATTCCTCTAATCTCAAGGGGTGACACCTGATTATTTGATCAGGCCTTGGAAAGAATAGCTCACCAGAGAGATCCTTGTATTGAACTATCATATATTTCTACATTGTGATAAGATTTCTTCTTAGTCGTCTAGCCATTCCTCATACATCAAATCTTTCATTCTATTAATTAATTTTGTTGTGCTTTGCTGTACTGTCTCCAGTTCTAGAATATCTTTTTTTCAGAACTGGCGCCCAAAACTGCACTGCATATTCGAGGTGAGGTCTTACTAATGATTTGTACAGTGGCAAAATGATTTTATCCACTCTTACTTCAGTACCCCTTTTTATGCAAGACAGGACTTTGATTTTGCTACTGCTGTTTGACACTGGCCACTGCTTCCAAGTGTGTAGTTTACAAGGCTTCCCAGGTCTTTATCTAGCAACAAGTCCCCTAAAATGATTCCACTAAGTTCATAAGTAGCATTGGGGTTTTTTTTCTCAAATCCCTCAGTACATAACAAATATTCTGTTCTGAATTTATTACCCTGCAAAATTGAGTGTCATCTACAAATAGATATAAATAAATATGTTAAAAAGCAGTGGCCCAAGTACTGAACCCTGAGGAACTCCACTCTCAACTTTTCGATATCAAGTGGATACCAAGGAAATCTTCATGGAGACAGTCTACATCAGCATGGTTTGAGGCAGTAGACCATCGTCACAAAGATTTCCTTGGTATTCACTTCTATTTCGGCCTTCCGGACTATCAGCCTGGTCCGCAGACCAGAATCCAAGTCTGACAGCTTGAGCAGTGATGTATATAAAAATGGCGGGAGGGGTAACCTTTAGAATGCAATTACTCCTAAACTATGTAAGTTATGGAAAAAATACATAGATGTTTCTTTATTTCTTTAATACACACAATAGCTTATCTTGCAAATATTAAGTATTACTATCCCTTTAAATCATGGATCATAAGATCTATATCTGCTTCCATCTGGCTGAAAAAAACAATGTCTGGTGTTATGACACCCATTTAGTTTCACTCTCCCTTAATGTTAATGGAGCTCTGTGGGGAAAATCCACAAATTGTATTACATTAGTAAGATACAGCCATTAAGAAACACTGAAATAACATGACATTCATTCATATTAATGATCATGTGAAAATATATATGTAAAGAATGTGGTGATACCTTTTTTAATTGATTAACCATTTATATTTTAGGACAAGCTTTCAAGAGATCTTCTGCCTTCCTCTGGTAAAACCGCATTAATTTAAGAAGGGGCATACATTTATACAACATAAGACAAGTAAAAATGATATGTGCCATTGTTTTGCAAACTGGAGCAATTAGTTGAGGACATTGTAGGTATGAGGGGTGGAAATAGATTGGTAGGCAGAGTAAGGAATATTTTATGAGTTGTGCATTCATACATACATACATATCCACACAAACATGCTAACATATCAACATGCTCTTTCATGTAAAAGTAAGTAAAATATAATTATTAGTGTTCTTTTAAGATCTTGAGGACCAGAGGGGTTTGCCAGGACTGATATTTAGTCAGGTAATGCCAGGTTGATGACCCAGTGGCTTTTTTTACACAGCATGTATCAGCACTACATGAGAACAGCAAAGAAATGCATCAGTTCATTCCACCGGCAGGGCAATTCACTGTTATGGAATTATGTGACCCCATACTTTTCTTTGTACAAAATCACCCCTGCTTTTACCCCCTTGAGTGTCAGGGCAGTGTCCAACACTTTGTTACCTACTCTCAGCAAATTAAAGGTTTAATAGATACATTTAACAATAGGGGAGAGGTTACATCAGTAAGTAATAGTAACAAGTTAAAAACATACGACTTTAACTAATACATATAACAAGCAAAACTCTTTGCACTGAGTTGCACACTCATCTGGCACTCAAAGGGTTAACGCTTTCATTGGCAGAGGGTAGTCCCATGTTTTGCAATTTGCTGGTCACCTCACTGTAGGGATAGTAAAAAAAAATGATAAGAGTTATTGTGTGAATTTTAAAGGTTGCTTGGTGTTTTCCTGCAAGGACAACCTATAACCCTCTTTCATTAGGATCCTGATTAAAGTACTTCTGGGCTTTCCTGCTTGTTTTTGACTTGACAGGAAGGAATATACACTTGGAATTGTTTAGGGTCTGAGAACTGATTCGGAATTCTTTTGTTTTTGTGGCTTTCAGGATGCAGTTTTATCAGATAAACTCCTGTTGTTTCCAGGCCAACAACGACCTTTTGTTTGCTTTTGTTTGCTCTTTGCTGATCATATGTATTAGTACTGTACGGACTGTTTAGAAAACCTCCCACAGTTACATTATAATCTAGCAACACATACCAGATCCAAGATAATGTAAAACTAACTGATCATTACTATTTGGGTATCACTCAATGTTCAAATTATAATTTCAGTAGAATGAAAGGGGAAGTACAGTATGCACACATGCAAGGAAAGGGAGTCCATTTCCCATACACCACACAGTGTATTCTGGATGCAAGAATACTAATAGAAACTGTATAGGAACAGTAGAGTGGATATAAGAACAATGATATGAGCTAGGTGTAAGAACACTGGATAGATGAAATCTAGCAAATAGAAAGAAGAACACCAACAGTAGATGGAAACACACTAACACTAAGTGAAAGAACATTAACGAGTCGAAGATAGAAAACACTAAAAGATACTAGATAGAAAAATAATCGATGGAAGAAACTAAGACAATGGATAGAAGAATACTAAGGGATACTGAGTGGAAGGACACTAAAAGACAGCAGATGTCAGAACACTAAAAAATACTGGATGGAAGAACACGAACAGATGCTGGATGGATCAACTCTAACAGATACTGAATGTAAGAACTCTACCAGATAGTCAAAGGAAGAACAGTAGATGGAAGAACACTAACAAATACGTGATGAAAAGATTCAATACAAACGGGCAGAAGAAAATTACAGGTAATAGATGTAAGAAGCAGCAGTTACTGAACAGTAACAATACAGGACGGAACACAAACAGATACTGGACTGAAGAACATTTGTTACAGGTAATAGACGGACAAGCCCTAAAAGGTACTGGGGTAAATGTATGAATCTGTCAGCACTGATCCATTGATGCTAAAAGGATAGTAATACTTAATATGTAAATGAATACTTGTTGTAGGGTTTATTCTCCTGAGTAAAACAAGGGTACTGCCAGTGCTGAGTGGCATTTTATTCAAACGTTATGGCCACTAAACTTGAATTTTCTAGGTAGAATATATCAATGGCCTGAAACTTTATAGTGGCGCTGTTGCTACACGATCCTGTGGAGGTTTATGGTCAACTGATCAGAGCTGTTCATAGGATGGTGTAGCAACAGCACTACTGTAAAATGTCAGGCCACTGAGATACTGCATCTAAAAAATTCAAGTCTGAACTGGAATAATTTTTGAATAAAGAACATCTAGGCAGTGGGTGTACCCTTGTTTTACTCAGAAGACTAAACACTATATTTACATATTAAGTGTTACTATCCCTTTAACCTCCAGCACCACTGGATACATATCGGGGCCATCACCACATCATGTCATCACTGTTGTAAAGACATTAATGGAAAAAAAGCTCCTTAAAGGAGCAGTAAACTTTTTTTATGAGTAAAATAAGGGTACACCCACTGCAGAGAGATTTATATTTCCAGAGTTATTACAGTTTAAGCGCATGTTTTTTTACATTAGCAGTGCCCTCTAGTGGTCGGATTCTAATTAGATTTCCTGTTAGATTCTAATGGAGAGGAAAGACAGAAAAGTCAGAGACATACAGTTCTCCATAGAATGTGATAGAAACTGCCTGTCAGTTAGAACTATCAGGAAGTAAACACAGTAAACTCACTTCCTGATTATTTAAGCTGCTATAATTTTTGAATAAGACATCTGACAGCGATAGGAGTGACCTTGTTTTATTCAGCAGGAAATTCTCTGTAAAATATGTGTTTTCATAAAAAAAAAAGTTTACTGCTCCTTTAAGCCTGCCCCATAAAATTCTTGAAAACTGAGAAACACTAAAGCATTTCATGGTGTTTAACTTGCCATAGAGGAAAGGAACGCTCCAAAACTCTGACAAATAGCCATATTGCAGTGCCCTTATTACAAGCAAATTTAAGGGAAGCATTTTCAGTGTAAGTTATTTAGTAACTTAGCAGTAGGCAAGATTAGTGTTAGTAAACCAGTTTGATCATCTGTTTTTGTGCAGAATCATATTTATACATTCACCATTCCCACCACAGGATGGAGCACTAATTGATGTTAGAACATGAATAGATACTGGATGGAAGAATATCAACAAGTACTAGATGGAAAAACACTAAAACATACTGGATGGACGAACACTAATATATGATTGATGTAAGAACACTGACAGGAACTGGATGTATGCACATTGATGGATACTGGATGAACACTAACAACTACTCGATGGATGAATGAACAATATGGGATAGAAGATGGAAGGACACTATCAGTAGGTGGAATGACACGAACATATTTTAAGTGAAAGAATATTAACATGCAGTAGATGGAAAAATACTAAAATATACTGGATGGATGAATATTTGATGGAAAAACACTAACAAGTTCCAGTTGTGGAATTAATGACAGCATGAGGGCAACACGTTCCTAAAATGTTTAAAATAATTCTGATGTGAAGGCATGAATATCATCTGGGAAATGAAAAACAATAAAAATGGAGAATGATGGGCAACTGTTGGATGCCACAATTAGATGGCTCTCCACTATTTTAGAACAAAAAGGCATGCCATGACAGAGTGTGCCCTACTGTGTAAAGTACAATGCTGTGCTATGGCACCTTTCACATGAGAGTTATCTCCTTGTGAGATAAGTATAAAAATACCCTTTTCATTTTTGTCCAACGGGTGACACAGGGATCACCAGACAGCAATTGTCAAAAGCCAATCTTCTGAAGCCTGGTGCTATAAGTGGGATATAATTAAATGCTTTTAAGTGAGCTTTAAGTTAAAAGTGTACTATTTTGGATGTGAAAATATCGCATTTTTGTTTAGATCATTTAGACCTCTGAAACTAATGTAGCCTTAGAGGCAGATCTGTACTTCCTAGGACTTTCTCAAAAGATGAAAAATACAACAGAGATGTCAAAAAGGTATTGTGAACTGAACAGAGAGAAACACACAACTGCAGCTAGTGTTATGTTATAGATACTTTTTCATATAGGTTGGATTGGGACATGGGAAATGGCAAGATTAATTATTGGCTAATGTGGAATGCTGGCAAACTGGAAATCTGGCAAGGCCTTCAAAACACATTCATGTACATGCAAGAAAAAATGAAGAGGTCTGAATGAGGTAGTAATGCGTTCAGACATTCTTCTAGCTAAAGAAATTCAGTAGAAATTTAGACACAAATCCCTAATGGGTGATGAAAGTCTGTTAGGAAATGAAATGGGGGAAAAAGAGTGTCAAGACTCTTCTTGTTTACGTTACATTTTCCAAACACTGTGATAAATCTTGGAGAATATTGTTTTTCTTGCTTTTACAGTGACAGATAAATTACAATGAATTAAGATTAAAAATACATGCTGATCAAGCAAGTGTGGATGAATGGACTAGCAATTGTGCCATGGAAGTCACAAGGCTTGATGGAGAACAATGCTGTCAGATTGTGATGGTGTGGAATAGGGATAAGTGTTCATTAAACTATCTTATAGTGACCAGACTAGAGAATATGAAGTATGAAATGGTGGTCTCCATCTCAACCTAAAAATAGTTGCTGAACTTAAAGGGTTGATTCATTTTTAAAACTCTTTAATAAATACTCTATATCTGTTTTTCTCTCCTTGTTATTGTTTTTGAGTTGTGGCTCAATCACGGACTGCAGAGTAGAATAAATACCACCCTCTCAATTATAAGAGAATTGCAAGCGTAGTACTGAAATTTCTATTATAAACTATGTATCATGAATATATTATACTATTTTATTTGGGTGATTGTGTAATTATCTGTTGTCTTTACACCCCTCAACTGATGTAGCTGTGAGCATGGCTTGTTAAGCTCATGTCCACTGACCATTGTTACTTCCTATTCAGGTTCGTGTAGCTTTAAAAATAAAGGAAGGATGAAGAAGATCACTTAAAACATCTACATTTGAGATATCAAATAATACAAAATGGATTACCCCAGGAGTGCAGCACGCAACTTCACCAAGTGATTTATCAAGAAGAGAAAAAGAAAAGGGACCTTTCATTGGAGACTACATTATACTATTTGGTAAATAATCCTTTATTGATTTGAAAGTACATATTCCACTTCAGGTAAAAAAAAAATGACAGATGTAAACATCAAGTACATAGCAAGGCAGAAAAGAATAAGAACAATTAAATCTTTACTATATAAACACAAACCAGTTAGATTTGAAACAACACAATTATCAACTTTATTATACTGAGTGATCAGAGACAATCTAGGATCTGATCAATAAATATATCAGTTGTGTCTTTGTCTGGCTTTTGTTTTCTACATAACGGAGGTACATAAGTCTTTGCTAACAGTGCCATAAATTTTCCTAGCTACCCTATAAAAAACAATTTATACACTTCATAGAATGTGTTGCGTGCAAAGTGAATAATACAGGGAAAGTTGGAAAACAATTTATAGAACTTCGGCTTCTTTATTAGAAGGTTTGTGAGCATCACAGACAGGACAAGAACCGCCTGCACATAATCATTTTTCTCTCTTTGGAAGAACTTATAAAACTCTTACTGCTGAGTTCCAACTGGCTGGGACATGCTGTCTGCTAGCAGCCCACAACAACCATATTACACTCCAGATTTCAAACTTTAGCCTTTAAAGTGGAACTACCACCCCAACACAATGTACTCTCGAAGTCTTTGTCTTCCTAGCTTTATTAGCAATCCAGTTAGTTTTCTCCAAAAAATGTTGTAAGAGCACTATCTTTATACTAAGGGGTAGATTTAAAGGCAGCCGTTAAGCAAAAAAAAACACCAATGGGTGTTTTAACGTGTACGAAGCAATACAAAGGGCCATGTAATGAACTGCTAATGGCAGTTCATCCAGCATGCCGGCCGCTACACTAACATGTGTTTTGGCCCATGTTAAAAAAAAAAAAAAAAAAAAAAAAAGCTACATTTTGCCATTTAAAGCACTGCGTTAGCTGAAAAAATCCGATAAAGGACTCACTTACCGCAACAAAACTTAAGACCCAGTTTTGTTAGCCATAAAGGCCCTTATCGGATCTTTTGCCAGTTAACGCAGCTGTTAACTGGCAAAAGAACCCAGTGTCCACAGTGGATGTATTGATAAGAGGCCCTAAGTCCCACATCAATACATCCAAAGTGCCTAAAACGTGTTCAAACTTAATAGGATTAACCCTATGAGTGCCGGTGGGGTATAATTACCCCGCCGGCATTGATAGGGTTAACCCGACTAAGTAAAGAAACATCGCATTAACACTTACCATTAATCCTGATGTCCAGTGGAGTCCTCAGCTTGCTTGTCCTTCTCTTCTGTCTTCTCATCCTTCTGTCTTCTTTCTTCCATCTTCTGCCTTCTCTCTGTAAAAGAAAAGAAACCTAGTATTACCAAGCATGAACAAATACATTCCAGAACCCTTTGAGTGACAGTGGGGTACGCAAAGCAATGGATTGCGTACCTCACTGGCACTCAAAGGGTTCAATAGTAGTGCGCCCAAAGATACCCATATATGCCTCCATGTAATGCCCCAAAGAATACAAATGCCAAGAAATAAAATTATCCGCATAGACATATATCAATGCTATTCCTTAATACCCAGTATGACACAGCTTAGAGATTCGTGTCTCCACAGCTTGGAGAGGCCGCAGCAGAGACACAAATGTCCCACTACGCTCCTATTCAGCTGTGTACGAGCCAATGCCTGTAACACACTGAGGGCATTTGAAGTGAGCCTGCCTTTATATATGGACAAGCTCACTTGAATTGCCCTCACTGCCATTGGCTGGGATATACTTCACATCCCAGCCAATCAGATTAGAGCGGCTGTTCTTGAACATGATTGGCTGGGATGTGAAGTACATCCTAGCCAATGGCAGTGAGGGCAATTGAAGAGAGCCTGCCCATATAAAAAGGCAGGCTCACTTCAAGTGCCCTCCGTATGTTATGGGCATCGGCCCGTACACAGCTGGACGGGAGCGTCGTGGGACATTTGTATCTCCGCTGCCACCGCCCTTTGCGGCCACTCCAAGTGGCGGAGACACGAATCTCTAAGCTAAGTGCCATACTGGGCATTAAGAAATATAAATGATTGATGTCTATGTTGATCATTTTATTTCTTGGCATTATTTCTTGGCATTTCTATTCTTTGGGGCATTACATGGAGGCATATATGGGTATCTTTGGGGCAAACTACTATTGAACCCTTTGAGTGCCAATGAGGTATGCAACGCATTGCTTTGAAATGCGTTGCGTACCCCACTGTCACTCAGAGGGTTCTGGAATGTAGTCGTTCATGCTTGGTAATACTTGTTTTCTTTTCTTTTACAGGGAGAAGATGGAAGACTGAAGGGAAGGCGGAAGAAAGAAGAGAAGACAGAAGGACAGTGGATGACAGGTAAGTGTAATATGGATCAGTTAACAATCAGTGCTTGGCAGTATATCAAGCACCAATAGTTAATTGTTTTTCACTGTTCAGTTCCCAATATCGCTGCTTTTAGCAGCGTTTTGGAAACTAAACGCACAAAACGGATGTTCAACTACAACACTTTTTGTGGCTTAACGTCCTTTGGAGTTCTAGCTGGTAGAGCCTTTAAATACCGCGTTAAACATGATAGTTTAACAGCCGGTATTCACTTTGGCCCAACCGGCTATGTTAACTCCTACCATTAAATCTAGCCCTAAATCTCTACCTGATGACGTCTTGCCCCTTGAATCCATTCTGCGCTTGACCTCTATGGAGCCATTTGGCTCCACTGTACCTCCCTCCGTCTTGCCCATCACTCGTACATCATTGTCCTCAGCATCACGTGGCCTGCCACGCTCCTGGCATCAAGCGCGGTCAGGTCATTTCAGCCTAGTCGAAACAGACCGGTGGTTTATATATTGCGAGTGCTTCACATGTACCCGCTCCCACTAGGCTGAAATTACCTGACCACGCTTGATGCCAGGAGCATGGCAGGTCACGTGGTGCTGAGGACAATGACGTACGAGTGATGGGCAAGACGGTGGGCAAGAATGGCTCCATAGAGGTCATGCACAGAACGGATTCAAGGGGCAAGACGTCATCAGGTAGAGATTTAGGGCTAGATTTAATGGTAGGAGTTAACATAGCCGTTTCCTACCTTATCCTAGACTAAGCACTGAGTCCCACTACATAGATAGAAGGTGGGTGGCACTAAAATGATTCAGCTTTAACTCTTTAAGTGCTAAAGAGGTATCCAACCATTACATTGTATTTAGCTAGGTACTGGAACCGATTTCACATCAATATGCATGCCTAATGCTAAACTACTTAGGCAGAAAAAGGGCCTCTGTGTCAGGAGTGACAAATTCTACAAGAGTAGAAAATGCCAACAATTAAGTTTATTCTTGTCAGTTGCCAACCAAAACAAAAACAAAACAAAACAAAAAATATTATATATATATATATATATATATATATATATATATATATATATATATATATCAAAGAAGAGAGATAGGGCAGCACCTGTGGGTCTTCTTCAAAAATGGCTTTATTGGCACAATTGGTCAAAATAACAACGTTTTGGTCATAAGACCTTTATCACTTTATCAAGGCCGTCTTGATAAAGGTTTTATGACCGAAACATTGACCAGGCTATTTTGACCAATCGTGCCAATAAAGCCATTTTTTTAAAAAGACCCTCAGGTGCTGTCCTCTCTCTCCCTTCTATGCTGTATCCAGTTTTGGGATTATGCACCTGGGGAAAAAAACACTTGAGAGTGAGTGCCTACTCTAGATAAGCTCTCATTTTAAGAGAAGGTTAAAAGGAAGAGCATGGCATAGAATTAACATTTTTTATGTGCTATCAAACCCCAACAGTGAGTCTCATGAGCTAAGAAACAGGTGCATTTCTGCAAAATAAATATCCAAAATAGGCAATATGATTAATATATATATATATATATATATATATATATATATATATATATATATATATTAACCTTTTGAGTGCCAGAGAGGTATCCAACGCCCTACAATGCAATGCACTGGATACCTATCTGGCACTCCAAGTGTTAACCCCCTGAATGCTAGTGAGCTCTCCAATGCATTGCTATGCATAGCATAGACTTGTCCCTTGAAAGTGATAAAGGTAATTACTGAATATGGCGGGTTTGTTACCCACCAGGCGAACAGAGATAAAGGAGATCCAGAGTCAAATTTCATTATCGATTTCTTAAACCAAATTAATACATGATAAGATGGACTATGAATCCAACAGGGTGTATACTAGGAGATCTAAGAATCCATTTGCCAGGAAGAGTCCTAATAAGAAACCTATTTTAAAGTCTAGTTTCTCACATAGTGACTTGGATACATCTGATTTTGAATCAGATAGCCACATTCAATATTTTTCTGTTCATGTTCCAAGCAATGGTAATCAACATGTACAGTCAGATTCATCTAGTTCAGAAGTTACCTGAACAACAAAGAACAATTAGAGTCCTCGGTCAACATTGTCTTGTGGACTGATAGCGAGTTTTCACCAGAATAAATAGGGACGAATAATCTCAAAAATGCATATTTGCTGGTCATTTGGATAACATGACACATTGGTAGTTTAAAATGAAGATTTCCAATATGCAAAATTCAAACAAGGTGACAGGTCCACTTCACCTGTGATCAAGCAGAGAAATCCTAAAGACATGGTCTGTTCATGGTCCCTGAGAATAGGTTTAAGAACCCCTGTTTTAAAGAAGCCTAGGAACCAGGTAAGTATCACCAGTGCTGCACAGACTGTTAGAGTTATGTTATGTTACGTGTGAATGTTTGCATGCATGTGTGTTGGCATAAATAAAAAGTTACTGATAAGTCATAGATAGTTATGACAAGTCACAGAGTCCCTTTAGAGGGCAATAATCATGTTTTGCTTAGTCTGCTCCTATGGGAACAAACTTAATAAAAAGCCTGTGGCTGCATTTTGCTGGGCCCAAATGCCTCCCATCAGCAATGTGGAGGTGGGTCAGAAAACAGAGATGACAATGGAGCACCAGTTTCACTGGCAGATATGCTCACAGGGGAGCAGAACTGCTGATAGGGTAATCTACTTTATGAGTGATAGGTGCCCTTTAAATAGAGGTTTCTTCGAAATAAAGAGTTACAAGTATGGAGTCATTCTGTATGTTGTGTCCCTTTGCTGTCCATTGAAAACATATCCTCAGAATGAATACATTCAGCATTTCAGAGAGGTGCATTGGGTTGTGCACCACATTTCAAAGTAAACTCTGTACCCCGTCTGGTGCAAAAATGGTTAAGTGCAAGTGTAGATTTGTTTAAACATTCTGCAAATAGAAACAACATCCTCCTATAACATAAAGTCCTAGAATGCGTTGCTCGCTGTGTGCGTAACTGCACATGCGCAGTAGGGACTCAAAGAACGGGCTGATCCGGAGCGGAGAGCTCCAGAAGGCTCACAGCCTGTCACTGCTCCCAGCTCCGGGGCAGCAGCGGAGGCGCTGGGCGATAAACTGTCACCCAGCACCTCCGCTGCTGCCCCAGAGCCGGGAGCACAGACATGCTGTGAGCAGTCGTGTATACGGGCTTTGTAACTAGTATATTAATATTTTAGAAATTCATTATTGCCTCCTAAACAGAGGTTAACAAATTAAGCACCACTCATTTTACAACTCAAAAAATATATTGAAGATAGTTTTTTTGAACATAACTGGCGCAAAATACCAGGTATGAAACAAGTATCTTTAAACTTGTTATGGCAGGATTACTCATTATACAACCAGACTGGGTCAAAAGTTTGACTGGTATTTTGAGAGTAATCATTTGCTCAGACACCAACCAATCAGTATAAACCTCCTGATACTCGACCTCAGAATATTTCTAATATGCTTGGGACACTATCATGTGCTGTAAACACAAAAAACTTTGTGAAGAATTTATGATGGAAGTGTTCCTA
Organism: Rhinophrynus dorsalis; assembly: GCA_037306005.1. Taxonomy (NCBI): domain Eukaryota; kingdom Metazoa; phylum Chordata; class Amphibia; order Anura; family Rhinophrynidae; genus Rhinophrynus; species Rhinophrynus dorsalis. The sequence continues at coordinate 173,528,420 of CM074722.1, forward strand.
CAATATAGATTGTAAATAAGACTTATGGAGCTAAGGAAAAAAACATTAAAACATCATAGGGCAGCAAAGACCAGCTGTACAGCTTCAAGGAAACACATACAAACATTCAAGCCTGAGTTGTAGCGGGGCCCCAATTGGGATGTCATTATCCAAACTTTCAAGGTCTACCATATTGAGAATTAATTCCCTACAGTACATAGCTACGAACTAACGTTTCCAAAAAAGGGAAATCTTGAAAATTGTAGTTGGTGCTCTGATTAGATTTCAAACTTTCCAGCATTATTGACACTTAGAAGTTATGCAGCTGGGAGCACTGAAGAAAGGCAAATAGTAATTAAAGGCAAGAATAAAGTTTGTTTATGCAGTGTCTGATGTGATTTCATTTTAGAGGCTTTGTTTAAACAAAATCTGGCAAATTAACTTATTTTTTTGCATTTGTAATTAACTTTCCACTAGAAGTAGCATTGCTTAACTTTTGGACAACGATTCTAACCAGTCTGTTAGATTCATGTACATGTTTGCAATGAAAGACAATGTACAATTGATAAGGGGAGTATTTAGGAGTTTAACAGTTTGATTTTCAAAGGGGTATCCAACACATTGCTTCTGGTACTCAAAGGGTTAAACCCTTGAATGCTATTGAATGCTAGAGAAAGACATCTAGCATCCGCAGGATATAAGTATCAAAGTGCCATGGCCATCTGGTTGACAACCACTCATCTAGTGTAAACATATCTTCCAAAAGTGTTTGCCGTAACTCATCATGCAGGTTAAGCCTTTGAGTACCAGAGGGGTATGCAATGCATTGCAAAGCACTCAAAGCGTTAACAGAGAAAATATAAAGTCTAGCTGATGCTTTGTGATTCAGTCTATACATATACTGGAATTCTACAGATTGCTTTAATTTTCAGCTTAACCAAGTCTTGTGGCCCCACACTGATTTCAGAATAATTAAAACCAGATCAAGTAATATATTTCTACATGATTCAGTAAGAAAACAATTTGGTTGACTGTGTGATAGTCCTGAAATGAACAGTTTACACAGTGAGTACCAAGGTCCTTTAAGAGAATGGAACACAAAAGTGTTCATTAAACATTAATTATGGAAATAATATCTTAAACCATAAAAGAAGATGTGTCTGAAATACTGTTATACATTAAAGCTTATATATATATATATATATATATATATATATATATATATATATATATAGAGAGAGAGAGAGAGAGAGAGAAAGAGAGAGACCAATGTGAAGCAAATAGGCAGTGGCACTCAAAAAAGTTATATAAATCCCATATAACACGTAGTTTTACTGGTGCACATCCCATACAGTAAATATACAAATATACTCAGCCTTGGGCAGTCCAAAGCTGGTAAGGGACAGCACGCATTCTTCATGTTAGATGAAAGAAGATTTACTTCTAGCATCTTGAGCGGAATTATTTCAGTCCTCAACTGGACCATCCTCAGGGCAAAGAGTGGTTACAACACATCTGTATATACCTACAAACACTCACCTACTCCTCCATGTTGCGGGAAGGAAAAAAGCATCAAACTTCGTTGTTCCCGTTTGCATTGAGGGAGTCGAGACATTACATAACTTATTCCAAGACTTTCTAGAATTTTGACTTCTATACAGCAGGAATCTGATCAGCTAAGTTCTTTCATCACAACATACTTATGGGCACTTGTATGTTTTAGTGTATCTGCCTCAGATGTAACATACATCATACTTCTTAGACTGTTTTACAATTCACTTTTTCTTTCTCCTCTCATTCATTATGCTGTTTCCTCCATACCTATAGCTGGCCTTCAGCCTGGCTAGCTTATCTCTGAGGAGCCGGTACATTGGATACCCGTTGCCTAGTTACTGCCACTCAATGTATGTGATGTCATGACTCCCTGCTGCAAACGGGAACGGCGAGGTTTGGTGCTTTTTCTTCTGTTCCAGTAGGCGAGTGTTTGTAGATATATATAGGTATATAGTCCACTGTAACGTCTTTTGCCCTGAGGAAAATATATCTTCTTTCATCTAACCTGAAGACTGTGTGCATATATAAAAAAAATACATACACACACACACACACACACACACACACACACACACACACACACACACACACGAGTATATATATTTATACAGTATATATCTTGAACTGTTTCTATTTCTGGTCCTCCCCAAGATGGCAGTGGGATGGAGATCACATGCACCTGCAGAATCGCCACAAGCCAGTAATTCTGCTGCAAGGAGGTTCACAGGGGATGTGAAAAATCACTGCAGCGAGACCCACTGCCATCAATGTCTAGAGCTGTAGTAGTCCAGCAGATCCCTGATGAGCACGGAGAGCCAAATCGAACGGGCAAGGCCGTGAAGCATTTGTTACTATATAACACCATTAGATAATGTAGTACAGTTTTCCATTAAATAATAAAGCCAGTTTATGTAATATCTTATGTTTTTGAGTTATTTTTTGATTTATTTTGTAAATGCCTGGTTCTTCCCTATAGAAATATATTGAAAAGACAGGACAGTGCTGCCTTATATAGACAAAATGTCAGACTTGTTTTTTGATCAGGCAGATCAGATACATGGGTATTTAAAATAAGGTCCTCCAAGAAGAAAGACAGAGTACAACTAAAAAAAAGAAGGAACATGAAAATGTGCACATAAAAAGATTTTTTCATGATAGATATAAACCATGACTCTCAGATATATTTAAAGATGACATTCATTTATTTGGCAAGACATGAAAAGATATAAAAGAAAAGAGCTTTATACAGAAGTATTTTATATGAAATATGAATGAGTACAGTATGTCTAACTAAAGTAGATCTATAAACAATAATTCCCAATTCGTGGACAGCTCAAGTTGAATCTGTCCAGTAGGCTTCTGAATATTATTGATAATCACAATGTGAATGTATGACAGAGGATGTCATTTTGTCTGTTATTGGACTGCAACTACCATGAGCTAGCTGAGGATATTGGGAGTTGCAGTCCTACAAAACATAAAAAGCCAGAAACTCGGAGAATTCTTCTCAGTTTTACAGAGGTATGATCAAATGGGAAGAATTGCAGTTCCTAATTTTAAACAACATTACCATGCCTCAGTGTTAATCCAGGTGGCTCAGTGGATTTTGCCAGCTCATTCCAGTTAGAAGTTTAACTTACACCAATAATTTGGACTAGGCATGGGGAACAAAAAATTTCAGAAGATTTACTGACTCTTCCTCAAATTATTTGCATAGAATTATGGGACATGCTTAAAGGGATAGTAATACTTTGTTTTATTTTTATTTTATTTAGTAGGCATTAAAAAACATGAAGAACAATATAAGTCTTATCTCTCAAACCTTTATGGTTTAAGAGATATTCACAAGCAAAGTTTCCCCTCCTGCCCCTTTTACCTAGTGTAAGCCATCTCTTCTCAGATGTGGAATCTGGTTGTAAGACCAGACAGATAACAGAAGGGGGCAATCTTATTTCTATGAGAACAATGAAAGCCCTGCCCCCCTTGACAAGTTTTTCAGGTTTTTCCCTTATCTTAATTGAAGATTGTCCCTCTCTGCAGTCTACCTGGGCACCACCCTTCTAATCTGGCTGAACAGTGTTACATCAGTAAAAGGGGCGGGAGGGAGATACTTTGTCATTGAATTACTCTTGAACAACAATTCTTACAGAATTGAAATAACACTCTCCAAAGTCCAAATACTATGATGATTAATTAGAGCTGCTTTTATTATGAAACATTACTATCCCTTTAATGAATAAAGTTATACCAATTCTGCTCTCCAATTATGCCACTCTTTTTTTGCACCAACCATATATAATCATCTTGTAAGGTGCCTTCTCAGACATTTTCTGGAGATGCAATACAAATGGTGAACTTGCAAAGAAACAGTACCTTTCTGGAAGAACCTTTCTAACTTATGTATACAGATAGAGAAATCTATCTTTCATTTAAAGCTGATTACAGTGTTACAGTATCTAAGCTTTAACTTAAACTTCAATATGCCACTATCTGAAATTATCTGTAAACATGTTTGCTCACTTGTCTTCCTCCCTCCTCCCCATTTCTCCTTTTTTGTATACCTATGTCCTTTCTCATCCCCCTTCTATTTCCAGCATATTTGGTAATAGGGCATTTGTAATAAATAAAACTCAGTAAAAATGCAAAATACAAAAAATACAAAGAAAAAGAGCCACAGGTTGCCTGCTCCAAACAAACAAGATACAAAAATGGCTTACTTTAACAGAAAATACATTTTCGTGATTTTCAAAGAGACTTGATTATCCAAATAATCCTTATTATATAGATCAATAATCTATATTCTGGTCTTCTGAACACACTACAATTCAGATTTTAACGCTATCCCTACTTAAAATGGACCTGTCCCATTAAGACAAATGTAATATATTTTAAAGATAATTAAAATATATCTATATCCATACCAGATAACACTACGGATCTCCGCTGGAGACTCTGGCTATCAGTGTTAATTACTAGGTATCCAGGGACAGAGGATTGGCGAGTTCCACACTAATATCACCCACTTTTCTCTCATTCCACACATTTTAAAAGCAAATTTCACTTTTTCTTCTTCCGAATCCGGCACACCCAATTAAGCCACACCCACATTACATGATTTTTTGCACAATTTCCACATTCCCACTCTTTCTAAGTATTCTGGGGGTTAGGGTAATGGTGTCTAGGTATGCCTTTATATGATCTATTAGCCATTTTTCTGTAGAATAAATCATTTTTGAGAAATTAAACTATATATTTTGGTTGCATAATGTGGTTCATTATGCTAATTCCCAGCACCATTTGCTAAAATAGTTCTCTTAGACACCAAACTCACTGTGTAGACTCTGCCTAAATTCATTTATTAAATAAGGGAACATATAAAAATATTCTTAGTGGTATGTTTAAAGACTGTCACTAGTTTCTCAAGTGATGATATCAACAGGTCATATTTTCTAAAGAAGTCATGTTTATAAATATATTGCTATGTGACAATTTGTTTCTCATATATTTCTAGCAATTAACATAACATATACTTCCATTAAGAACAGATTATACATGGCATTAAGATTTAAATGTTAACACTGCCTTTATTTTTGTCACAATTAGCAAATTCATTTATACATACTTTGTGGTCTACATCATAACTATTATTATTATTTGGACCATTCCTATTTCTACTTTTTTTTTTCAAAAAAGCCAACCGACTGGCATTCGTGCATATCAAAAAAAGTATCTAAACTTTTATATATTTTCCTGTAGATTTTGCAAAAAATTTTACATACATTATTAAACTGTTTTATACATCCTTCCCATAGTGTGGCCCATAAACTATTTATTATAAAGTGCTGCCAACAAATAAAGGTTAATTTTTCAAACAATATTTATAATGCAAACAAATGGATACCACAACATACAGGCAATTTTTAATCCTCTTTAAAAATAACTACATTTTATCTTGGGGTGACAAGTCCACTTTATGCAAGCACAAATCACCATGATTTAACCAACTGTGATCAAGCAAGAATATCTTTAAAATCTGTCTACTGGTGTCCTATGGACTAACATTAAGAATTACTAATATAGATTATAGTTTAACCCCTTAAGGACCGGCGGTCCTGGGACATTTCCGTCCCATAATGACCGCATAGGAGCACTTGGACGCGCCGGTACACGTGACCTGTCGCGTGTATCTGCGCGTCATTATGGGGCCTGATAGAGATCGCTCCGATCTTGGAGCGGTCAATTTCAGGCCCTATTTTTACTTACAGCACTCCCGGTAGAGCGCTGTAAGTAAAAAGTACGTGACGTACTATGACCGTCATCGGTCCTTGAGTATTTCAAGGACCGTGACGGTCATAGTATGTCACATGTCGTTAAGGGGTTAATATCTATAGTGATTACTGGCTACTTGTCATCACGTCTCATGTGAAACATCATGAAGCTGAAAGATCACTTTTCCCTTTTTATTGGCTGAGGTAAGCTCATAAAATGTTTTTCAACCTAAAACTATTTTATGGTTAAAAAAAAGCAAAAACAAATGTAACGTCATATACTCAGTATAAACCTATGAAAACATTGTTTGAGTGCCATATTGTCTGAGATACATGCCCACCAATACAGGGCAATTTTCAAAATGTGTTACACATTAAAGATGAATCAATAATACAGCTATATTTCAACAATTTACACAAAAGGGATTTAATGAGATGTGAAATGGGATTTCCATTGCATCTGTGTGTTTATACGCTTATTAACGCAAGGTATTTTTCTGCAACTGTATAAATATTACATTGCCCACCCTTCAACTGAAATAAATCCCATGGGTATTACATATACAATTTCAAAGCTAAAATCTGGGAATGTTATACATAAAAGCAACAACGTTCCTTATAAGGAGGATTGTTATTAGAGATACTAATGCTAAAAATAAGCTATTGTAATGGTTAAGAATATGTTGCAATATTTATTTAGAGAAGAATGATCTTATATTAAACCTGCCCTGATGATAGTCCTGCCACCACGTTTCAAGTATTTCCTCTGTGGATAAGAGAAGCAGCAAACCCCTGACATACATTTTGGCCCTCATGGGCATTGTCAGTGAGGTGTAGCTGTTCTCTTTAGGCACCTGTGAGCAAGAGGTCAAATTCTGGATTCCCCTATAACCCTTAAGGAGACCAAGCCCAAGGGTTATTTACATATGCAAAGTAAGGGACAAATATGTTCAACTAACAATGAGCTTATATGTAAATAATCTCGTGCGTAATATCCCTAAGGGTTGTTGGGGAATCCAGACACAGATCTCTTGCTTTCAGGTTCCTAGAGTGACATCTGCCTCTCTCTCTGGGTTAGCCTCCTCTCTCATCCTGAAAGAAATTGCCTGGCACTTTATGAATAGACTCTAAGCAGGGTAAGATCAGTATGATGTACTTCCGGATATTTCTTATCTGTTATAGTACCTGTAAGCTAAGGTAGACTGCTCCCTGGGTAGGTTAATCTTATATAGATCCTGCTACATAATTTCACAGTCTCGTTCCTAGTTGAGCATCACTTACTTCACATTCTGTCAAGGTATATATATATCTGCGAATATTACAATATGCATTTTCAAAGAAGATCAAGTGCGTTTGCATGACTTATATTATATGGCATCATACTGAAGCAGTTACTGTGAAGTAGCACCGGATTGTATTCCTTTCTGTTTAAAGGGGATGTATCACCTTCTAAAAAGAAGTTCCCATTTGCTTTGTTAATACAAGTTATACTATGAACGCTGTACTTTTTTATTTAACTACTTTAAAAGATAATTTATCTTCAAGTGCAGAAGAATCAGCGTGTCCCATTATGCTGACCGGCACAGTTCTTTTGCATGTCCTATTTCTCCTCCCACCTCTTCCCAGCTGCCCCAGGGAGCGCGTTCACGCTTCCCTTCGGTGTGCTGTGAACGGCTCGTAGCGTTACAGCAAGCTGCGATTAGCATTATACTGAGGTTGAACACGCTCCCTGGGGCAGCTGGGAGGGAGGAGAAATAGGACGGACTGAAGATCTGTGCTGTGCACATAATGCGTAACTGCACAGCAAAGAAAATAAAATATATTTTAAAGTAGTTAAATAAAAAAAACACAGAGTTTACAGTATAACTTGTATTAACAAAGCATATGGGAACTTCTTTTTAGAAATATGCTGAATATGTTCACATAAGGAGTGAGTCCTGACCGTGCTTTATATTCCATAATAGTGAATGAATGCTACTCTATGTATTTGTAAGACAGAATACAGGATTGAGCATCCCAGTGCAAGTTGCTACCTATTAAGAGTAAACAGTCATAAATATTCTAAATATAAATACATGGGTGGTAAAATAACATAAACAATACTGTCTGCTATTTACATGTGAGGCTGATCCAAGATCACAGAGAGATATAAATCTTATCTGTGGAAGCATAAGTAAGTGTTATATCAGGCATATCTCAGACATCTATTTTTCTCCATTATGCTCTTTGAGGCATTTGTGTAACCATTTGCATGTCATGGAGGGTCTGGTGCATTAACCCCTTAAGGACCATTGACGTACCCGGATCGTCACACTGGTCCGGCACTTACGGACCAGTGTCGGTCCTGGTACGTCACGTACTTTTACTCACTGCGCTCCTGCAGGAGCGAGGTGAATAATACCAGGGTCTGAAGCTGATCACTCCAAGACTGGAGCGATGTCTTTCAGTCCCTCGTTTGGCATGCCGGCATACATGATCAGTCACGTGCAGCGGCATGTCGAACTTCCCTATCTGGTCCTTAAAGGACCACACACCCGGGACCGCTGGTCCTTAAGGGGTTAAAATAACCCTGGCACTCAAAAAATAAAAGAGAGCATGATGTACTAAGAAGAGATGGATCAAATTTGGGTCAAATCAGCAGAACCATACGGGCAAATAGAAATTTCCACTGATATAAATAGCGCTTTTAACCTCTTGCTATATAGGCCTTCAATGCATTGTTTTGTATTCAATAGGTCAATTTCATCACTTAAAGGGATAGTAATACTTTAATATTACTAATCCCCATAGAGTAGCTATTTAAAAAATAATTCAGTTGCTCCCAGGTTCATCTCTCAAACCTTTATGGTTTGAGAGATAATCGAAGGCAAAGTTTCCCCCTCCCTCCCCCTTCCCTGAATTCAACGTTGTACTGACTGCAGGGATATCCGGTTTTATTTTTCAACAGGGGCGGATTGTAGGGGAATACCAACCTGGACATTTTTTTTTTTTTAAACAGCCCACTAGCTGCACCGACGTCCCTATCAATGCCCCCTTGTGGTCCCTGTGCGGCATGGGAGAGCAGGCGCCAGGATCTTCTGTCATATCCTTGCGCTCTGCATTAAAGGGATAGTAATGTTTCATAATAAAAGCAGCTCTAATTAATCATCATAGTATTTGGACTTTGGAGAGTGTTATTTCAGTTCTGTCAGAGTTGTAGTTCAGGAGTAATTCAATGACAAAGTATCCTCCTCCCACCCCTTTTACTGATGTAACACTCCTCAGCCAGAGCAGAAGGGAGGAGCCCAGGTAGACTGCAGAGAGGGACAATCTTCAGTTAAGATAAGGGAAAAACCTGAAAAGCTTGTCAAGGGGTGCAGGGCTTTCATTGTTTTCATATAAAGAAGATTGTCACCTGCTGTTATCTGTCCAGTCTATGGACTGCATTCCACATCTGAGAAGAGATGGCTTACACTAGGTAAAAGTGGTGCGGAGGGGAAACTTTGCTTGTGAATATCTCTTAAACCATAAAGGTTTGAGAGATAAGACTTATGTCATTCTTTATGTTTTTTTTTTAATGCCTACAAAATAAAATAACGTTAAAACGAAGTATTACTATCCCTTTAACAAGGAACGCAAAGGCTGTCACAGAGAGTGCCTGTGGCAACACAGACCTATCCTTCAAAATATCGTGGGACGGTGAGGTGAGATCCTCTGATCTCCCCCACGGGCCCATAATCTAGCGGCCCACCAGGGGATGCCCAATCGCCCATGTGTTATACCACAGTACAATGTCTGAGAGCCTCTGGTATAATATATCTATTATGGTTCAGATTAAGTAAGTGATGCCTCTAAGTCACAAGACAGACTGTCAGGCAATATTTAAAAATAACACTACTACAATTAACATTTTTAAAGATTTTAAAAAAAGCATTTTGTTCAAAAAACAGTCCCTGAAGACATGTTTTCATGAAACAAAACATGACAACTACATATTAAAGTAGAACTATCACGCACACCCTGAGGCTGATGTGCTAAGAAGCAATTCTGGAGCAAACCAACTGCGCCATGAGGAAAAAAACAAAAGTTCCTAAAATACATATTGATTCAAATGAGTTTTGCAACACATTGTTACATTTTTTTCTCTAGCATTCACAGGATTAAAAGCCCCATTTAAACCCCATTTTCTAGTAGTTCAAATAGGTGACTTTTACATTTGCAGTGTCAACCTTGTGTTGCTTCAACACCTTGCAACAAAGTGGATGCAACAAAGTCCCCCATGTCAAGCAGGCCTAAGTGTAGTCCTTTTTTGGGGCCAAAATGAAGAGCTCAACACCTGCCCAGAACAGCAGACACCTGAGATTTATAATTGAAAGAAAATGTTACACATAAGACAGAGGCACAATTATCCCTATATTGAAATGTACTGATTTTTGTAAAATGAAGGTCAAACTAGAACTTAAAAACAGATGCAAATGTATGGATCAGATTATGTGTTTGATATTTGCAGAATGGTTAGAACCAAACACTATGTGCATTGTAGTTCTTGCACTGGTTCCTAAAGTATTGTCTAAAAACCTACAGATAACCCAGTTTCAATAATACTGGAAATAATTTCAACTTGTATCCTGTACACAACTCCAACAACCTGCAGTCACAGAGCCAGCAGAATCTATTTTGAGTCCACAAACAGATCAAGGTATTCTGTTGTAAACACATGCGTGTCCAGGCTTTGAGTGCCAGCAGACATCAGGAAACTACTTATCTGTTTTCAACATGAGTTGGATTGATTTCTTTCCAAGGCAAAAGGTCATAGAGAGCGTCAACTTTTGGAATGATCAAAAAGATATTTGTTCAACCTTGTTTAAAATATGTTATCCAAAGTTTTAGATTTCTCTACTTATTTCTATTGTTTTTTGTGGCTTTCGCCATTCAACCTCTGCTTGGCTTCCTAGACATTGTAGAAATATTTTGCAAAGTACTGTATACCAAGGAAAGGAAAGAGGATAGAGTGTATAATGAATGGCACAAAGGACCATATGCAGAATGATAAAAGTGGAGTCATTTTGTAACAAACCAACTGTGGCACAGGGAACAAATAAAATGTTTTACTGACTTAAATGGGGCAATTAATCCCTAGAATCATGGAGAGGTCTCCAATACATTGCTCCACAGTGTGCTGGAGACCCCTCTAGCATTCAAGGGGTTAAAAATCTAATTTAAATAAATGGAACTGTTTATACATCATTTATAGTACATCTGGTTTTCCCAGAATTGCCCCACTTTGTACATATTTCCTAAAGACAATATACAGGGGTAGCCAGCACTGGTCCTCAAGAGCTACCAGCAGTGCATGTCTTCAAGAGATCCCTGAATGAGCACAAACATGAGTTTTAAAGTGGAACTATCACCCTATATAAAGTCACTCCCCAATAATTAGGTATATAGCGATATGCTTCTTAACAGTGCTATTATTGGCCGTGAGTACCAAGTTCTGAAGTAATCCTTCTTCTTTTGAGACTGGCAGCCAGACATGCTCACAGACATCTTGGCTTAGAGACATCTGCATGACTGCGTTGTCTGTCCCAGTCTCCTCTAGGAGGCATTGCACTGTGCTTTAAGTTACAGGAAGGGACTGACGTTGCAGCCGGCTCTAAAGCAAGAAGACCGGCCATCAGTCTCAGAAATAGAAGGGTTACTTCAGAACGTGGTACTTGTGGCCAGTAACAGCACTGTTAAGAAGCATATTGCTATATACCTAACTAGTTGAACAGCCTGTTACATGGCCCACAGTGCCACTGCCACCCGGTCGCGGGGCAGTCACGCGCAGTAGAGACTGCCCGCGCCACGGCTTATACAGAGCTGGACTGCTCTGTATCAGCCGCGGAACTGGCAGTCTCTACTGCGCATGACTGCAGCACGAGCAGCAGTGTCTACTGCGCATGTCGCAGCGTTACACACGTTTTAGCGAATTATATAGGATTATTGGGGAATGACTTTATATAGGGTGATAAGGATATCCCGGCTGAAGAAAGGGTAGACTAATCAGTAAATCAGTGCCTTTAACCCTTTGAGTGCCAGAGGGGTACAAACGCATTGCTTTGCAATGCGTTGCATACCCCCTCTGGCACTCAAAGGGTTAATCGGTCTACTGGTACTCATGTAATTCAAATAGAATTAAGGAAAAATGGAATTTTCTCCCCCTGAGGCACAGATGGTTGCCCTAGTATTGATACAGTGTTCTTTTATACATAAGGCCATTTGATTTTGTTTGTCCGCTCTTACTAAAGTTTTCACCAAATATTTTGTTTTATTTGAGCCTTTTCTGTTGGATTTTTACCCCGTTAGATACTACGATGTCTCCAAGCAATGAGTAGGAGCTTCACAGGATCCAGCAGTTTTAATACCAATACAAAATGAAGCACTATCTGAAGGAACTCTATACTATTTCAATTGCAGATGTAATATTTGTTCACAACTAATCCACTGAGGACCATAGACGTGGGCATAAAACAAAAAAGCCAATATAAATTATGGAAAGTTTCCTTTAAACACTCAGATGCTAGGATTTGTCATCTGTGGGGTTAGTTTATCTTGATATTTTGCAGGCCAATATCTTAAAAATTGCACTAACCCTTTCTACTGACCCAGATGGTAATTGTTTTCAGGTGGATAAATGTTAAACAAACTCTTTGGATGCTAAAGTCTTGAGCACATTGCTCTTCAATGCACCAGGGATGTCTCTAGAATCCACAGGGTTAAAGAATCTGACAAATGTGGAAGGTGTTCAGAAACCCGCAGCCGACAGATATGAACATTCCAGATTCTTAAAGGCAAGGCATATCCTTGTTCTCACTCATTGATGAAATAAGCAACTATAAAATACAGCCCGGCCACTGATAATTATGTGAGCAGTTACTAGGCAAGGAAGTAAATGTATTACATTGTGCAATTAATCACTATAGTAGGGATGTATAGGTGCAGCAAAGTTTTTCCTTAATATTTAGTATAGTTATATTATCCTGTAGCATTTACTATGTCAGTATTTACCAGGGCTCACAATTAATGTTGTGTGGTTTAAAATGGCAGTTCTACAAGTCAAAGTGACTTTTTATCACAATAAAAAAGTGATACAAGATTTTCTACATGCACTTTTGAGCACAGAAAAAAGGAGTTTTGTGTACTTACCTACAGATTTTTTTCACTCAGTCCATGTGGAACATGGGAACCATGGGGTAAAGTATGCTTTAGGCAGGGCTACTGCCTTAAAAGGCTCTCCCTACTCCACCTTACCCCACCAGACATGCTCAGTTTTAACACATAGCAAAGATTAAAAACCAGCAGAGAGACAGGAAGGGGGGCACCTGAACAAGAGAACCAAAAGGACTCCCTGTGTGGAACTCAAACAACTAGTTTTTCACAGAGGGGGAAATCCTTATTAACTAAGAAAAGGAATTATCAGTAAATACACAAAAAATCTGCTTTTTCTTTTGTCCAATGTGGAGCACAGGAACCAGGGGGTATACCATAGATATCCCACCAAGATTCCAGGGTGGGAGAGAAAAAACCCTCAACAGCCATACCAGTTCTAACAGAGAAGAACTGTAACAAATATGAATCTCAGGTCTCAAAGAACACCTACACACCAAATCAAGTAAGAGGACACAAACAGGTTACTGGTAATAAAAAGGATACCTACACTGACACAATGGGCTGTAGGACATTCCATCCAAGACTGGCTTCAGCAGAAGACACAACATTGACAGTTGTGTAGTAGAGAAAAGAAGAAAAAACAAAGGGGGCACCAATTGTGATATAAGTGATATAAATAAACCAGCTATTAACCCCTTAACGACCGCTGACGGTCATAGTACGTCAAGGGTCGATCCGACTGAACGACCCATGACGGACTATGACCGTTATGGAGTTCCGGGCTCCCCCCGTGGCTGCACGTCGTTTGGGGAGTCCGGAACCGAAAAAAGAAGAAAAAATGCTCTGCAGTCCTTCAGTAGCGGTGCAGCGCCAATCCCCCGGTCTTTAAGGGGTTAAGTATACTATTTGACATACTTAATAGTTGTTTATTTATTTATATCAGTTCAGGCACTATTGGTTCCCCCCTTTGTTTTTCTTGTTTTCACTGCATATATTCTTCCACTATGAGGATGTTGGGAGCGGAGCTGCCTGTGTTGCTTTGGTGAGATATCCTTAAGAGCCACAACCTGAGGGGAGCAGGTGTAATTCTTTCCCCACTGCTTTAATTGCTGATCAACACATATGTGCTGTTTCAGCCATTGCCTCTGTGAATAGAGTTCTTATGTGATGGTGTGGTGATCTGTTTGTTGTTAATGTACTAGGAGCGCCTCCTGTTTTTTTCTTTTTTTTCTGCATTGAGAGAGTAATGTTTAAAAAGAGTGTGAAGGGACAACCACATCACCACTTTGTACAGCTGCTTTGCAGAGGCCTGGTTCTTGTGCCCAAGTAGAATCCACCTCTCTGGTGGAATGAACTGTGACTCTAAAGATCACGGGCTTCTTCCTGAAAACAAAATCCTGGTGATTGTTCACCTTATCCCAGAAGCCACTGTCACCTTAGGAAAGGCTGTGCAAGATGAACATAGTAATTCAAGCACCTTAACATGACTAATAGATGAAGTTCTTGCTTTTGTCTGTTAGATGGATCTGGACAAAGAAAGAAGAAGAATTTGGTTAATGTGAGATTCAGAAACACCCTTACGGAGGAATTCTACAGGAGTTCTCAACAACACCCTATCAGAATGAAAGATCAAAAAGGTGGGTTTGCAGGCCAAAATCTGATGTTCAACAACACACTGAACAAACAAAATCGCCAGCAGGAAAGCTGTCTCAAGAATCAAGAATCAAAGGGAAACAGAAGGCAGTGGCTCAAAGGGAGGCTTCTGAAGGACTCAGAGAATCAAATTCAAGTCCCATGGAGGACTGGGATCCCTAAAGACTGGGTAGGTATGAGTAACCCCCTGCACAAAGGTCTGTACATCTGGTAATAAAGTGACACACCTCTGAAAAATTACAGATAAAGCAGAAATTTGGACCTTAATAGAGCTAAGACTAAGCCTTACCTGAAGGCCATCCTGAAGAAAGCCTAAGATAATCAGAAGATGAAAAGGAAGCGGCCACATCCGCTGGTCTTCACACCACTTGTTCAACAAGGACCTTACCCTATGATGAGGCTTGGATGACACCAGCTTGAGAGCCTTCATCATAGTGGCAATGGCAGAATCAGAGACACCTTTCTTACCTAGGACACTGGATTCAAACACCCAAGCTGTCAAAGCCAGCTTCTTCACCCCTAGGTGACACAGAGTACCCTGAGTCAAGATGTCTGGAAGGAATGGAAGCAAAGCAGTTCTGCTACATATAAACTGAGAAGATCCAAAAACCAGGCTCAGCAAGGTCAGAATGGGGCCCACTCTATCCTGACTTTCCTCAATACCCTGGGAATCAGAGAGAATGGAGAAAACACATACACCAGAGGAAACTGCTACAGAATGGCCATCACATCCCCATGTGAGAGGGTCCTATGATCTGAGAAAAAAACAGAGGAACCTTGCAGCTCAACTGACAAGCCATTAGATCCACGGTCAAAAAGCCCATAGACGAACTATGGAGTCGAAAACCATCTGGTTGAGCTTCATAATCCAGGAGTCTAGACATTAATGACTAACAAAGTCCACCACAACATTGTCTACCCCTTGAATATGAATGACAGATAACGCTAGCAAGTAAGCCTCCACCTAAACCAGAATCAGCCAAACTTCTGACCATGCTGCTGCCCTCCTATCCACATTGGAGGTCGATATAGGCCACAAAAGCTGCACTGTCAGACTGAATTAGCACTGGCAAATCCTGGAGGGACTTAAACCAATACAGCTGAGCTAGAGTAATCACCCAGAGCTCCAGCACATTGATGGGCAGATGACTTTCAGTCTTGGACCAAAGGCCCTGAGCTGACTGAAGAGCAAGGTGGCTGTCCAGTCTGTCAGCCTGGCATCATTGTGATTACCACCCAATTCAGAATGACCACCAGCTATTTCAAAGACAGATGGGAAATCTAAAGCCAAGAATGAAGATCAGATTTCATCCGGACAAGCCACAGGAGAGATGGAATAGCTGCTTGGATCTATTCTTGGGAATGTCCAGCTGCAGTTCCCGACTGTGTAATTGTGCAAAGAGCATTGCCTCGAAGGCAGAGAACAGATATCCCAGCACCTTCATGTGTGCCCATCGCTGATGGGTGAAATTAGGGCCAGAGAAACCTGCCAAGACAAAGATTAAATCTTGCCCTCTGACAAAAAGACCCAACCCTGAAGAGTGTCAATCTCATGCCGAGAAAAATAAGTACCTGAGACTAAACCAGACAGAATTTCTTAAATACCCAAATGTGTTTCTCCAGAATGACACAGTGCCTTTGCTGAAGGAGCCTTGAACAAAAGTTTACCCAGAAAGGGAGTAAGAGAAATCCCTACTGAGCAAAAATGACCAGCCAATGCTTCCAAGACATCTGTAAAAACAAATGGTGCAGACACTAGCCCAAAAGGAGGGTCGGTGAACTGAAAATGATAGCACTGAAAGACAAACCACAGAAAGATCTGATGTTCAGCATGGATGGGAATATGCAGATAAGCGTCCTTTATGCCTAGGGAGCCTAAAACTCCCTCGGACACATAGCAGTGATGACAAAAATCAAAGAGTCCATCTTGAACAGGGGCATAAAAACAGAACAGTTGAGATGCTTTAAGTGTAGAATAGGAAGGCAAATGCTATCTTTTTTGGGAACTATGAAAACACTGTAATGGAATCCCATGAATCTTTTCTGAGGAGAAACATGAACCAAGATCTGGAAAGCAACCACATCTAAAAATGGTCAGCCCCTCACTGAATTGCAAATAACACTGGACATGAAGAGAGAACATTGAGGAAGAAACTTAAAGTCTATATGATATCCTTCCGTGATTTGCGTATCGTGACAAATATGGAGGAAACCTCAGATTCCTTTAGGTGGACCAGACCCCTGTGAATCATGCAGTGGTAGACCTGTCAGCTGGAGGTTTTGGGGCAGCCTTCTTGCCTAAGCATGTTTGAGTTTTAGGGTAGGGCATGTCTGGGCCACTGCAAGAGGAGACACACTGACAGCATAACCATAATGGGGAGGGTAATTAAAACCAAAGTTTGGGTGACCTGAAGTATCAGTGTGCTGCACTGACTTGCCTACAAATGGGAGGGACACCAATGACTTCTTGGAAGACTGGTCAGACAACCAGATTTTTAGCTATCTAATACAATGCACAGAAACAGAAAGTGCTAAGGACTTTCCAGTAAGCTTAGCAGAAGCCACTTCAGTATGATACACATTAGGCTCAAGGATCTGGGGACAGCCAGAACAGGATCCTCTTTTTGGAGCATCCACAATGCAGCCCAAACAACTGCTTCTGGGATGTAAAGTGGCACTATATGCTGCAGGAAGGCTACTTCTGGTGGGTAGACCTATGTGATAGAGCATATAAGAGACACATATACATTCTCCATACCTCCAGAACCACCTGATTAAGGTATAATGAGGAGGGAAAATTGCAGCCTCCCTTTTGCATCTCAAATATATCTGGGGAGGAAAAACTTGAGTCTGATGCCTAAGAGACCCTCAGGGTCTCCAGAACTGTCCTGATAAGATCTTGAGTAGGTGAGCCAGAGTCTTCCACGAATGAATCCCCAGGGGTAAAGGATGAATCAGAGAAGTAGTGAAGAGTGTCCCAATATTCAACAGAGCAATCTCCTTCTAGGGGAACCCCCATGCAAAATAACTAAAACGTCTTTTAGGGGTAAAGGCGATCCTGGGTCCAAGACTCAAGGATCCCCTAAATAGAGGAAGACATATTACTCACAGAAGACATCAAGGCTGTAACACATACATGCTGCTGTTCAGTAGAAGAGGAGACCGGAAGCTGTGTAGGGGCCACAGATCAAGAGGGACACACAAGGTACCAGTAGCCTCCTTAGGAAGGCTAATCTGACATGAAGCAAAAATTGTTAAGTGAGACACCTCTGAAGCCTTGATGATTTTGGATTTGCCCATTTCATCTTGAGGTGCCGGGAAAAACTGAGCATCATGGGAATTGTAGTTTTGTTTCACTCCAAACCTATAATGGCTCTCCAGCATCACATTCATTTGACACCCAGGCAGTGGGGGGAAGGTCAAGAGCATCCCTTAACTGAAGCAAGAAAGGGCAGTAGAGTAAGCCCCTTATCAGCCACCAAAATCCACCTGGTGCAGTAGAAAACTTTTTAGATGGACTAAAACGAGGTAAAATTTTAGTAAGTCAAGAGAAGGCCAGCTCTGGAGAGAGGACAGGAAATAGAGCTGATAGAAAAGAAATGAGTAGCGCAGAACTAGCAAATCTACCGCAGACCCTTTGAATGTGGCTGATAGGCAGACAGGGACATAACCACAGGACCTGTGCACTCTGAAAACTGGAATCCTCTTCAGACATAGCCAAGCAGAGAGAAGAGGAAATCCATCCTCTAGGAGACACAGGTCCTGTAACAGCCTGCACCCTGGTCCATATCCATCAAGGGGGCCAGATATAGAAGCCCACATAATAGGGATTACACAGCCCCATAAAAGTTTAGAAAGTAAAAAAAAACAAAAAAAAAAACAACCTAAGATAATATTTGCGCTGATGCACCTCCTTTGAGGTCACTTTTAAAAGCTGGGCATGTCTGGTGGGGTAAAGTGAAGGAGGGAGAAGGTCTCCACTCCTGGGAATCCTCTAAGGCAAATGTTCTGCCTTCCTGGCTGGATGAAACTTTAAAAGAGATTGCACCCCGTGTAGGACACTTTTCCTATAGAGCCTCCTCAATTGGAGGGCAGGCTTGTTCCTAGTTAAGCATCTCTGACCAGCTCTTTGCCTATGCAAATTACCCTTGGGATTGGTCAGCCTAAGTTTAACAGGGAAATCCAGATGTGGAACCCTTGATCACAGTGTCCTAGGGAGATCAGCCGCACGTCACTGACAAGGACCAACAAGGTCAAAACATACGTCTGAGGTTGGCTGCTTTTCTTGTTCAAAGAGGAATTGCCTGGCACTTTATGGCTGGACTGCCTTTTGGTAGGATCAGTAGGATGTGCATTAGGATATTTCCTCTCTGTGAATGGCACTAGTGAGCTAAAAGAGATTGCACCCTGGGTGGGACACTTTTCCTATAGAGCCTCCTCAATTGTAGGGCAGGCTCTTCCTAGCTGAGAATCTCTGACCAGCTCTTTCGATGAAACTTTATCCCATGGTTCCCGTGATCCACATTGGATGAAAAAGATGGTTGTACCAACTTCAATGTGCCAATGTATGAGAAGCGATGAAGCCACGTCAGTAGAAACCCTTCTCCTATTGATTAAAATGGGATTCTACTGATACAAGAGGTGTGACTAGAAATGTGCGGACATTTCATCAAGCTTTCATTCGAAATCCTGGAAGAAAGTACTGCTAAATAGATAAAGGGGAGCTGGGCATTATAGGGATAGGCGAGGCATTCTGTATTATAGGGATTTTCATAGAAATGAAGACTGGGAATTGTATGAATGGGGTGGACTTTAACCAGAAAAGGTGGGAAACAGATTGTATTGGCACTAAATTAAATTGGTCAATACATGTTATCAACAATTTATTTAATTTTTTTTAATTACTTAAATGACTAGCCTGCATTTTTTTAACAATTTCTGCCCAAGATATTTGATACATTACATTTCTGGGAGATTTTAGACAGTGTTTGCATATAAGTATTGAGTAACACACGGAATTTAGAATTGCCTTGGACAAATTCCATTAAACCGTTTAATAAATCAAAAAAAGTTGATAGCAACTTTAAAATGGTATAGGAAAGATTTTATATAACAAGATAATGGACTTCAGTCCTTTTATACATAAAGGGCATTTGAAACACACACACACACACACTATCTTTTTTTCATATTATTTCAGCTCTCTGAGTGCCAAATGGGGTGTCCAGGGCATTGTGTAGCAATGTTTTAGTTACTCCTCTGGACGCAACGGGTTAAAAGGCAGGGTACAACATCAATTGTCAAGAAGTTTTATTTTTCATGGCCAAACGCATAACATTCTTTCCTCCCATCCCTCAGTGAACACTATTTAAGTGAGCAATTATTCACTATTTAAAAAGTGCTGCAGTCAGCAAGATAAAGAACTGAAAAATGCAATCTCCATAAGATACACTTAAATATGCATCAGAAGGGTGGAGGAATTTGAACTTAAATATTTGTTTATATCAATCAGGCATGTAGGCTGGGACATACATGATAATTTTCACCACATTTATTTAAATAATGTACTGTTAAATAATCTGTCCTATTAACAGGACATTTAAAAAATAGTTCAGTTCTTTAATGTGTGTAAGGAGTGCACAGCTCAGTCCTCAAGGGCCAGTGAAAAGCCAACATTTTGCAATCTCTTTAATCAACATTTTCTTAACCAAATATCTTTGTTCCGTACATCACTAAGCAACGTTTAGGTATGCCCTGAATATATGCCAGCAGCTATGGAGAATTAAAGTCAAGCACACGAAAAAAATTACTGCTCTTAGGTCTACAGTACTAGTAAAACAGCGCTGTTAAAGAGGAACATTCACATACAGAAAACTTTTGAGCATTTATTTAATTACATAAGAAGCATTAGGAAATGTGCTCTCTTTTTTTTGTACTTAATTATTAAGATATTACACTTAAACGTTCTCAACTTCCGCATACTATAGCTGCAGCACGGCTCTCAGGACTTCTCAGCAGCCTGTCATTCTCCTCCCACCTCCCTGCCAGATGCCCCCGGGAGCACGTTCACGCTTCACTTCGGTGTGGTGTGAATGGCTCCTAGCGTTACAGGAAGTGGCAATTAGCATTATACTGAGGTTGCAAGAAAAAGGAATAGTCAGAGAGAGCCACAGGTCAGCACCAGATTGGATGGAAGACAAGCCAGGTCATACACAGAGCTCAAGGTAATGGAACTGCTTTGAACAACAATACAAGGGCAACTAAGTCAGGACTCAGACTGCCCTTTAAACCCCTCCTCAGGAAGTGAGCCATCTTTGAAAATTTGCCCACAATCATCAGTACGACTGTACAGCCCATGGAACTTAGAAGGTCAACCATAAAATCGATCGATAGATGTGACCAGGGACGTTTCCCATTGGCCACTGGCTGTAACAAGCCCACAGGCAAGTGTCGGCATGACTTATTTTGAGAACAAGTTGTGCAGGCAGCAGTGAAGGCAGCACAAACGGACCGGAGGCTAGGCCACCAGAATACTCGAGACAAGGACCAAATCAACTGGTCACGACCAATGTGGCCGGAAATTCTTGAGGCATGATAGGTCTCCAACAGCTTAATGCGCTACTGCGCCAGAACAAAGCACCATCCGTCAGGCTTTTCAGTAGGGGCAGAAACTTGAGCTGCCAAAATCTCTTCACCCAGACTGGAAGTAATACAGGTTTGTATGGTAGCAAGGATACGATCAGCCGGAATGATCGGTGAAGGTGGAACCTCCTCCTTGGAAGGCAAGCAAAACTGGCGAGACAACGCATCTGCCTTAACATTTTTGGAGCCAGGAAGATAAGAGAACACAAAATTAAAATGGGAAAGGAACAGCGCCCATCTGGCTTGCCTGGAAGACAAGCGCTTAGCCTCAAAGGTAAATGAGGTTCTTGTGGTCAGTCAAAATTAGGATAGGAGATTTAGTGCTCTCCAAGAGGTGCCTTCATTCTTTCAGAGCCAGGATAATTGCCAGAAACTCTTTGTCCCCTATTTGATATACCATCTCTGCTTTGGACAGTTTTTTAGAGAAATACCTACAAGGGCGTAAGGCCTCACCAGGAGCTGAGCGGAACCTGACAACCCTCTGATCATGCCTGCATCAGAAGAGGTTTGGACCACTGGTGCCGGCGAGGGAGCGGGGGTGGCCACCACTTGTGGTTTAGAGCGTTCAAGTTGCGTCATGCGCTGCAACAAGGTTGTAAGGCAAAAGACAATTGGTCAATAAGTTGATCCAATACCTCCATCCTGTTCAGGATGCTTTGAAGAGCTGCATTAATACTAACACCGTCTGAATTCATGGCCCTTGCGTACTGTCATGGTTCCCCAGAGATGTTCAGGAGTCAGTACTATATAGTAAAATACAATTAATTAAACAACAATAAGGTAGCAAACAGAGGTAAATAGCAGGTACAAACAAAGGGTCACAGCCAGCAAGTGCTACTACCAGAAATAGTAAACTGCCGCGGAGGACCTCTCTAGAGACTAGGCCGAAGCCACTGGTAGTCTCTGCTGGAACCAGGAGCTGGAACAGGAACAGAACAGGACCAGGAATCGGAACTCAAAGTCTTGGTCCAAGGTAGTGAGAAATCTGACTCACGTCTGCAGTCAGAATGGAGCGTATATCTGACTCACACCTGCAGTCAGTATAAGGAAGCGTATACTTGACTCACTCCTGCAGTCAGTATCAAAGCTAGTCTGCCAGAACCCCAGGCCCGCACCAGATAGGGTGTCTGCTAGGTACAGGGGACAACCAAAAGAATAGTCAGACAGAGCCACAGGTCAGCACCACAGAGGGTAGTCAGACAAGCCAGGTCATACACAGTTCAGGTAGTCAGCCAGAGCCACAGGTCTGCACCAGAATAGCCTACCAGCAGAAGTGGTAAGTTAATAGTGACAGAATTTAAGCATGCATGGGATAGGCATAAGGCAGCCCTTAACATAAGAAAAGACCAAGGACCAAAAAAGGTTTGAGGTTGTTTTTCTTTTTCTTTTTTACAGTAGGAAAATGGGCAGACTAGATGGGCCGAATGGTTCTTATCTGCCATCAAATTCTATGTCTCTATGTTTCAGCAGTCTGAATGGGAAATCCCATTGCTAAGAATCCCACATTATTAAACTAGCAAAGAGGGACACTATTCCGATAGGTATGTTTTTTTTTTTTTTTTTAATTCTCCAGGAGCTGGGTTATGTTTTTCAATAAACTGCAGGATGTTTTATCCGTTCCAGAATCAAACAACGTTATGACAATGGCACATAAGAACAATAGGACAAGGTGCAATGGACTACTGCCAGGAAACATTGATGTGCAGATTACATATCAAATCATGCATACCTTTTTTTCATTTTGACAGGGGTCTTCGTCTACACATTTCAGATTTATGATGTGCACTTCTTGGGGGTGACTTGCCGTTCCTTTGCTTGCACAACCTGATAAAACTGTGATGCTCTTCGTAAAGGCTTGGACAGGGTGAGATTCAGTGACAGGTGACAGCAAACACTGAGCCCCAGGTATGGGACCTACAAGGAGCAAAGATGAAACATTTAATTAATTATAGAATACTCACCCATATATAGCAAGGATAGCAAACTGTGGCTCTCAAGCTGTTTTTGGACTATTGCCAGTTACTGGTCAATTGAAGAGAGTGAAATTTGAGGTCCAAAAACAACAGGTGAGGATATGACATCAATCCTTATTATATAGAATTTAATTGTGCAGGGGAACAGCATGCCCTAAAAGTCCAACTCCCATACACTCACCCACAGGCCTTCCATTGGAAAAAAAATTCTGTAAAACAATAGTTTTTATGTATAAATAGTTCAGTAGATCGGCATTAGGCAGGTGCACCACACACATATTGGTTCTGGAGCCTGTTCTAGGGTGGAAACCATTAGTGAGCTTTGGCTACTGTGTTTAACCCTTTGAGTGCCAGGGGGTACAGAATGCATTGCTTTGAAATGCATTCTGTACCCATCTGGCAGTCAAAGGGTTAAATGTAAATAGTCTGAATGAACAACTCGAAAAGCCCCTACCATGAATTTTTGAAACCATTAAATCATTTTCTTATGTCACTGTCCAATTACAGATTAAAACACAGTTAAACTGAACAAAGGTGTATAGACATACCTAGACAAGACCTCCAGTTAATCATATCAAGAGCTACTTATTCTAGAAGTACAGTTCCCATGTAAAGTAAAGAGATCATTTGTTGGAATACCTCAGCAGCCCACAGTTAATCTGCTCTATATTACATAAAAGACATGTAAACAAGAATGATGCATGCACATACTGAAACATCTAGCAAAGCTCCTTGTACTAATTTTTGATGGATACGTTACAAGACCAAACAGAAATATTCTAGGAAAATTACAGGAAATGTAGGCCAAGAAATATGTGGTGTTTTTCCCAATTCTCTCAAGAACTAACTGAATCGGGAATTAGAAATACTGCAACATTAGTGTTCTTGGGAAATTAATTTGAAATTGCAGATATATCACTTTTATCCCAATTATTGTGAAAGATACCAGCTCCATAGAGGCCCTCCTGCAGCAAAGGGTTAAACATGAATTAACCCCTTAGATTATAGAGAGGACTCCAACACATCTAAGTAGTTAATAAAAAGTCTTTTTGGTACATCTTTTATTATTTATTTATTCATATTCATTTAAAAGTACACCAATACCTAATTATAACCCCCAGTACCTTATTATTGCCAAAAAATCCTAATGGTCACTACAATTTTGTTCTTGTGTCTTTCTTCAGGAGATAATGGGAGATATGCACAAAGGCATGATTAAAGGGACTAATGTCCCATAAGAAATCTTCTACTTTTGTAGATGTTAAAAAATAAACTATGTGCCACAAGTCCTATCTCTCAAGCCACTATGGTTTGAGAGATATTCACACTGAAAGCCGCCCCCTTCCTCCCCGACTCCTCACCTCAGCATCTAGCTGACAGCAGGAGATCCCTGTCCAGGGACCAGCCGGTGGCTCTGCAGCAAAATCACATTATTTCAAAAGAATTACTTAATTGGAAAGGTCTACAAAGTGTGCTTCCAAAGAAGTAATTCTTTTTAAAAAATGCTGGAGCCTCCTCTAGTCGGCCAAGTTGAATCTCCTGCTGTCAGCTTTACAGCGGACATCAGGAGAAGGGGAGGGAGGGTGAACTTTCAGTGTGAATATCTCTCAAACCATGGCGGTTTCAGAGATAGGATTTGTTGGACAGTTTATTTTTTAAGCTCTATAAAAGTAGAAGATTATGGGACATTACTGTCCCTTTAAGAGGAGATAATGTGGCGGTTACTTCTTCAGTTCTTGTGTTATTCTATGAAACCAATGCACAAAGATTTCTCCAACTTTGGAGATCTTAGTGCATAGGTTCCATAGAATTACTTAGGAGCTGAAGAAGTCAAGACACAGGAGAAGTCATTTCTGCTTTCCACCTCTTTATCATGCCTTAATGCATAACCCCCAAGATCTTCAATCAGTCCTGGATGTCATGGTGGACAGGACAGATACTGGAAGGATCATGGACATCAAACTCTTCTAACAGCACATTTAATTTAAAGTGGCTCATGCATTCTGTCTGCTTCAATTTTGGGGGGAAAAAACTGACGGCAGCTGTCATACCATCCTCCCTGAACATGATATACAGAAAGGACTGAATATGTAAGTCAAGTTGTGGGAGGATGGCATGAAAGTTGCTGTCAGGTTTTTCCCCTCAAATTGAAGCAGACAGAATGCATGAGCCACTTTAAATTACATGTGCAGTTATAAGAATTTCATATCCATGATTCTCCCAGTATTTGTCATGTCCACCATGACATCCAGGACTGATTGAAGAATTTGGGGGTTATGCACTAAGGCATAATATAGAGGTGGAAAAGGGGAAATTACTTCTCCAGTGATATCACTTCTCCAGCTCCTGTGTTGTTCTTTGAAGCCTTTACAATAAGATCTCCAGAGGAGGAATAGGGTTGTTATTAGGAGGTACTAGCGTCTCTTTTGAGTTTCCTTAAAAAAAAATATTTCTAGGCAGTAATAGTGTTTTAATCCTTTGAGTGCCTGAGAGGTATCCAACGCATTGCAGAGCAATGCATTGGATTCTTCTTAGGGTTGCCACCCAGCCGGTATTTTACCAGCAGGCCGGTAAAAAATTGGCTTCTGTCCAATGTTAAGTCTATGGAGGGAATGCCATGGCCGATATTTTTTTGAAGAAAAGTGGCAACCCTAATTCCTCTCTGGAACTCAAAGGGTTAACTAACCTCAATTCAGTAACACATTCATACTCTGATAGTGCAAATTATCTGGAAGTAAACAGAAAATTCTATTTGTAAAGTCTACTGCACATTAGCCAGGGACTGGTTACATCAATAATCAATCTGTATGAGATCCAAAATAAACCAAAAGTCTATCTATGTTTTAACCAAGCTATTTATTTAGTTTAAAACATACACCAATGCCTGATGCAGAATAATGTCATCCAAAAATAAGTCTGTTACTTCCAAATAAGTTCTAGAAGTCTCCAGGAAAATGCTTAATAGTAGGTAAAGATTAACTATGATGATTTGCCTTTATTTAGTATTTCATTTCTGACTAATTACTCCAAAACATCAACTTGCTTCAGTCTCACATTTATCAGGATAAATAATTAGCTTTTTATTTATGACATCCTAAGGTCAAATATGATTTACCTTGAAACAGTACCTGATCCCTTCAATAACAGCCTCTTATGAAAGATGCATGATGCAGGGCTGAATAACAACTAATGCAAGCTTTTCCTTCATCACATGGTGATGTCACTTAAAGGGAAACATTCACATACAGAAAACTTTGAGCATTTGATTAATTACATAAGAAACATTAGGAAAGGTGCTCTCTTTTTTTTTTTACTTAATTATTAAGATACTAGTTGAACAGCCTGTTACACGGGCCACAGTGCCTCTGGCAGCCGGTCGCGGGGCAGTCACGCGCAGTAAAGACTGCCCGTGCCACTGCTGATACAGAGCTTGACGCTCCTTCGGAGCGCCCAGCACTGTATCAGCCGCGGCGCGGGCAGTCTGTACTGCGCATGACTGCCGAACGCGCAGCTGTGTCTACTGCGCATGTCGGGCGTTACACACAACTTAGCGAATTATTATACAGGATTACACTTCAAAGTTCTCAACTTCAGCATACTGTATTTGCGTCATGGCTCTCAGGACTTCCCAGCAGCCTGTCATTCTCCTCCCGCCTCCCTCCCAGCTGCCCCCAAGAGCGCATCCACGCTTCACTTAGGTGTGGTGTGAACGGCTCCTAGCATTACAGGAAGCGGCAGTATAATGCTAATTCACACCACACCGAAGTGAAGCGTGAACATGCTCCCAGGGGCAACTGGGAGGGAGGTGGCAGGAGAATGACAGGCTGCTGGGAAGTCCTGAGAGCCGTGCTGCAGCTACAGAGTGCCGCAGTATGTGGAAGTTGAGAACTTTGAAGTGTAATATCTTAATAATTAAGTAAAAAAAAAAAAAGGAGCACCTTTCCTAATGTTTCTTATGTAATTAAACAAATGCTCAAAAGTTTTCTGTATGTGAATGTTTCCCCTCTAAAACCAACCCAGACTTTAAATTTCCTTCAGTCGGGCTTGCCTTTGATGTAGTCAGTGGGATGTTTGGGATGAAAGTGGCAGTAGAAGGAGAAGAACAGATGATTGTTTACATAGTGATTTAGTTATTTACCCAAACCTCCTCAGTAAATATCTTTGGATTTTCCATACAAATGTCTCTATTACAAATCAATGATTCATGATCATACCTAGGAACTTTTTCTTCTAGAGTTCCCTGAGGAGACTCATGTGGTGCCGGTGGGAGGATAAAAATGATGCAATATGCATCACAAAGGGGTGGGTCTTAACAAGCTGGGTAATAAAGTGGGGGAGAAGTAGGCAGAACAGGCTGGGAAGGAGCAGAAGTAGGCAGAGTTTAATAAGAGGCTCCCCACCACCAGAGAATTAGCCTCTGTCCCCAGAAACCCATAATCAGATTCCAGGTATGTTCATAATCATACCTGGGAACTTTTGAGGCAGGGTAACCCTGTTAGTGCCCAACGGGGAGGAAAATGACGCGATTTGCGTCATAAAAGGGGCGGGGCCTAGTCGTGACAGGGGGCGGGACCAAAAAAACCCTGAAAAATGTAGGTAAGAGGGCGGGGAGTGGGAGGAACTGGGCGGGATGGAGCACAAGTGGGCAGAGTTTCTACTTAAACTCTGCCCACCCGGTGATTCAAACATTGCCCCGGAGACCCGGTAATTCAGTTTGAAATCCGGAGTCTCCGGGGCAAAACCGGAGAGTTCCCAGGTGTGTTCATAATGTACACAAAGCAGCAATATTTGACTCCATCCTCCAATTTCATCAGCGTACTAAAATGCTCTCAAACCACATTGACACAAAGTATATTGTTACATGCAAGGAAACAGGAGCAAAGCATAAAATATGTCTTTGGGGCAACATTGATACCCTATGCACCAATGCATCATAATCACACATGCTCCTCATGCCCTTACAGAAATAGCACAACCATAAAGCAGGACATTAAAGGAATTCTGACACCAGAAAGTGAGCTGGGTAATATATACATAACCTGTACTTCATTCTAGCATCTGTAAAACGTCTCTATTTGTTTTCTGAGGCATAAAATCTAGTCTTATCTAGGGAGCAGACATTCCTGCCTTGTCCATGGATCCTAGTACCATAGTAATCTTGAGGTGATTGCCCAGGATTGTTTGTTAAGAGCCATGATAACAGAATCACATTTCTAAATACAAGAGCAGCAGGCACTGACTTTAGCTCTGTTCTCTTA
The DNA here is from genome assembly GCA_037306005.1 of Rhinophrynus dorsalis. Lineage (NCBI taxonomy): Eukaryota > Metazoa > Chordata > Amphibia > Anura > Rhinophrynidae > Rhinophrynus > Rhinophrynus dorsalis. Next base: position 173,556,878 of record CM074722.1, read on the forward strand.
TAACAAGTAGCACAAAGGTAACCCTCTGAGTGCCAGAGGGGTTTGCAACACAATGCCCCTCTGGCACTCTAAGGGTTAAATAAAAGCTCTGAACAGGACAGTCTGCACATGCCTTAAAAAGAAAGCATAGGATTATATTTTAGGGTTTTATCGTGAATAATTAGCTGTAAGTATATGATATTTATCACTATATCAGCCTATTGGATTTTTAGGTGCCAGTGTTCCTTTAACCCTATGAGTGCCAGATGGTTATCCGTCTGCACTGGATATTCCAAATGCATTGGATACCCCTCTGCCATTCAAAGAGTTAAAGGGACAGTAATGTCCCATAAAAAATGCTTAGAGTTTTGTGGAGATTAAAAAAAGAAACAATATGACACAAATCCTATCTCTCAAACCGCTATGGTCTGAGAGATATTCTCCGCTAAAGTTTCCCTTCTCCTGACGTCAGCTGTAAAGCTGACAGAAGGAGATCCATGTCGGCCGACACAAGGAGGCTCAGCAGCAGAGCCGCAATAGTTTGATTTAAAAAGAAATACTTCTTCAGAACAGTCTAAAAAGTATCCTTGCAAACCAGGCACACTTTGTAGACCGTTCCAAAGAAGTATTTCTTTTTAAATCTCGCTATTGCGGCTCTGCTGAAGAGCCGCCTGTGGGTCCCCAGACCAGGAACTCATGCTGTCAGCTTACAGTTGAAGTCAGGAGAAGGTTTGAGAGAGAGGATTTGTGGCATATTGTTTATTTTTTTTAATCTCTTTTTTAATGCTTTTAATCTCTCTCTAAGCATTTTTTAATGGGACATTACTGTCCCTTTAAATGTTGTGTTTACTTCACATTTATCAGATTTACTGTTGTGGTGCCCACTCCACTCCCAGCCCCTCTGACACCAAAGAATGAAATGTGAACTAAACTCTCTGCGGCACGGCTTTTATCCCTTTATTATTGTGCTCATTATTTTAATTTAATGGTGCAGCGACCTATAACACCAGACATGGGATGGTTAATCTATGAACCTTCAGCTGTTGAGGACTTTAACATCTTTCCCAGCAATTGGAGGTTCAAAGATTCACTAGCCATGCACTAGACTATACTGCACTTTCATATAATTACAATGTGTGCAACAAAAAAGCTAATTGTTTCAAATTGATATAAAATAAAATATAAACATTCATACAACATTTTACTGTTTTCAGTTGATGCTGTTAACCCTTTGAGTGTCAGAGGGGTACGCAACACATTGCAAAGCATTGCGTACCCCTCTGACACTCAGAGGGTTAAATTGACTGACATATATTTCAAGGAGAAACTGACCAAGGACATGGGCCTGATTAAGTGCAAATGTCTGTAAGTGGATATGTCATTTACAGTATGTTGAAGGATACTTGACAGATACTTGAATAGAGGAGAGGGTGTCTAAGACAAATGTGTCACTGAATAATGAAGTCTGATTATAATAATCAGCACCCTAAATTCCACAAATAGTACGAGTTTACAAAATATTGGCTTTTATCATCAGCCCGAACAGTTTAATATGAAATAATAAGCAAACCAGAAAGCAAATAAAGCAATGTTCCATCAGTTCTTCTCAATACCCAAAAGGAAGCTTTGGTTTCATAAACGTAATACCACAAATGTCTAATGCCAAACTAACAGCCTATTGTTTGCTTTAAGTAAGGAAGAATTAAATTACAAGCTAAGGGATGTATTGTTTTTCATAACAGTACTTTGCTGAAACTGCAGATTTTTGTGTCGATTGCTAACTCTTCATAAGCATGACCGAAAGAAAAAGTGGAAATAAAATACAATCCTATATAATAATTAGCTAGGATGTTTGTCAGAAGCCGTCATGCGCAGCAGAGACTACGCACGTTGCAGTCATGAGCAGTAGAGACTGCCCGCTCTGCAGTCATACGTAGTACAGAGTGCCAAATGCGCTGCGGCTGATATGGAGTGGGGCGATCTGAATTCGGACCGGAGTCCTCTCTCTGTGCACCTTCCTGGGATCGCTTGGTACTGCAGTTTTCTAACTTTTTCCTAGAAGGCATTGCCTTTTTATTAGTTCGAATGTTAACAGTACTTGGGGACATGAGTTCATCAGCTTTGATCTAGGTTACATTAATCTTTAAAGAGGATCTATCACCCCTGCACATGTTGGGCTACATAACGGAGGTAAGGATTTCATTAAAAAAACCCATCGCTATTTAGCCAAATTTAATCCATTAAACATTGCCCTGGCCCTTCTTCCGGACAGAGCTGTACCCGCAGTCTGTCACTCTTCCTCTGCTCCCCTCCCTCTATCCAGCCTCGATGACGGAGGCTTTCTGCATGTAAGCTGGAGCGCTCTAATTGGCCAGAGATCTCTCCAGCTTACAGGAAGAAAGCCTCCGTCATCAGAGGAAGCTGGATAGAGGGAGGGGAGCAGAGGAAGAGTGACAGACTGCGGGTACAGAGCTGTACCCGCAGTCTGTCCAGAAGTAGGGCCAGGGCAATATTTAATGGATTAAATTCTGCTAAACAGCAACATTTTTTAAAAAAATGAAAACCTTACCCCAGTTAGTTGCTACATACACAAGCTATGTAGCCCAACATGTGTAGGTGTGATAGATCCCCTTTAAAGATTAATGTAACCTAAATCAAAGCTGATGAACTCATGTCCTCAAGTATTGTTAACAGTCGAACTAATAAAAAGGCAATGCCTTCTAGGAAAAAGTCAGAAGACTGCATATCATGTTAAGGGAAAATAATATAACAGATCTGTGCTTTTATCTCTTAAACATGGTTTAAAGAGGTTCATGTGTTGCTGTTATAACAGGGAGAGTCTTTACTCGCAATGTGTCCTCCTCTGTTAATATCAGTTGCTGAAAACCTATACAGCTTTCTAAGCTAATGCTGCAGCTTATGGTTTTACAATTGAACATTAGACTGCAATTCTCCAGTCTAGTCATTAGATGTCGCAGTCCTATGACTTACTATGGAGAGCCGTATTCAGCCACTCAAGCTCTCCTACAAAGCCTTTACAACGAAAAATACTTAAAAATACTGGAAAGATATAGCACTGTTGGTAACAATTTAGTTAAAAAACTGGAAAGATATAGCACTGTTGGTAACAATTTAGTTAAAAAAAATAAATATTAATTTATGCTATAATAGCTATTTAATGAAAACTCGCCCACTAGTGGGAGTATGCCCTTTTTTCTCAGCATGAAAATCCCTACAACATATTTATTTCAGGAAAAAAATGTTTTGCTCCTTTAAGATTTACTCCTGTGTGCTTCTCTATGATTACCAATGAGAGATTTAACCATTTGAGTGCCAGAGGGGTATGCAATGCATTGCAGAGCAATGAGTTGCATACCCCTCCGGTACTCAAAGGGTTAAAGGAGGAAAGGAGCTGGAGGAGAAAGAGGAAACTGGCTCTCTGTGAGAGATAAAATAATGGGGAACATATCAAGAGCTCATGTTATTTTTAAGGTTTATAGTTCAGTTTGGGAGCATCTGGATTAGGTGCCTAATCCTGTAATTATTCTAAGAATTGCTTTCTACTACAAGGAATGAACCCCTTAAAGGCATCCCATGCATAAACAGAGGTGGCTAACATTTTGTGTGCCAGAGGATACCTCTTTGGCATTAAAAGGGTTAACAAAGGATCAGTTACTACGATTGGTCCACTTCTGATCAAGGAAGGATATTGTTAATGGAACAGTAATACAGAAGAATTATACAAACTATAATAATAATAAATAAAATTATATATTTTGTATGGGTTTTTTTACTACAGAGTTTAAAGGGGATGTTTATCCCCTTCACAACTTTGGCTAAATCGTTTCATTATCAATAATAATTGAAATTATATTCTTTTAAAAAAAAAAAAAATCCACCCGTTTGCAGAAATTAAATGTACCTCTGTACCTACTTCCGGCAGACAGCGCTGACTGGATCTGTACCGTAGTCTCAGCTTCTATCCAGCCTCCTCCGATGACGGAGGCCGTCTGTCTCTAAGCTGAAGCACTCTCATTGGCCAGAAATTGATCTCTGACAATGAGAGTGCTCCAGCTTAGTGACAGACAGCCTCCGTCATCAGAGAAGGCTGGATAGAAGCTGAGACTACAGTACAGATCCGGTCAGCGCTGTCTGCCGGAAGTAGGTACAGAGGTACATTTAATCTTAGAATTTCTGCAAACGGGTGGATTTTTTTTTTTTTTTTAAAGAATACAATTTCCATTATTATTGATAATGAAATTATTTAGCCAAAGTTGTGAAGGGGGGTAAACATCCCCTTTAACAATGGTTCATTCATTCCTGGGTGATTCAAAAGCTATTATACCAAACTGGCATATCATTTAATCTTGAGTTTTTTGTGGGTGTCTCTTCATACAAGGCCTTATTCATCAAGCTTCAGAGCTTCAGTTCCAAAGCAAACCCATCTGCTTCATAGGACAACAGTGAAACAATGCATTCAAGACCTCTATAGCATTCAAGATGTTAAACGCCACATTTAAATAGGAATTTTGAGGACTTTCATTTCTAACCTATGCTACACTTTGCTTGCTCCAGAATTGCATCTATTTATCTTGGTGAATAAAAGCCACAGTGCTAACAATATTTATTTAGAAAATGTTTTATCAGGAATAAATACATTGAGATTTCTCTTGTTTTCAAGGATGCGCTTGAGAGCTTTTACAGTAAAAAGTTACAATAAGGAGTGATATATGTGCAATGTACAAGCAGCATTCTGACAATGATTTATTTCCTATACATTGTATCATTTACACAGTACCAACACAGAGAACATATACTGGCATAATCCAAAATAAAGCATATAAAACCATGACCAACATTGTGTCTCATAACATATGGTAACAGGGATACCCTGACATTAGCACCTATTATAAAGGCCATGAGCTGCGGATGCCAGTTGTTTAAGTGACAGACCAGGTTTTGCTGTGATACTAATAAGCATTTTCACAGTAAATCAAGAGTTCTCTCAATGCTGGGAGATCCCTAATTCAGAAGTTATTCCAGGTCAGATTTAAAAGGACAGTAAAGGATGAATATAACACCCTTTTACACCACAAGCAATGTCCTCACAACTACAGAAACAGAGTTAACATAGCCTAAAATTCACTCCTTCCCTCTGCATTACCCCTGCAAATGCACGTGTTCTGCATGACTGGGTGACATCAGCGCCTCACTCAGCGCTTATGGGATATTTCTAGTCTCTTCATAGAAACCTACTTGCTGCAGATTCTTTGACACAGGGATTCTATGGAAAGGACAGCAATACTGCTTTCTCTTTCCAAAAGCACCTAGTAAGGCAGTGATGCCACTCTGCCCAGTAGATCTCAGAAATCTGACAGGTTAATGGAATGGAAACATGTAAGTTTTAAGCTATGGGAATTAATTTCCCACAGTTATGAGGACATTGCCTATGCATAAAAAGGGGGTTATATTTACTTTTTATTGTTCCTTTAAATATTTGTAACAATGATAAAATTAATTAAAAGGTCACAAAAGTAATGCACTTCTCTATGCAAAACAATAGGAATATCAAAGCCATAAAAGGTACATAGATTTTGTATCAGGGAACAATAGGGCCCCAGCACTGAAAAATAGACAAAAACTATGAACGTTATTCACCAATCAAGCTGAGGTATTCTGGAGCAAATAAACTGCAGTATATCACTATTTATTTAAATGGAAGCATAAGACCAGAATGCTATGTGGCCTCTAATGCACTGCAATGTGTTGATGACCTGTCTGGCATGCAAAGAGTTAAATGTCTATTTAAATCAATGGGGATTTGGGAAAATGTTTGTCCCATATAGTGCAGCTGGTTTACTCTTTAGGTATATGGCACTACAAGTGTGTGTTTACCCCTTAACGACTAGCGTTCTATGGAAGTGGTCTACCCTTAACGACCGGCGTGCGCATGTGCGGCCGTCACTTGAGGACCACAAGGCATTTTTTTTTGTAGTTCCGGTTCAGGGCTCCCCAAGAGGCGTGCAGCCGCATGGGGAGCCCTGAATTCCATGACGTGCCAGGACTGTCACTGGCCCTTAAGTGCCGGCCAGCTGTGACGGTCCTGGCACGGCATTGGATGTTAAGGAGTTAATGACCTCTTTGATCGTTGCCAGCATGCCAGGCCATGCCAAACAGGGGTCTAAGAGAGACCGCTCCAGTCTTGGGGCGATCAATATTAGACCCCAGGGGAACTGTGAGCACAAAGTATGTGATGTGCCAGGACCATCGTGTCCTTAAAGGAAAAAAAAATGGTGATGGTCCTGGCACATCAACAGTCATTAAGGGGTTAAAAATCTATTTGAGCCATCTATTATTGACAGGGTGAAAAGCTCTAGTTAAATCAATGGGCATTTTCATTTGTAGCCTCTGGTACACATCAGTTGTTGCTCCACTTTTGTCCTTGTGCATATGCCCATTTAACCCTCTGAGTGCCATGGGGTATCCAACACATTAAGAAGCAATACAATGGACAAGCCTCTGGCACTGAAAAGGGTTAAGTGACAGGTGGGCTTGTAAAACATTGTAAAGCAATTAATTAAATCATTTGCTAATCAGTAAATATATACAGAGCAAAATATAAGTGTCACATTAGTGATAAAGTTTATATTTAAGCAAAATTCACAAATAAAAGTTAAAAATCCGTAAATGAACAGATAACAATACTTATCAATAATAAAATAAATACAAAAAAATTGAACGAATGGTACATAAACATTTTCAACAGCAACAACAGAAGGATTTGCTAATCTTAAAAGTTCAGTAAACTATTTTTTATGGAAACCTATATGTTATAAAGCTTTTTCTGCTGAGTAAAACAAGGGTACAACCGCTGCTGTCAGCTTTTTATTCAAAGGTTATAGCAATTCAGATTGTTAGGAAGTGAATTCCAGTACATTTACTTCCTGAAAGTTCTAACTGACAGCATAAATCAGCAGTTTCTCTCACATTCTATTGAGAGCGGATTGTCAATCCCTCACTGCTCCTAGAGAAGGCAACAGAATAACTAACTGGAATATGACCACTAGAGGGCACTGACAATGTAAAAAAACAAGAGTTTAATCTGTAATAACTTAATATATGCATCTCTCAGCAGTGGGAGCATTCTTGGTACACGCAACAGGAAAATACCTAAAAAATATATTATATATATATATATATATATATATATATATATATATATATATATATATATATATATATAAAATAACAAACAAAATTAATATCTTGTAATACCTTTTTTATTGGACTAACAGAAATATAGAGGGTCGTAAATACCCTGTGCAAGGCAGATTGTGGGGGGGGGGGAGAGAAAGAGAAGAAAAATACAGGAGATGGTATTGGAGGGGAGAGAGTTAAAAAAAAATTGCACATATTGAGAATGCTACAATGCCAAAAATGATTCTTGTGCATTTCAGCTGGAAATGTATGGAATAGTTTCACTAACAGAAGAGGTTAACAGAATAACCTTGTAGTTAATTGAAGCTTGTATATTTTTCATCACATCATGACCTTACATAATTAGCTTGTCACTTTTTGATGGGTCTTTATGGAATTTCACTTTTACAAACCATACAGATAGCTTTGTTCTTTCTTCACATAGTTTACAACCAATTGTCAGAGTGTTTATATATCAAAAAAGAAAACAGAAAAGATGGGAGAGCGCTAGTATTTAGTGTAAAGAGTATCAAATTTAATAAAAGACATACTCATGAGAACTAAAATAACAATTTATAGAAAATATAAAGTCCTTGTGTGTCCAAAAAGGACTATTATAGTTCTATAAAAAACAGTGTCAATTGTAATAACTTTTGATTTAAGAATCTAGTGCAATGTTGATACCTATGTTTTACTGAGCAGTAAAACTGCCACAATACATTTTGGTTATCTTTTTGTCATAATAGAACATGTACTATTCCTTTAATTGGCTTTATTGCATAACATGTACAATAAAACATTTGTTACAGTACTATGCCCCAAATCATTATGTATCCATTTATCCACATCCTAAAACAGATTATCATAATAAATAGACAAGGTAGGGTTGGTTCAGTGTGCATGGTGGCAATGTGTACATTGATTTGGATAAGGGACATCAGTGTTGACAATCTGTCATCTCCTTTATGTGCAGGCTGTGCCTATAAATCAGATCTGTGTTTTTCCAGCTCACAGCAAAAGAGGATGCCTCTCATATGTTATAAACAAAGGACTGCACATCCTAGAGACTGATCTGTGAGAGAGGCAGCTTGTACATCTAGGCCCTATGGAAAATTAAATACCAGCTAAAAATTAACACAGAAGAGATAAGCCAGGTCTATAAAGTCTCACTCATAAAGGAACCTTTCACTTTGAAAGCCTACTAAGAAAAAACAAATCATATGAACATACCTATTTTGTACGCATGTGAAAAAGGAAAACTACCCATTGCAAACAGCCGCAAAATATTCCTGTGACTCAAAAGGGTGCTAACAGTGCAATTTAAAGAGATAATAATACTTAAAATGTAAAAAAGAATATATTGTAGTGTTTATCTCCCTGAGTGGGGTACTCCCATTGCTGAAAGGTGTTTTATTCAAAAGGTATTGCAGCTCAAATGTGATTTTTTTTTAGGTGCAGTATCCCAGGGACCTGAAATTGTACAGTGGCGCTGTTGTTACACCATCCTATGGACAGTTCTGATCAGTTCATAATACATTTCCATAGGCTGGTGTACAAACAGCGCTACTGTACAAATTCAGACATTGCACCTAAAAAAATTCAAGTCTCAGCAGTAATAACTTTTGAATAAAACACATTTCAGCAGTAGGAGTACCCATTGTTACTCAGGAGATAAACCTTACAACATTTTTTTTTCTTTTTTTACATTTTAAATATTACTATCCCTTTAAACCTTATAGTGTCAGAGAAGTATTAAATGCACTGCTATAGTTTAGCACACTCTCCTAAATCATACCATAAGTTCCACTCATGGCAAGGAAAATTTAGGGAAAATTTCAACTTAATTTTCATTTAATTAATTTAGTGTACGTTGTATTTAGATATATGTTTGATTACAAAGTAAAGTGTACCACGTCTAGATTGTTGCAGGGACAATAAAATGACTTGTTTAAAGCAAATTAAAGGGGATCTACCACCCCACACAATGTTTACCTTCACTAAGTCCGTATCTGGCGACTAAATGCTTAGTAGCGCTAGTCACCAGAATAATTACCTTATTTAATAGATTTCTGCTCTCTTCCCCGGCTGACAGGCAGGACAGAGAGCGGACATCTTGCCATTTTGACATCCACGTGATTGCGCTGTGAGTCCCAGCCAGGTCTAGGAGGCATTGCTAGGAGCCATTTGGCTCCGGCTGGGACTGACAGCGCAGGCGCATGGACGTCACAATGGCAAGATGTCCGCTCTCCGTCCTGCCTGTCGCCCATGGAAGAGAGGAGAAATCTATTAAATAAGGTAATTATTCTGGCGACTAGCACTACTAAGCAGCTAGACATCAGATGGGGACTTAGTGAAGGTAAACATTGTGTGGGGTTGTAGTTCCCCTTTAATATAAAATTGTTGGTAAATATATAAATAACACTTGATACTGTTTTCTATTCAAGTCCCATCTCTATTAATTGAAAAATCAAAAGATAAAAAAAATATTGCTGCAGTCTGGTCGGTGTTCTGACACCTAGCAGGCTTGCTTACAGTATGTCTGAAAAAAATGATGGCCCTGCAACTTGTATTTAAAGATTGCAAAAGCAGAATACCAAAGTGTACGTTCCAGCTGGTCACATGTTCCTTCCTATTAGATATAGCTGCCATGCTGTTCATTGGCTATCAGCTATTCCAGTAAATACTGACATCTGAACACAGCGTGATCATCCTATAGGAATAGAAAAAGTTACCTAATAAATGCTCCCAAACACATAATGTGTCCAGTGGATCAGACTTACATTTACATTTGTTCCATTTTCAGCATACATAATGCCAACATGGGTTTTCATGCTGTACACAGCAATCCACCATTCTGATAAACTTTGGAATGCTATGTTAATACTCATGACACAGTTCGGGATCATTCTGTACATATTAGATATAATATGTATGTAATATAAGCCTCCAAAGCTATTAATAACACCTGGTTATAAATCTGGAAGGTGATTTTCATATAAGCATATGTAAAGATGAGTACAGCGTGTTGACAGGATAACCTTTATGTCCTCAAAATAATATAAGCCATGTACTTATGGCAGCATGTTAAAGGGATAGTAATGTTTCACAAAAACAGCAGCTCCAATTAATCTTCATAGTATTTGAGCCATAGAGAGTGCTATGTCAATACTGTCAAGTTGTAGTTAAAGAGTAATTGAATGATAAAGTATCCCCCTCCCGCCCCTTTTACCTAGTGTAAGCCACCTCACCGCAGATGTGGAATCTGGTCCACAGACCAGACAGCTCACATCAAGGGACAATCTTTTACTGTGAGAACAAAGAAAGCCCTGCCCCCTTTGAAAGGTTTTTCAAGTTTTTCCCTTATGTGAATTGAAGATTGTCCCTCTCTGCAATCCACTTGGACAACTCCCTGCTAATCTAAGATGAGCATTACATCAGTAAAAGGAGCGGGTGGGGGGATACTTTATCATTCAAGTACTCTTGAACTATAACTCTGGCAGTATTGAATTAACACTCTCCATGGCCCAAATAGTATTAAGATTAATTGAAGCTGCTTTTATTATGAAACATTACTATCCTTTTAATTACTGGTATTAGTTAATAGTGTATAAAGATACAAAGCATATGGTAGTTTTGAAATCTTAAGTATTGTTAATATAGTGTGTAGTATAGTATAGTATAGGCATGTCTTTATTTATTGATATAACATATTAAGAACTAATAAATAGCTCCTTCATTAGTTGTAGCTCATCACCTAAAGAACAACAGTTATATTTAGCTGGCCTTTTGTTGCTCAAATCAAAACAGATTTTAAATATAAAAGGCTAGACAGGGCCATAAAGATTTTTATACTTTTTTAGGCATAGTAAATATCTTCGGCACACCCGGGTACTCTCCGAATCTGCTCTAGAGACTCCAGGTTTCAGAATTAGTTACTTGGTCTCCGCAGACAGATGTTTTAATTTACGAGCTGTTTTGCACACTCCCACCATGTTCCTCTCATTTCCCCAACCTTTTAATTGCATATCCCACCTCTCAGCCCTCCAGCTCTGTCACCCTGATTGAACCCCTCCCACATTATGATGCAAATAGCATAATTCGGATACTCCCATCTTGCCCCAATTAAGCCCCTCCCACATTATGACATGAATAGCATCATTTGGACACGCACATCTCAAGCCCTGTGTATACCATTGATTATACTACCATATTATTACCATTTATATCTTATTTGTTAGCACAGTGTTCTATTAGAAATTTGCCCAATGAACTTTTGCAGCTATTGGATCAACCCCCTGAATTCTAGAGAGGTCTCCAAAGTATTGTTTACAATATGTAGGAGACTTTCCCAGAATACAGGGGTTTAAAGCAACACTAACACCAAAATGTTGGTCGATATAACTTTAGATACTCCATACTTACAGCCTGCATACGTAAAAGTTAATTAATCATTTTAATTAATCATAAAATATACTCCTAAACTTGCTTTTAAATATGTGCAAATTGTTAGAGACCATTTATATAATGTTGTTTGCGCTGTTTGTATTGGGAGATATACGTCATGTCAGTTTATTGACTGTGATTAGTAGGAGCCATGGAAAAGCCAGGAATGTCTGCTCCCTCAGAGCATATGTAAGACTAGATTTTAGACCTCAGAATATAAAGATTGTGTACATATGCTAACATGAAGTCATGGGTATTTAAGTGTATAATTTTTACATGTTAGTGTCCCTTTAAGTTCAGAATTGTCTGATCTCAACAAATCCTGTCCAGCAGGTAGCCCTGTGAGTGGGGGTGGGGGTTTAGCATTGTAACAACTATGAATATTTATGTATTTGTTAAATATTTCCTCTCAAATGAAAATGTTTTGTTTCACAAAGAACTTCAGAAGTAAATCTAGAAAAGAAAGCTATAATTAATTGATTATATTATCCTGAACTACCATCTACTATTTATTATTATTTTTTTTTTAATGCTGAATACAGGGGAGCGTTGTGAAGTAGTGGTGATATTTAGAAGTCCGTTTCTCCCCACCAATTAACCCTTACATATATCATCTTTTATCATTCAAGGTACTCGTAAAATGCAACTTCCCAGCAACCCATTCCGTACACTTCTAATCCACCTACTCATTTCTCCATTATCGTTTACCTTTCCTCAGAGATTTAAATGGACGTTTTAACCTCCTGAATTCTAAAGAGGTCTCCATTGTATCAAGAATCAAATTAAACCATTCATGTGAGAGGGGTGTATTGGGAATTTTGGAAATGTTTATTTGTTCCCTATGGTACATTTCATTTGTCGCTGAATTTCTTCACTTTTACTTTGTGATTATGTCCCTTGATGTTGTTAGGAATGTTAAGCCATAGCAGTGACATACATTTTGCTATTTTGGCTCTGTACTCTAGCTCATTGGATTTGAAATGAAATAATGGCTAGGAGGATGAAGTACAGACTGTCAGCTTAAATGTGAAGGCATTTACATATATAAATAGTGAACTATGTAGTAATTACAGCCCTTTTACACAGTATATCTATTTAGTGGGACCATAAGTGACTGGACACAAAACAATCGTAAACAATGTTATCATATTTAGTACTTTGTTGCAAATCTTTTGCATTTGATGAATGCCTGAAGTCTGGGAAACAGATTTCATCAGACTCTGGGTATCTTCCCTGGGGATGCTCTGACAGGCCTATACTGCAGCCATCTTCAGGTTCGGTTTACTTTTAGGGCAATTTTCCATTTAGTCTTGCCTTTAGCAAGTGAAATGCATGCTCAATTGTATTCAGGTTGGATGATCGACTTGGCCAGTCAAGAATGTTTAACTTAACTCCTTGGTTGCTTTAGAAGTATGTTTGGGGTCATTGTCCTGTTGAAAGGTGAAATGCCTTCCAATGAGTTTTGAGAAAGGTGGTTGGATCTGAGCAGGTAAGATGTTTCTGTATACTTCAGAATTCATCTTGCTACCATCAGCAGTTACATCATCAATAAAGAAAAGTGAGCCAATTCCAATATCAGCCTTACATGCCCAAGCCATAACAATATCTCCAACAGGTTTCACATCGCTCTTGTGCAGGTTAATCTTAATCTCATCTGTGCATACATTTGGTCCAGAATTCTACAGGTTCTTTATGTAGTTTTTAGCAAACCGTAAAATAGCCTCTCTTCTCAAGGCTTACCAGTGGTTAGTATCTTGTGGTAAACCCTCTGTGGCTATGCTGGGGTAGTCTTCTCTAAATTATACTCTTTGACAGTTCTAAGCTTACATTCTGAAGAGTGTCCTTTATCTGTTCCACAGTTTGGGTCTTTCTTAACAATATTCTTCAGTCATCCATTACAGTGGTCTTCTGTGGTCTACTAGGTTGTTAGCTATTGCTGAGCTCATCTGTGCTTTTGTTCTGCTTAACAATTTTCCACACGGTTGATTTTGATGCACCTAATGTTTTTATGTTCTTGATCAGTTTAATTCACTTTCTCAGCCTCGTGATGGCCTGATTTACCGGCATTGACACTTCTTTGCTCCTCATATTGAGACACAACAGCAACAGACTCCAAATGGCAATGCCACACCCAGAATCACCTCTACACCTTTTGTTAGCACTATTGTTCATAAACTAATTATGCAAAATATTCCCCTGGCCAAGAAACAGCTGCACAGCCAATTGTCCAATTACTTTTGGTCCATTAGAATGGAGGGGATACATATAAAAAAGGGCTGTAATTCCCACGTGGTTCATGGTTTATAGATACAAATACTCTCAAATTAAAGTTGTCAGGCTGCACTTTATCCTCTTAGTTATGTTTTCCATTCAAGTAAACTATGCTGGAGTACAGAACCAAAAACTTGTTCATTGTTACAATACTTATGGACTGCACTATAAATATTGTGGGAATTATTTTGAAAAGCAGAATGTTATTGTTTTACCCTGTATTCAATTACAACACGTTTATGTCCATACTCCTGCAATACTACAGTAAACAGTAAAGACAGCATTTCTTATGTCAGTTCTTCCCCCCATGGAGGCTATAATTGTAGACTGGCACAGAAAAAACATTTTTTATATCATAGTTTATTCATTAAGTTTTCAGGGTCATCAGATTTATCTGTATTGTCATTCACATTTGATCTTGCTAAAACAAGGAAATTAATCTTTTTGTGGTTGACCACTTGCTATATTTGTATAACTTTAAAACTGTGAATAGCTTAATGTCCCAATTTGTAATTTTTTGTAAAATCCTTCACAGGCAGTAAAGATAATGGATTTATATATTTTAACTCAGAAGTAGAATACATTTAAAGAATCATAAAGTCTGATGTACGAAGAAGAACTGCATTCATTCTGGGGCAAACTAATTCCATAGTGGTCAAATGTTAATCTCCTTTGTTTAACGAGGGACTTTTAACATTATGAATGCTACACAGGTCTCCTACACATGTCACTGCAGCGATATTGACAGGGGAGACAAGGGGCTTTGCCTCTGGCCAATCCTGTCAATATTGCAGCGGCTGTGAATCTCACTGTAGTGATTTTGACAGAAGTGGCCATCTCCTGTCAAAATCACCCCCCCCCCAGTGAATCTCCTTGCAGCAATTGTGATTTAAATATATAAATATATGTATATATATATAACTTTTCCCACACACACACCTAACTAAAAAACAGTTCATGATTATTATACACCCCTAACTAATTAATAACTCACATTTGCCCATCCAGCAGCAGCCAAGCATGAACCACAAGGCCAATGATTTGGTGCACCAATAAGAACAAAGCAGCCTGAACAAAAGAAGAATCAGCTGAAAAGAAGTAGTTGAGAAGATGAGTCAAGTGTGTTCAGAGTTAGACTGAAATTATTTTATGTAGTCACTAGTTGAAGGCCACATTGCACTGCCAGCCAGTCGTGGGGCAGTCATGTGCAGTAGAGACGGCCCGCACCGCGCCTGATACAGAGCTGGATGCTCCGAAGCAGTCTCTACTGCGCATGACTGAGTCTTTACACACGTTTTAGCAAATTATTATATAGGATGGAATTTGGAGATGGATGTGATCATTCTGATTAAACAATTACCTTGAACTGTACACAGCATATTTTTTTAATCAAACGTCAGCTCACACCAATAGGGCTACTGCAGCTAAACGTATGATGCAATTAAATGGCTTAAAAACGATTATTCTAGAAGTATACTTCAATTACTATACTTCTTTAACCCCCAGAGAGAGGGCTCATGAGCTGGAAATAAAGGTGTCTAAATTACGTGAATAGTACCATTAAGTGTCGTTTGACTTTAGAGTGGATGGGAAGAAGGAGAAACGGACACAAAGTTGGCAGTGTTACCCAGGAAAGTCCCTAAAGCTGGGGAATCAGCCTCTATCCTTGGAAACCCAGTAACCAACTCAAAAGTCAATGTCTCTGGTGCAGATCTGGAGAGATCCCAGGTATGTCAATTTCCAATGCATTCATCCTCCTTTTTATATAATAATTCGCTAAAATGTGTGTAACGATGCAGTCATACGCAGTAGAGATTGCTGTGCGTGCTGCAGTCATGGGAAGTAGAGACTGCCCGCGCCGCAGCTGATACAGAGCTGGACTGAAGAAGCGTCCAGCTCTGTATCAGCCGCGGCGCGGGCAGTCTCTACTGCGAATGACTGCCCCGCGACCGGCTGGCAGTGGCACTGTGGCCCGTGTATCAGGGCATTTCTTTCCACTATGATTTCTTACAGAACCTAAATTAAAAAATAATCAAGTCCTCCTACAGACCTACACCATCATTTTCTCTAAGACCAGACTATCCAGTTTCAATACATATGAAATCAATTTCGCTAACAGTCTAATAACATTGCCTTTGTTTACATTAGAAAAGAAACATCTTCCAGAGGATAAGATTACAATATCCATATACATTCAAATTCAGTTCAAAGCACTCTCTAGGGGTCTTTCATCACTAGGTCAGTACATGTGATATAAGGGTCATCCCTCATGATTACAGCAAAAAAGATAAGCAACAGATGGAGGTTCACAGATTATCCACCCATGGATCAGAAGAAAGCAATATTTGCCTTTAGCAAAAGGGAGTGTTCTTTAAAGGGAAGTAAAGATGAAGGAGGCATTATTATGTGAACATTGCATTGCCTGAAACAGAAATTTACACAAAACAGGTGTGAATTAAAATGGGAATAAAAAGTTGAGCCAGACAGAATTTTAAGAGCCAGTTAGTAAGTTTAGGAGTCATTATTGGGTCTACGTTTTTAAATAAATAAATACATATATATATATATATATACACATATACATTTTAAGAAGAGACGGCACTCTTAGGAGACTGGTTGAAAATGTTCAAACAATGTTTATTTCGATGTTTCTGGCCGAAACGTCGAAATAAACATTGTTTGAACATTTTTCAACCAGTCTCCTGAGAGTGCCATCTCTTCTTAAAATGTATGTATTTTCCCTATGATTGGCACCCATGCTTTTTGAATGACTTTTCAGTGAGTGCATCTCATACCTCAACATATATATATATATACACATACAAAACCAGAAATATTAGGAAACCAGAAGGCAAAGATTTGTCCACCTCTGATTTACAGTTAAGCAAAAAGCCCAGAAGTCATGGTTGGAGTTGAGAATTAATGTTTTTCTCCTCTTAGAGGGGAAATGGTTTCAGTCATGTTATGGATTTGCCATCCTCTGGGTCTACAAAAACTAGATCTGGAAAAGTAGCAATACATGCATCACACATATTTCTTCAGTATTGCCATTAAACCCCTTGTATTTTAATAGGTCGTGCATTGTGAAGCAAGGCTCTGGAGACCTCTCAAGCATGCAAGGGGTTAACAATATAAGACACATGGAAATTTGATGTGCATGACATCTCACCATATTAGACTAAGTTCACTTTTAAAGACATTTCCCTTTTCCCCCAAAATGAATTGTTTTTAATATCTGCCACATCTTCATTATATAATCGTGCAACTAATACACTACTCAACTACTGTACAGTGACTTATGTGGTACACTATTTACTGTACAGATGTTCACCACATGTGTAATAAAGAGAGTTCCTAGAAAACAAGCTGGAAAATATACCACCCAGAGGAAATATAGCAGATTCCTTTCCATAGCATCTCTAATGCTAAAACTATCTGTATTTCCTTTTAACTGGTGAAGACTCTTCTCTGCACTGACTTTGTATGACTTGTAGGATAATTAAGTAAACTTGCTGCAAATAAAAGAAGAGCAATACATACTAGGTAAAATATTATAAAGTGCTGGTTATTAGTGTAAGAAAGATAAATGGTAAAGGTTATTACAAATTTCCATAACATGTGGAGCACATGAAGGAACAGATTCGTTATGTATTCTTTTTTACAAAACAAGTAAGCAATCATCTCTTAAAGGGACGGTAATGTCCCATAAAAATTCCTATATTTTTGTAGTGATTAAAAAAATTAAACTATATGCCACAAATCCTATCTCTCAAACCGCTATGGTTTGAGAGATATTCGCATTCAAAGTTCCCCCCTCCCCCCCCTTCTCCTGATGTCAGCTGTAAAGCTGACAGCACAAGCTCCGTGTCAGCCGACACAAGGAGGCTCTTCAGCACAGCCGAAATCACGTTATTTAACCTTTTGAGTGCCAGGGGGTATGCAACTCATTGCAAGGCAATGCGTTGCATACCTCTGGCATTCAAAAGGTTAAAATGAACTACTTCATTGGAATGGTCTACGAAGTGTGCTTGCAAACCAGGCACACATTGTAGACCTTTGAAGTGAAGTAATTCTTTTCCAGTAACCCAGTTTCGGCTCTGCTGCAGAGCCACTGGCTGGTCCCCAGACCAAGATCTACTGCTGTCAGCACAGCGCTGATGTCAGGAGAAGGGGGAGACTTTTGATTGCGAGTATCTCTCAAACCATAATGGTTTGAGAGATAGGATTTGTGGCATATAGTTTCATTTCTAAGCACTACAAGCATTTTTTTGGGGGCCATCCTTTAAACAAATCAAGGGCTGTGAATGAAATTTTACTGTTTCAATGGAAATCCACGTGGGACTGTAAAACCTTAAATATCAAAACATATATGCTGTAGAGATTTTCCTGTTGAGTAACAATGTTTCTTTCATAAGTTATTACAGAGCTAACTTGCATTTTTCTGATAATATGAGTTCAAGGTATTTTGCTGCCAGGTAGTATTGTTGCTAGTGCACACATAATGGAAATCTTCTGTCTGCGACATTTTCACAGGACAGCAACAGCACCACCTGGCTACAAAAATAAAGCGTTTACTATATTCTTAGGGGGAAAAAGTTTGCTCTGTAATAACGCTTGGCTGAAGCATCTACCAACAGTAGAAGTACCCTGGATTAACTCAACAAAAAAAACTTACTGTATAATTTCGTACTAAGAGGTCACTACCCCTTTAATATTTTCTGTGAGCACATACATTTGGGACTCTAGAATAAATTATTTAGAGGCACTGATTTGTTTCATAGCCACACTTTCTGCTGGGGTACCATTCAGCTCTATGGTACAGCTGGTTTGCTCCAGAATTGCAAACGAGAGAGAAGAGCATTATTGACTGATTTGTTTGTCAAGGAAATAGAAAAAGGACAAGTTGGTCCTCTATGCAATCTTTCATGCCCCAAGTGAAACTCTCACCTACTATCAGGTCATCATTATATAAATATCTGGATCTAATAAAGTTTCAATCCGGTTTATTTTTTTTTAATCTGTATTTTAACAGAGATACTAGCTTTTAAACTCTCACCCGATGAGGTCACCGGTGAATCGTTGTGGTACAACTCAGTACTGAAAGGCTGTGAATCACTTCCCCTCTTCCTGCCTTTTTTGAGCCTCGTTCCCTCCTCATTCAGAGACTCACAAATCATAAGGGTTCCAGGTCACCTTGTTATTTGTGACGCCATCGAGTAAGACTTTAAAAGCTAATATTTACGTTAAACTACTGTTTTAATAAAAAAAAAAAAAAAAAAAAAAAAAAAGAAGGATTGAAACTTTATTAGAGCCAGATATTTATATAGTGATGAGGTGAGAGTACCACTTTTAAAACAATTACAATGCAACAAGGAGAGAGTGTACATCCATATTTTGCCAAACAGCCATTACTATCCTATAGGAGAACCAGAAACCTAAGGGATAGTCTAATAAGAGCAGACACTGGTCCAGAGAAAAGGAAGGACTAGTACTTTGGAGAACCATGTAAAGACATATTTCCTTGCTTGCTGTACTTTTTTACACCCTCTAACAGGAAACACTTTGTGTCTCTTCAGTGGTAACACACCGACTAAAACATCCATGTGGTTTGGCCTCTGTTTGGGAGACCACGCATTAGATCTTCCCTATCCCATATTATTAGGCCCTTTGAGACGGATGTCATTGTCGCAGTGACAGTGAATCGAGTAAATCGCTGTGTCACTTTGGTGACACCTGTTGCAAAAATTGCATAACAATGTTACAAATTTGCAGCATGGAAAATATAAATAACTATGGTTGCATAATTAAAACAAAAATTGAAATTAAGGAAAAAATTTGAAAAATCAATGTTTTCTGCACTGTTCTCATCTGCGTTTTATAACTGAAGTATAAAACCAAATGGTACAGTTACCTAACACCTAATATCTATTAAAGTAATCCAACATATACAGATCTATACACATAATAAGGCGTCACCCTCTAAACACGTACACAGATTAATATATCTGTTCACCAAAGAAATGCAGCTCTAAAAAATAAATAAATATGTGCACTATAAAGAATGGCCATCTAAATGTGAACCTCAGAAATGACAGTCCTGCTATGCACATGCTATCCCAAATATTGATTTATAGTCAAATCCATCTGTGCATAGGGGGGCCTGAGATGTATATTTAGTCCTTGTCTCGGTTGGATTGGACGAGCAAAAGAGCTCCAAACAATGGGAGCTACTTCCACCAGTGGATCCAGGGGCAATTGCCCTGTTGTTAAAGGGATAGTAATGTAATGTTTCATAATAAAAGCAGCTCTAATTAATCATCATAATATTTGGACTTTGGAGAGTGTTATATCAATACTGTCAGACTTGTAGTTCAAGAGTAATTCAATGACAAAGTATCCCCCTCCTGCTCCTTTTACTGATGTAACACTGCTCAGCCAGAGCAGAAGGGAGGTGCCCAGGTAGACTGCAGACAGGGACAATCTTCAGTTAAGATAAGGGAAAAACCTGAAAAACTTGTCAAGGGGGGCAGGGCTTTCATTGTTCTCATAGGAAGACGATTGTCCCCTGCTGTTATCTGTCTGGTCTATGGACTGGATTCCACATCTGAGAAGAGATGGCTTACACTAAGGAAAAGGGACGGGAGGGGAAAATTTGCTTGAGAATATCTCTCAAACCATAAAGGTTTGAGAGATAAGACTTATATAATTCTTCATGTTTTTTTAATGCCTACTAAATAAAATAAAGATAAAATGAAGTATTACTATCCCTTTAAAACAACCCTTGTAACAATGTCTTTAAATGAAGCTCTGGAAAAACCGAAAAAGGTCACACCCAAAATAACAATACATTCAATAGAATTTCTGCTGAGAGGAAATTCTTATGACTTTGGGGTGATTCATAAAATTGTTCTTTGTTAACATTGCTTATCCCATTCCCCAAGCTCCACTGGATATGTATCCACAGTGGTGTAGGTTCATTGTAATTATGAAATTAAAGCACTAGGGAGAAATGAGACAGCATTCTTCTTAAACGTCTTGTCTATTTCAGCCTTATCGGCACGAGTTTGTAAGTTTTGAGGGACATGAAAATGTTTGATATTTTAGGATTTATTACTTGAATCTTGGATGAAAATAGACATATTTTGAATTCATAGCTACAAGCTGCCACAAAATTCATAATTCACTAATCCTGTTTTCAAAAAAAAATGTTCTATTCTTGCCTAAAAATGAATAGTTGTATTGTTTCACTGACATTTTAAAATGATTTATCTTTATCATCTATTAAATCAAATATCAATGATTTTGTGAACCATTTTAATTGCCAAGACATTTTAACCTCCTGGATGCCAGAAAGGTCTCTAATGCATTGTGAGGCTTTTTTTTTTTTTTTGAAGATCTCTCTAGCATCCAAAAAGTTAATTGAAAAATAAAATTAACAAGGTTATAGAGCAGCAGAAAAATTACTCCAGCAGGCTTGTGTCTGTTGAGGGTCAGGAATAAGGAATGACAAGTTAAATGAACAAATGTTTACAGATAGATATGGAGAAGAGGTGACAAAATAAAAGCCAAGGAAGATGGACACATCCTGACTAGCTCCATGACTGAGACACTGTTTTACATGGCATAACTGCTTTTCTGTTGTTTACTATTGCTGCTTTTTGGGTGGAAGAGCCCTCTACTATTCCTAGACGATTCTAACGAGGACATAACAACAAAGGGGAGCCACAAATTACCGTATTTCTGCTGACACTCCATATGGTATACATATCGTGCTTGAGCAATATGGAGGCTGGAGCTCCTGTGATGAAGGAGGACATTGTGAATCTACTGAGCGGGGAAGACTTCAAAACCTTTGTTGAGGACATCAGGGCTGCAGTTCGGGAGGAACTGGCGAGCATCCGGTTTGATCATGGGCGGCCAGATCAGAGCCTTATCTTGGAACGAAGGAACACTGTCCTGGCCCACCTCCCTGCGCAACTCGACAATAGTGTATGCCAACATGGGGAGTCCCTCGGTCACCTTGACGGACGCAATGTTGGCCTTGAAAGTTGGAGCTGGAAAGATATCGTACGAGTCTCTAACTTACCCAGCTCTGTACCTGGGAAGACCCTGAAGGCTGCCTTGGATTTACTCTTTTGCACGCACCTGGGAAATCGGATGCTTATTCTATGGTGGTTGTTTCCTATTCTGCTGCTATTTCTGAAGCTGGCTCCTCCACCTTCCAAGTTGAGCTCGACGTGGCTGGAGTAGGACCCTTCTCCCTGGGACCCTGGGATCTGCAATATGCTCCCGGGTGCCTTGCATCGGAGCCCTAACACGCCTCCCGTTCTGGTTCCAGCGTGATTGCTGGTGTTGGTTATTTTAATTTTGATTGTGGAGACCTATGGATGCTGAGTTCCTGTACGGCTATTCCCCTTGCATCTGTTATGGTCCATTTGCAGGATACCCGGAACAGTATATTTTTACTTTACTTTCAGTGGACTATATATACCCCCGAGTGGGGATGGACGCCTTCCTGAGGGACTTGATGGCAGCGGAGTATCATGTGGGAGCCCCCTAGGACCCGGTTTGACCACAGCTTTATCTGCTATATGACGTTGGCTATGTTCCTGTATCACATATTTTACAAAGGGGAGCCAGCGGTTTACTTGCATGTATAATAATGTGCCTTTCTATCTGTACTGGGCCAATTCTTTCTCCCCCAGATTTTATATGTCTCCTTTCCTTTCTCTCTAGGCCATTGGTGTAGTTTACAAGGAGTGGGTCGTTCGCAATGTCCTTTGTGGGGTTAGTTTATATTACTGGGTTTTCACCACCTGATTTTCTACACATGGTTATGATATGAAGTTTCATACTTATTTGTATATAATTCATAACTGTATAGCCTTAGCTGACCTGGCGTTTCTGTATGGGCTAGATTAGTGTTTTCGCTACATGATAACCCGAGTCCATGCTTCCTCTACTTTTTCTACTCATCTCCTCAACCTTCCCCCCCCCATGACCTCCCTGAGGTCTCTGAGTGATATTCAGACAGAGTTTCAGGAACACTGCCTTGTCACTCTGTCTTCTTTCCTGTCTAGTTTTTCTCTGCTACCATGTCTATCTTACTTTCTTCTTTTTGCTTTCTAACCTATATCTTCCATTCTCACTGTTGTTGAGTACTGGGACTGACGATCCTCAATTGTCTAACATTAAAGTACGATTAACAGTCTCTTTATGTATGTTTGTCTATTCAATAGGCTTTTCTCTCCTGCTCATTATATATAGGCGGTAATACGAACACTATTCTTTATATTTTACCTCTCATCTGCTTAGACTGCCTTCAACTGAGCAGTTATAGTCTAAATTTTTACTGTGAACTTTCATATTTGTGTTGATAAAATACTACTTCTGTAAGGTTTATCTTTTTGGCTATACTTAAGCCTTGTGTCAATATTTTATTCTCTAAAATTGCATTATTCTCTCAATAAAGCTTTAAAAAAAATAAAAAGCCATATTCCATACACAGACAAAAAAGGCTAAAGATGTCTCTGAAATACTCCCATGAAATAGGCAGGTTTGAGTAAAAGCCAGAAAAAGTGTCATACTTTTAAGACCATCATTGTATGCATTTCATTAGCAGATGGCAATAAATGTCGGCTTTAATTCTGTCAATTAGAATTAATGTACAATAATGGGCCAGTTCTACCCACTGCTGAGGGAATAATTTGGACTAAAAACTTGTTTCCTGTGAAAGCCATTATTTTTTTTGCATTTCTCAGGAAATAGAGCTTTTCACAAATAGTAAAAAAAGTAAAATGTTGAAAAGAAGAGTGTTCCAGAATTTGGTCCCATTCATGAATTCAATGTATGTATAATTCTTACAGCACACATTTTAAAGAAATAACAAAGCAGCAAAATAAACTTTATTTAAAGGGCAAGTAAACTTTTTAGTGAAACTAGGTACTTCTACTGATGGTAAATGTGTCATATTTATTTATTGTTATTTAGAAAGTGCTTAACCAGCAAGGAACACTAATAAGATTTCTCTCATTTTCAAGTATGTCCTGATATGAGAGTTATTACAGTTTTACACTAACAGTGCCCTCTGGAACCCAGAAAGTCTCCTAAGTTCAGCTGATGCTCAATCAGTTATTCTTTGAAACTGGTGAGTGACCAATCATAATTTTCCACAGATAGTAACACCACTTCCTGTCAATTTGAACTTATAACTTTTAAATAAAACAACTGCCAGCAGTGTGAGTACTAATGTTTTACATACCAGGAAAAGCCCTATAACATATACATGTTTTGGGGGAGAAAGTTTACTGCTTCTTTAAATAAGCTACTGCACATTTAAAATGGTGACTGATTTCAATCAGAACGGGATGTGATAATGGGGCTGCAAATGATGAAAGGGCACCTTTCCAGAAGCATGACCAAAAATCAGTCAAAGCCCAAAGAAGAGTTAGCTGCATTTAAGAACAGATTACAATAGGGGTACAAATAATCAAAGGTGCAATGGGGAATTGGTTGATGGTTTTGCTATCCAGTCAACCAGTTTTATAGAAATTTTGTGGATACCCTCCATTTCATAGATATATAGAATTAAACAAGAGAGGCACTTATGCACTTGAATGCTGGTAATACTAATTACCATAGTGTTTTATTGAAGAAACATTGGTTTACATGCTATGCCCTGGGCATTTGGAAAAATATATAGTACTGTCTTTAAAGGGATAGTAATACCTAAAATGTAAAAAAAAATATGTTGTAGGGTTTATCCCCCTGAGTAAAACAAGAGTACTCCCACTGCTGAAAGATGTTTCATTCAAAAGTTATTAATTTTCAAAGTTGAAATTTTTAGGTGCAATATCACAGTGGCCTGAAATTGTACAGTGGCGCTGTTTCTACACGATCCTATGGACAGCTCTGGTCTCAGGACCATAAATCTCCATAGGATGGTGTAGCAACAGCGCCACTGTACAATTTCAGGCCACTGTGATATTGCACCTAAAAAATTCAACTTTGAAAATTAATAACTTTTGAATGAAACATCTTTCAGCAGTGGGAGTACTCTTGTTTTACTCAGGGGGATAAACCCTACAACATATTTTTTTTTACATTTTAGGTATTACTATCCCTTTAAGACAAATTTACCACTCTGCCTCAAGCAAAAGGTTTTTTGACCAATGTGTCCTCCCAGTCCTTACGTATGGCTGCGAAACATGGACATTGAAAGCCAAAGCCATCCAAAAATTAGCGGAGAATTCTAAGCATAACAGAAAGAGACCACAAAAACACGTGTGTAGATTCATCAGAAAACAAAAGCGTAAACGCCTGAAATGGAAATGGGCAGGCCACATAGCAAGAAGACCTGACATCAGACACCGAGAAGAAGTCCAAACACAAGATGGGTATCACGGTGCCCGTGATTCTCTGTGCAACATTCCTACTTCCGGGTTTGTTTTTGGCTGTCTCTTATTGGTGCTAGCTGGCTAGCCCCTCCCAGGGCTAGCCTTTATATACACCCTCCTGTCACTAGGCCGGTGCCCTTTCGTGGTGTTCCTGACCTTACGTTATTCGGTGCTCCTGTTTCGTGTTGATCCGGTTTTCGTCTGACCTTGTTCCTGTTCCGCTCTCTGTGTACCGATCCAGGCTTTGGCTGACTACCGCTCTCTGTGTACCGACCCAGGCTTTGGCTGACTACTGCTCTCTGTGTACCGATCCAGGCTCTGGCCGACTACTGCTCTGTGTACTGACCCAAGCTTTGGTTGGCTACCGCTCTCTGATACTGATCCAGGCATTGGCTGACTAACTCTCTTTGTGTTGCCCTCGCTATTGTTGTCAGTCCTCTCATATTTGTTGCCTCCGGTTGCGCTACTCTCTGCCTGTGTATCAGTGTGGCCTCCGTTACTTGATACCAGTCTGAGCTATCCGGTCACTAGCGGTTACCGTTGTCAGCTCATTACACTACGCTCAACCTGTGATTCTCTGTGGCCTCCGTTATGTACTCCTAGTCTGTGCTATCCGGTCACTAGCGGTTACAGTTGTCAGCTCATTACACTACGCTCAGCCTGTGATTCTGTGTGGCCTCCGTTACGTGATACCCAGTCTGTGCTCTACGGTCACTAGCGGTTGCTATTGTCAGCTCATTACACTACGCTCAGCCTGTGATTCAGTGGGGACTTTGTCATTACTACTTCCTGAGCGCACCGGTCTACGGTGTTACTACCTGTCAGTACTCTCTCTGCTGCACCAGATACCAGGCTGCCTTACCCAGTATTCGGTAAGGCCGGTAGAGCCTCCTCTGTTCCTTGCTGCACCAGTCTCCAGGCTGCCTTACCCGGTATTCGGTAAGGCCGGTAGAGCCTCCTCTGTTCCTTGTTGCACCAGTCTCCAGGCTGCCTTACCCGGTATTCGGTAAGGCCGGTAGAGCCTCCTCTGTTCCTTGTTGCACCAGTCTCCAGGCTGCCTTACCCGGTATTTGGTAAGGCCGGTAGAGCCTCCTCTATTTACTGTCGCACCAGTCACCAGGCTGCCTTACCCGGTAATCGGTAAGGCCGGTAGAGCCGCATTATTTGTATTGCTATCTGTATGCCCTGACCTGTGTCAAACTATCTTACTGCTGCTTGCCTAACAAAGCTTTTCTATTTTATCCTACCAAATTGACTGAGTGTTCAATAAAACCGTGACAATGGGTAATTGAAATTATCAAATTTGTTGGTAAACAGGGGGAACAAAAGGCATAGGACCGAAGTTGTTGGAGACTTGCTAAGGAGGAATTAATTCTGTAGTTGAACAACAACAGCTTAAGATGAGAATATATACATAAATACAACCTCGGATGAACAACAACACGACATATTACAACGTGTCATTTAACAAAAAGAAAGTAAAAATGGAGAAGACATGCGTGAAAAATGAAGTACACCTTATTGTTCAATAGCTTGTAGAACCACCATTAGCAGTTATAACTTGAAGTAATCATTTTCTGTATGACTTTATCAGTCTCTCACATCGTTGTGGAGGAATTTTGGCCCACTCTTCTTTACAACGTTGCTTCAGTTCATGGAGATTTGTGTGCATTTGTTTATGCGCAGCTCTCTTAAGGTCCCACCACAGTATTTCAACCAGGTTGAGGTCTGGGCTTTGATTGGGCCATTGCAACACCTTGATTCTTCTCTTTTTCAGCCATTCTGTTGTAGATTTGCTGGTGTGCTTGGCATCATTGTCCTGTTGATTGACCCAATTTTGGCCAAGCTTCAGCTGTCTGACAGATGGCCTCACATTTGACTCTAGAATACTTTGGTATACAGAGGAGTTCATGGTCCACTCAATGACTGCAAGTTTCCCAGGTCCTGTGGCTGCAAAACAAGCCCAAATCATCACCCCTCCACCACCATGCTTGACAGTTGGTATGAGGTGTTTAGGTTGATATGCTGTGTTTGGTTTTCGCCAAATGTGGCACTGTGCATTGTGGCCAAACATCTCCACTTTAGTCTCATCTGTCCAAAGGACATTGTTCCAGAAGTCTTGTGGTTTGTTCAGATGCAACTTTGCAAACCTAAGCCTTGCTGCCATGTTCTTTTTGTGTCTTCCTGTTGGATACTCCTTGAGACCACTGTTGCCTTCTTGGTCCTCCTGGTGCCAGCCCCTCTGTGTTCTCTGTTTCTGCTTCAGTCCTCTCTCAGGCCCACTCCTCTGAGCTACTCCCAGATTTCCTTCACTGCTCCTCTATTTTCCCTTATCTCTTCCTTCCTTGACTCTCTCTCTCTTACTTTCACTCTTGCCCTCACTCTCTATTTTCCTCTCTCTTTTACCTTTGCAGTCAGTGTGAAGTTGGGCGATTTTGGGTTCTTACTCTCCTTCCTCCATCTACAATCGCTAGCTCCGCTTTCTATCCCCAGATCATGTCAGGAGGACACCAAGAGAAGGTAAGGCAGAGGCCTCTCCCATAAAGGGGACATCAGATGAAGTAGAGGGGGCAGCAGAATCCATTAACTGAGACAGCCAGGTGCTCCTGTCACATGCTGCCAATGTGTTAAAGAGCTCCAGCACATGCTGTAAGGAAGGAGGATCCATACTGCAAAATTAGATAAACACATTAATAACAAACTTTTAGATGTCTCCGTGAGGCTGCTGGCAGAAAAACAGGAAGCTGAATGAGCCAGCAACTCCACAGGGAATATTTATAAACAACCCAAGCTAACACTCACCATTAAAGAATACCAATATATCCTAAAAAAAAAATATTGATAAAGGATGGAGATACGCCCTAGCAGTCTAGCCCTCCCTTTCCTTCCAGTTCAAGGAAGGTCACCTGTCAGTCAGTACTAACTAATTTGCATAATATTATCAACTGATAATCAAATCCTGTCAAGATGGATGCTTCCAGTGAGGTGAAACTGTGTGAACACAGTTTCACTTTAAAAGGTTAGCAATTACCTTTAATTTCATTTATTTCCTTGTTAATTATGGTTATCATTTTAATATATTCGCCCAAGAGTAAACCAAATGCATCTGTTGATTTTCTCGTTCAAAATAAATCTTTTTAAATCAGGTTATTTTATTGAGTTATCAACAATATGTTTACTTTAAGAAAAAAAAGGCTTCTTTATCTCTTATTTGAGATGCCAAAGTTATTATTTTCAAATGTTAAGACAAAAAAAAGAAAATATGTAACTTATATGACCTTTAATTTCATTCCTCTGATATCACTATTGTAAAATTGTTTATGGCCAAATACCAATCAGATGACATGGCCCTTATTGGAAACATATTGGAATGCACATGTTACTGAAACAATAGCGTGGATGTAGCATTCTTTCATCAGTGAGAAATGAGCCTTAACTAGTTCCTAATGAATACGGCATGAAAACTATATGGTCTGTTATCTACTTTTGTTCTCTATGGAATTTGATTTCAAGGAGCAAGACTGAAAAGTAAATAAATTACAATACAATGAAAAGAAATCAATGCAATTATTTCTACATGAATGAATATTGAATTTGCATAGCCAACATGCAATTAATTTAAAAAGTACTCCTTGATATAAAAAATGAAGACTGGAAAGATAACTACTGCTGTAAGATGGTTTACTATTGAAGTGTTGCATGTAAAGTTTCGCGTCATAAAACGACGCATGTGTTTTGCCGTGTAATTTGAAGTGTCGCATTTAAAGTTTTGCATCATAAAGTGACGGCGTTTCTACATTTCGCGTCGCTCCGAATGACGCATTCACCATTTCATGCCTTAACGTGTCTCAATATGGGTACAATATTGACACATTTTGGGTGCAATAGGGGTGCATTAAGGACGAGTATGGGTGCAATATGGGTGCATTAAGGACGCAATATGGGTGCAACCCAAATCCAACCCAAAACCCACCAAATCCAACCTAAAACCCAACCAAAAACCAACCCAAATCCAACCCAAAACCCACCAAAACCAACCCAAAATCCAACCCAAAAACCAACCCAAATCCAACCAAAAACCCACCAAATCCAACCCAAAAACCAACCAAATCCAACCCAAAACCCAATCAAAAACCAACCCAAATCCAACCAAACACCCACCAAATCCAACTCAAATCCAACCAAAAACCCACTCTATTGCACCATAATGCATCAATATTACACCCATATTGCGTCATTATTGCACTCATATTGCGTCAACATTGCACCCGTATTGCGTCATTATTGCACTCATATTGCGTCAATATTGCACCCAATTTGCATCATTATTGCACCCATATTGCACCCAATGTGCACCAATATTGCACCCAATTTGCTTCATTATTGCATCCATATTGCATCCATATTGCACCCAATTTGCTTCATTATTGCATCCATATTGCATCCATATTGCACCCATATTGCACCAAATCTGCATCATTATTGCACCCAATTTGCACCATTATTGCACCCATATTGCAGTCATATTGCACCAATATTGCACCCATATTACACCCATATTGCGTCCTTAATGCACCCCTATTGCACCCATAATGCGTCAATATTGCACTCATATTGTGTCATTATTGCACCCATATTGCGACACGTTAACGCACGAAATGGTGAATGCTCCATTCGGAGCGGTGTGAAATGCAGAATGTGCATCACTTTATGACGCAAAACTTTAAATGCGACACTTCAAATGACGCGGCAAAACACATGCGTCATCTTATGATGCGAAACTTTACATGCAACACTTCAAATGGATACCCTATAAGATCATATGTAAAAGAAGAGCTGTCGACCACTAGTCTACTTGCTAAAGGTGCGTTTCTGATGCAACAATAAGAAATTATTGAGAGATATTAACCTATGGTAATAATGTTCTGCTTATTTAACTCCTTGGATGGTAGAGACTTTTCTAGAATCAAGTGACAAGTTGGAGGTGTCTTTATAGTCAAAGGGTATCACACAGTGAATTTGTCGAAGTAACTGCTGCATTGACATACTCAAGATCTCCTGAAAACCCACCTGCTCAAGGAGGCATCACAATAACAATATTCTCCTTGTGCACAATGACAGTTACACTAGAATCATTCTGCACTTCCTTTACTAAAGCCTTGTACTTGCACTTATGAGCCTTCACCTACTGTCTCTGTATGTTGTCATGATTACTAAGGGCAGGGTTCCTTTCCCAATGTATGATTCCCTTTGCTGCACTTTTCCCGTCGCTAATAATGCAATGATCTCACATTAGCCTGATACTTTTAACCCAGTCCTGTATTTTTTTGTTGTACTATTACTATTCCTGTAAAGGGCGGTGTGCATGTATGGCCCTATATAAATAAAGATACATACAAGATATTACAGCAATGCTTTCTTTATGCTTGCCAGATTTACTAGCTTGATTGTGTAAAGCAAGACTTTAGGAATCTTTGAAGCAATATGTGAATAATAAAAATATGAGGAGGCCTGGATGTTCCAAGAATACATTTATTTCCTTTTTAACTAGAAGTAATAAAACAAAAAGGCTCTTCACAAGTTTGGGAGTGAGATGCCTTTCAAGACAACAGAATATGTCTTTGTCTAGTGATGGAACATAGCCCTAAGGAAGTTCTTAGTGCATTTTTGTCATCTCTCTATAAAGGGAAGACTGAAAATCACTGCTAATAGAAATGCAATAATCAGAGCATTTCACAGCCGGATGATGAAGTAAGGTTGTTGCTAGCTGTTTTTCTAAGAACCAGGATGGTTTCAATGGACAATCAATGGTGATGTAATGCAAAAACAAATTAATCTGTTAAAACAAACAAAAGGCTAAAAGTTCATTACCAAACTTTGGGCCATATGTACAAAAAGCAAAGTGGTGCTATTGCGGAGCCAATTAAAAATTCCCAGTGAAATAAACTGGGCTTTTTAACCCCTTGAATGACAGAGCATTCTCCATCTCAGTGCCTTGAGTGCTGTGTTTATCTGAATCAGCTGATCGGCAGATAACCAACTCAGTGGTTCAGTGAGTACAGAATGGCAGAGAAGCAGGATATAGCTTCTCTGTAATTCTTTCACTTTGGAACCATTTCGGTGCCACTGAGGTGTGCAATCCACATTCTTAAGGCACTGAAATGGTTAAGGGTGCAATGCAGCTTGCGGTTCTGAAACCTGAGTGGGTCCTCTCTACTCCAACATTGAACAAGAGGGTATCCATTAAACATCTCCATTAGTCTGAAAACCCTGCATGCTAATGATTCTTAGTGCATATGGCGATGTGATGTCCAACACCACGCATTACCATAGCATCACCTCTTACTGCATCTCTCCCATGAGTGCCTCTGCACTCTTATATATGTGATTAGTGTATATATATATATATATATATATATATATATATATATATACATACTCTAGTGTAACAGCCTGTGTACACAGGCCAATGTCCAGGTAATGTTAACCCTTTGAGTGCCAGAGGAGTACGCAATGCATTGCTTTGCAATCCGTTGCTTACCCCTCTGGCACTCAAAGGGTTAAGAGGCCACTACCTCACTGCTCCACGCGATGAAGTCTTGCGTCGCCTCACTCACGCGATGCAATCATGTCCAGTAAAGACTGCCGGAAAGTGGGAATTCTCTGCTGTGCATGACTGCATCGTGACAAACATCCTAGCAAATTATTATATAGGATATAATATATATATTTGACTAAAGTCAGATTGTTATAATGCACTACATAATAGAGCAGTTCCAAGCACCTCAGGAACTCTCTCTCTGTCATTCTCTCTCCCTTTCTCTGTATGTAGCTCCCCCCATGTACAGTGTGCTGATTACCTTAGCTTTAAAAATAATAATAATAACCAAACCTGGTCAGTGCAATCTTCAATAATCCTATGAGTAGAATGTAAAGGCGCAATCGCCGACAATCAATTAAAATGGACTGAATGCAGGAATCAAAAGAGGCACAACTCTGGAGCAAAGCAACTGCACCATAGGGGACAAAAGAAAATGCCATTAAGTCACCAAGGCACTGTCAGTATTTGTTTCTCCCCTATGATGCAACTGTCCCAGAACTTTCTTTTTATTGTTCATTTTGTTTTAAATCAATGGAATTTTGGAAAGTTTATTAAATAGGTATATGTTCTGTTATGAAACACTGTTCTGGAGAACTCTATAGAATCCAAATAAAACATTAATCTTTTGATTGCTTGACACTGAAACAATATATTGGAGATGTATCCAGTATCCAGTGAGTTAAGTAAAAGTTTGGTAAACACTGTTACTCTGTATGTCATGCCATTAAACTGCCAGTGGGGGCAGAGAAGAGCAATGAATTGCTCTTTGGCAGCAAGAAAAGTTAAACCTTAAAAAAACCTCTAGACAAGTCTGGACAGTGAAACCATAGCCAAGCTGTGTTCATGTCTAAATGCTGCAATATTTATGCAGTCTGATCCATTCCTGTTTATGTCGCAATTACTCATTTTTTATCATGCAGACAGATAATTAAATGCAAGTTCAAGGCCAATGTTTCAAGCTCCAGGACAGATTTGCACAACCTGTGTTACCCAAATTGAAAAAACACTGCCACAGCCAGTTGGCTTTCTTCAAATCCATATGCCTTGTCCTCTTTAGGGAAAAGAAATTTCAGACAAGATCCCCTCAAGGCTGGAAAAAGTTCTAGCCAATTTCAAGGATTCTTTCTTTTGCAATCACAGATGGGCGTTTGCCATCATTCTACATGACAATAGTATTACAAAAGTAAGATTAACATGTAGGAACTTTCAATGTAAAAAAGACAAGGAAAAAAGGAAAAGGGATTGTCAGCCAGATTTCTATAGGCGTCAACGGAGGAAGGAATTTTGACATCAGGCACCGGATAACAAAGCCACATGGAGAAACATCCTGAGGATCTAACACAACAACTTTATCTAGAAATAATGAATCAGAAAGAAACAATACAATATTTCCTAAGACAGCACAAAAATTGAGAGGAAATACACAGCTCCAAATTGATCAGGTGTGGGCAACATAACGCCCTCCAGATGTTGCGGGACTAGACTTCCAAGCTTCCAGGGAATGTGGGAAATACTTGCAGAGATGCACTGAGGGTAACAAACTTCCAGTGAGAGGACATAAGACCATAGGAATAAAGTAAAGTAGATGAATTCTGGGGAAAACTACTACAACTAAAGGAAAAAATAAATATTCATATTCATTTGAATAGGGCTTTCACCCACCGACTGCTAAAGAGGTCTCTAACACAATACTTTGCCATATGTTGAAGACCTCTCCAGCTGTTGCTGGGCTACAATTCTCTTCATTGTCTAACAGTCATAACATTTCCCAATCCCAGTTTGGATCCCAAATGTTTGTACAGAGTAGATAATCACTTCTAGACAGTGCTAACGCCAGACCAGATAGCTACTGAATTCCAGCTTACAGGACCATGGTGAATACTTGTAGCGATGCACTGAGGTGATAAAACTCTCCAGAGAGAGGACCTAGGACCACAGGTAGATCGATTCTGGGGGAAACCACTGCAACTACAGGAAAAACAATAAACATTCCCATTCATTTAAATGGGGTTTTCTCCCCCTGACTGCTAAATAGGTCTTTAACGCAATACTCTGCCATATGTTGGAAACCTCTCTAGCATTCAAGGAGTGAAGAGCCACATTTAGATGAATAGGAGTTTGGGGATTTTTATGTGCTCCCTTTAGGTCAGTTAGTTTGCCCCAACATCACTCCTTTCGTTTTGTGCCTAAGGTCCATATTAACCAAGTGATACAGTTGGCAGGCATTTTGATAAGGAGGCTCCATAGAATGAAGGAACCGGAGAGAGTCCTTACTAGACTTTTATCATCCCTTATTACATCTTCCCAGTGGTGACCTGTTGCTGGGCAGAACTGATGTAAAAATCACCTGCACCTGTATGCATTATTTTCTGCAGTGCAAACTATTATTTGAGGTAGCATATGGTCAAAAACTAGGCTCTATGGAACCTCCATTGTAGAAACATATAAACAGAATTTAATGGTAGATAAGTACCATTTGGACCATCTATTCTGCCTATTTTTCCTACTGAAAAAAAAAACTCAAATCTTATTGGTTTTATGTTCAGTATAGCCTTATACCTATCCCATGCATTTGCTAGTAGGCTGTCCCACTTATCTACCACCCTCTCATTGAAGTAAAATTTTCCTACCTTACATCTAAGTCTCTGTTCCTCTAGTTTTACACTATAAACATTTGTCGTAACATTTCTTCTCCTTTGAAATGTACTTTGCTCCTGCACTTTTTTGAATCCCTGCTTCGCTTATGTAAAAGGGATGGGAGGCGGGAACTTTATTACAAAATAAAAGTAAAATAGCAAAGTTGTAGAAAGTTATACAGCGACACATTGTTACAGGGATAGTATTGTCAATTTAATACAAAAATTTACAGACATTGAAAACCTAAACTAAATGCCCCCAGTTCCATCTCTCAAACCTTTATGGTTTGAGAGATAATCATCGTTAAAGTCCCACCCCCTTCCCTGACGTCAGCGCTCTAGCTGACTGAGGGGGAATCCAGTCCCGGGAACAGCGGAGGCTCTTCAGCAGACCTGAGATCTCGTTATTGAAAAATAAATCCTTCACTGGAACGGTCTACAAAGTGTGTTTGCAAACCAGACACACTTTGTAGACCGCTCCAGTGAAGGATTTATTTATCAGTAGTGCAATCTCAGCTCTGCTGAAGAGCCTCCACCGGTCCTTGGACCAGATTCCCCTGCAGTCAGCTAGAGCGCTGACGTCAGGGAAAGGGAAGGGAGGGGGGGAACTTTAACTATGATTATCTCTCAAACCATAAATGTTTGAGAGATGGGACTGGGGGCATTTAGTTTAAGTTTTTAATGGCTGCAAGATTAATTTTTGTATAAAATTGACACTACTATTACTTTAAAAAAAATGTATAACGAAGACTCGACCTTACTTTACTAAATAAACATTACTATCCCTTTAAAGGATTGAACTTGATGGTCATATGTCTTTTTTCAACCTCAGTAACTAACATTGCACTGACAAGCCTTGTATACCTGATGCTTGATCCTGCCTCATAAAAAAGAATTTAAACAGGGGTCTTGATAGGTATAGGCCCCAGTTCCAATATTTAATCCTTTGAGTGCCAGTGGGGCTCACAATGCATTGCTTTGCAATGCGTTCGGTACCCCTCTGGAACTCAAAGGGTTAAAGCCCCACATCTTATTGCCAGCTTGTTGCATATAAAGTTCTAATCTCCCTACTAGTAATGGCACAGTTGGGTTGCATAGTGCACAGATAATACATTTGGGAATCTATGAAATACACTGGGGGCACGTCATTACAATTACAATATAACAGTACTAGTTGAAAAGCCCGTTACACGGGCCACAGTGCCACTGCCAGCCGGTTGCAGAGCAGTCATGCGCAGTAGAGACTGCCCGCGCCACAGCTGATACAGTTCGGAGCATCCAGCTCTGTATCAGCTACGGAGCGGGCAGTCTCAAATGCGCATGACTTCGTCGTTACACACGTTTTAGCGAATTATTATATAGGATACACTGTTGAGGCTCGATAAGCAAAAAGCAATCACAAATAGATGACAATAGTGAGTAGGCAGAGAACACACTAATGCAAGTAAGAAAGTTTTAACCCGTTGAGTACCAGAGATGTATCCAGCGTATTGCAACATGAGTTGGATACCTGTCTGCTGCTTCTAGGGTTAATATTAGACTGTTTGAAATGAACTATGCCTAGTGACATCACATTACAATACACTGCTCCTTCTTCAGATTCTCAAAGTTAATTCTCCCTAAGAGTTCTGATGCAGCAGGGAGCTGTAAATATTATGATTCTCCTAGGACAAAAAAGTGACATTTCAAAGCAAAAACAAAAATGTACTCATTACTTACTCATTCTGCTCTTCTCTTCCAATACACATAAATATTTAACAACGAGAAGCCCAGCACTCAAACCAGCTTCATTATAATTCCATTCTTTTGAATCACTTTAGAAAGTCAGCACAAGGTTTGAATATAGGAGTTCCAAGTTCCTTACAAGACCTGTGCCAGACAGACGCATGGCAAGTGCAAAAGTGAGGCTGATGTTCTAAGTGCTGGAAGAATTCTAGAGCAAACCATAAGCACTATAGGGGACAAATAAACATTTCCTTGGCTTAAAAGGGTCTTTTAACCTCTTAAATGAAAGATAAAGGTTTGGGAGATCAGAAACGTTTAGTTTATATTGTAAATATCTACAGAATTAAATGGTTTGAATTTCAAGTATTACTATCACTTTAAGTAAATGTAATATTGTAGATAGTAAAAAAATAAAGTAACTGAGGCCACTCTGATCTGTCAAACCTTTATGGTTTGAGAGATATATCATTACAAAGTTCCCCCCCCTTTCACTGTCAGGCTCTAAATGAGAGAAGTAGATTCTGGTCCCAAGACTGTCCTGCGGCTCTTAAATTAAGTGCATTTAAGAAGAAAGTAGATTCTCAAATACACAAGACCTGATTAATGATATCAGAGACAAAGAGAAATTTCATATAAAATATAACAGACCCTTCCCTGAACTCGCCAACTTTACAGAAGTAAAATCAACAAATTATTTCAAGTGTATACATTCAACTTCTACCTACATGATAACAAAGGTGGGAAACCCCTGCCAGAATAGATAAGATGCAACTAAGCAGTCAGTATACAGATCTGATTACAGATCACCAGGGTTCTTCAGAGATCTTCCTCTACTATGGCATGGATTTTTCACAAATTCTATGAGCCCTGATACAACCTTAGTTGTTAGCACCCCAGTCTACCTTTATTCAGTGGCTTCATACAATATAACAGTATCTTTCAAACTCAAATCTCTGCAAACTTTCCCTTCAAAATGTTTCTGAAATTCTCTTTACAGAGCAAGAACTGTTGAATGCCCTCAACCAAACTCCTCCTGGGAAAAGCCCAGGCCCTGATGGTCTCTCGATCTCATACAACAAAAATTTCCAAAACCCTCACTCCATATTTTGTACACACATTTAATTAACCCCTTAGTGACCGGCCGTGCGCGCACGCTGCCGGCACTTAACAACGGGTTGTTTTTTTCCCCCCATTATAGCGAATTACTTCCGGGACTTACCAGGTACGTACTCTGTCACTAAGTGACATTTTTGCATGACGTACCTGGTAAGTCCACTGTCGCAATGAGGTTAATCAAATAGCAACAGGAGCTTCATTTCCAAAACAATCTCTAGAGGCACATAAAGTTGTTATTCTAAAACCTGATAAAGAACCCCGACAATGTAGCAGTTATAAACTAATATACAGTACTTTTTAACAGTGATCTAAAACCATTTAAAACAAATTTTGTCCTCTCTTATACACACAAATCAGGTCAGATTTGTCCCGGGAGGGAAACCAGACATAATATTTTCAAAGCAATAACACTTACAAAAAACTGCCTTAAAAAAGGAAATCCATTCCTTATTAGTCACTATTGACAAGGAAAAAGATTTTGGCATGATAAGCTGGCCATACCTGTTTCCATTAATCTGATATCATTAATCTCACACACTTCCATGATAGTTATAGTCCTTAGCTACAGTTAAGGTTAATTTTTTACCTTTCTAGCTCATTACAAATCACCAGTTGCACAGGGCAGTGATGTCCACTTTCTCCGAGAACCCCTTCTAAACACAATAAGACATTTTACACATATCCATGTTGTTCCCATTTATAACAATGAAACAAAACTAGCTTGTTTTGCTGATGAAATCATCTTTTTTTTTAATTTTCCATCTTCAGTATTCAATGATTCCACTAGTTCACATTTTAGAGGATTACAGTCCTGTCGCAATTTACGGCACATTTTTTCCAAATTTGAAACACTCAATTTAAATGTTCCCATTAACATAATTAAAGGGACAGTAATGTCCTATGAAAACTTGTTATAGGTTTGTAGAGGAGGAAAAAATAAGCTTAATGGTGCAAACCCTATCTCTCAGACTGCTATGGTTTGAGAGGTATAAGCATTGAAAGTTCCCCCTCCCTCCCCTTCTACTGATGTCAGTGTGTAGCTGACAGCAAGAGATCCAGGCCTGGGGACCAACCTGCAGCTCTGCAGCAGAACCGAAATCTCGTTATTACAAAAAAATTACTTCATTGAAAAGGTCTACAAAGTATGCATGGTTTCCAAGCACACTTTGTAGACCTTTCCAATGAAGTAATTATTTTTAAATAACACGATTTTGGCTCTGCTGCAGAGCCTCCTCTAGTAGGCTAAGAAACTCCTGCTGTCAGCTTTACAGCTGACAGCAGGAGAAGGGGAGGGGGGAAATTTCAATGCCTATATCTCTCAAACCATAGCGCTTTAAAAGATAGGGTTTGCGCCATTAAGCTTATTTTTTCCTCTTCTACAAAACTATAACAAGATTTTATGGGACATTACTGTCCCTTTAAACATTCAAAATCAATTTCAATAACATTGGCCACAGAAGGACCTTATTAAATAGAATGTCACTCCTCCCTTTTACTCAGTTTTATATTGTATTACTAAACTGAATAATCTATATATGTCATGGTTTGGTAGGATCAATTTAACAAAAACGATAATTTTACCAAAAATCCTATATATTTTTAACGGTTTACCACTCCAGACCCCTTTGATCTACATACAAAAAGTCATCATCTCATCATTATTATTTGGAAATGTAAGAAACCTAGGTTACACCATCACCAACTTATGTTACTTCCTAATCAGGCATGTCTAGGAGTTCCAGACAGACACACATTATAAAGCTTCCATCTTATCAAAGCAAACAAATTGTACCCATTCTCGCCCTAAAGAATGGGTAACTTTCATCACCAGATGTGGCCCTATGTCAGATTTGCTGGATTAACCCCCTCCAGCTTCTTAAAACCCTGCAAAGACAATGCTTGGACACTATCCTCTTCCTGGGCCAAATAAAATGATACCTACTCATTAATTCCCAACCCCTCTCCCTGCTAGTCTATAATTCACAACCCTGACTTCCCCCCTGGTTTAATCTATAGAGTACAATGAATAATCACAGCTTAAAGAAACCCATAAGGAATCAGGTATTATTCCCTTTGAAGACTTAAAACGTAACCATGGCCTTCTTGCTGATTACTTATGGCAGTGGTTCTCAATCTTTTTTTGCTCAGGGCACCCCTAACACATAATTTACAACATTTGAGGCACCCCTAACATATTTAATGTACTTTATCAAGGGAATAAGAAGGGTACAATACATAAATATACAGTTATTATTAGGTTTTATGATCATAATAACAAAACTAAATCTATTTTGCATAACAACTTCTATAAATCTTTATTTAAAAGTTCATTTTTGTCAGTCTACATAGAAAACATGGGGCACCCTAAGTTGATGTCCGTGGCACACCAAAGTGCTATGGCACCCTGGTGGAGAATCACTGACTTATGGCAATACTGTCAATATGCTACTTTGTACAGGATCATTTGACAAATGCTTGTTT
This sequence comes from Rhinophrynus dorsalis, assembly GCA_037306005.1. Classification (NCBI taxonomy): domain Eukaryota; kingdom Metazoa; phylum Chordata; class Amphibia; order Anura; family Rhinophrynidae; genus Rhinophrynus; species Rhinophrynus dorsalis. Next base: position 173,596,723 of record CM074722.1, read on the forward strand.
GTCAGTGTCCAGAAATATTTTCCCCGCTGACCACCAATATATGTGTGTACATTTATTTACTCCTTTCTTTGAACACTGAAGTTTGTTAGATATTGCACCACTGGGTACTGTCTTATTTGCTTTGTCTCTAACGTTTCCTCAGTGTAAAATGTACTGCTGAATATATCAAGAATGAGTCCTCACCAAGATCTATCTTTATGCCAAATTTCAAGGAAATCTGTTGGATATATATTGCTGTAGCCCTGTCTAATGTTTTCGTGACAGCAAAAAATATATAATGGACTACAATCATGTAACCAATTAAGCTTAGACCAAGCTTTCAAGGTTGTAGGAACTGAGACTGACCTAAAGTTCCACATTTCTCATGTATTTGTCAATCTATTCAAAATAATTACAAAATCATCATTTTACATCGAAGGGCTCTTTTAAACACATTCTCAAAGTTCAGGCTGAAATATAGAAGCAATAAAGTCCAATTGTTTTTCCATGTAAATCGCCTGTTTTTTTTTCTGTTCATATTTTGGCATATGTTGTCACATACCTTTTGCCTACTATTTTGCACATCTTCAGTCTTACAGTAATGTGTTACTTTGCTGAGTCTTTTTCTCATTTTGCTGTGTAAGTTCACTCTTTTAAACATACGTGTATGCACTTGTGTTCTTGCAGGTAGTTTGATTCATTTCAGGTTGTGGTTTATGACTGATCTGCTTCCCTAGTTGCCCAATTACCAAGTCTCCGTATGAGCTTTGCTGTACTTCTCTTGAATGATGTCTGTTCTGGTATTGTCCTCGGCCTTGAAGCTTGGACTACACTTGTCATCTGTCTGCCCCTACGTTCTGCTTGGATTCCTGTTACTGCTGAACAGACTGCCTAAACCTCAAACTGTATAACTATGATTTCATCTCAGCCCTTTGTACTGCAACCCAGAGATCTACCATGTGCAAACCTTTAGGCTCAACCACTAGGTGCTAGCAATTGCCCTTGAGTGGGTCAAAACCTCTACATAAGTACTTCACTAAGTCTTCTGCGAGACACATTAGTAATCAGCCAGCCTTTAAGTGAACCCAGCCTCCAGTAGCCAGATATTTACACTAATCAGCAGGAACTTATTAACAATTCTATTGAAATTCAAGATAACGCCACTTGTGTTACGTCTATTAAATAAACAAAACAAGCATATTTTATTTGAAAAATTGCTACATAATCAGCTCAAAATCAAGCACGTAAAGGATAAAAGAGAGTAAACCCTTGAATGCTAGAGACGTTTCCAATGCATCTAGCATTCAAGGAGATGACAATCGAACTAGCAATATTTTTTTTAACCCTTTGAGTGTCAGAGGGGTACCTCTGTCACTCAAAGGGTTAATTGCCAATATACAAAAGTATACACTGAGAAATAGTTTAAAAGAAGTGTAAACTTATCATGAAACACATACTGTACTATCTGTGTTACCCCTCTGGCGCTCAAAGGGTTAACTGTATGAACTTTTCGATAAAGCAACTGCAAGCAGTGGATGTACCCTTGTTTTAGTTAACAGGAAAAGCCCTTTAAATGTATGCTTTTCTATAACAAAACTTTACTGATCCTTTAAAGACGCTTCTCTAATGTAACACTCTGGCGCTGCTCAGAGCAGATGAAATGATGCAGAAGACTGGACAGATCAAACAATAGTGCCTAAAGTCATGGAAGGGAATTCATACACAATATGGCTATAGGCATTGTTAAAGCTAGAAAAACACCCTCATTACTGGCTTCCTTCCAATTGGGATGGTTAACATCCAGCTAAAGTCCCTACACAGACCTTCTGACAATTTGTTCAAACACACAATAGATAAGCTGTTTGGGTTTTGAGACAATTAAAAGACCAATCTCATTTATTATCCTGGCATAACACATTTGGCCGTGCTGTATAGAATAATTGACTCCAGTTACTGTTAATTATCTTCCTGAGAGACACTGAAAGCGATCCTGTAATATATGGCTATGTTTCTCAACCTCATGAAAAAGGAATAATCTCCATGTAGTCATGAACTATTTAACTGTTTAAGTGCCAGAGATGCCAGCTACACATTTCATAGCAATGAAGTTTGATGTACTAAGAAACCTGGAGCAATTCAATTGGACCATAGGGTACAAATACAAATTCCTATAGATTTAAATGTGGTATTTAACCCCCTGAAGGCTAGAGAAATCTACACCACATTACATCACATTCAATTTTTTTTTGGTTGGTTTGCACAAGAAGTTTTACCGTTCTTCTTAGTAAATCAGCCTAAATGTTTCAAATTAATACAGGGTTTCTTTATAATCAACCACAGATGAGCCTTTCTACCTGTTGTTTCTGATTTATATTCTATTATCAATTCTCTTTTATGATTACATTAAACCCTTAAGGACTAGAGGTCCCAGAGTGTGTGGTCCTTTAAGGACCAGATTGAAAACTTTGATATGCTGGCCCACATGACTGATCACGTGTGCCAGCACGCCAAACAGGTGGCTGAAAGAGATCGCCCCGAACAGGGAACTGAAAGAGATCGCTCCTGCAGGAGCGCTGTGAGTAAAAAGTGATGTGCCAGGACCATCACTGGTCCTTAAGTGTCAGACAGCAGTGACGGTCCTGGCACGTCACTGGACAGGAAGGGGTTAAAGCGTAACTTGCACTGAAATTAAAGTGTTCCCCAAATCATTATGCATATGGCGATAATAAGTCTGGTGTTACTGAGAAATCCAACTTGTTCCAAGACACATAGGAAGGCAGCCTGCTGTAGAAGCATCTGCCCGTGCCCTCAGTCCTTTCCTGTACCTTAAGGTACAATGCAACTCCCAGTCACCAATCCTAGAGGAGACCATGACAGACAGTGCAGCTGCACAGGTGTCTCTTCGGCAAGATGTCTGCACTGATGCCTGCCTGTTCTCTGGGAACGAGTTGGATTTCTCATTAAAGCCGGACTTATTCAGGATAATACTAGTATTGATAAGTGTATCGCTATGTGCATAATGATTTGGGGGGCACTTTAAATTGAGCGAAAGTTCAGCTTTAAAGAAAATGTAACAGGTACTAATAATAATCCTGCCTATTTGACTTTTATGGCCAAAAAATCCTAACTGCTCCTATGAATTTTGCAATTTTAAAACAAATTTCGTCATTTCACTGCAGGATCTCAAGTCCACTGAGGCAAATGTGACAGTTACTATTAGGACTAGAGGACACAAATTCTGCCCATAGTACTCTTAAACCTTTGAGGGCAACATGGGAATGCAACACATTGCTCTGCAGTGCCTTGCAAATCACTTTGGTCCAAAAATTGTTAATTATGCTTATGAAGTCTTCCTGCTTCAGTATGAAAAACACTACCAGCAACAGTCATGTCCTCCTCCATGTAGCCATGTCCATAGAGATGGACATGACAGTTGCTAGCAATACCACAGAACCTCAAATTCCTCTTGCTGTACCGGTAACTTTTACATTTAAATAACGAGGCTGGTGTGCAATGCATTGCAATTTGTTAAATCCCCTTCTGGTCTGTAAAGGCTTAAAGTGTTAGTAATGTCCAACAAAAAGTTTTTTGCATTTAGAAGAGCTTAAAAAGCTGAGTTAAATGCAAAAAAACGTATCTCTCAAATCGCTATGGTTTAAGAGATACAGGCGTTTAAAGTTTGCTGTCTCCTACTGACAGCTATAAAGCTGTCAGCAGGAGATTCGTGTCGGTCGACACGGAGGCGCTTGAGAAGTGCCGCAATCTCGTTACTTACAAGGAATCTCTTCATTGGAAGTCACACGTTTTAGACCATTCCAATGAAGAGATTCCGTGTAAGTAACGAGATCGCGGCACTTCTCAAGTGCCTCCGTGTCGACCGACACAAATCTCCTGCTGACAGCTTTACAGCTGTCAGTAGGAGACAGCAAACTTTAAATGCCTGTATCTCTTAAACCATAGCGGTTTGAGAGATACGTTTTTTTGCATTCAGCTCAGCTTTTTAAGCTCTTCTAAATGCAAAAAACATTTTTGTTGGACATTACTAACACTTTAAATGCACTCTCCATGCTGCAGATTGAAACAAACTGCTAGCAACTATTGTATCCATCCAGGACTGAGTGAAGATGTTAACTCCGAACAAAGCCAGAAGGGCACAATTTATAGAGGCCATAAGGATTTTAAGGCCATAGTAAGGTTAAGTGTGGGTTGCAATTAGCAGGTGTAATGTCTCATTAAAGCAGATTGAGATGGCTTCCTGTGCTTCGTTAGTAAAAGTATTTAGGGACTGAAACACATAACAGTGTTGCTTCAGATAATATTACCAATTACAAAATGGAGCAATGAAGGCAGACAGTACTAGATTAAGATTCAATCTTAATTCATCTTAATGTGAATGTATATGACCACGGGTCCCATATGAACATAAGCAAATATTACTGGCTGATGCCCATGTGGATTGGCCATTCCTTTGTCTAAAACTACTGGTCTACATCCCGTTTTAGTAAAAAAACATTGCATTACACAGTATTTTTGTGTGGGGATTTCACAACTTCTGTTTAGAACATATTAATATTCCCTCTGAATAGGTACTTCAGTGTTACTAGTGTTCGTTTTGTTTGTTTTTTATTTTCAGATAAAATTTATGTTTTATTACTTTCACCAACAGTGATACTCACAATACAACTTTGTATATTTCACATATTCTCATTTTGTGCCCTATAGTGTATCTATAAAACAACATTTTTTTCTGAATATAATGGATAATTTAAATACAGGTGCATGGCAGCATTACAAATCAGAGTAATAACAGGCATGTGAACAGCCACAAATACTGCAATGAGTTACTTTTTTAGTGACTAGCAAAGTGATAAAACTCTACTCCCTAATATCGTGTTTGATAAGGTCTTGGTGTTATGATAATCCTAGATAATAAAGCGCTAGAATGTTTGTCCAATGCAGTCATGCGCCATAAAGACTGCCCGAATGCACAGAATCCTGGGAGGTGTAGGAATGCTGGGAGTTCTGTACTGGGAGCATTCTGTGAGTTCAAGCAGTCTCTACAGAGCATGACTGCAATGCGTGCACCGCCAGTGAGGCGGCGGCAGTACACACAACAGGACCGGCTTCTTAACCGTTCAAGTGCCAGAGGGGTACACAACGCATTGCAAAGCAATACCCCTCTGCCACTCAAAGGGTTAACATCACCAGGACCTTGGCCCGTGTACACAGGCTTTTACACTAGTTGGAAATAATAGGATACATTTCCTTGAATTCCATGAATGCTAAAGAAATTTCCAATACATACTGAAGCATTGCAGTGGCAAGGTCTTTAGCATTCACAGGGTTAAAGCGCTAACTTTATAAGGACAATGTCTGACCCTTATGACTTAAAGAAGCTCCTCTCAGCACTTCAGGGTCATTCAGCAAGACCCGTACTCACTTCCTCTAATAATCAATATGTGATCAGAAGTTGGACCTCAGGCATATTTTATTACTGAGGAGTATACTGGATCTCAATGATTAGTGCATATAGTTACCGACATCTCTAAGGGATCGGTATCCATACCCACTACCCTCTCCTCCCTGCAGGAGTGAATCAAATGCTTTAGTAAATTATCAAGAAAAAAAACCCACTAATATGAAAACTCTCTTAACCCCTTGAGCACCAGAGGTGTGCACAATACATTGCAAAGCAATGCACTACACAATCCTCTGGCGCTCAAGCAGTTAATATAGCAGTTTTATTGATATATGAGCCCCTTCTTTATTGAAGTGTATATTCATACATTGTATAATTATCCATTTCAGTAAGCATGGTATCGGGGGGATTGAATTCTCTAACCCGCCCCCCCTCCTTACCCCAGCTAACATTCATTGCTTCCTTAAATAGAGTAGTGTGACTGACAGCTCACCTTGCTGGGAGCCATATTAATGCCTAGGAAAACCAAGCTGTCAATATCACAGCCTAAAAGAAGACAAGGAATAACTCACTCTGACACTAAAGGTTGTTGCAGGGGATAAACTTAAATCCTTAAGTGCCACTGAGGGTAGACACTATGAAATGATTTTCAGGCCTCCGGGACATAAAAAGATGACTACACAGAAGAATTACACTTAAAGACAAGACTTCAAAAAATACTTATCTGCTTCTAAATCTACTGTTCCTAAAACAAAATAGTTAGTATACTGAATGATTGATGAAACCCTGAACACTTAGAAATGTGGGCAACCCGATTCTAACCAGCTTTTATTGGAATACAACTCTCCTCAGCCACTGGTCAACCAAGGATGATGGGAATTGTAGTCCAACAACAGCTTAACCCTTTGAGTGCCAGAGGGGTACACTACGCAATGCATTGCAAAGCAATGCGCTGCATACCCCTCTGGCGCTCAGAGGGTTAAGAGAAACAAGTTTCTCTTTCTTTACTTCAGATTTCATTTTTTTTTAGTGAGGATCAAGGAACCTTATATACAAAAGGAGAGAGTTATTCTAGTGCAAAACCAAATGCACCTTAAAGGACCAATTTATATTTCCCAAACTACCACTGATCTAAATGTGATTTTTAATCCTTTGACACCCTCTGACACTCAAAGGGTTAAATGTAGGCAAACTCCATTGTGGATTTACAGTGTAAGTAAGATGATTAGGGTTTCTTTCTGGGTAAGAGGAGACACAGACCGTTCATTTTTAAAAACTGAAATATACAGAGGAAATGGAGATAGCTTTTGAATTCATGGGGTCTCATAAATATAAAACTGTTCTACATCAACTTAGACTTGGACAAGTGTAGGCCCCCCATCTGTTAAGAACTCACATCATCCCAGTCCTCAACAGCTGGAGAACCTCAGATTCTCCCTCCCTGACCTAGAAGCTTCAGATAGAAAAACAAGAAATTATGATTATGCAAATACTAACGCTAATCCTTTGATGCTAGCAACATCTCCAACTCATTGCTTCTCAATGTGTTGGAGACGTCTCAATCATCCAAGGGTTTAAAATAATTAATAATGCATTTAACAGGTGCACTGGGGGATGAATAAATAGTGAGTGATATGACATTTGCAGATATCACATCAGGATTTTGAAATCAAATCCAAACCAAGGAATCTGTTTTTGCATAACTCGGTGTCATAGGAGTGTCCAACACATTGCTTTGCAATGCACTGGATATCGTTCTGGCACTGGAAGAGTTAAGAACTGTTTAAATAAAAATTAAAAGAATGCAGATGGATTTAATGTTTCCACTGTATATAAAATGTTCCTGCCCAGTACATAAGGGATTCTATACTTTGGGATCATCTGGTAAAGATTACAGTGTAAACTGGATATATTTCTATAAAATACTTGAATCTTACTTGGAATGGCATTTGCTGGGTCAGCAATTGCCTATAGGGGTGAAAGGAGGTAACATGGAATCTTGCATTAAGTATTGTTAAAAGAGAATACAATAGGGAGAAGAAAAAGGCAAAACAAACCCTTTACTTGTACTGTACACTAGCCAAATGGTTTATTCTCTCAAAAGTTCTTTATTTTAACTCCTTTCTGAAAAACTTGAAAAGCTCATTCTAATAGGGTCACATTAACTAAAGGGGGTGTAGCATAAAAATATATTTATTCACTTTTTCCTTGCCTGAAACTCTCTCCAGTAAGAGCCAGGCTATATTCATCCTGGTGATTGGAACATACACTGCAACTGTGTCCAATCACCAACTGTGTCCTGAAGCGTTTCCTCCAGTGGATAAAGAAACAAGCTAATGCTCATGGAAGGCCCATAGTGATTGGATAGATTGATCCAATGGCTCATTTGAACATCTGCATATATACAAGGACTGCAGTGCATTAATTGCATCCAACAGATTCATTACTTCTTGACTGAAGAAAAGTTAGTCATGTGAATGGTTCCATACAAAACCAAGGCTAGTGAGAGTGATGTCAGTTTTCTTCATTGTCCCTAGGAGGGTCAACCTTGGTACTTTAGATCCACCCACTGCCACCCCTCATTATTTAAATGATTCGACTCCATAGTCTCACACACAAATAATCTCATCTCATAAACACAGGACAAACAATGTTAATTCATTGGTTTTCCAATACATTGCTCTCTAGCACCCTGGGAGTTACATGATGTCCAGTACAGGCATACAGAAACTGGTAAATACAACGGCACATCTCAGGCACCCCTCAAATGGCAAACCTAGCCCTGGTGAACCTTATAATGCAATGTTACAACTACACAATAATTACTGAAAGTAAATTTAGATGTTTGTTCTGTCAAATGGGTTGCTGTGAATGCTGTGAATACCCCTTACCGATTATGGCCTTAATTAAATTTTGTGCAGTAAAACATGCGGTAGGGCTAAATTGGCTACCAACAGAAAAAACGTCTAAATCGGTATTCAGTTGTCCTACCAGCTGAAATCACAACGGAAGATAGGCCACAGTAAAGGACTTGTGGCCAAATGTCCGTTTTGTATGTCAAGTTCCCAAAACTCAAGCCAAGTAACTTAGAGTGGATAATGGGAACATCAAATGAAAAAAACGAACGATCGGTGCCTGAGATACTTTCATCTTCTCTCCTTCTTTCTTCTTCTGTTCCTTCTTCTTGTCTTCCGTGTTCCAATCACATACCTGTACAAGAAAGAAAAATATTAACTGTGTGCCCCAAACAAAACTCGAACATATGTGTATAGTTTAAACCCTTGAATGCCACAGGGGTACACAACGCATTGCAGAGCAATGAACTGCATACCCCTCTGACACTCAGAGTTAAGCAGTGCGCATCTGTCCGAGTTAAAATTATAGTAGAAGATGCCAAACTAAACAAATTATTCCTCAATTTGTTCACTAATATCCTATATATGTTTTCTAATAGAAAACCAAACTTTTGTGCCAAAAATTGATTATTAAGAAAATATGCCCCTTGTGTTCTCCACCAATCAGCTTTGAGTGTGGGACTAAAGGAACCCATTTGAAGCCGATTGGCTGGGAGTTGTGTAAGCACACATCCCAGCCAGTGATTGTGAGTCATTTTGAACGGAAACTGCCCATATAAAAAGGCAGTCTCTGTTCAAAATTCAATCACACTGGAAAGTACACCGGCCTGTGGGGTACTTGTGGGGGTATGTCTTCTATTCCTTCCGCCGACAGCGGTGGAGAACACAAAGGGGGCATTTTCTTAATAATTAATCTTTGGCACAAAAGTTTGATTTTCTATTAGAAAACATACAAGGGATAATAGTGGACAAATGGGTGAATAATTTGTTTCAATTGGTATCTCTCTGACACTCAAGGGGGTTAAACTATGCACATATGCGTGAGTTATGTTTGGGGCTCACAGTTAATATTTCTCTTTTTATTTCTTTTACAGGTATGTGATTGGAACATGGAAGAAAGAAGAGAAGGAAGAGAAGGTGGCTGAACGGGGTGTTGAAGACTCTGCTGGACATCAAGATAAATGGTGTTTCTTTTCAGGGCCTGTGAGTGCCAGAGGGGTAATCTTACCCCACTGGTATTCACATGGTTAATTCTACTAACTTTCACACATTTCATTCAGTGCTTTGCATGTATTGATATGGGGCTTAGGGCCCCATATCAGTACATCAAGTAGTCACTTATGGGGAGGGGGGGGGTAGGCTTTTTTTAACTTTCAATTCATGTGTCAGCTGTTTTGATATCTGTTAAGGGACTCTGTGCCCAAAAAAACTGGGTGCAGATTTTCCCACTAAAAAGTGGGTCCTTCAATGGATCCTAGGGCTAACGCAATCAATTGAATTGCATCTTTCGTGGGTTTTTTTTCTTTCACTGGGTGAAAACTCCGCAAAATTTATCGACCAACGTGTTTTTTTACCAGTATTTTTTCAGAGCACAGGTAACTGAATAGCTTACGTGCTTGAAAAAATGCCATTGTCTGGGTTTTTTTGGCGTTGTGGGGAACTGAATCGAGGCCTTAATATAAAAATCTAACATATTAAACAGACTGAACATTTGTTATTTTCATCTGTATACAAAATACTGATTTGATGAGTTTTCCTCAGAAAACAAGTGTTGGCTGAACATTGTGGAAAAGTTGAGAAGAATTTCTTGATCCATAATGACATCATGTGTGATTATTTTTCACTTTATAAGCTGACAAATATTAATGTGCTGTACGCTGAGCAAATATACTTAAGACAGTCTCTGTCAAATTCTAATTAACCCTTTCAATGCCAGACAGGTACTCAACCCATTGTAAAGCATTACATTGTGCGCCCCCTCTGGCATTCAAAGGGTGAAAAAGATACTTGTGATTTCTCAAAAGATGCATACCTCAATTTAGACTTAACTGGTATTGCAAAGTTTTGGGATACTTCACTAACTGGAGACCAATTAAGGAGAATTTGTATATAGTCTGAAACACACTTTTAACCCCTTGGATGCTAACGTTATTTCCAAAACACATTAGGCACACACATCTCCTGCTTCTACGTCAGATGTAGGTAACCTTTGTACCTCCATCTGGAGGGTCACAAGTTGTCCGCCCCTGACTTAAAGGGGATGTATCACCCCTATGCAAGTTAGCATGAATCAGCAGCTTATACCTTGAATATAAGTAAATGTGTATTATTCTTTTTTTGTTTTTATGACATTATAATATCTACCCTGCTCTGTAACCGCAGTCTGTTACTCTGCCTCTGTTCCCCAACCTCTATCCAGCCTTCTGCGATGACAGAGGCTTTCTGTATGTAAGCTGGAGAGGTCTCATTGGCTAGATACCGATATCTGCCAATGAGACTGCTCCAGCTTACGTACAGAAAGCCTCCGTCATTGGAGGAGGCTGGATAGAGGGAGGGGAGCAGAGGCAGAGTGACAGACTGCAGTTACAGAGCAGGTAACAGCAGTCTATGCAGAGACAGGTACAGGGCACAGTTTATAACTTCATTTTAGACGAACAAGAGCTTAAAAAAAATGAATACACATTCACTTATATTCGAGGTATAAGCTAACGATTCATGCTAACTTGTCTAGGGGGTGATAAATCCCCTTTAAATTGTTAAGAGTCTAGTAGGAATGTACACCACAAAGAATCAAGATATGTTTAGATTGAACTGAATTTTGATATACAAATATTGTCTTTTAGCACTGAAATCTGCAAGACAGAGTGTGTAATTTAAATTAAGGGAAACTTTAAATGAGAAGTCATCTTCTTTCATGTAAATAAAATATGTTGTTATAGGCTCCAACTGCTCAATAAAACAAGAGTAGGCTCAAATATTTAACCCTCTGTGTGCCTGGGGGTGTGCAACACACTGAGAACCAATGAGTTGAGTACCCCTTTGACAATCAAAGATAAAAAAAAAAAACTATTAGCAACTGCTGTCCGTAAGGAAACTTTTTTTTATTTTATACTAGTTGAAGACCCCGTTACACAGGCCACAGTGTCACTGCCAGCCAGTCGCGGGGCTGTCATGCACAGTAGAGACTGCCCGCGCCACGGATGATATGGAGAGTCCAGCTCTGTATCAGCCGTGACGCGGGCAGTCTCTACTGTGCATGGCTGCATCGTCACACACGTTTTAGCAAATCCTATATAATAATTTGCTAAAATGTGTGTAACAACGCAGTCATGCGTAGTAGAGACTGCCCGTGGTGAGTCAGCCGCAGCACTGGCAGTCTTTACTGAGCATGACTGCACCGCAACCGGCTGCCACTGCATCAGCCGCAGCACGGGCAGTCTCTACTGTGTATGACTGTCCTGCGACTGGCTGGCAGTGGCACTGTGACCCGTGTAATGGGCTCTTCAAGTAGTTCTTATATGAAAAAGGATAATGCGCTCTATGGGAGAACTTGAGTCATACACTCAAGTTTGAAAGAAGCACTCTCAGGACTTCAGGATGTGTGATGAAATAAAAGTTTATTCACAGATCAACGTTTCGGTTATCAACTTGTAACCTTCATCAAGATAAGAAGCAATTGAAGTGACCCACTTGCTTCTTATCTTGATGAAGATTACAAGTTGATAACCGAAACATTGATCTGTGAACAAACTTTTGTTATTTCCTGAGAGTGCTTCTTTCAACCTACAGTTTCTACAATTCTCTGGCAAAAATTATAGCACCCAGGCGTTCATTCCATTAAATGTGAGTGCTTTTTTTTTTTTTTTTAGGTGTAAATAACTTTTCTATGAAAAATAAAGCAGCAGTGGAAGAACCCTCAAGAACCAAGAAAAAACATGTGACATACATCCTGCAGTACAGACCATGGAGATCCGGGTGATGTAATTGCAACACTCGTCCCTCTGGGGACTGATGTTCTCTCTTTTGAAGTCCATTGCCTGAAAATTTTATGGAAAGGACAGTGCTGTTGGAGATCTGACATCACCCAGCACTGCAGATCATTGAGAGTATAGAAGAGTTTTATGTAATGAGAAATCAATTCCCATAGCTGTCGGTTAACTTCCTACAGTTAGAAGACCATTCCCTGCTCTGTAAAGTGCAGGTGCCCCTATTCATTACTTTATTCAGCTTCCATATCCTCTTCCTAGTATTTTTATTAAAAAAAAGAAAAAAAAAAAAAAGAAAATGAGGAGCAAAGAAAAATCCCCACCGAATTAAAAAGCAATTTTTATCTGTTACTTAAAGGAGAATTTACACCTCCTTATAATAACCCCCACTTTCCTTACCATGGTATCTTAATGTTGTGAATAGAGAGAAAAGGGAGAGCACTCCTCTCTAATAATCAATAGTTTACTAAAATACAAACAATAAAGCATAAGAATAACATACACAATAATGCATAAAAACATAAAATAAATGGATGCAAATGCACCTTAATTGTTCACAATACAATGAACAGTCCAGCTGCTATACTGGCTGAATATATAAAATCACCTCTGCATGTGTCTGATTGGAAAATAAATAACAGATCCAAAGGGAATAACAATGTAGTAGCCAAGTCCTTTAGAGAGACACCATAGAGATGTTTGTATTATGTATACTAATCCCCTCTTGAAGACAAAAGATGTACTCGTGCTCATGAGTGTGGAAAGTCCTTGATATCACATACCACAGGCAAGGATGTAGAATTAGAGTGGAGACCAAGATGATAAGGATGTGGTGGTTCTTAGATATGTGGCCATATGCTCTCTAATGGACCATATCTGTCTCTGCTGGCACAACTGCAGTACATGCAGGGGCAGAGTATATTACATAGAAAAGTAGTAAAAGAACAGGATGTGGACACGATGAAATATGTATGGAGGTGCAAAATATGTATTTCCCATAGCCTGCTTCAGACTGAAGAGACTGCCATGGACATGACATTCAGGACAGATTGAAGATGTCAGGGGAGATGCACTAAGGCATGATAAAGAAATGATAAAGCAGAGATGCCTTCTCCAGTGATATCAATTCCACATGTTCTGTGTTATTCTGTGGAACCAATGCACTAAGATCTCTCCAGCTTTAGATATCTTAGCGCATAGGCTCTCTAGAATAACATAGGAACTGGAGAAGTGATATCACTGGAGAAGTTTTCTACACTTTATCACCTCTTTATCACTCCTTAGTGCATAATCCTCAACATCTCTTAGATATTCTGGCCATATTATGGTAAAATAGGAGTTATTTTTAGGAGGTGTTAGTTTTACTTTAAGGGACAACCGTAATAAATGTTGCCCAATATAGTGGACTGCAGTGTAACAGCTAGTCTTTCCAAATCTGGGGATGTTCTAATCCGCTGTGCATTCAAAGAAGCTGAACTATAGTAATGTAATGGTTCAAATAAAATAATTCCCCAGAACAGTTAGGCAAATTTGCCAGTACAGGTCCACTGGCATTCGCTTCTAACGCCAGTGGCTGCACTACTGAGTATAGCTGCTGAGGACAGTCTTGGTCATGTCAGGACCTTATTGCCAGCAAACCCTACATTCCTGCCCCACAGCATGCTTGGGAACTGGCACAAAATCACATTTCCTCTATACTTTGTATAACACACAGCTTTGAAACAGGTGTAGAGAAAAGGAACCCAACACACCTACTGCTCCACTGCACTCCACTTGAAGCAAGCAGTGTTAAAAGAAGGATTTTCATATGTAGTACTGTGCAAAAGTTTTAGGCAGATGTGAAAAAATGCTGTACACTAAGTAAGCTTTCAAAAATAACCACAATGTAAAGGCAGGTGCCAAAATCCCCTCAAACCTGACCTATAAATATATTTATCTAAGATCACACCAGCAGCTGTTATCCTAAACCTGTTAGTGGACAGGTGAAAAACAGATACAGAAAAAAGGTGCAAGGAGAGCGCTAGTGTAATCTCTTAAAATGCATATGTATTTATTGTGACACGGACATACATATATAAAAGAGCAAACAATATAATACAATAGTTAGAATACAGTTTACAATAAAGAGTCCACCTATAAAATTGGCCAAAAAATTAAAATGGAAAAAATAAAAAAAATAGAAAAAATTAAGAAGCTCTCATATTTGCAGTCCTCCACAACGGTATAACAATACAATGTCACTAATTCCTCAATGACGTAGCAATATAAAATATGTAACTGTTACAAGCTGCAAGCAGGGTCCTGTGTAGTAGGCTGGATTATATAGTAATCGGCTGTATCCTCTCCTGTCTGTATAAATATATCTTATATAATGTCCCAGGTAATGAGTGGCAACAATAGTATACGCTGAAGTAGAGGACAGATAGTACACTGTCTCCCGTTCTAAGTGTCAGCTACGTGCTATAACTGACTTCTCAATATGCATAACTCCCGGATCCAATTCCCAATGGTCTACGGGCACAGGAGTTGTCAATTGTTGTGTTGTTATTTCCGCCTCTCAATAAGTATGACTTCCGAGTCCAATCCCAAATGGTCTGTGGGCAGAGAAATTTCCGATTATCGTATTGTTCTGTCAGCCTTCCATCCTGCTTGAAAGACAAAAGTCCCAAGCTTGTGGTGAATAGGATGATTCAGCCAGGAGGATACCGGCAGAGATAATGTAGACAATCTCCTGTCCTTCTATCTCAATGCGGAGCCTCAAATTTCTAATATTTATTACACTCGTGTGGAGGTAAACCAATATGGAGCTCAAGGTGTAATGACTCTAATGTGTTCTTCCAACGTGTTTCGTACCACTAAGGATACTTCACCAGGGATATCCGGTAACTGAATTTAGCGTGCATTTAAACTTTAGCACCTAGGTGCCCATTGGATATAATTCAACCCCTACTTCAGATCCGGAAACACACCTGAGGGTTAACCCCTTCTAGCGCCTCCACAAACCTAAATGGAGCCTATAGACCACTATACTGGTGATTGTGTCGGCACTTCAAGTGTACAACACTAAAAATTAAATTCAAACACTCCTTAAAACTAATCATATAAATAAAAATACTAGACTATTATTCACAGGAAAAGATACATATGTATATAAATATATAAACACAAATAAATACAGATAAAAATAAAAATAAATATAAATAATAAATAAATGAATGAAATAAAGATAAATATGAAAAGAAAATTACTAAAAATAAGAATTAAAAATAAAAAATAAATAAAGGTGAATATAAATCAAAAATAAAAAATGTGAACATAAAAATGAAAAAATAAAAAATATAATATTTTAAAACATTTGTATCTACACATAAAAAGAACAGTGTGGCAATAGAAAATGACTCCATACCAAGCACAAATGCAGCCTAACTCCCAAAAGGGAAAAGAGAGGACAGAGATAGAGCACCACCAGGCAAGCACTATATAAATGTATGGATATCTATTTTCTCATTGTGACCCCCTGGATAGAATGTATTATATTGATATATCCAGTAGGTTTCTCTTCTACTCAGCATACTCAACCTTTCTCCTCCCTTAAAACGGGGAGAAATATGTTCTAAAAGGTTAACCTTGGTATTCTCCATGGACTTCCCATGTACCAAGTCATAGTGCTTAGCTAGTGGATATCTCCTATCTCCAGACAATATAGCTCGTCTATGTTCCAAAAATCTGTCCAATTTCCTCCTGGTGTGTCCTATATACTGAAGCTGGCAAGGGCACGTGATGCTATATTTTACATGAGTACTGTTACATGTGAGGTGATCTTGTATCATTATTTTGTTTCCCTTTGCATCCTTAAAGTGTTTGGTTTGATGTGCTATGTACCCACAAGTGATACATTGACTCATCCCACACTTGAAAACCCCATTAGTATATAGGTAGGTATTATTGATTTTACTATTATTTCCTTCTTTCTTTTTTGACAAAATATTTTTTAAATAGGTATTTTTCGTAACTATTATTAGGTTTAAAAGCGATCACTGACTGTAGTGATGAATCTTGTAATAAAATTGTCCAGTATTTGTCTAATATTTTTCTAATATCATTATGTGAATTGTTATATTTTGTGATAAAGTGTTGTGTATTATGTTTTCCTACTTTTTTATCTTTTCTTTTTTCAGGGTTCAACATGGTGTTTCTATCCTGTGTAGATGTTTGAATATAAGCATTCCTCACCAGCTCCTTTGGATAGCCTTTGTGAATGAATCTGTCTGTCAACTGCTGACACTGTGATTCATAATCCGTCCGTTTACTACAATTGCATTTCATACGGTAGAATTGTCCCTTAGGTATATTAGTAACCCATCTCTTAAGATGACAACTGTCATAGTGCAAGTAGTTGTTGACACTAGTGGGCTTAATATACGTAGAGGTTACAACTCTACCGTTTTCCACTCGCAAAGTGAGGTCTAAATAGTTAACTGTTTGTGCACTAATGTCATATGTAAAAGACATTCGTTCTTATTCAGGCCCTGAATAAACTCCTCTAGTTCCTGAATACTCTCCTGCCATATAATGAGGAGGCAGTCAAACCTCCCATAGTAGACCAGCCTTGCCCCCAGCCCCGCCCCCCACACATGGGTTATCTCCCAATAACCCATGTATAGGTTGGCGTTGCTGGGGGCAAAGTTGGCCCCCATGGCGGCTCCTCAAACTTGGAGGAAAAAGGAGTTAAAGAAATGAAAGTAATTATTATACAGAATGAACCTGATGCCATCCAATACAAAGTTCCTCTGCAGCTCTGGTAGGGAGTTATCTAGTTGGAGAAAATACGATATGGCCCGCAGCCCCTTATTATGGTCAATGCTAGTGTATAATGAACATACGTCCACCGTAACCCAAATAAATCCTTCACCCCATGGCATATTTTCCAAAATCTGAAGAATATGCTGAGTATCTTTAACATGGGATTGTAGCTGAACTACATACACCTGTAGAAAAAAGTCTATATACTGGGAAAGATTGGCCGTAGGTCCCTCCATGCCTGTTATTATGGGCCTGCCTGGTGGCTGCACTAGCGTTTTGTGAATGTTACGTACAATGTAGAAATATGGTATCCTAGGTTTACGGACCATAAGGAAAAATTTCTCCTCACCCGAAATAACTCCCAGATGGTACGCTTCTTCTACCAGTAGCCACAGAGAGCTGACTATACAATCCGTAGGGTCTGCCGCCAATAATTTATAAGTATCTACACAGTATACTAGACACTGGGCTTCTTTAACATAATCCTCATATTCCAAAATAACAGTGGCTCCCCCCTTATCAGCCTCAGTGATATATATTGTGTTATTATCCCTCAACAACTTCAGAGCGGCTCTATCTTTTGTAGTCATATTGTTATTTCTTCTATATTTTGCATATAAGGTCCTTTATCTTGATAAGGGTAGCAAACCAATTTTAATGCAATAAATACGTATGCATTTTAGGAGATTACACTAGCGCTCTCCTTGCACCTTTTTTCTGTATAAGCTTTCAAAAATATTGTATAACAAAATGCAGTGAGTGAACAGAAAAAAAATTAAAATCAATATTTGGTGTGACCACCCTTTACCTTCAAATCAGCTTCAATTATTCTATGTACACTTGCACAAAGTCAGGGATTTTGTAAGCTGTTTGTCAGGTGTGTGATTACACAATTATACCAAACAAGTGCTAATGATCATCAATGTAATATGTAGGTTGAAACACAATCATTAACTGAAACAGAAACAGCTGTGTAAGAGGAATAAAACTGGGTGAGGAACAGCTAACAAGGGGAGGATGCTGAAAACAGTTTAATGTCAAAAGACATACACCATGGCAAGACTGAGCACAGCAAAAAGACACAAGGTAGTTATACTGCATCAGCAAGGTTTCTCCCAAGCAGAAATTTCAAGGCACACAGTGGTTTCTAGATGTGCTGTCCAAGGTCTTTTGAGGAAGCACAAAGAAACGGGCAATGCTGAGGACTATAGACAGAGAGTTCGGCCAAGAAACCTTAGTGCAGCAGATGGAAGACGCATCATGCTTGCTTCTCTTCACAATCAGAAGATGTCCAGCAGTGCCATCAGCTCAGAATTGGCAGAAAACAGTGGGATTCTGGTACACCCATCTACTGTCTGGAGAAGTCTGGTCAGAAGTGGTCATCATGGAAGAGAGGTGTCCAAAAAGCCATACCTCTGACATGGAAACAAGGCCAAGCGACTAAACTATGCAAGAAAACACAGAACTGGGGTGCAGAGAAATGGCAGCAGGTGCTCTGGACTGATGAGTCAACATTTGAAATATTTTGCTGTAGCAGAATGCAGTTTGTTCGCTGAAGGGCTGGAAAGTGGTACAACAGTGCAGGCAACAGTGAAGTGTGGTGCAGGTTCCTTGCAAGCTGGGGCTGAATTTCTGCAAATGTAGTTGGGGATTTGGTCAGGGTTAATGGTATCCTCATTGCTAAGAAGTACAGGCAGCTACTTATCCATCATGCAGCACCATCAGGGAGGCATCCGATTAGTTCCAAATTTATTCTGCAGCATGACAACGACCCCATACATACACCAAAAATCATTAAGGAATGGTAATGTCCCAGAAAAAATATTTTGCATGTTGTAGTCCTTAAAAAGTTGAACAAAGTGCAAAAAAAGTATCTCTCAAACCGCTATGGTTTGAGAGAGATCTGTATTTAAAGTTTGAGGTTTCCTGCTTTAAAACTGTCAGCAGGAGATCCGTGTCGGCCGACACAAAACCAAGCACACTTTTTAGACCATTCCAATGAAGTCATCTGTGGTAAATAACGCAATTGCGGCTCTGCTGCAGAGCTTCTGTGTCGGCCGACACGGATCTCCTACTGACAGCTTCACAGCTGACAGTAGGAAACATCAAACTTTAAATGCAGATATCTCTCAAACCATAGTGGTTTGAGAGATACTTTGTTTGCATCTAGCTCAAGTTTTTAAGCACTTCAACATGCAAAATATTTTTTCTGGAACATTACCATCCCTTTAAGAACTATGTTCAGCGTAAAGAAGAACAAGGAGTCCTGGAAGCGATGGTATGGCCCCCACAGAGCCCTGATCTCAACATCATGGAGTCTGTCTGGGATTACATGAAGAGAGAGAAGCAACTGAGGATGCCTAAATCCACAGTTAGTTCTCAATGATGTTTGGAACAACCTAACTGCAGAAGAATTGAAGGCGAAAGGTGGTCACATCACATATTGCTTAGATTTTTCTTCTGTTCACTCACTATGCATTTTGTTAATTGATAAAAATAAACTGTTAACATGTCTATTTTTTAAGTCATTCTTACTTTACAGCATTTTGCACACCTGCCTAAAACTTTTGCATAGTACTGTATGCATACTAAATTGTTTTTAGGCAGCAGTAGGGTGTTAAAAAAAAATTGATTCCTAAAACGTTCATCCCAATGCCTGATATGACTGTAACGTAATCCAAACTTATGCTAGGCAATTACACTTACTCCGTATAGCCAATTTAGGTAAAATCAAAGTTTGACAATGAGAAAACCAATATTATGTTAAGAAAAAAAGAGGTGGTTAAACTGAATGCATTTTTGTTTTCGGTGTTTGCTTTTATGAACATTTGTATGTGTTCTTCCCCATCTTTTTACATATATTCTTTCACATAAATCTTAGATAGGAAAAGGGGGCAGACTAGATGAGCTAACTGCGTCTTATCTACAGTCAACTTCAATGTTTCATTGTTTCTTTATATACACAAACCAGGTCACTATATTCAGCCACTGAAATATAGAAACATATATATCATCTTAGATACATTTTCAATGTCACTAGTATTCATGGGACTTAACAGATACTGAAATGGGCAGACTAGATGGGTTATCTGGTTCTTATCTGCTATCAAATTCTGTTACATTGCTGCAATGCCTTGGATACCTTTGTGGCACTCAAGGGGTTAAAACAGGATCATTTCTCTTTCAGTTAATATACCACTTAGACAAACTCTAATGTAGTGACATTCACACAACAGAAGTGGAAGCGCTCAGGTCTGCGTTTACTTACTTATCAGTGGTAACACTTCAGTAAGTTTGCACTTGTGTGAGGCTCAAGTTTCCAACACAAATCTCTGTTCAATATCAGGATTTCCTGGATCCCGTATTGTCTGTATTTTTGTGTTTAGCTTTTAAGATACCCATGTTGTGCAGGATTCTCCAAGCCTTTCTTACTTTCTCCACTAGGAGGCAAAACTGAGATCATCTAATTAACCCTTTGAGTGCCAGAGTGGTACGCAACGCATTGGTTTGCAATGCGTTGTGTACCCCTCTGGCAATCAAAGGGATAAAGCACTAGAGGACTCTGGGAATTATAAGACAACGTTAAAACAGTGATGAGCCCTTGCACTACCACACGCATTCTTACAACATAATTTTATTCAAGGTGTTACCTCATTTTTAACCCTTTGAGTGCCAGGTGGTTTTTCTTTTAAGGGCTATCAAAGAGTTACAACTTACACTTTAGTAACAATACATGTGGTGTG
The DNA here is from genome assembly GCA_037306005.1 of Rhinophrynus dorsalis. NCBI lineage: Eukaryota > Metazoa > Chordata > Amphibia > Anura > Rhinophrynidae > Rhinophrynus > Rhinophrynus dorsalis. Next base: position 173,617,508 of record CM074722.1, read on the forward strand.
TGTGTGTGCGTGTGTTTGTGTGCCCATTTAAAAACCACCTCTCAATTCAGTTTAATTATGAAAAATATATATTGTATAGATTTTCCTGCTGAGTAAAACAAGAATAACCCCACGGAGGGGAGAGAATTTATTCAAAAATTTTTACAGCTCAAACTTTCTCAAGCTGCACAAGGTGGTCACAAGGTGGTTCTGTGTTCTGTGAATATCATTTACTATGTAGTTAAGACTTAAAGGGATAGTAATGGTTTCAATTAATAGATTGCCGAGTCTTCTTTATTGTAAATATAACACTTTGCCCTATATTTAGCAACTTACTTTTACATAGTTCTCAAGATATTAAATGTAGAAGGATCCCCTTCCCACCCCTTCTGGCCACGTCACTTTGCCTCTCTGTCTGGTCCAGATGGATGCAGCGAGGGACAAACTTCAGTAAGCAAAGGAAAATCCTTATACTTACTCAATGAAGTTTGTCCCATCCAGTCCCGGGACCAGATTGCAGATTCAGTGGAAGACACGAGAAGAGGCGGGAGGGGGATCCTTCTACATTTAATATCTTGAGAACTACGTAAGTTGCAAAATATAGCGCAAAGTTTTATTTTTACAATAAAGAAGACTCAGCAATCTACTTAACTTGAACCCATTACTATCCCTTTAATCTCTCCTTTAGAGTGCATTATAAAAATGCTGCCTTCAGGACACCAGTTGGTGCCATTGTTAATATTCTGGCATAACTCCAGAGGGGGTACACCACACATTGCACAGCAATGTAATGCGTACCCCTCTGACACTCCAAGGGTTAAAAAGGAAGGGATTTTGAGTTATAATAACTTATGAATTAAGAATCTTCCCACATCAAAGAACTGAGTCGGAGACATTCCTAGCATTCAAGGGGTTGAATTTCCCCTGAACTGTTGCTCTTTAATTTGTACATGTGGCCATTTCCGTTCCCTTTAATTTTGTTAACCTGGTACATTTCTAGTCCCTCTGGAACCTAGCAGGTTAAATTGAATCATAACAGCTGGCAAAACAGAATTCCACAACTCACTTACAATGACATCAAAGATATACAACACTTTCCCTTTCCTTACATTCTTTTTTGTTTCCACCAAATGGATGTCATAAATAAGACTAGAAGCATTGGAAAAGTGGACCTGAGAAGAGGCTCCAAATATTCAGGCTAGCAAGAAAAAAATGAGAAGTCTTATCTATCACTTGTAGAGGAACAGTAAACACTTATGAAAAATAAATTGATACATTTTATTATATATAATATGATAAAGCTGCAGCCATCATCAATACACTGCCACGATGGTCCAGTGCAGGTTGGCAGATATTTGTCCCTGCGGCGGACTAGAACCTATGACCAGATTTCACAGTTGGTGCATTAACCGAGATATCTCACCGGTGTGTGTATACATATGCATTTACTAGCAAATGAAGCACAGATTTGCTCATGCAAACAGAGGCTGGGTGAATATATTGGGCACCCCTCTGCCACTCAAATGGTTAATGCCCTCACCTATGTACCACATTCTTCCCATAAACCTGTGCCTCCAATGTACCACTGCCACCCATGCCTTCTACTTCTGACCACTTATGTCCTCTCATATGCAACACAGGACCCATGTTCCATGTGGCACTGCCCACTACGCCCTCTCCCATGTATGACTGGGTCTCTTTCATATACCACTGACCCCTTTTCCCATGTAGCCCTTGTTCTATGTACCACTGGCCCCCTGTGATGTGTACGTGTCCCCTGGCTCACCACACATGAATACACAACTGTACACAGACTGCATGACACATATGCATACCCAGACAAATAACAATACAGTGCTTGCCTGGATGACAACACGAGAAATATCCTAGGCAGGAGAAGGCAGGAGTGATATGGCAGTGGGCAAGCAGGTAGAGTGGCAGGAAGGAGGAGAAGAAATGAAGCAAAGAGGGCAAAGAGTCAAAAGTTAAAGGTAAGAGGAAACACAGGGGAGACACGAGAATATCAGGAGGAATGGGCAAGATGCAGGGATTTTGGCAGGAGTGACCAGAGGGGCTTCGGCCTCCTGGCAAAATCATGCCTGCATGCATCAAGTGGGCAAGCTGAATGGGTATGGCTAAGCACCCCTGGCCACTCCTGTCAAAATCACTGCATCAGATTTCCAAGGGGCATTCATTCTGGCCAATCCTGTGAAAATCACTGCATCAAGGACCTGCCTCCACATGACCTTCTATTTCTAACACTAGCGATGCAGCAAAGGGGAGGAGCCACCCTCTCCCATTCAATAGAATCACTGTAGGGACCTGTCCCCACATGACCTTCCATTTCTAGCACTAGCAATGTAGTAAGGGGAGAAACCACCCTCTCCCATTCACCAGAATCACTGCAGGGACCTTCCCCCACATTGCCTTCCATTTATAACATTGCATCTCCTCTGCCACCCTGTTCCTGCTGAGTAAAACAAGTAAAATCCCACTGCTGGGGTATGCATAACTTGAAAGTTATTAAACCTCAAGCTTGCTTCTTCAGATAATTTGAGTTCAGCATTGTTGTTGTGTGACCAGGTCACCAGGTGGCACTGCTGTTTCTGTAAACAATGGACATATGAGTGTCTAAGCTCTCCAAAGAAAGCCATATCAACAGGCCACATGGGGGGATATGCACAAAGGGGCGAGGATATGGCAATATGTATCTGGAGATGTGTGAAGGGCATATTGCCTTGGAAGCTGAGACTCATATTGCCATACGAACTAAGAATGAGGTCTACAAGGGGAGGGAGATCAAATTTAAGTATTAAATTGCAGGGTTGCCCTCCCTTACACATCACCAGCAGTTCAACAACTCTGAATCTTGCCCAATGGGGGAATGCAGAGGATCTGCTCTGACTTCAGCACTACAAACAGCGTCACTCCATTCACCCTTTCAGTGCCATATAGATGTGGACTGTATAATTCTATGGCACAGAAAATGAGAAAATGGAATAGAAGCCATGTACCACACCTCCTCTGCCCTTCTTTACTCACTGAGCCAGCTGAAATGGTTATCCAGGGATCAGATGATTCAATCAAACATAGGAGTTGAAAAAAACAGTGCAGAAATAGATCTAAGAGTAGTAGGCAACAATGGATAAATGAAGAGAAAAAAAAATTTACAGAACACAGACAATGAAGAGGCAAACAATAAAACCCAAAGAGGAAAATTAATATAAATATTATACCATTTTATAAAATAATAAAATAAATAGATGACCTGGGTGACTAGACAATAACAGAAAAGACACAAAAATTGGGACAGAATAAGTCCCTGCGTAAGAAAAAGAGGAATGTAAGGAACAGACCAAATAATATCTACAGATACATAGTTTAAAACATGACTGGAAGTCGGGTCAAGAGAAATTAATTGCAACCAATGATAATAGGGACAACAGGTTTCCACCAGTAGTTGACTTCTCCCTCCCCACAGTGAATGTGTGTATAATGTAACAACATGATAATCAATGCTTAGCATACACTAGTGGTCAAAAGTTTGAGAACACCAGTTTTTGCTTCTGTTAGTTATTGCCATATAACAAAAACATTAGAAAAACATGTCAACATTGTGTATTTCTAAAATCAAGACAAATATTATAATCTATTTAGCAAATTTTTGTATTGTTTGAAGATGTGTAAAAGATTTTTAGTGCAAAAGTTAAAAAAGTGCATTTGTTACATTTGATTCATCATATTTTATAAATTGTTTTACAGGAAATTTGATTAAAATAAAGGTATCTTTAGAAAGCCCAACTTATGGCAAGAAAAACAGTATATAATAAATGTGGGTACATTAAATGAATTAAGAGGAAAATTACAGCTAAACACAGAAGGTCAATGGCTGTTTTAACACTTCTACGGTGTTTGTGTTTAGCTGTAATTTTCCTCTTACTCACTTAACGTACCCACATATATTATATACGTTTTTTCTTGCCATAAGATGGGCTTTCTAAAGATACCACTATTTTCATCAAATTTCCTGTAAAACAATTTACAGAATATGATGAAACAAATGTAACAAATGCACTTTTTTAACTTTGGCACTAAAATTATTTTACACATCTACAAATGCTAACAAAAACCCCTGCTAAATAGATTGTAATAGAATGATGTTCAAAGTAATCTATTCTATTTTCTCTTTTTAAGTTGTCTTGTTAGATGTCCTCGTTACTCTCTTGCTCAAACAGTTGCTGTGACTCACTCCTTCGCCAGGATCAAATATAAATGACGAAGGAGCAAAATATGCTATCGGACTTTAGTACATGTGGCAAACAGCCACATTAACAAATAAACACACTCACATGCATACGGCAATGACTTACTAAATTGCATATGCAAATGAGTAATTGTCAAACATAATCATAAACCTGTCGAAGGCAGGACTGTGGCAAATTGGTGGCGGATTCACAAAGATATGTTGGTGAAGACATCTCAATGCATGCTAATGATATGCTATCAACATTACTGCATCTCCTGGCCACAAAAAAAATGATAATACCTACAAATTACAAGGTTTCACTGTAAAATGTTTAAACGAAGACTCTTCTATAAGTGTAATTACTCTTGTTTTAACATATTTATTTTACCAAAAAAGGGTTTAATATTAATTTACAAAGAAACCAGCACCTATAAATAAAATAGGATTATATGCCTAAAAGTATTCTGTAATCATAGCCTAAAGAATATTTTTAGAAGCCCTAAAATGTGATCTTACACTTGCCTAGCAGATGCTGGTATCACTAGGACAGGACTATAGCAATATCCTGAACAGGAACACATCCAAAGATTTGTGTGAGCTTCTAAAAGGGAAGGTACAATAAACATTTTTACTAACATGTTTAACTTTAAGCTGCCTTAAAAGATATAGTATAGTTATATTTTGACTGTTGTATTTTTATTAATATGCTTGAGTTCGGCATTCTAATTTCCCTAATGCTGATAATTAAAACAAATAAAATTCCAAAAAATAGCTCTTCAGATTCCATCTTACTGTATTGTGGTAAACAACAGAATACTTTAGCAACATTCCTATGATGGAACATAGACCATGACTGTTATTGCGCACGTATGCCACACAATATTTTTGAAATGACCAAACTCTTGTTTCATGACAGTTCTTTTAAGTGACAAAACTAATTGACTCAGTATTCCAAACTGGCTCATTTTATAACAGTTTATCTGTCAGTTTCCATGACTGAAAACAAAGGCACAGAGCCTTATGCACAAAAGGAAAACTGACTAATATTGGGGTAAACCAAGGTCACATAAAACATCCCACTGATTTTATTATTTCAGTTTTCTACTAATTTTACTAAAAATACATAAACTCAAAAAGTAATCTAAAAACTAGCCAACCAAATGACATGATGCAAATGAACAAATCTTACTTAGATGGAGTCCTTACTATTGATTTCAGACTGTATTTATTATACACGCCACCTGAAAATAAACATTTCTTCCATGATTTAATGGTTAACTGGACTGCACTAAATCGCTTTGATGTCAAGGCTGCAACACAATGCATGGTAATGGTTTTCATGTTCATACATAACTTTGAAGTGCTATATTAAACAATGAGAGGCTGGCGTATTGCTCATTGTTTCTGCAGGTTCCTGTGTTCAGAGTAAGTGATTAGCTTTTCCTAGAGTAATCTATGGAGTTTTTCCAGCATATCACTAATTATTGCAAATTTCACTGCTCAGAATGTAACTACTTGGATACTGGACGTTTCCAACGCAAAGAAAGCATCCAGTGGGTTAAACAGAACTGATCACTGAAATATAAAGTTTTCAATTCTACAATAAAATCTTATGTAGCATAAAGAAGAATAGTATATATATATATATATATATATATATATATATATATATATATATATATATATATATATATATTTTTTTTTTTTTTTTTTTTTTTTATTATTATTAATATTATTTTTATTTTGGAATTATATAGTTTGCAGACAAACAACGGAAGAATGTGGGTAAAAGCATCAAATGGAACAGTAGTTACCAGTAGTTTTGTTCAGGGAACCCTCACAGTCTTCAGGTCAACCCTAACACTTTATGGGCCAAATGAGAATGGCATAATGATTGGCACAGTGCATAGATATATAGTCATTATTTAGTCTCACAAAGGAGCTGGCAGATTGTGTACATAAATAAGAATTTCCATAGATATACATTTGGGACTCAGTATTAACATTTTTGTTCAATTCTTCATAGAAAAAGTGGCACACTAGGCTGATTCCCACAGCACACCAAAATGCCTCAGCATCCTGTTTGGGAATTACTGAAATAAAGGTTGAAGGAGCCTTGCTTAGACTCTATTGAGACTGATGCCTCAATAGTGGTATTATTTAAAGGGATATTAATACTTGCAAATTACTAATCCCTATATTGTAGCTTTGTTAAAAAGAAACTTATTGGCCCCAGTGTCATCTCTCAAACCCTTATGGTTTGAGAGATGATAGCGCTCAAAGTTCCCCCCTCCCTCCCCCTTCCCTGACTGAACACTGAATGCTGACTGCAGGGGAAGCTGTCGTACGACAGTCTTATGTGCATCAGGCGGCTCTGCAGCTGAGCCAAGATCGCGTTTATAAAAAAGAATTCTTTCACTGAAACGGTCTTCTACCTGTGCTTGGTTTGCAAGCACACGTAGAAGACTGTTTTAGTGAAAGATTTCTTTTTTATAAACGCGATCTCGGCAATGCTGCAGAGCCGCCTAATGCAAGTAATACCGGATATCCCTGCAGTCAGTGTTCAGACAGGGAAGGGGGAGGGAGGGGGAACTTTGAGCTCTATCATCTCTCAAACCATAAGGGTTTGAGAGATAACACTGGGACAATAAATGTCTTTTTAACAAAGCTACAATATGGGGATTAGTAATTTGCAAGTATTATTATCCCTTTAAGGGCAGCTAAAAGGATGAAAACAACAACTTTCTTGGAGCTTAAGTGGCCTCAAAAACTTAAAAAGTGTACTGTTATTTTTTTTAAATTGTCACCATTATCCAAGTTTCATCATATGGTTTGCTCATTCATATGCTCATACCCGGGAACTCTGAGGGTTTTTTACATTATAATCTGCAACAATTTACTGCTCATTTATTGCTTGATTCTATTAGGACTGGTAGTAAAACAAAACTAATTAAGTCAGAGTTTGATATTCTATTACCTGTGCTGTGACAAACTACCACCAGTTAAAAAACTACAATAGACACAAAATTAGCAACCATTGAAATAATTAAATCAGCACGTCCATTCGATATTCTGTTACATGCAGTGGCTTTTATCACTCATTCAGGGACTGTCTTTTTTGTGGGCATTTTAGCTCCTAAAAAACCTAGGTGTTGAGTCTCAAACTAGTGTTAAAAACCACAGATGTGTAATAGAAAAGTAGTAAAATAACAAACACATGAACAACTAGGCATCCGTACACTAGTGACATGCCCTAAGCCCCATGTCAATGCATCCAAGATATAATGATTCAATGATTGGCTAGCTGGAGGGATGACAAAATGTGCATTCGTGACTCCTCCAGCTACATGCTGATTGGCTGAGAGGTGTGGTTACTGCAGGGCACATTCTGTTCATATTTCCCTCACACAGGCTTGGGCAATGGCCCAAGCAGGAACCGCAATGGGTGGGGGGGGGGGATTTTTTTCTTTGGCGTTCTAATAGCAGGCAGCAGCAGTGGTGGAGATGGCGACAACGGAGGGATTTAATTTAATTTATTTTTCAATGTATTTTTTAGAATTGCAGAAGAAGACAAAGGGCGAAAAAACACAGCTGGACCTCTGACTTCAAGGTAAGTGTTTATTGTAAAGCTATGGAGGAATGGGCCATGTGATAGTGTTAGGGCTAGTATTTTTTTATATTTTTATTTTAATGCTAGGTGTAGTGTAGGGCATGGGGGGTACTTTTAGTGTTAGTGTTTAGGAGGGTAAGTGGGCTAAGTGGGAGGGCGACTGTTACTAACTCATGGTCAATGTTTGACACCATGTTGTTTGAACAAAAAGCTGAGACAAGTATTAGGCTGCAACACGAGTTTTCGTGATCAACATATACACACAGATACACACGCACAGCAGTCAGGTATATCTAAAACATGTTTTAATTGGAGCTATGTTGTAGTTTATAGCTGAACATGCTTATAGAGTTCTAAAGAACCACGCATGGGCATTCCAACAAAGGATTTCTCATGCAGAATGTTAAAACCTACTTTGCCTCTATTTTGAGACCGTATGAACAAAAAGAACACTGAAACAGGCAACTGCAGATACTAAACAAAAAATTGGCTATACAGGTATACTATTAGTACATTCCCAAGTCCTATTAAATCAAGGCATGCTTTTTACTATTTATGGGTAAAGCTCTCCTTTAGTTCAGTTGTAGTCAAACCACTTTTAGGAATGACACTAACCAGTTTTTTCCAGTTACTAATGAATACATCATTTCAAGGCCAGTTAGTATTTTAGATAAAGTAGGCAATCACACAGAGCAGCTCATTCAGAAGAACAGCTTTCCGAGTGTGTGTTGAAGGAAAGACTGTGTGCCAATCAGCAGATTGTTGCACAATAGCTTCAAGAAGTGTTCTGTGGCTTGTGATTTTATGTACACACTGAGACTGATGTACCAAGGACAGGAAAAATTGTGGGGCAAACCAACTTATCCATAAGTAATACTAAACTTCAAAAAATCCCCATTGATTTAAATTGGGCTCTCAACCCTTTGAGTGCCAGAGTGGTACGGAATGCATTGCTTTGCAATGCATTCCGTATCACTCTGGCACTCAAAGGGTTAACCCCCCTTTGCTGTTTTGTAGTGTGTTGGAGACCTCTATAGCATTCAAGGCCAATTTAAATCAATTAATTTGCTAATTTTTTTTTGTTGTTCCGTGCGGACGTCATTATGGCAAAATGTCCGCGAGAGGTGGGCAAGTCTTTGATTTTCAACATACTGCCCACCTCTTTAGTCCTTAAAGGGTTAGAAATTAGGAAAAATGTAGGGTCTTGTATTCGAGCTACAAATATATACACCTTTCCCATATAGCTGGGAACTCTCCCCATCAGCCTGAGAATTTCTGAATTAATTACCGGGTCTCCAGGACAGGGGTGATTTATTCTCAATCTCTGCACCATTCAGCCTCTTTTCAGGACAAACTTTGCCTTTTCTCAATCCAGTCCACCTATTATACCCCACACATTTGGAAGTGAACTACGTAATCTGGGCACTGCCATCCCCAGCTCCAGTTGATGGAGTTGCTGAACTCATTCATCAAAGCCATTATGATTCAGGTAAGCAGAGGTTAATTATTAGGGAGAGTCTGTGTTCTGTTAGTGGCATTAGTACTGGTTAAATTCAAGTTGACCTTCTTGAGACTTCGTCATGCTTACTGAGTTTTTACAATACCTTCTCTAGTTAATGTTAATAATGATGAAAATTAGTTTACTGTTGGAAGAATTATATTGGTTACAGTTTCAAGCAAGTTCCCATCTGATGCGTATCAACCCTCTAATTTATTTCTCCCTGAGGCTGATGTTCTAAGAACTAGTGCAATTCTGGGGCAACCAACTGCAACTTAACTATCATGGTCAGTCCTCTGGACTTTCCTCTCCCTGAGCTTGAACTGCAACCATCGGGTTATGGGTCATGCAACTTTCATAACTGCCACCAGATGACCTATCATCTCCAGATGGTTATGTAGCAGCATTGTCCTTTTTACTCTTCCAGGCTTTCCTACCACCTATTGGTTAATAACCACCAGCTGTACCTTATTTATAGACTGTTTAAAATAGCCTGCCTGTGCTTAGTTCTTATCCCTGGCGATGAAGACTGTGTACTGCTTTCTCTTGCCTGTATCTGATTCTCCAGTAGACCTCAGCTTGTACCTTGACTTTGCTTGAACTCCTCCTGTTTCAACTTATTGGCTGCTTCAACTACTCCTCAGTTTTCCACTCCAGTATCTCTTCTTTCCCCGGATTACCAGTGTAACTAATCTTGTCTGGCCCCTTGCTCAACCGAGGGTTGGGCACCTGGCCCTGTGGACAGCACCTATAATACAATTTTGACAACAGCAATGGTACACTGGTTTTACGGCTCAGCTCTCCAGCCTCGCACTCAAGCTTTACTACCTAGCTTCAACATTTAATTCCTTGAATCCTAGAGATGTCTCAGATGCATTCGAGACTGAGCAATCAAGGAGTTAAAATTATCATTTCAAGAGCAACGATAACGATTTACTATGTATGCGCTAATATTAGCAGATTAGGAGCCATTTTGGGTCTGTTAGGTAAATGGTGGTACAGTATAGCCACGCCAGGTTTTTTAATCTCAGCTGTTTAGGGTGTCAGAAAACTGATCACCTCAGCTGTAAAGCTAACTGGAACAGGTGAAGATGCATTAAAGTACAATGCAATGACGAAGTGTATCTGGAGATGTGTGGAGATCACTTCACGATGGATAACAAGACACACTTCACCATATGCACTAAGAATTAGCTATGCAAACTGGGGGATCATTAGCCTATGAGGATGAAGTAATGTCGTCAATGTGTTGGGGAGGTCAAGTGAGGGAGCAAAGATACTCTCACCATCTCACTTCAGCACCAAGAACAGTATCAGCCCTCTCTTAACCTTTGTAGTGCCATAGGGATGTGCAATGCATTGCTCTGCTCTTTAATGCATTGTACACCCCTGCGGCACTCAGAAGGTATAACATGCAAGTTTCCATTGTCCTACTTAACAACTGATTCAAAAACACACAAGACCAGCTGATTAGCTGTTATTCCATTTGCCTTGTGAAGTGTAGTAGAATCTCTTGTTTACATGATCAGCATATAGTCTACTATGTACATGTAACAGCTGATCTGCCAGTTCCTATAAACACAGATTTGGGAGATCAGCTGTTACATATATTGTATATTTATAGCAACTATAAAACAGGGGGTGGGGTTGTGTTTGTTATAACCTGAGCGGCACAGGGGTGTGCAACACATTGCAGAACAATGCGTCGCACATCACTATGGAACTCAAAGGATTAACAGAGGGCAGCTGCTTTCTCCAGTAGAGACAGCAAACTGTCCTCTGCAGGTGCAAAGAAAGCTAAAAGTAGATTCCAGATTCACCATCCTCAGGCTGGCAAATTTGGGTCTGTGGCCAATTCGCCACCATATTGATAAACTGAACCATCAATTAACCTTAGTGCATATCCCCCGATTTGTATGCACATTTCCCATAAACCAACTGAGCTGTCATTTGAAGCCCAATACAGTGGTCTATAGTGAACTGCATCGCACAAGAAAAAGAAACCGTTCTGAACAATGCAGTACAGATACACTGGGGAAGCATGGGGTTTCCTTTTCAGACCCCTGTTCTACTCCCCTGTTGGTCCACTGGAGCTTACAATGCAGCACTGGCTTCAATCGGCAGGTCCACTCCCAGGGAAGCAGATCTGTTGCTAGGGCAACTATTAGATAATACTTGCACGTTAAATCAATGGGAATTTGGGGCATTTTATTTATCCCCCTTGGCGCAGTTTTTTGCTTCAACATTGTTCTGGTTCATCCCAGTACTTCAGCCTGTGTTTTGTACAGTATGATCACACTAAACACACTGGGTTAATAGGATCCAAGGCATATATTTGGCCGTCCTATTTAAGGAAGAAAAAGGTCAATGTGTAAAACCCAGTAGCTAATTTGCAATGGAAAAAAATGAGAGAGAAAAATGCTAAAAACAGCTGGGAAACAAACAAAAAAAATCCCCAATTTTTCCAAAAGGAAACTGCCTGCAATATTCCCCCTTTGAGTCTTCTCCAACGCTTTGCAAAGCAATGAGCTATAGATGTCTTGTGCATCAAAGGGTTCATGTCTGTTACCAAATGACTGGAAACTTCCAGCATTTCCATGCATTTGTGTTAATCATTAGGAGGGGCAAATCAATCTGTAACATAGTGCACTGACTACACAGACACCTAAATAAGACTGACATGAAGAGGGACGTGACCAGTGATGATAAATGGGAGATGGGGGTTTCTGCACCACAAAAAAGGGCTGAGAATAAACATAATGGGGATTATTCGCTAAGGTGTAATAAAGAGGTGATACAGTGGAGAGGACTTCTCCAGTGATATCACTTCTCCAATTCTCATGTTATTCTATGGAGCCAAATCACTAAGATTTCAGTTTTGGAGATCTTAGTGCAATAGGCTCCATAGAATAACATAGGGACTGGAGATATATCTCCACTGTATCACTTCTTTATCACACCTTAGCAAATAACCCCCATTATATCCATGCCCTATGAGGTATTCATTTAGCCAATCACATCACCATTTTAACCACTGCACACCTGCCTGGGGCACTTCAATTTAGCAAGCTTAGTGGCTCTCGTTACCCTTTAACGGGCAAGAGGGGTATGCTGCATTGCTTCAAAATTAATTTCTCACCCCTATGGTCCTTATAGCGGAACTACCACCTATTTTAAACTTTATGGCATAATTACCCATCTGGCGACTAGCTGCTCAGTAGTGCTAGTCGCCAGAATAATTACCTGGTTAATGAGAATGATACCCTGCTCCGGGGCTGACAGGCAGTAGAGACAGCAGACATCTTTCCATAGTGACGTCTGCGCGCCTGCACTGTCAGTCCCTTTTGGAGCTGAACAGCTCCCAGCAAAGCCTCCTAGAGCCGGCTGGGACTGACAGCACAGGCGCACCGATGTCACTATGGAAAGATGTCTGCGCTCCATCCTGCCTGTCAGCCCCGGAGCAGGGTATAATTCTCATTAAAGGGATAGTAATACTTAAAATGTGAAAAAAAATATGTTGTAGGGTTTATCCCCCCTGAGTAAAACAAGAGTACTTCCACTGCTGAAAGGTGTTTCATTCAAAACTTATTAATTTTCAAAGTTGAATTTTTTAGGTGCAATATCACAGTGGCCTGAAAGTGTACAGTGGCGCTGTTGCTACACGATCCTATGGACAGCTCTGGTCCCAGGACCATAAATCTCCATAGGATGGTGTAGCAACAGTGCCACTGTACAATTTCAGGCCACTGTGATATTGCACCTAAAAAATTCAACTTTGAAAATTAATAACTTTTGAATGAAACACCTTTCAGCAGTGGGAGTAGTCTTGTTTTACTCAGGGGGATAAACCCTACAACATATTTTTTTTTACATTTTAAGTATTACTATCCCTTTAACCAGGTAATTATTATGGCGACTAGCACTACTGAGCAGCTAGTCGCCAGGTGGGTAATTATTTGCCATAAAGTTTAAAATAGGTGGTAGTTCCGCTTTAAAGGGTCTTGCAATAGGGACAGGACTCACCTACTGTACTCCACATGTCAGGTTTCCATTTGCACACATGGGGGAGATGCATTAAGGTGTTATAAACATATCATAAAGAGGTGATAAAGTAGAGAGGACGTCTCCAGTGTTCTAAACTCTCCAAGTCCTGTTATTCTATGGAGCCAATGCACTAAGCTCTCTAAAGCTGGAGAAATCTTAGTGCATCTACTCTACAGAATAACACAGGTCTTGGAGAGTATAGAACACTGGATACATCATCCCTACTTTATCGCGTGTTTATCAGCTCTTTATCACCCCTTAGTGCATCTTCGCCAGGGAGAAGTATATAAAAGGATCAGTACAGTTGAATTATGAAAAATAATATATTGTAGGACTTCATATTGAGTTTAACTTCCACTACTGGAACTTAATTCAAAAGTTGTTGAAGTTCCAACTGTCACTAAGGGTCATATGTTCAAAGAAGTAGCGAAATAGCTTTTGTCGTTTGTAACGACTTTTCAAAGTACAGTGTCGTTGGGATCATTAATATTTTCATAGAGTGTCGGATGTGATTGGAAATATGTTGTTTGTCCTGGCTGAAATTGTTGTACGTAAAGACAAAAAAATGTCTTAATGTTACAGTTACCTCAGTTCCAGCATCGCAGCTGGCGGCGACGATGGATGCGTAGAAACATTGCTTCGGTTTCTTCCCACTTGTCACTCACGGTCCCGGGTCTGGGTGTGCTTAGTGAGGCTATGGGCCGTCCATGTCCCCTGGCTGAGATGTTTTGTTGCTCGAATTGACGCAGGCACGAATCGGGAGATGGACGCGTCCTGCCAAGATGCGTCATCCGCGGGCGCGAATCGGCATTATGACGCAGGGCTCTATTTAATTACTTGGTGTAGTATCTCCTCCCAGCTACTTCCTGTCTGACTATTCTCTTGCTTACTCCCTGTGTATAGCAGACACCCAATCCGGTGCAGACCTGTGGCTCTGGCTGACTACCTGAACTGTGTATGACCAAGCTTGTGTCACCGTCCAACCTGGTACTGACCTGTGGCTCTGTCTGAGTATTCTCCTGCCTACTCCCTGTGTATAGCGGACACCCAATCTGGTGCAGACCTGTGGCTCTGGCTGACTACCTGACTTGTGTATGACCCGGGTGTCTGACCATCCAATCTGGTGCGGACCTGTGGCTTTGTCTGACTATTCTCTTGCTTACTCCCTGTGTATAGTAGAAACCCAACCTGGTGAGGACCTGTGGTTCTAGTTAAGACTTACATTTCTGTTTCACGGATTGAGACTGGATTTTCTCCTCCATTACGTTCCTTAGGGGAGTTTTCCTTCATTGGACTGATGACATGCTTGTGTCAGTATATCTCCCTATTCTTTACCACCTCTGGGAGATCCCTCGGCCTACCCATTGACTGCAGGCGTGAGCAAGCCAGTTTGTTTCATGCTGCGTTTCCTGCTTGCTTTCCCATATTCAGAGACTAAAGGGGTGTGTGCCTGTCTCTAGTAGAGGCTCTCTTATTTAGGCAGACTCCTATTTCTGATAGAGTTGCTGACCTCTAGAGGGACCTCTACTTCTTCTCCATGTAACTTCTTGATTGTTATTACTATAATTGTGATTTCTCTTACTGTTATTATTTAAATAAATTGTTATTTTCTGACTCCTGAATTGTACTTGGGAAACCGTAACACTTTACTAGTGACAAAAAAAGTATTTTTTTTGTCATTAATTACGACAAATTTTCTTTTCCTCTATACAACACTGGAGAATAGTTTAGCCACACCCTTGCCAAGCCCCTTTGCCCAGCAATTCTGGGGTTGTGTCGTACACAACGGACATTACTAGGTTTTTTTCGTATACCCTATAAAAAATATGTCGTTCATGCAAACAATTACTTACTTTTGTCATTCATACAACATTTTTTGTAGTTATCCCTTTGAACATACGGCCCTAAGTGGTGAAGCTGTTTCTATCACATTCTATGGAGAACTGTATCTCTCTCATAGAACTCTAAAGAGCAATACTGAACTGTATGGGCATCTGATTGTACTGTTGCACAGGTGGACCTGTCAAAATGAATGAGTCACTGAACACCTCCCCTGTGATTATTCATATCCAGCTTGCAGCCCTTATGGATTAAACTTCAACAACCCTGGTTTAATATTTATAAAAAAAAAATTAAAAAAACACATTTTGAACTGCAATAACTTTCTAACAGTAGTGGGAATACCCTTGTTTTTAATTGTTGCACAATTCCTATAGCAAGCCTTCCAAACATAATCACATAGTAGCCTAACAGCCAAAAATAATCTGTCCATCAGATAATCTACTCAGTGCCTCAGTGTCCTACTAAAACAGGTTTTCCCATTTATCTTTCAGCCTAACTGCTGATACACAATTCAAAAAGCTTGTTTATTTTTTAGAAGACAAGTATTTTGCCAGCTTTTTTGCAGTTCAAAGTGAAAAAATATTTCTTATTGAAAATCCAGTAAATGCTGGAAGGAGAAGGTGGGAGATCTAGTCCAGCAGAAATTGGAGGGCCTCACACTGCCCACCGCTGGCATACCACCCCCACTCACTCTCATTTGTCAGTCGCAAAATCCACAGGTAACTTTTTAGACATAAACTAAAAATATAACCTTTATATGACATTGGGATGATATTTATTTTCATTGCCACGCATGTGTAAAACTAAAGACAGTTACATTATTATTACTACTACACTGGAGGTCCGCAGTTGAGCCGAGGGACTATCCTTCCAGAACTCACACAACCCTCCGAAGACAAACACTAAGAATATGCAAACGACAGCAGAAGTCACTCCCGACCCCACCCACACTGTTCTGCAGAACCACGAAAAAGAACACATCAGACTGAAGAATTGAAGTCTACAACTACACAAAGCAGCAGGTTTCTTAGTGGTACAGTTTTGCCTGTAATCTCAGGAAAAGTTAACTTGATGCAATACAGTTTAGTTGAATGTAACTGTACTTTGAGTCCCCTCCTGTGACTAAACTTTAATTTTGTGGTAGGATACAACTTCCTAAACATTAACATGCGTCTTTGTAATAACAAATAAAAAAGGATTTGACTGGTTACCACTGCCAGCTAGTTGGAATAAAGTACAAGTGTTGGCAAGACAGGCAGTTTGTTGAAGAATTTTTAAATTTACGGTATTTATACACATACACAGTCTGTCACCTCTACTTACCATTACTTCTCTCTGATTTATTCAAAACAAGAAATGTACCATTTACTTCACATGACATCTTCAAATACAGTTAAAAAAAGAAAAATTAAAAAACCTTTGGATGCAAGACATTGTTAACACTTTGTATCACAAGGTGTTGGGGGTCCACTCCAACATCCAAGCTGTAAATAAATGACTCAGATTTCAACAATCGCCTATTCTGTATACTGCATCTTGGTAATTACTAAGAGTTTACACTACACACACACAATCTGGAATGGTAAAACTTAGTAAATGTGCACCAGAAATAAAGAGCACATTTTATTCACATAATAAGCAGAGGTATTAAAACCATGACCCCCCACCCCCTTTACCTTTTGTTGAACTGCAACTCTTATCATACTCAGAAATCTATTGGTACCACAGCAGCTGAAGAGCCACAGTTTGCATACAGCAGTATAGAGCTTTCACTGCAAATATGAGTGGTAGACTAGCAATCATGTGTACCAACGAGTAACTGCACAGCCCCATAAAACACATACAGAAAGCTAATTTTATTAAACAATTCATAATCTAATAAGCATAGTGATTTGCACATTAACATATTGCATATCTAAATGTCAGTGCATAAAAAGTAATCATATGCCAAGGGTATCTATTCAATTTTACCTCCAACGGCTGGTTGGGGATCATGGACATGGTCGTTCCCAACAACTGAATGTCCAATAATTGGGGATGATGAATGTGGTAGTTCCCAACAATTGTCTACCCCGTGTGCACTGGATGCACTGAAAATAAATTAAGAATAAACGTAGACTAGGGCCAAAAAGTGCCAGTTTGTTCTGGAATTTCTGAAAAATACAAGTGATGCTTCTCCTTTGTGTGAAATTTCCCATGGGAAAGAAAATGTCACCTCTCTCTATGCAGTGATAGCAGTGGACTTTAGCAGTGGACTTCAAGTCCAACACACACACACACACACACACACACACACACTCAATCACACATGGGAACACTACACATTCACTCACTAGAAACTGCCTTCCTGTTTCTCGCCTATTTCTTCTAAATAGGGAACAAATTAAAACATGTCCCAAAGTCCCACAGATTTAAAACCTTAAAAGCTAAAAAGGTCTCCCAATACACTGATTCACAATGAACGGATCCCTCTGTGGTATTCAAGGGGTAAAAATTTCCATTTAAAGTCAACTGCAATTATTCCAGAGGGGAGATGCACTAACTATTGATATAATGCAGAATGATTGGGGTGATGTGATGCAAGCATTATAACTTGGCGAGTAAGATAAACTTTGTCATATGCGCTGAGAATTATGTGTGCAAGGGGAGGGGTAGAGACATTTGTCATTAATCCTTTGAGTGCCAGATGGGCAAGGAACACATTGAAGAGCAATGCGTTCTGTACCCCCTGGCACTCAGAGGGTTAACATTTAATTTTGGTGTGCATCTTGTAAATATATAAATCTGCAGTGAGATTAAATACCAGGCTAAAGTCAATCTACTCAACAACAGTGTATTTCAAAATGTGTCATATTTCAAAGTTCCCCATGGCAGTGAATACAAAATTACTCCATAGTACAGGCTGACTACTCCTCACCTTTAACCAAGGACACATGAAAAAATGCTTTGCTTTCTGTGAAACACTGAAATATGCCAATTTCCATTGTGTACCTGGTTAAAGGTGATATCTAGTCAGACAACCATAACAGTTCATTTCTAACCTCTCCATAGGGGTCACATGTTAACCCTTTCAGTGCCAGCGGGGTGTGCAATGCATTGCTTACCCTTCTGACACTGAAAGGGTTAAACGTCACCATTTCAGCTTAATGGAAAGTTCCACATTAGAAAGCTATGGAGAAGTTTGAAAAGGTATAGTGACCAGACATCCCTTTAAATGCAGGCCGCTTATAGGAATTTCATTCTGCAGGACAGCACAGGAATTCAGTGCACCCCTTCAAGGTGTGCGTTTCATAACTATGTTGCATTTAAAGAGCTATCAACTTACTCTATGGGGAATTTTAAAGAAATTTGAAATACATGTCTATGGAATACGCATGTGACAATTACACCAATATGCTAAAGTCTCAAGCGAGGTGGTATACGTAAAGGGATAGTAATACTTTTGTTTAAAAATGTCTAAAATTGTAGCGATTAACCCCCCGAGTGCCAGAGAGGTACACATCGCATTGCAAATCAATGCGTTGTGTACCTCCCTGGCACACAAAGGGTTAACAATATAAGTAGAATAACCTACCTCCCACTCTCAAAACGTTATAGTTTGCGAGTTCGTAGCATTTAAAAGTTCCCCCCTCCCCTTTCCCTGACGTCAACGCACCATGGGACAGAAGCGGATCGTGGTCATTAGACCAGCGGGCATAGCATTATGTAAAATACTTCATTGGGCAGGTCTACAAAGTGTGCTTGCAAACCAGGCACACTTTGTAGACCATTCCAATGAAGTATTTCATTCTAAATAGCGCTCTCTCGGATCTGCTGAAGAGCCGCCCGCCGGTCAAATGACCAGGATCCGCTTCTGTCCCATACAGCACTGACGTCAGGGAAAGGGGAGGGGGGAACTTTAAATCCTACGAACTCGCAAACTATAACATTTTGAGAGATGGGAGGTAGGTTATTCTACTTATATTGTTAATCTCTACAATTTTAGACATTTTTAAACATAAGTATTACTATCCCTTTAAATAAGTGCAATCTGAGGCTTGCATAGAAAGCTGTTACAAAATCAAGATCTGCACAGCTTCAGTTGTAATGCAAGCACAGACTGCCCCAAAACAGTAGCTTGATTTAGTAATTACAAACATTACTGTAATATATTTCATAAAACGTGCACATCATTCGCAGCTGATGCCATCAAACACATGACCCTTTGAGTGCCAGAGCACTCACAGCAATGCATCCCATACCCATCTGGCACTCAAAGGGTTAAGGGCTGGGGGGGGTGCAAGGCATTATGAAGCAATACAGCCCTTTAGTCCTTAAAGGGTTAAATGACAGAGGCCAGAGCCACTTTCTGCTGCTGATCCTTTGGGCTATGTTCAGTAAACTACAGAGGAGTAATTCTGGTGTAAATAAACCGCACCATAGAGAATAAATAAAAATTACCCAAATCCCCCAGTGATTTAAATTGGGTTTTAACTTCTTGATTGCAAGATGCTTCCAACCCATTGTTTTGCAATGCGTTATGACCTCTCTAGCACTGAAGGGGTTAAAACCCTCAATTAAATCATCAGGAATGTTAATCCCTCCCTCTGGTGCAGTTGGTTTGCTATAGAATGCTCCTGTTTATGTTGACTGTTTTTGAATATGGCCCTTAAAGCGGAACTTTCACATGATAAAAAAAGCTCCACAGAGCATAGTTACATTAGCAATATAGACAGATTTATGCTTCAAAATCAAACGAATTGCTTCATTAACGAAAAAATCACCTTTTAAATAGGCAGGCACAGGGAACAGAGCAGACATCTTGCAGAGCCGGCATCTCTGTGTCTGCTCTGTCTGTCCCCTTCAAATCCAGGATTGGCAGTTGACTGCCACTGTGCCATATGGTACGGGAAGGGACTTACAGCGCAGGCACAGAGAGCGCTTCCTGTAAGATCCCTGCCAGTGTCTGCCTGGTTAAAAGGTGATTTTTTCGTTAATGAAGGAATTTGTTTTATTTTGAAGAATAAACCTGTCTATATCGCTAATGTAACTATGCTCTGCTGAGCATCTTTAATCATGTGAAAGTTCTGCATTAAAGTGGCAAATGTATCCTACAGTTGGAATTGTATTCAAAGTGTTAACCTCTTCTTGATTTGAAATATTGCTTAAATCTAAACCCTTGGATACAAGAAAGGTCTCATAATGCACTGAAGATTTTTATAGCATGCAAGGGGTTAAAAGGAGCAAAAGTTGCAATATGGTATTTATTAATGGTGTAATTCTGAATGCATTTCAGTGCCATGTGGCTGAGACATCTATAGCATCCAAGGGGTTAAAAGTGTAAAACAACTATGCTCATTTTAAAGGGGGATTTTGAAAACCTAAACTGGCCATTTAACCCACTAAATGACAAAGACATTAGCAAATATTAAGCTGCAGAGGGTTGAACTCCACTTTGGCATTCAAAGGGTTACAGAAGAAAAAAGTTAAAATGATGTCAGCACTTTAACCCTTAGAGTGCTAGAGGAGTAGCACTCATAGGATTAAATAAAATTCCCAAAACAAATATATAACCTGGAAACCCATTCCAAGGCAAAAGTGACATTCTAAAGCCAGACTGGCCAACCTGGGGCCCTCCAGCTGTTCAGGACTACAATTCCTATCAACCTCAACAGCCACTGGCTGGCTGAGAATGACGGGAATTGTAGTCCTTAACAGCTGGAGGGCCTCAGATTGCCTAAAGACAAGACTGGTTATAAGCAGCTGCAGATGACAACAGTGAATAGAGGCGAGAAGGGCGATGCGTTGCCTTACATTAGATGCACCTCTCAGTAAGAAGGCACTTTTATATGAAACAGGTGAGACAACAGACTGCAGACAAAACTGCTTTAACGACATCATAAATGAAGTAGGATGCAAAAAGTAACACTATTTATAGTTATATTAACTTTCAGAATTATTTTCTTAGTTCAAATTTTTAGAGAACACAGGCACGCCAGAGTAATGTATAGAAATACACGGTTTGCAAAGTTACAATAATTGACAAATCCCTTTAGAAATATTACTTTGTCCTTTATGAGTATTGTGGTATAAGGTCTAGTTCACACTGCCATTCAGAGCAGCATTTTGTAATGCTGCACTAATCACTAGTGAACTCAACACATATGACTTAATATGACTGTTCACACAAGCAAATCACATAGCACGTGCCTAAAGACTGATGATCCACACAGCAACTTATGGGCTGTGGTGCATAATCTGTTCACCAAAGTAAACTGGAAGTTCTGATGCTCATCACGGTGTCCAATTAATGGCCAACCCAAGTGGGCATAACCAAATGATATATGGCTGATGCCTGTGTGTGCAGGGACATCGCAAGTAAGTAAAGTTGGTGATCTGAACTGTGCTTAAAGGCATTAATATCACCAACTCAGCCTAAACTAAAATATACAGAGGTTGATGTACTAAAAAGAACAGAGGTGGTATGCACTAAGGTGTGATAAAGAGGTGATAACATGGAGAAGACTTCTCCAGTGCTGTCACTTCTTCAGTTCCTGTGTTATTCTATGGAGTCTGTGTAATATGATTATTCAAGTGTGATAGATCTAAATGTATAGGCTCCATAGAATAAAACAGAAACTGGAGAAGTGATATCACTGGAGAATTCATTTCCTTAGTGCATTACCCCCAAACAGTAATAATAGGGCAAGACTTACTGTATAACCCCCCAAAGAGTAATTCTGGGGCATACTTTAGTGCATAACCCTTAGAGTAATTCTCAGGAAAACCAACAGATCCATATGGAATAAAAAAAACATTTCCTAAACTCACATTTATTTAACCCTTTGAGTGCCAGACAGGTATACAACATGCACTGGATACCTCTCTTGCACTCAAATGGTTAAATGGGGTGTTTTATTCCTTGAATCCTAAAGAGGTCTCCAAAGCATTGGGTTAAAAGTCCTATTTAAATAAAATGAAATGTTTTAGTGGTGCAATTGGTTTCAGTAGAATTATTCAAGTTCTTAGTGCATCAGTCTCAATGAATTGTACACATTAGAATTACACCACACACATAGCTATACCTGCAGTGTCAACAACATCATTATTCGGCATGGGATAATTTTTCGCATTGGATTAATTTTATTAAAATGGATACAAAGAATATTTGTGTGTGTCTTTTGAATATTGAATGGTTATAACAAGTATATTTACATTACATGGTATATTACATCCCTTTAATTAAATAGATTAGAGAAGAACAGAAAATAATAACATAATAAAGGCATCTTGTGATTTTTCACAGTCCATTTAACCCTTTGAGTGCCAGATGGGTACACAACGCATTGCTTTGCAATGCGTTGCGTACCCCTCTGGCACTCAAAAGGGTTAACTCCACTGATTAAATAAAGAAGCATTTCAAGATTTCTATAGCATCCATGAGGTTAAACATAAAAATACATTATAGGTATTTAACACATGTAATGCATTGGAGACCAGTCTGGCATTCTAACATCTCTCTAGCATCCAAAGTGTTAAAAATAAATAGTTATTTTAGTTTTATTGGATGCAAGAAATTGCCAATGCTTATTAAAAAAAAAATCACTCTAATGTCTATGGCTTTAAAACGATATAAAATAAACTATAAGTATTTATAAAGTAAAATAAATAGAAAAAGAACATACATTATAGGTATTACACATTTTGGATGCTGGAGATAGCCAAAGCATTGGCAGCTTATCTAGCATCCAAGGATTTGTTAAAGAGTCAGTAAACAGTTAAACATGCCATTTACATTAACCAATTGAGAGCAAGAGAGGTAGCCAATGCATTGTGAACCTCTTTGGCATGCAAAGGGTTAAAATACTTATTTCCCTTTAATGTCCCTCTTCCTTTCAAGGGGGCAACAGTTAAAAGGGACAGCAGAAAGTTACAACACACGCTTTTACATGAAAACATGCAGGTAACTTCTTGCTGTCACTTTAAAAAAAAAATGTAACCAAAATCCTAATTTGTTTACTTAAAATTAAAATCTCTCTCCAAATGTATATTTTCTGTACAAGAAAAATAGCCAGCCCTTATCTGTGCACACAGCCCACAGTAAATACATAAAAAGGTGAAGATGTTATTTACCTGCAGATGCTGATTGTAAGAAGAGAAGCACACAGCATGCCAGGATCCAATGTGAGGTCATATTGCCTTGCAGGATATCTCTGATACAACTTCCACAAAGTCCTGGCACAAAATCCTCCCTTCCCCCCAAAAAAATGATTGTTGAATCAGTGTTATCTGTTTTTACACCAAAAGCCTTTCTGCTGCCTGGGAAGAAGGAAAGAGAAGAAACTTCAGTCTCTCTGGCTGATGAAAACATCCTGCTGACAATTCCCACCCCCAAATCCCTTCCAGAGTACTAGTAGGAGTTACATGGACACAGATTGCTTGCTAAAGCAAATCACTGGCTGCGGCTCATATATGCACAAAATAAAAACTATTTCTTGACAAGACCTTCTATACAGAACAATGCAAATCAATCAGGTATCACAATTGATACACTTATGTAGCAGTTATAACTACAGATGTCTCAATTGTAAACCCCAACACATTACAGTGCAGTAGTAAGAGTTACAAGGACACAGATTGGTTACTAAAACAAATCACTGTTTACGGGTCATATTATGCACAAAAATAAGTTATAAAGCACTTGAGTACGTAAAAATGCAGTTAACTGGATGGTGTATTGGTATCAGCAGATGCAGCAGATTTAACCCATTGGGTGCTAAAAGGTCTACAGCGCATTGCTTCGCAATGCATTGGAGACCTCTCTTATACCCAAGGTTTAATATGCAAATTGGTTCCAGATGTTTGCAGACGCAGCAAAGAACAGTAAAATCCTCTCTACATCGCACCCTGCTGTACCGCTGTGCCTGTCACCAACTTACCCGTATTTCTCAGGGACAGGGTAATGAGCCGGTGCCCGCTGTCAGTTCCCACTGGGCTGCAGTTTCATGCATCTCCGCCTGAGGACCACTCAGGGCTCGGTAGTGGGTCTGGAAGGGGCGGCAGCTTGGATCTCACACAGAGGCGCGGCTTCACAACGGGTAGATCCCCCTTAACTTGACTTCTTCCGTCCGTACATTGCATCTCCGTCCAACTCGGACTTCAGGATGATGCGCGCCATCTGTTGGGCTGAATCAATATTGGTATCCTATTACTGTAGTTACTGTATAGAATCGTGTTGCTGAAGGAGCGGCACAACACGGTCATCGTACACAACTTAAAGGGAAAGTGTTATAAAAAATACGCACGTATGAAAAAGCATTAGTGAAGTACAGCTGGGGCAGAGGGGTACGTACCCCTCTGGCACTCAAAGGGTTAAAATTGTTTGAACTTATGTTGTTTAACCCTCCACATGCTAGAGCGGTATCCAAGGCGTTTAAATGTCCAATTTAACCCTTTGAGTGCCAGAGGGGCAAGCAATGCATTGAATTCCATTATGGCAATCAAAGGGTTACATCGGTGCAAGGTTGGAAAATTTCTATCTGTTTCATATTGTGTAGTTGATTTGCCACATAATTGCTCACGTTTGTGCATATAGCCCCTAATTCTTATTACATGGGAGCAACTACAGGTATGCGTAAGGTGCAGTTGTGACAGGCTGCCTATATTTCGAGGCCAGCCTTAGGTGTGCAGGCCACACCCACATTCTGAATTGTGGCTGTGACCCCCTCACTTGCATACCTGGGAGCTGTCCAGCTCTTCCCCAGAGACTACAGTTTTTAGAGTTAAAGGGATAGTAATGTTTCATAATAAAAGCAGCTCTAATTAATCATCATAGTATTTGGACTTTGGAGAGTGCTATTTCAATACTGTCAGAGTTATAGTTCAAGAGTAATTCAATGACAAAGTATCTCCCTCCCATCCCTTTTACTGATGTATCACTGTTCAGCCAGATCAGAAGGGAGGTGCCCAGGTAGACTGCAGAGAGGGACAATCTTCAGTTAAGATAATTGAATATCCTGAAAAGCTTGTCAAGGGGGGCAGGGCTTTCATTGTTTTCTTAGAAATAAGATTGTCCCTTGCTGTTATTTGTCTGGTCTATGGACTGCATTCCACATTTGCATACATGGGAACTTCCAGTTGAGGGCTATCCAGAGTGGAGTCCTCTGTTCAGCAGGGGGTGACAATAATGATGCTAATTGCATCAAAAAGTGGCAGGGCATAAAGGTGTCACACAGAAGGCAGCGGACGGAGGAACAGCGGGAGAAAAAGCAGATGTGGTAGAGTTTCAATAGAAACTCCCCACATCCGGAGGAATCAGCCTCTGCCCTGGAGACCCGGTAAAGCTCTGTCAGAACTGGAGTCTCCGGGGCAAATCCAGAGAGTTCACAGGTATGCACATCTGAGAAGAGATTGTTTACAGTAGGTAAAAGGGGCGGGAGGGGAAACTTTACTTGTGAATATCTCTCAAACCATAAAGGTTTGAGAAATAAGACTTATATCGTTCTTCATGTTTTTTTAATGCTTACAAAATAAAATGAAGATAAAATGAAGTATTACTATCCCTTTAATTACCAGGTCTCCAGGGACAGAGGCTGTTTCTCTGAGAAGGTGAGTTTCCTATGAAACTCTAACCATTCCTCCTTCTTCCCACCATGTTTCTCCCACTTCTCCTCCTCCTTCCCACCCTGTTCAGCCCACTTCTCAAGTACCATGTCGATAAGGCCCGCCCATTTGGTAAAACCCCACCCCCTTTATGATGCAAACCACATAATTTACTAAGCCTTAGTCGCAACACATGAACCCTCATCTGGGGCTCCAGTGGATTAAGTTTCCAGGTATGACTATTCCTGTACCAATTTTATACACCTTTACATGCTATTAGTCCATGCTATAAAGATTTCAAATGCATTGCTATAGCAATCAAGAGGTTAAAGCTTTTTTCATTCTTGCTTGTTGTAGGTCAGTTGTATTTTTTGTGCCAGGAAACAGTGGATTAGACTGGGGGTTGGATCACATGAGAGATGGGGTGTGGCCATTAGCAGACCAAAGGCATGCCTGCATGACTGGGATATAAATCCAGCCTTGGAGGGGGCCCGTTTGCCATAGGGCCCAGTAGGTTCTAGCTCAGTGGTTATCAAGTTTTTTTTAATCAAGACACACACACCTAAACTGCAGTCTTGAGTTTTTCTGGCACCCCTAACATTTTATTGGCCTTTTGTCAAGGACGTAATGAAGCGTAAAAATACTTAAATATATAATTATTTTTAGGTGTCACAATCAGAATTTCAAAACCAAACACATTACTCCTAACAATTCCAAAAATACATGTTTGAAACTCACCAATCAAGACAAAAGGGGCACCTTAAAGCGGAACTTTCAGATAATAGCCAGTCATCATGCATTCATTAAATGCATGGCGACTAGCTTGAAAATAGATGTCTTACCGGAAAAAAATAGATGTGTCTAAAGGAATCTGTCCCGTTTCGGGACTGACAGGCAGGTTAGTGCGGTCTGTGAGCCTGTGCCATCAGTCCCTTCCAGTGACCATATGGTGCAAAGCAGTCTACTCTATGGAGACCGGGACTGACGGCGCATGCGCACAGACAAGATGTCTGCACTCTAGCCTCAGTTCCGGTCTCCAAAAGGGACGGATTCCTTAAGACACACGTATTTTTTTATGGTAACACATCTCCGGCTCCAAAAGGGACTGACAGAGCAGGCGCACGGACGTCACTATGGCAAGATGTCTGTGCTTCCTGCTACTGTCAGCCTCAGAACAAGTGTAAAATCAGTTAAACCAGGTAATAATTCTGGCGACTAGTGCTACTAAGCAGCTAGTCGTCAGATGGGGACTGGATTAAGATGAAGATTTTGTGGGGTGGTAGTTCCCTTTTAATAAAGTTTATAACAGTATTTCCATGCTTACTGCTATACTAAGAATTTATTGGGGGGCATTTATATCTGAGTAATAGTTCCGCTTTAATTCCTCCTTTTTCCTTTCACTACACCCTCTTGTAGTCTGTTAAAAAAATTAGCTTCATTACCAATTTAAATTGCATTTCAATGAACTGGATTGTTTATCCCCAATTAAATATAATACATCATATAAACATTGTACATTTTCAACAATCCAGTCTAGCAGCAAAAAATACCAGCAAATAATAGTCTGAAGAGTAGCACTTTAGTTTTTCACATTACCTTCCAAATATCATGCTGTCAAAAAATAAATAAAAAAATATTTTGTTTGTTGAGCCACACGTTTGATAAAGGAGCACCGATTGCTGTGAAATACATAGGCATAGATTCACTAAAGGTCTATATGATCTTGTCAATGTGTTCGAAACAATTCGACATTTCAATGTAAATACACAATGATATATTCACTAAAATTTACGGATGCAAGGGGAGGGGAGGAGAAGGTCCCTATTAGCATACAGGATTGTCAAAGTGCTGTCAATGTAGAAGGGATGCCCTCCCTTCACACATCATCAACACTACAAAATTCTGAAGTTTAAGAGCATTCTCTCTGCTGCCCCACTTGGTCACTAGGGGATTGGAGACAACAGTTTCAGCACCAAGGGTACAAGGCTGGGGGTCAGGCAGCATCTATGGGGATTTATTGCTGCAACTTGACCCCCCCAGCCTTGTTCCCTTGCCCACTGGTAGCCATAGAACCCCATATACAGTGCCAGGTCCCCAGACTTGTTCACTTGCACACTGGTAGCCACAGATCCCCATGAGTGCCAGAGGGGTACCCAACGCTTTGCTTTGCAATGGTATAGATTGTGGGGCAGCATGTCGGATCTATATAGCACAATATGTGGAATTTTGCTGGGGAGAGGCAACATGTTGGAGGTATAGATTTTGGGGCAGCATGTCGGATTTATGTGGCACAATATGTTGAATTTTACTGGGGGGTTGTATGTGAGAGTTGTATATTGTGGGGCAGCATAGGGAGCATCACCATTGTGTGTTAGCCCCACATACATCGCCTGACATCCCAGCCTTCTTTCCTTAACGAGGCAGTGCCCGTGGGGATTTGTGGCTAGCAGTAGGCAAGGGGAAAAGGCTGGACAGGGTCAGACAGTGTACATGGGGATCTGTGGCTGCCAGCAGGCAAGGGAGCAAGTCTGGGGGCCTGGCAGTGTATATATGGGGTTCTATTGCTACCAGTGGGCAAGGGAACAAGGCTGGGGGGCAAGTGGTAGCCACACCTCCCAATAGATACCGCCTGACCCCCAGCCTTGTTCCCTTGGGAGTGCACAACATGAATCATATATGATACAGATCTAAGGGGATAATTGTGTAGTGGATGGTGTACATTTTTTAACCCTTTGAGTGCCACAGGAGTGAGTAATGCACATCCCTATGGCAACCAAAGGGATAAGCGAGTGATGCTGGCCATGGTGCTAAAAGTGTTCTCTCCATTCCCCTAGTGACAAAATGGGACAGCACAGAGAATGCTCTTAAACTTCAGAATTGTCTTAGTGTTGATGATGTGTGAGAGAAAGCATGGCTTCCACATCGACAACATTTCACTACCCTCTCTGCTTGTGATTGCTTGAGGGCTGTTTCTGCATAGGAAAGTACAGGGAGATCCCAACTTCGCCACCCTCAGGTAGGCAAAGTTGAGACTGAGACTATGAACTCCGACAGCAGAGGCTGCTATCGGAGTTTAGTGAATGTATCGAAGTGCCATATTAAAATATCAACATCTCCCCTTGCATACAAAACTGTCTCATTATCCTGCATTTCCATATGGAAATGAATCATTATGCTTCATTTCCATATGGAAATAGGCCATTGTTGATGTGGTGAGTGAAAATTCGTCTGCCAGATATTGATGTGGGCAGATTTTTGTCAGATTGATGGTTATGTGATGTTGAAGACACTTTAATGAATACTGTCATTGTGCCTTCGATGCTGCTCCAACAGGACACTGACATTTTCAGCCCTCTTCAAACTTTAGTGAATCTAGGCCCAATTTTGAAGAGGTTCTATATTAATCTATTTTAATAAATATAATAACTTTTTTATACTGGAGGAACAGTCTCTTTTTTGTGTTTTAAACAATCTGTGGAACCTGTGGAACGGAGATGCAGAGTGCCTGAGCAGAGACAGGCCGAGATTCTCTAAATGCTGTAGAGGCATAAGCTTGCATTACAGCCACAACTAAATTTGAGTGCAAAATATATAAGTATGTAAAATGATTTAATATTGTATGATAAGCCATTATTGGCACCCCTATGTTTTTATTTTGTTCTACCATCTATCCTACTACACTGGTAGAGAGTCTTGGGTGAGGAACCACTTGAAATAGCTGTAGAATATTTACCTATACTGTTCAGGGGAGCAGTGTTACATTCCCCTAATGCCCTTAAGCTGGTGTACATATATGTGTGCAGCTCCAGTACCAACATATGTGAGTAGTGTGCAACTGGTGGTGGTGTGGTGATTTTCCTAAGATACACTGAAGATGCTACGTGAGGAATGCCTCTTATTCTTTTGTCTCTGCATGTATTAAGCAAGGTGATGAGGAATATGGGTAACTTTATGCCATTTTCCTGTGTCTGCTCTGGGATAGATATATGAGGCTCATAGTCTTTGCCTGGTACACACTAAAGTGGTTGTACACACAACTGCATCCCCCTAAGTGCAACTGCTGGTGCCAGAAACTGATGTCAGTAGAGCTGTGCTCACCTGCTCAGAAGGGAAAAACAATGATATAGGACTTGACATGTAACACTGTAAGAATGTTGGTGTGCCCAGAGGACTAAAATAGAGAATGTGTATGTGTGTGTGTGTGTATGTGGAAGAGGGGGACCTAGCCTCAGATTTTGCACCAAGGCACATTAACCCCTTAAGTACCAGAGACGGGCCAGGACCATCACTGGTAAACTTGCCGAAAGGACTGGTCATGGTCCTGGCACATCACATATTTTGGGCTTACATCACTCTTGCAGGAGTGCTGTAAGCACTAGTAGGGTCTGAAATTGATTGCTCCAAGACCAGAGCGGTGTCTCTCAGAACCCCATTCAGCATGCCGCAACACATCATTAGTCATGTATGCCGGCTAGCTGACCTAGATCAAAGCAGTCCTTAAAGGGATAGTAATACTTTTTATTACTTTCCCCCATATTGTACATATTTGTAAAATAATAGCCCCCAGGTTCATCTCTTAAACCTTTATGGTTTGAGAGATAACCGAAGGCAAAGTTCCCCCCTCCCCCCCTTCCCTGAAGTCAGTGTTGTACTGACTGCAGGGGAAGTCTGTAGTATGACAGGCTTGCGGCTCTGCAGCTGAGCCGAGATCCCGTTAGTGAAAAAGAATTATTTCACTGAAACGGTCTTCTACATGTGCTTGGTTTGCAAGCACATGTAGAAGACCATTTCAGTGAAATAATTCTTTGTCACGAACGCAATCGCGGCTCTGCTGCAGAGCCGCATGATGAATGTCAGACCGGATATCCCTGCATTCAGCACAACGCTGACTCAAGGAAGGGGGAGGGAGGGGGAACTTTGCCTTCGGTTATCTCTCAAACCATAAAGGTTTGAGAGATGAACCTGGGGGCTATTAAATTATTTTACTAATATGTACAATATGGGGGATAGTAATAATAAAGTATTACTATCCCTTTAAGGGTAGTTCACTTCCCGGACTGTTCCTTGTTAAGGAGTTAAAAACCACTTACTGCTACATAGTTCCTCATTACATGGGGCCTTTAACAACCTGAATGCTAGAGAGGTCTCCAATGTATGTTACTATATGAGAGTGTTGAGCTGTAGTGATCATCAATCAGTGTATTTTAATATAAGGACAGAGGCCGAGTTGCACCACACTAAAAAAAAAGGTTCTAGGTTTTAGAAATGCTGATTTTTGTACAATGGAAATATATTTCGGTCTGTTTTTAACAGCATGGAGATCTTTAGATGGAGTTCAGGAGAAATGGGATTGCCTGAAATGTGTTTTAGTAAAGACAACAGAGCATTGCATTAAACTTGTCAGTAAAGGTAAAAGAAAAAGGAAACTGATGTGGTACTCAGCAGAAGTGGCAAATGTAGTAAAGGAGAAAAAAGTATCGCATATGTACCTGTACAAGGCAAGGCTGAAGGAGGCTAAATGCCAAAGCACACACAGAGGAGAAAATTGGTAGCTTAGATTACAGGTATGCAGCAGGTCATCTAGACTCAAAGTACCACTCAAAATCTCTGCTTATGATAATCTGCCAATGGTAATACATGTTTCTCACTCAGTGTCCTTTTGTATGCTTTACTTCTAACATGGATGGGACTTTCAATAATAAGATGCCTTTAAAATGGCAATACACTGTTCACTAAAAGAGTGCTTCTCACTCAGTGGCCTTTGTATATATCACCTGCCAAATAAGTGCCTTGCAGCTCAGCATCTTCCCCATTGCTGATGTAAGGGTGTTTTGGGAAGATGCTGGGCTGCAGGGCATATATGAGTTTCACTCTACTGAAGTACTGACTATCGGCCTGTAGGCTGTATAATGTCACCAGTTTTTGAGCCAGTTTTATGACTTCTGTCATCTTGAATGCTAGCGAGGTCTCCAATGCATTTGACTCATCTGTAGAATTCAATGGATGAAATTCATATTTAAAGCAATGGTCATTTTTATTGGTTGCCTGTGTTGCACTTGTTTCACCCTAGAATTGCATCACTTTTGTTTAGTAGATCATCTTTCGTCCTCCCCAAAACAAACTGGGTTTTATTCATGAAGCTAAGGATGAGCAATTCTGAACAAAACATCTGCACTATAGGAGGGAATGAAAATTCTGCAAATTCCCATAGATTCAAATGGAGCTTTCAATCACCTGAATGCTAGAGCAGTTTCCAAGACACTGAGAAGCATTTGGTTTAAAGGGGATCTATCACCCCTACACATTTTGGGATACCTAGGTCATTTATGTAGCGACTAGCTTGGGTAAAGTTTTCATTTTTTAAAAAAACATCTCAATTTAGTCCATTAAATATTGCCCTGTCCCTACTTCCGGTCAGACTGCGGGTACAGCTCTCTGTACCCGCAGTCTGTCACTCTTCCTCCATCCAGCCTCCTTCGATGATGGAGGCTTTCTGTCTGTAAGCTGGAGCATTCTCATTGGTTAGAGATCGCTCCAGCTTACATGTAGAAAGCCTCCATCATCGGAGGAGGCTGGTTAGAGGGAGGGAGAAGAGGAAGGGTGATAGACTGCGGGGTCAGTGCTGTACCCGCAGTCTGTCTGGAAGTAGGGACAGGGCAATATTTAATGGATTAAATTTGGCTAAATAATGATGTTTTTTAAAAAACGAAAACTTTACCCAAGCTAGTCGCTACATAAATGACCTATGTATCCCAACATGTGTAGGGGTGATAGATCCCCTTTAAACACCCCATTTGTATCAATTCAGGGGTTTTTTATTCCCTATAATGCAGTTGCCTGGGTGGTTCCGTGCATACCAGTGGATAGTGGAACAAGGCTGGGGACAGTATATCTGTGGTTCTATGATAACCAGTAGGACAAGGTTGTGGTGTCAGATAGTGTACACATAGACCTCTGCAGTATAATAATGTGTTCCACGGACCCTAGCAGTCAATGTTGCGGCCCTCCTTGGAGGGAAATGTTGACTATGCAGCCCTTGACTGTTTTTGAGTTTGACATTCCTGCACTAACGTGTGATCAAGAGGTGTTAAAGACAAGCTATCTTCTACAGTGAGATCAATTCTTCAGTTCCTATGCTATTCTATGGAGCGTGGACAAGTGGGAGGTCTCAAGTGGGAGAGATCTTAGAGCATAAGTTCCATAGAATAACACAGGGATTGGAGAAATTATATCACTGAAACAGTTATCTTTATTACACCTTAGTGCATAACCCCCAGGTATAATTTTGGACACGTGAATATAATGACATTGATGTAATAAGAAAACTGGGGGGAAATTAAGGTGTGACAAAGAGGTGAGAAAGAGAAAATGACTTCTCCAGTGATATCACTTCTCCAGTTCCTATGTTATTCTATTGAGCCTATGCATTAAGATCTCTCAAACTTCAGGGATCTTGGTGCATAGGCTCTATAGAATAACATAAGGACTGGAGAATATAACTGCTTTTCAACACCTTAGTACATCTCCTCCTGGAGTAATTCTAAATCAAACCAACTGCCCCATAAGGGACAAAGAACATCCCGAAAATTGGGGCTTTTAAATCACTGAGTGGTAAACAAGTTTCCATCGCATGGCTTTAAATCAAATATGAATTTCTTGTTAGTTGCCCTTTGCATTTTATTTAATATATCAGGACATTTTGAAATAGAGCATGTGTTTTAAAGTATTTTAAATTAGTTGGTCTTGTAATGTTCAATGAGCAATGGGCATTGTAAAAGAATAATTTACGCTTAATAGTAAATCTTCATTCTGTGCGTGAGGTCAAAATGTAGCTTTGTTTGGAGTGTATCAATAAGCCTAACAATGTGTATGTTATTACCTTAAGGTCTGGCTTCTATGCAGAATGATAATGTAAGCCAGGAAAACAAATGTAGATCAGTGTCTGGATAGGTAGTTGGCAATTGATCCACGAGATTAAGGATTGCTCTCAAGCCAAGAAAGAAATATGTTTTCAGTTGTAAAACATAAAATGTATTATTGTGTCAAACAAATATTGATTAAAGTGGGATGTAGGACATTGAGACGTGCAAGTGTGACAGATGCCATAAGCAAGGTATTTGCCGTGGGCATGTAGCATCTCTCTAGCATGCAAGAGTTAGAGATTAAAATGACTCATGGGCAACCAACAAATGGGCTTGACACTTACATAGAATTATGCAATTTATTTTATATTCTGTTAAAATAATCTCAGTATTGGAAAAGTGATATACTCAAGGACCCCCGAGTATTCCAGGAATTGTTAGTGAGGCCCCCATATATAGGTAAGCACTTTGGATCTTCTTATGTTTAGTGGTTGCCTTCCTTTTCCTACCATATTTGTGGAAAAAGCTGCCATATTTATGTGTTGATCGCCCAGAAAAGCCTCACACTTCCCTAATGATCAGGATGCAATGTTAAATAGGTTCCTTTATGATCAATGGGACTGTTGGAAATCCAAGATGAGGTCCCTCCTTAGATTGGAGCCCCCTGGCGAACATTGGGTATGCTCTTTCATTAAAATGCCCCTTTGTGGGCTAATATTTTCAATGATTTCAGGGTCAGATAATTTCTAAAGTTGCCAGGTATGCAAACATTAATGGTTGAATGCATGACAGATCCAACTATTTGAGTCAATAATGTTCAAGAGGCCTGCTGCTTTTTCAGAAACTGGCATTTGCAAACAAAGGACTCTTGTGGGCTCCAAAAGTTTTAAGAAACCAAATATGTTTTAAGTCAAAAGCATCAATACTCTGTGCAAATGCTAACTGTAATCATTATTTATATATGGATATTAGCACTTTCTGAAGAGGGTCATAATAAAATACTGCATAGCTAAATGTAAGCTCCTCATATTGCAAGTTCCTCATATTGACCAATATTATTTGTAGATCTTGTGTTTTGTTTTGGGTTTTTTTTCTTTTACCCTCGCCTTTTTATGCCATGTTTCACCTCAATATTTGAGTGTTCTGTCCGAATTGAATTTCAATGTTAAATGTAATTTTATTGTGTTTTAATTTTCTAGCATTAGGGAGGTTAAAAGCTACATTTAAATCGATTGACATTTTGGGAAATTTTACTTGTTCCCTGTAGTGCAGTTGGTTTGCTCCAGAATTGCTCCAATTCCTCTTAGTGTAATGGTGCTCAAATTTATTCTGTGGCACCCCAGAGGTCCATGATGAATCATAAGTTTTCCATGAAACTAATTTCACTACAGGCAGATAGAGGAAACAGGCTTCAATGAAATTAGTAGTAGACACTGTGCAGTTCTGTTTTCCATTAAATTTCTTTCATAATAAACCCTATAACCTAGGCCCTAGCCCCTTCTATTACCTGATCTCCATTACATCCATACATTTAATCATAAAATGTAGTTTTACTTTACTGGCACTAACTAGTAGTCTCATAAATTTGATATTACTACACTGTTAACCCCATGCAATGAAGCCCGCTCTAGCATCCAAGGAGTTAAATTGCTTGATTGTTAGCGTTCCATGCAAAATTTGTTGGAAACAAATTGATTCCATCATTGCAAAAGAGTTTGAGAGTCACTGTCTTAGCGTATCAGCCTCACTGGTGTCTGAATCAATTGCCCGATAACATTAACAATAAAAATAATACTCACATATATACGTGATACAAAACCACTATCTGGATTCACCTCGAAATAAAAAGGCACAAGCAGCAATCATTTTTGTTGTCATAGGAACATATCTACTGGCTTTATATTTCCAAGGATATCTTGTGTACTTTCAAATGCAAGTCTTACTGACAATTATTGTATTGAAAGTAAATGCACTGACACATCTGTTACCTTGAATATCTGTTTTGTGAAATAATAATTGCTGGACAGACATTAACCCTTTGAGCACCAAAGGGGTGTAAAAACTCATTTCTGAGCAATGCGTTGGACACCTCTCTGACACTCAAGGGGTTAAGAGATTGGTATGGTTTTGCTACACCTCCATGATGTATTAGTTTGTCACTAAAATGTGGAATTTGCACTGTTTAGTTTGACTGAACTGTTTGTTTGAGAAATGTTGTGGTTTATCTGAAGATGTATGGATTCTTAGAAACACTTCCAGCACTATGAAGAAAAAACAATTTATCATCCTACTGATAAGCAGGAAATACTTTAACTCACTGAGTGCCAGACGTGTAATCAAAGAATACCTCATGTGTTTCTACAATACAATCAGATTTAAACAGTTATTGGCCTTATGCAGTAAATAAAAGAGGGGGTGAATCAAATGCATCATATATTTGAGTGGAACTTTTTAACTCTTCAATACTAGAGAGAGATCTCCAGCACATCAGTGGGGATGTTTATTTCTCCTGTATGATGCAGTTGGCTAGCCATATAATTGCTACTCTTTTTGGGCATAAGGATTTATCTACATTTCTTTACTGTAGAGCAGGGCTGTCCAAGTTCAGTCCAAACAGGCCACCAACAGGCCAGGATGTAAGGATTTCCCTGATTAACCACAGGTGAGTTAATCAGTGGATCATTCATTTTGACTGACTCACCTGTGCTTAATTAGGGAAATCCTTACATCCCAGCCTGTAGGTGGCCCTTTTGGACTGAACTTGGAGACCCCTGCTGTAGCACTGATTCCATTGCATCATATTTCTAAGATGTCTTCACTCTCATATCCCTGTGAATAAGCTCTAAACACACCATCACCATGCCTTTGCCAGGTTTATGATCTTGCAATGTCTGCTTTGACAATGGCACATTAGCATATTGCAATGCAGCTTAGTGAGCTATTGTCATATTCCTGTG
Source organism: Rhinophrynus dorsalis (assembly GCA_037306005.1). Taxonomy (NCBI): domain Eukaryota; kingdom Metazoa; phylum Chordata; class Amphibia; order Anura; family Rhinophrynidae; genus Rhinophrynus; species Rhinophrynus dorsalis. The sequence continues at coordinate 173,654,127 of CM074722.1, forward strand.
GGTGTGTTTATATGTTAATGATGCTGCTCACCACATGCACTAAGTTCCGTTGGCTGCCTAAGCTGCCGGAGTTCACAATCTCAACTTTGTCAAACCGAGATATTAACCCCTTAAGGACCAGCGGTCCCGGGGTGTGCATTCCTTTAAGGACCACATAGGAAACTTTGACGTGCCGTCCCACGTGACTGATCAAGTGGGGTGGCACGCCGAACGGGGGACTGAAATAAATCGATCCGGTCTTGGATCGATCAACCTCAGTACCCGGTATTACTCGGAGCGCGGTGAGTAAAAGTACGTGACGTGCCAGGACCGTCACTGGTCCTTAAGTGCCGGACCAGCGTGACAGTCCTGCAGCGTCAATGGTCATTAAGGGGTTAAAGTTGGACTCTACCCATATTTTTCTATGGGGCTAGAGAACAGTTTACTGTCTCTACTAGAGACCACAGACAGCAGCTGTCCTCCTTTAACCCTTTGATTCCATAGGGATGTGCAACACATTATTCTGCGTTTCACACCCCTGTGGCACTGTAATTGTTATAACCTAAAGAATCCCCTTCCCCGCCCCACCTCTTCTCCTCCTATCCACCCTAACAATCACATCATCAGCATCACACCACCCCTATATGCTAGAGATTTAAGTGTCTCCCGCTCCTCTTGCATAGTGTCACCCGCTCCTCCATGGCTACATACATCGCCAGATTCACTTTTTTATTGCATCAACCATTAGTGCACACCCTTCTATCAATAAAACCTGATAGTCCATGTGTCCTAATGTTACTGATTCACTGTGTAAATGTATAATTAGCTTGTTTTACTGAGCAAGCTGTGCAGGCTAAGAGGTGTAAACAGATATGTAATGGATATTCTCTTCTACTCTTCTAAAATCTTAATGGTAAGAGCTAAGTGCTCTGATGTGTATGCTCTGGTCTTTTAACAAATAAATAGGTCATCCAAGTAGGGAAGTATAGCAATCCCCTTTTGTCCGAATGTTTGAGATGGCTGTTTCAAGAATCTTTGAGGATGTGGATGCTATGAATAAGTCTGCAAGACTTAGATAACATTTTTGGAAGATTTTGTGATTCTGGTCTATTACCATGTCAAAATATACATCCTATAAATTTGTAGAAGCCAGAAACAATTTCAGTTGAAGGGCCTTTCTTATTGAGTTTATAAAATACATCCTTGAATTCTCTGGCCAGGGACTATTTACCAGCTTAGAGTAATGTTAACACTATTTTAAATATTCTTGGAAAAGAAAATAGAACAATAGATTTATACATAACATAGATCTACCAGAGATGTTTCTGTGGCTGTATTGAGAATAAGATAATGGATCACTATCACTGGCTTTTATTAGTTGTTTTTGAAGTCTCAACTGGACCAAAAATTGAATAGTAATAGATACTCCAATCCTAACAGATACTCCAGGTTTATATACGTTCTTAAACGGATAGTAATGTTTCACAAAAACAGAAGCTCCAATTAATTTTCATAGTATTTGGGCCATGGAGAGTGTTATTTCAGTACTGTCAAAGTTGTAGTTCAAGAGTAATTGAATGATAAATGATCACCCTCCCGCCCCTTTTACCTAGAGTAAGCCACCCCCCCTCAGATGTGGAATCTGGTCCTGGGACCAGACAGCTCACAGCAAGGGACAATCTTCCTTCTGTGAACATAAGGAAAACCCTTCCCCACCCCGACAGGTTTTTCAGGTTTTCCCTTATGCTCACTGAAGATTGTCCCTCTCTGCGACCCATCTGGACAGTCTTGCTTCTCTGAGGGGAGTAGTATTACATCAGTAAAAGTGGCGGGGAGAGGATACTTTATCATTCAATTACTCTTGAACTACCATTCTGACAGTATTAAAATAACACTCTCCATGGCCCAAGTACTATGAAGATTAATGGGATCTGCTTTTATTGTGATCCTACAATCCAACTATAGCATAATGTTTCTTTTTCTTTAACCCCTTAATGACCATCTGATCCGGCATGCAGGTGACCGTTAAGGGCCACATAGCTTTTTTTTTTTCGCGCAAATTATTCCATGATGTGCCAGAACTGTCATATGTCCTTAAGTGCCAAGACTGTCATGATGGTCCTGGAACATCACGGGTACATAAGGGGTTAATGAACTCTCAATGTGTAGGTTCAACACATTTCCATTTTGCCATTTAGGGACACTGTGGAGATGAGAGAAGAAGAATATTTGTCCTAAGCTCTAGTGCAGATTTGCGAGAGAGGTCCCTATACATCAACATCAGTGATCAACCTGCTCTTGCTCCTTTGCACCACAGAGTTCTAAACACTAGAGGGAGAACTGACCATCGACAGCTGTGACAGAATGCAATGCCTGTGGTGGGCTATCAGGAAATGTACATCACACCGATAACATTAAACTAGCATAACAGTACAAAAAAAGTGCACTGCAGCTCCTGTTTTATGTCAGGATTAAGGTTCAGTCCTCTCTCTAGTGTTTAGAACTCTGTCTGGAAGCCATTTTTGTAGTTCAACAGATGCCTCACTTTCTGTCACAGTAGACAATGAATAGTTCTCCTTCTACTGTTTAGAACTCTGTGCTCTGGAGTCTTAATTCCAGGACTTTGTATTGTCCCAGATGGGGGCTGCCCGGGACATGGGATACATTTAAAATCCTGGATTTTCCTGTAAAATCCTAGACATGTAGTCACCCTATCCATGTATCAGTCCATTGAATCTCATTAAATCTAGCTTCTATGGACTGAATATTTCTGTGAGCTAATCTGACAATTATACCTTTGACTTAAGCAGAATAGATCCATTCATTGACATTTTCTACTTGGAAGAGATGCATTTTCAGGAATTTCTTCAACATACCTTATTTCCTATACACTGCAGTCCCTTAAAGTCCCTTTCTAATGAAAATAAAAAATAAATCCATCCACCTATCCATACAGTTTGGATATAGATGAAAATAAATGGCCTTGCATTGCCTGTTGTGTGTGTGTGTGTGTGTGTGTGTGTGTGTGTCTAGGTGTATCTTTCTATGTGTGTATTTGGGTGTGTAAAGAAATGTTTTATGTGTTTGTCACTTTAAATAGTTTGTGTGCTTATGTGTCTACCAGTCTGTTTGTGTGTGTTTGAAACCTGTGGCTCTATAATACTCCCATTGGCTGCGTATGCTGCTTCAGCCCTGCCCCCTTTTTGTAGAGAACACGGAAGTAAGAAATAGGGGAAGCTGCAGACTAATTCAGGGAGAGGCTAACTCCAAACTGTGCACAATAACCTCCAAGTACATTTAAAAAATATGATAAACTGGATATGGCTCTCCAGTTGGTACAATACAACCCCAATAATCCTCAGCCACAAGGCTTAAAGGGGATCTATCACCTCTATACAAGTTTGTCTAAAAAGTTAGGTTATATAGTGACTAGGTGGAATACTGTATTCATTTTTTTTTTTAATCGTTATTTGGCTGAAATTAAACATGAAAAAATTATCATGTTCCTCACTTCTGGACAGACTGCAGTTACCAGGTCTGTACCGCAGTGTGTCACTCTTCCTCTGCTCCCCTCCCTCTATCCAGCCTCCTCCGATGATGGAGGATTTCTCCTTGTAAGCTGGTGCAATCTCATTGGCCAGAGACTGCTCCAGCTTACAAGGAGAAATCCTCCATCATCGGAGGAGGCTGGATAGAGGGAGGGGAGCAGAGGCAGAGTGACAGACTGTGGTACAGAGCTGGTAACTGCAGTCTGTCCAGAAGTGAGGAACATGATAATTTTTTCATGTTTAATTTCAGCCAAATAACGATTAAAAAAAAAAATGAATACAGTATTCCACCTAGTCACTATATAACCTAACTTTTTAGACAAACTTGTATAGGGGTGATAGATCCCCTTTAAGCTAATGGGAGCTGTAGAAAAATGTCATCTAGAATATTGTCATCTGAGGAGCCACATGTTGCCCAAGTGTTGTAATGTAAGCATAACAAAGTGCCTTGCCCGACCCTCCTTCCATCTTCTGATGGGTCATGGGAACACATTACACTACACCTGGGATTGGGTAGGGTTGCCACACACACACCCCTCCCTGTAAAACAGGAAATGTATGATAAATGCCTTCTACAGGGCTGCTGTGGTTCCCATGTATTCATGCAGCACACATTTTTCATATGTGTCCAGAGATGATCTGGGAACCCTACCTGCAGTTCCCCAGCTGGTTTTGGACTACAACTTCTGGCAACTGCTGATAATGAAGAATTGTACTGCAAAGTGCATATTTATGTTTGGTGCATGTGTTTGCGAGTGTATTAATGTGCGTGTTTGTGTGTGTGTGCAAGTGTATTCATGTGCGTGTTTGTGTATGCTTGTATGCATGTTTGTATGTGCGGGCCATTCTGCCACACGGGTGTGTTCAGCAGGGATGCAGGTTTACATCATGTGACTTTCTCTTTTATATACAGTATATACTAGTAAAGAAGAGTGGTGTTGCCCATGTATAAACATTTCTAAAATTGTCTGGAGCTGAAGGCAAGGGGATGTCATCTTGAAGGCATAACTTGACATTTTTCAGTACCAAAGAGTTTAAGTGTGTGAGTGCTGTTACTGTGAATTATGAGGCATGTGCAGTATGCTTTTGAAAGTGAATAATGTTTTTTTTGTGAGCATACACAAGGTGAACCTGCTTACTTTTCAGTACTATACACTGGATGTTCTGTTTAATGGACAGCGAATGGTATTAGTCAGGACCTATTTACCTAACTCCAGCAGGTGGTTCTGTGTCAACACACCTGTTGGCTTGCCTGACCTGACAGTGCTCAGTTCAGGTCAACCACTGATGAAATACTGTATAATCGATTCATTTGTATTCAATCTCTGCTATTAAGTATATGGGTGCTCAAATGCGGTGCATAGCCATATCTGGGAACTTTTTCTTGTAGAGTGCCCGGAGGGTACTAGTGGTGCAGGTGGGAGGATATAAATGACAATATTTGTGTCATAAAGGGATGGGGCTTAATCATACGTGGGGCAGGGCTTGACAGGCTGTGTAATAAAGTGGGCCGGAAGTGGGCAGAACAGGGGGAAGAAGGAGGAGAAGTGGGAGGGAAGTATGAGGAACAGGCTGGGAAGGAGCAGAAGTAGGCAGGGTTTCATATGAAACTCCCCACCACAGGAGACTTAGCCTCTGTCCCCGGAGACCTGGTAATGCACTGCAAAAATCCAAGTCTCTGGGGCAAATCCAAAGCGTTCCCAGCAATGGTACACAACACTATGGACTTAAAAGTTTACTGATGACACAAGTACCACAAGTTCCCATGGCATGGGGGGAGGGGGTCCCCCCACTGTTTTATTTGCAGCAAGTCATAGGTTGCTTGTTTGTATAAATCAGGGTTTGATGCGCAGACAACCTATTTTTGTACACTTACTATAGTAGCCAGAATATTGTGCTTGCTGCTCTCCTGACTATACACATATGTAACTAATTGAACACTACTAATAAAGGATATTTTAAGCTCACCAGGAACCTGTATGTTTCATATTTTTTGTATGTATTTTGGGAGGTTTTGGCTCTTGGTTGGTAGCTCCTCAAACAGGGTGATAGCTGAATTAGGGAAGGTATAAACGCCTCGCTCTTTTCCCTCACAAGGGTTTTGTTCACAGTAGAGGTCAGGTGGAATCACTGTTTCTAACTGCATTATGCAAAATACATGTTCACATATTATAGGCAGATAGGGACCTGCCTTAAACTGGGGTGCCTTGACAGGGCAGGCAAGCTTTCCATATTGTTGACCAAAATATATGACACCAAACCCCACTGTTTTATTTGTAGCAAGTCATAGGTTGCTTATTTGTAAAAATCAGGGTTTGAAGTGCAGACAACCTCTTTTTGTACACTATGGAGATTTATGGTCAGCTAACAAGAGCTGTCCATAGAACGGTGTAGCATCAGTGCCACTATAAGAATTCAGGTAACTGAAATATTGCACTGTAATAACTTTTGAATAAAACACCTTTCAGCAGAAGGGTACCCTTGTTTTTCTCAACAGAATAAACATACAGTACATATTTTCTACATATAAGTGTTACTATCCCTTTAAGCCAATGTTCTCTTTAAACCGATTTCAGGTTCTCTGCCCATTTCCCAGGTCTAGTAGAACCATCTGAAAGTCTATGGATCTGTAGTGTAATGCCATCACACAGATCAAAACACACTACAAGACTGTCATATCAGATCAAAGAAACCTAAGCAATGGTCAAAGCAGCTGCAGCAGGTTTGCAGATACACTGCCAGCTTAAGGGGACATCACAGACAGATCTAATTTACTTGGTACAGATGATTATTTACTTTTAGCTTTTGAGAACCAGAGGGGTGTGCAACTCATTGAGGTTATGCACTAAGGCGTGATGAAGAGGTGATAAAGCGGAGAAAACGTCTCCAGTGATATCACTTCTCCAATTCCTATGTTATTCTGTGGAGCGTATTCACTTATATCTCCAAAGCTGATGGTATCTTGCATTGACTCCATAAAATAACATAGGAACTCGAGCACTGATGTCACTGGAGAAGTTATCTCCATTTTATCATCTCATTATCACCCCTTAGTGCATCTCCCCTATTGTGTCATAAAGCATTGTGCGCACCTCTGCTCCTTAACCCTTTGAATGCCCGAGGGGTACGCAATGCATTGCAAAGAAATGCATTCCGTACCCCGGTGGGACTCAAAGGGTTAAAGGATTATTGTGTGAATGTCAGCATGTGGGAGCAGGAGTGTGTACTGATGTGTGCGAGTGACTGTGAGAGTACGAGTCTATAAATGTGAGTGTGTACATGTGCCTGTGTCCATGTGCGAGTGTTCACATGTGAGAGAGTGTGTGTAAGTGTGTGTCCTTGGATGTATGCGCATCTCTCCCTGACAATGGTCGAAGTAACATAGTGCATTACCCCACCCATTGGAAGACCAGAGTTGCAGTCAGCTCAGATTCAGAAACAGATCACGGGATGGATCACATGCTTTACAGAGCTTTTCCTGCTGAGTAAAATAAGGGTTAAAATTGACATTTATAAGTAGGCAATTCTTTAATACACTAAAATGAGCGATAGGGGTTAAATTATACTTTTAACTAGCAGCTTGTTCTGCACGCAGAAGGTTACTTAGTGCCCTTCCCAGAGGCCTTGATGTAGAAAAGAGATAAGTATAATTTTTACTGTTGCATATAGTTGCAGAATGTCCTTAATTACATTTCCATTAGGACCAAGAGATGCATGTTAACCATTAACTATAGGTGCTCAATACCCCCTCACTACCTAATTTCTTCTTTACCATATTTGTATGACCTTTAGAGAATACACTAGGTGAAGCTTGTGATTTTCCACTCTGCAGACCCTCCCAGTCCTTGCTATAAAACGTTCTGTGGTTGTTGAATAAAACAGCAGTATTTTATGCATTGATATTTGTGTGGTGTCAGTTCATTTGAATGCTGCTCCAGGCGCTTGAGGCCAGTATTCCGGGGTGAAGATCTGGAGGTGTAGGAGAAAACTCTCCCAGGGGACTGCTTAAAGCCTTTCTGCAGAAGAGGTGTCCCAGTCACCCCAAAAGGAAGGAAGATGTTTACAGTGGTTCCTTTTAATTTGGCACTGTGAACAGGATTCTCATAGGTGAGTGGACCTTTTTATTATTAAATATAATATATATATATATATGTATCCACTCACCCCTGAGAATCTACCTGACAAGGTTGACTGAAGGGTGCCGGTTAGAGTCCGGTACCAGGCCTTGTGGGTTATAGTCCCACATGTTGGAGTTTGGGTTGGAGTCCCAGACAGAAATAGAAAATTACTTGGGAATGTGTCGTAAGTGGGTTACACCCCATGATCTTCACCTTAAGAAACAGGTCACCCCCCCCCCCCTTTGTCATTTGTCACAATAGCACAGTTGCATGCTGCTTGATTACTGTTTGTTTGTCTAGCAATAAGTGTACTTATTTGTCATTGTGTTTTCTATGTTTGTATAATCTGACCTTGGTAAGTGATCTCATTACCTAATTTGTAAGAATTTGTAATGTCTAAGTTTGCTTGCAACTGTACTCACTGTCTGTCTGGTGTTGTTTGTATTGTTCTGTTATTTGTATAAATATATGTATAGGGGAATGGGTCAGATAAACTAAGGTTAAAATCAAGGGTAAAATTGGTAAGAACATAAATACTGTGTGCAACATGAAGTACCACCTCCCCCACATCAGTAAATATATATCCAGCATTTTAGCGGCAAGACAGTTTAAAGGGATAGTAATGTTTCATAATAAAAGCAGCTCTAATTAATCATCATAGTATTTGGACTTTGGAGAGTGTTATTTCAATTCTGTCAGAGTTGTAGTTCCAGAGTAATTCAATGAAAAAGTGTCCCCCTCCCGCCCCTTTTACTAATGTCACACTGTTCAGCCAGATCAGAAGGGAAGTGCCCAGGTAGACTGCAGAGAGGGACAATCTTCAATTAAGATAAGGGAAAAACCTGAAAAGCTTGTCAAGGGGGGAAGGGATTTCATTGTTTTCATAGGAATAACAGTGTCCCCTTCTGTTATCTGTCTGGTCTATGGACTGCATTCCACATCTGAGAAGAGATAGCTTACACTAGGTAAAAGGGGCAGGAAGGGAAACTTTGCTTGTGAACATCTCATGAACCATAAAGGTTTTAGAGGTAAGACTTATATCATTCTTCATGTTTTTTTAATGCCTACAAAATAAAATAAAGTTAAAACGAAGTATTACTATCCCTTTAAGTGAGGTAGAAATAGGTTTACTTTTAACAGGAGCTAGAAGAGCGGGCTCCCTTCACGGCCGCATGCCGTTCGGGGAGTCCGGAACCCAGCACGGCCGGTCGTTAAGCGGTTAAACATGCTTTAGGATAACCTCTATTCCAAAAACGCTTAAAAAGATAATTGGAATGTTAGTGAAAGTCTTGATCCAAAGAACAGTTGCGGCGAACCCGTAAATACTGTCCTGTCGCTATTGCCTGTTTCAAATGTTGAGGATGGAAACTCTCAAAATGCAACAAAGAATTCACAGAGGTTGTTGAATTATTAAGGTTTGTGTTACAACACTACTATTTTGTTTTCAGCTCAGAATATTTTTTACAGCTCAAGGGGACAGCCATGAGTGCAAAATGCACCCCTTCATTCGCTAATCTCTTTCTAGGATGGTGGGAGAGAGAATTTGTGTTTGGAGAAACTATGGAAATTTGGACGGATCGTATATTGGTATGGTACCGCTTTATAGACATCTTTTTTCTCTGGAATGGTACAACAACTTCATGCGCTGAATTTATATAGGCACTTAATATTAATGATCTAAATATCCGTTTGACCCATATGCATTGTTTAACATTTGTGGATTTTCCGGATATAACAATACAAATTGATGATTTTAGTTCTATTCACACTAATCTGTTTAGGAAACTAACCTCTGTGAATTCTTTGTTGCATTTTGAGAGTTTCCATTCTCAGCATTTGAAAAGGGTAATACCGACAGGACAGTATTTACGGGTTCGCCGCAACTGTTCTTTGGATCAAGACTTTCACCAACATTTCAATGATCTTTTTAAGCATTTTTGGGATAGAGGTTATCCTAAAGCATATTTAAAGAAAAGGTTCCAAAGAGCTTTAGGTACTTCAACAGATATTCTCCTAAATACAGGTAAACCCAAAAATTTGTTTCCAACGAAAATTAAACCGATTACCATGTTCAATACACAGTGGAGTAAGGTTTTCACATTTATTTCATTAACATTGGCATATCTTGACCAGTGACACTACTTTGAAACCATATTTGGAAGATCACCCTTCTCTGATAGCCAAACGAGCAAAAAAATCTATCGGACCTGATGGTACACAGTCACATTTCAAGTACAACAAGGTATGTAGAGGGACATAAAATCATTGGAAGTTATGCATGTGGTTCTTGCTCCATTTGTCAACATATTGAAAATGTCAAAAAGATCTATAGTCCGGTATCTAAAAGAGATCTCAATGTAAGATCTTTCATTAACTGCCGTACAATGAATTGCATTTATGCCATTAAATATCCTTGTGGACAAATCTATGCAGGAAAGACAACCCAAATGTTAAAAGCATGCTTACAGAAACATCTTTCGCTTATACGTAATGCTCAAAGAGATGCAGGAAGGGGTACTACGCTAACTACTGTAGCGCAACATTTTTGCATACACATGATAGCTCCTTTACAGGCTCGAAGATCCTTGGCCTTGAAAGAATAAATTTGGGCATAAGCAGGGGCAATGGGAGCAAACATCTGCTGAAAAGAGAGACTTGGTGGATCTATATGCTCCAAAGATGCCAGCCATTGGGTATGAATGAAGAAATGTGCTTTATGATGATTTGATTTCATTTTGTATCTTTTACAGGTTTTCTGGTGTGCCTTCAAGTACAACTTTCAATATTCCATTTGTGGTCTACCAAGCTATACAGACTTTATATTGGAAAGACAAGCAAATTTTCTGACAATCATTTGCATATTGTATCAACTGTTTAGCCATGTTTAAGTCTCGTACATAATGTGTAAATATGTTTATAATCCGCTCTGTGAATCAGTTTATTTGGGACCATACAGTATTTATTGTTACTTTATATGCTGAGGGGGATAAAGAGGTTGCTCTTGCTGACACTTAGGTGCCTGGCATTTGTACACTTTAAGAGGGTATTAGTATATCATGACTGGATTTAATCAATCCACTATATACTTTTTGTAAACTTTATACAGATTTAACATAGTGTTTGATTTTAATCATGTATATGCGTCGCCTATAAAATAAAATAAATTAAATGCAGACAGGTGATGCCTGGTATATTCTATTTTCATGACCCTCTTTAATATATATATCGTTAATTTGGGTTACACATTTGGATTTAGGGTAAAATGTGCGCCGCTTTTGGAATAATACTGTAGGGTTCGACTTGTCTTTTGTGACTTTAGTTTGACAGACTTACGTACGACTTTATGTACCAATATATTTTTCTGTGACTATGATAAATCCCATTTTTTTATTCTTTGGGTATCTTGATAGACTTATATATTATCTTGTTTATTTCTGTGCGGTTATTCCAAATTCTATTCTTTATACTTTGGAAATCACAATTAGGATATTTTAATTAGGATTATTATCATATCTGCGGGATGCATAACGAATTATTTAGTGTATTGTATTACTTCATTTCTATACATGCGCTTTAAAACCATAATGTGTCCATTGATATGAGTACTTAATGATTAAAGTATGAGGAAGGTTTGTATTTATGCAGTCCCCGTTGTTGTCTGAGACCTGGCGTGGGCCATTTGGATCCTGTCACGCGCTATACCTCGGGACACGGCGGGTGCTTTATTTATTTGCCCTTCCCCTCGGCACACTTGTTTATCACTGATCTTGTGAGATTCGCAGGGGTTTTTACTCGCTGATGCTTGTTTGTGGCTGGCTTACATCCGTATTCTATCAGATGTCTATACCCATTGGAGCGGGTCACGTGGCTCTTGTCATTGGACTTGTTCTTTTGCGTGTTTTTCAGCAGATAGTATCGGCATTATGACATCACGTTAGTCTCTGGAGATTGGGGATTGGTACCGGGTACTGATTTATACTGAGCTGTGCCACTATTTGCTATCCCCTGATGGAGCCTAGAGGCGACACACGTCGGGTTCTGTGGCATGGTTTGGAGGGGTAACTGACCCATTTGTACCTTGATGATCGGAGGTTAGATGGTTTCATTTATGTTGTCTATTTCATATTATTCTTTGGTATTTTTCTTATTTACTTATCAATTGCTTGTATTCTATATTACATGCTTCAACGTTATTTAAGTTGAAGGTATGTTTTTTTAACATTTAGGCGAGTCTTTATTTTTTTGATTCCATATGGTTGTTTCGTTGTAGACACAAGAGCACTATGTATCTTGTTTTTAGATATCCTTTTTTCCACTTCCTCCAGATCTTCTTTACTAGGATATATTACTTGATTACATTGGGATTCTTTATTTCTTGTACATTTATGTGCTTGATATATATTTATCAGGGCTCAAAATTTCCACTCGCCACTAGCCAATGGCAAGTGAAAATTCAGCCCTGGCGAGTAGAAATTCATACCCTGGTGGGTATGTTATGGCTTGCAGACTCGAGTAACTTTTCAGGTCTGGCTAGTAGCAAAGGACTTAAAATTATAAGCCCTGCATTTATGTTATGATTTTCCTTGATATATGGTATATTAATGTACCCCTCCTGCCTGTTTTGTGTTTTTAATGATGTTTTAAATGTGAGTCTTTATTCTTATATATTTTTTTGTGTGAAATACTCAATACAAATTATTTTTTATTTTTTTTATACTTTGAGTTGAGTGCCTCCTTATTAAAGGACTTCTGTGTTGGGGGCCTTCTTTTGATTCCCTTTATAAAAAGTTTATATGTTCTGTCCTTTGAGTGCACCAGACTATTTTAGTCTATATTACTTCAATGTCTTAGTGAGATTATACAAAAATAGGATTTTAGTCTTACCTGTTAAATCCTTTTCACTTAGTCCATACAGGTCACTGGTACTTCTGGGAGGCGATTCGCCCCTTTAATAGGCAGGAACAATTATGCAAATGATTGCAGTGGGCGGAGCCTCCCCTCTTACTTAAGCCACCTTCAGGCCAGAGCCACTAGATTTGATTTGAGACCCTAAAACTGACCCCAGGTAAGCAAGAAGAAAGACTCCTGTGAGCATGCCCCAAAGGTCTCCCACTGAATGCCACAGGAGAGCCAGGTCTGGTCCCTTGACAGGGTGGGAGACCAGTGACCTGTATGGACTAAGTGAAAAGGATTTAACAGGTAAGACTAAAATCCTATTTTCACTGTCGTCCAATACAGGTCACTGGTACTTCTGGGATGTACAAACATTGAGCTGATCCAGAGGTGGGAGTTAAGGCAAGGACCAGAACAAGGCCCAAGACATAAAAACTGCTATGAACCAGTTAATAACATAGCCCAAACTGTAAGTGTCAACGGACACCGATCAAGGGAACAATCCCTGAACTAACACAGCACACGGAACTAGAGCCAACAGGGCTCAACAGTAAGGAAGCACTAAGGATCACAGAGCGGAAGACCTACACAGGCAAAACTGCCTCCAGGACCTTCCTTCCAAAACTGGCATCAGCCGAAGCCAGCACATCAACACGGTAGTGCTTTGAAAAGGTGTGCACAGAGGACCAAGTAGCCGCTCTGCACAGTTGATTAGCAGAAGCCTGATTCTTGTAGGCCCAAGAGGCCCCAATAGATCTGGTGGAATGGGCAGTCACCCGGAAGGGAACGTGCTTATTACGCAACTTATAGGCTTCACGGATAGTAGCCTTAATCCAAGAGGCAATGGTAACTTTGGAAGCCGGTCTCCCTGCCCTAGGCCCCTCAGGAATGACGAATAGAGCGTCAGACTTCCTGATAGACTCGGTGCGATGCACATAAAACTTGAGGCAACGCACCACATCCAACAAATGGAGATCTCTTTCCTTGTCAGATGAAGGATTAGGGCAGAAAGAGGGAACCACAATCTCCTGATTGATGTGAAACTCAGAGACAACCTTTGGTAAGAATTCCTTGGTAGTGCAAAGCACAGCCTTATCCCTGTGGAACACCAGGTAAGGAGGTTTACAAGACAGAGCCTGTAACTCTGCTACCCGGTGAACTGAAACAATAGCCAAAAGGAAGGCCATCTTCCAAGTCAAGAGACGTAAAGGAATGGAAGCCAAGGATTCAAACGGTGGTCGCTGGAGAACTCCCAGCACCAAATTGAGGTCCCACTGGGGAGCAGGACTCTTGAAGGCAGGTCGAACATGAGTCACACCTTGAAAGAAAACTTTCACATCAGGAAGGATAGCGATCCTTTCCTGGAAAAACACAGACAAGGCAGAAGTCTGAACTTTGAGGGAACTCAGACTGAGCCCCTTATCCACACCGTCCTGCAAGAAGGCCAGGACAGTGGGAAGATGAAACTCAAGTGATAACTTCTTATCAGAGCACCATGTCACAAAAGTTGACCATATGCGATGATAGATCTTGGAAGACACAGGCTTACGAGCACTGAGCATAGTCGACACCACAGAAGGAGAAAAACCTTTCTTTGCTAGAATCGAGGATTCAACCGCCATGCCATCAAATGGAGAGAGTGAACATCCTCCTTCCACAGATATCCCTGAAGAAGTAGGTCCGGACGGGCAGGAAGTGGGAACGGATCCGCCACTGACATGGCCATCAACTCCGGATACCAGGACTGGCGAGGCCAGTTTGGAGTGATCAGGATCACAGGACAACGCTCCCGCTTCAGTTTCTGGATGACTCTGATCAATAGAGGAAGAGGAGGAAAGATGTAAGCCAGAGAAAAATCCCAAGGGATCGACAAGGCATCCACTGCTAGAGCAAGTGAGTCCCTCCGCCGGGAGCAAAACACCGGAACCTTCCTGTTGTGTCTGGAGGCCATCAGGTCCACCTCCGGCATCCCCCACCTCTGGGTGAACAAGTGAAACACCTCTGGATGAAGAGCCCATTCTCCGCTGTCGACCGTATGACGACTGAGGAAGTCTGCCATGACGTTGTCCACGCCTGGAATATGAACTGCAGAGATGACAGGCACGTGATCTTCTGCCCAAGACAAAATATCCTTGACCTCCAACCAGGCGGTGCCACTTCTTGTGCCGCCTTGCCTGTTGATGTAAGCCACCGCAGTTGCGTTGTCGGATTCCACTCTGATCGGAAGACCGGTCAATTGAGATTCCCAGTGTCTCAGGGCAAGCCAGATGGCACGTAGTTCCAGAACATTGATGGAGAGCAGAGATTCCTCCAGACCCCATTTCCCCTGAGCACTGAAGCGACCCAACACAGCACCCCAGCCCCGAAGGCTGGCATCCGTCGTGATCGTGGTCCAACGAGGAACTTGAAAGGATCTCCCTTTCAGGAGATGGGAGAGATCCAACCACCAGAGCAGACTCGATTCCACATGAGGAGGTAGAGAGACTGACAGATGCTGATGATCTGGATGATTCTTGCACGTCTGGATCACAAATCTCTGAAGTTCCCTGGAGTGGGCCATTGCAAAAGGAACCGCTTCGATCGTGGAAATGAACTTCCCCACCAGGGAAGACAACTTCGTTACCGGCACTAAGTCCAGTTCCAGAATCCCCGCCACTCTGATAGCTATCTGATGAGCCATATCCTCCGGCAGGAACACCATGCATTGGAGAGTGTCGAACAGGAGACCCAGGAACAGAAGCCTCTGAGATGGGACCAAGTCCGACTTGTCCAGATTCAGGATCCAGCCATGACTGGTCAGAGTGTGGATACACTTCTGCAATTGCTGGTGAAGAAGCTCTGCTGAAGAAGCTTTGATGAGGAGATCGTCCATGTAGGGAGTCACCCGGACCCCGTCCTGATGAAGCACCGCTATCAGGGAGCCCAACACTCTCTGGAAGACCTGAGGAGCTGATGTCAGTCCAAAGGGAAGAGCAGAAAACTGAAAGTGTCCCCTGTGGCAGGCAATCCTGAGGTACCGCCTGCTCTCTGGATGAATAGGGATGTGAAGATAAGCATCCTGAAGGTCCAGGGAGGCAAGGAACTCCCCTGGAGACATCGCTGCAATCACAGAGCGCAGGGACTCCTGGCGGAAGTGGGAAGTCACCACTTCCAGAACCTCTTTGTCCAAGAGATCCTGAATAGCGTCGTCGAACAGACGTCTTTTTGTAGGTTCCTGAGAAGGACGAGTAAAATGGAACCGAAAAGGAGGAAGGGAGGAGAAAGGGATCCTGTATCCCTCTGACACTACCTGAAGAACCCATAGGTCCGCCACTGACTCCTCCCAAGTCCGGCGAAAGATGCGGAGACGACCCCCGACAGCCGGATGCGGACCCGGGTTCAGCGAGTCATGCTGAAGCAGTCTTGGAGGTCTTGGCCTTGGGGGCAACTTTGGGCTTCCAGGACTGTTTGGGCTTGGAGGAGGAGCGCGTAGCGGGAGGACCCGTCTGGGCCGAGGAGCATGTCTCAGTCTGAAAGGAACGAAAGGACCGATTGCGTTTGGCTGGAAACTTTTTCTTAAAGACTGAGGGTAGAAGAGTACTTTTACCGCCAGTAGCCTCACTGATCATTTCTTTGAGTTCAGACCCAAATAGCAAATTCCCCTGAAAGGGCAAGGAAAGCAAGGCTTTCTTAGAGGCTGTATCAGCAGACCAAATTTTCAGCCAAAGGGCACGCCTAGCCACCACAGAAGCAGTGGAGACCCTCGCCATCATGCGCACAGCATCAAAGGCAGCGTCAGCAACATAATTCTGAGCTTCAGTGATATTAGCAAGAAGCTGCAACTGTTCAGATACTGGTGCATCCTGGCAAACCGCTTCAGTCAGTCGTTCAGTCCAGGCCTCAATGGCTCTATTAACCCATGCCACTGCAAAGGTTGGACGCATGGCAGTGCCAATGGAGGCAAAAATAGACTTAAGAGAAAGCTCTAGCTTTTTATCCGTCCAATCCTGCAGGGCAGAGGCATCAGAGACAGCCAAGGCGGTAGATTTGGATAGCCTGGAAACAGAAGCATCCACCTTGGGGGGATGAACCCATTTTGCCAGCTCAGTCTCAGGAAAAGGGTACAGTTTAGCAAACTTTTTAGAGACAGAGGAGGATCTATCAGGATTCTTCCATGCCTCAGAGACTAGACGGGCAAGAGTAGGGTTAGTTGGAAAACAAACAACAGGCTTAGATGGTTTCTTTTGAAAAACGTCAGTAGGATCATAAGTGGATTCCTGAGTCAGAGGAAGGTTGAGCGTATTCAGGACAGCTCTAATCAGACCCTCAGCCGAGACTTCAGGGTCACATTCATAAGGGTCCCCAATGGACCTGTTAGACTCAATAACAGTGCGTTCCTCAGCATCAGAATCCTGCAAGAGTTCTTCTTCAGAAGAATCAGACACATCAGGAGCACCCTGTGGCTTAGACAGGGAGGTCCTGATTGTAGCGGGGGTCTGCCAGACCTGGAGAGCCCCCTGTACCTGAGAGGGAAAGAGTTGAAGAGTGGATCTGAGATCCCTAGTGGCAGCTTTAAACTCCCTCACCCAAGATGGCTCAATAGCATGGCTGGGAAGCCCAGGGTTGCTATCCTGACCAGTGCAGTTAGGGCATAGATCCCCCACAGTATCACTAGATAGCCCAGTGTGACAAGAGGAGCAAAACGCCATGGGGGGAGCAGACCCCCCATCCTCCTTAGACTTGGGTCTAGCCCCTAGCTCCAGTGAAGTAGACATGCTCACAGTGTCAATATACCCCACTTTAAACTATATCACCCAGTAATAGTGTGGAAGACTAAAGTTTCACCCCAGAAATGCCTAATAATGGACTTATCTGGCCAGCGAAGGGTTAATCTGTTGAGGGGAGAGAAGGCTTGGTCCCTGCGTAGTGTACTCGCTGAGGAAGAGCTCCACAAAACGGCGGCCGTCAGTACAGCCAATCAGAAACGAGCGCGAACCGGGCGCTCATGGGAAATGTAGTTTTCCCCATACAAGTACCCCAAACAGTGCCCGAAGCCCCCCTGAACACCCCACACTAATAAAACACAGGTGATAGAGCAGGAGCCTAGCATTAAAATGAGCCCTCTCTGGAGTTGCTGTGACAAGCGGTTCCAGAGATATGTCCCAGACTGTGAAATCTCATAGAGAGTAAAGGAGCCATAGCGTTTAAGCGGGAAAAGCCGCGCTTAAAGGCGCGGAACACCATTTTTAATAAAGTTTACTAAAACATTAAAAAGTGCCCAAACATACATAAAACACATAAAGAAATACTATTCAAGGCTCCAAACCCAGAGAATACCACAGAAACTGCATTAAATACAATAAATGCAAATAAAAACACCCTATGAGTGCTGGAGTGCAAAGCAAACTCCCAAATACAAGCCCAGCAAAGGGACACTGTGGGGACAAGTGGACCTTCAGCACTCAATGGGTGGCTCACCTTTCCTGCAAGGACTTCTGTCTTCAGGTGACCATGATGAAGTGGGAATAGACCAGAGGAAAATTCCCCAGTAGGGAAGCTGCTTAACCTAAGCTGTTCCCTCTTCAGGGCATAAGGTCCACAGAAAATCCCTGGAAGCTGCACCAGCCACTTTAAAGAGGGCAATTCACAGCCATGGTCACCCTCCTAATGGTGGTATTCCATATTTGAATAAAAAAATAACAAACTACTAAGATGAATGCATAGATGTTCTCTACCTGGTGTGCACAGCACCCAGGAACAAATCAAATCTAGTGGCTCTGGCCTGAAGGTGGCTTAAGTAAGAGGGGAGGCTCCGCCCACTGCAATCATTTGCATAATTGTTCCTGCCTATTAAAGGGGCGAATCACCTCCCAGAAGTACCAGTGACCTGTATTGGACGACAGTGAAACAGACATTTCACATCTGACCCCTTGGATGTTAGAAATGTCTCCAAAAAGACTTCCCTAGCACACTATGGGTTAAATATAAACAGATGACACAAAGCATTGACAATATTTCAGGTTTCGAACAATGGTCTAAATTTCCTTAAAATTGTCCAATTAAAGACAGCGACATCAGTGTCTTTAGAATAGACAGCATTTTTTCCATAGTGAGTCTATCATAAAATTTTATTTTTTGTTAAGAGGAGTACTTCCAAATGGCTACAATTATACATGTGGTTACTTTTAGCATAATTAGTTTGTTACAGAATCTATCTTTTATAGGACGGTTAACATCAAATAATGGATGTTAGGGTATTTCATGAAGGGAAACAAAGAAATAAATTGGATGCAATATGACAAGCCATAGCTTTAGTAGTATCAATTATTTTGGATTGTGTAAACATATGCCAACCTCCATAAAAGATCTTACAAGAAAGGGCAAGAAAATTGAGGGAGAGTTCCTGGCTCACTGCATCCTATGTCATAATTTGAATATATTGGCACTATTGCTGCTACCACTCTCATATTAAAGGAACACCATCTCCTCCTAATATGAACTCTTATGACTCGTAATCCTTTCAGTGCCAGAGGGGTACGCAACCCATTGCTCTGCAATGTGCTGCGTACCCCTCTGGCACTGAAAGGGTTAATCTGGGTGGAAAAACCTAATGGCCACTATGAATCAATTCAACAGGGATTCCTCAACATTTTTTAGTGATTTAGTACTGAATATCATGTCAGTGGAGGTAGACATGATTGTAAACTCTTCCCACTGAATCGTCTTCAAAAGACTTCAGTAGGAGGAGTTTGGGGTCCTGGAAAAAATAATCATTCCTGCTGTTTCGATATAATATACACTATTAAGTAACTGGTTGAGGACCAGAAGGGTATGCAACACATTGAGAAGCAATGCATTGCACACTCTCCTTGTCCTTAAGGGGTTAACAATTTGGCAGAACCAAGGAACCCAGAACTGATTCATAATGGCTTATAAGATTTTCTGCCATTATCCTTAAAGGGATAGTAATGTCAGAAAAAAAATATTAACTATATGGTAGATACAAATAAGTGCAAGTGCTCTCTTTTAATTGTATCTTTCAAATTGTAAAGTTGTCAGAAGCAGATTCTGGTCGCTTGCAAACCAGGCACACGTTGTAGACCATTCCAATATAGTATTTATTTTTAGATATAGTTATATTGGTGCTGCTGAAGAGCTGCTGTCTAATCCAGGAATCAGAATCTGCTTCTGACAGCTTTACAGCTCATCAAGCAGAAAGGGGAGGGAGCAGAGAACTTTATTTTCCTATATCTCTAAAACAATAATGGTTTGAGAGATACGAATAAGTGCAAATACTCTCTTTTAATTGTATCTATCATATAGTTAATACTTTTTCTGACATTACTATCCCTTTAATATTTATTGTTTCACTCCTGTTAAATGGATAGTAATGTTTCATATTAAAAACAGCTCTAATTAATCATCATAGTATTTAGACTTTGGAGAGTGTTATTTCAGTTCTGTCAGAGTTGTAGTTCAGGAGTAATTCAATGACAAAGTGTCCCCCTCCCGCCCCTTTTACTGATGTAACACTGTTCAGCCAGATCAGAAGGGAGATGCCCAGGTAGACTGCAGAGAGGGACAATCTTCAATTAAGATAAGGGAAAAACCTGAGAAACTTGTCAAGGGGGGCAGGGCCTTCATTGTTCTCATAGGAAGAAGATTGTACACTTCTGTTATCCTTCTAGTCTTACAACCAGATTCCACATCTGAGAAGAGATGGCTTACACTAGGTAAAAGGGGCGGGAAGGGGAAAATTTGCTTATGAATATCTCTTAAACCATAAAGGTTTGAAAGATAAGACTTATATCATTCTTCATGTTTTTTTAATGCCTACAAAATAAAATAAAGAAAAAACAAAGTATTACTATCCCTTTAAGTATAGTGCTCTGCAACTGAGGAAAGCAAGTAGTATCATTCAAAAACAAAACAACATGTAAACCTGGAAATTACAGACCTGTAAATTTGATTTCCACAGTGGGTAAGATACTATAAGGATTACTACCGGATAGTATTCAGATATTTGTGATAACCCAAAATATTATTTGTGAGTTAGCATACTTTTATGAAGGGTAGATCACGTCAAGAGAAAATTATTAGCATGTTATTACAGGTAAAGTCATAAATTAGACAAGGGAATGGCTCTGGATAGAGAATACCTGGATTTTGCAAAAACCTTCGATACTGTGTGCCTCACAAGTGGTTACTGCATAAATTAAAAGGGATTTTAGTTTGAAATTAGAAGGTCAGCCTGGGAGGCAATATCAGTGCATGAACAGAAATATTAGCAAAACAAAGTGTAGCTGTAGGAATGTAAGAAAGAAAACAGATGGAGCTACATGTACCAATTTAACCCCTTAGTGGCCAGCCACGCACACACGCGGTCGTCACTTAACGCCCACAGAACTTTTTTTTTTCTGCTCCTCTGATTCCGGACTCGCATAATACTGTGTCCTCCTTCAAGCAGTCTAGGAGAAACTCAGGTGACATCAGGAGCCTGCTGCTAGGAAATTTTCTACAGAGGGGTTGGAATGTGACCATCATGAAGTTGAATGTAAGTGTCTAACTGTTTAACCCAACACATATTCTTGGATTCCTTTCTGCTTCATCAGGGGGTACAGGGTGTTAATCCTGGAGTATCCAATTTCTAGGCTCTTATTAGATTATCCAGTTGCATAAAGGATATCCAAACAAATAATAAAATCAACGTATGCTTACAATTATATACGATATGAAACAGGAATTAACAATTATATCATGACTCATCTACAGACAGAATTGTCCTCAGAAATAAAGACATGTATTATCGTTAGTGCTTAAAAGATAAACATATTGGGCCACGTGTATCAAAAAATAGAGGAGCAATTTTGGAGCAAAACAATTGCTCCATATTTATTAAAAGAAAAAAAAAAGTCCCATTGAAAGTAATGTGAGTTATTCTGTGATAAATATCATGCTCTTGTTCTTCTCCACTTTTGGCGTGTATCACGGTCCCCGTGATTCCCTGTCAATCTTGCTGTGTTACCTGTGCATTGGAGGAGGCTGATTGGCCCACCCAGGATGTTCCTTTTTATACTGCGTTTGGGCACTTGTCAGTTGCCCTTTCGTGGTGTTCCTGGTCCTGCGCCTCGTTCCTGAGTACCGATCCGGCTTGTCTGACTACTCTACTGATCCTGCTCCGTGATTGACCCGGTTCTGGCTGACGACCCTGCTCCGTGATTGACCCGGTTCTGGCTGACGACCCTGCTCCGTGATTGACCCGATTCCGGCTGACGTTCCTGCTTCATATATTGATCCGGTTCCGGTTGACGTTCCTGTCCTGTGTGCTGTTCCAGTGTTCCTGAGTTGCTCCGGTCACTCCCGGTGATATTCTGAACTGTCTTGTGTCGCTCTAATCACCTTTCTCTACCGAGCTGTTGCCTGAGGTTGCAGAGTCTTTCCGCTTTTACTGCTGAGCTGTTCTCTCCTATAACAAACCATATTAACCCGTGCAGTGCCTGTAGTCTCCGTTTATGTGCCTATCCTTTACACTTGCCAAGCCTCTGGTTACCCTTAGAGCCGTTTACCGTCCTGAGCCTGCGCAGTAAGACCTAGCCTACCTAACACTTATAGAGCACTGTCCGTTCCAGTGTTCGGTGTGCACCGTGGCCGCGCTGGTTGGCGCTGGTAGCTTGTCTGCTCTTGCAGTGTGGGTTTCCGAACGGCACCGGAAGGGTGTCCTGGCTCAGGTTTCCTAATGCTCAAGGTATTACGTTATCCTCCGCACTACCCAGTGCTCCGGCTCTCATATAGCTTGTGCAGTGTCAGTCTATTTTGGCACCCCAGGGGTGTTTGGGCGCTATCCCGTTGGCACGGGATTCAGGTTCTGGTCTTGTCAGCTCTAGCAGTAGCGTTCCTCCACAAATCCCACTGTGGTGGTATTGGCTCAGCTCTGGTCTGTTGGTGCGTTCCATTTTACTACTGTTGAGAGTGATTCAGTGCAGACACTCTATAGGTTGCATAACCTTTACTTGGTCTGTATTTTGCCAATACTGATTATACCTGTACTGGCCCCTAGGGGCACTGTTCATTTATCATTTTCTCAATAAAACTGTGTTTTTAATTTCTACGGTGGTCTGAGTGTCAGAAAACCGTAACAGCGTGATAATTATGCTGCTTTTGGATCTTTTTCTTCAAACTATTACAATTGCCATGTTTGATGCAACTATAATTAATACCAATCAAAAAGCAAGGTCATATCAAAATAATAAAATATATGTGTAGTTATTAAAATTATACAATATAGTAAAAACTAGCCAATAAGAATAATAAAAACATAACTGAAAGGGAACATATCTCTCTAAATGCCCTAACATTGGTTATTTATTTATACTAAAAGGCTGAGTAATTTAAATCTACCCTGTGAGAGAGAATGCCACAGACTAGATTTAAATCACTTGTTCCCACACAAAACAGAATTTAAAGGGATAGTAATACTTCGTTTTATCTTTATTTTATTTTGTAGGCATTAAAAAAACATGAAGAACCATATAAGTCTTATCTCTCAAACCTTTATGGTTTAAGAGATATTCATAAGCAAATTTTCCACTTCCCGCCCCTTTTACCTAGTGTAAGCCATCTCTTCTCAGATGTGGAATCTGGTTGTAAGACTAGACAGATAACAGAAGGGTACAATCTTCTTCCTATGAGAACAATGAAGGCCCTGCCCCCCTTGACAAGTTTCTCAGGTTTTTCCCCTTATCTTAATTGAAGATTGTCCCTCTCTGCAGTCTACCTGAGCATCTCTCTTCTGATCTGGCTGAACAGTGTTACATCAGTAAAAGGGGCGGGAGGGAGATACTTTGTCATTGAATTACTCTTGAACTACAACTCTGACAGAATTGAAATAACACTCTCCAAAGTCCAAATACTATAATGATTAATTAGAGCTGCTTTTAGTATGAAACATTACTATCCCTTTAAAGATGCAAGGTGCATTATACAACATGGGAGACGCATGTTGTTTGTATAACAGGGCTGTCAGTTGGAAATCCAAAGAAATTATCTTCTACTAGTGTTGGGGAGATGCCTGACGAGCAGGCTGTAAGCCTTTTGCAGGACATGTCCAATTCAGGAAAGGACAACATGTGGCTCTTCATCTCATCAGTAAGATTGGTTTTATATTTCAGCTGCTACTGGAGAGATACAATACTATGTATTAATTAAATCCTTATTAGTAACTGCTTCTTTGTATTTAAAAACAACACATATTTGAATGGGTTATATTTATTTATTATTTTGCTCTGTTTTTGTTTCATTGATTTAAATGTGTGCAATGTAAATGCTCTCCAGGACATTCTTGAAAATAAGAGAAATCTCACTGTATTTTTCCTGGTAAAACACTTACTACAGAAATAAACACATACATACACACAAGTATACACTCCTATCATGTCACACACACACATTCTATCGCATACACACACTAACACACAAACTGTGAAGCTGCTGTACTAAGAAAATGGAACAATTCTGGACCAAAAACATATTTAAACGGAGGTTCCTGATCCCTTGAATGTTAAAGAGGTCTCCAGCAAATTGCTTCAGAATGCAAAGGAGACCTCTTTAGCACTTAAGGGATTAAAATTATTTTTTAATCAAAGGGAATCTGGTGTGCGTTTAAGTGCATATTTGTGTGTCTTTCACAGTAGATATCAGGTGGTAAGATTTATAACCACAGCTAAAATATTTGATCGGCCTGAATTCAAAGAAGTACGGTAAAACCGCTGTTAAGGCAAAAGAGTCCAACGATCGTTAGCCATGTCTGACTTATGTAGCATTCAAAACCTGCATTGCACCTTTTTTTTTGACCTCACTGTGCATCCATATCAGTCGATAATAAGTCAAGTTCAAAGGAGAAAGATAACAGTCAAAGTTATCTAGCGATGCTGAACGTTGTCAAGACAAGTTCAAACTCACAGCCAATCACAACACACCAAAGTATTAACTACATTCAAATACGTCTATATGTCCCAAAATAACTGACATACCTTGTCTGTGTTTTGAGGTTTTGCAAGCTAGAGCACAGGACACAGGATAACCATAGAGAGAGAGAGAAAGAGAGCATACACTGGAGCGAGGTAGAAGGAGTTGGAAGTGAAAAGTGTTGGTACATCTATATTGACACATACTATACCTTGGCACACCTTTGCATACATGCATATAAACAGTAACACAAACATATCTTTTTTGTTTTGCATACATAACACATATGTATCTTTTATTTCTACAGTGTGATTGAGTGAGTGGAAGGGACTGACAGAAAGTGAGTTTGATCAAGTGTGTCTGTGATGGCCTGTGCAAGTGCATGTGTGTGAGTCGGTGTGAGATGCTAGGGAGAGGAGAGGGGGATAAAGGGATGGGGAGGGGAGCAGGAGAGAAGGAAGGTCAGGAGGGCATCGCCGGTCAGGGAAGGAGTGGGAGAGGGAGACCAGATGTGCAGAGGGGTACCCATGGAAGTGAAGCACACAGAGGCCAAGAACAGCTTTGCCAGTGGGACGAGTGGTAGATCTTGGGGAGCACCCCACACAGATCGGGTCGACACAGGCAGGGCCTGAAAGCCATAGCTCTGACACATTCCAGGTTGGTGCTAATGAGGAGAGGCTGCAGAACCCAAAGTACTCCTACAAGAAGAATGGGGTTCTCATACAGAGTATAACTGAGAGGGAGAGCATTCTGTACCTGAAGGAGAGAGTCACTGGTTTGGGTGCTAAGAAGAAAGCTGTCTGGTGTCAAGGCTATAGCAGAGATAACACCATCTCCAGCTGCAAGTGGACCATGGCGTTGATTAAGAATTGGTGGGGTGACTGCAAGAGGTGCGTGATGCACCAGATGTGAGAAGTAGCCATGCACGCCTAAGGCACCAGAGGCGATCCCCCTGTCTACATCACCTTCATACCCTGGGAGCAGATGCTGAGGCAGAACCTGTTTACAACAGCTGTTGAGGGGGTCCCTGGAGGATGTGACACTGGTGAGGATAGTACCCTCCAGACTACCAGTAATTGCATCTTTCCATAACTAGCCACCACACAATCCTTCTTACCTAGTACAGGCCAACACAGTGACAGCTGAACACATGGCCAGCATTGATTCCCACAAGTTCACAAACACTGCACTGAGAGGGTTCAAACAAGGACAGAATACTGGACAATCAAAGCAGAAATAGGAAGGGTTCAGCAAACCAAATCTGATCAAAGTCCAGGTTTAACCCCCTCATCGCTGTGTTGATCATTATACCCACTCCACACAAACAATGCTTGCCATCACATTATCATACAAAGCTCTGTTATGTTCCTTTAGCCATAGGGAAGTCAGCACCTAACTCCTTGAATGCCAGAGGGATAAGCAATGCATTGTTCCAATATGTTTTGGGTACCCCTCTGGCACTCAAAGGGTTACCAGAAGACATACACAACAGGGTTACAATGTACAGGTCCAGAGGAGTCAGTTCACACATCACAGTTCTACTGAGACAAACCGATTGCATGTACAACACACAAGACTCAAACTCAAAAATACTAGGACCTCTAAGCAAATTAATGCACCACTGAAAAAACATTGACAACTCTGTAGAAACAATGTCAGCAATGCATATAGGAAAAGCAAAACCAAAAACCCACATAAGCATTGTTTATCATATGTATGCTGAGGCGTGGGGATGGCCATGAGGGGAATTTTTGTGTTCTGAGCTCTAATGTTTTAGCAGTCAAGGACTATTTGTTCTATATGCAATGAGTTTGTCTCAGTAGAACTGTGATGGTTAAGCTTTGGTTATCATATGTATCCTGAAGAGTGGGGATGGCAAGGAGCTATTTCTTCCTATTCACACTCTTGTGGAGACAAATGATAACCAAAGTTCAACTACTGTAGGTTGTTTACATCAATATACAGTATCCTGTCAAGCTCATCAATCGTTGATTGCCAGGATGGTATCCAATGCATTGCAACACAATACATTTGATACCATCCTGGCAATCAAGGATTCACATGACAATGTCAATGTCTTGCATCCCTCAAGTCATAGCACAGGTTAATAATCACACCATGACAGCATCAATGCCTGCTGCAGAGCAGGAGGGCAGTGAGGAGGAGGCATATGACATCCGCCCCCCCCCCAGTGACATACTGTAATGGTTTGTTCGACACACAGACACAGTAGGTTTGGATAAAACACAGTTTTATAAAACAATTAAGATCACAATAACCCTCACAGGTCCTGTAATATACACTTAATATAGTACAGCCACTAGACAGGTTATACAGAGGTAAGCCCACACAGGTCCAGTATAAGTAAAGAGTCCATAGAACATTACACTGACACAGGTCAGGCAGATCTTGTGTGAGTCCCAGTATATCGGTACTGCATGGGTTAATAGCAGACAGAGAATGTTGACAGGCCCATGTGTGGTAAGGCCTTTTAAGGAGCTCAAATAGAGGTGAGAGGTTTAGTACGAGTAACTCCCAAGAATATGTATACCAGACTATTGTGGAGTGCCTTAGCAGTAACGGAGGCTGAGCAACTTGAGCACTGCCGTAGCAGTAACGGAGGCTAGGCAACGTGAACACTGCCGTAGCAGTAACGGAGACTGAGTGACTTAGACACTGCCATAGCAGTAACAGAGACCAGGCAACTTGAGCACTGCCGTAGCAGTAACGGAGACTGAGCCACGTGAGACCTGCAGTAGCGGAGACTAGGCAAGTGGATACTGCCTTAGCATGAACGGAGACTGAGCAACTGAGGAGCTGCCGTGGCAGTAACGGAATCTGAGCAACAGGGGCACTGCCGTAGCATTAACGGAGACTTGAGCAGCCTGAGCACTTCCGTAGCAGTAACAGAATCTGAGCAACTCGCCCTGAGAGGCACCCAACCTGGAACGGTTCATAAGGCAGACCAATAGGAATGTCGCCGGGGCGACACGGAGGCAACCGAGACCAAGCTGCACAGCAGTCCACAGACAGCGAGAGTGAAGCACTACCCTTAACCAGAGACCGGTCAGGGCATGCAGAGGAGGCAGCAGCCCAACCGGGCGGAATCATACAGAACAGGAACGTAGAACAATCCAAGTCGGTACACGGAGCAGGAACCTCAGTCAATCCAAGTCGGTACACAGAGCAGGAACGTCAGCCAATCTAAGTCGGTATACGGAGCAGGAATGTCAGCCAAGCCGGGTCGGTACACGGAGCAGGAACGTCAGCCAAGCCAGGTCGGTACACAGGAGATGAGAAGCAGAATGGTCAGGCAGTCCGGATCGGTGCACAGGCAGGAAACGAGATGCAGAGTAGTCAGGCAGGCCAGGTCGATACACTTAGCGCACACAATAATCAGGAACAAGCGCTGGTACTGGAACACCACGAAAGGGCACCGGAGATGTGCCAGAACCCAGTATTTAAGGACAATGCTGGGCGGGATAATCACAGTTCAGCCAGTAGGTGTTAAGCAGGAGTGTAGACTGGCCGAATGTCGCCGAATAGCACGGGCACCGTGATACATACCCCCTAAGGAGCCGGGTGAGACTACAAGCAGGAGGTCATCAACACCACCACCAACAACCTTGGAGATCAGTCTGGCACCCAGGACAGCCACAAACTGGATGCCCCCCCTAGGAGGTAGATGCCTCCGACCACCACAGTTCAATACTGGATGGCCCAACCACCACCACTATCACTAGGAATGCACTGGATGCCAAGCATGGTGACCACACCACTTTCTTGGGCATATGGCCCCACTGCAAGAACACAGCCACCCATGTGGATGTAGCCTTAGCAAGATCCCGCCTGTGACCCTACAACCAGCTTGGAAGGATCCAGATACCAGTGGCCACAGTATGACCCATAGCCTCTGCTCTATGAACATCTTGGCCTAATCATTGAGTTACAGCACCCTCAACAACATCAGTTCCCATCCCCACCACATCTTCAACCAGAGGGCCAGCCATTGGTGACAAGTTAAAGGTCTATAGGTGTGGAGAGGGCACAGGCATCCTGAGGCTCCTCACATGCTGGCCCCCTGACAACTGCCCCACAACACACCTCATCGCTACCAGCGGACTCCAAACAGGAGATGGAGGAAACCAATGCCCAATAGGAGGCAGAAGAGGAAGTTGTCGAGCCATCCCCAGCACCTGTAAGTCCACCATCTCAGGCCACACCCCTGTCCACAGGTAGCCAAATCATGGGAATGGAGTATACAGAGGAGGTAGCTCAGGGAGCCCATTAGATCATCCAGGTACATGAGGAGGGTGCAGAGACATGTGCAGAGGAACACAGCCACCCTCTGTGCAATCAAGGCCCAGCAGGCCATACTGACAAGAGAAATCCGCCAGTTCCAAACAGGAATGATGGACATGTTGGTCCAGATGCTGGTTGAAATGCAGGAAAACAATTCAAGGGAGAACCTGCGGATGGAGAGTGAGCATCAATCCATGGAGGGGTCAACCACAACAACCTTCCCCTCCAGTGTGACCACTGTACCAAACCCAAGAATCTACAGAGTAAAGAGACAGTTGCTGAGGTCATCCACCTTTTCAGAGTCCCACCCCAAAAAAAAATTAAAAATCCCCATTTGTGTTATTTCCCCAAAATAAAATAGCACTTATTCATCCCATTTATATCTGTGAATGTTTCTAGTTCCTAACAGGTCAAATGGCAGAGATGTCTCCAATGCATTGCAAAGCAATGCAATAAACACATATTACTTGTTTGTAAGGTGTTTGAGTATGGGTAAGGACAAACAGAACATACATTATTGTCCAATTGCAACTCACAATCCACCTAGTAAAGCAAAACAACATGAAGGTGTTGTTTGGCCATGATGTGACTTGAAGTTGAACAACTGACACCTATATTTAGGATACTATGTGCCAGACTGTTCCCATTTAGTTTCATCCACTGGTATGGTTATTAAGATGTTAGCCAACCATATATTCTTGGTTTAATTATTCACTGGAAGGATAGGTTACCAAAATAAACATATGCTGGGATTCCCACTCTGATGAGGAAAATCCGTCAAACACCCAGAAATGCAAGGTTAACTATTGAGATGAATGTTGTGTTTGGTTACAGGACAGGAGCATGAAGAAGCCACTAGTCTGGTCAGTTGATTACACTATGCAGGGAGAACATCATCCCCTTGCATCAATACATATCCAAGTCAACTCATGGCCCCTGTTTAACTAATAGACCCCTACGATTAGGGACATGCCTGCATAAGTATGATGGATACATAACTCATAACTATTTTACTATACAAATAAATGAATAATACAACATAAAATCAACACACATATTTGATGGTGATAGGCTTCCTTTAATATGTTTACCAATACATTAAAGCATAAAAGAGGATTTTAGTCTTACCTGTTAAATCCTTTTCTCTTAGTCCATACAGGCTACTGGTAACTCTGGGTAGGCGATCCGCCCCTTTAAGTTGGCAGGAACAATAGTTAGATACTAACTATTGACTAGATAGTAGAAGGCAAAGAAGAATCCTGTGAGCATGACCCCAAAGGACCCCCACAGTCTGCCAAAGGAGAGCCAAACATGGACCCTTGACAGGGTGGGAGACCAGTAACCTGTATGGACTAAGAGAAAAGGATTTAACAGGTAAGACTAAAATTCTCTTTTCTCTGTCGTCCAATACATTTTACTGGTAACTCTGGGATATCCAACCAAGGCTCCAAGGACACGGTTGAAGACCTGAGGAGCTGTCGTCAGACCAAATGTAAGAGCTGAGAACGGAAAATGTCCACTGTCGCAGGCAAACCGGAGGTACTGCCGGCTCTCTGGATGAATGGCAATGTGTAAGTACGTGTCCTAAAGATCCAGAGAAGCAAGGAATTCTCCCGGGGACATGGCAACAATCACCGTCCATAGAGACTCCTGGTGATAATGAGTCCGGGTCACAAAGGAATTGAGATCCTTCAAGTCCAAAATGGGACGACAACCGCCCTCCTTCTTGGAGACCACAAAAAGGTTTGAGTAAAAACCCATATCCCTATCCTGAACTGGCACCGGCTCTAGAACATCCTTGTCTAGAAGAGCCTGAACAGCGCTGTCGAACAGACGGCATTTCACTGCACCCAGAGGCGTGTGAGAAGGACAAAAACGAAAGGGAAGAAGAGAGATGAAAGGGATCCTGTACCCTTCCGTTACCACCTCTAAAACCCATGGGTCTACCACTGAACCCTCCCAAATGCTGTGATAGTGTTGCAGATGACCACCTACAGCAGAGTGCTGAATCATGCCGAAGAAGGCTTGGAAGCCTTGGGCTTGGAGGAGACCTTGGGCTTCCATTGTTGTTTGGGCTTGGAGGAGATACGAGGAGCTGAGGAAACCGTCTGGTTCGTAGGATGTGTCTCATTCTGAAAGGAACGGAAATACAGATTACGTTTAAGCGGCAATTTCTTCCTGGGAACCAAGGGTAGAAGAGTACTCTTACCTCCTGTGGCTTCACCGATCAGATTCATAAGATCTGGCCCAAACAAGGAGGTACCCTGAAAGGGTAGGGAGAGTAATGCTTTCTTAGAAGTAGTGTCGGCAGACCAGATCTTGAGCCAAAGAGCTCGTCTGGCCACCACAGACACGGTGGAAACCCTAGTAAGCAAACAGATGGCATCAAATAAGGCAGCAGAAACATAGTGCTGTGCCTCAGAAATGTTAGCAAGAAGGCACAACTGTAACGGTTTTTTAGGACACTCAGACCAGTTGGTAAAATTAAACACAATTTTATTGAAAAGAAAATAATGCAAACGATCGTCCTCTGCAGGCAGCAAGAAATAATAAAACTGTAATGACAGATAGAACCCAAAGGCTCAATACATAGGATAATGCAACACACACTATCTAGGAACAGATAATGGTATACAGTCACAAAAGGGTTAACTGCAGTAATCAGTCAGTCTCAGATGTGGAGGTTTGGCACGCCCAAGGTGGTAATAGGAGGTACTGGGTAGGTGTAGCCAACACAGTGTTCCAAAGGCATGGATGCCGTAGCCAATCTGTGACCAGTTGCGGATTCTGCAGAACAGTGACCCGAAATAGCCCCCGCAGGCGTACCCAATGAGACAACTGATTCTGCAAGTGCAACAGCAGATAGCCCCCACGGGTGTGACTAGATCTAGCCTGAAATGCAAGAGCTGGCAATTAGCCCCCACGGGAGTAAACCGGAGGCCAACGCAAGCAGTAGTTGAGCCAGTAGCCCCCACGGGCGTATACCAATGGGAACCTGCCAGAGCTTAGAGCCTGCCCTTAGCTGCAACCGAGCCAATAAGCCACAACCAAGTCCAGCGGTAAACTTAACGTGAGACCGAGAGCCAATGTCGTGCACCGGACCAACTTAACGTGACTACTCTGCAGTAGTATCGAATGAGTCACCGTCCACAAGCGGCCGACTCGGCAGACGTAGCACAGCGAGTAAGGCTCTATACCGGGGAATGAAGGCTTTGCGGGAGTAAAGCAGCTCTGCAAGGGTTAAAATGCACGTTTAACAACAGAAGGCTCAGTATGGTATCGAAGCTCTGCAAGCGTACGGAGGCTCAATGAAGGAAGCACAGCTCTGCAAATCAGCACGGAACTCTGCACTGAACAAAGGCAACACAAGGGTGAAGTGGTCACACGGCAGCTGGGCAAACAGCAACAGCAGAAGAAGAATGTTGCGGCGTCGACAACAGGAACAGGCAAGTCACTGGAGCAGGCCGTTAGTCGATCATGAAGCAGGAAGTCAGCCAGGCCGGGTCGTAGCATGAAGGAGGTTCTCATACAAGCCGGGTCACACACGAGCAGGAACGTCAGCCAACCCAGGTCAGGAAACGGAGGTGGTTCGCGGACAAGCCGGGTCAATCACGATCAGGAACACTGGAGCATAGTCAGGACAGGCCAAGTCGGTACACAAGAATCTGGAAAGCAGGAACACAGCAACAGCAAGACTTGCTCGGAAACACCACGAAAGGGCATCTGACAGGTGTCCAAGCCAGGCATAAAAAGGTCACCAGGGGCGGGCCAAACCAACTCAGCAAATCAGAGTGAACCACAAGCGAGAGTGACAGGAGGATCACAGACACTGTGATAGCAACTTACCCAAGGTAGGCACATCCTGACATACAGTCCGGGTGAGCTGTTCAGTCCAGACCTCAATGGCCCGCTTCACCCATGCAGCTGCAAATGCTGGACGCAAGGCAGAACTAGCAGTGGCAAAAATGGACTTGAGGGAGACCTCAAGTTTCTTGTCAGTCCAGTCCTTCAGAGCAGAGGCATCAGAGACTGGTAAAGCAGTAGACTTAGATAGCCTGGAAACTGAAGCATCCACTTTGGGGAGATGAACCCACCGAGTAAGCTCAGCTTCAGAAAAGGGATAAAGCTTGGCAAATTTCTTGGACACAGAGGGTTTCTTGTCTGGGGATTTCCACTCCTCAGACACAAGGCGGTCAAGAGTAGGGTTAGGTGGAAAGTAAGTAAGGGGCTCTTTAGGCTCCTGGAACACATTGGAGGGGTCAGAAGG
Source organism: Rhinophrynus dorsalis (assembly GCA_037306005.1). Taxonomy (NCBI): domain Eukaryota; kingdom Metazoa; phylum Chordata; class Amphibia; order Anura; family Rhinophrynidae; genus Rhinophrynus; species Rhinophrynus dorsalis. The sequence continues at coordinate 173,687,177 of CM074722.1, forward strand.
AACCTCCTGAACTAAGGGAATGTTAAGAATAGTTAAGACAGCCCTGATCAGGCCCTCAGTGGAGGGTTCAAGATCAGCCTCAAAGAGGTCCCCAAAAAACTGAAAGGAGCCCAACACAGAACATTTCTCAACATCTGAATCCACCAGCAGTTCCTCCTCAGAGGAATCTGACGCATCAGGTACTCCCTGAGGTTTGGGCAGGGAAGACTTGACTGAGGAGGGATCCTGCCAAGACTGAAAGGCCCCCTGTAACTGGGATGGAAAGAGTTTCAATGTGGACCTAAGGTCCCTGGAAGCAGCCTTGAACTCTTGCACCCAAGCTGACTCTAATGCATGGCTGGAGGTCCCTGGAATGGTGTCAGGGACCTCAGAACATGCTGGGCATAAATGACCTGAGAATTCTCTAGGTAGCCCTGAGTGAGAGGAAGAGCAATGCTCAATGGGGGATACAGAGACCCCAGCCTCCATAGTCGTAGGTCTGGCCCCAAGTTCCAGCAGTATAGACATTCTCACAGTGTCAAATAACCTTACTGTATAAGAAATCACCCATTTATAGTGTGTAAGATTAAAGTTTCACCCCAGAAATCGCTAAAATAAACTTATCTGGCAGGCAAAGGGTTAATCAGCAAAGGAGAGAAGGAGAGTCCAAGTCCTGCGTAGGATACTCGCTCTAGAAAGAGCACAAAATGGCCCAAAGCCCCCTAAGCTCCCCAACACACTAGAAACATGAACCGGATGATAGAGTAAGGGCAGACAAGTAAAATAAGTCATCTCTGAAGTCGCTAGGTTAAACGGTTGCAGAGATATGTCCCAAACAGTACAGTCCCATATAAGTGAATGGAGCAATGGCGTCTATGTGGTAAAGCATCCCTTGGAACACAAATTTTACAAAATTAAGAGTGTAATACTAAAATGCCAAAAACAGCATTAGAACATGTGAGGACACCCCAAAAAAAATCGCTAAACCAGCAGGAAAAGTGTTAGAAACCCCCCCAAAAAGTGCCAAGCAGCTAAAGGGTTAAGTTACCACATAAACCTGCTCCAAAACACCCAACAGACATACAGATAGACCCAATGAGTGCACGAGTGTGTAATAGGAACTCCAATGAAGGCACCCCTGTGAGGAGGGGCACTGTGGGACAAGTGGACCTGCAGCACTCAAAGGGTTGCTCACCTTTCCTGCAGATCTTCTGTCTTCAGATTACCATGTATTAAGAAGTAAACTCAATGGGTAACCCCTGGTCCCTGGGTGTTGATAGGTTTTTGTTGCTTATCCGGGACTTGTTTGTAAGGAATGCCCATTTTCCCTGTGGTTGCTTGGTTTTTCAGGGGTTAATTTTGCCATTATTGTGCTTGTACTATGTGTTGGGTATTGTGTGAGCTGTTGGTTCCCTGCTTTCTTTTGTCTGACGGTGTATTTTTTTTCTCCTTGTGTGCTGTAAGGCCAGAAAAACTGAGTGAAGATTTTCACCCTTCAAATATATCAAATTAACATCCGTTGGCACTACTGCACAGGACTGAATGGCTCCTGGGTATAGCTGTTCCATTGTTCTCAACGGGCAAAATATTATCGTTCGTTGTGATTTTAAAACTGTCGTTAGCTGTTCATAAGACAGCTAATTGAATGGCTTACCGTCCTTACAAAACTGCCGTCGGCTGTTTTTTTTTTGGCGGCAGAAGTAATTGAATCGAGCCCTGAATATCCTGATTTTTTTTTTTAAAGGAATCCAAGCCTTTCTTTAAAATTAGTATTGCATCTGCAAAGAACAACTATCTCCTGTAGTAAATTCTAAATGTCCCTGCTCTTATTTTACTTTTAATAGGTTAAAATACTACATTTATATCAATGGGAATTTGCATTTGGTGGAGTTGGTTTGTGTATGTGGCATATATGTGTGTGATAAGTAGTTATATGTACATAGTATAATAATGTTGAACAGCACTACATAAATACTGTACTAAGCATGCAAATTACTGTCTGTTGGTACTAAGGGGACAGTAATAGGTAGTGTCAAATAGTGGGGTGGGTTGTTAAAATATGGGGGGCCCTTCAAGATTTTCTTGTTCTGGGCCTCATATTATCTAATGGCAGCCTTGGTTTTGACATAAGACATGAGTGTCTGTCCACTGCTCAAACACACATTGCAAAGTACAATAAAGCATAATGTAGCTCGGCACTTTTTACTAACTCCTGGAACCCAACATTGGCCACAACGCTGAGCAATCTAGAAAAATGATACTGCCCCAGGGGACTGCCAACATCTCCAATCTGTTCAAAAGACCAATATTCTTACTGCCAACAATCATCCTGCAAATGTAGGCTAGGCTGTATACCTCTCATCCTCCTTGATATCACACACAGCCCTACATCTGGCTGACCCCTTGGAATGTGGTATTATCCTTGGAAGGTCACTGCACATGTTCAGAGATAATGTTACCTCTGAATACATAAAGAATGCCCGCCACCCCAAATCTTGCAATCTGGGCTGTTATCTCAATATAGAAAATTTCTGCTACAATTAATGCTATAGACTTTGGTCCCAGTCCATGAAGCTGAAGCACATATTCCTAGTGTGGTCTAGAAGCAATGAGTTGGAGCTAACCACCCATTAGCAGGGGTAAAGGATCTCTGTGGGCATTCATCACACTGGGAACAGGGCCGCTGCAAAGAGTGGAGTGACAGGTGTAACCTTTATTAATAAGCACTCCACTTCATGATGTAGGTGCAATGATACAATAGGAATCTGGTATGGGGACACGAAAACAGTGAATGGAGGGCACAGCTCCTGGGCTTGACTTTAATTGAGTTGGGATATCTATATCTATATCTATCTATCTATAATCTATCATTTTGTTTTTGAGAAAGAACAAAAGGTTGAAATAACACTCCAATATAATAATATTTCAATTAAAATGCTTCATATATCATATATCATGCATATCTGTGCATGGATAGAGAACTGGATACATTATAAGTGGCAGGGAGCTGTTGTAAAATTTCAGGTTGGTCTAAAGTGGTAAGTGGGTTGCCATGGTAGGGGCACAGTTGTGGTACTCTTATGTACAACAGGGAATGTGTGCTGTATGAAACCCCACTTACAGCAGATTAAGGCTGCTCTGAGTAACAGCAAGCAGTTCAGGTATAGTCTGAAGAGAAGAAGCAACACTTCCACAATAGGAGAAGGAAAGGCTGGATACCAATAGCAGTACAGAATAAAGCCCTCACAATAAATATTTTCATATGGGATGATATATAAAAATAAAAGAGTGTACCTGAATATCTACCGGACACCAAGGCCCAAGCCCAAGCAGAAGGTCAGGGCAGGCAGCACAGAAGCTAGTTCAAGGCCCAGGCAGAAAGTCAAGGCAGGGAGCACAGTAGCAAAATCCAAGGCTAAAGGGTCAGAACAAAAAGGAGCCAAACAATAAACCAGCTTCACTGATGCTCCAGCATACTAATCATCGGCTCAGCATAGCCGCACAGTAGGTTTAAGGACAGAGGCGTGAAATCACAGCATCACGCCACAACACTGATTTGGTTGCCCAGCAATGCCCCGTCGATATGAGCTGAGAGGAAGGCCCCGCTGATGTGGACAGGCATTGCTGAGAGGAAGGACTCACATACATCAACAACAACAGCGCCTTTTAATTTTATTAATTTTCTTGAAGTAGTTATTGAAAGTAGTGTCTCAATCTTTGCTGATGACACTAAGTTGTGTAAGGAATGTACACACACACACATATACGGTTCACTTTTGAATGGTTGCACACAGAAGAGCGTGCTACCATTCAACTCTTTCATCAGGTTGCATGGCTAAACAGCACAACATGACAGTCTCGCAGTGCATGACAGCGTGAGATTGTCACGTCACATAGCCAATGGGCATATGCTGCAGATAAGTGTATTCTTTTATTTTTTTACCGTCTTCACATCTGAATTATTTGCTTCCTTCCCCTGGTTCTGAACCCATTTGTTAAGCACACGGAGGCAGCTGGAGCGCCTCCCTGTGCTGCAGATAATAATCCGTCTATCACGGTCCCCGTGTTTTCCTGTCAATCTTGGCTGAATTACCTGTACATTGGAGGAGGCTGATTGGCCTGCCCAGGATGTTCCTTTATATGCTGGAGTTTGGGCACTTGTCAGTTGCCCTTTCGTGGTGTTCTTGTTCCTGCGCCTCGTTGCTGAGTTTCAGTGTCTCCTGTGTACCGACCGGCTTGTCTGACTCCTCAACTGATCCTGCTCCGTGATTGACCCGGTTCTGGCTGACAATCCTGCTCCGTGATTGACCCGGTTCTGGCTGACGACCCTGCTCCGTGATTGACCCGGTTCTGGCTGACGATCCTGCTCCGTGATTGACCCGGTTCTGGCTGACGACCCTGCTCCGTGATTGACCCGGTTCTGGCTGACGACCCTGCTCCGTGATTGACCCGGTTCTGGCTGACGACCCTGCTCTGTGATTGACCAGGTTCTGGCTGACGACTCTGCTCCGTGATTGACCCTGTTCTTCGGCTGTTGTGACTGCTGCAGTATTGATCCGGTTCCGGTTGCCGCTCCGGTCCTGTCTGCTGTTCCGGTGTTCCAGTATTGCTCCGGTCGCTCCGGCGACATTCTGAACTGTTTAAGTGACTCGCTGTTCCTCTCACTATTGTCTAGCTGTAGCCTGAGGTTGCTTTGCCATCTGCTGTTTGCTAAGCTGTTCTCTCCTGTACAGAACCACTTAACCCGTGCAGTGCCTGTAGTCTCCGGTCTCGTGCCTCCTTTATCGTTTGCCAAGCATACGGTTACCCGTTTGAGCCGCTACTCTGAGTACCTCTATTACTGCCTATTATCTCCCGCAGAGCACTGTCTGTCCGGTGTTCGGTGTGCACCGTGACTGCGCCGGCTGGCGCTGGTAGTCTGCTCGCTCTTGCTGTGAGAATTGAGAACGGCACCGGAAGGGTGTCCTTGCTCCGGCCTACATACGCTCAGAGGGTACGCTATCCACTGCACTTCCCAGTGCTTCGGCTCTTTGTAGCTTGTGCAGTAACTGTCAGTATTGGCACCTAAGGGGTGTCAGGGCACAATCCATTTGGCACACGCAGGGTTACTACTATTTTCAGTTAAGGGCAATTCTGGTTCTGGTTACTTCAGCTCTGGCAGTAGCATTCCTCTTAAGCCCACGGAGGTGGTATTGGCTCAGCTCTGGGCACTGGTGTGCATTCCTATTCCAACTTGAGAGTGAATTCAGTGCAGACACTTTACTCCTTTTCAGCTACTCAGAGACTGTGTTCCAGAGACTGCTATATATCCTGGGCATTGGCCAATCTAAGACTGAGTCTCTCCTATTGCACCTGTTAAACCTTTGGGGTTATTCCCCGTCTATACATAGCACATATTCCTACGATTGTGTGCATTCACTTTGTCTGTAATTGCCATTACTGTTATTCCTGTGCTGGCCCTTAGGGGCATTGTTTTACATTCAATAAAACTGTGTTTTTACTTCATACCCTGGTCTGAGTGTCAGAAAACCGTTACACCGTCCTTGCGTGCCTTTCCTCCTTCCTCCCCATTGATCATTTGCTGTGTCAGCTCTCTGAAACTCAGATAAGCCCCCATTCATCTTCCTCCCAGCCTGCTTACAACTGTTCTGCTCATTTTCTTTGCCCACTTTCCTCTATGCCTGGTTTTATGTCCCCTGGTTTTCTTTGTGCAACTCCCTCTCAGAGTTATCCCATGCCTTCCCCTCTCTCCCCAGTGTTCCTTCCTCCTGTTTCCAGGTTCCACTCATCCAACATTAGGTCTCTTTCCTTGGAGGCTTCACTCACCACACATGCTTTGACTCCCCTATCTCACTCTTCTGGGCAAAATCGGTTGTGTACCTCTGGAGAGAGGTATAGCATAGACCAATATCTTGTGCGGACTAGTATTGATGTAAACAATTTATTAAAATACTAGTTGAACAGCCCGTTACACGGGCCACAGTGCGTCTGGCAGCCAGTCGCGGGGCAGTCACACGCAGTGGAGACTGCCCGCGCCTCGGCTGATACAGAGCTGGACACTCCTTCGGAGCGCCCAGCTCTGTATCAGCCGCGGCGCGGGCAGTCTCCACTGCGTGTGACTGCCGCACGCGCAGCAGTGTCTACTGCGCATGTCCGGCGTTACACACAACTTAGCTAATTATTATATAGGATTTTAAAATCAATGACTTTCAAGTCAGAAAAATGCTCAATGCAAGAAGATACAATATACCAAGTACAGTATCTTCAAAGAGATAGCTTAATGCGTTTTGTGACTAAGATGTCACTTCATCTTATTGTGCTGGGAGGCATGCAGCTGAGCAAGAGGGAGGCAGGCAGCTAGACATTCCACAGGAATCATGAAACTCTTCTGGTTTATAAAAGATGGTGTGCACCTAAGTAGCTTAGGGTTTGTATGGGGTCACATCAAAAAGGGTGGGGTGTAGAGGGTTCACATTAGAGGCCCCTAATGGATCAACCAGGCCGCCTCAGTGCAGTGTAGTCTCTGAAGGTACCATTTTTCCAGGAGTGCCCGGATCCCACCCATGGAAGGCCCCAGGTTCCTTAGGGCCTGGGTGCACGGGAAGTACTGCTCAGAAAGGCAGGCTATACTAATGAGGCACTGAGATAAAGGGTAAAGTTTGGGGAAGTGTCGGTGTGTGGACTGGCACCCACTTGCCCTCATGGGTGGTAACAAGTGGTGCTATCAAAGATGTCCAGGGTAAGCTGTAGTGCCTCAGAATCTCTTAGGTTCCTCAGATGGAAGGCAGTCGGAAGGGTGCAGGAGCCCAAGCTGCTGCAGCTGGATGCGGGGTCCATGGTGTCAATTGGCCTGAGGGGTCTTGCATTAGTGGGGTGAGGGTCCTCCAAGAGTAAATAAATCCAACCCAATTTTGCTAAAACAGTGACCTCTTTATTGCCACCATAATTCATGTCTGTGTCGTTATTTCTATGTTATGCATTAAGGTTATGTTAAGTATGTTTTAACTAGGTTTGTGCAGTGTGGGGATTGTTGGGGGGGGGGGGGGATCTGGGATTGCCCTAGAGGCAATAGGGGTTCACACTTCTTCAAGGGTGATATGAAGTGGACTGAACTTAATGGAAGCATGTTTTTTTTCAGGCTCATCAGCTATGTTACTATGTTACTATGTAAGCAAACTGAGCTTTACTTCCTGAGGTAAAATGTCACAATTGTATTTGAAAACAATAAAAACCTCTGTATGGAATTGTGAAAGGCTTTCAACATACAATGAAGAGAACAATAAATCATTTATATAAATACTTTGGCATTAGCCTTTGACAATCAAACCCTACATACAGCTATGAGCAAGGAAAAATACGTAATTATATTTTAGCCCACTACTGAAAATATGCATTCTGTTAAATACCACAAACTTCAAAGCATAAGCATAAAATACATCTATGATCCATTTTCTTAAATGGAAGTCAAATGACTGAATAACGTTTGTGTATATTATATATGTTCTGTCTTGCTTAGTGTGACAAGAAAAACAGATCAATTACTCAAGAAACTGAAATGTATATTTTGTGAGTGACATTTCTCAGTTTGTTTTGCTCCAGTTAATCTGTCAGAAAGTATTTACTAACAAGTTTGATAGAAGAGTGAGTTAGTTTACACCACTCAAGATAAAAGTTTTAGTGCTCTATACCAGCAAAAAATATAAAGATGCATGAAAATTCAGACTTTAAGAAATTATCTTCAAATCTATGGCCAGCTCTGCATGAAGATTTTGGGCCTTAAGAGTAAAAGAAAAGAGGATGAATTCTAGGAAAAGGTGTCTCCAGCTTCCCTGTTATTTACCTCTCTGTTGCTCCATTCTTTTTGCCCTTCGGCACTACACCCGCCTTTTTTCTTCTGGCTTTCCAGGAGCTTTCACTTTTTACCAGCTGCTTTCTTCCATGGTATCTGGACTGCCCGAATCTCAGGGAGTGGTGTATCTGTTGGTTCCTGGGGGAACTTCTGCTTTATTATGTTCCCCTTCTTTGTCCCAGTCTCTCTTGTTGTAGTTCATTCCGCTTCCTGCCCCTCTGCTGGTCATTTATTGTTATTGCATAAGGTTTTGTTCTCTCCATTCCCTCAGCTGACCAGTAATTTGCAATACTCATTGTCTGTTCCTTTTCTCTGGCTTCCTCTAGAGTACATTTTTGTGATTATTTTTCTATTATTGACAGTTTTACACATGGCTGGTTGCCATGACAGGGTCATAGTCACAGTTGACACAGAAGTCAGTCATCACTCCCTAGCTCTGCTCCCCAGCACATGGTAGCGGAGTATAGATTTCAGAGTTTCTGGCCTGCTTTCTATTTCCATGATCATAGATTCTCATTACATGATGCAATAAATTTGTCTATATTCAAGTGATTACCAAACTGGGTGGGGGGATGTCCTGAGTAGCAATGCAATATAACAGTATCTGTAATGTAAAATGTTGTCATAGTCAGGGGTTTGGGAATGGCTGTTTCAAAGAAAAGGTGTGAACCACACACGTTTGTACATGTGGTACATCAGTGTTCAGTAGGAAGCCTCTATATACATAGTTTTGTAGAAATGTCAGTGGCAAAGAAAAGCATGAACAATGAATGTGAATCTTTAAAATATGTTACAAATCAAGTAAATGCAAACAAATTAACAAAATAAATACATGTGCAAAGGTCTACATATATTTAGATAAAAAGGGGGACATCTACACCAGGGAACTCTCTGGATTTGCCACAGAGACTCCAGTTTTTGCAGTGAATTACCGGGTCCCTGGGGACAGAAGCTTATTCTCTAGTGGTGGGGAGCTTCATATGAAACTTTGCCCATTTCTGCTCCTTCCCAGCCTGTCCCTCCCACTTCTCCTCCTTTCCCATCCTTCTCTGACCACTTCCCGCCTATATTTTTACACAGCCTTTAAGCCCCACCCCTTTGTTACACAAACAGCATCATTTATATCCACCCACCGGCATGACATGAGTCCCCTGTGGGGGCTCTAGAAGAAAAAGTTTCCAGGTATGGGCATCAAGATTTCATAAAAAATGAAAGGGGGTGAAAAAGTTTGGGAATCTCTGTCATGGAAATCTGACGCAATGCTGAAAAGCTTGCTTCTCTCATCTAATGCTTTGCTTGTCTCATGTAAAGGGTATTGTTCTGGTCTTATGTACTGGTGTACAGTTCTCATATGAAGGGTACTGCTCTGGCCTTATGTAATGATATACAGTTCTCATGTAATGGTGCAATTCTCTACTGGAATTCTCTAATGTTAACAGCGTAATTGGGCTCTGTGATAGTCCCTTGTAGTTATACATGATTTGGCAATCCTAGCACTACTGCTGCTCCCCACATATAGTGCTCAGTCTACAGGACTTCAGTTTTTACTGGGATATTGATTGCCACTGAGATATGTCTCATCAACAAATTTTGGAAAAGAAGCCTCAAGCTTCCCCTTTTCCATGGCTATTACAAGCTATCTTTTGTGACCACTGACCACAAGTCAAAGTACATTTTAAGGGAAACACTCACCTGTATATGCATTAATATGTGCTAGCAGACACTCTCACGTGTGATCAGCCCTAATGTTTTGTGTTTGCTGAGATAACCTTGTTTGAAGATTTTGCTCTCTCCTCCCCTGATGGCCTATGCCCAGCTACTTGTTGTTAACAGTCCATTCAGCTGCAAACTTCAACTTTCACAAAATTGGAAGTTTGTGGTCATCTTTTACCCTAAGTGTGTTGATTACATTTGAGACAGCAGTAGACACAGTTAACAAAAATCTTTGTAGACTTTGTAAAACTAGATGTTTGTGTCAGAATTACTGTGGCATTTGCCCCTTCCACTTGTAATAATAATAATAATAATCTTTATTTATATAGCGCCAACTTATTCCGCAGCGCTTTACAATAGGGCACCCAATAGCTTAGTAGCTTAGCATAAGCACACAGAAAAGAAAGAATACCACAAAACACGGTTTCAAACAAAGTGATCTCAGCCACTGCTGGATACATTTAGGTGAAAGTAGGACTGAACAAACGGTTACACTGTGTGTTAGAACATGTCACATGCTAAAAACAGGCGGTGGTTCCCATTTACAATATGTAATTTTGTGAAAGAAAATCCCTCCAAACCCTCCTTGTAATGGTTCACTCAATCACTACTCTCAGTAGCTAAGAGATAGAGGCTGATGCAATAAGAACTGGACTAATTCTGGAGTAAACCAAATAGGAGACAAAAAATCCCCACACATTTAAATGGGGTGTTAAACCTCTCTCATATGGTGCAGTTGGTTTACTCCCAAATTACTCCAGTTCTTCTAAATACATTGGCCACTTTGTCTCCAAACTCTATATTCCCCATAATTTTCTGGCCTCTTATGCCCTTTTATCTAGCAGCCTTGCTGTATATGTATAACCAAACAGACCTGACGTCCAGAGAAAATCTGACAGTAGGCCATGTTTTTCCCACCTTATTTAGCATGTATACTGACATACTTATTGCTCTCTATAAGGGAAGCCAAACTGGATCTCTTTCTCAGAAATCACAGTGAAGCTCTGAAATACTGATATGGCAGAAAATGGCACTATACTAACACCTAGTGGCAGAAACATACTGCTTCACAATTCAGTAGAAAGTGTGATTATAATATGGAAACTCATATTTGTATCATTTTGTATCTCATTTATTGGATGAAAGCAATAGTTTGACACATTGATACACAAAGGTGAAACCTCATCAAGGGCTGGATTATATTGCAGGTGCTAATTTTATCTCAAGGTTTCCCCATAGACTTCATTAGGAAAATATTTGATAAAAAAGGGAGGTAACATTTATCTCCTGCAATAGAATCTAGCCCCTAGTCCATGGCTTAAAATTTGAAGCCCTTTGCTACTAGCCAGACCTGAAAAGTTATTCGCCACTGCAAGCCATAGCATACCAACCAGAGATGAGTTTCTACTAGCCAGGGCTAAATTTTCACTCGCCATTGACTAGTGGCGAGTGGACATTTTGAGCCCTGCCCTAGTCTGCTAATTTTCAAATCTATTTCATTTTTACATAATCTTCAGAATAACATTATAATACATTCTCTTACTACAGTGATTGTGGTCGGGCCTAGGAGAGACTATGATGATAAGGTGTATGTCGGATGCCTATTGCCCATTCCAACCTGTAAGGTAGGCCTAAAAGTGGGCCCACGTGTACAAGAAAAAGAATGAAATTGATAGAGCTGAGAAAGGGGTATGGGTTGGGTGGGTAACACAGAGCTCAGTCGGAGCTCTGCGCAGTCCCGAGGAAAGGATTGAGGTTGGTATAAATGTCTCCAACCGGCCCTCCCACAACTCCAGGCTAACCAATAGCCTTACATTTGTGGTCGGACCTAGGAGAGACTATGATGATAAGGTGTATGTCGGATGCCTATTGCCCATTCCGACCTGTAAGGTAGGCCTAAGAGTGGGCAAAAAAGGACCATGAATCCACAGGGATCATGACCGTAGATCTATATCCAATGTGAATAAAGAATGGGTACTGAAATAACCTGATACTGGATAATCCCCCGCCTGGTGACCCCTGAAATCAACAGAAGCCATAAGAAAGGTGGAGCAAATGTAACTAAAAAGGAGGGCTGATAACCGAAGGGTATTGAGCTGTCTACCCAACTGCTCCAAAAATATACAATCTAAGGTGTCAAGTGAAAGACTACTTACAATACCTCACATGATCAAACGTAGGAGTGTGCGACAGTGTAACTTACTGTAGTAGTTGTGTGATAAAGATGTTTGATACCTGCCAAGACGGATTAAGAAAATAAGATAAAATATGCATAACTAGTATATAAATGGCCAAAAAGATGTAAAGGCAGAACACATGTGGCACCCTACCACAGAACAGCTAGCCCAGTCAATAGTTGACGTATATGGTGGAAACTGTGAGAACCTTGAAATACTACCTCCCATATGTAGCTTCATAAACATGGCACACGTCATAACATCAGGGCTAGGGATGTAACACATGTACGTCTGAAGGTGGTGGTCTGTCTTGCCATGACACCAATGCAACGTCTCTGCCAAGTTAACTCACAATTTGACTGCCTTAGCCCCGAACATAAGGCAAATAAAATCCTTCTTCCCCAGACACCCTGTAAAGCCATAGAGCGGTGTCATGGCAGTATCTTACCCGCATGTTCCGTTACCGGAGTTGATTATGTAAATTCTTCCGGTAACGCCACTGGTTCCATTGTGAGGGATCTTCCTTACATATGATGATCCTGTAAACAACACTGATTCATGATACTTAATATATTCCTATTATGCTGCTGGTTCGTGACCCCCTGCCTAGTGAAAAAGAGAGAAAAGAATTAACTTTTATATGGTGACTGGTGAGTCCCTCTCTAGTGCCAAGCAGCTGATGCGAGACGCTACCTATGGTTTGGACCGATGGGCGTGAGGCCTATGCAATAGGCTGAGGGGTGTTGGTCTCGTGGTGACAAATAATCTTAAGCAGTATAAGACCCTATGTCTATAGAGTGGGTGTGACAGGTGAAGCCCTGTCTATCAAGAAAACTAGGAAGAAGGCTCTGTCTATGAGTTGGGCCAAGGGAAACGTGGGATGGGACTAAGCTGTTGCCTTCCCCTAACTATCCTAAAAGACGAACCAGCAGTCTTAACATAACCTAAACCAAACTCTGCCTCTGAAAGTAACTTGCTCAAGCCTGTATGCATGTCTCTGAAATGAGGAGACTGAATAAGATATACAAGATACCAAGTTTAATGACAAACAGTATCTCAGTGTGAGATAAAACCCATTAGATTTAATTGTGGACTACCTAGTTTAAGAACATACAAGAACGTACCAATAAACCCTAGAAACCTAACCGTAAAAAATGATGAAAAAACAAAACAAAACAAAAACCATGAAGAGATCTCCGTGTGCGACTATTAACATAGGAATAAATGAAAAGTTCCGCCAACATTACTTATTTGCTGTCGGTCACCTGAAAGCCTAACTGACTAGAGAAAAGGATAGATCAAAAGCACCTAACTGAGCTATATATGTGGGGAAGGTGAGGCCGTAAAATAAACACCAACCAGAACTACCTATGATTTGGACCGAGGGGCGATTGCCTAAGCGGTAGGCGGGAACGTGACTGGCGGTGTTATCTATCTCAAAATAAAAACCTGGCTGTCCGTGACGCCCTACCTAAAAGAGACCAGGAGGAGGTACGCTAACTATGCGTTGGGCTGAGGGGAAATACACGAGATTTCCCGGGGAACTGGACTACTCCTCCATTCCTACCCTAAAAGACAGGGACCAACAGACTTTAGAAAAAAAAAAAAAACCTGCCCTACTTAATCTTAGTAGAGTCAGCTTCATAAATGCCAGAGCTCCCTTCCTGCCCCTGTAACCGAAGTAGCTACATCTCCAACATCAGATTATCTAGATACCTCTGAGATTTGAGACCCGTAATGCTTGGTCTAGATGCCCTAGCCCCAAAAGTCAAGATGTAGAACTTAACTATAACAAAAGGGACCTACTGAACAGGATAAAGATCACGCTCAAAGCTGTATGTCTGTCTCCGAAATAAGGAGACTGAAATGATACACGAGATACTAAGTTGAATGATAAACAGTATCTCTATGGGAAATACCCCTATGTAATTCCTTAGTAGAAAACCTAGTTCAGAACGTACAAGAACATAACCAAAAATACCCTATAAACCTAATCAGGAAGTATCATAGCAAAATGACTACAGAGATCTCCGTGAATGACCTGAACGTAGGAGCGTCCTAAATGACGGAGCTCCATACCTGCCCTTATCCCAGAAGTAGCTAACGCCCCAACTTCTGATATCTTAACACCTCTGAAATTGGGACACCAGATCTGTCCTAAATACATGCTATAACCAGATTACATACTGGATGACAACATAAGTTAGAAAGTACTCATACACACTAAACGGCAACATGAAAGCTTCAAATTGAAATACCTTACCTTTGATGCTTGAGACCGCCTTCGTGTGTCTTAGACAAGCCTAAGAATGCAAGATTAACAGATTGCCCCATATGCTAAACCTAAAAAACATCAGTACCTACACGGTCAACCTGTACCTAGGACTAGTGATTATACCAAAGTACTGATAAACTGCTACTGAACCATACAACCTTCCCCGAAGACCGGACCGGCTTAAATAATTCCTATCCCGCTAAACTTATCCTAATTCTAACTCTACCCTCACCTCAATCCCAGGAGAAATTGAGAGACGTATCCATAATTGGACATAATAGGAGGCACACAAAAAAAAAACCTGTCTCGCTCGCGATTATTCGAACGTCAGAAACTAAATACAAAAATATATACATTACAGTAAGACAAGTGTTGGCTGTCGTAGCGGATGCCTGAGCAGCTGTACAATCAAGATTACATTGTAGTATAAACCAGAGGAGTAAGTAGACATAAATGAAATCAAACCCGGTCTTGACTGCAGTAAAGTTCAATGCTTGTGGAAGGAAAACCAGCCTGCAAGAGGAGCACTTGGGGTGATTGCGTGCTTGACTGTGCGTGGCTGTACACATGGTCGCGTTGTGATGACGTGAACGTGACTTAGTCTAAGAGAATCAACGAGTAACACAGAGCTCAGTCGGAGCTCTGCGCAGTCCCGAGGAAAGGATTGAGGTTGGTATAAATGTCTCCAACCGGCCCTCCCACAACTCCAGGCTAACCAATAGCCTTACATTTCTCAAGTTATGTTCTGTGGAGTCCCATGGTTACCTGAACAAATAAAAAAGGTTCCACAAGGTAAATGTAAGTATTCATAGAAAGGGCAACAAAGTTGGAATGGCAGAAAGATATGTGGTTCTCTGTGACTATCAACAGATGTGGAAGATTAGAACATTTCAAAGAGTGTAATTCTGTTAGATTTCTGTTGGAATAAACACAATAACCTAATACTTTCTAAGATTCTTTTCAGCCTTTAGCAACTGGTTCTGACTAGCATTCAAATAAATTTAATTTTTATATATTGGGACCTCTCTGGGGTATATAGGGTTAAATGATTTGCTTGCTAGAGGTCCAGAGGAATTCCATTTGATATTAGTGTGTTCCACCACACCAAAAGAGAACTTTTGTGTACTTCCTGATAAATCCTTTTCTCTTAGTGCCTATGGAACACAAGAAGCATGTGTGAAAGCTCCTCCTCTAGAAGGGCAGGGCACTACAAAAAAGGTCTCTGAGGTAGAGGCTCCCTTCTCTCTTCCACTTTACCCCCACCTGCTAAGCTCCATTTTAACATGTAGCAATGCAAGAGAAAGCAAAAACACAAGTGAAAGAAGAAAAGGGAATCCCCTGAACAGAGAAATTAAGAGGATTCCCTTGCCAGGGGACTGAAAACAGCATGTGGGGGGGGACACTCTGTTCCACATGGGCTAAGAGAAAAGGATTTACTGGCAAGAATACAAAAATATTCTTTTAGCTTTCATCCAACATGGAGCAGAGTAACCATGGGGATATACTACATCTATCCACCAAGATTACAGGGAGGGAAAAAGAGAAACAAGGAAAAACTGTCCAACACAGCAGTATCAGCAGGACTAAACTGGTACACCATGAACCTCAGGTGTCAAAGAATACCAAACCTGAAAAATGTCAGTATTTTTCCTGCCTTTTCTCATCCTGGCCACTGGTGTCAGTATTGTTTGATGGCCATTATGTCCTTCATGACATCCCTTGTAGAATCTGCTTTGCCGTTATATACCTCTATCCTTCCTCCACCCAGTGCACGCTGTAAGCATTCCTTTAGTGGATTTTTGACCTACCTCCTGTCTACCTGTTTCTTGATCTTGTTGCCTGTACTGTTGCTGACTCTCACATTCTGACATAACTACTCTCTGCCTATTAGGATTTGATGCTGCCCACTCTCTTCCTGTACCGAGTACTCTTCTGCTTGTTGACTTGGATTTGATACTGCTCTTCTGATGTCAACCCTCAAGCTGGGCTCTGTTGACCTTTCCACTTTTAATACAGATTTCTTCTTATCCCCACAATCATGCTCCTCGCTTGCACCATTACATATTAACCCCTTAGTGACAGCTGCATGCATACGCGGCTGTCACCTTAACGTCCGTGGTACTTTTTTCTTTTTTAAATGATTCCGGAGTCTCCGAACGGAGTGCAGCCGCACAGAGATGCGGACTTCCGGGACTTACCAGGTACGTCCTCTGTCACTAAGTGACAGTTTTTGCGGGACGTTCCTGGTAAGTCAATTGTCGTAATGGGGTTAATCCACTGTGCACTTCTATAAACATGTGCACTACTCTGAGTGCTATTGGAGAGCATTAAAAACAAATTCACCCAGTCCTAGTAATTTTAACAACAAACGCTCCCTTTCACTATATGCTCACTGCAAACAACTCATTAAATTTTTATGCATTTTATTACTTGCCTTGGCAAATGACATGAAACCAACCCTGCCCTTCAAACGTCAATAACTGACAGCTTCATCTTTAAAGAAGCTCTCTTTTTTTTGCACTGCAACATAACACTTTACTTCCAAAATTGGATGAACTAAGTATACTTATGCTTTAGGAAAGACTGAAGAAAGTGAGGAGGAGGTGTAATTATATACACACAAGAGCCTACAAACTTTACACTTTTACATGACTCTTATAACTTTGATTCTTATGAATACATTGCTGACAAAATTATTTTTCCCTTCTCAAAACAAGTCATAATTGTTGGCATCTACAGACCGCCAAATACACCAGCACAGTACACCACCTAAATGAGACTGTCACTCAGAACAAGAAAAGCAAGCTACAGGTTCTTGGAGACTATAATATTAGTTGGCTGAACTCCATGAATGAAACATTTTGTTAATTGTTTAGGACATTAAAGTTATCACATCTAATAGCCTTACCTACACTCATAAATCTTAAAACATCCAACAATACTCTGCTTGATTGGATCCTTTCATCCTGCCGAAGCAGAATCCAAGATTAAGGTTGAAACAGCAAATGTGTTTAGCAATCACTCCATAATCTACTGTGTTCGCAAAACAAAACCAGTCAAATCATATTACAGTATTACAAGACAGTAAGCCATCTAATATCCTGTGCTGTCAACTGCTATCGGCAAAATAAAGAAAAAAAACGATCACTAATTTATCGCCCGTGGAGATAAATGGAACACCTCTACCCATGAGAGATTCACTTCTGTTCAGTCAGTGCCAACGCATTATAAACTGATACATTTACTGGCAGAAATTCTGCTCCTAAGTTTTTGCCATACAGCACACTATGGAGGAAAAAAACTACCCTGCAAATGTGCATGCCCTACAAAGAAGTCCTGGAGAAACAACAGCAACCCATCAACCCTGGCCAAGGGGTTCACAAATCAACCACAAACAACCCCTGACACTATATCCCAGCACATCAGGGGTTAACAGATACCATCACATATGTCCACACCATGCAACATGCACACTGGTAATGACTAAGTAACCCAAGCCTGCCTGTACAACATCAATAGCCAATGGACACCAAGGTACACATCACACAAGCACCTGACAGGTAAACAAAAATTACTACAAACAACAAAAGCCATACAGCACACACTCACTTAGATAACGAACACCTTTTCATTGGTCCCTCCGTACCGGATGACTGTGCCTAGACAGCCTACCACCACTATCTTAAAGGGACATATCATTGTCCTCAAACATTGAGTGTTTACCATAAAATCACTCAAAGAGAGAGAGTGATTATAAACATCATGTTTCCATTGCGATTCCTGCAAAGACATCAGAGAAGAAGGAGTGCGAGGGCTAGGGAGCCCAAGGGACCCCCAAGCACACCTGAACATCAAGTTGCAACTGCTGATGCTCTGGCTGGCAAGACAGCCAGAAGCCAACCTCCAACTGGACGACCAGGAAGGGCAGCATCATCATAGCAACCGCTACTGGATCTCCCACAGCTGTCAAAGGGTCCCGTGGAGCCCCACAAGGACAAGAGATGACCACAAAGAACAGGATATTCCACATAAGGGCCACTATCTTCTTCATGATGGATGCTGAAGTGAGAGACCACAGCATCATCAACATATATGAGGTGATTAAAGATGACATAGACCCCATAGACTGCACAAATCATACCCTATCTGGATTGCAGAAGCTTCTCTGTGCTATACATTACATAGCAAGTGAATCTTTCCAATCCACAGAGGTATATGCATCTGGAATGTCACAGGCCACATGTTCCAGGGTGTTGGCAGCCCTGAAGAGGAAGGCCAGGAGGTGCATCAACTTCCACCCAGTTGGAGTGGACATGTGTCAAGCAGGACTTCTACATAAGGAGGCATACCCAGAGTCATGGGGGTCATCGGCTGTACACATATGTGCATAAGAGCTCCTCCACATGAAGGACATCTCTATATTAATCACAAGCATTTCCACATCAATGAACAGATGGTGTGTGATGAAAACATGAGGATCACCAATGTATGTGCTTCCTATCCTGGCAATTGTCCTGATTCCTACATCCTCAGGCACTCCTCCATCTCCCAGGACACTGAGAATGGGACCTATACATGAGGATAGTTGGTGGGTGAGTCCCCAATCTACACATCACACACACACAGGCACTCACATGATTAAAGAAAACTCAGCTTAGCATGGTCATGACACACATGTAGTATATCCCCCTTACACAACATCATCCACATATCCATGTCCCTTAACGCGTGTTACTAGCCACCACATGTAATTACATCGCAAATTCATCTTTTTTTACATTTGCTTCCTAGGGGCACAAATTTAGCACCCAATGTGCATTTGTTTTGTTCGGTACTGTGTCACAGCACAGGTAATTGCATACCTGACTGAGACTTAAAACTATCAAAGGTGCTTTCTTAGCTGTGGGAATTGGGTTGAGCACTTAAGTATCAGTTGCATAGAATAACATAGGTACTGAACTGATATAACGGGAAAGTCATCTCCATTTTATCACCTCTCTATCACTTCTTAGTGCATAACCCCCATTCGTATATTAGGAACTTACCTGGCCTTAACTTGCCAGTTTGAAGGTAGTGTAGAACTCCTGTATATAGCAAAGGAAGATAAAATGCTAACTTCCTATTCAGAGAAGAAACAGCATGTCTCGGTGAAAAAGTTATAAGCCATTATTCCATCAATAAAACCATGGGCCTATAACTGCTTACTGCTGCTCTCCATTCCTCTGATTTTAATACTGGAATTAAAGTGAATTCTGTAGTCTCTGAAAAAGAAGTTACAGTTTGTGTTTCTTCACCTCCGTTGACATGACATAGTGGACTAATTGAAGAGGTTATCTCTTGAAGCAAGGGAAAAATTCACAGGGGCCCACAGAAGGGAGGGGAGCTCTGCTGGTTTCATCCTGCAGCTATTATCAGGACCTGAGATATAGTTGTGCCAACCAGTTCGAGCTTCTGATGGGAGGGTCTAACCAATTTCCTTATAAGCACAAAACAGGTGACTGAGTAGGGCATTGGTAGAATCCTATACATACATATTTGGATCCCTACTGATCTAATTATTTTTGTTATAGTGATAAGGGCACTAGGTGCACTCCTCTGTTCTTATTTTTCTTATAGGGGTCATTAGGATTTGCTGGGAATAGTTAGTTAAGTGGAGTGATTATTAGGAGATGTTAGTTCTCCTTTACCTTAAAGGGATAGTAATACTTAAGTATTACTAATCCCTATAGCAAAGTACTACTTAAAAAAAAACGTATTGCCCCCAATGTCATCTCTCAAACCTTTATGGTTTGAGAGATGAACGCTTCTAAAGTTGCCCTCTCCCTCCCCCTTCCCCGTAGTCAGCATTCTAGCTGACTGCAGGGAAGAAAGTCGTACGACTTTCAGGAGGCTCTCCAGCACAGCCGTATCATGTTACTAAAAAAGAAAACTTTCACTGAAATGGTCTTGTACGTGTGCTTGGCTTGCAAGCACACGTAGAAGACCGTTTTAGTTAAAGTTTTTTTTTTTAAATTAACGCGATCGTGGCTCTGCTGCAGAGCTGCCTCATGATCTCTGACCGGATTTCCCTGAGTCAGCTAGAATGCTGACTACAGGGAAGGGGGAGGGAGAGGGCAACTTTAGAAGTGTTCATCTCTCAAACCATAAAGGTTTGAGAGATGACATTGGGGGCAATATGTTTTTTTTTAGTAGTACTTTACTATAGGGATTAGTAATACTTAAGTATTACTATCCCTTTAAGTCAAATAAATTCTGAATATAATATGTAGGTTAATGCTATCTGACTTTCCATAACAGCTATGCCTTCATACTTTTTGAAGTTTTAATGGAAACTAACATCTTAAGCACATTACCTTTTCTTGTTAGGTTTTTCCTACACAGTTTTACACATGGATAAAGTTAAAATTGGATATTTTTCTATTGGTGGGGAGGCTGAATACTAGCGATGTGCATCCATATTCAGTAAAAGGAACTGCCAAAGTTCTATGATTTTGTTATATAAAACATTGCACTGCTGAAGTACAGTATAGATTATTTTCCAAGTGAGATTTTTGGCAATATAAAAATAAGCTGCATGCCCAGTAATATATGTGCTGCTTTCTGTCTAGAAATTTCTGCAAAATAAATCAGCGGACCACAAATGCGGATTACTTTTTACACTTTAACTCTCTGAGTTCCAGAGAGCGGTGTCCAATACCACCGGGGAAATGAAATGGTTAAATGCAGACTTTAACCCCTTGTTGGTGACCAGGGCGTTTTTGCACTACATGACAAGAGAAATTTTGGCATTTTCCCTCCAATTAATTTAGTACACTCACACAAATTGTTTACGGTTTTACAGCTGACAGCAGTAGAGAGGGAACTTTAGCGGCTAATATCTCTCAAACCATAAAGGTTTGAGAGATAGGACTAGTGCCAAATAATGTATTTTTTAAACATCTACAAAACAAGAATCATTTTTTATGGGACATTACTGTCCCTTTAACGGTTTCAGAACCAAACAATGCCGCACAAAAGTATGATACTGAAAAGCAGACAACACAGGGTAATTCATCAGTAGAACTTTCCACAAATCTGTGACAAGTTTTTGGCGATATTTGTTTCTTTTGCATTTTTCCTATTAATATTACAATGTTCCTATGGATTTAGAGCACAGGATATTTGCAGATGTAAGAAAAGGCCTTGATTTATGATCAGCTATATGATCTGTGTACGGAAATATCCCATATATAGGTTTGGCATGCTTTAGGGAAGCTACTGGGCCAAATCTGGAACATGCATGTTTACATTTTTAGACATGGCATTTTCACAGATTGCTATAATGATGCCATATCTCATTTGATGACGTTTAGTAGTCCTTGAATTACAAGTTTTTGAAACTTTTCACGCAGTCACTTTAACAACAATCTCTCCTGAAAGCTGCAGTAAGAAAAAAAAAATAGAGTTTTTGGCACCTATATTACTATATTGCTGTGGATTTCAAGAAAAGGACATTTACAGATTAGCACTTTGAATGCCAGAATGGTACACAATGCATTGCAAAAGCAATCTGTCACATACCCCTCTGCACTCAAAGGGTTTTAACCCCTTAAGGACTCATGACAGTCCTGGCACGTCATGGGTTGGACACGCGATAAGGACCCATGACGTGCCAGGACCGTCATGGATTTCAGGGCTTCCTCACGACTGCACGCCATTTGAGGAGCCCTGCATCGGATCACAGCTGGTAGGATCAATAAAATTATAAACTGTTTCAATCTTCCCCTCTGCAATTATACTTTTGTCCAAACTGTAACGAGAGATTAGGTTAGAGAAGTTTCAAATACAACATAGTAAGTAATATGCTTCCTGAATAGGCAGTAATAAGAAAGCAACATGTTAATGATACAATTAACAACCAACATAGGGAAGGGCTGCCGTGGAAGGACAGAGGAAAAACAAATATTGGAGAGTAAATTTCACCTTTTCCTCTGTGTCCGATCCACATCATACTGTGGGCCTTACCAGAGCAGTACCACAGGCAAGTTAGGGAGGGTACTATTACAAATTAAACAAGAATTGCTGCTTCAAGCACTTTCCTGCAAAATTTGCCATTTTCCGATGCCTGGAGGTCAAGTCTGTAGTGCCTGATAAAGGTCCAGACAGATGACCAGGTGGCAGCCTTGTACATTTCCTCAGGAGAGGCTGCTGCTTTTTGTTCCCATGACGTTGAGACAGCTCTGGTTGAATGTTCCTTAATACCTGGAGGAGATTCCATATTTGCCAAGTCATAAGCAAGTTTTATGCAGTCTCTGATCCAATGGGAAACTGAAGGTTTGGAGGCTGCAGATCCCTTAAATTTCCCGTAATGATGATGAATAAATAGAGTGTCAGTCTTATGGCTAGGCGGAGTGCTTTTGAGGTAGATCTGAAGACATCGGACCAGATCTAGGTTATGAAGATGCTTTTCTATCTCCTGCGTGGGATTAGGACAGAAAGATGCTCTAGGTCGTAGGACTACCTTGTCCTGATGAAATAAGGAGGGATAGACACCAAGGCTTGAAGTTCTCCCACTCTGTGGGCTGAAGTCAATGCAGTAAGCATAACCATCTTCAGGGTAAGATGTTTCATTGACATAGTTTCCAGTGGCTCAAAAAATTAATTAGAGGGCAGTTGCTGAAGGACCAGACTGAGGTCCCAGGGAGGTATGGTCTCATGTATAGTAGGTTTTATTTTTGATACAACAGCCATGTATTTCTTTATAAAGGACATTTTCCGCAAAGAGGGTGGCTAATACCGCTGAAATTGTGGAGAGATGAACCTTTAAGGACGCAGGTTTTAATTCCTTCTGAAGTCCAAGATCTTTGGAGGAGAGAAGAACTGTCGATCTAAATCCTGAGAAGTGCACCATCTATGGAAGATGAACCAAACTCTATAATAAATCTTCATAGAGGAGGGTTGTCTGCCTTTCAATATAGTGTTTATTACTTTCTCAGAGAGACCTTGAAGACTTACAGATCCCCTTTCAGCCTCCATGCCTTGAGCTCGAATAAAGAGGGGTTGGTATGGAAGATGGACCCCTGAGACAGCAAGTCTGGAATGTCTGGAAGGGGTATAGGAGTCCGGATTGATAGCTGTAGAAGATCAGCATACCACATTTTTCTCAGCCAATCTGGGGCGATGAGAATAACTTTTGCTCTGTCTCTTCTTATTTTCTGTATGATTTCTGCAAGAATCTGAATGGGAGGAAATAGGTATGCCAGACTGAATGACCATGGGATTTGTAGAGCATCCTGCCCTGATACCTGGGTCTTGAAACATCTTGAGAGATACTTCTGACACTGACTGTTTTGGGCTGTGGCCATGTGGTCTATGGATGAATATCCCAGGACTGATACTATTGATTTGAAGGTCTGCTTGTTGAGACTTCATTCCCCTGGATCCAGTTTCTTCTGACTGAGAAAGTCTGCCTGGACATTGAGATGTCCTGATTGATAAGATGCTGTCAATGCAAGAAGATGTTTTTCCACCCAGAGCAATATCTGGACTGCTAGTTTGTTGAGTTGAACACTCCTTGTTCCTCCCTTGTTCAATAGATACTGGACTGCTGAGGCATTTTCTGAGCGGATGGGTACCATTTGTCTTGTGAGGTTGCTTTGGAAGCGTTTTAGCGCTTTCCAGACTGCAAAGAGCTCTAAGACATTGATGTGAAGGCTGGTCTCCTGAGTGGACCATGTTCCCGGTATTGTGTGCTGGTTCCAGATTCCTCCCCACCCTAGGCTGCTGGCATCTGTGGCTAGAATCTGCCATGTTGGATCCACTAAGGGACGACCTTTTGCAAGACTTCTTTGTTGAGTCCACCAGGATAGTTCCTTTCTGGTGGAGTGAAACACCCAAATCTTTTGAGCTAGGTTGGAGGGGTTTCTTTGATAGAACCAAGGGAAGTTTTCCTGGGTTGACCTGGCATGTGTCCTAGCCTGGGGAATTAATTTGTTGAGCAGACGAGAGATGACCTAGGAGTTTGGAGAAAGCTTTGATAGTATGCACAGACCTTTGACGAAATAACTTTACATGGCCCAAAATGCGATTCTGGCGTTCCAGGGACAGGGTCGCTATGTTTTGTCTGGTGTTGAATTCTATGTCTAGAAGACTTTGAGAGGGATGAAGTATGCCTTTTTCTCGGTTTATTATCCATCCCAGATCATGTAGAAGGTGACTGCAGATGTTTATGCTTTTTTCCGCTTGTTCGCTTGATGATACTATTAACAGAATATCGTCCAGGTAGGGTACTACCCTGATCAGATGTCTGCTTCTCAACTCGGCTATGGCAACTGCGTGAACACTTGAGGGGCTGACGCCGATCCAAATGGAAGTGCTCTGTACTGGTGATGTGGAATCTGAGGTATATCCTGTGTGTTGGTCTGATTAATATGTGATAATAGGCATCCTTCAAGTCTATGCGGGAGAGGAAGGACTGCAGTTGAATAGGTTTTAAAACTGATATTACTGTTTACATTTTGAAATGTCATATCTTCTTAAGAAATTGATTGAGATCTTTCAGGTCCAGAATAAGTCATACAAAGTAGGCTTTGTAACACAGAAACGAGTTAAATAGAATCCCTGGAATTTCTAATTCAGTGAGACCTCTTCTATTACATTGTTCTGCAGGAGTTCCTGTAGGCCCTGCTTCATCGGTTTGATCTTGACCTTGTTTTCGACTAGGGACGTTTTGAATTGAGGACCTGGAGGGGCATCTTGAAATTCTAAGACATACCCTTTCTTCACTTTATCCATCACCCACCTGTCTGGGTGAATCTTTTCCCAATGTTGAAGGAAATGCTCCAGTCTGCCACCTACTGGAGGTGAAGGAAGGGTACCTCTGGCTTCATTAGTGAAGTTACATCTTACGTTGCAAATCCTTACGGTTTCCAATCCTTGACAGTTGTGCTCCACCTCGCTTCCTCTGTTCATAATTTCTTCCTGGGGGAATTTTAAGGGAAAATGTGCTGCATGAATTCTCAGGAGTGACACTGTTGCAGTTCCAGGTACATCTTGGAACAAGAAACTCATAATTATTTGGAAGTGGTACTGCAAAAATCTGTACTTTGTAGTAGGGTGTGCCATTTTATAAATTAAATATGAATTATGAGTTACAATCTGCATCATATAAATTGCATAATTTTTATACCAAGCCCTACTTTTCCTTATAATCATGAAAGGCTGAAGACGCAGATCAGATAGATTCACATTACCTATGTGCCTGTTGCATTCATTGATGCAGACGGGTTTCTTAGCACCTCACGGAGGAAAGACATCAGCAGTGATCTTAGAGAAGCAATTGTTACTGCCCATTGATCTGGGAAGGGTTAGAAGGCCATTTTTAAACAATTTATAATTCATCATTCTACAGTGAGAAAGATTATTCAAAAGTGGAAAACATTCAGGACAGTTGCCAATCTTCCTAGGAGTGGACGTTCCAGCAAATTCACTCCAAGGTCAGATCGTGTAATGCTCAGAGAAATTGCAAAAAACCCAAGAGTTACATCTCAGTCTATACAGGCCTCAGTTAGCATATTAAATGTTAAAGTTCATGACAGTGCAATTAGAAAAACACTGAATAAGTATGGATTGTTTGGAAGGGTTGCCAGGAAAAAGCCTCTTCTCTCTAAAAAGAACATGGCTGCATGGCTTCAGTTTGCAAAGTTGAATCTGAACAAACCACAAAACTTCTGGAGCAATGTCCTTTGGACACACAAGACCGAAGTGGAGAAGTTTGGCCATAATGAGCAGCACCACGTTTGGTGGAAATCAAACACAGCATATCAGCACAAACACCTAATATCAACTGTCAAGCATGGTGGTGGAGGGGTGATGATTTGGGCTTCTTTTGCAGCCACAGGACCTGGGAACCTTGCAGTCATTGAGTTGACCATGAACTCGTTTGTATACCAAAGTATTCTAGAGTCAAATTTGAGGCCATCTGTCCGACAGCTAAAGCTTGGCTGAACAGGTCAGTGATCCCAAGCACACCAGCAAATCTACAACAGAATGGCTGAAAAAGAAAAGAATCAAGGTGTTGCAATGGCCCAGTCAAAGTCCAGACCTCAACCCAACTGAAATGCTGTGGTGGGACCTTAAAGAGATAGTAATCCTTAAGATGTAAAAAAAAATATATGTTGTAGGGTTTATGTCCCCGAATAAAACAAGGGTACTCCCACCGCTGAGAGATATTTT
Source organism: Rhinophrynus dorsalis (assembly GCA_037306005.1). NCBI lineage: Eukaryota > Metazoa > Chordata > Amphibia > Anura > Rhinophrynidae > Rhinophrynus > Rhinophrynus dorsalis. The sequence goes on from CM074722.1 coordinate 173,713,383, forward strand.
ATTAGAAAACAGCTCAAACATGAATTTTTTAGGTGCAGTATCACAGTGGCCTGAAAATTTAGTGGTGCTCTTGCTACACCATCCTATGGAGACTTACGGTGTACAGACCAGAGCAGTCCATAGGATAGTGTAGCAACAGCGCCACTGTAATATTGCACCTAAAAAATTCAAGTTTTAGCTGTTATAATCTTTTAATAAAATCTCTCTCAGCAGTGGGAGTACCCTTGTTTTACTCAGGGGGATGAACCCTATAACATTTCTTTTTACATTTTAAGTATTACTATCCTTTTAAGAGCTGTGCATAAACAAATGCCCGTAAACCTCAATGAACTGAAGCAACGTTGTAAAGAAGAGTGGGCCAAAATTCTTCCACAACAATGTGAGCGACTGATAAAGTCACACAGAAATTGATTACTTCAAGTTATTACTGCTAAAGGTGGTTCTACAAGTTATTGAATCATAAGGTGTACTACTTTTTCACACATGGCTTCTCCATTTTGGTTTTAGGTTTGTTAAATAAATCACTACACGGTGTAATATGTCATGTGTTGTTGTTCATCTGAGGTTGTTTCTACCCAAATTTTAGACCTGTTAAGGATCAGATGATTGTTATTATGTCCTGATATGTAAAACCAAAGAATTCAAAGAGGGTGTACTCTCTTTTTCCATAAATTTCAGTCGGGCATTTTAAGTTGTTTGAGGAATTCTTTACAGTTTTTTCAAATTGTGCCACAGGCCACACCGTGTCTAAAGAAAAACAAACGTAAATAACAGGGAGCTGACATAAAAATTATCCATATGGTACCCTTTATTAAGTAAACGGTTAATGAGGTCCCAAGATTTGCACAGGTTCCCAGGAAATGTGTAAAACCAGGCAGAATGAGGTGACAGTCCTTCCCTCATATACCAGCAAAACCTGAGAATAACACGTGATACTTTCACAAAGCGTATAGAATTTTACAGCAAACCTTGGGGGAGATTCACTAAGTGGTGATAAAGTGGATATGACCATTTTTATCACTTCTCCAGTTCAAGAGGTGAAGAAATCTTAGTGCATAGGTTCCATGGAATAATATAAGAATTGGAGGTGTGATAAACTGGAGAAGTCATCTCTACTTTATCAATGCTTATTGAATCTCCCCCCAGGAGTGCTTAGAGGGAATGTACTATTTGAATCCTGGTCTTCCCTTGTACTTCATCGGGGATTCATCAATACACATATTTTAGAAAGGGGGGGGGCGATACAAAAGCCTGTAAGTAAGATATTAGCGGGTGAATTTTAAACAGCCTGTCATACTGGGGGGATCTTCTTTAGGAAGGCACTGGGTATTGTTTTTGAAATGCATGATGTGCAGGAGCATTTCATATCTTTCCCTGTTCTCTGTTTGTGGGAAAATAGTGGTAGCACAGATATGACCAATATGACCGAATGCCATTGTTAGGGCCCAGAATTGTTTAAACTGATCAATTTACGAAAATACACACAGAACAGAATGTTTTTTCTCTGCAGAAACAGCTGAACAAACTGAGTGAATGGATGGAAAAGTAGCAGATGAGGTTTTAAATGTAAGGTTATGCATTTGGGCCGTAGAAACAAAGATGTTACTTATACACTTAATGAGCCTCTAATTCCGAATCCTCGTTAGCACTGATAGACAGCAGACATCAAAGCAGTATGAAGTGTCACTCAGCTGCTGAATGTCCAAACAGGGAACTATCTTGTATAAAAAGAATTTAGATGCATAGGATGGGAATATAGTTCTATCTCTATATACATCCTTGGTAAGGCCTCATCTAGAATATGGACTTGGAGTATAGCTTTGGGCACTGCTTATTAAAATAAACATTATTCAACTGGAAAAAGTGCAGATACATGTAACAAAACTGACAAAAGGATTGGAGGATCCGAGTAGCCAACTGGCTTGTTTACAGATGGGATGTCCACAGGGTGATATGATTACCATTTGTAAATATATTCAAAGTCAATACAAAGAACTCTTCAAGAGCTGAGCAAAGAAAAAAAAAAAAAAGAGGTCATCCATTCAGACTAGAGGAAAAGAGCTTTTGACTAAAACAAAGGCAGGGATTTTGTACTGTAAGTGCAGTAAAGTTATTTAATTATTTCTGATACTGTAATTGCTTTCAAAAAGCAATTCATGCCTTTCTAGCCAAGAACCATTTTGAGAATTATGATGGTTTCAATGCAGATAGTATTTTGATCCAGGGAAATATCTAATTGCCATATCAAGTCAGGAAGAACATTTGTTTACCACCTTGAGGCTTAACTGGAAATGGTTTCAGTGTTTTTTTTTTTTTTTTTCATTCCTCTGGATCAACAGGGTGATATCGCATTGGCAGAATGCATGTCTTGTTTTCAGTCTCATCAACTATGTTACTATGTAATATCTGTGGATTGTCAGGATTGTTGCCTTGCAATGTAGGATAAGGGATTGGTGGCAATATATTGAGCTGAATGTTCATTGGTTTTTGGGAGACAATACCCCCCAAAAAATATCCCCCCCATAAATAAATGAAAAATTATATTTCAATTGAATTTAGTTTTTAATTGCTTATCTATATAATGTCTAATTCTACCTAATATCTATCACATCCCTCTATCCTTGGGATTGGTCAAATTTGCCAAGCCCCTTTTCCCTCCTACCTTTTTCCTATTGGAGGGCCTTGCTTTAAAGTTTCACTCTTCCCTGAGACCACTGTCTGTCTACAAGCTAGTTTCCGGACTCTCAGTCTGTTTGATCCTGCTATACTTTGATTACTGGCTTGAACCTCATCTTCCCTCCTAACTACATCTCCCAGCTCTTGATTTGGCTCCTCTACCCATGTTTACCTGGTTTGACTTCAAGGCTTGTAGGACTCCAACTAATTTCCTTATTTCAAAAAGGCACAGACTGGCATTGTCTCTGGACTCAGCTCCTTACCCACCCTGCAAATTATCTCAGCGTGAGCTTGTTGAATATCTCCTCTGCGGTTCTCCACCACTTTCCTCTTCACCTCCACTTAAAGCTCAGGCTCTTCTCTGGTCCACCTTGGCCTTTCACATTTATCTACCATTCACCAAATCGACAGTGCACTTCTGGGTCAACTTGTTTGTTGGGATTCCTCTCACCTGTTCAATTCTCTACACCTACTGAGACAGTCCTAGCACACCACCATTAACACATGCTGTCCCATCATATTTTCATAAAGGAAGGATTGCTTTGAGACAGTCCTAGCACTCCGCCTTAATGGGTTAAAGATATGGCACTTGTCTTCAAGCTCTCTTTCTTCCATCTGCCTCTAGCAGTTAGCCACTACCCTGCTTCTTCACCCTGCTCTTTCTTCAGTCTCCTCTCAGGTCTGCCTAAGCCTTTCACCTCTCCCCTTTCTTATTCACCTTTACCTGCTGCTTACTCTCGACTGACCTTAGCGGTGTGCTGCTACCCTGCATCTTCGCCTTGCTCTTTCATCAGTTTCCTCTCAGGAATGCCTAGATCATTTGTGTCTACCCTTCCATCTTTGCTCTTCCTTGCTGCTTTCCTTTGACTTACTCCTGGCAGCTTGTTTCTACCTTGCTCCTTCGTCTCTGCTCTTCCTCAGTGTCCTTTCAGGTCCACTTAGACCATTCATCTCCTTTCCATCTTCGTCTCTGCTATAACTTGAGTTCCCTTCATTCTCTTCTGACCTCCCTTTAGCAGCTCGCCTCCTTTCCTCTTTGCCTTTTCTCCTCTCCAACTTGGGCTGCTCTCCTTTTCACACGCCTCTTGGAACTTCGACAATGCACTTCTGGGTCAACTTGCTTGTTGGGCTTCCTCTCACCTGTTCAATTCTCTACACCTACTGGTATTCCCTTCCTGTTTTTTTCCCCAGCTCAACTGGGGAGGGAAAATCTGGTTTCTCGACAAGCACCTTTACACAGCCTCAACTGCAACAAGGGAAGTCCAGTAGGCTGTCTCCACTCTAGCCCCGCTCTCCAGCTTAACCCCCAAGCTGCAGTCCCTGAGCAGAGGAGCATGTCAGTATCCCACTAAGTAGCTACCCATCCAAGTTATATAACTAACTAAAAACAAATGAAACTGTAGAAAAATATTAAGCCCAAAATGTTCCTATATGACTACTATTTTTTATTCCCTAACCCTAAACCATGTGAACCTTAATCCTACCTTATTTAACACTAACTACCCATCCAAACAACATAATTAACTTATTTTTTTTAAGGAACAAAACAAAGCAGTACAGATCAGCAAATGCTGATCTGCTACACATGCTCACTGTGAGTTTATAGGTATCACGGGGGGAAAATATAATTGTATTGCACAAACTGTATTGGCTACACTGTTATACAACCTACTCTATCTATCTCTCTCTGCCTCATGATCAGAATGAAGAGGAGGGAGGCACAGAAGAGTGACAAAAGGCAATGTTTCCAAACTTTGCCATAACGTTTCACTTGCACATGTAATTCGCTATAGCAACGCTCACATGTGCATAACCATTGTTGATTGGTTGAAACAGTCATCCCATTGTGACGACAGCACAACTGGAGGTGCTTTGTGATTTTTAACACATGCTGTCCCAGGACCATCATATTTCCATAAAGGAAGGATTGCTTTGACACAGTCCTAGCACATCGCTCCGCCTTAACAGGTTAAAGACATGCCACTTGTAACATGTCACTCTGGTGGCTACACATTTACAAAAATGTGAAGCATAAATTCATAAATAATTTAACTGGTATTTCCAGTACAACATAATTTATCTGTGACCAAAATTTGCTGAATTAATGAATTTGTTACCAGATAAGAACTACTTAGACCACGTAATCTGAACTCCTACCTCATAACTATTAGCAGTAAGTATTGTGGCTCTCCAATTTTGATGGATTACAAAACCCATAATCCTCAGCCTTGGCACTGCCATTTGAAATAGAATTATATTCTTGGAATAAGTGGCTTTTAACTGGTTTACTTTAAGGATTTGACTAGGTAGGTCTCTCTAATACAACAGTTTTAAACATGTCAGAAGGCATGGCTGGAAATTGCTAATTAGTTGAGGTGCCCTCTGCCTCCTCAACCAACCACTGCTGCCATTCTGTGTTAATGAACCTCTTGTGGCTTATTCATCTGGGAGATCCATACTAGTGACGCAGGGGAGAAACAGAGCTCCCCCTGCTTCCATCCTACCCGAAGTATCCAGGTAAAAGTGGGTGGGATAGAGAAACCCTCTCACGTCAATGAGGAAAAGCCTCCTTCACTGACGTGAAAGAGTTTCCTGATCCTGCCCACTCCTACCCGGTAGTAGGGGTAGGATGGAAGCAGAGAAGCACTCTTGCTCCACTATGTCGCCTCTATTGATCTTGATTTGACTGGGAGTTCAGCAACTGGGGGAGCATCAGGAGGGGTCTAAAGAAAAAAAGGTCTGCTCTTAATACTAATTAGCCCACAGAGGTATCCAATGCATTGCAACACAATGCATTGGTTACCTCTCTGGCACTCAAATGGTTAAGAAAAAAAAAACAAGGTTCAACGCACGGGTGAAGCCATTATATATGCGTGTGCTTGTTTAGTGTTGTTGGATTTGAAATCTGCTGTAGGCTATAGCTGTAAAATGATATTTTACCATCTTGTGAATGTTAACATCATCCTATATAATAATTTGCTAGGATGTTTGTCAGAAGCCGTCATGCACGGTAGAGACTGCGCACATTTGGGCAGTCTCTACTGCGCAAGACTGCATCGCGTGGAGCAGTGAGGTAGTGGCCGATTAACATTACCCAGACCTTGGCCTGTGAACACGGGCTTTTACACTAGTTCTAAATAACAGCATTCCCTCTAACCGTATCTGTTTAGCAGTTACAGTGCCTTCTTAATGCTCTTGTGCCTATAAACTATACTAGCATTTTTAGCACAGAAAGAAAAGGCAACTCCGTTAGTTTCATTCTACAAGTAACACAGAGGTGAATGAGTGATCACAGACATGCTCTGTAATGAGAACTGATTTAAAGGACAGTAAAATATTATGCCATGTAAAGAAAATCTCATTATTGCCTCTATGACCATTCCAAGCACATCACTGGTATGTGTTGTGTCTGGCCATTAACAGATCAGTATATGAAGAAAATGTGTGTTTTAGCAATTATATGGCAGCATCGGCTGTGAGTGTACCTTTTTTATTTGTTAAGTGTTGGAGGTTATGCAATAGTGGTTGTGGCTTTGTTTCTATTGTTAATGTAATTCAAACTGAAATACAGTCTGCTGTTTATTGTGGAAAAAATGTGAACAATAATACAAATACAGGAACATACGGATATGTTGTAAAAAAATAAAAATAAACATAACTGTCTGCTGTATGAAGTACTTCTACCAAAGTCAATATGTTACAAATTAAAAGTCACTCTTTCCGCTGGCATTGTTCCCTTTTTGAGGGAATTGCCCAGGATTGTCTGAGGTAAGTTAAGAGGCTTTCTGAATACAAAAGTAGGGGGGATTAATCAAAATAAATTAACGGTCTTTAGTGTTACATCGAACACAAACAAAACGAAACGAATGCCATAATAGGGCAGTTTACACATGCATTAAAAGGCAAGTTTAATAGAATATTTTAGGGATGTAGCATATGAATAATACAATTTTTTACATAAGCTAGCTACAACTATATGATATTTAAAGTTAGAAGCTGAAAACAGACCCTCGGAGCACCCGTGTTGGCTCCACTGGAAAAGTGTGAACAGCAAGACTGAAATCTCTCTGTTCAGTTTCCTGTCTTGTGTGTTGCAGATCCCAATAGACCCTGTTTATCAGGTTTAAAGGGATAGTAATACTTCATTTTATCTTTATTTTATTTTGTAGGCATTAAAAAAAACACGATGAACGATATGTCTTATCTCTCAGACCTTTATGGTTTAAGAGATATTCACAAGCAAAGTATCCCCCGCCCCCGTTCAGCCAAATCAGAAGGGAGGTGCCCAGGTAGACTGCACAGAGGGACAATCTTCAATTAAGATAAGGGAAAAAGCTGAAAAACTTGTCAAGGGGGGCAGGGATTTCATTGTTTTCATACAAAGAAGATTGTCCCCTGCTGTTATCTGTCCAGTCTTACAACCAGATTCACATCTGAGAAGAGATGGCTTACACTAGGAAAAAGGGGCGGGGAGGGGGAAACTTTGCTTGTGAATATCTCTCAAACCATAAAGGTCTGACAGATAAGACTTATATCATTCTTCATGTTTTTTTAATGTGAGCTCCTACAGAGGCAGATTTAGTAAAACATAATAATTGCCCTTTAAGCAATTACTGGTATGGTTACTGCAATACATATTGCAACAAGAGACCAGGGTTGCCAACCATCAGTAAATATACTGGCAGTAAGTGAAAAAAAATGGTAAAAATTGAAGTACAAATCCCCCCCAAAACACACACAAATTAGGTGCGCCTCATGTAATATTGTTAAAGCAGTACTTAATTTATATTCTGCCAAATGGCTACCTACTTCACTGCATACACATTAATATGCAGTGCCTTTGAACATTATTCTGCAGAGGGGGTTCCTGTTCTTTTCAACTGCGACCACCCTATTTCTCTCCCAAAAGATTCATGCAGAAGAGACAATGCAATGAAAATAAACAGACAATATGAGTTGTGCTAGTTAACAGTTCATATGTAATCCGCTCCCACATCAGGATCACTATGGGCAATCTGTACTCAACACAATCTCATTGACTGGTGCTCTACAACACACATGTCCTGTAGCTTAGGGGCAGATTTCTGCTTGTACTTGTTGAATCTCCATTTGGATCTGTACTCTCGATTCTCAATGAGTTAAAACAATAACCAGATAAATGTTGGTAAAAATATACATAAAAAACACATAAAACAAAACAAATCATGTTATAGCCTCTATACACAACTGGCTTTTTCGTTTTTACATTCCAATAACTGATCAAAACTTTTAAACTGCCTAAACCAATCACAAACTGGTATTATAAATTGCATAACTACTATCCCTAGCGCCCCTCACATTACTCTACTGTTCAATAATTATTTAAATTTATATATGTATATCCTATATAATAATTCGCTAAATCATGTGTAACTCCGCGACATGCGCAGTACACACTGCTGCGCGTGCTGCAGTCATGCACAGGAGAGGCTGCCCGCGCCGCGGCTGATACAGAGCTGGGTGCTCCGAAGGAGCGTCCAGCTCTGTATCAGCCGTGGCGCGGACAGTCTCTACTGTGTGTGACTGCCTCGCGACCGGGTGGCAGTGGCACTGTGGCCCGTGTAACGGGCTGTTCAACGAGTATATATATTATGTATATACATAGCAAATTTCAAAGTAAATAAATCACTTAAGTCTTCTTGTAGGTGAAAAATGTGCTGGTTTATTTCATGATGGAATATCACTATTGGACATCTTCCGATTGTGAAGGGAAGCAAGCATGATTTGTCTTTCATCTGCTGCACTAATTTTCCTTGGCCGACCACTGCATCTACGGTCATCAACGTTGCCTGTTTCTTTGTACTTCTTCAAATGAGCTTGGGAAGCACATCTGGAAACCCCTTCTGCCTTGAAGTTTCTGCCTGGGAGAGATCTTACTGATGCAGTATAACTACCTTGTGTCTTGTTGCTGTGATCTGTCTTGCCATGGTTTTTGACTTTTGACATGAAACGGTCTTCAGCAACCTCAACTTGTTAGCTAAGTTCAGCTGCTCCTCACCCAGTTTTATTCCTCCTACACAGCTGTTTCTGTTTATGATTGTGTTTCAACCTACATATAAAATTGATGATAATTAGCACCTGTTTGGTATAATTGTTTAATCATACACCTGACTATATGCCTACAAAATCCATGACTTTGTGCAAGTGTACCTAGAAGAATTAATGCTGTTTTGAAGGCAAAAGTGGTCACACCAAATATTGATTTGATTTAGATTTTTCTTCTGTGCAAACACTATGCATTTTGTTAATTGATAAATATAAAACTTTTAACATGTCTATTTTTGAAAGAATTTGTACTTTACAGCATTTTTTCACACCTGCCTAAGACTTTTGCACAGTACTGTATACCCCCACCACCATGATCATTTACTTGGATCCAGTTCCTGTCTACTCCATCTACCCAATTTTTAGCCATCTATATCCTCACCCCCTTTCCTAGTTTAAAAGCTCCTCCAACCTTCTTTGCATTCTATCTCCTAGCGCGGTGGTTCCCCTACCATTTAGGTGCAATCCATCACTTCCATATAGGTTGTACCCAAAAGCAAAGTCAGCCCAGTGCTCTAAAAACCCCAAACCATCCTTCCTACACCAATACTTCAGCCATGCATTGAGCTTGCACCCTAAATCCCTGAAATAATTTTTTACGGACCTCCATCTTCCTGCAGCTTTGTCATTGGTTCAAATATGTACCAAGATAGCTGGATCACTTCCAGCCCCTCCAACAATCTGCCTGCCCTGTCCACAATATGTCGAATCCAAGCACCCGGGAGACAACATGCTGTTTGGCTTTCACGTACCTGGAGGCAGATTATCCTATCTGCCCTCCTAATAATAGAGTGCCCTGTTACCACTACCTGCCTTGGAGTCTGCCTACTCTGTATCCCATTTAAACTGGAAGGAGGACTGTTCCCCTGGATGCTAGGGGAATCAGAACTCTCCTGTATTGCCAATTCTGAGCTATTCTCATCAACATCTTCACACAATTTTGCAAATCTATTGTCCTTCCTCTTCCTATTACCCCCTCTCCTTACTGTTACCCAACTGCCTACATGTCGCATAAAAAAGGCCTTTTTACCCCTTATTAAACACCCAAACACACTTGCATGTACTTTTTACCACAGTCTTTCCAACTCCACTTGTTTGCAGTCCATTTGAATGCAGCCACAGAACACTGGAAGGCAACTGTACATTTGCATCTTACCTCCCTCACTCCCATTCACTTCTTGCCTTCCTCACTCCCATTAACCTCTTCCCTCCATCATTACCATTCACCTCTTGCCTTCATCACATTCTACCCTTGCCTCCCTCATTCCATTCACCTCTTGCCTCCCTCACATTCGCGTCTTGCTTCACTCACATTCACTTCTTACCTCCCTCACTTTCACCATTCTGCCCTCCTCCTCCTGTTTGCAACTCTGCCCCTCCCTCACATTTGCCTTTCTTCACTCACATTCGCCTCTTCCCTCCATCATTACCATTCACCTCTTAATTACCTCACATTCTACCCTTGCCTCCTTCACTCCCATTCACCTCTTGCCTCCTTCACATTTGCGTCTTGCTTCACTCACAGTCACCTCTTGCTTCACTCACGTTCACCTCTTGCCTCACTCACTCCCATTCACCTCTTGTCTCCCTCACATTCATCACTCTGTCTCCCTCCTCCCGTTCACAACTCTGTCCCCCCTCCTCCCTTTCACCACTCTGTCTACATTTCTCTTTTTGCCCCTCTGTCCCTCCGTACTCCCTTTTGACACTCTGCCTGTTTCCCTCCCTATATTCTCCACTCTATCTATATTTCTCCCTCCCATTTGCCACTCTCTCTATGTTTCTCCCACTCATTCACCACTCTGTGTCTTTCTCACTTTCCCACTCAATGACACATACAGACACACACTCTTAGAGTGGTGGAGAAGAAAGGGTGAAATTTACCTTTGATATTTCCTTTTCTTCTGTGTCCCTCCATGGCACAAAAAACATGGGTTTGTCCCTCCTCCAAGCTGGAGTAGGGCCAATCCTCACAAGGTTTAAAAGATCCTCCCCACCCTACTATCAGCAGTCAGCTTTTGTCAGAGCTAGGAAAAAGCATAAAGAGGTTAATGGGCAGGGTGTGACGTGGAGGGAAACAGAAGAAAAGGAAATATCAAAGGTAAATTTCACCCTTTTTTCTGTGTCCCGTCCTCGGCACAAAAAACATGGGACATACCAGAGCATTGTCCCCTAGGGAGGGAATATAACCCTCGAAATTCGTATCAAATAAGAAAAGTCTATATGCTTTGAAAGAATTAAAAAAGAACAGTCTTACCATGTAGGCAAAGATCCTGCCTGAAGGACTTTCCTGTCGAAGCTTGCATCTGCTAAGGCCTGCACATCAACCTGATAATGTCTTATGAATGTAGAAAGAGAGGACCATGTTGCTGCTTTGCATATATCCTCTGCTGATATAGCTGCTTTTGTTGCCCAAGATGTAGGCACTGCTCTATTCGAATAGGCCCTAATCGTTTTTGGAGGGTTCAAACCAGCTCGTAAATACAAGATCTTAATACAATCTCTAATCCATCTGGCAACGGATGCTTTGGAAACAGCTGTTCCTTTGAATTTCCCATGAAAATGAACAAATAGACTGTCTTTCTAAATTGCTTAGTTCTTTCCAGGTAAATGGAAATGCAACTTACAAGGTCCAAGTTATGCAACAATTTTTCCTTTTCTGTAGTAGGGTTTGAAAAAAAAAAAAAAAAAAAAAAAAAAAAAGGCAGCACTATATCCTGATTTAAATGAAATGAGGATACTACCTTGGATCTAAAACATGGCTTAGTTCTAAGCACTACCTTGTCCTGATGAAGAATTAAATAAGGAGATGATGAAGAGAGAGCCTGTAACTCACTTACCCTCCTTTCAGAGTGAGATTCTTTAAAGATACATCTTGTAAAGGCTCAAATCCTGAGGAAATGGATAACTGATTAAGGACTGTATTCAGATCCCATGGAGCCACCACTTCTTTAATTCTAGGTCTAGCTTTGGTAATGGTCTTTAAATATCTTCTGACTAGCACTTGGTCAGCAAATTATTCTGCCAAAAAAGCCGAAATTGCTGATAGATGGACCTTAATTGATGATGGACATATTCCCAGCTGAAAACCTTTATGCAGGAAATTAAGAATATGGGTGCTCCAACGGAATTCCTGGATAATTGTTCTTCTTGACACCAGGCCACGAAGACCTTCCAGATCTTTTCATAGACCTTTGAAGTGGATGCTTTCCTTCCTTGGATAATTGTGTCTAAGACTGGATCCGATAAACCCTTAACCCTTTGAGTGCCAGAGGGGTACGCAACGCATTGCAGAGCAATGCGTTGCGTACCCCTCTGGCACTCAAAGGTTTAAGGATGTCCTCTCAGCTTCCATGCAGTTAGTCTCCAAAACCCTGGATTCGGATGCTCTAAAGGTCCCTGCAGGAGTAAATCTCTCCTTACTGGAAAAGTCCAGTGCTGATCACCAGATCTGAGAACCAGGTTCTCCTTGGCCAGTATGGGGCTATCATGATAATGTTCGATCTGTCCCATCTTACCTTCCTCAATACTCCTGGAATCATGGGTACTGGAGGGAAAACATATGCCAACTTGAAATCCCAACTGAATGTCATGGCATCCTGACCCAGAGCTTGAAGCTGATGCGTCCTTTGTCATTTCTTGTTCTGATTTGATGCCATAAGGTCTGCTGTTGGGGGTCCCCATCTCTAAACAATCTGCTCGAATACATTGTTGTTCAGAGACCATTCCAACTGCTCCAACTGATTCCGGCTGAGGAAATCTGCCTGACAATTCTGTTTTCCTGGTACAAGCGAGGCCTTGATAGCTGGCAAGTTTCTTTCAGCCCACTTTAGCAATCTTTCTGCTTCCTTGTTCATCAGTCTTATCACGGTGCCTGTGCTATGCTGGCGACATTTGGCCAAGTGCTACTTCCTGATACCTTTTTATTGGCTAACGTTATGTTGCTCCTCCCAATGACAGCCCTTAAATACTCAGCCCTGTCATTTCTGCAGTGCCCTTTCATGGTGTTCCTGTTGCTAGTGCTTGTTCCGTTATTTCGTATGATTTCTGTGTGTGACCCGGACTGACTGACTACTCTGCCTGTTTACATTCCTGCTCTGTTACCAACCCGGATTGGCTGACGTTCCTACTCTGTGTACCGACCCGGCTTGGCTGACGTTCCTGCTCTGTGTCTCATCCCGGTTCGCACTCCTTCCGGTGATCTGGTTTGGGGCTGTAGTCCGGTACACTCTCTGTCTTGTACAGACCTCCGGTTGCTTAGGTCACTGCTCAGGCAGTTCTCACTGTGACCCAGTCACCCCATAGTACCTTGTCCTCTCTCACTCCGGTGTGGAGATATTTCTGGTTGCACCACGGTATGCTTGGCCTGTTTACTGTCCTTTACCTGAGATTGGGTTACTCTTGGGCGCCTCAGTCCGTCTATACGATCTGGCAGTTTGTTCTCAGGTCGGAGCGTTCGTTAACCCCTTGCGGGGCAGTGCTGTGCACTTGGGCCACAGATTATTGCAGTCTCAGTTTGGCGTTACTCTGCACCTCCGGTTGCAGTCTACCTCTGTTGTTCCAGTAGCCAGTCACGTATCCAGATCTCCGCTTGCTCCTCTGCAGCTACAGTCGCTATTGGCTATCCTCCAGAAACCTCATTCTGCAGGTTCCATGTAATAAATTGGCTCCTCAGTTTGTCGGCCCCTTTAAAGTTATCCGCAAGATTAACCCAGTCTCGTATGCCCTGGATCTCCCAGCATCCATGCAGATTCATAATGTATTCCAAGTATCCCTTTTGAAGCCTTTGGTATGCAACCGTTATACTACCATACCTGCGGTCCCCAGTCCTATTCAGGTGCAAGGTCAGGATGTTCACCATTAATACTTCCACTTAATTTATTTGTACCATTTATGAATAGTCCACTGAATATATTAATTTTGTCAAAATCGAACTATAATATTCCATAACAAATAAGATAATAAATCTACTTCCCAAGGTAAATAATCATTATCACGAAGTAATAGTTTCATCTCACATATTAGAGGAGGGTATCACTCCAACAGTAGACAGACCTCTACTTAATCATATTTCATTTGAGAAAACAATTCAGGTCTATACTTATGTTTAATCCTTTCGGAATCAGTGTTTTGATATGGTATATCCATTCAGTTTCTTTTTTTGAAACTTTTCTGGTTATGTCCTCTCCTCTCCAATTTTTTATGACTTGATCTATCGCTGTAAATTTTAATAAAGAGGGATCCCTATTATGTTTTTTTGCAAGAGTGAAACAGCCACAGGGGGCTGGGGGGACTTAGTCTTAGAGTGACACAGGGGGCTGGGGGGTACAAAAAGTGACACAGAGGCTAGGGGGTACAAAGAGTGACACAGGGGGATTGTGGGACTAAGAATGACACAGGGGGTTGGAAGGAGAGACTAAAGTGATTCAGGGGGCTGGTATAATGACGCAGTACTATGGGGCTGGTAAGCAATTTTTTCCAGAGCTGGTTTTTATTCTCAGTCCAGCCCTGTCAGTAAAGGCAAATAAGGAACCAGGCTGGAGCTGCAGACAGTGTACATATTGGTCTGTGGCTACGGGTGGACAAGTGGAAGATAGAAAACAAAATTGCACAGTTTCAATTAATTTATTTTCTAATATTCATTATTACATAGCCCTGTCTATCTAATAGAATTACCTAAACTCTGGTACAGAATATATTTTGCTCTCCAGAAACGACGTTGACTTACTCACATCTCGAAGATCCGGGCTCCAGGGGGTTCCCTTAAACAACTCCCCTCTGACATTGCCAAGGAGTCTGTAGCCTATTATTCAAAACTCTACAACTTACATCCGGTGTCTGATAACCCTTCTTGCATCAGCCGATTGAGGACACAAATTTCTGCCTACTTAGCTAGGCATTTGAAACTTAAACACTTGGCGGACGACTCTTCTCTGCTTGAACGGCCGATCTCCATGGCGGAGTTGCAACTGGTCTTGCTGAATTCTATGTCGGGCAAATGACCGGGCCCTGATGGTCTTCCCTTGCAATACTATAAACAACTCCAGGAGGTTCTAGGTCCTCATTCTTTGCTTGCCCTTAATTCCATCTTAGACGGTCATCATATCCATCCGCATTCCCTCTCGGCTACGATTGCTCTTATACCGAAGGAGGGACCTGACGTGGAACAACATAGTCATTTCAGACCCATCTCTTTACTTAATGTGGATTTGAAACTCTTTTCTAAAATCTTGGCGGTGCAGATCCTCCCACCCATGTCGTCCTTAATTAATTGTGACCAGACAGGCTTCGTTCCGGGTTGGGAGTCCAGGGATTGTATGATTCGTGTGCTTCACCTGATCCATCACGCTCGTGTCTCCTCTTCGCAGTCTATTCTCCTATCGACTGATGCCAAAAAGGTGTTTGATCGCCTTGACTGGACCTTTTTGCTGGAAGTACTGGGAAGTGCGGGCTTTGGCCCTCTTATGCTCTCCTGGATTTCGTCTATGTATTCTTGCCCTTCGGCAAGGGTTCGGATTAACGGTGCCCTTTCTGACTCTTTTACAATCTCCAATGGCACACGGCAGGGTTGCCCCCTGTCCCCGCTCCTTTTTATTCTTTCCCTTGAGCCCTTCATGGAGGCCGTTAGGCAGAATCATGACACTGGGGGCTTGACGGTTGCCGGAGTACAATACAAGGTACTTGGCTTCGCTGACGACCTCCTATTTGTGATCTCCAACCCTAGAATTTCTCTCCCGGTCCTTCTCAGGGAGTTCAAGACATATGGAGAGCTAGCTAACTTGAAGATCAACAATATCAAATACTGAATATAAACTTACCTGCCAGTGAAGCAGTACGCTTGTCTACGTCCTTTCCTTTTAAATGGTGCAGGGATGGACTTAAATACCTTGGGGTGTGGTTGACTGGGGACCTGGCCCAGCTTTAACATCGCAATTTTCCCCCACTCTTAACAGCTCTGCAACGTGACTTTGAGTCCTGGACCCCACTACATGTCTCGTGGATGGGTAGAATCAACACCTTGAAGATGAACCTGCTCCCATGTTTGTTCCAGATGCTACAAATTAAAATTCCGGTGGCCTTCTTTACTTCTCTCCGTTCCATGATATTGAAATTCGTTTGGGCCGGCAGAAAGCTGAGACTTCGATCTGACCTTTTAACGTGATCAAAACTACGAGGCGGCCTTGCCTTGCCGTGCCCCCAGACATATTATCAGGTGTCCCATCTTCTCCGTCTCCTTCAGTGGACTTATAAGCCCCCACATAAATCATGGATTGACGTTGAGGCTGCCGGGTCGACTATTCCACTACGTTTCCTTCCCTGGATCCAGCCACACTGGGCTCGGGCAGCACTCGGACGCTCATCCGCTGATGTCTGCTACGATCTTGGTTTTCCATGCCGCATCTAGACAATGTAATCTCACCACTTACCCTTCTCCTTTTACACCCGTTTAACACAACCCAGACTTCCCCCCAGGCCAGAACCCCAGTGCCTTTCTCAACATTTCCCTAGATGGACCGTGCACCCTGGAGGACCTTCTGACCCCCGATGTTCAGCTTAAAACCCTGACAAGTCTCTTACATGACTGAACCCCTACGAATCTCGATCATTTCCATTACACCCAGTTAGGGTACTTTTTTCGTTTCCTGCCTCACAAACGCAATTTGATGTGGCCTGACTCACCATTTGAGGCCCTTTTCTGCTGTGAGACGCTTCCTCCACACAGAATATCTCTCATATATCACCTGCTTCTCACCCAGCGGGATTCCTCTCTTCTGGCTTACGTGTGTCACGGTTTTTAGATGAACACTCAGACCAGATCGGTAAGGTAAAAATGACTATTAGAATAAAGTGCATACACAAATATAGGCCCTTAGACCCACAGTACAGAACATACATATATATATATACAAATGGATACATCAATAGCAAACCAGTATAGGTAATCTGGAGGAACTGGAAACAATACTGGCAATGAAGGTTCTGGCTAGAACCAGAAAGACAGAAGGTACACAGCCCAGGAGCTGACAGCAGGACTTCGGTGACAAGTGGTCCGGTAATAGAGGACTGGCACAACCCAGACGCCTGGGCACAGAACCAACAGGAGTGAGGCAACACTGACCCTGGCCCTTAGGCCACAGATAAACCAAGGCAACCGCTTAGTAGGCAGCACTGACCCTAGGGTAGGGTCACAAGGAGACCGAGGCAACTGCTACGTAGGCAAACCCTAGAACGCTAGGGGTGGATCGAGATATAGTATATAGATGGAACACAACCAGTGTCCCCTCACCCTGAGGGATGGTATCATGCAACGCTGGCTCTTGAGCCCAAGGCTACTGCAGTGAGGAATAAGCACTAACCCTACCTGGAAGATCCAGGCACACAAAGGGTTAATAGGTAACGCCCAGAGAAATACTGCAACTCCCAAAGGGAGCGAGCTCAGCACTGATAGGGAAGTGGACACAGAGAGTGATCAGAATAACACAGATAGTGCTATGAACACTGTACCGGTACTTTGCTTGTGCACACCACCAGAGGCGGTTAAGAGAGCAGCTTAAGCACGAATGCTCAGCCTCTGGTTGACAAAGTAATAGTGCCACGCGGCGCACACCAATAATCATAATGAAATGGCCCAGCACGTATCAGTGGGCCAAACGGAGGCAACCAAGCGGTACAACCAGACACGATCAGAGATGGAATGGATACTCAGCCGGTGCAGTTAGCCACGGAGCGGTATACAGCCAGATACAGTGTAACGGTTTTGTAAGACACTCAGACCCAGTAGGTTAGAATAAAACAGTTTTATTAAAAGACAAGGAAGACTGGCCACTACAGGCTAGTATAGTATGACAGGTAAATAATAACCATGTACATATGCCCTCTCAGGCCCAGTATATAGAAAAAAGAACAGATACTGTCACAGGACAGGCATAATAAGGCAATTCCAGCACAACATGGGTTAAAGTTCATGGAAAGTAATCAGTCTCTGTTGTGGTGTGTTTGACAACGCCCAGTAGATGGTAAAGGTTGCAAGAGACTGTGGTGCGAGATGTGGAAGCACCTAGTCAGTAAGGCGGGACTGAGACTACTCCCTGGACTGAGCAGGAAAAGGAGGCCACAATACTCTGCAAGAGCTAGCACTACCTTGAGCCGTGAGCACCCGGCCGGTGCAGTAACAGAGACAATGTACACTGCAAGAGCTGAGGGACTAGAGCCAGTAGCACCCAACCGGTGCGGTAATGGAGACACAGACACTGCAAGAGCTGAGGTGTAAGAGCCAATAGCACCCGACCGGTGCGGTAACGGAAACACTGTACACTACAGGAGCTGATGGAAACAGAGCCAATAGCACCAGTCCGGCGCGGTAATGGAACTCTGTACACTGCAAGAGCTGATGGAATTGCCCAATAGCACCCGACCGGTGCTGTAACTGAGTCACTGTGTATAGTAAGTGTTAAGCGGAAGTGCAGTGTTAACGGAGGCCACAATGCTCTGCAAGTGTTAACAGAAGGCTCAGTGTAACGGAGGCTACAATGCTCTGCAAGTGTTAACGGAAGGCTCAATGTATCGGAGACAACAGTACTCTGCAAGTGTCAACGGATGGCACAGTGTAACGGAGGCAACAGTGCTCTGCAAGTGTTAATGGAAGGCTCAGTATAATGGAGGCAACAGTGCTCTGCAAGTGTTAACGGAAGGCTCAGTGTAACGGAGGCAACAGTGCTCTGCAAGAGCTAATCGGAAGGCTCAGTGTATCGGAGACAACAATACTCAGTCTGCAATTGAACAGCAACAGCAGAAGGTCAGAATGTCGCCCAAGCGACACAGGATCAGGATCGCAGCTGGAACTCTAAGCAGGAATGTCAGGATAGCCGGGTCAGGTCACGGAGCAGGAACGTCAGCCAGGCTGGGTCAAATCACGGAGGAGGAACATCAGACAAGCCGGGTCAGATCATGGAGCAGGAACGTCAGCCAGGCCAGGTCGAATCACGGAGCAGGAACCAATGAGAGTAGTCAGATGGGCTAAGTCAGTACACGGGAATGCAGGAACACAGCAACACAGTAGCACTGGTACAGTAACACCACGAAAGGGCACCTGACAGGTGCCAGAGGCCCGGTATATGAAGGCCATACTAGGCGGGCCAAACAAAGCTCAGCCAATGGGAGCGCACCACAACAAAGAGTGACAGACGGATCACGGGGAACGTTATATACGGTCAGTAGCGGAGCGGGTTCTCAGCCAGATACTGTCAGCAACGGAGCGGGTTCTCAGCCAGATACAATCAGCAATGGAGCGTGTTCTCAGCCAGATACAGTCAGCAACGGAGCGGGTTCTCAGTCAGATACAGTCAGCAACGGAGCGGGTCCTCATCCAGATACGATCAGCAACGGAGCGGGTTCTCAGCCAGATACGGTCAGCAATGGAAGGCAGCAAACAGGAACGTCGTCAGGCAGGCCAGGTCATACACGATAAGCGACAAATACAGATCAAACGTCAGGAACTCATACACAACGAAAGGGCACCATAGCGTAGATATGACAGGGTATATATAGGCCATCGCTGGTGGTGACAAAGGTACCTAGCCAATCAGCAAGAGGTAATGCACATAGCAGTCAGAATGTCACCGCCCGCAGCACAGAGTACAGGCACCGTGATAACATGTGGAAGTGGGAGGCGGCTCTTCAGATATCTCTAAGCGAGAGACAGTGGGAGACGATCTTCCGCCTGACACACAAGTGTTCCTTGAACAATAAAGTCCAAGAGATGTCTTATAAATTGCTTGTCCACTGGTATCGTACCCCAGCCACGCTTCACACCTTTTACCATGACACCCCTGACACTTGTTGGTGTTGTGGCGCTGCCCTTGGCACCCTACTTCACATTTGGTGGGATTGCCCCCTCATATCCCCCTTTTGGTCACACATTCACTCTATCCTGCCTACCTTCACGGATGCCCCTCCTCCCTTTCTCCCTGCTGCCTACTTACTGCATCATACTGCTGTCTCGGTTTCGAGCTACAATAAATTGGTTGTCAAACACTTGTTAAAGGCGGCTAAATCACTAATCCCGTTACACTGGTGCAAGACCTCCCCTCCGTCTCTTTGCGAGTGGGTCTCGTGGGTGGAGAGCACTCGCTCCTTGGAGGAGCTTGCTAAGAGGTCAGATGGTCAGTGGGACCGCTATCTAGGCACCTGTCAGCTTGGATGCAATTTTTGCAGGACCCACAGACAAGTCTATTCCTGGATGAATCGCGCTCTTAAACGCACATTCCTTTGTCTGGATTCTCACTCTGTGTGTTTTTTGTGCAATTCATGCACCTCCACTCTCCCTACTGTACTTCCCACTACTTGTATTTTTTTAGATCTTTCATTGGTTATAATGGGCTGTATTTATCCAATCTGTATCTGTCACTTTCGTATCACAATGTTATCGCTGATTTCTGTTGTAAAACCAATATGCTTTGTTTTCTCTATTCCCTACCCCTCAATCCCCTCTCCTTTTTGATTTCTAAAACTAATAAACTTTAATTTACAAAAAAAAATAAAAAAATTATATATGTACATACATATATTTTGTCCTATGATTTAGACTTAATGCTTTGAAAACCACTCTAACATCCAAGGAGTTTAAGTGCTTGATTGTTAGGGTTCCACTGGGAATTAATTTGAAAGAAAGGGGTTTCATAGATGCAAAAAATTGAGAACTGTTGCTTTAGAGATATCACTGTCAAGCTAGTTGTCAAAAGGCTGCCTACCTCTTCACATGAAACCCAGTCTATTTGGGCAGGTGATAATGTAAACAACGTACTGGCTAGTACATGTCAGATGACTGGGAAACCATTTCTTTAGCATTCAAGGAGTTAAAATGATACATTTTGCCCCATAAAGTCATGTTTCAGATTATAGTTTCATTAAAAACTGAAACTGAACAAGAAAGTTCCCAAGTAATCTAATACAAAAACACAGGCAGGAAGCTAGAGTAGTCACATTTCTGGATATTAGATTAAAATCACTTCTTGCTTCTTCAATGGAAAACAGGCTGCAAATTCCGTAACAAAACAGTAAAAAGGGGGAGACTAAGTCAGCAAATCATGTGCATCTGGACTTTAAATTACAATTACTTTCCTAATGAGAAAATCAGGCACCAGTTAATTAAAAACAGTTTATAGGTACCTAACTTTTCAGAGATAACCACGAGCTTAAAACAGGCATTTTAAATAGTAAACCGTAGAAAGAACTCTATCAGTGGTGGACAACAAGACCAAGGTCTCTGATTTACACAGAGAAATTCATAAACTAATATACGGAAGTTTAAGCATTCATGTGAGTTTTATTGCAGTGGAGAAATGAGACACGTATTCACACTTCACTTTCTAGGGACACTTAGGAGCCACATAGATACCAGTGTAATTGTTCAGAGCATTGCTTTGTACGGAGTTGCACCCCTCTTTGACATAAAAAATGCATGCATATATTTACAAAAAAAGTCTATTTATATTAAACGTAACCAACACCTGGATGGTTGAAGACGAGCCAAATTGGGAAATCAACAGTAGCTGGTGAGCCACATTACTGTCCACCCTTGCAGGAAGTCCCGATACGCTTATGCTATGTTTAAAAACAATATGCGACTTATCTGTATTTCGTTACATAACTGGAATAAAAAAGCTGAGCCCATGAATTACAGAGGGACAGGTATTCCCACCTAGTAAGGAGTTACGTAGCGTAAACTACTCTATAAAGTAGGCGTGTTATTGCCATGGAAACACAGTTATTTGCGGAACTATTGTTTACGCGTGGGGTTTTAGTATCAATCTGCTAGGTGAACTTTGGGATATAAACGCATGGTAGGAAAGTTAGCATGTCTATAAAAAGTGTCTGGTATTAGATATACATACTTTAATTTTCCGTTGTTCCTGGTAGTGCCCATGTCCCATTGAAGGAGAAGAAGGTATACTGCAGGAGTGCGCTATGCTCTCTTTGTTTTTGGAACTACATATGTGCTGGCCACCTGAGGGTGATTGGCGTCATAGTCCAGCAATATCTAAAATATGCACAGCATTGTCTATCTTTCAACACTGAAGAATATTATTAATTGCGCTCCAAAGTTGGAAGGCTGCAGCAACTCCTCCAGTGAGCTTATGGGCTGTTTTCAGTAAGCAAAAGAGGTGCAAATCTGGAGCACACCAGCTAAATCATGAGACAAAAATCCACAATAATTTATTTTTCAAGGGGTTAAAAACCCAATTCAGAGGCGTTAGGAAACCATAGCATAAACGGTTCAAATTCATATTTGGCTCAGTGGGAATTTTATGTAACATTTATTGGTCCATTCCTGCAGTTTTCTCCAGAGCTGCACCTCTTTTGCAATACCTGTGTATGTGAGTGTATTTATTTGTCCAGAATTGAGTGTAATTGCTGTTTTGGTTAGCTGACGTTTTTTATTTATTTATTTTTTTTTTAGGATCATCTGCATAGTGTGGAATAATTGAGTAAAAGTCTACATGTTTTGCTTAGACTGTTCATATATTAGAACCTTCAAAAGAACCTATATTTGTGAGACCAGTGGTATAACTAGTCATTGGAGGGACCCAATACACACAGTTTTGGGCCTCCTATCATAAAAAACATTTTCAGAGTTATAACTAGAACCTATTGAATTCACAATTAGCACATGGTGGTTCTTTTGATGCTGGGCCCTAGTAAAAGTGGATCTTCTGCACCCAATGTAGTTATGCCCATCTTAGCTTTAGACTTAGCTTTATCTAAAACAAATCTACCAGGCCTGCATGTCACATATTATCTCATACTAACATTTTACACTTCTGCTCTACATTAGAATTCCTACATTTTGCTGGACAGTACTGGTTGATTTGTGTAAAGCTGAACACCTCTGACAGCGTGGGTTCATTTAAAATCACCTACCTGTTATGCTAGCCATGTTTATTTCTAGTTTCAGATATTTTTGTGTTGCTTATTTGTCAGATTAGTCAAATTAGACAATTGCTGGACCTACAGGTGTTGGCTGGTTGGCATAGATGAGTTATAATAATCAACAGCAGGAAGTGGCAGTTGGCTACCTCTGGATTAAATAGTAATGGCTGGCAGATTGCTTGAGGGTATTGAATGCTGGCCACTCCCTTTTCAGAAGACAATAATGTTAAGGGATACTTAACCCTTAGAGTGCCAGAGGGGTGCAGAATGCACTGCAAAGCAATGCATTCCATACCCCTCTGGCATTCAAAGGGTTAAAGGCAATCTCAAAGATAAAGTTCAGTCTTGGGCTGTAACCCCTTCAGTGCCAGAGGCTTGGGCCATTTCCTGTACCCTGCAGGCCAGACACGTTTTCAGCATTTTTGCTATCCTCCTGTTTATGCTTGATTTCCTCTGGGGATTTTTAGTTAAATATGGAAAACTATATATTGTTTTTTTTCAGAACAAATTGAGCTTTCTCGTGGCATCTTACATTAAGGGAATTTTACATTGTGCAAAAAGCTATGATGTCATAATGACAAAAAATGTGAAAATTTACTCATTTTGCTAAAATCACATACTAAGTATCAAAAACATTTACCTTGATTGAAAAAGTTTCAATTATTTGAAAAATAATACCAAATTTGTATAGTTTTACCTACGTCCATGGCTAGTGCAGAGCCCTAATCACCAGCAGCGCAAAATTACATTTTCAACTTTATAAACTAATATGCGCATTCTAGGGTTTTTGTGGTAAAGCTACCCTAAAACAGTGGAATAACTATATAAAACTATATATTTCTGGAAAGCAGACAACCTAACGAGTTGACTTGCCTTGTTACCCCAAGCCTGGTGTGCACAAATGCCTCCAGAATGTGGTGCTAATGAAAAAAAAAGGCATTTTCTTACATTTTGCCCCTTCAAATGTACTGAAATTTGTGAAAACCATGGCATTTCCAACTGACACCCCACTGGTATGAGTTTAACTACCTCAGGGGGAGCTAGAAGTGCAAAACGACACCGACTACAACCTCAAAATTTTCTAACATTTTCTCAAACATTACTTGTCTGTACTAAAATGGTTATAACAACTAGAGAAGTGAAGAAAGGGTAGACAAACTATACCATTTTGGAAAGAAGACGACCTGACGCATCTAATGAGGGGGTGAATTGCCTTCTTATCCCAAGCCTGTTGTGCCCAAATGCTTCCAGAATGTGGCACTATAGGACGAAAATGGCATTTTCTTACATTTCTGCCCCTTCAACTGTACTTAAATCTGTGAAAACCGTGGAATTTCCAACTGTACTCATTAGCTAGTGCCCTTTGGAGAAAACTGACACCCCATTGGTATGATTCAACCTACCTTAGGGGTGCAGAAGCACATAAATACACCTTTCTGATTGCTTCCTCGAAAATGGCTGCTTGTACAAAAATGTTCATAACTGTTAGAGACATGAAAGAAAGGTGAAGAAAGGGTAGACAAACTATACCATTTTGGAAAGTAGACATTCTCCCACATTAAATGAGGGGTCACTTGCCTTTCTATCCCTGGGCTGAAGTGCAAAATATTTCCAAAAGATGGAGCTATAGGAATAAAAGAGGATTTTAGTCTTACCTGTTAAATCCTTTTCACTTAGTCCATACAGGTTACTGGTAGCTCTCTACTGGTAACTATGGGAGGCGATCCGCCTCTTTAAGTAGGCAGGAACATTTCTCCAAATGTATGCAGGGGGTGGAGCCTCCCATCCCTCCTTAGCTGCTTCCCAGTCAGCCAACACCAGAATGATTTGTGACCCTACCAACTGACCAGAAAAGGGAGAGAAGAAGAAGACTCCTGTGAGCATGCCCCGAAGGACTCCCACAAATTGCCACAGGAGACCTAAGCATGGTCTCTTGACAGGGTGGGAGACCAGTAACCTGTATGGACTAAGTGAAAAGGATTTAACAGGTAAGACTAAAATCCTCTTTTCACTGTCGTCCAATACAGGTTACTGGTAACTCTGGGATGTCCAACCATTGAGTTACTCTGAGGTGGGCAAGGACCAGGTGCAAGGCCCCCCAAAGTCACCAGGACCTCTGTGAACCTACTGGACCGAGATCCCAACAAAACAGAAGTGTCAACGGACACCAACTAAGGGTGCAAAAGGACCCCAGGAACGGTAGCACAGCACACTGAACAAGAGCCAACCGGGCTCAACAGTGAGGAAACACTAAGAACCACAGAGGAAGAAGACCCTTGACAGGCAGAACTGCCTCCAGGACCTTCCTCCCAAAGCTGGCATCAGCCGAGGCCAGCACATCCACACGGTAGTGTTTCGAGAAAGTGTGCACAGAGGACCAAGTGGCCGCCCGGCACAGCTGATCAGCAGACGCTTGATTTTTCTAGGCCCAAGAGGCCCCAATGGACCTGGTAGAATGGGCCGTAACCCTAAAGGGAACATGCTTGTTCCTCAATTCGTACGCCTTACGAATGGTAGACTTAATCCAAGATGCAATAGTCACTTTGGATGCCGGTCTCCCTGCCCTAGGACCCTCCAGAATGACGAACAGAGCGTCAGACTTCCTGATGGATTCCGTGCGATGCACATAGAACTTGAGACAACGCACAACATCCAACAAATGGAGATCCCTCTCCTTATCGGAAGAGGTGTTAGGGCAGAAAGAGGGCACCACAATCTCCTGATTAATGTGGAACTCTTAAACCACTTTAGGTAAGAACTCCTTAGAAGTACGAAGAACAGCCTTGTCCTTGTGAAACACCAAATAGGGTGGTTTACAGGAGAGAGCTTGTAACTCCGCCACCCGACGGACAGACACAATAGCCAGAAGAAAAGCCATCTTCCATGACAAAAGGTGTAAAGGAATAGTAGCCAAGGACTCGAAGGGAGGACGCTGGAGAACTCCCAAGACCAGATTAAGATCCCACTGAGGAGCCGGACTCTGAAAAGCAGGACGCACATGAGCAACACCCTGAAAGAAGATCTTGACATCAGGAAGCATAGCGATGCTCTCCTGGAAAAAAACAGAAAGCGCCGAAGTCTGAACCTTAAGAGAACTCAGGCTGAGTCCTTTATCTACACCGTCCACAGAAAGGCCAGGACAGTAGGAAGATGAAATTCGTGAGACAGATCCCTGTCAGCACACCAAGAGAGAAAGGTCGACCAGACCCGGTGATAGATCCTGGAAGAAACAGGCTTACGAGCATGGAGCATGGTAGATACCACAGCAGAAGAAAACCCCTTTTTCTTCAAAATAGAGGATTCAACCTCCAGGCCGTCAAATGGAGACGATGAACGTCCTCCTTCCACAGATAACCCTGTATCAGAAGATCTGGATGAGAGATAAGCGGAAAGGGATCTGCCACCGACAGAGCCAGAAGGTCCGGATACCAAGACTGACGAGGCCAGTTTGGAGCAATGAGGATGACCGGACAACGCTACACCTTCAGCTTCTGAATCACCCTGATCAACATTGGAAGAGGGGGAAAGATGTAAGCTAGGGGAAACACCCAAGGAATCGACATGGCATCGACCGCCAGAGCCAGCGAGTCCCTCCACCTGGAGCAGAACGTCGGAACCTTCCTGTTGTGCCTGGTTGCCATCAGATCCACCAAAGGTACACCCCACATATGGGTTAGAAGCTGGAACACCTCCAGATGCAGCTCCCACTCTCCGCTGTCGACTGTGTGATGACTGAGAAAATCTGCCATGACGTTGTCTACACCTGCAATGTGCACCGCAGAAATAGCAGGAACATGAACCTCCACCCAGGACAGAATGGCCTTTACCTCTAGCCACATGGCGAGACTTCTTGTCCCGCCCTGTCTGTTGATGTAAGCCACGGCGGTGGCGTTGTCGGATTCCACTCTGACCGGACAGTCCTCTAGCTGAGATTCCCAATGGCGTAGAGCATGGAAAATCGCCCAAAGTTCCAGGATGTTGATGGAGAGAAGGGACTCCTCCAAAGACCACTTCCCTTGAGCGCTGATGCGACCCAAGACAGCACCCCAGCCCGAGAGACTGGCGTCCATCGTGACCGTGGTCCAGTAGGGTATCCGAAATAGTCTCCCCTTCAAGAGATGGGAAAGGTCCAACCACCATTCCAAGCTCAACTCGACATGAGGAGGAAGAGATACTGACAACCTCTGATGATCTGGATGATCCCTGCACGTCTGGATCACAAACCTCTGAAGTTCCGTGGTGTGTGCCATCGCAAATGGCACCGCCTCCATCGTGGAGATGAACTTCCCCACCAGGGAAAGCAACTTCGGGACTGGAATCCACTCGAGAGCCAGGATCCTCGATACTCGCTGAGCAATCTGATGCACTACTTACTCCGGCAGGAACACCATACCCTTCTGAGTGTTGAACAGTAGACCCAGGAAGATGAGACGCTGAGATGGAGACAAGTCCGACTTGTCCAAATTCACTATCCAACCGTGGCAAGTGAGGACATGAATGCAGGTCTGAACCTGCTGGTGGAGGAGATCCACAGACTCTGCCTTCAAAAGCAAGTCGTCCATGTATGGAGTCACTCTCACTCCATCCCGATGGAGGACAGAAATCAACGCTCCCAGAACTCTTTGGAAAACCTGGGGAGCAGTTGTCAGCCCAAATGGAAGAGCTGAGAACTGAAAATGACCCCTGGCGCAGGCAAACCTCAGATACTGCCTGCTCGCTGGATGAATGGGATCCAGAGAAGCAAGAAACTCCCCTGGAGACATGGCGGCAATCACAGTGCGCAGAGATTCCTGACGATAGCGAGTCTTCACCACAAAGGAATTGAGATCCTTGATATCCAAAATAGGACGGCCCCCGCCATCCTTCTTGGATACCACAAAAAGTAGAACCCCGAACCCATGTCCATAGGAAGCACTGGCTCCAGTACCTCTTTGTCCAAAAGATCCTGAATAGCGCCGTTGAACAACCGCAGTCTCTCTGCATCCTGCGGAGAACGAATGAGATGAAAACGAAGGGGAGGAAGGGAAAAGAAAGGGATCCTGTATCCTTCTGAGACCACCTGTAAAACCCATGGGTCAGTCACAGATTCCTCCCAAACCCTGCGAAAGAGGTGGAGGCGTCCACCCACGGCAGGGTGCGGACCCGGGTTCGGTGAGTCATGCCGAAGCAGGCTTGGAAGTCTTGGACTTAGAGGTAACCTTGGGCTTCCAGGACTGCTTGGGCTTGGAGGAGGTATGAGGATCAGACGGAACTGTCTTGGACGACTAACGAGCCTCCGCCTGAAAGGAGCGAAAGGGTACTCTTACCCCCAGTAGCCTTGCTGATCAGTAGCTCGGAAACAAACAAGGAAGTACCCTGAAAAGGCAAGGAAAGCAAAACCTTCTTAGAAGCAGTGTCAGCAGACCAAATCTTAAGCCAAAGTGCACGCCTGGCCATGACAGAAGAAGTGGAAGCCCTCGCCATCATACGGACAGCATCAAAGGCGGCATCAGAAACATAGTTCTGTGCCTCAGAAATATTGGCAAGCAAGTGCAACTGCTCTGAAACCGGCGCGTCCTGACGGACCGCCTTGGTGAGTTGCTCGGTCCAGACCGCAATGGCCCGGTTAACCCACGCCACAGCGAAAGCCGGTCGCTTAGCAGTGCCAATAGAAGCAAAAATAGACTTGAGGCAAACCTCCAACTTTTTTTCCGTCCAGTTCTGCAAAGCAGAAGCATCAGATACAGGCAAAGCAGTCGATTTAGACAGTCTAGACACAGGAGCATCCACCTTAGGAGGATGAACCCATTTAGCCAGTTCAGCCTCAGAAAAGGGATAAAGTTTACCAAACTTTTTTGAGACTGAAGAGGACTTATCAGGATTTTTCCAAGCATCGGAAACCAAATGTTCAAGAGTAGGGTTAGGAGGAAAACAAGTAACAGCTTTTGCCGGTTTCTGAAAGACATCAGTTGGGTCAGAGGGAACCTCTTGACTCAAGGGAAGATTAAGAGTGGTCAGAACGGCCCTAATTAGGCCCTCAGCAGAAAATTCAGGGTCACATTCAAAGGGGTCTCCAACAGACCTGGAAGACTCAATAACTGCACCATCCTCAATATCAGAATCTAGCAACAATTCTTCCTCAGAAGAATCAGACACGTCAGGGGCCCCCTGTGGTTTAGGCAGGGAGGTCCTGATGGTAGAGGGAGCCTGCCATACCTGCAGTGCTCCCTGTACCTGTGAGGGAAAGAGTTGAAGAGTGGACCTGAGGTCCCTAGTTGCAGCCTTAAAGGGAAACTACCACCCCGCAATAACTTAAGCTTGATTGATTGTTCATCTGGCGACTAGCTGCTTAGTAGCGCTAGTCGCCAGAAATATTACCCGGTTCTGCATCGTTTTACCGAAGGTGACAGGAGCAGGAAGCACGGACGTCTCGTCACAGTGACGTCCGTGCGCCTGCTCTGTCAGTCCCTTTCGGAGCCACAAAATGGCTGCCGTGACGGGAGCCAATCGGAAAAAAGGCGCGAAACAAGCGCTCATGGGAAATGTAGTTTTTCTCACAAAGTACCCCAAAACAGTGCCCGAAGCCCCCCAACATACTTGACTATTGAACCAGATGAAAGAGCAAGGGAAGACAAACAAAATGAGCCCACTCTGAAGTCGCTAGGTGAAGCGGTTCCAGAGATACGTCCCACACAGTGTAAGCCCATAGAGAGTAAAGGAGCAATGGCGGCAATGCGGTAAAAGCGCGCCTTAAAAGCGCGGAACATAAAAGTTAAGAAAATTAACCCCAATAACAAAAAGGTTAAAAACACATATGGAACACATGTACATGATGCGAAAACACTATCCCATAAAGAAAGTGTAACAGAACCCCTAATAAACGTGTCAAACCAGCAGACAAAGGGTTAAAATGCCACATAGACTGCTCCAAAACTCACAAACACTCATATACATTAAATAAGTATATAAACACCAAATGAGTGCCGGAGTGTGCAATGAGAACTCCAAAATACAAGCCCGATTAAGGGACACTGTGGGACAAGTGGACCTTCAGCACTCAAAGGGTGGCTCACCTTTCTGCAGGTCTTCTGTCTTCAGGTTACCATGCAAAGAAAGGATTACCTCAGTGGATAATCCCCCAGGGAAGTACTTGAAACCAAGTTGTTCCCCCATCAAGGCATAAGGTCCACCAAAAATCCCTGGACACTGAGCCAGAGGCGTAGTGGAGGCCCCCGCGGTGCGGGAGGGCCCCGCCAACCTCAGGGGCCCCCATTAAAGTTTACCCCATATATTATATTGGAGGCCCCACCAGACATGAGGCCCCCAAAATAACTTAAAAGAGGCCCCCAAGTGAGAAGCGTTATTGATGCATACACAGCTGACCGACTCCATTCGTGTCAGTCACTCCTTCTGATTCCAACCTGCGTGAGTGAGTGAGCATACAAGCTGATGCCTACTGGAGTCGGGAAGATGGTTAGCTAGGTGACATCTGCTGAGCTGAACTGAGCAGCCGCACGCTACGTGACCACATAGCTACCGCGGGCTGCTTAAAATGCTGGTGTGTTACTCCAGTGCGCTCCTGCCTATTGCTGTTGCTGCCCAGTCAGTGCTTTATCGGACAGAAGGTAAAACTTCAGTTTTAACCCTTTGAGTGCCAGAGTGGTATGGAAAAAGCAATGCGTTCTAGATCTATTATCTATCCGGGACAGTGAAAAAAAGTGAGGAGATACTATGCTGCTCTGTCGAGGAGTGAGGAGATACTCTAAAGGACTGTCAAGTTATAAAGCGATACTTGGTAGGACTGTCAAGGTATGAGGTATTATTCTGCAGTAGTATGAGGAGTATAATGTGATATTCTGCAGGGCTGTCTAAGGTGTGAGGAGATACTCTCCAGTGCTTTCAAGGTGTGAGGTGATGTTTTGCAGTACTGTCTACATTTGTGGTGACAATCTTCAGTACTTTCTAGGTGTTAGGTGATACTCAGGCTCAACTGGGGCGGACTTATCATCAGGCATTCGGTCGCGGACCAAAGGCCCGCGACCTGGGGGGGGGGGCACCACCAAAAGCAAATATGTAAATGTTAGTGTCCCATTTAATATCCTCCTTCATTTGCCTGCCTGCTTGTAGGGGCTTGCGGCCTGCTGTTTCTCCTATTAGGCATTACTAGAGGTATGCATGTTGCCTATGTTTAAATTATTATTATTATTTTTTGTGTGCCGAGCGCTCTATTGCTGGCTTGGCTAGCCAGCCAATTGGATATGAGGAGAGGTGGCTGGGCCTGTAACCGCCCTGCTTACTCTCTGACTTGATGAAAGAAGGAAGACACAGGAGCTCCGCGTCCATACACCCACAAATGTGTGTATACTTCAGTAACCTTCTATTAACTTACTGCAATGTTTGGGTGCAGGGTGGGCAGTAGGGTGACCTTCTTTCTGGGAATGTCTACATTTGTGGCACAGTCTACAGCCATCCAGAATCAATTCATGTAAGTAAATAATTTCCATGTGACACTGGCGCTATAGCGTTGATGAGATGCAGACACAAAGCCCACAGGGCGCAATTTACTAGGTGCCTATCATCACCTGTGCATGCATTCATTACCTTATATGCCTTAACCCTTTGAGTGCCAGAGGGGTGCGCAACGCATTGCATACTCTTCTGGCACTCAAATGGTTACAGCCAAACTGTGTAGACAGGGGTTTTTATCATGAGCTCTGCAGGGGAAGTGGGGGCGGGGTTTCAAGCAAGCAGTGCAGAGACAGGTGGCAGACCTGCTCAGACTCCTGTGTTTATGCAGCTGAGTAGACTTACCTCTCCTTCCATTCACTCTCTCTACTCTCTTCATGAAATCAGAATTTTAACCAGCTGACTGAATCTGCTGATATTCAGGATCAGTTTAGCTGTTTATGTGAGGTATGTGATAGAGAATATATGTCTGTGATAATAAGGCTGATCAGCTGTGAGAGTATGTGTGAGTATGTGCAAAGGAGAGCATGTCTGTGAGAGTATTTAGGTTTGTGAATGTCTATGAGAGTGTATGTATGGAAAAATGCATGTCTCATATATTTTGGTAATTCCTGGATGGCCTTAAAAACGGGATAATACCCTGCTGTAATGGGGCAATACTCTATTGGTCCTGTGTAGTGCTCTTTGATCTCTTTCCCAGGGATAGAAATATCCACTAAGTTGTGACTTGGTTCCCATCGCCTTGAATTAATCCTCCTTAAATGCTAAAGAAATGTGTTGGAGACCTCTAGCATTCAAGGAGTTAAAAACCCTGTTTAGATCAAAGATCAGTTTTATTTGTTCCCTATGGTGCACCCAGGAAGTGCCCCCACTCTGGTGTTGGTACATAAGGCCCTTTCAGTGCACATACCTTGTCATAGACTGTATAACAATCTGGCACTGAGGCTTCTGTACTAAGGCCTGGAGTCATACCACAAGAGACCAGCTGCACATGTGATACAAATACAAATTCCCACTGATGATTTGGGCTTTTAAGCCTTTGAGTGCCAGTGGGTTATGCAATGCATTGCGTTTGCGCACACCTCTACAATTTATTGAAAAAATGACCTGCTAGTTTTGCATACCTCCCAACATTTTGAATTGCCAAAGAGGGACAATTGTGTTTTAGGGGGTGTGGCTGGTGGCCAGGGCATTAACAAGAATTTTTAGGCTATTTTATGACCTATTGACCTCATTGTGTTACCTAATATATGACTTATAACAAGAGAAAAGTATTTTATTTAAGCAGACTAATTTATAAACACATCTACTGACGTTTAAAGAAACAATAATGTGAGTTTTATTGCCGCAGAGCAATATGATACACTTATATACACACCATACAGTCTGATCTCCTAAACACAGGGACACCAGGGTGGGAAAGAGGGACAGAGGGATTTGGGTCTGAAAGAGGGACTGTCCCTCCTAAAGAGGGACACTTGGGAGGTATGATTTCAATTGTAAGCTATGTGCTATCACATGCTTTACTTCACAGCATTAACCTTTGAGTGCAAAAGAGGTATCCAATTCATTGTGTTGCAATGCTTTGGATACCTCTTTTGCACTCCAAAGGGTTAATGCCAGTTAAACAATTAGCAAAAGGTGGTAGGCCTGGACAGTGGACTAGAGTAATAACACAGGGGTGAGACATAAATGTGGGGGGCATAATGGGGAAGGGTTAAAGGGGGCCCATGACCTCCATTTACCCAGGGGCCCTGGGTGCTGTCAGTCCACCCCTGCCGTCTTCTGCTCTTTTCTATCCTCTGCTGCTAAGTACATCTCACTTCTACGTTCTTCAGCCTTGTCCTCTCACCCCCACTTAAATCCCTCCCTTGTGTGCACTGTTTTATTACCTGTGCACTCCCTTGGCTATTGCCTATTCTTGCTTATATTCCCATACTGTGAACTAGAGATTTAACAAAATAGAGATCATCAGTATGTCCTAGAAGCAAATTTTTTTTAATGGCAGTGACAACTCTCAATTACATGTTTATTGGGTAGTGCTACCTGTAACCAAAGCGGACTAATGACTGACATGTTTATGTGTATGTCCCTCCTAGGAACAAAGTTTATTAATTTCAATGATATCCTAGGATCAAAGGCTTTTTAAAACATTTTTTGGTCGGCATCTCTTTTGCACTATCTTGTACTAATATTGGTAATAAGGATCATCCCTGTTTAGTATGAAAGCATTCTAACTGTGGTGACATATTTCTGGGTCAGGCCGAAGTGTACTAATGGCAGTGATATGTGTAAGGCTTAGCTATCCTAAGAAAAAGTCTCTTAATAACAGTGATATGTTAATAATGTTTACATTCAAATACATGCATAGTCTTGTCTGAGTGCAGGAAAACCAGTATTTTTCAGTGGAGAAGTTATATGGTGCAGGAAAACCAGCTGTGCCAGACCAAGCCAATGATCCACAACCGGGAAGCCATCCCTGGTCCTTAAGAGCTACCAACAATGCATGTGCTTAGAATATCTCTGCCTGAGTACAAGTACAGGTAGAAGGTGGTACTTTGTTAGCGGTAGAAAAAAGCAGATACAGTGGAGTACAAGTACATCTGTTAATTAGATCACAAGTGCTGAAACAAATATCTAGATAACCTACACAGCTGATAGCTCTTGAAGACAAGCGTTTGCTACCTTTTTCAAAGGATGGCCTTTTCCAGGTTCATCTCCCCATCTGACTTGGACCCACAAATTGGTTTAGGTAATAGGAAAGGTGGGGACTCTGTTACACCTGTCCTGGGCCCCATGATTTCTGATGGTGGTCCTGAGGCAGAAAGACTGATGTCATGCGGAGGTTATGAGTGGCAGTGTGAGTAACAAGCGCACCTGGGAATTCTCTGACCTCACCCTGAAACTCAGGGTTTTGACCCAAATCTCAGGTTGAATGGCCACAATTCCATAGAGAGGAGAGTCAGGTGTTATCTACTATCTCAGGGATGGGCAACATTAATCCGGCTGCTTGCTGGGGATGGTGGGAGTTGTAGTCTGACAGCAGCTGGAGGGCCTCACATTGTACAGCCCTGTATTATCTGATCTGCAATAATTTACTGCTTCTTTAGTCTCTAAATTGGAGTTTTTTTTCTACTACAAAGGCAATCAGTGATTTCCTGCTTGTATACTGTATGTTGTAGCAGTTAGATCTCTTGTTGTAAGTTAAAGGCTCTTTTGAACTGACTGGAAAGCCACTGGGTTAGAGCAAATAGGGACATATGGCCCAGTATCTATATTTTGTGGAACTTTAGCCCTCTGAGTGCTAGAGAGGTGTCTAGTGCATTGCAATGCATTGGATACCTCACTGGCACTCTAAGGGTTAATATTTCAGAGCTCTTAGAGTCAGCCCATTTTAAAGGTTTCCATATATGATGTTATAGTGGCTGAAAATCCCACCTTACCACAGATCCTTTATTTTACTTGTAGAAGCTGGAGAGCTACATTTGTTCCAACCCCCCACTTTTTACAGTCTATTAGAGTCATGTTATTACATTATTATTATTAACCCCCTATATGCATACCTGGGATTGGAAACTCTTATGGTTTGACCCAGATTTTGGGATGAAGGGCAAAAATATCAGGGTGAAAAGAGTACAGTGCTATATGTGCCATTTCTATTGGAAGCTCTGTATAGCATAATTTCAATGGTAAGCATTGTGGGATCACTAGTAACATAGAAACTTAGGTTGAATAAAGACACAAGTCCATCAAGTTCAACCTTTGCCTCATACCCCAATGACATGAGATCTGTATAGCTATCCTGCTTCCAACTAAGTTAGTCTTTATCAGACCTTCCCGATTTGCCTACTAATATACAGTATAACCCTGTATGTTTCCTTTTGAAAGAACTGTATCTAATCTTCTCTTAGTATATCTCCATTTTAATGGTAAGCTTTGTGGGATTACTAATATATATCCATTTCAATGGTAAGCTCTGTAGTATCACTAGTGTAGCTCCATTTCAATTATAGGTTCTGTGGTATCACTAGTATATCTCCATTTCAATTGTATGTTCTGTGGTATCAATAGTGTAGCTCCATTTTAATTGTAAGCTCTGTGCTATCAATTGCCTTACTTCATAGCATTAATGCCAATTATAAAATTAACAAAAGGAGGTGGGCTGGAGAGATAAGCAGGGGTCACTTAATTGTACTTACCCCCAGCCCAGAGGTTGCCAGCCCTCCCATAGCTATGCACTTGTGTTTGCAGTGAGTAGCTGGTGTACTGTGTTGTGCATTGTGGTGCTCCCCTGCTCTCTCACTCTGAGATAACTGCCACCTTTGCCAAGTTGTCCTGTCCTATCATAGGCACTTCCAAGTAAAATAAAAAAGTCAAATAGCAGAAATAAAAAAAAAATCTAACAGTCAGTGTTAGGGATTAAATATATGCAGTGTTCTACTTGTTTAAATGTTAGTAAATAAAAAAAAAATTAAATAAAAGGATTATTCAAGTGCGGGCAGTCATAAAAAACACTTTTCTATACTAACATATTCACCAATATACAGTTTATTGGTGTGTTAGAAGTAAGTACAGAAGTGGGGTTCATATGATTGCCCAACCTTTGTCAATACCAAACATAATTAGTAACGTATACAGCAGTATACTGCATATATCTGAACCCTAATCAAACCCTCACATTGTCAGTGTTTTAAATTTACGGTATGATGTTGACTTTAATAAAGTCTACAACATAAATTTAAACTGTAATACAGCCAGGGTTAGGGTTTAAATATATCTATTCTTGAACTGTATATTACTGGCAGGCAGGGATTTGAAGGAATAGTAATACTTAAAATGTAAAAAAAATATATTGTAGGGTTTATGTCCCCGAATAAAACAAGGGAACTCCGACTGCTGAGAGAGATTTTATTTAGAAATTATAACAGCTTAAACTTGAATTTTTTAGGTGTAATATCACAGTGGTCTGAAATTGTACAGTGGCGCTTTTGTTACACCATCCTATGGACAGTTCTGGGCTGTAGACTATACAATATGTTGACATACCATATTGGGTGCCAGGAGCGTGGCTACCGGTGGAACAAGGATGGGGAAGCAAACAGTGTATGTGTGATTCTATTGCTACCAGTGGTCAGTCAGTGTAAGTGAGGACTTGTGTCTGCCAGTGAAACCAGGTCGGGGAAGGGACGAGGGGTCAGGCTATGTAAGTGGGTATATCTACCAGTGGGCAGTGAGCAAGTGTGGCGGTGGTAATGGTGGGGAGGTAAGTGCATATGGTGGATTTGTGGTTACCAGTGTGCATTGTAAGTCCCCTCATACACTGATTCCCAGTCTGAATCCAGTGCATACTGGCACTTGGGTCTACCAGTAGGCAGTGGAATCAGGCTGGGGGGTCAGACTTGGGGAATGGGACTGCCAGTAGGCTGTGGAACTAGGCTGGTGGATAGGGTATGTGGTGGGGGGGGATTGGAGGCATTTTGTGTGCATGCCACAGGGGTGTCCTATGCACTGAAAAGCAATGCACTGGACACCCTGTTGCACAAAAAGAGTTAATTTTTTTTTTTAGCTATTTTTTTTATTCATACCTCATTGGGGGGCATCAGTACCACTTCTCATCCCCCCCCAACGATGTCTGAATAAAAAATAATAGGAAAAAAATGTGTGTGCCAAAAGGGGTCCAGCGCATTGCAAACCACTTGTGTTGGACCCACCTGTAACACATGCAGGTTTTTTGGTGTTTTTTCCAAAAAAAAAAAAAAAAAAAAAATTTTGTGTAGACCTCATTGGAGGCATTAGAACTGATGCCCCACAATGAGATCTGAATAAAAAAATGAGGGAAAAAAAAAAGAAAAATCCTTTGTCCACAACAGGGGTGTACAATGCATTCCAAAGCAATGCACTAGACCTTTGGCACACAGGGGGTTAATTTTTTTTCTTTTATTATTTGTTATTCATACCTTGTTGGGGGATCAGGTCTACTTCTGCTGACCCCCCAACAAGGGCAGAATAAAAAAATAAATAAATGTGTGTGTGTGTCTCTGGGGGGGGGTCCAACGCTTTGCAAAGCACTGTGTTGGATCCCCCTGTGGGGCGCGCATTGTTTTTTTTATTTTTTTACACCTTTTTGGGGGGCTTCAGGACCCCTGATGTCCCCCAATGTGGTCTAAATACAGTAAAGATGAAGAAAAAAGCAAAAAACACTTTGTCTTCCACAGGGGTGTCCAATGCATTGCAAAGCAATGCATTGGACCCCCTGTGGCGCACAGAGGGTTATTTTTTTTCTTACTGCTTTTTATTCATAGCTTGTTGAGGGACATCAGGGCCCCCCAACAAGCTTTGAATATAAAGAAATTCAAACCAAAGTCCTGTGTGTGCCACGGGGGGGGTCTGTATTGTACCCCCCCGTGGCACACACAGGGTTAATTTTTCATTTTTTTTTTTTTTATAGACCTCATTGGGGGTCATCAGGACCTCTTCTGACCTCCCCCAATGAGGTCTTAGTTTTAAAAAAGCCCTCCAACAAATCTGACCCTGTGAGTGCCAAAGGGGTCTCCAGCGCATTGCAAAGCAATGCACTGGATGTCCCCGCAGCACTCATAGGATTAAAAAAAAATATATATATATATATATATTTTTTTTTTTTTCAGACCTCGTGGGGAGACATCAGGACACCTTCTGATGTCCCCCCAGTTATTGCTCTCCCAGCCGATTGTGCTGGGAGATCAATCTGCCGACCGCAGGAGAGCAAGAGCTCTCCTGCCTTTCAGTCCTACCACCTGTAGGAGTGAATCGGGTCAGGGAAACTTCCCTAACGTCATCGGTGGTCATATCACCGATGACATTAGGAGGTTTCCCCCGGTCCCGCACTCTCCTACCCGGAAGTTCGGGTAGGAGAGCGGAGGAAGGAGAAGCTCTGCTTCTCTGTTGTCGATATTGATCTCGCAGCGCGATCGGCTGGGAGATCAATACCTGGGAGGACATGAGGAGTGATCCTCATGTCCTCCCAAGGGTGCCAGGCTGAATTTCAGCTGAAATGCGGCCACTGCAAGCCGGTTATACCGGCTTATGCAGTGACCGCATTTTAGCTGTACATTGTACAAGCTTGGTACAGCTGTGCAAACCTGTACAATGTACCCACCTGGCACTCTAGGGGTTAAAGTTGGTATTACAGCAACTGTCATCCCATCAAGATTTTGAGCCTACTAATACTATTCTTTTGAAGAATCTTACCATCAAAATAGTTTTAACAGCAGTCATCTTGGCAAGTAGAGTAAGATTGTTGCAGGCTCTGTCCTGTAGCCCACCTTCCCTATCCTTTCACCAGGATAATGTGGTATTAAGAACAAAGATAATATCTGAATTTCATCTAAGCCAAGAAATAGTCCTTCCATTGTTCTGTCCTAGTTCACAGAATGATAGAGAAGTGGTTTCACAACGTAGCCTTAGTCAAATGTATTTATACTAATTTGGAGAAAACTAAACCAGTTAGGAAAGTGGAGACATTATTTGTCCACTTCTTTGGGGAATGTAAGGGCTCTATGGCATCTAAGGCCTCTATAGCCAAATGGGTGAAGAATTGCATTATTCAGGCCTACAAATCTGCTAACACGGATCCTCCAATTAATGTGAAGGGACTTTGTACTACAGATATAGCAACTTTCTAGCCACAAAATGCTATTGTCACCAAAGAACACTTACACGGTAACAACCTGGTCATCTAGTTCAACTTTCATAAAACAATATCAGTTGATTGTGCAAGTGTCAGGAGACCCAAAGTTCTGCAGGCGATCATCCTCATGAAAGGTAGTTTTCTGCTGTCCAGGTATGATACTGCTTTGGAAAGTCCCATTCTTTTGCCTTGGAAGGGGTACAGAAGAAAATGTGAAAATATTTTTTCTTCTGTGCACTTCCACAGCACTCCCTACTCTTACATTGTTTGTTACTACAATAAATTATATATAATATTTACTAACAGAGGTCTCCTCTTTTATCTATGTAAGATGGAATTAATTGTATGCTCTTTACAACTTGGACAATAGTATACTGCAGTATAGATGAAGTGCAGAGTCCTTTATGCTTTTGTGATTGCTCCTACCAGCTGGGAGGCAGAGTGACCTATTCTTTTGCATGGAGACACAGGAGAAAATATCAGTTAGTAAATTTTCACCTTTTTGTAATTTTAAAGTGGATCTATTACCTTGATTCAAGTTTGCATATTTGGAACATTTTCATCAATTCAATTTAATTAATTCATTAATTGTCATATTAACCAAAAGACTAGCAAATGTACAGTTAAGGAGATTTGTACTTGATACAGTATGCTAATTGCCGTGCCAGTGACATGTTATATGCAAAATCACATTTTCAGTGGTATCTTAAATGGTAATGAAGGCTTTTCAGTAGCAATGCCACTGGCAGCAAGAGTGCTCTTTTTTGCCTCAGTGCCTACTTCAGGTTTTCCCTAGGAAGATTCACTTTTCAAACCCCTCCCCCCCCACACACACTACTCACAAGCAACCAAGGCTTATAATCCCTCCTGTATGGGCAAGAAGTTCACCCAGAACCCCTCTGGTCACGATGAGATGTGTGGACCCTGTCTGTGGAGACCCGTGGGTTATACGGGTTGTTTCAGAGGATTATCACACAGACTTCAAGGGCAGTCGTCAATTCTTTATGTCAAGGGTTCCTTTAGATCCAGTGGAGGCTGGATTTCCAGGAGGAGAGTCAAGCCTTGGTGGAGAAGGGTTTCTGGGGTTCTATTCCAGCCTTATCAGAGTCCCTAAGAAGGACAGAGGTCATTGTCTGGTTCTAGACCTGAAATGTCTCAATCGATATGTGCATCTGAAATTTCTGTCATCTGAAATATGAATGGTACCCACTAACAAATCTCTTCCACTGACCAGATATGGATTACGTTTTAACTTTTGCATTAATAAAGTATACGTTGCTTTCATCTCTGTGTGGCTTTGTGACTGATGTGACAGTGCACCTATTTTCTGGAATTGAAATTGGCATTCAAGGGGTTAATGGGGAAACCTCAGGTTGCACACACACCCTACATATAATGTAACCATTGTGGTTAGAAGAGGAAAGAGGATTTGCATTTCAGCTGTACATTTATAGAGATTATGGCTGGAAGGATGTGTATGAGGTGTTTGAGCTGCTAAATGATTATTGTATTACAGGGGAGTTGTTGGCAGCTCTGGATGCAAAGGACAAATACTTTCACGTTCCTTTTAATGTACAGCATCAGCATTTTCTCCGCTTTTATTTTCAGGCTTGCCATCTGTGTTATAGCTCTTCCATTTGATCTGGCTGGTTTTCATCAAATGTATGGGAGCAATGTCCAGCTATATCCAGGCATAGGGTATTTCACTTATGTCTTATTTGGATTATCTTCCCCTGAAGATACCTTCTGTGAAAGCTTGCATCTACATTTTTGGGCATAATGTGTCCATTCTGGAACATCACTGCATGGGTGCTCAACCTCAAGAAGTCCTGATTAGCCCAATCTTAAACTCTTGACTTTCTTTGCAAGAAATATGACACTGTTCGGGGCAGATATTCCTGCCAAGGGGCATAGTTCAGACGTGTGTGCTTGTTACTGTGGTCCACCTATTGGTGCAGCTGAGAGACTTCATGAGTGTGTTAGACTTGCTGGAGACAGTGCCATACACCCAGTTTTACATGCAGACCCTGCGGATAAATGTTCTGAAGAATTGGTAAACTTAGAAGTGTTATCTGTCCTGATTGTCCCTGATGAGGGAGGATCTATGCTGGTGACCTTAGGAATACAACTTGACAGTGGATAGCCCTTTTGCCATCGTGGATTGGGCAATTACTGGATGCCTGTTTGTCAGTTTGAGGGTAGCTCATGTTCCAGCTAGATTGGCAACTTTCATATCAGCGGTAGTCATAACAGAGGACTATCTCTGTCTTCAGTTCCTGGACCCAGTAGATTAGGGTATACAGAGGTCCACTATTTATTCTAAGGTTCAGAAGTAAGTTTTGTTAATTGTGGGCCTCATGGCATGTTCTTCCATTTTGCTGAAGGTTCCAGGATCTGCGGGCCATTGCAGTGGATGTGATCGTCATTCTGTGGTAGTTTTTTTTGGCCTATGTGTTTTCCTCCTCCTCATTCCTTTATTCCCAGGATTTTGTAAACGATCAAGATGGACTGAATGTCCAGCTTCCTGATTGTGCCTTATTGGCTCGAAGGGCTTGGTTCTCAGATCTGACCACCCAGGCAGTAGATGATTAATGGAATCTCCTGCTTCTTCCAGACCTATTTCAGGAACTATTGTGTCATCTAGACATGAGGTCTGTTTTCACATCCTGGCTCTTAAAGGGATAGTAATGTTTCATAATAAAAGCAGCTCTAATTAATCATCATAGTATTTGGACTTTGGAGAGTGTTATTTCAATACTGTCAGAGTTATAGTTCAAGAGTAATTCAATGACAAAGTGTCCCCCTCCTGCCCCTTTTACTGATGTAACACTGCTCAGCCAGAGCAGAAGGGAGGTGCCCAGGTAGACTGCAGAGAGGGACAATCTTCAATTAAGATAAGGGAAAAAGCTGAAAAGCTTGTCAAGGGGGGCAGGGCTTTCATTGTTCTGATAGGAAGAATATTGTCCCTTGCTGTTATCTGTCTGGTCTATGGACTGCATTCCACATCTGAGAAGAGATTGCTTACACTAGGTAAAAGGGGTGGGAGGGGGAAACTTTGCTTGTGAATATCTCTCAAACCATAAAGGTAAGACTTATATCGTTCTTCATGTTTTTTTAATGCTTACAAAATAAAATAAAGATAAAACGAAGTATTACTATCCCTTTAAGGCTGATAGCCTGAGAAGGAAGTGTTTCTCAGACCTAGTCATCACTATTATACTTAAAGGGATAGTAATACTGCGTTTTATCTTTATTTTGTAGACATTAAAAAAACATGAAGAACGATTTAAATCTTATAGCTCAAACCTTTATGGTTTGAGAGATATTCACATGTTTCCCCTCCTGCCCCTTTCACCTAGTGTAAGCCATCTCTTCTCAGATGTGGAATCCAGTCCATAGGCCAGACAGATAACAGAAAGGGACAATCTTCTTACTATGAGAACAATGAAAGCCCTGCCCCCCTTGACAAGTTTTTCAGGTTTTTCCCTTATCTTAATTGAAGATTGTCCCTCTCTGCAGTCTACCTGGACACCTCCCTTCTGATCTGGCTGAACAGGGTTACATCACTAAAAGGAGCGGGAGGAGGATACTTTGTCATTGAATTACTCTTGAACTACAAATCTGACAGAATTGAAATAACACTCTCCAAAGTCCAAATACTATGATGATTAACTAGAGCTGCTTTTATTATGAAACATTACTATCCCTTTAAAGCCAGTTTCATCTAACACTTAACATGGGGCCTGAAGAACATGGCTCCTATCTAGGTCCTTTTATCTTCTTCTGATTTTGTTCTTTCTACAGGACTGCCTCCACAGGGGTCTTCCTGTCTTCAAAGGTCTGCCTCCATGGGATCTAAATATAGTCCTTGGATCCTTTAGAATCATTGGCTTCTGTGTCTTTGTTTCTTGACCCTGGAAACAACATTCCTTTCAGTGATTTTCCAGCAAGTGGGGCGAATTGCAGGATTTATCTTGTAGAGCCCCATTTCTGATTTCTCATGCAGCTTAGGTAGTACTACAAACTCCCTTTGACTTTCTGAAATTGTGCTTCCTTCTGTTTGTCCTGATCCATTTAATAGGCAAGAACAGAACTTTCACTGTCTGGATGTACATGGGTGTCTCAAATGCTACTTTCGTGACACAAAACACTTTTGAAGATCTGATACACTGTTTATTCTTGTAGAGGGCTTGTGTGCAGTTTAAGTGGAATATGATGTGACAGTGGCCTCCTTGGTCAAGATGAGATTTGTCAGGCCTATTTCATTAGAGGCCAGTGCCTTTTTCAGAGCAAGTGTTTACTGGGCCTACAAGATTCAGGACTACTCAGAGCAGTTTTGAAAGGCTGCAACATGGTTGTTGCTTCTCACATATGCAAATATTAGAGTAAACTTGCTGGCCTTGGTTGAGGTTTGTTTTGGTGAAAAAGTCTTCCAGGCAATATTGCCTGTGTGGGTGCTTTTCTTTACCATCTCTAGTAAGT
Source organism: Rhinophrynus dorsalis (assembly GCA_037306005.1). Lineage (NCBI taxonomy): Eukaryota > Metazoa > Chordata > Amphibia > Anura > Rhinophrynidae > Rhinophrynus > Rhinophrynus dorsalis. The sequence continues at coordinate 173,756,668 of CM074722.1, forward strand.
CTTGTTCTGTTGCATAGTTTTGTGTGGCAGTCTGTTAACACCTGTGATTCAAGGTTGTTTGTTTTTTTGATTCTTGAGTTTGGTTTTGTTGGGAGCTTCTCCTTCTTCCTGGAATTCCAGGTGGGACAGTTTTGGCATGTTCCCCTGGTTCCTGTGTTCCACAATGGCCAAAAGACAAAGGTCATTTTTAAGTGCTTGCCAATAAACCCTTTTCTCCTGGTCCTTGTGGAACCTAAAATATCCATCCAGGTAAAAAACAGGTATATTGCTCTCTGGGCAGGAGTGTCCTTGTTCTGTGGTGTGGGGAGTACCTTCCTGCCCTTTTTTTTTGTTTGCTATATGTAAAACTAGTGCTGCTGCTGAAGGGCAGGAGTTAAATGGAGCTAGGCTATTTTAAGCCCATTGTTCCTGTATTCCAGCAGAATTAACAAGAGGATTTATTGGCAAGTGCACAAACATCTCCTTTTTTTAACATTCAGCTTCTTGTGGTAAACTGCTATCTGTCCCATATAAATCAATAGGTATTTCAGTTTGTCCCCTGTGGTGCAGTTGGTTTACACCAGAATTGCTCAACTTGTCACAACACTTGGATATACAGACTTTTCTATACTTAGATGAATATTATTTTTTACACTTGGCGGAAGACGGTTTTCCTTTGCAACTCACTTTCTTTGTGAGTTTCAACAGGAAGTAAAGAGATCTAGGAAAAATGGGCTATCCAGCTTGTTTTAAAACTGCAGTAGTATACTGACATATACAGTAGGAGTATATCAACCTGTACATGATACAAAACACTAAAGTAGAACTGTCACTTTGTAACAGACAGGTAATTCATTGTGAAAGGGTTTTCAAACGCACCTGTATTTGATACCCACTTTCTATTTAAACAAATAGATTTAAGATATTTACCTTTTTATTTGTCCATTAAAGCAGAGCAAGCGGGTATGCATGACCAGCTACAAATATTCCTCTTTGCTCCTCATCCCATCTGTCATACTGCCAGCCAGAACTTTGTTTAAATGGATAAAGGAATAAAGGTAACTATAAATCTGATTCATGTCTGTGAAAAGTAACATAATGGTAAGCTGAATAAATTTCCCATTTCATGGCAGAGATATGTCAGCATTCACCAAAGGGTACTAGAACCTAAGCAAAAGACGTGGGAGGTACCAAAAAAATAACACAAAATTCGAGAGGAAGATAGTGTCAATTATACTATTAAGCCAGAACCCTGCAGAAGAAGTTCTCATGTCCAGGCGGTAGTTTTTACTGCATGTGGACACTGAAGACCAAGTATCTGCTCTACAAATATCTTCAGCTGAAGCTGATGCTACCTGGGAAGTGGCTGCTTCTCTCAAAGTCTGTATAGGCTTTAGCAATGCAAGAGCTAATCTGTGGGTTAATGGTAGTTTAATGCATCTTCTCCTTCTCTGTGCCCTAACAGAATAAAGAAGAGCCTTAGGGACCTTCTAATATCCTGAGTTTTCTGAAGATAAATCTTCAGGCATCCAGCCACGTCTAGGTCATTCCACTCAGAATTGTGGCCTTGTCATCTTGAATCAGGTGAAACTAGTAAGAAGCCCGAAAATGGGAGAAGTACCACTCTTTCTTGATTGGATATAGAAAGACTGTTCTATGAAAATTGCTTGAAGCACTGAAACTCTCCTAGAACAGATGGTGGCAATAAAGAACAAAGTGAGAACTCTGCAGTAATGTTTGAAGGGAGGAGTGGTACGGGTGTCCAGAACTAGAGGCAAATACCAAGTTGATGCAAAGGTCCTAGTTGGCCATTGAAATCTGGAGGAGGCCTTGAGAAATATTTTAACCACATCTTTCAAAGTCTATCTAATACCTGTTAAGGCAGATATATCAGACATCTGGACCCTAAGGTAGCTGGTATTAAGCTCTTTAATAAAGCCTTATTGTAAGAATGTCCTGGAGATGAGGAACTGATCTTGCAGATTTAAACATTTAGTTGAAGCCCACTGACAAAGCATATATTATATTATGCTATAATAAGCAATTGAAGTAGAAGTTTTTTGTGCACAAATAAGGAAATGGAAACATCTGAGAGACCATTCTTAGCTAAATTTTACTGCTCGTCTACTGAACCAATAGTTGTAGTGATGGATGGAGTATTAGACTTTTGTGGAGAAGATCTTCTCTGTATGGTATGTCACAGAAAAGCTTAATTAGCATATGAAACATGACTTTTACCACAAGGTACTGCAGCTTGGGATACAATACAAAGTATGAATAGCTTTGTTGCATTTGCGGATTTTTTAGCTAACATGGCAGCTTTTCGTTGTTTTCAAATATGTGAATCAAGGTGTCACTTTAACGGTTTACGTGTGAGAAAATCAGAGACGTGGACGATAGCTTCTGCACTGCCGTTAGCCCTAATTTAATGTATGAGCAACGAGCCTACCACCAGCCCTGAATTGTTATTCCTTGTCAAGTGCTCCCATGCCTGCACCACTTCCATCTGCTGCCCAGTGTGATTCAGATTGAACCTTCCTCCTTTTGCCATCTAAGTCTTGCAAGGCTTCTTTTTTAATGGTTATTCGAAAATCCAGATAATTTAATCTGCTGTTCCTTAGAAGCAATGAGGTATAGCAGTGGGGTTTGTTGCAGTGACTTTATCTTCCATCTTGGCCATTTTAATAGGGAGAGTGGCAGGCATTACGCTTAGCATCTTCATGCAGGCCCGAACTGGCCATCGGGCATACCGGGCATTTACCCAATGGGCCGGTCCGGCGACCCAGGCTCTGTAGCAATACAGAGCGCTGGGAGATGACATCATCTCCCAGCGATCTGTATTACTGAGAACCGCGCGCGGGAGCTTCAGCTCTGTGCCGAAGGAGGCACAAATCTCTTCTATAGCACGCCGCTAGACTACCAGGGACTCAAGGTAGGGGATCAAAGGGTAATGTGGAGATGAAGGGGAATATTGGAAGGGGCAATGTGGAGATGAAAGGGGCATTGTGGAGATGAAGGGGGCATTGTGGAAGGAGACATTGTGGAGATGAAGGGGGCATTGTGGAGGTGATTATGGGGGCAGGGGATTGTGACAAGGGGGGGCATAGGATTGTGTCCAGGTCGGAGGGGTGTGGGGGCATCAAAATGCACCTTCGCCTGTATATACCAAAAATAAATAAATAAGAACTAACGCCTGTCGCCCCACCCCCCATGGGCTGCTCAAAAAATAAAAATGTGCTGCTCAGCCTTAACCCTTTGAGTGCCAGAGTGGTACGGAATGCATTGCAAAGCAATGCATTCCGTACCACTCTGGCACTCAAAGGGTTAAATGCCCAGGCCTATTTTTTTCCCAGTCCGGGCCTGTCTTCATGCAATCCCTTGCTGACTATAGAGTTGTCTGAACTGATTTATACAATGGTTAAGGTTAGCCTCCTTTCTACTGGAGAAGATACCAAATATTGTTCAGCTTTTGAAATGTGCTTCCAGAGGACAGGCTTCTAGATGGCTGAAGACTGCTTTTGTATGGATTGAGTAGCCAACCTAGTTTTTAGTATGGAAAGGAGCTTCTTTCTCTTGCTTCTGTTGAGTAATGCAAGGACCAAGGGTTATAGATCTCCTCCCACTCTGAGTCTCTCAGAAGTGAAACCCCTCCTCTTTCTGTCCTCTGTACACCTCTCATACCAGACACTTCAGTTTGAGTGAACGCCTGTGGTTCAAGGCAGTTTCTCTGGAGGGAAATTAGTTGTTTTTGTTTTCCTTTATTATTAGTATTATTCATCATGGAAGTAAGGACTTCCTACCTTGGTTAGGGGTTTCTCCTAGGGCTAAATAGTGCTGTCCTTTATCTCCCTCAGTTCCTTGAATTGTTGCTGAGGACCATGAAGAGAGGGTTGAGACGGACAACCCTCCCTTCCCAACATGATTTGGGAAACCACACAGGCTGCACATCGGTGGGTAACAGCACCCCACTTGGAGCATATAATTTGCGTATCTCTCCCTTGGGGAGCTGTATTGCCATACGTCTGCAATTACTATTATTTTGGTGACACTTCGGATATATCTGTTTCTCCTTTTGTACAGATTAAATGGCAAATATTTGTTTCACAAACTCAACTTCCATGTTTGTTAGTTAGGCAGAGTTTGAGACAGTGGAGTCAGACTTCCATTATGCATGCCTAGCAAGGACACACTCTCTACTGGTCTGGCACCTGTTTCCTGTGACACAATTTTACCCTTAATTGAGAAAGGTCTTAAGACTGCTAAGATATATTATGGTCTCCTGTACCATTGTATCATATATTTATTTTAATATGAGCATACAAGTATAATAAATAATGCTATTGGTCCCATAGGCCAGACTCTAGTGCCCTGTCCAGCAGTCCTCCTGAGAAGACTTTGACACTTTGTCCTTCTAAATAGGAACTACATCTCGGCTCCTAGTAATGTCTAAAGGTTACATCATGCTTCATGTCATTCTGAATGCTACTGCAATCTCATTTCTTCCCATCCAGGGTTCCAACAATCTCTCATTTGGATGACAGTTCTTCATTGGACTTTAAAGTCTCTGAACATATTCAAGATGGAAGTACATAGCTTCTTTCAAGCTTACATGCACATTCCCAACTGACCTGGTTCCTCTAGTTAGTATGTCTGAACTCTATTTCCATGTTGAGGTCCTGAGATTACACCAGGCAACTTCAAGAATCTTTGACATTGGTGATTCGTCCAGCAGCCTGCTTATATTCATATGGAGTAAATCTGAAACAATCTGCCTGATGTGTGTTAAAGGTCTTTTAAATCTCTGCAACAGCACATACAGGTCACTGTCCTTTTTAAACAGCAGGACTCTATCATCGCCAGACACGCTCTCAATGACTTCTGTTTGTAGGCGTTGTTTTTGATACATATCTTAAATGCCTAATCCTACATTTGAGTTAGAGGTTGTCCTTACAGACAAGAGTTCATAACACTCTAAGCCCTGCAATCAGTAAGGACAGTAGATGGTTCATGGGCTCCAGGGTCACCACAGTAGTGGCAGTACCATCTGTTTGGTATCAGAGACCATTGCAGATGAATCCGCTTCCAGTTCATCATTAATTGTGATGATGGTCTGTCCACACTTCAGTCATTGCAGTGTAAGCAGCTGAATCCAACCCTGACCACCAGTTGTCCTTTCTTAGGGGTGGATTAGAAGGTGGCGACTACCACCGCCTGACCTTCTTCTTCTTTTTTTTTTTTTTTTTTCAAGAAACGGTGTGTTGGAATATGGACTCTTCCTACTTCTATTGGGACTCTTATGAAAATGGCCTCCTTCCCTTTAATGAGTCCCTCAGCCGAGCGGTTTTGGAGATGCTTTAGGTCTCTGACACCTCTGAGGGGTCTTCTTCTATGGCTGTCTTCCAGAAGTATAAGAAATCTTCACCATTTTTTTTTCCCCCTAATGCCACTCTTGACAGGATCCTTCTGTATAAGTGGAGGACCCCAGACAAATGGCTGCCTATGACCAAGAGGTTCTCTAAGCAGTATCCCTTTTCAGAGACTGCTTTGGCACAGTGGCCCTCTTCTCCAACCATGGATCCCCCTGTTTCCAGGCTTTCTAAGTCTACTGCCCTGCCTTTGGCAGATTCAGCAGGTTTGAAGGACTCTGCAGACCAGAAGCTGCATTCTATCCTCTGGACTGGCCACTGGAGCAGCACTGAGACTCTGCCTGGGTTAACAGGATTGTTGCCTTATGGGGTGAACAGCTAAGGGAGGCAATCCATGCCGAGATTTCCAAGGAGGCTTAAGATTTGGTCTGCAGATCAGTCTTCCAAGAAGTGACTTCTTGGTTTCCTTAACTTTTCAGGGCAAGTACCTGTTTGGACCTGAATCAAAGCAGATAATTAGTGATGCTACTGGGGCACGAGCCCCTTGTTGCCTCAGATGCCTGTCAAATGTCCTCTTACGGTGAGGAAGCTGTCTCTCCCCCCCCCCCCCAGCCAAATAGAGGTGCAAAGGCCTCAAGGTTCACAGGCCTCACACGAGCTCCTCCTCCAAGCCAAGACAGCAGTGGCAGCCCAAGCAAACCGCTCCAAGGGGTAAGTCTTTCAAGTAGCCTTCCCCATGACTCTGGGAAACCTAGTCTGCTAATGCCTCTAGGAGGGCCATTTTTGCCTTTTTCGAGACTCCCGGGAGTCCTCGGTAGCGGAAGGTTTTGAGCATTATCTCAGAAGAGTGCCACATAGATATTGGATCCCTTCCATCATACCATGTGTTTTTTGTTTTTTTTTGTCCAGGCCAAAAGAGCCGGATAAGGCGCAACCATTTCAGGAGGCAAAAAAGGTTTTGATTCCAGTACCTATCCCAGAGCGCAGTTCAGGTTTTTTTTATTCCAACTTGTCTGGACCTCATATGTGTCAACAAACATGTTGACTATGCACTTCAAGATGGAATCCTTGCGTTCTGTCATTGCAACAATGTGCTCAGGGGAATATCTGGCATCCCTAAACATTCAAGATGCATACCTACGCAACCCCATACATCCAGACAACCAACGCTATCTGCAATTTGACTACAGCTTGGAGCCATTTCCAGTTCACAGCTCTGCCATTTGGCCTGGCTTCTGCACCATGAGTGTTCACCACAATCATGGGGGCCTCAGCAGCCTTCGTTTGCAAAAGGGGCATTTCCATGACACCATATCTGGACAATCTTTTGCTAAAGGCACCCACAGTGGTGCTCTTGGCCCAGCATGTCCAAGACTGTGCTCATCTTCTGGTCCACCATAGGTGGATTCTGAACATGCTGAAGTCCTCTCCGGTGCCTTCCCAGGAGCTGGTGTTCCTGGGGATGAGAGATGCCCGTCAAGTCTTTTCGTGCCAGAGGAGAAAATTCTTCTGTCATGCAGGAGGTGTTGCAAGCCCTGCAGTGGCCCTCTGTCATGTTCAGGGAGTACATGAGTGTGCTGATCAGGCTAATGTCAACACTGAAGGCTGTGCCTCTTTCTCTGGAGCACACGAGGGAACTTCAATGGCATGTTCTTCAGAGTTGGTTGGGCATTCCGGCACACCTGGATTTCCAGATTTCCCTCTCTCTGGAGGACAGTCTGGACCCTTCAGTGGTGGCTGTGCCGACACAGCCTGGAACAGGGGAAACCCGTTGTGATACCAGAATGGACTCTCCTCTTGCTGGACTCCAGCCTAAGTGGCTAGGGTGCAGTTCTGGGTCACCTGGGGGTCCAGGTCAGGTGGACTCTGAGGAGTCCCTTCAGTCCATCAGTGTTCTGGAACTCACATCGATCTGTCTGGCCCTTGTGTATTGGACCTCACTCTTGAAGGGAAGACCAGTGAGGGTTCGGACGGACAAAGCCATGGCCATGGCTTACAGCAGCCTTCAAGGGGGTGCTCACAGTGCTGCCATCTGGTTAGACGTGAGGTACATTCTAGGTTGGGCAGAAGCCCACATTCCCGCCATCCCTGCTATTCGCATTCCAGAGGTAGAAAACGTGCTGGTGGACTTCCTAAGTCAGCAAAACGTGGATCCTGGAGAGGGGAACTCAACAGTGGGGTGTGCCACTGATAGATCTCATGGCCACCAGGGGAGATCCTCTGGCCTTCACCATGAACGCAATGTTGTTTCTGTGGAACTTCTACCTCTCTTATATCTTTCCTCCAACTCCTCTCATATCCAGGGTGCTTGGGAAGATCAGGATGGACGATGCAACCGTAATTCTGGTCACTCATTATTGGACCAGGAGGGCGTGGTTTGCAGACCTGTTCAGATTTTGCATTCAGGATCCACTCCACCTTCCTCCCTGGCCGGATATCCTACTTCATAAGAATGGCATAAGGATGTGGAAAAGATGGCTTTGACGGCATGGCTGTTGAATACCACATCTTGAGATGAAAGAGGTTCTCCACTGAGGTAATTTACATTATGATTCAGACCTGCAAGCTTGTCTCTTCCAAGGCCTATCATAGGAAATGGTGTATTTTCCATTCATGATGCATGGACAAGCCTGCATCCTAACAGGAGTTTGACCTTCCTTTGGTGTTATCCTTTCAGTGAACAAAGGACTCTGGTTAGAATTTCAGCTCTTTTTTGTGTTCTTCCAGAGATGTATTGCCACCTTTCCAGATGTCAAGGTGTTCCTTCAGGGGGTGGCTCATGCCTTCCCTGCTTTTAAGGCTCCCACTCCTCCGTGGAACCTTAATTTGGTCCTGGGAGTTATGTAGAGGCCTCCTTTTGAGCCCCTCGCTTCCATTCCTTTGCGTCAATTGACACTTAAGATGGCTTTTCTTTGGCAGTAGTCTTAGTCCGCCGAGTTGCAGGCCTTGTCTTGCAAGCCACCTTTCCTGGCCTTTCATAAGGACAAGGAGGTGCTTTGAATGTTTCAGGAGTTTCTTGCTAAGATGGCTTCTGAGTTTCACATAAATCAGAAAATTGTTGTGCCTTCATTTTGTCCTGACCCCAAGTCTGACAAGAAGGATGTACGTTTTTTTTTTTTTTTTGTATGTTGTGCTGTGCCTTAAATTTTATGTGCACTCCACTGATCCTTTTCGTAAGGTCGACTATCTGATAGTCATTCCTGAGAGTTCCAGTGCAGGTCACAGTATATTCCACTAGGTCTGCATCCTGGGTCTACAAGAATCAGGCCTCTTCTGAGCAGTTGCGCAAGGCAGCGACTTGGTCCTCTTTGCACACTTTTTGCTAAGCACTACCATGTCAATGTTCAGGCTTCAGCTGAAGCCAGTTTTGTCCGGAAGTTCTACAGGTAGCTTTGCCTATCTAGGGACCTGCACATTTTTTTTGCCTTACTGTTGTTCAGCAGTTTGAGCCCCGTTGGCTCTTGTTCTTGTGTTCTGTGTAAGTTCCGTGTCCAATGACACTTTTTTTTTTCTGTTTGGGCTATTCAAATTCTTGGATAGTCCTAGGGAACTCCTGTATCATGGGGACAAGTGTGAGGTCCTTTCTCCTTTTTTTTTTTTTTTTTTTTTTTTTTTTTTTCCCACCTCTGGGAGCTTAGTGTTGGTATATCCTCTTGGTACATGTTTTCCATACTGGACGTAAGCGAAAATAGGATTTTAATTTTCTTACCCGGTAAATACTTTTCTCTACAGTACATATGGAACACAGGTCTCCAACCCAGCGAAAGGGTCCTCGGTTGGTCTCTTCTGTCTGGACTTGGGAGTCCTCTTAGTCTTTCTTCTTGCTGGAGATTTCATTCTTTTCTCGCTTGACTTGTTGGTGTAGTCACATTCATACTGGGTTTCAAGGTGAGGGAAGAGTTGAGTTTGGAGGAGTGGCTGAGAGTCTCCACCTAGAAGACTGTTGTTGTGTTTTTTTTTTTTGTTTTTTTTAAGATGTTTTCTGCCCTCCAAAAGGAGGCATTCAACCCCCATGGTACCCATGTTCCATATTGACTTATAGTGAAAATGAGTTAACAGGTAAGAACACTATTTTATTTCTATTCATATTAGCCATTAACTGAGATGGCAAAGCTTAGAAACGTGTCCATTTGTAATTACAGGTGGTGGACTTATAGGGATAGTAAACTTTGACGGTTTGGAACTCGACAGTTGCTAAACACAACCCGTCTACCTATCCCTCTCCCATGACTCCCCTTGTACACAAGAAAAGGTACAAAAGACAGCACACAAAAAGAACCTCTAAGTGTAGTATATTGGGTGAACATCAAAGTAAATACCAGAAAATAAAGAATAAATACTTTTTCATTTATTGAAATGTTAAAATCAAAAAGATACAGCCAAAGCTATACGGTAATAGTAAAATATAAAACCATGGGTCTAGGTGGATCCTATTACTATAAAATACAATATATAAAGGTTTAAATTAAACCTACAGTATCCAAACATTGTATTGGTTGCCCCTTATTCAAGAAAATTACGGATCTAAAACTAAAAGTAGTGGAATACATCCCGCCTACATTATGAGGAGGAAATAGGGTTAAAAGTTATCTAAACAAGAGAGCTTTTGGATCTTTAAACTCCAGACGCTAACACCAACAGGTCTAAATGAAGAATTGGACCTGTGGTGCCTATAGAAAAACGCTAGCCTTTCCACCTCTTGTTTAAAAATATCCTCACTATTTAGATGAATGATCCTAGTCAATCGCTAAATATTTTCACTGAATATTTTTAATTAACATATACAGAAAAATAATATAACTATTTAAATAGATTTACTATCTGGTGGTAAGGGCAGTATAGTCAAGAAAAAGGTTAAAAATCACCTTTAGAGAACAATGAAAATTGAAGATTTCCCTTATTAACTAACTTATACAAAAATAATCTTTATACCATTGAAGTCCCATAAACAAGATAAGAACCAAGACTTTGTGGAAGGAACTATTGAGGTATAAGGACAATTAAAGGACCCTTTTCCAAATCAATAGTGAAGATATTTGGTTTTAGAGCACTGAATAATCTTATAGGAAACAACTTAATGCAATCAGGTATTGCAGATTTATAAATCTATTAAGGAGCATCCGATATTTTAACCTATTCTCATCTGTTAAACTAACTTAACACAACCATAATATCATTCAGATGGACCCGTTCAAATGTAGCCATCGATAAATAAATAGAACAGCCACCATTGGAAACCATTAAGAATAACAAGATGTTTTGGTTCATTATCAGTAAAATAATAAAATAAATAAAATGTATGTAAATAGAATTCTATTATACATTTCACACTATTTGTCAGAAAATTTATTATAATGGCAAAATGAAGTTTTATGAGATTTGATACACACGCTAATATTGTATGCTTCATGTATGTTTTACGATCGTTTTATAGTATATAATTCTCTTTTCAATTTGTAACAGTAAACATTATTAGATATACATTTCATGTAATAATAATCACTATATGAGACCAATGTTTCACTTTTGTTTATTTTGAACAACCATTGTTTGATACAATGTTGATTGTTACACTGTTACATTTGAACTCTGATGTAATTAACGGTGATTGGATAAATGAAGGATTTAAGATCGCGGTCTTTTTTTTTTTTTTTAACGCATCCACAGTTAATCTTGAGAAAGGGAATCTAGTTCCCGAAACGCATTGATTACTACAACTGTAATAACTGATTTTATTGAAGACTTATTACTGCTATCTCTGGAGTGAAGAACAGCACCAGAACGAAAGACCAATCCTTGAAGCCAGAGAACCAGGGTGAGCTAGCGAAACACTGGAGTAATTGAACCAGCCACCGAAGTGTATTAATTACGGGCCCGTTTACAAGAAACCTTCCAGTGAGCGCATATTGTTAAATGAACTTGATGCTTTTACTTGGAACATGTACTATGCTCTATAGTTCATGAGAACTTGATGTGGTTCTACATACTCCGTAGTTAGTCATCTCCCATCAATAGATCCCACCTGAGTCAGACCTTTATATATTGTATTTTATAGTAATAGGATCCACCCAGATCCATGGTTTTATATTTTACTATTACCGTATAGCTTTGGCTGTATCTTTTTGATTTTAACATTTCAATAAATGAAAAAGTATTTATTCTTTATTTTCTGGTATTTACTTTGATGTTCACCCAATATACTACACTTAGAGGTTCTTTTTGGTGCGCTGTCTTTTGTACCTTTTCTTTTCTATATTGACCTGAGTGGACTCCAGGAAATAAGACAGCAGCCAAACCCTCTTGATTTACGGGGAACGATAAATACAAGAAGCACTTGAACTTTCCATACCTTCTACTGATTGAATCATCAATTAACCATCATCCATCAATTTTCGAACTCATTCCATCCATTCATCCCATTCCATATTGAGAACTTTCAAGGACTAATTACTCTTCATCTTTTGCTCATCCTCATCATCTTCCATAGTTGGACTATATTAACAAACACTGTATGTATGACTAATTTTTCATTTATTCTGTGAGTTAGATGGTGTGTATATCAACAAATTCAATGATTTATATCTAATGCCATTCTTATTCTGTAATATTCTTTGTTTGGCTTTTACAAACACAGAATTTTCATACTGTTGTCCATCATTGATATGTGTACTATATATTCCCAGTGAGCGCCACTTTATATATATTTTCACCTTGTACACAATCCTGACTTTTCGACTGACATTCGAAGAAGCCGTGTCTTTCCACAAGCGCGTTTACCCCATCTTCATATATTTCAGGTTCTGGAAGCGGGTAGTTTTAGAAGAGAATCACCCAACTTTTCTTGACACGTTTCATTACCACCAGCTGCGACACTAAGTCATGTCCATCGTGCAATGGCACCAACTGACCAGGCAGCTCACACCTTTTGAAAGGGAATTTCTTCAATCTGTCTTGCCCTGGCACGGTGTGTCCTGCCTGTACTTGATGCTGTTGACTGGTGGACAGCCCCTGACCCCATCCTTTGTGGGGCAGTGGGAGATGGACTTAGGCCTTATCCTTTCTTCTAAGCAATGAGAACAGATAATGTTTGTTACGCATCATGTCTCAGTTTCAACGAAGTATCAAGAATCCACATATGAACTACTTATTAGATCAGTGGTTCTCAACTCCTGTCCTCAGGACCCACTAACAGGCCAGGATTTGATGATTTCCTTGCTAGAGCACAGGTGAGTTAATCAATGTGAATGAGCCTCTGATCACCACACCTGTGCTGTAGCAGAGAAATCCCTAAGTCCTGGCCTGTTAGTGGGTCCTGAGGACAGGAGTTGAGAACCACTGTATTACAGGGTACTTGACCCCTGTGACTTTATAAAAAATCTGACCCCAATCATGACAGCTTATGTTGGAGGTGTCGAGCAGCAGGGCTCAAAATTTCCACTCTCCACTAGCCAATGGCAAGTGAAAATTTAGCCCTGGAGAGTAGAAATTCAGACCTGGTGGGTATGTTATGGCTTGCAGTGGTGAGTAACTTTTCAGGTCTGGCTAGTAGCAAAGCATTTCATCTTTTAAGCCCTGTCGGGGAGCATCTGGCAGTCTCCTTCATATTTGGTGGGAGTGCCCAGTTATTGCCCCCTACTGGACAGCGATCTATAAAATCATTCGACACCTCTCTGACTGCCCCCCTGACTTCAAGCTGGAGCAGCTTCTTCTTCGCCACACGCCTCTGAGTCCATTTAGATATCGGAAGTCGCTGGTTCTCCAACTGCTGGTGGCTGCCAATAGCTTGAGTTCTCTATTTTGGAGATGGCTGTCTCCTCCTAGGCTTTCTGCCTGGGTGGAGAGTGTTAAAGAGCTTGGGGTTGTGGCGGAACTGGCCTCTTCCTCCCCGGGCACAGTGGCAAGATGTAATGGGACTTGACTCCAGTGGTTACTATTTTTGGAGAACCTCGACTTTCACTGTTTGTTTCTTGACAGTGTTGTGGAATGGGTCTACCTCTTCTCTGCTTAATTGTGATTCTAGATGGCCCGAGAGTTCGGTGGTTGGTCCCTCCGTACATTTCTGCCTGCCTAGAGCGGGTGGACTTGTATGGATGGACGGAGGCTGACATCTCTTGACTTGCTATGATCTAAATGTCATTATTTGTATAAGGTGATGTTTAGCACTTTATTTGATTGTATGATCTGATGCTTCTGGTTCATTGTGCTTTATACCTGTAACATATGTAACTTGTATCCTAAACAGAATTGTAAACATTGGTACTCTGTGTTGTTTGTCAACATATTAATTACCATACCTTTAAGGGTAGCATAGCTACCATAAAGAACTGTATGTTCCACCCACTATATGTGCTAGAGGTAAGCTATTGGGTTATGACAGCTGACTCAACTCTCCAATGAGCCCTAATTAAAAACTAAATACTATGATTTAGCCCCGACTGCTATTTCTGCCAGATTACATAATCTACAATGCACATCTAGATATAACCTTCCATTCTGAAAAGCTATAAAAATATACATTGTAATTATCTTTTAAATTAAGTCAGTTGATTAAATGTATACAGGACATGTGCTGCAAAATCAAAAGCTTGCATATATGTACTTTATTTTTACCATACAGTCTCTTGATTAATTTGCACTAATCCAATCGCTGTTGCATTGCTGTAAATGTGTTTTTTCTCCTTTTCTTTACAGGGTTATGTGCTCTAGAGACATAAACTGTGCTGGTGCACCATGTCCATGTCCAGTAGACAACTACATTCATCAATTGTAAATCCACCTCCCCCAGAGTACATAAACCGTGAAAAAACAGGACGTCTAACTAACCAGCTTCAGTACCTGGAGAAAGTAGTGTTCAAGGCTTTATGGAGGCACAACTTTTCCTGGCCCTTCCAACAACCTGTAGATGCAGCGAAGCTCAATCTTCCTGTAAGAAATGAGTGTGTTTGAGAATTGTGGCTAAATAGGTTGTTATTGTAGCTGCTTCTCTGTAACTCCTTGGATGAGAGGACTCTAATGCATGAGGAAGAAACCAGGGGGCTAATATAATGTTCTTTAAAGGATATGACTTCAGTATGTCTTTTGAGTCTTAAAGGGATACTAATGTCTACAATAAAGTTTACCTCTGAGCCTTCTGTATTGTAAACATAACACTTTGCTCTATGTTTAATAACTTACTGTTCTGTAGTTCAAAAGATATTAAATGTAAAAGGATCCCCCCCTGCCCTTCTGGCCATGTCATGCTGCATCTAATTGTGGTCCGGATGGAAAGCGGTGAGGGACAAACTTCAGTAATCAAAGGAAAATCCCACCCTCCTTCGTCAAGAGTGGCAGGGTTTTGCTTATACTTACTGACTTAACCCCTTAAGGACCAGATGACATGCTATGACCATCACTGTCCTTATACCCTTAAGGACCAGTGATGGTCATAGCACATCACATACTTTTTACTTACAGCGCTCTACCGGGAGCGATGTAAGTAAAAACAGGGCCTAAAATTGACCGCTTCAAGACTGGAGTGGTCTTTCTTAGGCCCCAAAGCGACGGTCCCGTACGTGTAACAGGTCAGGTGTACCGGCGCGTCGGCAAGGATCAAAGCAGTCCATAACGGAAGGTAACTTCCCTGGATCACTGGTCCATAAGGGGTTAAGCTTGTCCCTCGCTGCATCCATCCTGTTCCACGACCTGATTGCAGATCTAAGGGGAGGCGGTCAGAAGGGGCGGGACTGGGATCCTTTTACATTGAATATCTTTAGAACTACTGAACAGTAAGTTATTAAACATAGCGCAAAGTGTTATGTTTACAATAGAGAAGACTTGGGTTAAACTTTATTGTAGACCTTATTATCCCTTTAATGTAAACAAGCCTATTTAGAAATCAAATACTTGCTTGACAAAGTTTGGGAATAGGAGGAATGAGATCTGTTGTGGATTGTTTGTGATATATAGAAAGTGTGATCTGTGTGGTTGCATACTGCATCCCTTGTGATGTGGAGAGTGGGTAATTCACCACCCCTTGTTTTATTGCATTGGTGTACTGTAGACTTTTTTTCATGTCCCTTTTAATCTTTTAAGGACCAGAGTGAAATGCAAGGCATTGAGATGCAATGCATTACACACATCTCAGGTCTCTTTGTTTCAAGTTGCTGAGCAATGGAACCTATTGCTTCTCTGCCAGTCAGGTGTCTGAGTACAAGTTTTATTTCATTTTGACTTGAAGCTCTGTGTTTCCTGATAATTATTCTTATTATTGCCTTTTAAGTAATGTCAGCACATTGGCTAGAATTTATTACAAGTTAAAGGGATTGTAATGCCTTCTGTTAATAAACTTTAATAGAAACATAGAAACATAGAAGATTGACGGCAGAAAAAGACCACCTGGTCCATCTAGTCTGCCCTTTAGTATTCCTTTATTGTTATCTTAGGATAGATACATGTTTAAACTGTGTTACTGTGGATTTATCAACCACCTCTGCTGGAAGTTTGTTCCAAGTTTCTACTACTCTTTCAGTGAAATAATATTTTCTAATGTTTTTCTTGATTTTTCCTCCAACTAGCCTCAGATTGTGCCCCCTTGTTCTTGTATTCAGATTCTTATTAATCACACTTCCCTCCTGAACCTTGTTCAGTCCTTTAACATATTTAAAGGTTTCAATCATGTCCCCCCTTTCTCTTCTTTCCTCCAGACTATACATATTTAGATCTCTGAGTCGTTCTTGATAAGTTCTATGCTTTAGACCTTCCACCATTTTTGTAGCTCTTCTTTGAACCCGCTCAATTTTAGTTATATCCTTTTGCAGATGAGGCCTCCAGAACTGTACACAGTATTCCAGATGTGGTCTCACTAGAGCTCTATACAGAGGGATCACAATCTCCCTCTTCCTGCTTGTTATACCTCTAGCTATGCAGCCAAGCATACGATTTGCTTTCCCCACCGCCTGGTTGCATTGGTTACTCATCTTGAGGCTGTCAGAGATGACCACCCCCAAATCCTTCTCTTCTGAAGTCTTTGCTACCACAGAACTGCCAATACGATAGTCAGATTGAGGGTTTCTTTTCCCCAAGTGCATTATTTTACATTTGGAAATATTGAACTGAAGTTTCCATTGTTTTGACCACTTATCTAATAGTGCCAAATCATTCTCCATATTACAGACACCTCCTGGAACATCAACCCTATTACACACTTTTGTGTCATCAGCAAACAAGCAAACCTTCCCTGCCAAGCCTTCCCTTATGTCACTTACAAACATGTTGAACAGAACAGGGCCCAGAACAGATCCTTGTGGCACTCCACTTGTAACCAGTCTCTGCTCAGAATACACTCCATTAACAACAACCCTCTGGTTTCTGTCCTTCAGCCAACTGCAGATCCACTGAACTATCCAGGGGTTAAGTCCAATTCTTGATAATTTATCTATCAGCTCTTTATGGGGAACTGTATCGAAAGCTTTACTGAAATCCAGGTAGGCGATATCCACAGCACCACCTTCATCCAGCACTTTAGTTACATAGTCAAAGAAATCAATGAGATTAGTCTGACAGGATCGGCCCTCAGTGAAGCCATGCTGGTTTGGGTCCATCAGGTTGTTTTTTGTTAGATGGTCAATTATCTTCTTCTTTAGAAGAGTCTCCATCATTTTTACCACTACAGATGTCAGGCTGACTGGCCTGTAGTTACTAGCTTCTTCTTTACTACCCTTCTTGTGAATTGGTACAACATTGGCCATTCTCCAATCATCAGGAACTTCTCCCGTAAGAAGGGACTGGTTATACAGATTAGTCAGGGGGCCAACTATGACAGATCGGAGTTCTTTAAGAACTCTAGGGTGGATTCCATCCGGACCCATCGCTTTATTTGACTTTAGCCGGACAAGTTCCTCTAGAACATCGGCCTCTGAAAACACTGGGGCTAAAATTATACAACTAGAGGCAATGCTGTGTTCAGCCATTTTCTGATTATGAGGGCCGCCGTCTGAAAAAACTGAGCAGAAGTAGTTATTCAGATGGTCAGCGACCGCCTTTTCCTCTTCTATATACTGATTTTTTCCGTTGTTAATTTTTGTAATCCCGCAGTTTTTCTTCTTCCTGTCACTGATATATCTGAAGAAGGTTTTATTCCCCTTCTTAACAGATTTGGCCATTTCTTCCTCTTTTGAGGCTTTAGCAGCATTTATCATCTGTTTAGTCTTCTTCTGTATAGTTTTATACCCTTCTCTGTCCGCTTCACTTCCAGTCTCTTTATATCGACATTAAAAATATAAATTCAATCAGGCATGCATTCTCTCTCAAACATGTATAGTTTGAGAGAGATAAGCTTTTAAAGTTCCCCCCTCCTGCCTCTTTCACTGATATCTGCCTCTAGCTAACAGCAGGAGGTTTGGGTCGTGCGACCCAAAGGCGGCTCTTCAGCAGAGCCGAAATAGCTCTGTCTAAAAAGAAATACCTTTGTCTAAAATGAAATACTTAATTGGAATGGTCTACAAAGTGTGCTTGCAAACCAGGCACACTTTGTAGACCATTTCAGTGAAATATTTCTTTTTAGATAGGGCTATTTCGGCTCTGCTGAAGAGCTGTCTCGAGTCGCACGACCCGAAACTCCTGCTGTTAGCTAGAGGCAGACGTCAGTGAAAGGGGCAGGAGGGGGGACTCTAAAAACTTATATCTCTCAAACATATATATGTTTGAGAGACAACACATACATCATTGAATTTATATTTTTAATGTCTACAATATTAAAGTTTATTAACAGCAGGCATTACTGTCACTTTAAAACTTTTAAAACTTGTCCCCTAAGTGCTAAAATACTGGAGAGATAATTAAAAAATGTCAAATTCAGTTTCAGCAAGGCGCTGGTTGAAGTTTATTATGCTCAGTGCTGTCAAGAAAACTGAAACAATAGATTTTTAGCCCTTGGGCTATGATGGGTTACAGGGTGGTACTGAGTTACTAGCATAAAAGTGGAAATCTCCATCCCACAAAGGTTCCATGAGCAGTTACTTATCAAATGAAATTGGGAATTATGTGAGAACTGTCTTCCTCAACACCTCAAGCTTGAGTAAACAGTTTCTTTTGGGGGTTTTTCTGACCATCCTTAAATTGGGTCCATTTTTGTAGCACTGCATGGGGGTGTTACAATTCTCTTCACACCTGTGCTTAAAAAGGGCAAGTTTACTACTGTGCTATAGAGGACAAAAACAAATTCCAGATGGTTTAAAGGACAGCTATTGCATGGTTTGTGCCCTTTCTGTAAATATGGCTCCCTCGTTGGTCCTGAACGAAGAGACTGAACTGTAGTCTTCAGTTCAGTCTCGTTGACTTCCACAGAGTAGTGCCCATAGGCCTTTTATGTGTGGCTTGATAGCCTGACACAGAGATTCTTTGCTGTGGGCACAACTTTCAGAGTTCATGACTCTGAGCCACATACTTCCAAATTGCTTTCCACACTGCTGCCAGATGAAAGGGCAGATGCTGCTGACAAGAGCTGTTATGGGACTGCGTATAGCAGCACTGGCCTTCTCAGGAGCAGACCTGGTAAAATATAATTGCCTTTTAAATGGGCCTTTAAACCCCTAGAAAGCTATAGCTTCCAGGAGACATCCGATAGGCTAGATCTTCAGTTTTATGGCTGCTCTGCAATCCTGTGGCAGAATAAAACGATTTGGTGCAGAATCCCTGGAAATGCAGTTCTTTTGGAACAGAGGCCATCACTCCTGTTATCATCATAGATTGCAGAGTGTGAAGAAAAGCTCTGAAAACCCCAGTCATCTGAGACGGAGTACTTCTTTCCCTCAGTGTATCCAAAAAGGTTAAATCCACCAAGGATTTTTTTTTTTTTTTTTTTTTTTTTTTTAATAAGACACTAGTTTCCAGGCTTCTGCTACAGTAAGTGGTGAGCTGCCACCATGGTAGTTGAACACTTTTCTTATTTGAAGAGTGACTTTGCCCCCTTTAAACAATAGTAGTAAGGCCAGTCCGTTCTCTTTAGGAGCATACTCTTGTCGTGGCTTTCATGGCCCATAATGTAAATTCCTCCCTGCTACTGTCTGCAGTTACCTGACACCATCCGTACTGAGATGGCTGGAGGCAGTGATTTGGACAAGGGGTGAAGCAGCAACAGCCTCTCCCCTCTGTCTACCTACAGTGTTCAGCATAATTTCCACCTCTTCTCTGCATTATGACCAGCCATCTCCCTTCCGCCGCACATTCTGGACCACTCGCATTGTGACTAGTTCTCCCCCTCCACCCTACCATAGTATCACCGTGCCCTCCTCAACACCTTCAAATCTTATTACTCTTACTTTGTTTGAGAGACAGAAGTGCCCAAAATATTGAAGTGTTGCTGTTACAGCCTGTGAAAAGTTGTGTTGCTGAGACAGGATTACAATGGGTTGTAGGGTGGTATCCCCTGAGCACCACATTAGTGACATGACACTGCTGTGACTATTACTATTTCTGTACAACGCTGTGTACATGTATGGAGCTATATAAATAAATGCATACATACGTCTATACATACATACATGAAACACTGACTATGGAAAAGTAAAGCTGTTAAAGTAATGAAGACACTGCATGGGAATCTTATGCAAATGAGCCAGCATGAGCTAGTACTGGACAGCAGGGAATGGCATTTGGAATGAACTTTAAAGGGATAGTAATGCTTGAAATAAAGTAGATCGCTGAGTTTTCTTTATAGTAAATGTA
Source organism: Rhinophrynus dorsalis (assembly GCA_037306005.1). Classification (NCBI taxonomy): domain Eukaryota; kingdom Metazoa; phylum Chordata; class Amphibia; order Anura; family Rhinophrynidae; genus Rhinophrynus; species Rhinophrynus dorsalis. The sequence goes on from CM074722.1 coordinate 173,776,716, forward strand.
ACACAATGCTCTATTTTTAGCAGCTTACTTTTCTGTAGTTCATAAGATATTAAATGTGGAAGGATCCCCCTCCTGCCCCTTCTGAGCCCTCCCACTGAATCTGTAGTCTGGTTCAGGGACCAGACTGATGCAGCGAAGGACAAACTTCAGTAAGTAAGGATAAGGGAAACCCTGCCCCCCTTGACGAAGGAGGGCAGGATTTTCCTTTGTGTACTGAAGTTTCGTCCTTGCTGCATCCGTCTCGACCAGACTACAGATTCGGTTTTACATGTCCAGCAGGCGTGGAAGGGGGATCCTTCTACAGTTAAAGGGGAACTTTCACCTCAACTAAACTTTTTGCCATGTGCTTAAGGTATTCAAATTATATTAGGATTCATGTTTTTTTTATTATCATTTACATACATACTTTCCAAGATATTCACGCTTATTTCTGGGCACTTCCGCATTCTGCTGCATACTGTATCTTTGGCACAGTGGGCTCGGTATAATGGTAAATGGACCTTGCTGTAAAGATAGACGGGAGGCTATGAATGCTCCCCTTGGGACAGCTGGGAGGGAGGTGGGAGAAGAATTACAGCACTGGGAAGTCCGGCACCGCTGTGCCAAAGATACAGAATGCCGCAGAACACGGAATTGCCCAGGAGCCTGAATATCTTGGAAAGTATTATGTAAATAATTAAAAAAGAAAAAAAAAAAAAAAACCTAACAAATCCTAATATAATTTGAATACCTTAAGCACATGGCAAAAGGTGTAGTTGAGTTGAAAGTTCCCCTTTAATATCTTATGAACTATAGAAAAGTAACCTGCTAAAAATAGCACATTGAGACTCTGCGATCTAGTTTATTGCTAACATTAGTATCCCCGAAAGCTCTCAATATCACCTGTTTATTACAAAGAGATATCTATACTTTAGTAAAGGGAAGATGGTGATAACACTAGTGGGTCAAAAGTACAGGGCAATATGTAGCTTGTTCATGCCACCAATGATTGCCTGAATCAAAGTTGTTTATGGAGGGATACTGGTGTGATTCTCTTTAATGAAAATGGGGTAAATTTTTTGTTGTTAGTTTAGTTTAACTAATGTATAGGGATGGTGACATCCAGGACTCATGTTTAGCTGCTAAGAAAATTGGAGAGGTGGATCTGATTGATTGTATTTTATTATTGACGATTGCTTCAAAGGGATCTCAAGTTGTTATATTCATAATAGTGTCAATTTAAGCATATATTGTGAACCAAAATCTCTGAACTTTAGGGCAGGTCCACAAACTGTGGTAAATGTTGCCTTGATCCCCACAACTTTGGAAATACAGTCTGGATGTGCTGATATGTCACATTCTAATAGTGTCAGAATAAATGTGTCAAAAATAGCTTGCAAGGATATTAACCCACCCTTCTCGGGATAGATTAAGAACTGGTTTTGCCATTGATCACTCTTAAAGGGATGATAATGTTTCAAAATAAATGCAGCTCCTATTATTCATAGTTTTGGGCCATGTAGAGTATTAACATTCTCTACAATATGTAGTCCCAGAGTTACTGAATCATAAAGTTCCCCTCTCCCACCCCTTTTTACCTATGTAAAGCTGCATAGCAAGAATGTCCGGATGAATCGCATCTTCTGTGAGCATAAGGAAAAACCTGCCCTCTTCATTCAAGGAGCCAGAAAATTGTTCCTTGCTGGGAGCTGTCTGGTCAAGTGACCAGATTCCACATCTGAGGGAGGTGGCTTACAATATAAGTAAAAGGGGCGAGAGAGGGACACTTTATAATTCAATTACCCTGGAGCTACACGTTGTAGAGAATGACTGACTATACCACTCTACATGGCCCAAAAACTATAAGAAATACTTGGAGCTGCGTTTAATTTTAAACATTACTATCTTTCTAAGAAATGGCCTAAGGCATGTAAAGCTTTGAGTGGGAATTGCAGGTGAAGTCAAACATGTCATTTCTCTTTTGTGGAACTGTGGAGTATAGATGCTTCCTCAAGGAGGCAGGACACTTGCAGCTGTCTGGAGTCTCCATTTCAGCACCACTTTACCCCTCACCCAGCAGTAGCAGCCTCCATTTCAAACGTGTTAAGGAGAGCAACAGGGCTGAAAACTATATTAGCTGTGCGGTACAGCTTGTACTTGAAGAGAAACTGGTGATGTCACTGGGTAATTTTTTGTAGACTTGAGGGTGAAATTTCCACTTTAATAAACGTGTCTGAGTTGTACCCTTTCACGGCTGAGTCGCTAGCGCAGTGAGCTTCTCCCCCAGCAGTTGACCTCAATACTTCATGCCTGGCAAAAACACGACCCTTCTGCTTGCAGTCACTGCTGGGCTGAAGGTCCAGGCTGATATGCATCTGGATTCCCTAATTAAAGCCAACTTTATGACTACTGGGTCAGCCACGTGGCCTATTTTTGCCTCTATGTGGGTTAATAGAGCCATTGCAGGGTGGGAAAGCAGCTTTCTGAAACAATGCGTTCGGTTACTCCTAGAGAAAACATGCTTATCATGGAAGATAATGCCTATATTACTGAAGTCCTCTTTGATGTCACTAGGTTCTCTGCCTTTTCTGTTGCTACACACCATGCCTTATGGCTCAAGATCTGGTCACTGGACTAATTTTCCAAGATCACTAGTTTCCTTGCTATTTCAGGGCAGCATCTTATTTGGTCCTGACCTGGAGCAGATTATTAGTGGTGGAAAAAGTACACTTGGGTCTCCCAAGTAAGCCCAGACAAGCTTGGCAGAACAAGAAATCTTCTGCAAAGTTCAAGTCTGGCAATCTAGCCTCTGAATAACTGGTCCTGGTCCATCATTGCCTGTAAGTGATTGTCTCTGCTTTTTTTGAGATGTGCCTGCATCTCCTGTGTTGGTCCAGAGAGAATTGATGGTAGTTTCAGATGGATATAGCATAGATTTCAGTACCTTCCTCTTTCTGCTTTTTGTCAAAGGTTCCACAGGAACTAGAGTGTGTGCTTCTCTTTAAAGACCTCTCTGCAGGACAAACAGGTTCTGGTACCAGTCCCAGCCCAAGAGCACTTTTCATATTTTTATTCTAACCTTTTTGTGTTTCCCAGAAAAGGAGAGTGCCTGCTGGCCTATTCTGACCTGAAATGTCCCAACCATTTTCTTCTACTGCCAAGTTTTATTTTGAGCCCTGTTGGCTCCTGTTTGGTTTTCTGTTCTAGTTTGGTATCCGCTGTCATCTGAGCTTACATAGATCCAGTTTAGTCCTGTGGGATACTGGTATCCTAGGGGAAGATGGAGTTTCTTCTCCTTTCTCAACCTGGAATCTTTGGGATGCTCTGGTATATCCCTATTGTTACTTTGTTCCATGTTGTACATAAGAGAAAAAAGGATTTTAGTGAACTTGCTGTTAAATTATTTTCTCTTTTGTCCATATGAGGAGGATGTAGCACACAGGAGGACATGGCACAAAAAAAACAAAACAAAAAAACAGAAAAAAAACCCAGGGTCTTTGGGTGGACACTGCCTCCTCTTCCTCTAGCTCTTCCAACAAGGCATCCACCCCAAAGACACTGTGTTCCACATTGAGAAAAGGATTTAACAGAAAGTTAACTAAAATCCTATCTTCTACTATTTTGCTCCGTATAGATAATATATACAATCAGTATATAGTATTCTAAAGTTGACCTTTCAACTTGGATTTCCTTTACATATTTGAAACCGCCATTCAAAATTGCTTGTGTCATGTTAACCAAGTGTCCAGCAGATAGTTTAGGAAATTGTCATTCGCCACTTTGTTCTTTCTACTTCCTCTATTATCCCATCTGTTATCCCATGACTTTGGTTGCCTAGCTACTTGCTTGTTTTCCATTGGTTGCTGGTGCTGTTAAAGATTTGCCCTCACCTCTTCCAGTTCCTGTCCTACGTGCTTCATTCGCCTAATTCTGTTTTGTTTTTTTTTAGGGGGGGGGGGTTGTGCAGTATCTCCTGTTGCTGACCCAAATTTGACTTCTGACCAGTCTCCTGGATTCTCCATCTGGTACCTCACTCGGGTCTTCCTCTGCTTCTGATCCCCGCTGTTTCCTGACTTCTCTTCTGGGTCTCCCTTGGCTCTGTATCTGCGTGTGCTCAGGTTTTCGATGTCTGGCCTCTGACTTGTCGTATTTCTTTGCTGACCCTACATCCTGCTGTGTTCCTGTCGATGCTGATACAGTCGTTTGGTATCTTCCGACTCTTCGTCCTCCAATCTATTGATTTGCTTCCGGACACTATTGCCTGCTTTGTCCGACTATAATTTTCATCTCCTTTGGCTGCTCCTAGTATTCCTTCCAGCTAGGACTGTAGTTTTTCCAACAACCCTACTCCGATCTAGCCTGTCAGCTGTACATCAGTCCTTCCTCCTACCTTGTGGTTTAGTTCTGTGGCTATTGTCAGATTTTCTCTGCCCTGCTGATTCCCTGGTGGCCTCTGATCCTGTAACCTTGTTCTCTGCTACATGATCCCACCTTCTGGAAATGGATGGTCCTACAGTAGCGGTTACATGGGTGTGGCCATCCTGTTTGGCTTCATGGCCAGCACCTTTAACCAAGGCCTCAGCCGCAGCAAGGTGGTGTCTGTGACACCAATGTTCTCATGCTGCACTCTCCAATCTCTCACCAGCTTCTGGTAGAACTAGCTGTTCCAAGAAGTGTCTTCATAGTACATTACAGAAATATTCACATATTTCTGTGAAAAGTGAGTCTCCTGGTGCAGCACATAACTTAATTAGCAAATGAAACCTCACTGAAAACCTTAATTAGGTTATGAAATGTCGCGGAAGGGTTTCATTATCATATATGAAATGTCACTGGTACTGCAATTAGTATGTATTGGCAGACAGTACCAAGTATGAATAGCTCCTTAACTTTACATCTATTGATCTTTTGGCTAAAATGTCTACACAGGCAGTTTAATTTTCAAATATGCAAACTTAAGGTTACAGGTCCACTGTGTATGTATATGTATATTATTTTTTTTTATTATTATTTTTTTTGTGCAGCCCCTTTAAGAACCAGTTGAGAGCAGAGGTAATCGGACACATTTTTGAGTCATCGAATGGTCACCCCGGGAACTCTGTTCAGAGCACAAAAATTGCCATTTGTATTGTCTGGAGAGCCACTGATTGCTGTAACGAGTACACAGATACTACATTTCCCATAATGCCCCATTTCCTGTTGGCAGCCATCTTTCTTTTTCATTGTACATACTACACAGAGACTGGGTCTTTTCTAATGGTTAACCCCTTACCAGCTATTTTCGTCTCATTTGGGGAGTTTTCTCAGAACATGAACGATCCCAAGAGACACATGGGGAAGTTTAAAATCAAAGATTCTGGGGCACCTTAAATGGATAGTAATACTTAAAATGTGAAAAAAAATATGTTGTAGGGTTTATCCCCCTGTGTAAAACAAGAGTACTCCCACTGCTGAAAGGTGTTTCAATCAAAAGTTATTAATTTTCTAAGTTGAATTTTTTAGGTGCAATATCACAGTGGCCTGAAATTGTACAGTGGCACTGTTGCTACACCATCCTATGGAGATTTATGGTCCCGGGACCAGAGCTGTCCATAGGATTGTGTAGCAACAGTGCCACTGTACAATTTCAGGCCACTGTGATATTGCACCTAAAAAATTCAACTTTGAAAATTAATAACTTTTGATTGAAACACCTTTCAGCAGTGGGAGTACTCTTGTTTTACTCAGGGGGATACACCCTACAACATATTTTTTTTTACATTTTAAGTATTACTATCCCTTTATCCCCTTTAGTGTATTGCTCCTCATGTCAGACTGGGCTTTGGCGGGACTATTCTGATACCTCCTTGTTCTGTAGTAGAGGGCCCCTGTGGGGTAGTACGGGCCATAGCACAAGAGCCAGTTTTGGTTAAGACTCTTATTTCCTCAGTTGTTGCTATTCTCTCTCCAAGGGGTCCTCCTGTTTTTTTTTTTTTTGTTTTTTTTTTTTAATGTGTCTCTGCAAAATAATGTATATGGCAGTGTTTATCCTGCTGAGTAAAACTGTACTCCAGCTGCTGACAGATGTTTTGTTTAAAGTTTGAAACAAATGGATGGCTATTGTCAGTGATAACCCTCCACAGGCTGTTGAAGCAACATTGCAGCTGTAACGTTTCAGGCCATGGAGGTAGTGCCATATTGCACAATGCATGATAGTTTCCCTTTAAAGGGACAGTTTTGCTTTCTATAATCTGCAAAATAGCATTCATATCTTAATAATCCAAAAATATTTGTTTAAAACATACATTTTCCTGTTTCTTTCACATTAGATCTAACTGGTTGTTTGACTGAGCTGAAGATATATGTAAAGTAAATACTTTTATTGTGTTTGTTTTGTAGTAGTGACCTTTTTGCCATAAAGTCTGACTACATTTCCTTGTTTATATTTAGTGTTTTGTGGGCAGATTTATGGGGATGTGTGTGGATGAATGTGTGTAAATTCAAATGTGTAGGCATATGAATACATGTTTGCAAATGTGCTAAGAGCATGCATGTGAGCACGTGTGATTGTGCATTTGCACATCCTCTAGGAATATGTATGCTCAAATATGTGCATATGACTGCGTGATTTTTGGATATGTGTGTCTGCATGTGAATTGTCCACATGAATATGTGCGATTGACTGTTCTGCGAGTGCATGTGCATATTACCACTCATCTGGTCCTTAAATAGATCTACCATTGTTCTTGACTGCTGGGCAGCCAAGGATGAAGGGAGCTGTATTCAAGCAAGAATCAAAACTATACACCAAATTATATCCTCTTTTTTATTTTTTTTATTTTAACACGATTGTTGTATTTTAAGGTAATTATATTATTTTCAGTCCAGGGGAGGATAATGCATTAATTCCTTAATTGCTTTGTTGTTCAGTGGAGCCAAGCATATTCACTAAGTATTGTACAGTGTGAGAGCTGTTGGTTCATAGGCACCATTGTATAACAAAAGGAACTGAAGAGATTCTCTGTGCAGAGTTTGTTGCCTTTCTTTCCCAGGACTGGATTTGTCAGAATAAAGTACGGATAAGTTTGGTCACTCACTGTTACTTCATTTGAGCTGGCTGCTAACACAAGGATGTATAATTATCCGTTTTCAATTGATATTTTTCCGTGTTTTCAACACTTTCACAGCTTCATTAAGTGATCAATATCCTTTGTAGTTTCCCTTTGAGTTGTATTTTTATAACTTAAATTTATTTCTGGGTTGTTATATACAGGACTACTATCAAATCATAAAGAATCCTATGGACCTGAGTACGATAAGGAAGAGGTTGGAGTACAATTATTATACAAAGGCTTTAGACTGCATGCAAGATTTCAATACCATGTTCACCAACTGTTATATTTATAATAAGGTATGTATGTAATTTTAACTGTCCAGTAGTGTGCAATGAATTCAATTACATGGTTTGTACTTTACCAAATCAAGAGTATTTGTCTTTTACAAATAAAAAGTTTCAACCCAATCTCAAAATAAACTTGCAAAAATCATTCCTACATAGCTGTCCAAAATCCAACCTTAATACTTTTCATATCTTTTTTGGCAACGGGCATAAACTTGTATTCCATTGATTGCACAGAGGAACTACATATGCAAACAAGGGTTGATTTATCTCTAGGCATCAAGCTGCCTAAACCTTGTACAGATGATATTTACTCTGACTGATTAGTTGTTAGTGTTGTCACATGCAGACACAATGAACAGCATATCTGCTGTTACACTGATTCATGCTTCTAATGTGCTGTGCGTTCTAATCTGTTTTTTCTTTGTTGCTCTGCTAAAGAGAACATGGCTGTTGTAAATTGTGCTAGGCTATGTTTGAAGAGAGATCATTTGATTCTTTGCCATTGTTTGTTTTCATTTATTAATCAAAGGGTCTACATTAAATCACTGTATTTTGATTACTTGGTTCTTATTGTAAACTGTCACTGGCCTTCTTGGGATTCCAGAAAAATCCTTAATAAGCTGAACACAGCCTAGTTTAATAAAATGAGTGCAAATGGTGCCTGCTCCTCCTGACAACAAGCAGTGCAGGTCACTCTATTATGAGGTTAGGCGATGGGCTAACGGCTACAGTTTATATCTGCTACTAACATAGGAGCTGAAGGACACTTTCTATTTCTCTTGCGTCCAATATGGAACACAGGTAACATTAGGTCGAGTCCCTCCTCCTGGAGGGCAGGGCATATAACAAACGACATGGTCTTCCTCCAGCCCAAACCCCCTGCTACTATCCGAATTTGTGTCCTGTAAGCAAGCTGAATGGGCAAGGCCACCCTCTTTGTTTTTACTTAGGTTTTTATTATTTTCCCCTTAGACATGGGTTTGTATAATATCCCATTAGACGGGTTACCATCACTGGATTTACCTGGAGTTGGATTGCCCAATCCACAGGTGTTCTGCGGGCCTATTCTGCCCTGTGGAGGGAATCTTGCTTACACATTTTCCCTAATGATAGGGTCTGTAGAGACTCTGTCTACCCCTATGAAGAAAGAAGACTGAGTTGCCCTTTGAGTGCCTTGGTCCACTTTGTCACAGTCTGTGGTGCCTCTCCCTACGGAGACTGATGTGAGCTTAATTATGCTTTGGCAGTCTTCATTGGTATCTTAATTATTTCAGAGGGATTTGGAGTGAAAATGGCTGCTTTTTCTAGGTTATTTTATTGGTTTAACCCCTTCTGTATTGTTTAGGGTATGAAGTGTTTGAGAGCTTTGGGAGATTATGTACGTTCCCCCATTACTTAGATCTTAGTTTTTAGACTCCCCCTGATGTTCTGAGGGGGGGTTAAGGGTCTTTTGAAATTTTGTTTTATTTGAAGATCATTTTTAGTGCATCGACAACCTGTGGCCATCTTTGCTCCAATGACTTCTATTGGGAAAACTTCTCTGGGACGCATCTCTGCAACTGTTTGGGCTACAACAGTCTGAGAAGACTTTATCTTCTTGTGTCCTTACGCCTTCTCATCCGGTCCACTTTGAATGTCTAGGGAGGCTTTAGTGATCCACAAACAGAGTTGTAAGCATTGCTATGCAACAAGCAACAGAGGAGACTACAGTACCCAGAATGCCATTTTGTGGGCTTTCTTCTATTTGGCTGATTTTCTTCTCCTAAGCAGAGACTGACATGTTTGCTCTTCTTATCCAGATTAACCGTTCAATTGCCAGATAAGAACCCTAAATATCTGGAAATACACTTATCTGTATTCTTGGGATACTTTAGTATTTTACTAGGCTTGGAACATTTTTCTTTGACACATTTAATGCTCTAAAAGGCATGGGGGAAAATGTAAGACAAAAGATTCAGGGACTTCACTTACTCCCCTCACTCACTGTACCTCTTTCCATAAAAGGCTACCAAGGGCATATACTTGGTCACTGTGCCCCTTGTGTGTTGGAGTATTAGAGGCCATTGGGCTCCTCTAGCACTGATTAAGAACCTGCCTGGTTCTTCTGTGGACCAAATACCTTCTTCAGTCCAGGGGGTTCTTCACTCCTCAACCTGTGAGACATGTTAAACAGGCTGCCCCTGTTTCCATATCGGGTTATTGGGGTTTTGTCTGAGGAGGCATGGCCCTCAGAGGAGGAGGATGATGATGATGCTGGGGAATGAGTACATGGATTCTTCCTACCCTTATGGAGATTTCTGTGATGCTGATCCTCTTCCCTCGGCGGAGACCCTTCAGGCCTCTGATGCCTCTGATGGGGGAATCCCCTCTCCAGATATCTTCCATAGGCATAGAAAATCTTCTCTTGTATTTCCACCCAATAACACCCTTGATCAGATCCTTATGGATGAGTGGAAATCTCCTAAGATGCTTTCCTTAACAAGCACTTTGCTGAGCTATGCTTTTTTTGGTTGAGACTTTGTTGCTGTGGGCTTTTTCCTCTGCCATGGACCCCAAGAACACCACCAACCTGCTTAAGGATCAGGATAAGAGACTTTATTCCCTTCTCCAGGCCTCCTTTGCAGCTACCAGGGTGGCAATGAGGCCTATTTTTTCCTCTGCCTGGGTCAACAGGGCTATAGCCATTTGGGGTGAGCAACTCTGCATGCTGATGTTGCCAAAGAGGACTTATTGGTTGTGATGCAAAAGAGAAGAAAATAAGGCACTTCTGGTGCAGTATAATTAGGATGGGGACACAGCCCTTCATCGGAAATGCAATATTACTCACAATCTTGTAGTTCAGCACAACATTTATGTGTTTACGGAAATGTACACTGGTGGGATATTTATACTGTCCTAACCATATTATGGATCCACAAATTCACTATATTATGTAGATCTAAATACAATAAAATATCAGTGGCGCAAAAAATTGAATAATTACGGAAAAATTAATTAAATAACCTCCCCAAGCAGCCCGACCAAGACTACCACTCCTATAGCCCTCAAAAAATATATAAAAAAAACGTCTGGCACTTATAGGGAAATTGTGACTTACTACACAGGTTCATAGGCAAAGGAAGGAGAAACTGATGTCACCATTATAAAAGAGAATTAACCTTTAAGGAGATATACAATATAAATCAAATGTATATCCCAGTAAAAAAAAAGTTAAGTATCTTTTTTTTATAATGGTGACAGCAGTTTCTCATTCCTTTGCCTATGAACCTGTGTAGTAAGCCATAATTTCCCTTTAAGCACCAGACTTTTTAATATATAATATGTAGATCTAGGCACAACTCTCCGGAAGTGAAGAACATGATGGAAAACACATACAAGAGGGAGCCCAATAGTGTCTGTTATCTCCTTAGGTAATATGGTATAGTAAACAGGATATACTCACAAATGTAGTTGTTGGAAGGGGACTTAATGTCTACTTACAGCAAAATGAGCTTGCAGAGATATTAGGCCTGTCTCTGCTCTGATCTCCAGGGTGATAACTCCAAAAACAATAAACTGCTGTTTGAAGTCTTGTAAAAATATTTATTTAAAGTATAAAATACATGTAATAAAAATGTAAAATACATACAATAAAACTTCAAGCTAAACTGACATTTCACAGTATATAACTGCTTTTTCAAAGTCATCTGGCCAAATTGCAAAAAACAGTTGTAATCAGTTTAAATACCCCTCCCTTTTCAACCATTGGTCGAATGTAATCTCCTTTAATAGAGCACTGAAAAATGAATTCTATACTCTGATAATGATGCACCAAAAGAACCAACCAGGCATATATATATATATATATATATATATATATATATATATATATATATATATAATATAATAATTCGCTAAAACGTGTGTAATGATGCAGTCATGCGCATTAGAGACTGCTGTGCGTGCTGCAGTCATGCACAGTAGAGACTGCCTGCGCCGGGGCTGATACAGAGCATCCAGCTCTGTATCAGTTGTGGCACGGGCAGTCTCTACTGCACATGACTCCCCCACGACCGGCTGGCAGTGGCACTGTGGCCCGTGTAACAGGCTCTTCAACTAGTATATAATAATTGCTAAAACGCGTGTAACGATGCAGTCATGCACAGTAGAGACTGCCAGCACAGCGGCTGATACAGAGCTGAATGCTCTGAAGGGGCGTCCAGCTCTGTACAGTACAGGCAGTCTCTACTCCGCATGACTGCCCACGACCACAGAAAATAGGAAGTAGTCATCGCACTTTTAAAAGGCCGTTGTGACCTCAAAAATAAATTCCGTACAAAATGTTCAAGGGGATTACAAACAGACCCTCCAAGTACCTATCAAACCGGAAAGAAAACCTACCAAAATCTTTTAATATAGCTCCACTGAATGTGACAATATTGGCCCATTCTACCACTTAGTGAAACAGGAAATAAATCTATGTTAACTAGCCGAGAATCTTGCATTCCAAAGAGATCCCCTTATTTCATGGAACTGAAATGATGACTTGCATCAGGCCGGAATTGCATCATGTTTTCCAATATGTGAAAGTCTTCCGGATCTCCTGTAGTGCTAGAGACCAAAACACCTTTTGAAAAACATTGATTTTGTAATTAACCTTGGCTTACATAATTGGATTATTAAGTAACGCACAGATTTTCTTACTGAACAATGCCCTAATGTCTCTGTGCAATATTCTATTCCCAAGATTCCTAAATCTTTGAACAAGCCCCCTGGGAGATATATTATTTCTGCATGGAGCTCCCAGTGTCAACCACTCTCACAATTTGTGGACTTCAAGACTGTCTCAAAAATACACAGCTTTATTCGTGACATGCCTAGCTTCATTTGTAAGCTTCCTGTGACGGTTAATGAATCAGGCTGAAAGGTCCACTAATTACTAATTCGTTAGCCCATAGGATTTTTTTTTTGGAAAGTAACCTCTTCTTCTGATAGTGCTGTTTTTGAACCATCAAACCTACAAGACCTTTGAAGAGTTTAACTACTGCCTCTGGTACGGTTATATCAACATGAAGAAACACACACACGAGAAGAGGACACCCAATAGTGCCTGTTATCCAACTGCACAGTTTATGTAGTAGAATCAGATATACTCACAAAAGTGATGGTTGGGAGAAGACCCATGTCCAGTGCCAACAATAAAACCCTGCAGAGAATATCTCCTGTCTCTGCTTCGGTCTTTCAGGGTGTAGATTCTGTATTAAAGAAACTGCTGCTTTTTAGTCTTCAAAATTAGTTTTTATCAGGGGGAGGTACAGAAAGGAGAGAGGGAGAGGGAAACACAACACATCTGCGATAATTAAACAAGGCGAATCAAACAACTAGACTCCGATACAAAATGGGCCTCGGTGGAGTGCAACGGCACGGTCCCCTGCCAGCCTGAGTGTAGGCTAAAGTATCATAACAGTGGCGTACCCCATCATTCAACTGGACCCCTGAGGGGCAAAGGATGCAGAGAAAGGGCAGTCCATAAGGACTGAGGGCATAGAGGGGAAAACTTGGTGGAGGAAAGTGAAGCTGAACCAAAACATAGGCTGTGTCATGTCCTATCACCAGGGCTCAAAATTTCCACTAGCCAATGGTGAGTGAAAATTTAGCCCTGGCGAGTAGAAATTCAGCCATGGTGGATATGTTTTGTCTTGCAGTGGCGAGTAACTTTTCAGGTCTGGCTAGTAGCAAAGTACTTCAAGTTTTAAGCCCTGCTGCCGGGGGGTGGGGGGAGCACCATGCCCACCTGCAGAAATAGCTATAGCATATGCTTTCGAAATGAGGCAGTTGAGTGAGGGTGGGGACATAAAAAAAGCTGGAGTGTCATCAACGGATCACCAGGACAATAAGAATCTGTGATGGGGAAGAGGGGAATCAGTGACGGGGGGAGGAGGGTGGAAAGAGGAAGCCGCTGACCTGAATATCGTGTTACAGATATACCCTATGATGCTTGTTAGTCATAATAGTGCAGTGACCAGGCTGTCCTGTCCTCTGGAGATGAACAGTACAAAAATAGTATAGTTCCTGAGCAACAGGCATCACTTCAGTACAGATAAAAAATAAGAGAAGGAACGGGCCTAGGGGGGTGGCGCGTAGAGGGAGATTAAAAAAAAAAAAAATGTAGGTGGAAACTGGGGGGGGGGGGGCAGGAATGTAAAGAGGGGAATCGCCGATCTCTCATGAGGGAGAACTCCCTTCCCCTATGGGATAGGGAAAGGCTAATCTACGGAGTCCAAACATCAATCTCCGGGGCAGAGAAATCTAACCAAGGCTCAGGCAGAAAGAGAAAAGCATTGTATCTATCTGCTTGCTGAGCCGACAGTTTTACCATGGTATAGAGGTGCCATGTAGAGGGTACTAGTGCCATTCAATCTGGAAGAATTTTGTACACTCTTTTCTCGTGGGTAGCGCAAATGGAACTACTGGCGGCTGCAGACCAAATTTTAGCCCAAGACCTCAAGGGGAGTTCTGAGCCCAAATCAAGTTCCCAAGCCAGCATCTGATTGGTATTACTTTCAATAGAATTATTAGCGATACGGCCATAAATAGAGGACAAAAGGCCTGGAGTGGAAACAGATATCAAGCAGAGTCCCTTGTACCAGCTCAGACCGAGGGGTGGGGAGGACTTTAGTATAGAGCTTAGGAAGCGAGGTATTTACAGATGGTAGTAGCGTTCCAAGGGCGGTAAACCATATTTGTCTTGTAGGGTCTCAAAAGAAAGTCGTTGGTGGCAATTGTAGAAGTGATGCAAGTGAAAGTGTTTCATAGGGGCCCATCTGTGAAAGTCTCTAGTGACCAGTCAAGGGAGGAAAGAGGAGATTTCCTAACGGGGGGGGGGGGTCATACCAGAGGTAGTAGCTGTTAAATATTTTTTGTATTTCACAGAGTCCCACAGTTTAAAAGAATGGGCCGCTGTGGGGGTGGTAGAGAATGACAGTGGTCTAGATTGTTTTGGGATCCATGAAGCATTTTGTATGTTAACATGGGAGAGGAAGTCATTTTCTACTTGTACCCATGGTAGACAATCAGGAGACAGGAGGTGCCATTGGACCAGTTGAGCCAGCTGTACATCAACGTTATAGGGGAAAATTTTGGGCAGACACAGACCCCCTGTGTCTTGGGAAGAACAAGAATTTTGGAAGAAACTCTAGGGCATTTCCAGTTCCAAAGAAACCGCAGAATATTCATATGCAACATGTTGGAGGCAACCATCGGGAAAGGAGTTGGTAAAACCCTGAAGTAGTATAGGAGTCAAGGAAGGAAATTCACTGAAACACGCCTTATCCAGGAGATATTATAGGGATGCCATCTTTCGAGGTCGGCCATCAAAGTATGTAGCAAAGGGGTGTAATTAGTTGCGTAGTGTTTGGAACAATGGGGGTTAACTTTTAAAACATTAAAAAAAATTAAACATTTAAAGTCTAAATTGAGTTGGATTAATTTCTGAGTAGGATGAGTTTGAGATTTATCTAGATTGATTTTAAACCCAGATAGTCATGTAGTTCCCGCATGACATTATAGAGAGAAGTCTGTGGTTTGGATAATGTCAGGAATATGTCGTCGACAAATAAAGAGTGCTTACCTTGGGAATCGCCTACTGGAATCCAGGCGACATCCGGGTTTTGGTAGATGTGAGCCATAAAAGTTTCAAGACTGAGAGCCAGTGGGAGAGGTGATTAAGTGTCCCCTGTAACGGAGCTTAGTCCGTTACTAGAGCCCTTGTCTGGCCATAGGACTGTTTAGCCAAAGACTGTGGACATTTTGCCATGTTTGGACTCTGCTTTGGGCCCTGTTGTACGAACTGGCCACCCATATTCCTAGATAAAAAGACTTATGTTCATAGACTTTGGTTAATGTATGTCGAACTGTCTAGTTTACTGTACGTAGTGTGTTCGAGGGTTTACAAATTCACTGACAATGGGTCAGAGGTTCCCCTGTTCTAGGGTCGACACCGAATCGAGCACGGGGAACCGAGGGCAGTGAGTCACCGCCGGATTGGTCGAATCCCTGAGCAGGAGGTTTAAAGGTCTCCCATAGACTTAACATGGGGAAAAGTAGGCGGCTTGGGGATTGGTTGACCAGAAGACTCACTGTACGCTTTCATTGGCCAGGGTTGAAGCCGAATATTCAAACAAGTTGCGTACGTGCTTCAACTTCTGGCCATTGTTCTCAAATGTGTATTCCCGCCCCTCAAGTTTTTGTATCTTTGTCGGGAATTAATCAAACCCTTTTGTATCTGAAATGTAATCACGTCTGGGTCATTGTATTTATTAAGACCATCTGTTGCTGGCCTTTGTCTGATGTGTTGTGATTGAATTATGTTCCTCATTGTATCTGGTTTCCTCATGAGTTTCAGTGTGCTTGCTGTGTATAAATATGTGTGGTTTGGTGCAATAAAGGAGTGAACAAGCATCCTGGAGTCTTATGTTCTCACAGTATTAAAGCGGCCACTCTGACGCACATCTGAGCTGAGTATCCTGCATTGTTCAACCGTCTGCTGCCAGCATCCTGCGACCCAACTTCGGATGCTGTCAGGCGGCAACGTGGACGCTTCCCTGCTTCTTCAAGTTCCAGCGATCCTTTGATTCGAGCTACGGAGTGCTCGAACTGCTTGGTGACCACTACCGTCGTTCCTGCTACACTTTCCCTGTTTGTCATAGCCCGGGAGTAGAGGTATCACGGTGCCCGTGATTTGCTGCCTTTCCTGTCCGTTACCTGAATGGCTCTCCATTGGCTGTCTGCTTTCAACCCGCCCAGTATTGCCTATTTAGACTGGGCTTGGGCACCCTTTGGTTGCCCTTTCGTGGTGTGTCTATGTCGCCTGCACATGCATTGTGTTCCTGAGTTTCCTGGGCCTTCTACTATCTATGCTCGCCAGTGATCGCCTGAGTTCCTGTCTGGCAGCTTCCTCGGTTCCAGCTTCCGTTCCTGATCTGGTTGGGGTTGCTGTTCCTGCTCCGGTCCTGCTTCCTGTCCTGAACCGGCTGTGTTCTGCTCCTGGATGCCTGCAGAGTGTCTCCTTCCTCCAGTTGCCTTTGGCGACATTTTCATTCACTTTGTTTGTGTATTCTAGTACGTGGGTACTGGTTCGCTCCATGTTAACCGGCTGCTTGCTGCGTTCCTTACAGCACCGGTAGAGATTGTGTAACTCCAGTACCCAGGTACTGGTTCGCTCCATGTTAACCGGCTGCTTGCTGCATTCCTTACAGCACCGGTAGAGATTGTGTAACTCCAGTACGCAGGTACTGGTACGCTCCATGTTAACCGGCTGCTTGCTGCGTTCCTTACAGCACCGGTAGAGATTGTGTTACTCCAGTACACGGGTACTGGTTCGCTCCATTATTTTCGTTGGGTGTTCTCTACATCTTATAACCCAGCTGGCCTCTGTCAGTCCATCATAGGCGACTGGCTAGTTACACCTTATGCCAGTCGCTGAGGCCATCCCTGTCTGTGTTCCAGTACTTGCAGCCTCCAGGCTGCCTTGCCCGGTATATTGGTAAGGCCGGTATAACCTATTCCATCTTGTGCCAGTCTAAGGTTGCCTTACCTGGTATTGGCAAGGCCGGTAGAGCCTCATTTCTCGTACCAGTCTCACGGCTGCCTTGCCCAGTATATTGGCAAGGCCGGTAGAGCCTCATTCCTCGCTGTACCAGTCTCACGGCTGCCTTGCCCGGTATATTGGCAAGGCCGGTAGAGCCTCATTCCTCGTTGTACCAGTCTCATGGCTGCCTTGCCCGGTATATTGGCAAGGCCAGTAGAGCCTCCATCTCCTCGGTTGCTAGTCTTCCAGGCTGCCTTGCCTGGTATATTGGTAAGGCCGGTATAACCTATTCCATCTTGTGCCAGTCTAAGGTTGCCTTACCCGGTATTGGCAAGGCCGGTAGAGCCTCATTTCTCGTACCAGTCTCACGGCTGCCTTGCCCAGTATATTGGCAAGGCCGGTAGAGCCTCATTCCTCGCTGTACCAGTCTCACGGCTGCCTTGCCCGGTATATTGGCAAGGCCGGTAGAGCCTCATTCCTCGTTGTACCAGTCTCATGGCTGCCTTGCCCGGTATATTGGCAAGGCCAGTAGAGCCTCCATCTCCTCGGTTGCTAGTCTTCCAGGCTGCCTTGCCTGGTATATTGGTAAGGCCGGTAAAACCTATTCCATCTAATGCCAGCCTAAGGTTGCCTTACCCGGTATCGGCAAGGCCGGTAGAACCTGTCTTACACTCTGTAAACCACTACTCACTATGACTATGTATTAAAGATATATGTTACATGTGTATGCTAACCCGCGAGGGTTCCCCTTTAAACTTTTCAATAAAGTTGTGTTTTTATCTTAACTCTGTGTCTGAGAGTCATAACAAACCGTGACAAGAGGCCTCACTCTCTGCTGCCTGGTGTTCCAGTTCTGCGACGCTCGACTGTTTGGGAGCCCTGTCGACCCCTCCTCGATCCGCTTCCTGCGACATAGTCGACTACACCAGGGTTCGACGCCTCCTCGTATCGACCACCGGACCGTTTATCTGCTCGACCGGTGCATCCGACGGCGCCAGTCCTGTGTCAAGAAGGAGAGACCCGGGAACGACGGAGGAAGGCGACGCGGTCCCCTCCTAGCTTCCGTTACACAGGTTCCCACCTGCACCGCTATAGAAGCAGAAGAGAATCCAGCAATGGAAACCTGGGCAGTGGGGGACAAATATAACGCGCGAATAGCTAAGAGAAAAAATGTGGAAGTTAAATTAACATAATGTATCAAACAAAAACTTCCAATGGAGGTGATCAAAAGCTTTTTCCTGCGTCCATGGAAGGGACCCCAGAAATCCAGGCATGATGAGTCAAAGCCACTGTCTGCCTCACACAATCAGATGCCTGACGATGGCCCACGGAAGAACCCCACCTGGTCTGGGTGAATAATGGAGGGCAGAGATGTTCGCCAATCTTTTCGTATACATTTTGATGTCTTATTGGTGAGGGAGATGGGCCTGTATGAGGAGCAGCTGAGAGGGTCTTTGTTTGGCTTGAGTAATAGAACTATGGAGACCTTCAACATAGACTTAAAAATCCGGGATAGAAAGGGGAGGAGTTGCCTTTGAAAAATGTTATAGTATTTACTGGAATATCTATCGGCTCTGGGGGATTTGGATAGTTTGAGCTGTTTAATAATCTGAGAGATTTCACCCTCTGAGATTGGGGCCTCCAAAAAGGACCTTTGGTTGTCAGTGAGGGTGTGGAGATTGCGTTCTCTGAGATATGGGAGAACCTCAGAGGGGACTGCGTCGGGAGCATGGGAGTCCGAATCTAAGGCAGGAAAGAAGAGGGGGAGCTGCCAAGATGCAGTGGGTATACTGAGTGTTAGTGCGTTCAAATAGGTATGTTGTTGCACAGCTGTGTGGCACTAAGTTTCGTGGCTAACATTGTGTAGGCCTTGTTAGAGAATTGGTAGTACCTTTGATTGGTCCATATCATTGCCTTTGCTACATCAGAAGAACGTTCAGTTGGCTGCATAATGATACAATACATGCCATCAGATCGTTCGAGGGAGAGGCTTTATGCAATATTATAAAGCTGAAATTTCCGCTTTAATATGTGTCAGCCTTTGGGTTCTTCATATTTATGGTTTCTAGACTATGAATCTTATTTTGGAAGATATTTGTTCTGTGTTTTTGTTTTTTTGTGTGTGGTCTTTTTTGTTTTTTTTATTTATGTATGCCCATGGTAATGGTCACAACTTGTATGAGCTACATCCCTTCTGAAAGTTTTATAGCTGTGTGGTTTTATCATGAGGGGGCAGGGGGAACATAAGTGAGTGCTAAGGAATTCATATCAAGTTCATGTCTTGAGTAAGAGGTTGTTGGACCCAAATGTTAAATGATTAAACCAATTCAGGTTGTTGGGCTTGTTGACTTGGTTTGCTATATATGTGAAGACTAACAGCGGCTAAATTCTTCAGCACCTGATATGTTATCTACACAAAGATGTGTGTGATTGTATTATCAGAGGGAACTTATTCTTGATGAGTAACAGTGTATTTCTTGTTTCAGCCAGGTGACGATATTGTCTTAATGGCCCAAGAATTGGAAAAAGTATTTATGCAAAAAATTGCAGAAATGCCACATGAGGAAATAGAATTGTCTGTGGTGGGAAACAGAGGAATAAAAAGCAAAATACGAATTTCATCAACAGCAGGTAACTTTCAAAGCTGAAATGGAGCATGTTCAACAGTTATTTCTAACTATTTCTAATAATGCATTAAATTGTTTAATCATTAATTGCTAGTGAAAACTATTTATACGTGTTTTTTTCATAAGACCTAAAAATGTGGCATATTAGCTTTTTCTCTTACCTTGCAATGCGCATTTTAACCATTTGAGCCCCTGTAGTGTGAGTATTGCACTATTCACCTATCTGGCACACAAAGGTTGTCGTTTGGTTTTAAGAGCACTAAGCTTTTTTCCTTGGGGGCAAGATTTATAATAAAGATCGATTGCACCTTAGTGGAAGGAGAGCTACCATGCTGGGGGTTAGAATGGTTAGAGGGTTGGAGGAGACTTTAAGCTAGTGAAAGGGGGAGGGTGATACAACACATAATGGGGTAGATGGTGTAGAAGAATAAATGGGATTAGAAAAGGGGCATGGTCTTAGAGGGGGTATTCTAGTTAACCTCTTAACATCCAGTGATCCTGGGGTTCGATACTCCTTAAGGACCACATAGTCCACATTCCGTTAGCCAGTGCATGTTATTTTATCATGTGTACCGGCTCGCCCAGCAAGAGTCTGAAACTGACCTCTCCGTTCTCGGAGCAGAGAGTTTCAGACTCTCCTGGTGTTCACAGCGCTCCCGCAGGAGCATTGTGAACCCAACACCTATGACGTGTTAGGACCATCATAAGTTGCTGGTGATGTCAGGACTGTTACCGGTCATTAAGGGGTTAATCAAATGGGTGCCTATGATGCAGCCTGATTTAAAAAAAAAAAAAAAAAAAAAACAGCTGCATGCTTCTAATGGCAGGAGCATAAAAGTGGGAGCTGAAACTGATTGCAAGGAATGATCATTATGATCTTATTGATATTACTAAAACCTGGTTGGATGGATACACATGACTGGGCAATCAATCTAGAGTGTTATGCAGTCTTTGGGATGCCATGATTAGTGTTCAGCTAAATCTGACTACGGCAGTGCTCCTCATGTATAGGTTTATCATGTTTTATGGAAGCTATTGGGCCAAATTTGGAGCATGTGCTTTTCAGTTTTCAGATTATTTTACTGTTGCACACAAATTAGATTCTGCTATTCGCCATTTCATGTAAATCACGTATAGGTTTGTCAACTAAAGTGGGAATTTAAAAATAAAATTTTATAATTGCTTCTATCACTGTATGCTGTGTCTTTGGGCCTTTTGCTTGGCAGAAATTCAGCTAACCTAAATTTATAATAGATCAACATCTACAGCATGAGTCTTACACCAAGCAGATGTGGATTTGTTTCTGTAACTATGATGCGGGATTATTTAACCATATGGATGAACTGTAATGTACCTACTGGTTTACCACCTTTAATTTTTATTACCATCAAGGATTATCTAATCTTATTTCACAGTAGTCATTCCACCTTTGGCACTCCACGGATAACACTGGGGCACTGTGTTACACCCGTTAGGGGTGTTACACATTCTCCGATAGGCATGAGGGCAGATTGGAGTTTCCTTTGCATTTAATGTGGGAAAGTGTAACATGCGTTATAAAATCTCAGTGCTTTTTATGAACTTAATGGAATAGTTTTAGGAGACTCGTTTCAACAGAGAGATCTAGGAGTCCTTCTTAAATAAAAACTTTCCCAGTGTCAAAAAGTAGTAGCAAAGGCAAATTCCTGCCTTTAGTAAAAAGGGGTATTGAAGCAAGAGTGGATAGCATAATTTTGCCACTGTAGAAATTGTTGGTAAGACTCCACCTCAAATATGATGCACAGATTCGGACACCAATTTGAGCAAGAATATTCTAGACCTGGAGAGAGTACAGCATAGAGCAACAAAATGAATGAAGTGAATGGGGGACTTGATGTATGAAGAACATCTACAGGAAAGATTAAGAGATCTTGTTACACTGTAAGTATATGCAAGGATCTCGCTGATCTTTCCATGCCCAGGCTGATCAAATAACTGGGGGGATATCTTTTAAGATTAGAGGTTTAATCATAAGCAGAGGAAGGTTCTCTTTTTCTTGTCTTTATAGTAAGGTCTGTTAAATTTTGGAATTCCTTGCCCAAGCATGTTGTAATGGCAGATATAATAGATACATTTAAGGGACCATTAGATGCATTTCCAGCAGAAGGGAGCATACAGGGTTATACTGTGCATTAGTAGGTAAAACCAGAAGTTTTGGTAAACGGAATAATGCCCATTTAGCAGTCTAAAAGAGTGATTAATTGTGGGTCAGCGAGTTACACTGTATGAGGCAGTATCAACCACAAACAGAATATAGTTAGAATATATTAGCTCATTCTCCACACGTTCTTTCACTATAATTGACATACTGTAGGAGTTCCATATGATAACAGTATTGTTGCTGTTAATTCAGGTACATTCTTTAATAAGAATGAACCCTGAAAGGTTTTTAATAAATTAATGACATTTCTTATACAACGCACTGGGGAATAAGTTACGTTTTGACGATCTTGTTATACCATGAGATACTGAAATGGAGGAAACGGGCAAAGTGTAGAGGAATTAATTATTATAGGTTTTCCACTTAATTCTTTAGTTTTCAGTATGTTTGTACTTTTGTTTCATATATATATATAGACCCATCGTAGTGATAGGACAGAAAATGATGAAGAAATCAAAGTGTTATTTCATGATCATATCTTCAGCTATGGAAAAGGTTTCAGGGACTCTGAGATCCTTTCTGACCAGAAGTGATGGGCATAAATCCTCATTAGCCAGATAGATTTTGGTCTGCACAAGGACTTGAGTCTGACTGGGGGAAAAAAAATATGATTTTTTTGTTATAAAAGAGGGTTAAAAAAAAAAACAAAAACAAAAAAAATTGGAAGCATAAATACCTCTTGTCAGAAGAGTTCTGTCAGACATTGGAATTACCTTCACATGATAATACTTTTAATATGTTACACAAGACATTGCAATTTGAAGGCAGTATTGAGAATTGTGGCATTAAACCACATAAGACCCTCTCCTCATGAGGAAATGCAATTGAGGAAAAACAAACTCATTAAAGGATTCTTTTTTCTCCTCCAGAAGTGAGGACAGCAAAGCTATATGCTGATCTCACTTCATTATCTAATAATAATTCGGAGGGAATGGAAGTCCATTCAGATCCTGATGGTATCTCTGATGAAACGGGGTAATCCATTATTTGATCGTGAGATGATTCTGTATCACTAATATGTAGCAAAAATAATAGAAATGTATTCTTTACAAAATGGGTCTAAATCACAGTATTCTAACCATATCTAGATACTAACAGACCTCTACATAATTATCATATGATATTGCACATATTCTAGTATTACACCTAATCTCATGAATGCATGAATTCCTCCCACAGTGTAATACTTGTTGCGTTTGAATGAGAACAGTTCTGTTAATCCGAACAGCGCCCCGCTATCTACTCTACTCCACACATTAATCTGTACATTATACCTTAATTAAAAAAAAAACATTAAAACAGGAGGGCATAATCAAACTGAGCAGTCATTTCATACATCAATCAATTATTTGTGGTGTAACCAATCAACAGATGTGCATTAATATGTCATACGTTTATACTATATATTGATGAGCTATACCAAATCCAGGTAATGGGTATCAGACAATTATTGGACACACAACATCATAGGTTCAGAGTGGCTTTCAAGCGTTACAAATCCATGCCCCTTCTTTCTTTCTTCACCACTTCATTATATCAATAGGAATAGTGCCATTAGATGAAATACCACACACCCTGATTATGTTTTAACCCTATTTTGTAGAGTACAAATTTCCATTTTTGCTATCACTATACATCACTTTGGGTATACAATATATTTATTGAGGTGAGTGATGCCATTTCTTTTGACTTGCACACTTGTTTCTTTTTTGCCTTCGATAAGGTGGTTTCTTTCAGAGGGCTTTGGAGTATGGATGGCTACTTTATTCTAGGGGGTTAACCCTTTCTCTGCAGTTTTTGGCTATTTCCTGCTTTTTTGGGAGGCTTCTGTTCACCCTCCCACTAATCATTTCTTAGTTATAGTCTGCCCCCAGATGTTCCCTAGGAATTTGGGATCTTAGCAATTTTTTTTTTTTTTTTTTTTTTTTTTTTTTTTTTTTTAACTTAAGTCTGGTTTTTAGTGCGACGGCTCCTTTAAGAACAGTAGCCGTTCATTGCCATCTTTTCTCCGTTGACTTCTATGGGACATATCTCTACAACCGTTTAACTCTTGCAGTGCATTGCATACTTCTCTGGCACACACAGCCCTTTCTGACCATTGTATCTTAACCATTTATCTTGTCGCCTCATGCCCTCAACAAGTAAGGGAGAGGACTACATTAACCAGAATGCCCGTTTTGCTAGTCTTCTTCAGACTGGCTAACAGTTTTGTACTGGCAATTTTACTTCTCTTACTTATCCTACTCAGAGACTCTCCTTTTCCAGATTAACCCTTCTCTTGTCAGATATTATATTTCTGGGCTATTAAGGGTGTTGTTGTTCTGGGGACATTTTCTTCTAGGTTTGGGGCGCTTTCCATTGGGCAGTATGTTAGAATCTAAGAGGCATGGGGTAAATAAGTACTCGGGGGGTGGGGCTACCCTTACCTTCTCACATGTCATTCCTCTTGCCATGAGAGGCTATCTAGTGAGTATTCAGGGTCTCTACACCCCCTCATTTGCTATGGCCCCCACTAATCCACCTGGGCCCTCTAGCGCTGACCAACAGCCAGCATGGGTAAAGACTTTACTGTTTTCAGTTGGCCAAAATCCCCTCATCTGTCCAAGGGGGTTCTTCATTCATGGAAGTCTATTCTTACCTTTAAACAAATTGCCCCCATTTTTAGGGATTATGCACAGTTTATTGTGGTTTCCTTTGAGGAAGAATCGCCCTAGGAAGAGGATGATGATTTGGGGGGGGGGGGGGGGGGAGTATGAGAATATGGATTCTTCCTATTCCTATGAGGCTACTCCACTCCCCTCTGCAGAGAGCCCATCAGGTCTGTCTTGTAGACCGTTCAGGTCTGACACACCTGATGAAGGAGCTCCCTCTCTGTTTGTTTTGCAACCCAATAGCATTCTTGATCAGATCCTTAAAGATGAGTGGAAAACTCCTGATAAAAAGGATTTTCCTCAATAAGAGATTTTGTAAGCTATACCCTTTGGCTTCTCAACTCACTGTGGACCCCCCCATTTCATGGCTGGCAAAGACCACCTCCCAATGTGACTGCAGTGTGACTTAAGGTGCCAGCGCATAAGAGGCTGGATTCTGTTCTCGATGCCTCCTTTTCTGCCACTGGCACAGCACTAAGACCTATTTTTGCCTCTGTCTGGTTTAACAGGACAGTTGACATTTTGGAATGAGAAACTTTCTGATGCTGCCCGTGCTGATGTGGCAAAGGAAGAATTATTGGTACTCATGGCTAACCTCAAGAGGGCCAGTACTTAAGTTTCTGAGGGGAAATTTTTAGTGCTGTCAGATTCTCTGCTACAGCCTCCGTTTTTTTTTTGTTTTTTTTTTCTCTCCCCTGTTGTTGCACTCTCCACCTTGTGGCTCAAGATATGGTCTTCGGACCAATCTTAGAAAAAGGCACTAGACTCCTTGCCATTTCAAGGCAACTCCCTTTTTTGGACCTGAAGTGAAACCGATCAACAGTGACTCTTCTGGTGGTATGAGTACCCTGTTACCTCAGTGTCACACTATCCCTAGGAGGCCTAGGAATCCTGTGCTTCCTTTTGCTGTTGTGCTGTTGGCTGGCATGGATTCCAGCTACATTCCTGACATCCATTGGAGCGGGCCCTGTTTTGTGTGCTTGTTTATGGGTCGCTACTGATTTGCCTAATTGGTTCCCAACTTTGACGGGTCCTATATAAACTTCCCTGGGCCTTGCACTCTTGCGTTCTCGTTGTGACCCGTGCTTTGCCTCTAAATCCGCTCTGTGTGTGACCCCAGGCTTGTCTGGCCACCCCATTCTTATCTGTGTCCCGTGGCTCTGGCTTGCTCTTGCTCCCTGTTGCCTCCTGTTAGCTATACCCTGGGTGGAGACTTGTTCTGCCAGTGCTGCACCCTAACCCATTTCAAGTATCCTATGGTATTGTGCAGTGCTCAGCACAGTGTGCAGCTCCGGGTAGTAGCCTGGGGCCTAACATCCAGTGGTCTGGGGTTGTATGGGCAGTATTATTACTGGGTATTATCAATAAAGGTGGTTATATTTTATT
Organism: Rhinophrynus dorsalis; assembly: GCA_037306005.1. Taxonomy (NCBI): domain Eukaryota; kingdom Metazoa; phylum Chordata; class Amphibia; order Anura; family Rhinophrynidae; genus Rhinophrynus; species Rhinophrynus dorsalis. The sequence goes on from CM074722.1 coordinate 173,802,508, forward strand.
ACTGTTGTCTGTCCTCCTTTGCCTGATTACCGTAACACTCAGATCTCCAAGGAGAGTCCTTTTCTGGTGAGGAAGGTGTCTTTTTCTTCTCCTCTGCCAAACTGGGCACAGAGGCCGCAGAGCTTTCAAGCCTCTGAAGCGCCCTTTGCAAAACCCAGACAAGCGTTGCAGCCCAAGTGTTTCGCTCCAAAGGCTACACCTTGCAAACACTCTTAAGCATGACTCGTGAAATCCTGGTCTGTTGTTGCCTATAGGGGGCCCTCTCTGGCTTTTTCAAAATTCCTGGGCATCCTCCTCAAAGGACAAGTGGGTTTTGTGGGTAATCTCAGAAGTCTCCTGCATAGATTTCAGATCACTTATTCCATATCTGTTCTTTGTGTCAAGCGTTTTGAAAGAGCCAGGCAAAGCTGTTCCAGGGGGAAGTGGACTCTCTGCTTAAGAAACAGGCTCTGGTACCAGTTCCAGTCCCCGAGCTCTGTTCAAGTTTCTATTCCACCTGTTTGTGGTCCCAAAGAAAGATGCTGGCTGTCACAACATTTTTGGCCTCAAATGCCTCAACAAGTATGTGGTCGCTACATGCTTCAAGAAATCTAGGCTTTTGGTCATCGAAGTTATGTGCCCAGGGTAATACCTGTCCTACCTGGATCTTCAAGACTTGTACTTGCATGTCCCAATTCACCTGGACAGCCATTGCTACCTGTTTGGTTCCAGTTACCAGTTCACAGCACTGCCATTTTGCCTGGCTTCAGCTCCTCGCATATTTACAAAGATCATGATGACCTCCATCCAATCTCAAGGCATCTCTTCTGGATGATCTCCTTATCAAGGCTCCTTCAGTGGCACTCCTGGCTTGTCATGGTCTAGACTTCACCCGCATTCTAGTCCATCACGTGTAGATTCTGAATCTGCAGAAATCCTCTCAGATTCTGATTTTCCTGGGTATGAGGTTCAACACCCTTCAGGGGAAGGTCTTCTTCCTGGAGGAGAAGATTCTGCTTGTGTCTCAGGATGTATCGCGAGTACTGGAGTAGTTAAAAATGTCATGAGGGTGTTAGGTTAGCTGGTGTCCTTATTCTCAGGTCCACATGAGGGAGCTGCAGAGGTATGTTCTCAGGAACTTCTCAAAGAACCCGGAGCATCTTCTCCAGCAAATGTCTCTCTCCAGAAGACCATAGGCATCTCCATTGGTGGTTACATCAGTCGAACCTGGAGTGGGGGAGGCCTTTTGTGATTCCAGAGTGGACCCTGGTCACCACAGATAAGTCTGCTGTCTTTAAATGTTCTGCAAATTTGAGTGATTCGACTAGCCCTCCTCCGGTTCTTTTGAGAAAGCCATTGAGGGTGCAGTTGGACAATGCCATGGCTTTGGCGTACATAAATTGCCAGGGAGGAACTTAGTGTGGCGACTTGTCACAAAGAGAAGGATTTCCTCCGTTGGGGTGGAGGCCTACGTCCCGACCCCTCTCAGCAGTTCACATTCCAGGGGTAGAAAATGTTCAGGCGGACCTTTATAAGTCGCAGCTACAGGAAACTGGGAACTCCATCCAGAAGTGTTTTACCTGATTGCCCGACAGTGGGGTGTGCCAGCGTTAGACCTCATGGCAACCAGGGAGAACAGGAAGGTTTCAACATTCTGTTCATGGATGGGGTATCCTCTGGCCTTTGATACAGATGCAATGTCAATTCTGTGAAGCTTCTTCCTCTCCTATGTGTTTCTATGGACAAGTTGTCTGTCTTTCTGATTGCCCCATGCTGGCCAAAGAGGGAATGGTTTGTGGACCTGTTCAGGATCCCATCGTCCTTCCTTCCAGGCCGGATATGTTGCACCAGGGTCACCTGTGGTACGAGGATGGGAGAAAATGGCTTTAACGGCATGGCTCTTGACGCCAGCATCCTGAAGCAGAAAGAATTTTCTGCAGAGGTCTCTACCTCTACCATGATACAGGCCTGGTCTCTTCCAAGACATACCATAGGGTGGGGTCTATCTTTCATAAGTTGTGCACAGGCAAGAATGGGTCTCCACAGGCCTTTGACCTTCTCTTGGTGTTGTCTTTTCTTCAAGACGGTGTGAACAAAGGACTTTGCTTGAGGTCCCTTTATGTCTTTTTCAGAGCTGTATTTCCATCATTCCAGATGTCCAGGTGTTTCTTCAAGGGGTGGCTCATGCCTTCCATTCCTTCAAGGATCCTACTCTTCAGTGGGACATTAACCTGGTTTTGGCTGTTTTGCAGAGGACTTCTTTCGAGGCTCCTGCTTCCATCTCTTTGCACCAACTGGCACTCTAGATGGTTTTCCTTTTGACAGTAGTCTCAGTACAGCAAGCCACTGAGTTAGAAGCTCTATCTTGTAAGCCTTCCTTCCTGGTGTTTCATCAGGATAAGACGGTACTTAGTACCTCTCAGGAGTTTCTGCCTAAGTTGGTCTCTGAGTTTCACATAAATCAAGAGATTTCTGTATATTCCTTTTTTCCTGATCCTACGTTTAATAAGGAGAGGGCTCTCCATTTGTTGCACGTGGTGCATTGCCTTAATTTTTACCTTTCACAGTACGAAGCTTTTTTCACAAAGCTGACTGTCATCCCTGAGGGTCCCAGAGCTGGTCAGGTTGTCTCCAAGATCAATACTGCATCTTGGATCAAGGCTACCATATGCCAGGTGCATGAGATCTGGAAGAAACCTGTTCCCTCAAAGATCACAGTGCACTCCACCAGGTCTGTGGGTGCTTCTTGGGCCTACAAGAACCAGGCTTCGGCTGAACAGCTATGCAAGGCAGAGACTTTGTCCTCCTTGCATACTTTAACCGAACACTACCGTGTCAATGTCTTGTCCTCTGCTGAGGCAAGATTTGTCCAGAAGGTCCTGAAGGTGGTTCTGCCATAACTGTGTTCCATATTGGAAGTAAGAGAAAATACTATTTCAGTGTTCTTGTCTATAAATCCTTTTCTCTTTAGTCCATATGGAACACCGGTTACCCACCGAGAGAGAGGGACCTTTCAGAAGATATGCTAAAGAACATACTGTAGCTTGTACTATGCTGCTACAGCTGTGGATTAGCCTTTTTGCCTTAGAATCTGTCCATTATAGGCAGAAGTGCATCTGGCTTAAAATGTTGGTGGACACTACTTCTAAGAACCACCTATGTTGCATACTATTTGAAGAGGTACACCTATTTGGGAAGGGGCTAGAGAGTTTAGTGGATAAACTAGCACAGGGATGTCCAAGTTCAGTCCTCAGGATGTAAGGATTTCACTGATTATGCACAGGTGAGTTAATCAGTGACTCATGCATTTTGATTGGCCCACTGGTGCTTAAAGGGATAGTATTACTTCAAAATTACTATCCCTCATATTGTAGCCCTTAATAAACTGAGTTAAATGACACCAGCGGCATCTCTCAAATCTTTATGGTTTAAGAGATAGCCACTTTCAAAGTTTCCTCTCCCCTACTGTCAGTGTTTCTGCTGCCAGCAGGAGAATCCGGTCTCTGAATCAAGAGGAGGCTCTTCAGCAGTGCCGATATCTCGTTATGGAAAGAAAAATTATTAATTGAAACAATCTTCTACGTGTGCTTGGTAACCAAGCACACGTAGAAGACTGTTTCAATGAATCATTTTTCCTTCCATAACGAAATATCGGCTCTGTTTAAGGGCCTCCTCCTGTCCCGGGACCGGATTCCCCTGCTGGCAGCAGAACGCTGACAGTAGGGGAGAGGAAACTTTGAAAGCGGCTATCTCTTAAACCATAAAGGTTTGAGAGATGCCGCTGGTGTCATTTAACTCAGTTTATTAAGGGCTACAATATGAGGGATAGAAATTTTGAAGTAATACTATCCCTTTAAATGGGATCTATCACCCCTAAACAAGTTAGTCTTAATATGTAGGCTGTATAGCGATTATGTGCTATAGTGTCTTCATTTTATTTTTTTTACATTTTTATTTGGCTGTAATCTAAAGAATAAATACTGCCCCGAACCTACGTCCAGACAGACTGCGGTTGCTAGCTCTGTACCGCAGTGTGTCACTCTTCCCCTGCTCCCCTCCCTCTATTCAGCCTCCTCTGATGACAAAGGCTTTCTGTCTGTAAGGTGGAGCAATCTCTAGCCAATGAGATTGCTCCAGTTTACAGACAGCCTCTGTCATTGGAGGAAGCTGGATAGAGGGAGGTGAGCAGAGGCAGAGTGACACACTGTGGTACAGAGCTAGTAACCGCAGTCTGTCTGGAAGTGGGTTCAGGGCAGTATTTATTCTTTAGATTTCTGCCAAATAACGATGTAAAAAATAAAATGAAGACACTATAACACAGATTCGCTATATAGCCTACATATTAAGCACAGAAAGCTAAATATCTCAAACTATAATTTTAAATAAAAGATGGCTAATATAAATATAAGTGATTTCCAGGGAATCTGGGCAAAGCAAGGGATTGTACCTGTAATTACTGGCAATCTGGAAAGCTGTAAAGAACTGGAAGAATATGATAATAGGCAAGGGTGTAAGAATTCCAAAGTACAATGAGACTGTAGCTGCCTATATTCACAGATAAGGTGTAAACAGGAGCCAACCCCTACTATATCAGACCAAATGTTTTTGGGCAGATAGAGGCTACCATTCCTTAGAACAAAACACTTTATTTTGTTTGTTCTCTGTGGGTGCTCTTCACAATCTTTCTTTTTATGTCTTACTAACTTGGAAGGGTATTCAGGGCAATGTGCCCTCCATGTGTCTAGAAGGAATCCACTGTACCACACCTACATGGCCCACATAGGCTGAAACATGCATCTGTGGTTGTGCTGAGTCTCTTGTGCAGTGAAGATTGCCTGGAGCTGGACTACCGGTGGATGGGACCAGGCTGATATGGACATGGAGATTTTGTCTCTGCAATGGCACATGGGAGCAAAAACTTGACTTGTAGCACCACTGAGAGGCTACCATGCCTTAAAACATCACTTTATTTTGTTTGTTCTTGGTGGGTGCTCGTCACACTCTCCATTTGTAAGAATATGGTAATGGGAAAGGCTGTAAGAATTCCAAAGTACATTGAGACTGAAGATGTCTATATCTACAGATAACATGGAACCAGGAGCCAACCCCTACTATCTCTCAAAATCAGTTTCTCTTATGACCACTATGGAACACGAGTACCATGGGGTTGAGTCCCTCCACTAGAGGATGGGACACATTTCAAAAGACAGTCTTGTGGGTGGAGATTCCCTGCCACTCCTCCAGCTCAACCCTTGCCCCACCCTGTTAATAGCCAGTATGAATGTGTCCTCTGATCTATGCAGATGGAGCAGTGACACTTTTTTATTTATTTATTTTTTTAATAGTTTTCCTATTAGCTATGAGGCTGTCAAAATTCCCTCATTAGGCGGGTAACCATTATTGGGGCTTCCCCTGGAGTGGATTGACCAGTTTACAGGTGCTGTGTGGACCCTTGCAGCCCTTTGGAAAGAATATTGTAGGCCAAGTTTTCCCTCCCAGTGGAGTCTGAGTCTCTGTATTACTTCACAATGGTAATCTGAAGGCAGAAGATTGGTGAGTAACCATTGAGTGCTTTGGTCCACGTTGCTCCAATACCGTACCTTTGTCACCCGTTTCTCCGTGCTCTGCCTCTGCCGTCTCTGCGCGGTTCTCCTTCTGCTTCCTGTACCTCACTGTCGCCAGCCTCGCCTCTCTTGGCGTTCTTGTGGCCAATTCCACTGTGTACAGGTGCGAGGTACCGCCGGTTCTTCCCCTTTTTCTTGCTGGGTTTTTGACGTCGCATGCGGATGATGTAGCACACGACGTCTATTTCTAACCTCCGGTCCCTGGCTCCAGCGCACTATTACAGTGTTCTGTAGCCAGCTAGACCTGTGGCAGTATAATTCTTCTGTCTGCTCAGTGTTCTCTTGCTCAGTCTTGAGTTGAGGTTCTCTCTTCTTGCCCCATGTATGACCCTGCTTAGCCTCTGACCACTCTTCAGCCTTGTGATTCTAGCCCAAGCCTAACCTGTGTATGACCCTGCTAAGACCCAGACCTCTCTTCCGCCTAGTCCTCCTAGTCTCTGACTTATCCTTGTATGACCCTACTGGCCTTAGATATCTCTTCTCATTCCGTTCCAGTATTGTCGCTATCCTGTTTCTGGTCTCCTGTTCTTGTTTTCCGTACTGGAGAGTTCTAGCTATTGTAGTGGCCTACGCTCCCTATCTACGCACCCCACTCTTTGTTCCCTAGCCTTCACTCTCCCCTGCAGGAAAGATTGTTCTGTTTGTCTAGTTATCCAGGGCTCACTTCCAGCTCCTCTGGAGTCTGCCATCCAGCCTTGCGGCTGGCAACTTTACTCTGCCCTAGCCACAGCAAAGCCTGACAATAGGCAGCCACCGTTCGACCAGCCTCATACCCAAGCGACGCACCCGAGCACTCCCTCTCTTGCAGGATTCCTGCAATTGGGTGACAACCTCTTCACACAGTGGCTATTCTGAGTCCTTCCTGGCTCCTGCACTCATGTTGGGTAATTTTATCATTCCATTTTTGGAGCATGGATGGGTGCAGTTTACAGGGTAAACCCTTTCACTACTGGTTTTCACTAGTTTGAGGGTGTTAAGGGTCTGTTTTCACCTTCCCTTATACTGGAGTCTCATTTTTAGACTACCCTCACATGTTCCCTTGGGTCTTCGAATAACTTTTATTTATTTATTTCACCGAATTTGTGTTGTAGCCCCTTTTAAGAATAGATTCCCATGCCACCGCCAGCTAGCAGACTTCTTTGGGACATATCTCTGCAACAGTTCGACATACAGGAATCTGAGTGGGCTCCTCCTTCTTGTCTCCTCATGCCCTTTCACCTGGTTGACGTCCTGAGTGTCTTGAGGGCCCGTGGCAATCTGACAGATAGAGTTGAAGCGTGGCTAGGCAAAAGCAACTGAGAAGACTTTGTTTCCCAGAATGGTTGATTCGCTGGCTTTTTCTGATTGTCTGCCTGTTTTGCAGTCACCATTTTACTTCTCTCTTGCTTATCCTATGCAGAGGCAGACTCATTTTGCTCTTTCCAGATTAACCCTTCACCTGCCAGATAAGCAACTTTCTGAGCTATCTAGATTGATTTCTTAATCTGAGTATATTATTTACTGTTCTTGTACTAGTCTGAGACACTTAGTGCCAGGATGTCAGATTCTAAGGCTCATGGGAGAAAATCCAAGTCTAAGGACTCAGGCCCGTCCCTTACGCCTTTTGCTTACTCTTCCTCATGTCAAACAGGGCTTCCTAGGGAGTATTCAGGATATCCCTGCCCCTCATGAACTGTGGCCCCTACTGCCCCATCCAAAAGCCAGCTTGGGTGAGTATGCTTCTGTCCACAGTAGCTCAAATCATTCTCTCCCTTCAAGGGGTCCTCCAATCCTGGAAGCCCCCCACTACCTTTAAATGTGTGGCCCCTATATCTGAGTGTTCCTCAGATCCTAGGGGCCTCCACAGAAGAGGAGTTGTTTGAAGGGGAGGATGAGGAGAGGGAATATGAAGATATGGACTCTTCCTACTCCTGTCGGGACTCCTATGAGACTGACCTCCTTCTCTCTGCTGAGTGACTTATCAGAGCTATTTTTGAGACTAATCAGGTATCTGACACCTTTCCTGAAGGGTCTTCTTCTACAGATGTCTTCCAGAAGAAAAAAAAAATAAAAGATATCCTCTGTTTTCACTCTTGTGCCACTCTTGACCAGATCCTTCTGGATGAGCGGAAAACTCCAGACAAACTGCTGTCTATTACCAAAAGGTTCTCTAAACTGTTTTTCTTTTTTCAGAGGGAGATTTAGCTCAGCAGGTCTCTCCTCCAACCGTAAGTCCCCCTGTATCCAGGTTGGCTAAAACTATTGCCTTGCCTTTGGGAGATGCAGATGGACGTAAAGGTCCATTGAATAAGAAACTGGACTCTATTCTCAGGGCCAACTTTGCGGCCACTGGCTTGGCACGTAGACATATTTTTGCTTCTGCCTGTTTTTAATAGGGCTGTTTGGGATGAAGAGCTGATGCAGAGGTTTCCAAGGATGATTTGTTGGTTCTTTTGACCAACATTAAAGAGGCCAACACTTATGTGTCAGAGGCTCTTTTTGATGCAGGTACGTTGTTCTCTAAGGCCTCTGCTTTTTCTGTTGCTGCATGATGAACTTTGTGGCTTAAGATTTGATATGCGGATCAATTCTTCAAAAAGTCGCTGGTTTCCTTTCCTTTTCAGGGCAAGTCCCTGTTGGGACCAGAGTTAAAGCAGATCATGAGTGATGCTACTTGGGGGCAAGATCACTTTGTTGCCTCAGATGTCCTCTAAACTTTCAACTATAGTGAGGAAAGTAAGTCTTCCCCCCTGCCAAATGGAGGCACAAAGGCTGCAAGCTTCTTAGGTTGCCCATGCCCTCCTAGGCCATATTTACCAATAGGGGGCATCGTTGCCTGTTTTGAGACACCTGGGAGTCCTCAGTGGAGGACCAGTGGGTTTTTTGTGGGTAACCTAGGAAGGGTACCTCAGAAATATCACATCCCTTCTACCATTTTGTTTCTTTTTGTCCAGAGTGCAAAGAGCCAGAAAAGGCAGTGGACTCACTGCTAGCCAAGGAAGTTGTGATCCCAGTTCCTTCCCTGTGGTTTAGGTTGCTATTCCAACCTGTTTGTAGTCCCAAAGGGAGGACGGTGACATCACAAATATGTGGTGACTGTGTTCTTCATCATTGAATCTTTGCATTCTGTCATCACAGCAATGTGCCCTGGGGAGTATCTGGTTTCTCTAGACTTTCTGGATGCATATCAACACATAGCCAACCATCCAGACAGCCAACTCTATCTGTGTTTTGCTTACAGCTTGGATGACTACCAGTTCACAGCTCTACCATTTGGCCTGGCTTCTGCTCCTCGGGTGTTCACCAGAGACATGGGGGGCCTTGGCAGCCTCCACTCACACCAGGGGCATCTCCATGACACGTACAAGACTTTGCCTGGCTTCTGGTACACCACAGGTGGATCCTGAACATGCTGAAGTTCTCTCGGGTACCTTCTCAGGAACTAGTGTTCTTGGGAATGAGGTTTGAAACCCGTTGAGGGAAAGTCTTCCTGCCAGAGTAGAAGATATCTGGTGATGCAGGAGGTGTCTCAGGCACTGGAGTGACCCTCAACCAAAATCAGGGAGTATGAGTGATGGGCAAGCTAGTGTCAACACTAGAGGCTGTGACTTGCTCTCAGGTATACACGAAGGCATGTTCTTCATCTACATCATCAGATCTCTTTCCCTGGAGGCCCACTGGGACCTTCAGTGGTGGTTGCGTCGACACAACCTGGAGCATGGGAAATGTTTTGTGATACCGAAATAGACTCTGATTGCAATGGCCGCCAATGTCAGCGGTTGGGACGTGTTTCTGGGGCACCTGAGGGTCCAGGGCAGGTGGACTGCAGAGGAGTCTTTTCAGTCCATCAGTGTTCTGGAACTCAGGGCAATTTCATCTGGCGCTCGTGTACTGGACCTCACATTTGAGGGGAAAACCAGTGAGGGTTCAGTTGGACAATGCCACTGCCGTGACATATATCAACCATCAAGACGGCACCTTAATTGCCGTATCCTGGCTCGAGGTAAGGTGCATTCTGGGCTGGGCCAAAGCTCACGTTCCAGCCATTTCCACTGTGCAAATTACAGGAGTAGAAAATGTGCTAGCAGACTTCCTAAGTCTCCAAAATGTGGATATCAGAGATTACCTCAGTCTGGAGGCCTTTTATCAGAGGGTGGTGGGGTGTGCCAACCATAAATTTCATGGCCATCCTTGAGAACAGAAAGGTTCCGACCTTCTGCTCCCAGAGGGGAGTAATCCTCTGGCCTTTGACCCGGACGCCATGTTGATTTGTGGAACATCCATCTAGTTTGTCTTTTCTCCAGTCCCTCTTATTCCCAGAGTACTCCAGAAGATCAGGATGGGCTGCATGACTGTGATTGTGGTCGCCCCTTATTGAACTCGGAGGGTGTGGTTTGCGGACCTGGTCAGTCTTTCCATTCAGGACCAGCTCCATTTCCTCCCAGGCCAGACCTCCTCCTCCAGGATTACCTGTGAAAAGAGGATGTGGAAAAGATGGCTTTGATGGCATGGCTATTGAAGCCAACATCTTAACAAGAAAAGGGTTCTCCACGGAGGTCATTTCCACCATGATTCAGGCCCGCAAGCCTGTCTCTTCCAAAACCTATCATAGGGTTTGGTCTTTTGCTTCATTCTTGGTGCATGGACAGGTATGTGATCTCGCAGGAGTTTGCACTACCCTTGGTGTTATCCTTTCTTCAGGATGGCCTGAATAAGGTACTCCGCTTGAGCTCTTTGAAGGTTTGGGTTTCCGCACTCTCGGTGTTCTTTCAGAGACTTATTGCCACCATTCCGGATGTCAAGGTGTTCCTTCGGGGAGTGGCTTATGCCTATCTTACCCTTAAGGCTCGTAGTCCTCTGTGGGACGTTAATTTGGTTTTGGGAGACATCCTTTTGAACCCCTTGATACCATACCGCTGCATCAGCTGAAGCTCAAGATGGCTTTTCTTAAGCCAGTTTTTTCCATTCGCAGGGTTGCTGAACTGCAAGATTTGTCTTGCAAACCACCTTTTCTGTTTTTTCACAAGGACAAGGTGGTCCTTCACACCTCTCTGGAGTTTCTTCGTAATGTTTTTTCTGAGTTCCACATCAATCAAGAGATGATGGTGCCTATGTTCTTCTCTGACACACAGTCTGACAGGGAGAGGGATCTCCACTTGTTGTATGTGGTGCGTTGCCTTAAGTTTTATGTCCACCATACCGAGACTTTCTTCAAGGCTGACTCTCTTTGTTGTACTTAAGGGTCCTAGGGCTAGATGGCCTGCATCCAAGGTTACGATAGCCTCTGGGATTAAGGCTACCTACGGCAGCATATGATCTCAGAAAGAAACCGGATCCCTTCAAGGTAACAGCACATTCCACTATGTCTGTTGGGGCCTCTTAGGCCTACAAGAATCCAGCCTCGGCTGAGCAATTGTGCAGGGCACCGACTTGGTCCTCCATGCACACATTTGCAAAACACTACCGTGTTGATGGTTCTGGCTTGGGCTGAAAGGCTCTTCAGGCTGTCTTACCTGTTTCCTTCCTTACTGTTGTTCAGACGTTTGAGCCTGCACCCACAAGACTGTCTTTTGAGATGTGTCCTGCCCCCTAGGGGAGATACTAAACACCATGGTACCTGTGTTCCATATGGAGTTAAGAGAAAAGGACTTAACAGGTAAGAACACTAAATCCTATTTTATGGGCAGAGAAAAATATTCAGTCTTCAACCACATACATAAAGGAAGACTGAACATACAATATTTTCTACTCAGACATCAGTTTCTATCAGGGGAATGGAGCATGAAATTGGTAGTATTGCAGAAAATAACCAGACTGAGAGAGACACCCAGTGGCCACATGTAGGAATGCAAATTCTTCTCTTTGCATAGGACAGCCCTCTTGAGAAAATTAGAGGGATATAACTTGACTCATTTTAACCCTTTGAGTGCCAGTGGGATACCCAATATATTGATTTGCAATGTGTTGCACACCCCTCTGGACCTCACATGGTTTATTGCCCAATACTGTCTCAGAAGGGCAAGGTTTTTGGAGCTACGCAGACTCTGAGAAAGATGCTGTAACATTGCCCAGCAGTCACAATATGCTAACTCAGGTGCCATGTGTTCAGTAGAAGCCTTTACACTGAGACTGTCCATGGGTATACTGAAATGAGGATACTGAAACAATTAAGTCATTCAGATCTGATGAAAGAGGCTATGCTTTTCAGTAGGAAGGATATAATCTCTAAACAATACTTGGAATGTTTTCTCAACAGTCATTTAGAAAACTCTACTGCAGTAATTGCCCATATCCTAGATTTTCTGCAGTATGGGATTCAAAACTGTTATTAAAGGGACAGTATATGGCCAGAACAAGTTAATTTTTGGTGAAAGGCTAGCTCATGGTGGCAACAGCAATGAACATGTAATTGCTTCATTTGTTTAGCAGCTTTAATATCAATATTTAATATCATATTTAAGTCACAGATTGTTTTGGTGCTAATTAGTTATCCCCATAGAGCCCATTGTAATCCCATGTCTGACATTCAGGTTTCACAGGCTGTAATAGCATCCATGGCATCTGGCTGCAAAACATCTTGAATGCAAGCTAAGAGAAAAATGCCAAGTTGTCTTTTTAATAAGAACTTAAAGTCCTACAATATATAATTTTCTCCCATATAATTAGGGTTTACTGCCCTTTTAAGATTTAGATCTCCACTTTAAAGAAACCTTCAGCTTGCTAAGAATCCATTCATCAAAAGGCTCAAAGCATTCTCCAAGACTGGACCAGCACTGCTCTATTCAATCCCCTCTGACCCTTACCTGGTGCTTAAGTGTTTAATGCAGAATGAAGGTTTAAGACTTTGGATGACATTCCCATCAGTATCGATTATCAAGACCAACTTTTTGATAGACATTGCCTTGATGAGTACAGTAGGGAAACTATTGGTTCTGTTACACAATATGCTTTTCTTTCCTATAGAAGATTGGATAGTCTTCAAGTTACCACCAGAATTTTCACTTACATTAACCTCTATATTCCATAAATTGCAGAAAATTATTCTAATATGTTTTTGTGATAATTCTAAGGATGGGGCAAAACATTTGGACCTTTAAGACCTATCCTGATCTTATTTCTTTCTTTCTTGGTTTCTTCTTTTCCTTTTTGTTTTCTTTTCTTTTTTGCTCGTTGTTTTTGAAAATGGCTTCCAACTCTTCTCAGGACCCAATAAGGGTCTAAAGACATCTGAATAAATTGTGCGCCACTGGATCAAGCAAACTGTTTCAGAAGCATACCAAACTGGCAGATAGATTAATCAGTGGGAGGTTTTGTAGTGTTTGTGGGACTTTTTTTTTTTTTTTTTTTTTTTCCCTCTCTAAAAATTTAATTTTTGCTTTTTAGCCTCCTGAAAAACAAAAAAAAAAACAAAACCAAAAAAAACAAAACAAAGTAAAGCAAGTTAATGTGGGGTGGACTGTACATTTGCCTAAGGGCTGAGGAGAAGACTGAGGCGTTCACAAGAGATTCCATAATTCAAGTTTAGAGTACTGGTGTTCAACCCCTTGGAGACCAGACACGTCTCTAACATGTTGTTGAGTAAGGATGTGAGAAAAAAAATTTAGAAGCTGGGATTCTTGGCCATCTCCTCTGAAAAGTGTTAATCAACATCAGTCCCTCTGACCTACCAACAGGTCAGATTTTCAGGATACCCACCTGTGAGCAAGTATGGATATATGGTGAATCATTGTGTCTGATCTACTTGTACTTAAAACCTTTATTGTTATATCTTGAGGATGGATTTGAAAAGTTGTGCTTTTGAATAACAACCAAGATAAAGTAGGGTTTTAATCTGTTCATTAATAAAGGTCTCTGTCCTTGGTTCTGTGTTGGAGACAATTAGTGCAGCAGGGTTTTTTTTATTAAAGATAAGTCCATCTGTTACTGTATGTGATTTCTGTGTGGTTAGATGAGAATTTGAATATTTCTTGTGGTTCTCTAGTCATAGTATCTAAATGCTGCGAGGGGAAAGATTTTATTTTGTTTCTTGGAATATTGGGAAAGACTACCATATATTTTTGCTGTTCTTCTTTATTAAAAAAAAAAAAAAAAAGTCCCAGGAAAAAGTGGCTCTTAATTTGCTTTAGTGCACTTACCTAGGCAGGTGTCCTTCAAACAGCATTCTCTTGTAAGGCACATAGACTTGTGTTTAAAGAAAACTTTTATAATGCTTACTGAAATAATCCCGCTTTCTCCACTCCTGGTCACTGTAAGGTACTTCACCTAAAACCCCCGGGGGACCTTTAAACAGCACACCTGTTCCTACAGATTTCCAGTCCTAGGCACCTGGAGAAAATAGACACACAGACAAAGTGTAGGTGCTAAAATATCATTCCAACTTTATTGTTGTGATACAAAAGCTTTTATTTGGATACATATGTGGTGGGTCACATACCCCTGGGATGTCACATCCCCAGGATATGTGTCACAACTTATGATAATATTATATACATGCTGTAGTAATAAGTATAATCATAAGTATTATCACAAATCCCCTAGGGGGCACTCTATGATTGGAGCATGGGTCGAGTCTCAAATAAACAATTCCAGTAATCTTGACCTTCACTACTTTGACAGATACCGCAAGCATGAGTTATTTTTCCAGTAAAGCAGTACCACAAAAATGAGGAACTAGAGCAACAGTTTACACTTGGCTAATGCCCCTGCTCTATGCAATATCCCTCCAGAAAACAGTGAACCGTAAATAACGTTTACTGGAAATCTTATATTAAAAGTAGAAGTAGCAATAATCTTACCATGAAATTATTTTTCTGTAGTTAAAACTTAATCTGCTAAGCTAAAGCATTAACCCCTTCTTGTCACACTACCCCAGGGCCTTCAAGCCTGGACCAATAAATCGGTATATCCTTTCACTTACTCAAGTGATCAAAAGTATGGAAATGCCTGCCTGAACTTTTACTTGAGTGTTAACTAGAACTTGGTCTTTAAAGGCTTAGTAATTTTTATTAACAGGTCAGCTAGGATCCATCCTTATAATATGTACTATTTCTCCGTTAAGTGTCAAATGCCGACATTGCTCTAGTTCCTTTGAAATTATATCCTAACTTGTCCCCGTCTTCCCCTTATGCTGACATTGGTCTTCTTTCCTTGGAATCGAAGGAGGATTGCAACGTGGGACAATCGTCATTTAGTTATAAGGAAAACCTGCCCTCCTTTGTCAAGGAGGGCAGGTTTTTCCTTATACTAGATGAAGAGAGATTGTTCCTCGCTGTGATCTGTCTTTTTTTTTTTTTTTTGCCAAGAAACCCCTTTTTCTTTAATCCTACTTTGTACAACGGTGGATTTTGTTTGATATGTTTTTCATGCCCAATCTATTTTTTTTGTTGAATGTTTATTTGAAAAATATTATTATTATTTTTGTTCAATCAAGTGTTTTGCAAACTTGTTTGACCTTTTTTCATTCACCTAGTGTTTTTTCAGTTGAGCACAGTTTACATGTAGCCTGCTTTTTTGTGTATTGTTTTGAGTGCACTGTCTCCGAATGATAGACAAATGCTTCATTGTCTAGTTCATTTTTTGAACAGTTTCATAGGTTTCTTAGATCTACATACTTTAACTAAACTAAACCTGCACAACCACAAGTCTTCCCTGCACATGCGCATGGAAAAATGTTTCAGTTTGGAAAAATGTACTGCCTGTATTCAAGCCAGTGAATTTACAGTATCTTAAGCACTGGACCACCAATCTTCAAATGATATGTGAAAGCGAACAGTAAGCCATAAATATTTCTGTGCAAAATTTAGTTGAAATCTGTTGACACGTTATAATGGGGGAAAGGACTCCTTGTTGGGCAGCACACGTTTCTTTTCTACTGACCTGATTTGGATCAAGTCTAGGTGTGTAGGGACTAGTACTGACTTTTTGTCTGCGAATCGTCAACTTATAACATACAGCTCTTGCTCAAACTATAACTCTACTACCACATATCTATAATATATTTCATTAAATTTGCATTCAGTCTGTCTACTGCAAGTTGTTTCAATCTGTTTGCCTTAACATGCCATTTGGGTTAGAGTCCTATGATTTGTTATGGGGGTGGTGTGATCTAGAGACAAACTTCAACATTTATCAAAACCAGTCAACTGCAGGAATGAGAGAAAAAAACCCTCTGTTTATTTTAACAAATGGATAGATATACCTGACTGCTGTTTTAATAAAGCTGATATAGGTAAGCCAGTCTGTTAAACCAATTAAGAGCCATTTATTCCTAATATATATTTTGTCTTTACATACTGGTACTTGGCATTATAAAAATAAAATAAAATGGAATAAGAATGTATTTTAAAATCTATTTTTATCAGAGTCCAAAGATGGTACTGACCACACTCCAGTTTCTAAGAAAAAGATGGTGTCCCAGAAAATGCACAGAAGTCCATTTCCACGTCCTGTAATTGCAATGCTGCCACAACGGACAACCCTCGTTCCTTTATCTATCGTCCGGCCTTCTAACCCTGTGTCAACCAACTCTTTATCCAAAGTAAGTTAGTTTCAACAACAGTACTGTAAAATCAAACTGAGATTAGATCTAAAACTGAACTGAAAAAAATGATTTTGTAACTGATAAAACTGTCTAAGATTGTGAAAAACAAAATCCAGGAAAACAGGTGGTATCATGTTAGACAGTAAAGTAGATGGGATTCACAACAGTGATGTCATGAAAGCTTGCACTTTCTATGTCCTCAGTTAGCCATTAAAATATATCAGCTTTATATCACTCTTGTGAGTTCTTTGTTACAAAAGTACATTGAATCCCATAAAAATGTATCCATGGCAGTTTTTCTTTCAGAAATAAACCTTAATAAGTGGTGTTTAACCCCTTCGTGAGGGGTGATGTGCCAGTACCGTCACACATTCCTGAACTTTAAGGATGGGTGATGATCCTGTCATGGCCAAAATAGCAAGTCACGTGCTAGGACCCATATGACAGAGGCCATGTTTGTAAACATTGCCTCTGTCCATTCTCTGTCTCCCTCCTCCTCACACAGATTGTGATGAAGAGAGGAAAGCAGCTAATTCATGCTCTGGAAGCTACATTGTGACCTGTAAAAGTGCAACATTGTATAATATATATATATATATATATATATATATATATATATATATATATATATATATATTTAAATTAAAACAAAATATAATCAATTAAAAATGTAGTTGGGGTGTCTACGTATTAGATATACATATTTTTGGCATGGGTTAAAGCAAGGTTTTAGTGTTTGTGTTAGGTTGTTAATTACAGTATATACCATTTAGGGTGTTATTTTTTTTTTTCCTGCAATTTTAATTTGTTCTGTAGGTTAGGTGGGTAGCTATTCAGTGGGGAATTAGGCTTTAGGCTGATTATGTGTTGTTGTGTTTTTTTTTTTTTTTTTTTTTTTTTTAATTAAATAGATAAGTAGGTTAGTAAGTGTGGGTGGGTAGTGATTTAGTAGAAATTAGGCATTGAGTTGTTTAGGATGGGTAGATACTTATGAAGTAATGCAGCAAATGTACTCTGATGGAGAGGCGCATGCCGTTTTGGCATCAGATTCTGAGGCCAGCGAATATGTATCACATTTAGATGCAGCCCAGTTTTGTTACACTTCTAAAGAACCTTGCTACCTCTGATCCTGACCATAGGGAATGGGTACCACCAGCTGGCTTTTGTCCAGAATTTCCTGCATTCACAGCCAAACCAGAATTCAAATTTTTTTTGTTTTAATATATATTTTGGGGTAAATTGTCTTCCCAGATGGCTAAGTATGCAACCTGATGTCTTCATGCCATTTCCTCATCCTATACTGCAAGTCCGCATTCCTGGGAATCCACAAATGTAGAGGAGTTTAAGAAATTCTTGGTCCTAACCATGGCTATGGGCATAATGAAACCAAGCATTAGGTCATATTGGAGCACAAATCTCATCTGTGCTATTTTTCCCCAAATGATGACCAGGGATAGTTATGAAATGCTTCTGAGATTCATGCATTTTAATGACAACACCCAGTGCCTGCCAAAAGAATGTTCAGAGTATGACAGGCTGTTTAAAATTCACCCCGAATATTTTACTTTCAGTCAAAATGGGCATTATATATACATGTCCCAGAAAATATCTGCATTGACGGATCCTTCATGAAATACAAGGGATTCAAACAGTATATCCCTCAAAGCACGCCAGGTTTGGAGTTAAATTTTACAAGCTGTTCAAGAGTTCCACTGAATATGAGTGCAAAGACAGCCACCTTGATCCACCTGGTTGCCCAGACTTTCTGGGAACCAGTGGAAAGTTAGATTGGGACCTTACTAACCCTTTTATAAATAACGAATATCATTTAAACATTGATCATTCTTCTACCAGTCCCCTTTTATTTAAGCTACATATTTGTATGGACACAATGTCCTGTGGCACAGTCAGAAAAAACTGTAAAGGTTTAAAAAAAAAAAAAAATAAATATATATATATATATATATATATATATATATATATATATATATATATATATATATATATATATAGAAAGTCTTTAGGTTGTTGGAATGCACTCACTGTGAATAAATCCAGGTGACCTGAGTGCTCATCGGGTGGTGAAGAAAGTAATACAGAAAGTCCATATGGAATGACGGCACTCTCAGGATCTATTTCCAAAGTTCAAAATAAGTTACATTTATTTAGAATCAACGTTTCGGCTGTCACCGCAGCCTTTCTCAAGATTACAAATTTGTAACAAACAGCCTGTTTAAAAACCCTCTCCCGGTCCAAGAAGGCGCCAAATAGAAGGCGTTCTAATTGGAACACATGTAACACCCATTATTCAATTAGTGTGGAAAGTGAATCATTAACCCTTAAGTGACAGTTAAAAACTACACCTGTATGCCGTGCCTCAGTGAAATACAACACACACATACATATACATCTACAATACCATCCAAGGCATACATGTGGTTAAATCATCTTATACTCCTATAATCTAAATGTCACACCCTCTAAATCATATATCATAAAGCATAAGGCTAAAGATAGGGTAAAAATACCAAAAAAAAGGCACTACCATCTAATGTCATCTAATATAAATAATGCACTTTGAAACAATATCGAGTCGCAGTTCCCAATGTAACAAAAATACTTTACAATGTTAAATCAGATAACTATATTCAACTAGCTTTCATATATATCGTCAAAAGATTTTTATATAAGGCGTTTAACTTAATACCTATATTGCCAAAAGTAACTGAGCGAAATCATTCCCGACTCAAAATGACATAAGTTATATTGTCCTAATACTAACGGTGTGGACGATTATATAAAAGACATCTTTCATATAGTTAGATAAACATAATGACATTATCAAGACCTTTGTCATCAGAAAAAATAAGGAAAATGAGAGACTTGTCACAGTGATTATGTCCATCATACTCACGAGATGTATGTCATTTGTTGCGGTGTACATATAGTTATGTCAATCCGCTTAAGCCATGGAGTGGAAAACTGAAATATGTTTATACTGATACGTTGTATTCCGAATCCGTGCGTCACAAGCACTCCACAACAGTATCAAGTTCCGCTGACACTAATTAGACAAAGAACTGTGTATTATATTCCAAATGCGTGCGTCTCCAGCACTCCATCTGAACCTTATATTGATTCAGTTATAAGAAGTCGCTGTGTATGATGATAAGAACTCACTTGACCACGAGTTATAATAAATGTCTAAATATCAAATCCTCATGTTGAATTTATTGTATTCCCACCACGTACAACTCAGGCATCCATTCAAATGTCATCGCACGTTACATAGGTAGTTATACTGCAACTTAGATGGAGGATAAAATTGTCAAATTATGACATCTCAATCCAGAATGCTATCCATAAGGATTCATATAAGGTAATAAATATCCTGAATTCCAAAGTGAATATCCATAGGTAATCAGCAAAATCCAGTTATAATATTGAGTCCTTGAGAATAAGACCTATTAAAGTTTTTCATGTAATATCTCGGTGATACACCATTAATGGACTGAATTCAAATATCCACACCATATCTATAACCCGGGAGAATGTACATTTACCGTGCATCGTTCTCTCCAGACCCCATAAAATTGTGAAGACGGGGAGGTCCCTATCCCCTCCTTGCACATTAAATGAGTATCAATGGAGAGTATATAATGTATGTACTTCTGATTTCCCAAAGTGTTCGTGTGGGTCTAGTTGGAACGACATCCACTAGTCCTGGTATCACGTAAGATGTAATAACATAAATTCAAGTATTTAGGTCTATACACAGAGTTGATTCTCAAGTTTAATGACCCATAAATCTTCCATTTAGATGTTCACATACCTAACATTATTACCTATGGAAAAGATAATAATAGGTGACTTGTAAAAGAGGTGCTATATCCAAAAATGGTCAATTGTACATAGATCCGAACATGTAGGAATTTAAGAAATTCCAATGTCCTCTCTGAAAGTATTAGACCCACCATAATCAATTTTAATAAAAACACGCATAGGACATCATTTCGTTGAGTCCATTGGGAGCTAATGTCCCCAATTTGCGTATCCACTTAAATTCTCTCTGATGTAAACGTTTAGTACGGTCTCCTCCTCTCGAGAGCGGTGGTATATGGTCAAAAGCCATGCATTTTAAGCTTGATGGAGTGTGCTTATATTCAAGCCAGTGTTTAGCCACCGGTTTATCACTTTTGCCCTCAGCAAGGGCTTTAAGAATAGTGGCCCGATGATTCCCCATTCTCTCTCTAAATGTTGTGGTAGTAAGTCCCACATATAGTTTGTCACATGGACATCGTATCCAATAAATGATAAATGTACTGGTACATGTCAATCTGTATTTGATACTGATTTTGGCTTGATCTATGGGATTGATAAAATTATTACCAGTCATCATACTCCTACATGTCGTACAGTCCAAGCATTTAAAGCAGCCTGCTTGGGGCTTTCCTCCATCATCATACACAGCGACTTCTTATAACTGAATCAATATAAGGTTCAGATGGAGTGCTGGAGACGCACGAATTTGGAATATAATACACAGTTCTTTGTCTAATTAGTGTCAGCGGAACTTGACACTGTTGTGGAGTGCTTGTGACGCACAGATTCGGAATACAATGTATCAGTATAAACATATTTCAGTTTTCCACTCCATGGCTTAAGCGGATTGACATAACTATATGTACACCGCAACAAATGACATACATCTCGTGAGTATGATGGACATAATCACTGTGACAAGTCTCTCATTTTCCTTATTTTTTCTGATGACAAAGGTCTTGATAATGTCATTATGTTTATCTAACTATATGAAAGATGTCTTTTATATAATCGTCCACACTGTTAGTATTAGGACAATATAACTTATGTCATTTTGAGTCGGGAATGATTTCGCTCAGTTACTTTTGGCAATATAGGTATTAAGTTAAACGCCTTATATAAAAATCTTTTGACGATATATATGAAAGCTAGTTGAATATAGTTATCTGATTTAACATTGTAAAGTATTTTTGTTACATTGGGAACTGCGACTCGATATTGTTTCAAAGTGCATTATTTATATTAGATGACATTAGATGGTAGTGCCTTTTTTTTGGTATTTTTACCCTATCTTTAGCCTTATGCTTTATGATATATGATTTAGAGGGTGTGACATTTAGATTATAGGAGTATAAGATGATTTAACCACATGTATGCCGTGGATGGTATTGTAGATGTATATGTATGTGTGTGTTGTATTTCACTGAGGCACGGCATACAGGTGTAGTTTTTAACTGTCACTTAAGGGTTAATGATTCACTTTCCACACTAATTGAATAATGGGTGTTACATGTGTTCCAATTAGAACGCCTTCTATTTGGCGCCTTCTTGGACCGGGAGAAGGTTTTTAAACAGGCTGTTTGTTACAAATTTGTAATCTTGAGAAAGGCTGGGGTGACAGCCGAAACGTCGATTCTAAATAAATGTAACTTATTTTGAACTTTGGAAATAGATCCTGAGAGTGCCGTCATTCCATATGGACTTTCTATATATATATATATATATATATATATATATATATATATATATAAAAATATATAAAATAATTGCTTGAAGAAAACCACACTCACAGGACTTTTTAAGTGAAATTATGTGCTGATTTATTGAAATCAACGTTTCGGCTCTACCATGGGACTTTCCCAAGATTACAGTGAACCAATAATAAACACCATTAAATACCCTACCAGAGGTCACCACCTTGGCGCCTGATGACGTCACAAGGTCAAAAAGAGAAGTGTGAATGAAAAAAAAGAAAAGATCTAAAAAATAAGACCTATACAAAATAATGAAAAAATTTACAGAAATTTACATATGTACATGAGGTTTCACCGATATTCCATAAAGAAATACTTTAACAAACCGTAAATAGAAAAATAAGTAGCGATACAAAGTACCACTAAGCTAGCATCGCAAAGCACAAATATGACTATGTGGAATATCTGCATTCCATTTAGGCTGGCACCCATGCAAGTAGTACCTATCTATAAGTGAGTGCTCCACTCCAACAAACTGACTTTCTCTGTCGTCCAGGTTACTGGTAACTCTGGGTAGCTGATCCGCCCCTGTAAGTAGGCAGGAACAATTCTAGAATTGATAGCGGGGGGGGGGGTTAGAGCCTACCTTCCCTCATTGGCTGCAGCTAACCAACCAGCTCCAGAAAGATTTGTTCCTTAGTGAAGATAACACAGGCAAGAGAACAGTTCTTCTATAGCTTTAGAAGTTCTTTATTTTTCTGTTAGATATGGAATACCACAGTTAGGCAGATTACCATAACTGGCAATGCCCTTAGATGTGGCTAGCTCAGTGACCAGGTGCTTTTTGTGGACCTTAAGCCTTGGGGGGAAAATCTTGGTTAAAAGTTATTTCCTCAGGAGTAGCTCACCGATGCTTCTTCTTTAAACATGGTAATCTGAAGATAGAAGATCTGCAGGAAAGGTGAGCAACCCTTTGAGTGCTGCAGGTCCACATGTCCCACGGTGTCCCTCCGCACAGGGGTTTTACCTTTGGAGTTCCTATTGCACACTCCTGCACTCATTGGTTCCATCTGTATGTGTGTGGGTGCTTTGGAGCAGGTTTATGTGGTAATTTAACCCTTTAGCTACTGGTTTTGCATCTTTTGGGGGTTTTCTGACACTTCTCCTATTAGTTCAGTGTTTTTGGGTTTCCTAACATGTTCTAGTGATTGTTTCATACATTTTTATTATACTGTTTCAATTTTTTTTAAATTTGAGGGCGCGCTTTACTGCATTGGCGCCATTGCTCCAGTTTGGGACATGTCTCTGCAACCGCTCCACCTAGCGACTTCAGAGATGGCTCATTTTAATTGTCTGCCCGTTTGGTGGCTAGGGTTTCCACCATGTCTGTGGTTGCCAGGCGGGCTCTTTGGTCAAGATCTGGTCTGCTGATACTGCTTCTAAGAAAGTCTTGCTCTCCTTGCCTTTTCTAGGCACTTCATTGTTTGGGTCAGATCTCAAGGATCTGATTAGTGAGGCCACAGGGGGTAAAAGTACCCTTCTGCCTTTGGTCCCCAGTAAAAAAATGCTGCTTAAGTGTAATCGGTATTTTCGTTCCTTTCAGACTGAGACACGTTCGGCGAACCAGACGATTCCCTTAGCTCCTTGTACCTCCTCCAAGCCCAAACAGCAATGGAAGCCCAAGATCTCCTCCAAGCCCAAGGTGTGCAAGCCGCCTTCGGAAGGACTCACCGAAACCGGGTCCCCACTCTGCTGTGGGTGGCCGTCTGCATCACTACCACCGTGTCTGGGAGGATTCAGTGGCAGACCCATGGGTTTTACAGGTGGTGGCAGAAGGATATCGGATCCCTTTCATCTCTCTTCCTCCCTTTCATTTCTTTCCTTCTCATACGCCTCAGGGCGCGGAGAAACGCTGGCTGTTCAATGACGCAATTCAGGCTGTTTTGGACAAGGATGTTCTAGAGCCGGTTCCAGTTCAGGACAGAGGTAGGGGATTTGCTAGAACCTCTTTGTGGTCTCCAAAAAGGACGGCGGTTGTCACCCTATTTTAGATTTGAAGTATCTCAATTCCTTTGTGATCCAGATTCATTATCACCAGGAGTCTCTATGGACGGTGTGATTGCTGCTATGTCCCCGGGGGAATTCCTTGCTACTCTGGATCTTCAGGACGCATATTTACACATCGTCATTCATCCAGAAAGCCGGCAGTATCTCATATTTGCCTGCGACCGAGGGCACTTTCAGTTTTCAGCTCTTCCCTTTGGTCTGACTACAGCTCCTTAAGTTTTCAGCCATGTCCTGGGAGCCTTAGTGTCCGTCCTCCACAGGAACGGCATCAGAGTTACTCCATACATGGACCACCTGCTTCTGAAAGCCCCCTCTGCGGAACTTCTTCATCAGCAGGTTCAGCAATGCATTCATGCTCTCACCCATCATGGGTGGATGATCGACATGGACAAGTCAGATCTTGTCCCATCCCAGTGTCTGGTCTTGCTGGGCCTTCTCTTCGACACTCAGAAGAGCATGGTGTTTCTCACGGATGAGGTAGCTCACCAGATCGCCCACAGGGTTTTCTGCATTTCTGGCTCAAGATCAAGTTCCAGCCAAGAAGCTGTCCTCTCTAGTGGGGAAATTCATCTCCACCATAGAAGCGGTTCCGTTTGCCATGGCACACAGCAGGGAACTCCAGAGGTTTGTGATCCAGGTGTGCAAGGGTCAGCCAGACCTTCTGAAGATGTCAGTATCCCTCCCTCTTCATGTGGAACTGAGTTTTCATGGTGTCTCAACCTCTCCAATCTGCTGAAGGGCAAGTCCTTCCTGGTATCCTTCTGGACCACGGAGATGACTGACACCAGCCTCTCCGGCTAGGTAGCGGTCCTAGATCACCTGAGTGCTCCGGGTCTGTGGTCTCCGGAGGAATCTCTCCTTTCCATCAACGTGTTGGAGCTTTGGGCAATATTTCATGCCCTTCGTGATTGGACATCTCAGCTGGAAGACTGTCCAGTCCGGATCCAGTCCGACAACGCCACGGCCGTGGCTTACATCAACAAGCAGGGCGGAACAAGAAGTCTCGCTGCTTGCTTAGAGGTCAAGGCTATTTTGTCCTGGGCAGAAGAACACGTTCCTGCCATATCCGCAGTGCACATTCTTGGAGACAGCGTCATGGCGGACTTCCTCAGTCGACACACAGTAGACAGCGGAGAGTTGGAACTGCACCCAGAGGTGTTCACCCTTATTGTTCAGAAGTGGGGTCTTCCTTACATCGACCTGATGACAAGACACAACAGGAAGGTTCCAAAGTTCTGCTCTTGGTGGAGGGACCCTCTATCTCTGGCGGTGGATGCAATGTCCATTCCTTGGTTGTTTCCTCTGGCCTATATCTTTCCTCCCCTCCCAATATTGCACAGGGTGTTACATAAGTTGCAATTGGAATGCTGTCCAGTCATTCTGATTGCTCCGTACTGGCCTCGCCATGCTTGGTTTCCAGAGTTGCTGGATCTGTCAGTGGTGGAGCCATTCCGGCTCCCTTGCTGTGCGGATCTTCTTCTACAGGGTTACCTGTGGAAGGAGGATGTTCATCGGCTAGCTTTGACGGCTTGGAAATTGAATCCTCAATATTAAAGAAGAAAGGTTTTTCTTTTGGGGTGGTGGCTACTATGATCAGTGCCCACAAACCTGTTTCTTCCAAGATCTACCATCGTGTCTGGTCGACTTTTCTATCTTGGTGTGCTGACAAGGACCTGTCTCAGGAATTTGAGCTGCCTACGGTCGTGGCCTTTTTGCAGGACGGTGTGGATAAGGGCCCCAGTTTGAGTTCCCTTAAGGTCCAGACATCTGCGCTCTCTGTTTTCTTTCAGAGGCACATTGCCATCCTTCCTGATGCCAAGGTTTTCTTCCAGGGTGTTGCTCATACTTGTCCTGCCTTCAAGAATCCCGCTCCTCCGTGGGATCTTAACTTGGTTTTGGGCGTTCTTCAGCTCCCTCCATTTGAGTCCTTGGTTACTATTCCTCTATGCCTGTTGACGTGGAAAACAGCCTTTCTCCTGGCAATTGCGTCCATTCAGCGTGTCGTGGAGTTACATGCTCTGTCCTGTAAACCACCTTTTTTGGTGTTTTACAGGGACAAGGGGGTGCTTTGCACTTCTCAGGAGTTTCTTCCGAAGGTGGTTTAGGAGTTCCACATCAGTCAGGAGATTGTGGTGCCTTCTTTCTGCCCTGACCCCACCTCTGACCAGGAGAGGGATCTCCACTTGTTGGATGTGGTGAGTTGACACAAGTTTTAAGTACATCGCACTGAGTCTATCAGGCAATCTCACGCGCTGTTCGTCATTCCTGTCATCTGTGTTCTGCCTCCCACTACCCATGCTGTTCTTTGCACCCTTCTCTCTTCCACCGCCGGAGGCTTCTCCCGCTCTGTCCTGCACTTCCTGGCCGTGTGCTGCCTCCCCCGCCGTCTCACTCCGGACTTCTGGGTTTCCTCGTGACGTTGTCTCCCAGCGCCTATATCTGGGCATCGGTCTCACGGAACGGAGCACTTTCTTAGTGTTCCCTCCTGGTCCAGACTTCTTGGTCCTAGGCTATCTCAGCTCCCTAGAGTCTTATTGGTCTTGTCTGCTTACCCTGAGTTCCCAATTAAGCCTGTCTTCTCTCATCCCAGATCCTGTCTGTGTATGACCACTGGCTTTGTCCTGACCATCCTCCTGCCTGCCTCCTCACACCTGCAGCCCTTCTGTATATGACCAGTGGCTTTGACCTGACCATTTTCCTTCCTGCCGCTTCACACCAGCTGCCTTTCTGTGTATGACATTTGGCTTTTACCTGACCATTCTTCTTCTGGAGAGTTACCTGCGTACTCTAGCCCCGTACGCTACTCCACGTACTCAAGCCTTCACTCTCCCCTGCAGGAGAGCTTACACTGCTTGTGGTGTTGCAATCCTGTTCTCTCCTTTCCGGCCCCTGCCGCAGCATGGTACTGCCTCAAGCAGTCACCGCTCAGAGCTCCGCTCCCTACTCCACGATCCCCAGCACTCTCTCCTGCAGGCCTAAGCCTGCGTGTTACAACTCCTGAGGGTCCCAGGGCAGGAAGACCTGCATCCAAAGTGACTATTGCTTCTTGGATCAAGTACACTATTCATACATAAGGCTTACGAGCTGAGGAAGAAGCCTGTCCCCTTTTGGGTCACGGCTCATTCTACAAGATCTATTTGAGGCTTCTTGGGCTTACAAGAATCAGGCCTCTGCTGATCAGTTGTGCAAGGTTGCAACTTGGTCGTCTATGCACACCTTTTTGATGCATTACCGTGTTGATGTGCTGGCATCGGCTGACGCCAGCTTTGGAAGGAAGATCCTGGGGGAAGTCTTGCCTGTCTAGGATCTTCTTTAGCTCTTGGTGCTTCCTTCACTTTTGAGCCCTGTTGGCTCTAGTTCAGTGTGCTGTGTAACAGTTTGGGGTGTTGTTACCCCAGTTCAGTGTCAGTTGACACTTCATTGTTTTGTTGGGCTGTCTCTAATTTGATGGTTCATATCTGCTCTGGTGACTTTGGGGGCCTTGCGCCTGGTCCTTGCCTTGCCCCTGGGAAACTCAATGGTTGGACATCCCAAAGTTACCAGTAACCTGTATTGGACAACAGAGAAAAGAGGATTTCAGTCTTACCTGTTAAATCCAGGTTACTGGTCTCCCACCCTGTCAAGGGACCATGCTTGGCTCTCCTGTGGCAGACCGTGGGGGTCCTTCGGGGTCATACTCACAGGAGTCTTCTTTCCCTTCTACTATCTAGTCAATAGTTAGTGTTTCAAATCTTTCTGGAGCTGGTTGACTAGCTGCAGCCAAGGTGGGAAGGTAGGCTCCACCCCCTGCATACATTTCTAGAATTGTTCCTGCCTACAATTAAAGGGGCGGATCGCCTATCCAAAGTTACCAGTAACCTGTATGGACTAAGAGAAAAGGATTTAACAGGTAAGACTAAAATCCTCTCTTTTCCTCAGATCCTGTGCCAAATGCGTGGTAATATTATGGAGTTTTTTTGTATTTTTCTCACTTAAATTTCATTGTTGCTGTGGATTTCAAGCACAAGATGTTTGCGAATATTAAAACTCCTTGATTAGTGTTCAGCTACGTCTGAGTTCAGCAATGCCCCACATGCATAGGTATGTCATGTTTTGGACAAAAAAAATGAAGCCTATAAATGAGAAAAAAAATACTTGGGGCGCATTGCTTCTCATGATGTTTTTAATAGATCTAAGGAGAGATTTGTTCTGAAACAGTACAAAAAAACATGATATTTCGGGGGGAAAAGGTGGCCACGTACTAAAATGGTTATTGTTACATCACTACTGCATTGCAGCTATATGGTATTGCTTAAAGCAGAACCCAGATTGCGAAGGGCAATCAGGACAGTAGAATGCAGTTTGTAATTTTTTACCTTTTCTGTAGCATAATCTACACATTTTTCCTCATAATGAGGTAAGGCTTTTGAAGCTGATCAGATAGATCACTCCCTATGTGCCTGTTGTATTCTTTGATGCAGACTGAGATTGACACAGTTCTTTCATCATGGACGGTGGTTAGCATGTACACATCCTTTAATTCTAAACTTAATTGCCAATAGCTCCCCTTTGCTCAAAACTGAGGATGCCCCCCGTTTCAGCTGGTTATTTATGTTTGGAAAATCCTTAACCCTTTGAGTGCCAGAGGGGTACGGAATGCATACCACTGTGTCTACAAAAAAAAAAAAAAAGTAACTTAAATAACGGAGTTGGTATAAATTATCCACCTATAATTGGTGCCCTTTTCAAAGCAAGGGATTAATCCCAGAAAGCCTGACTATAACTTGTAGCGCTCACAAAGCTTGTAGACTTTAATTCCAAGCCTTGCACGAATGTACTGTTTGAATCTGTTTTCCCTTGTACTTCATTAGGAATTCATCAATGCAGTTATTGTTATGGTGGGTGTATACTTCTGCAATCTTGGCCTGCAATAAGGGGAGCATTTTAAACTGCTTGTCATACTGGGGTCGTCTTTGGGCAGGTGCTGGGTAGAAATGCATGAAACACAGGAGCATTTCAAATCTTTCCCTGGTCTTTGTGGCAAGATAGGGATAGCACATATGGGATGTGTGATATGGGATATGACCAAATGCTAGGTTTTTAAATGATTCCTGAAGCCATCATCAGGTCCCACTCTCTAATGTATCAGTTGCCAGGATTTCTGCCTTGCAATGTAGGATGAGGGATTGGTGGAAAGATATTGGACTACCATTAGTTTGGTAGACCATATTCCAAAATGCGCCCCCCCCCCCATAAATAAATAAATAAATACAATTGGACACTGGTAAAGAATTTTAAGAAAAAAATCCAACTGGCTATACACATTGCATAGGGTTAGAGATAGTACTGTTCTTTAACAGGAGGCCCAGTGTGATCACTAGAAGTATCTCTTCACACATTCCTTAACTGTCCTGCATCAAAATCTGATGCAGAATCTGTGGCTTCAGAATCTGACACCAAGAAAAGGCATAGGTCTCCTTGGCAGTATAGATTCTCTACATTGTTACTATAAATAGTGACTGGCTTCCCATCTTTCCTCTACGCAACTTGCCTTAGGCTCCGCTGCATGAATTACCACACTCTCCTCATGAACTAAACCTGCTTACATAATTCTTAGACATCAGACATGGCTCCCTATTCAGCAGCTTATCACTTGCAAAGTCTTTCTTCTTGCCTTTAATGTTCTCTACACTGCTGCCACTGCCCCCCATCTCTTCCCTCATCTCCTCTTATGTTCCCGGCCCCCTCCTTCTCACAATACACAATACCCTTCTTGATACGCCGTCCTCAGTCTCTGCCCTCTCTCTTCTTAAAACCTTTTTCGTTTTCATCTCCCTTCCTTTAGAACTCCATACCCCTCTCACTATGTCTAGAACAATCCCCCCTCTGTCTTTAAGTCTACTCTGAAATCCTATGTTTTGGAGCACTAGCATCATGCACTTGACGCCCTCATACCCTGTTGTCTGTCTTCTATCATTCATTTAGACTGTAAGCTCCTTAGGGCAGGGACCTGTCTTCTATTGATTCTTTGACCGTGACACTTATTTTATCCCCATTTATTTATTATAACATACTACTGTTGTATGGCGTTGTGCACACTGTATGGCGCCATATAACTAGATATACATATATACAAATAGACTGTGTATATACCCTAAATGACTTAAAGGGATAGTAATACTTTAATATTACTAATCCCCATAGTGTAGCTATTTCAAGAAGAATTCAATTGCCCCAGTACCATCTCTCAAACCTTTATGGTTTGAGAGATAACTGTAAGCAAATACTAAATTTTTTTGTTCCCAAAACCTAACCCATGTAAACCCCAATTTCCACCTATCTACCCACCCAAATTCTAGTTTAATAATTAATATTAATTTAATTAAAAAAAAAAAAAACACTGCAAAGGGACAAAAGCAGAGTATACAGATCAACAAATGCTGACCTGCTACACTTGATCATCGTAAAATACAGTGATTGGGGGGGATATTTTATTATACTACACTGGATACACTACAGCAACATTGTCTCTCTGCCTCATGAGACATATGTGTGGAACCTTAATGGATCAACTGAAACTGACTGCTCTAGTCCCAAAACAGTCAGCAACCTTTCCGCCCTTGGGTGTGCTGTGATTTTTAACTCTTGGCCCTGGCAGATCATCATCAGTCCTCAATGACAGATTTCTGTGACAGTCCTGACATGTTACTTGCAGTAAAGTGGCATTTTAAGACCTCCATTTCAGACATTATATGGTATTGCCTTTTTAACTGTAAGTCTGTCACTTTGTAAAATGAGTTTAATAAAATGCTACTTGCATCTCTCCATTTAGAGGTTTCCTACCCTATTTCTGAATGGACTTTCATGGCAGAGAAGCAGATAGTGTTCAGTAACACGTAATTTGTACATGATTAGTTATTGCGCTGCATCGGAAATGTTTACAGAACCACAGACAGAACACTGTAAACATTTCAAGCATCAAGTTGCTTTTCTTATTTATGGTCATATGCATATAAATATAGGGAACAATTCTGGAGCAAACAGTGCACTAAAGGCAGTATTTTACTATCTGATTGGTTACATTGTTATGGGGTGAATCTCTCTGAAATTCTTTTTAGCATGACTTACTCACTATATTAGATATACTTGAGTGTTTAAAAACATAATTACTTTTATGAAACATTTCCAGCCTTTGCTATAGAACCTCGATGCATTGTACTTCCAGTTTTCCATGCACACCATAAAGGCCCTGGATAATATTTTTAACTTTTTTTATTTTTATTTTAGGCTAAGAAGGGTATTAAAAGGAGAGCTGATACCACAACCCCTACAGTATCTCTCATTTCATCCAGCCTTGAATCCTCTCCAACCTACACAGAACCAAAGCAAACTAAAACAAAATCCAGAACTGAGAAATCCAGGGCAACTGAAGCTGTAGTGCCTGATCTTCCAGATTCTCAACAGCAAATTCCAGTTTTCAAAAGTAATCCACTATCTGAACAGTTAAAGCATTGTAATAGTATCCTCAATGAGATGATGTCAAAAAAACATGCTGAGTATGCCTGGCCCTTCTATAAACCTGTAGACCCTGCATCCCTTGGTCTGCTTGATTACAATGACATAATAAACTACCCTATGGATCTTGGAACTATCAAAGTAAGTTCTACCTTGTATTTTTAGCAGTTACTGGTAAACCTCATTGCTGTCTGATAGGCCGCTGACACAAGAAAAAATGTATTACTCTTGCAACAAAGACCATTTCATCTTGGGATCAGTAAGGTAAGTGTAAAAAAAAAAAAAAAAAAAATATATATATATATATATATATATATATATATATATATATATATATATATATAATTTTTTTTTTTTTCCCCAAAAAGCATGGTATGACAGGAAATCTAGCGTGGTAATAAAATACGGTACAGAACAGGGGAACCATAACATCTATTCAGTTTAAAAAAGTGGTGGGGACTAGTTTTGGTTTCTAGAGAACCTTATGCTTTTATTACTGGTAATATGAAAACTATGTAGCACCTGGAAGTAGAAAATTTGGTCAGAGGCAATTTAGTGTTGAGTATTTAGAGCAGTGAACAGTTCACACCACTGGTGCACTCTACAACAGCTCAATGTGAATAGGATGGATGTGCTGTCTGGGGTAAAGCATATATATATCTCTCCTGGTACAGTAACTCCACTTGGTCTCCCACAGACCAAAATAAACCATAGAATCACAGTAGGAGAACACATTCGCTAGATGCAATGAAATATACATTGTTTCAGAGGGGGGGTGCCTCAATGCCACCCTTTGTCAGACATAAACAAACAATGTAAACCACAACCATTAAAAGCTATAGGCCCTGCCTCCTACCTCTTCGACCAATATGTCAGGACTTGTTGAGTCAGTCCAATTGTTCCCCAGGATCCGGCGTTCTCTAAATTGACATCTGAGTCGCAGTTGCTTCTAAATAGCGATCTCTCCAGACCATTAATTAATAATATTTCTGGTTGGAATAGACCTTAGCAGTAGAAGCCTTCTCGAGTTTGGAATACATTCAGGAATTGCTGCCTAGAAAAGGAAATTGTCAGATATTCAATTTCGATTTCTGTAATTTTGGATTTTCTTCAAAGAGGGTTTGAATTGGGCGTTGCACCTTCCTCTATCATGGTCCAGATTTCTGCATTATCTTAAATCCTAGCTATTAGTTTGTGGAACATACACTAGTCAGAAGGTTTATTAAATTCATAAACAAGGCTAGGCCCAGAGTTGCAGACCTAGTTCTTTCATGGGATCTGAAACTAAAAGTTCTAGACCAACTAGCCAGTTTTTATTTGAGCCCTAGACCAGGTGTCCATCAAGCACTTCTCTCAAGACAGTGTTAATGGTGGCTATCATTTCAGCCTGGACAGTAAGCAAACTTCATGCCCTCTCCTGTGTATCACCGTATTTAGTACTACACCAGATAAAAGTAGTTCTCATGAGAAAACCCAACTTTCTGACATTAAGTGATATTGGATTTCCATCGGAACAAGCATATAGTGCTAACATCTTTTTGTCCTGAACCTAAGACTAAGAAGGAAAAACTTTTTCACAACCTGGACATGTTAAGATGTGTGTCATCTTACCTCTAATGGACCAAGGAATTTAGGAAATCACTCATTTGTCCAATTTGGTGGGAATTTTACAGGTACTGCAACATCCAAGGCCTCCTTAGAAAGATAGATAAGGGATTGTATCATTTTTGCTTACCAGGAGGCAAAGATTCAGCCTCCTTTAAAAGTCAAGACCCACTCCACCAGATCCACTTCTACTTCCTGGGTGAAAAATTATGCAGCCTCTCCAGAAGGGATCTGCGAGATAGTCACCTTGTCTTCTGTGTCAGCTTTCATCAAACATCACAGAATAGATGTGCATGCCTCAGCAGATGCCATATTTGGGAGGAAGGTTCTGCAAGCTGTGATTCTTGTTTAGGGGTAGTATAATTGCTTACTCTATTTGGTGGCTGCTATACTTTTCTTTTTGCACCTTTCGGACTGGGTTTGGGTATCTCCCTGCCTTCTGGTGTACTACTTGGGTATATGCTTTTCTTACCACCGTGGAGCAGGACACAGAAGAAGGAAGAATTTTACTCAGATATTTCATTTTCTTCAGTATCCATCCATGGCACCCAACCCTTCATTTCTTTGTGTTCTCGTTTAGCTTGGTAAAGGAGAGGAAGAGAGAGGCTGATTGGCCCTACCCTACTAGAAGCCCATTCTTATTGCCATGGAGGGACAGAAGAAAATGAAATTGGTAAATGACTCCCTTTCCCAGGCATCAGGGAAGGAAGGGGAGGATCTATAGCTTCTCCTGTTTCTTTCTCTCAGTGTAGCAATCCATTATACACCTGATATACACTTCTCTTTCTGGGTGGATGAATCTCCCTCCTGTCACCTTATCTTTAACCCACAACAGACAGATAAATGCTATATTCTTAATCTCTCTTCAGAATACCTTTGAGGATCACCTTGCTTTGTATGGGCACAAAGGAGATATGGGGAAGACTAAGACCACAAAGGCTTCAAGGGTTTTTCCTGTGGTCCTTTGTTCCTCTTGTCAAACTAATCTCCCTAGGAATTATATTGGTACATTATGTCCCTTCTGTTCTGTGACCCTTACACAGCCAACTCCAGGTTCCTCTTACCCTGAACTTGAGACTACAGGGGTTAAAACCCTAATTTCTACTATGTCTATCATTCTTATGTCTATTACGTGGTCCTTAGAACCAAGACCACCCCCCCACAAGAGTTTAACCCTTTTGAGGGAGGTGATTGCTTGTGATTGTCTGTGAGGTGCAAGGCCGAAATACAGGCTTTGTCTTGTAAAATCCCATTCCTGATTTTTCATGCAGGTAGGTTAGTTCTGTGAACTCCATTTGGCTTTTTCCCTGAACTGGATTCTGAATTTCAAGTAAGTCAGGAAATTGTTCTTCGTTTTTTTTTTGTTCAACTCAGTCTAACAGACAAAGAGCAGGGACTTCACTTCTTGGATGCAATTAAGTGTCTAAAATATACTTTCATTGCTCGGTATTATTCAGAAAGAAGGACTTGCTTTTCATTATTCAGGAGGGCCCATGTGCAGGCTAAGTGGTGTCCACTTTGATCCAAGAAGCCACTGTCACCTTGAACATTCATCTGACTTGTGTTCTTAGGTAAATCCTGTGCCCATTACCAAGTTCAGATTCTGGCTTTAACTAAAGACTATTTTGGGTGGATGTTCCTACAGGCCATATTGCCTGTGTATGAGCCCCTTCTTGCCTTTACTTCTGGTAAAATGTTTTGTTATTACTTGCTTTGGTGTGTTGTTGACACCTGAGGCTCATTGTTTCTGGCTTGTCTGAGGCCAATTTGTATTTTGAGGATATTTCTCCCCCTTGCTGGAAACTTGGTGGATTAGCTTTGGTATATCCTCATGATTAATATGTTCCACAATAGACAAAAGATAACAGGATTTTTGTGTGCCTACCCATTTACATTATTTTCTTAGTCCTCAAGGAACACGGGGCATCCCACCTAGAGTAAAATAGGTTGTTTGAGTTCCGGGGAAGGGTGTCCATTTGGGTTCACTGGTACAGGTGGCCACCTTCCTGCACCACTTTTTTTCTTCTATCCTGGCTATAGGGTGACCTTTAGATAGATAAGTGGGTGGAAAGTGGAGATGGGAGGGAGTCTACACTTTCAGAGAACTCTCTATGCAAGTGCACTACCACCTAGAAAAGGATACTTTTACCTCATGGTTCCTGTGTTCCACAAGGACTAGGAGAGAAGGATTTATCGGTAATGACACAAAAATACCTTTATATGTTGGTACTGCAGATAACATTGCTGTGTGTGTAATATTAAAATATATATATATTGTTGGCCTCCCTCTAGCTGGAGGGGTAAGAGAAAAATATGATCTCCCAAATGGAGCTTTTAAATACTTTTAACAGTTAGGATTCTAGCTATGTAAAATTTCAAGCTTTTAACAAAGTGGGGTTGCACTGCTACGCATGTGAATTATGTGTGATAGCTATCAGAGCAATCATCTGGTGAACAGCCTTGTATCCCACCATATGACTAAAATACACATTTACTTTGATTAAAGACCAGGCATTGTTCCCAGCCTTCTGGCTTTCATGTGATGGGGGGAGCCGCAGATTGTATTGCTCCTTAATCTGGAATGTCCTTTCTTACCAGTTACCTTGCTGTGCATTATATTTCCCATCAATTTACCTTTTTGGGTTCCGAGCTTCAGTTGATGGGGACAGCCTTTGACTCATGTCAGTCAGTTGGTGCTAGGAGAGCAGAACAGACTATATTTTGGCCGCATATACATAAAGTAAGCAAATCAGATCCTAACACTTACTAATAAATAACCTGTGACTTTTTACATATAAACAATGAGGTTTAGAGGAAACCTTTGTGAGGGAAATAAAGGAGGGATTTATAACATGCCTAACTGTCAAAGCATCTGTGTATCAGGAGCTGCTAACCAAGGAGGTGGAAGAAGCCAAAAACCAACCAAAAAGTCAGAATTGGCTGTGACCGATCTGTACAACAGCCCTTATGAAAATGTTAACTGTTAAATGTTAACTATTATGATCCTGTGGGAGCAATATACATATTTATTTATTTATTTAAATTTAAATAAATTTAATTTATTTATTGGATGTCTGTGTACTCAACCATATGTGCTATTCGTACAAGGAATCTGTCTTGTTTGTTAAACTAACCTTGTGTGAAATGTTGTGCTAAGTATAGAATTTTGTGTGCATTTTGAGAAAAAAAAAGATCTGAAAGCCACTTTAAGATTTGTATAGGAAGACCGGTCAGACAGGCTGAAATTGTCTGGATTGTCTATTTCCAGGAAATGTATGTCTGCATTGGGATAGATTTTTCTGCAGTGGGGCAGTTGTAGCTTCTTAAAATGTAGCACTACTTTTGAGAAATATATGCTTTTATATGGTAACAGACTTTAACCCCTAGAGTGCCAGGTGGGTACAATGTACGAGTTTGGCCAGCTGTACCCGCTGTGCCAAGCTCGTACAATGTACCCACTAAAATGCGGTCACTGCTTAAGCCGGTATAACCGGCTGGCAGTGGCCGCATTTCAGCTGAAATGCAGCCTGGCACTCTTGGGAGGACATGAGGATTACTCCTCATGTCCTCCCAGGTATTGATCTCCCAGCCGATCGCGCTGGGAGATCAATATCGCCAAGGGAGAAGCTCTGAGAAACAGAGCTTCTCCCTCCGCCGCCCTCCTACCCCGAACTTCCGGGTAGGAGTGGGTGGGACCGGGGGAAACCTCCTAACGTCATCGGTGACATGATCACCGATGACGTTAGGGAAGTTTCCCTTAGCCGATTCACTCCTACCGGTGGTAGGAGTGAAAGGCAGGAGAGCTTCTGCTCTCCTGCAGTCGCCAAATTGGTCTCCCAGCCTATCGGCTGGGAGATCAATTACTGGGGAGACACCAGGAGGGGTCCTGATGTCCCCCACGAGGTCTGAAAATATTAAAATAAAAAAAAAAAAAATAAAAAATCCTTAGTAACCCTGTGAGTGCCGCAGGGGTCCCAAGCACATTGCTTTGCAATGTGCTGGAGACCCCTGTAGCACTCACAGGGTCACTTCTTGTGGGGGATTTTTTTTTTATTTGCAAGACCTCATTGGGGGGATCAGGGGGGGTCCTGATGCCCCTCAATGAGGTCTATGAGTAAAAAAAAATATTTTTTTAAAAATTAACTCTGTGTGTGCCACAGGGGGGGTCCAATGCACCCCCCCCCCTCCTGTGGCACACACAGGGCTTTTCTCATTCCTTTGTTACTAGAGCTTGTTGGGGGGCCATCAGGATTGGTCCTGATGGCCCCCCAACAAGCTCTGATTACAAAGTAATAATTAAAAAAAATTTAACCCTCTGAGTGCCAGAAGGGGTCCAATGCATTGCTTTGCAATGCGCTAAAGACCCTTGTGGCACTCACAGGGTCATTTCTTTTGGGGGGATTTTTTTTTTTTGCAAGACCTCATTGGGGGGATCTGGGGGGGTCCTGATGCCCCTCAATGAGGTCTATTAATAAAAAAAAAAAATTTAAAAAAAAATTAACCCTGTGTGTGCCACAGGAGGGGTCCAATGCACTCCCCCTCCTGTGGCACACACACAGGGCTTTTATCATTACTTTGTTACTAGAGATTGTTGGGGGGCCATCAGGATTGGTCCTGATGGCCCCCCAACAAGCTCTGATTACAAAGTAATAATAATAAAAAAATTAACCCTCTGAGTGCCAGAAGGGTCCAATGCATTGCTTTGCAATGCGCTGGAGACCCCTGTGGCACTCACAGGGTCACTCCGTTTGTGCACATACATATTTTTTTATTACTAAGACCTCATTGGGGAGGGATCAGGGGGTCCTGATGCCCCTCAATGAGGTATACAATAAAAAAAAAAAAAAATTAAAGCAAAAATTAACCCTGTGTGTGCCACTGGGAGGGGGGGTTCAATGTTGACCCCCTTCCTGTGGCACAAACAGGACTTTTTATCATTACTTTGTGATCAGAGCTTGTTTGGTGGCCATCTGAATACAAAGTAACGATAAAAAAATTAACCCTTTGTGTGCCACAGGGGCCCAAATGCATTGCTTTGCAATCCACTGGACACCCTTGTGGCGCACACAGGATTTTTTCCCCCCTTTATTTTTTATTTAGACCTCATTGTATGGGTTCTGATGCCCCCAACGAGGTCTACACAAAAATATTGGGGGGAAAAGCCCCAAAAAATGCACGTGCCACAGGAGGGGGGGTCCAACGCAGTGCTTTGTATGAGGTGACATACATTGCACACTGGTAGTCACAGATCTCCTATACACACTATCCGACACTGCCCCACCATCACCACCATCCTTGCTCCTGTGTAAAACAAATGTTTGTTTTTTTTCCTGTAGCACCACATTCTGGAAATAGTTGTGCCATCTAACTTAGGGGTAAAAAGGCAAGTGACCCCTCATTAGATGCGGCAGGTTGTCTTCTTTCCAAAATGGTATGATTTATCTACCTCTTCTTCAATTCTGAAGGTGTTATAGCCATTTTCGTACAGGCAAGTCAGGTTTGAGAAAATGTTATAAACATCAGAGGTTGTAGTAGGTGTAGTTTTCTACTTCTAGCACCCCTTAAGGTAGTTCAGCTCATACCAATGGGGTGTCATTTGACTCCTAAGAGCAATAGCAAACAAATGCAGTTGAAAATTCCATGGTTTTCACAGAGCTCCATACATTTGAAGGGGCAGAAATGTAAAAAAATGCAATTTTTTTCCTATATCGCCTCCTTCTGGAAACATTTATGCACACCAGTATTGGGGTAAGAAGGCAAGTGACCCCTCATTAGGTGAGCCAGGTTGTCTTCTTTCCAAAATGGTATGGTTTATCTACCTTTTCTTCAATTCTGAAGGTGTTATAGCCATTTTTGTACAGGCAAGTCACATTTGAGAAAATGTTAGAAACATCAGAGGTTGTAGTAGGTGTAGTTTTCTACTTCTAGCACCCTCTAAGGTAGGTCAACTCATACCAATGGGGTGTCGTTTGACTCCTAAGAGCACTAGCTAATGAATGCAATTGAAAATCCCATGGTTTTTACAGAGCTCCATACATTTGAAGGGGCAGAAATGTAAGAAAATGCCTTTTTTTAATTAGCGCCACCTCCTGGAAGCATTTGTGCATACCAGCCTTTGGGTAAGAAGACAAGTGACCCCTCATTAGATGCGGAAGGTTGTTTTCTTTCCAAAATGGCATTGTTTCTCTACCTTTCCTGCATATCTATTATGGTTATAACCATTTTAGTGCAAGCCGATAATTTAAAAAACAAAAGTGTCAGGTTTATGTACGTGTTCCTAGCACCCACATATTGTATGTTAACCCACACAAATGGGCTACCATTTTTCTTATGTTGGTAGCAGGTACTGAATACAGCAGGAAATGTTATGGTTTTCAAAGATTTTAGTATCTTTGAAGTGGTGGAAATGTAAAAAAACATGTATTTATTCCCATAGCGCCACCTTTTGGAAATATTTGTGCACTTCAGCCCGGGGGGTAGAAAGGCAAGTGACCCCTCACTTGATGCGGGAGAAAGTCTAATTTCCAAAATGGTATACCTTTTATACCTTTCCTTCACGTCTCTAACAGTTATGAACATTTTAGTACAAGCCGCCATTTTCGAAGAAGCAAACAGGTAGGTGTAGTTATGTGCTTCTGGCACCCCTAATGTAGGTTGACTCATTCCAATGGGGTGTCATTTTTCTCCTAAGAGCACTAGCTAATGAATACAGTTGTAAATACCATGGTTTGCACATATTTCAGTACATTTGAAGGGGCAGAAATGTAAAAAAATGCCTTTTTTTTTCATTAGCGCCACCTTCTGGAGGCATTTGTGCACTCCAGGCTTGGGTTAACAAGGCAAGTCACCCATCATTAGATGCGGCAGGGTGTCTTCTTTTCAAAATGGTATGGTTTGTGTACCCTTTCTTCACTTCTGTAGTTGTTATAACCATTTGTGTACAGACAAGTAATGTTTGAGAAAATGTTAGAAAAATTTGAAGTTGTAGTAGGTGTCGTTTTGCACTTCTAGCACCCCCTGAGGTAGTTAAACTCATACCAATGGGGTGTCATTTTTCTCCTAAGAGCACTAGCTAATGAATACAGTTGGAAATACCATGGTTTGCACACATTTCAGTACATTTAAAGGGGCAGAAATGTAAGAAAATGCCTTTTTTTTTCATTAGCGCCACCTTCTGGAGGCATTTGTGCACTCTAGGCTTGGGGTAACAAGGCAAGTCACCCATCATTAGATGCAGCAGGGTGTCTTCTTTTCAAAATGGTATGGTTTGTGTACCCTTTCTTCACTTCTGTAATTGTTATAACCATTTTTGTACAGACAGGTAATGTTTGAGAAAATGTTAGAAAAATTAGAGGTTGCAATAGGTGTAGTTTTGTACTTGTAGCGCCCCCTGAGGTAGGTGAACTCATACCAATTGGGTGTTATTTTTCTCCTAAGAGCACTAGCTAATGAATACAGTTGGAAATGCCATGGTTTTCACACATTTTAGTACATTTGAAGGGGCAGAAATGTAAGAAAATGCCTTTTTTTTTTCATTAGCGCCATCTTCTGGAGGCATTTGTGCACACCAGGCTTGGGGTAACAAGGCAAATCACCCCTCATTAGATGCAGCAGGTTGTCTACTTTCCAGAAATATATAGTTTTATATAGTTATTCCACTGTTTTAGGGTAGTTTTACCACAAAAATCCTAGAATGCGCATATTAGTTTATAAAGTTGAAAATGTCATTTTGCGCTGCTGGTGATTAGGGCTCTACGCTAGCCATGGATGTAGGTAAAACTATACAAATTTGGTATTTTTTTTACTCGGGGGACTTGAGGCTTTTTCAAGTAATTGAAACTTTTTCAATCAAGGTAAATGTTTTTGATACATAGTATGTGATTTTAGCAAAATGAGTAAATTTTCACTTTTTTTTGTCATTATGACATCATAGCTTTTTGCACAATGTAAAATTCTCTTCATGTAAGGTACCACAAGAAAGCTCAATTCGTTCTGAAAAAAACAATATATAGGTTTCCATATGTAACTAAATATCCCCAGAGGAAATCAAGCCTAAACGGAAGGATAGCAAAAATGTTGAAAAAGTGTCTGGCCTGCAGGGTTCAGAAAATGACCCGAGCCTCTGGCACTGAAGGGCTTAAAGTGTAGTTGTACGTTACAGCTATTGGAATATGCATTTTGAGTTGAAAATACACTTTTGCTCTCCAATTAATTTGGAGACAGTGCAGACCAAGCATGTATGTAAAACAATTAACTTGGTGTACAAAGCTTTTAAAGTAATTGTACATTTCACTACGTACTTTAATTTGTTAGCGTAATAGAGTCTTATGTCAAAAGAAGAGGAGCTGCTCTGGGGCACCCTAGAGAACAAATACCCCCATTGATTTAAATGGAACTTTTAAACCCTTAAATGTTAGAAACGTTTCCATTGTATTGTAAAGAAGTGTCTCGGAAGCCTCCCTGGCATTCAAGGTATACATATAATTTAAAACAGTGGGAAATTTTGAGGAATTTTTATTGGACCCCTTTGGTATAGTTGGTTTCCTCCATAATTGCCCCTCTTTCCTATTTGTGCATCAAGCCCACATCTATCTATCTATCTATCTATCTATATCTATCTATCTATCTATCTATCTATCTATCTATCTATCTATCTATCTATAAATATATATCTATCTATATATATAAAAGAATAAGCCTCATTGCATAATTTATGGTACCTCACACACACAACATAATTTATGTCTCTTCAGAAAACAAACACACATTGAACAGAATGCCTCATTACATAATTTATGTCTCATTAGGAGACACAACTCCCAATGGGTGATTCATGGGGACATTACTGCTCCCACTGGGTGATTCAATGGGGGCTTGTTTTTCATACAGGGAGTTGGCCCGCCCCCTCCAGCCCTCCCACCACTATCCAACTGACAAAAAAAAAATATAGCTGCCACTTGCTCCTGAAGTAGGGGATATCAATAACTTCTCCTGGTCCGCACACACTCTCACTCAGGATCATGACCCCACAAACACACTGTTTCACCTCCCACAGATAACTGTAACCCTCCATACACACTGTGTCACCTCCCACAGATAATTGTAACCCTCCATACACTCTGTGTAACCTCCCACAGATAACTGTAACCCTCCATACACACTCTGTATCACCTCCCACAGATAATTGTGACCCTCCATACACTGTTTCAGTAGCAGGGTGTAATGTTTCCATAAAATACAAACTCAGGGATAAACTTAATAGCAACTCTTTTATTTAACCCTTTCAGTGCCAGAGGAGTATGCA
This sequence comes from Rhinophrynus dorsalis, assembly GCA_037306005.1. Taxonomy (NCBI): domain Eukaryota; kingdom Metazoa; phylum Chordata; class Amphibia; order Anura; family Rhinophrynidae; genus Rhinophrynus; species Rhinophrynus dorsalis. The sequence goes on from CM074722.1 coordinate 173,844,616, forward strand.
ACATATTGCTTTGCAATGCGTTGCTTACCCCTCTGGCACTCAAAGGGTTAACTCTTTTCATCTCTTCAGTCACCTCACTGTCTGTTTTCAACTGTCACTCCTCCACTTCCTGCTTCCTGATTCCCACCCTTTCTCCTTAAAGGGAGAGAGATGCTTTGCTGTATGTTACAGAGGGAAAGCCTCAAACACCACTTTCTATTTGATCCCTCAGCATATTGCTACGTTGCCTCAACTGAAGAGCCACTGTGTGTTACATTGCTATGTTACCTCAGCTTAAGTAAGGAGTTACTGTTCCCATTGGGTGATTCAATGGAGGAGTGATTTAAATCATTCAGGGAGTTGGCCTGCCCCCACTATCCAGCCCGCCCACCATTATCCAAGTGACTGAAAAAACAAAATGGCTGCCACTCGCTCCTACACCACAGACTCACACACAAGCCACACACACACACAGTCCCCAGGGGTCCCTCCACCAACCTGAGGCACACAATGAGCTGATCCAACAAAGAGAGGGGGGATCGGTTCCAGTGTACCTTCATTTCTGGTATCCGCAACCCATCAATGCTTTTGGCTACTGGTGCACAATGTGCTTCTGCTGCAGGAAGCCCAGCTGCTTCATGTAGCTCAGAGGCAGGCAGGCCCAGTACCAAATCCTTCATGGTCCCCTTCATGAAGCACAACACTCCATCCCACAACAGCCCGATCATGCGGCCCTTCAAGGAGCTCGCTACAAGCAGCAGCTGGATGCGGCTATTACCCGTGGCTGAGGGACTGGAGACAGACCATGCTGGGGCCACTCTGTAGTACACACTCTTACACACAAGCTTCTTCACTGCCGATTTCTACCCGCTGTCACACACACACCTGCATTGTGTAAGTACCCTGGCACAAAAAATATATATGCCGCACTATAGCTGCTCCAACCACACACACCATCCCTCCTCAGTTCCCGCTCTCGGTGCCCGGGCTGCGTCCCTAGTAACGCTCTTGGCCGAGGCCTGGGGCAGGAGGTGTCTTCCTGGCCAGGGAGCCGGGCCGGCGGTTGTCTGGCAGCCTCTGAGTGTGTATGTACAGAGTCCACTTCAGGGACTGTGGACTCCATGACTCTCGCTACATACTGGGACAGCTGGTTAACCCTTTCAGAGTCAGAGGATTAAGCAACACAATGAGCAATGCCTTGCCTTACCCCTCTGGCACTTACAGGACTGTAATAATATCTGTGTGTGTGTGTGTATACGCATGTATGTATGTGTGTATGTATGATCAATGTCTGTATATGTCACTGTATCTGTGTGTGTCTATGTATGTGTGCAATATGATTCTTTCTGCTTCACACAGTACACAAAAAAACATCAGTCAATACAGCCAATACAAACAAACAAAAAAATCTTACAAAATACCTTCAACATGCCGCCTACAACATTTCAAACAAAAAATGCTACATAACACATACCCTACTACAATGACGGGCAATGCCGTCACATATTGCTAGTTGTATAATTGGAAATTGTGAGTTTTGTGTTTATAACGTTTTATAACACAATGTAAAAACTACCTCAAGTAATGTATTGTTGAAATGCTGAACATGTCCTTGGGGGAGTATATATCAATATATACATTTCCATATAGTTAGAGCGTTGCATACCCCCTTGGTACTCAAAGGATTAATCCCCCTTAAAGCTAAAACTATCCCATGGCCCATTCCCCACAGCATTATCAATAAACCCTTACCTTGAAGTTGGAAGTCCAGCAGGGTCATCTGCACCCTGGTCTTACTCTGTCCTCTTCTTTACTTCTTCTGTATTTTTAAAAATAGTCTTCTTTTAAATGTTTATCAAATCTATTTAATTAAAAAAAAAAAAAAAAAAAGCAATAAATGGAATTAATCCCCCTCCCCCCATTTTCTATTGCAACTTCCCCTGCCAGAAATAAAAACAACACCCGTGGCAGTTCCTGTTTTGGCTAGTACCGCAACAGTCACCCTCCCCCCACCCTCCTAAACTATAGCCAAAAGTACCCCCCAGGCCCTATATTATACCGAACATTAACAATAAAGTTAAAAATACTTCTTTTTTTTTTTTTTTTTCCTTCTTTCTTCTTCTTTAAATTTTTTTCAAGTCTATAAAGCAATAAATGAAAGTAACCCCCCCACCATTTACTATCACCACTTCTGCCACCAGAAATATAAATTATCCCTATGGTAGTTCCTGCATAGGGCATTTCCCAAGCCAAAAGAGGATAATCTGAACAGAGACTAGCTTTTATATGGCCAATCTCTGTTCAAATTGCCTCCCAAGCTCCCATTGGCTGGGATGTGGGGTTACGTTCCATGCCCTGCAGTAACCACATCTGCCAGCCAATCCGCTTCTAGCTGGAGGGGTCAGGAATGTGCGTTTCTTCATCCCTCCAATTATTTAATGATTGTCTAGCTGGAGGATAATGAAACGTGCATTTGTGACCCCTCCATCTAGAAACTGATTGGCCCTGCATAACTCTACATCCCAGCCATTGAGAGCATGGGAGGCAATTTGAACAGAGATTGGACATATAAAAGTCAGTCTCTGTTCAGATTCCCCTCACTTTGGCTCGGCCATGGGGTGTAATTTATCTTTCCGGCAGCCGAAGTGGTGATAGTTAATGCGGGGATTGAATTGCATGTATTTCTTTTGTTTTTTAATAGACTTGAAAAACATTTAATGGGATAGTAATGTCTCTTTAAAAGTAATTCGCCGAGTCTTCTGTATATTAAAAGTAACAGATTTGTGTAGTTCAAAAGTTATGAAGTGATAAAGATCTCACGCCTGCCCCTTCTGGCCACGTCACTCAGAAGATGTAATCTGATCAGGACGACTGCAGCGATTGACAAACTTGAGTAAGCATCCATCAAGGGGGGGGCAGGATTTTTCTTAAACTTACTGAAGTTTCTCTCGTTGCAGCCGTCTGGTCCCACCACCAGATTTCAGATTTAGTGGGAGGAGGCCAGAACTGGGCAGGCGGGGGATCTTTATCACTTCATAACTTTTGAACTACACACAAGTAAGGTCTCTAGACATAGTGCAGTCTGTTACGTTTAATATACAGAAGACTCCGCTAATGACTTTTAAAGAGACATTACTATGCCAGGGGGTTACTTTTTACGGCTAATGTTTAGAATGGTAGGGGGAAGGGTGACTGTTAATAGTTCTCGGTTGATGTTTGTCAAACATTGAGCGTTAGCTAGTTTCCTTTGATGATCACATTATTCACTCTATTTAGCATGAGTTGTGGGAACATAAAAGCTGAGACGACCATTAGGACGCAACATGAGATTTTGCGGATTTAGCCACTCTTAATAGTATCAAGCCCCTGGTCTGTAGACTAGTTGATAACCTTAGTATGACCTGCCCCACCTCCCCTTTTTTCTTTCTGTAGCACTTTTCCTCCAAATTACTCTAACATTTTTAGTTGAAAAACGGTCTCTCTTGCTATCACTTGGTGTGTTATGTTGGCAAACCTTTTTTTTTCCTCTGATTGTAACAATTTCTTTTGTTTCTTGCAACAAAGGATAAAATGGAAAATGGACATTATAAAGACACACAGGAGTTTGCTTCTGATGTTCGGCTAATGTTCACGAATTGTTACAAATACAATCCACCAGAAAATGAAGTGGTGAAAATGGCAAGCAAGCTACAGGTAGGTTAGAAGTTATGATTAGCTTACACACTGTATTCCTCAAATGAACATATCATTAATTTCTTTACTTGTTTAATGGCCAGGATGTTTTTGAGGTAATGTTTGCCAAAATACCAGATGAGCCTGTTGATACTGCTACTGTGACACAAAGTATTGTAGAAAGATACAAGGCGTCTTCTGAAAGCAGTAGTTCTAGCTCTTCTGAAGATAGCTCTTCCTCTGATTCTGAAGATGAAAGGGCACACCACCTTTCTTTACTGCAGGAACAGGTAAGTAGACTGTGCAGGTAACTCATGAAGCAGCCTCTGTACATCTGGAGATGAACAATGAACTGTTTACAATACATATCAATATGTAAACTTGGGAAAACCCTCCACAAACAACATCTTGACTAAGTTTTTCTTTTCTATGTGCTGTACTATAGTTTTGTTTCAGCTTTGTTTCTTCATAGCCTATCAACTTTGTTGTATCAATGTGCAAATGAGTTTGGGGCAGAGTATGTGACTATCTGTACAGTCTTAAACAGTGTTATATGCATGCCACTGGGAGAATAAGAAAGGGTCCCCACTAACTAACATTATTTCTCTTTTGTCCAATATGACATACAGATACCATGGGGAGGAGATAGCTCCTCCCTGTAGGCTGGAACAATTCTAGAAGAAATTGTAGGTGGAGCCTCCCCTTCCTCCTTATCAGGCTATGCCACTAGCCCCGCCCCAGTTAGACTTGTTCCAGTAACCTGGATAGAGGCTGAGAACTTTTCTGCTTTAGTTTTTAGAATATTTTATTATTTTCTTTTAGATGTGGGGTGTCAAAATTACCCCATTTAGGTGGATTACCTTTCGTGGCTTCCCCTGGAGAATTGTCCAGCTATCAGGGGCTGTTGTGGACCCTTGCAGTCCCATGTTTCTCTCTCCTTACTGGGTCTCCCTGAGGCGCTTTCTTTCAATGGTAATATGAAGAAAGAAGTAAAGTAAAAAGGTGAGCAACCCCTTGAGTGCCATGGTCCACTTGCCCCTCTGTTTCTCTGCATACAGGGGTCTTATAGGAGTATTAATCCCCTGCACTCATGTTGGGTATCTAGGGTCTTTGGAGGTTGTATGGCTGTATTTTATATGTTTAACCCCTTCCCTGCTGGTTTCTCTGGGTTATGGGGCTTAATTTGGGCTTATCCTTCCTGATTCATACGTTTTTGTTTGTCCCTTCAATATTCCCTAGGGTATTTAGGTACTTTTATTCACTTTTGAAAATGTTTGTTTTTTGAGTTAAAGGTGTGCTTTACTGCAAGGCCACACTTGCTCTATTGATTTCTATGGGACAACTGTTTTGGGACATATCTCTGCAACCGTTTGACTTAGAGTTGAGAGAGGGCTCATTCTTCTTGCCCTATTATCCAGTTCACATCCCCAGTGTCTTGGGGACCCCTGGGGCACCGCAAGTTCGGGTCCAAGCGATGCTAGGTTACAGCAAAGAGACAAAACTACAAATCCCAGAATGCCCGTTTCACGTGCTTTCTTCTGATTGCTGTGATTTTGGATGCAATTTTCTTTCTCTTTGCTGGAGTGTCCTACGCAGAGGCTTGGATCTCCTTATTCTCCTACTCGGGTTAACCATTTGCCTGCCAGATAAGTACTTGACCTTTGAGGTGAAATTTTAATCTGGGTCACAGTGTTTGGGTTTCTCATACTGTCTAGACGCTTATCCTGTTAGGATGTCTGATACAAAGGGACATGAGCCTAAACCTAAGGCTAAGGACTCAGGGGCATATCTGACCCCCACTTGCTTACTGTTCCTCATGCGAAACTAGGCTCCCTTACGAATACTCAGGAGACTGTGTCCCTCATGTGTTGTGCACCCTATTACTCGGGCCCTCCAGTCTTGAATGTGAGCCACTGTGGGTCAAGGCCTTAGAGTTCTCTATGGCACAGTTTCCTCTTTCCCTCCAGGGGATCCTCCATTCTTGGTAACCCCCTACTTCTTTCAGGTTTGTGGCCCCTAAGGCCCCTAGCATTCCTGATCTCTCAGAAACCTCTGAGGAGGATTCTTTTGAGGATGATATGGAGGAAGGGGATTGTGAGGAAGGGGCATCTTCATATGCTTATGGTGACACCTTTTGAGGCTGATCCTGCACCCTCAGCTGAGGGCCTCATTAAGGTGGTTTAAACAACCTTACAGGTCACTACTACCACTGCTGAGGTCGTAAGAAATCCTTCACGGTTTTTCTGCCCAGTTCCACTCTGGACCAGGTTATTTTGGAAGAGTGGAAAATGCCAGACAGGTGCCTTTCTCTTTCTAAGAGATTTTTCAATCTAAACCTTCTGAGGCAGCTTTGATTCAGTGGGCTACACCTGCTCAGGTTGACCCCCCCCCCACACCCTATTTTTAGGCTTTCTAAGTCTATTGCTGTACCCTTGGTGGATGCCGCAGCATTGAAGGATATGACTGATAAGGAGCTGGAGGCTATCCTGAAGTCTAAGGTCACTGCCATAGGTGCTGCCTTGAGGCCTACCTTAGCTTCTGTTTGGATCACTAGAGCTCTCACCATCTGGGGTGAACAACTTACTGAAGCTATCGGTAATGATGCCCCTAAGGAGGACCTTTTAGCCCTCTTGGCCGGCATGTCTGAGGCTCAGACATATGTCACTGACGCTCTTTTTGATGCTGTCAAACTTTCAGCTAAGGCTTCTACCGTCTCTGTTTCTGCTAGATGCACATTATGACTTAAGATTTGGTCTGCGGACCTTTCATCAAAGAAGTTGCTGATTTCTCTCCCTTTTCAGGGAAAGTCTCTTTTTGGGCCTGAACTGAAGCAGATTATCAGTGAGGCCACTCTTGCCTCAGGTTTCCAAGCACCCCAACTTGACAAGGAAACAGCATCTTTTTCATCCCTACCAAAATGAAGCTCAAAGGCCGAATCAGAGCTTGTCTCAGGCCAGCACCCCATGCCAGACCACCAAGCCCAGGCAGCAGTGGCACTCACAGCACACCACAGCCAAGCCCAAGTCTGGCAAGTCTGCCTACACATGACTCACAGAATTGTGGTCTTCAGCTCCTGGTGGGTGGGTGGGCGCCTGCGCCATTTATCAGGCACCTGGGCAGCCTCTGTTGAGGATCAGTGGGGCTTACAGGTGGTTTTGGAAGGATACAGGATTCCCTTCCTCTCCTCAGATTCTTCCAGTCCAGAACTCCTCTGGGACAAGAAAAGCTGCATCTTTTCAGCAAGGCGGTTCAGGCTGTCTTGAGCAAGGGAGTCCTTACTCCAGTTCCTCCAAAAGAGAGAGGTTTCAGTTTTTATTCCAACCTATTCGTGGTGGCCAAGAGGGATGGAGGCAGTCGTCCTATCTTGAACCTCAAAGACCTCCGTTCCTTTGTGGACACTGTGCTCTTCAAGGTGGAATCATTGCGCTCTCTCATTGCAGCTATGAATTCAGGAGAGTTCTTGGCCTTTCTGGATCTGCAGGTTGCTTACTTGCATGTCCCAATTCATCTGGACAGCCAGAAGTAAATCCAGTTCACCTGCGATTTCAGGCACTTCAAGTTCACTGCTTTGGCCTTTGGACTTGCCTCCGCTCCTTGGGTGTTAGTCATAGTCTTAGAGGCATTGATTGCCTTTCTGCAAACCCGGGGCATTCAGGTGACTCCCTGCATGGACGACCTTCTGCTGAAGGCGCCGTCCAGGGAACTCCTGGACCAACATGTCCAGGACTGTGCTCAGATTCTCCTCCACCGTGGGTGGATTCTGAATATGGGGAAACTGCTCCAGTCTCCTCTCAGGTCCTTGTTCTCAGGTTCGATACTTGCCAAGGGAAGGTCTTCCTGACCGAGGATTCTATCCAACAGGTCATGCATGTAGTGTCCCGAGCTCTGGAGTGGCCATCAGCTCGGCTCCACAAATTCTGATGGGCTGCATGGTTTGCACCATGGAGGCAGTTCTGTATTCCATGGCTCACACCAGGGAGCTCCAGAGGCTCACTATCTGTGCTTGGCATGGGAGCCCGGATCTCTTGGACCCCAATTTCTCTCTTCCTCCGCAGGTGATGCAGTACCTGCTCTGGTGGCTGGACAGGTCCAGCTTGGAGAAGGGGAAACCCTTTGTTATTCAGGACTGGACCATGGTGACGACGGATGCCAGCCTCAGAAGCTGGGGAGCTGTCCTGGGTCACCTGGGGATTCAAGGCAGATGGACTGTGGAGGAGGCTCTGCAGTCCATCAGTGTTCTGGAGCTCCAGGTGATTCATCATGCTCTGGTGTACTGGTCCTCTCCACTGAGGGGTTGTCCAGTCCGCATCCAGTCGGACAATGCCACAGCTGTGGCGTACGTCAACAAGCAAGGAGGCACAAGAAGAGCTTCTGTTTGGTCAGAGGTCAAATCTATCTTGGAATGGGCAGAAGATCACATTCTGGCTATTTCCGCCATGCACATTACAGAGGTTGACAGTATCCTGGCAGACTTCCTCAGCCGTCAGAGGGTGGACCCAGGAGAATGGAAGCTCCACCCAGATGTTTTCTGCCTGTTGATGCAGCGGTGGGGTCTTACTCCGATAGACCTGATGGCCACCAGGAAGGTTCAGCTCATTTGCTCCCATTGGAGGGATCCTCTGGCATTCGCCGTGCATGCAGTGGTGATCCCCTGGCATTTTCATCTAGCCTTCATCTTCCCTCCACTTTCTCTCATTCCTAGGGTGCTGAGGAAGATTCAGATGGATGGTCCGGAGGTCATCTTGATCGCCCCTTACGGGCCCAGGAAGCCCTGGTTCCCAGAACTGGTGGCTCTCCATTTTCATTGCCACTCAGACCAGATCTCCTCCTTCAGGATCATCTCTGGAAGGAGGACGTGGAGCGCATGGCTTTGACGGCATGGCTGTTGAAGCCTCCATACTAAGAAGGAAAGGGTTCTCCTCTGTGGTGCTCTCCATTATGATCCAGGCTAGGTTTCTTCCAAAGCCTATCATAGGGTTTGGTCCATTTTTCAGTCTTGGTGTGTTGACAGGGACTTGTCATCTCAGGAGTTTGATCAAGGACTGTTAGTGCCTTGAAGGTTCAGATTTTGGCGCTCTGTCTTTTTCCAGAGATGCATTGCCATGCCTTCCCTGCCTATAAGGCTCCCACCCCCTAGTTTTGGGAGACTCGCAGCGGCCTCCCTTTGAGTCCTTTGCTATCATTCCTCTACGCTGTCTGACATGGAAGATGGCCTTTCTTCTGGCTGTGGTCTCTGTCCTCAGAGTTGCTGAATTGCAGGCCTTGTCCTGCAAACCACCTTCCCTGGTGTTTCACAAGGATAAGGCTGTTCATTGTACAGAGTTTTTCCATAAGACTGATGCCTTATTTGTCATCCCTGAGGGTCCCAGGGCAGGTATGGCTGTGTTCAAGGTTACTATCTCTCCATGGATTAAGTCAACCATTCGCAAGGCTTATGAGCTCAAAGAAACTGTTCCTTTCCACATTACAGCACACTCCACTAGGTCTTTGGTGCCTTGGGCCTACAAGAATCAGGCCTCTGCTGAATAGCTGTGGAAAGTGGCCACTTGGTCTTCTGTGCACACCTTTGCCAAGTACCATCATGTTGATTTTCTGGCTTTGGTTGAAGCCAGCTTTGGCAGGAAGGTCCTAAAGGTATCTCTGCCTGTTTAGGACCTTTCCTGTTCCTTAAAGTTTCTGTATCTGTTTGAGCCCAGCCGGCTTTTGTTCTTTTGTGCTGTGATATTGTTATTCAGTGTCTGTTGACACTTAGTTTAGCTTGGGCTGTTCCGTGTCCTGGATAGTCGGTGGGAACTCTGGTGTCATGGGGGACCGGCGCTTGGTGCTTTCCTTTTTCTTCCAACCCTGGGAGCTTAATGTTGGTAAATCCTCATGGAGCCCTTATGTCATATTGGATGACGGAGAAAGGAGGATTTTAGTCTTACCTGGAAAATCCTTTTCTCTTAGTCCATATGACATACAGGTCTCCCACCAAGTAAAGGGTCCATGATTGGTCTCCAAATGCTGGACATGGGAGTCCTCTTGGGTCTGCTGCTCACAGGAGTTTTCTCTTTCTTGCTGTCCTACTTAGTAGGCTTGTCTCAAGTCTATCTGGGGCGGGGCTAGTGGGATAGCCTGATAAGGAGAAAGGGGAGGCTCCACAAACAACTTCTAGAATTGTTCCAGCCTACAGGTTGGAGCTGTCGCCTCCCCATGGTACCTGTATGTCATATGGACTAAGAGCAAACGATTTAACAGGTAAGACTAAAATCCTTGTTTCCAAGCTTGCTTAGGGCTAGACTACATAAAATTGTTTATACCTACTGTTTCATGTTTGTTGCTGGAGCTATCATAACACAGTGCTACTTAAAAATCACTGTTGCAGTCATCTTGCTTCCAGACCACATATAAAAATAAGCACTCTGATATGATCCACGATTTCTGATAATCAACAAGCAACATTTTTTAATTACAGGATTTTGATATTAATAGTTGGGAACTGCTTAATCAAAGTTTTATTGTTTTATATACAGTTATTAAAGGGATGGTAATGTTTCATAATAAAATCAGCTCTAATTAATCTTCATAGTATTGAATGCATTATAACTTGGAACATTTGGAGAAGATTGGTATGATGGAACACAATGCAGCCCATTCATATTTCTAGGTTCCAGTCAATAAAAATGAAAAATATTATTTGGAAAGTGAGGCAAAGAGTAAAAGTAACTGGAATCAAAAGGGTGTTATAGGTAAAATAGCACTTTGAAGGGGAAAGGCTCCTTTAGGAAGATCTAAGGAACAGTGGAAGACATGGTTATAGATTTTCAATGTTTCCATTTTTTATTTCTTTAGAAATTTTTATATAAGTATTTCAACACGTGAGACAAACATGATTTTAATTATGTATCTTATTAGGCTTTTTACATGGGTGATTTTACTGAGCATGTCTCATGTCAGCACAGCCTGCTTAATCGTTTGTCTGACTGTACATTTTAGCATTGTCATATTTGTACTGTAGATTTCAGTGCAATCACAGTGGGTTCACACCAAGTTTAGGTACCTACATTTTCAATGTGTTTTTGATCAGCTGTTTATATTGAAAGCAAGGGATGGTGTTTAAACGAGGGGATTCTAGCTACAGATAACATGTATATATAAAACGCAGTAAAAATACATGGAGGGACAGCCCAAACCTCTCAGCCCCACCCTATACAATTTCACTGCTACAAAATGGTCATGCATGTGAACATATTCAGAGAAGGAAATGTTTGTAGATGACTTATCACACTTTTGCTCTTGACTAAGAACACACTCTTATTAGGGAATAGTCCCTATGCTAGAGGAATATTTCACATTGTACTTCAATATATTCAATTTACTTCCAATTTTAGTGTATGTTTTTCATATCACCACTAGGTGTCATTTTTTAACTTTAGTGATATTATAGACTATATGTGTTAGCTTTATGTCATACATTAAGATTTCCATGGGACCAAGTTCATATCCTATCATTTGACAGCTCCGAATGGTTCATGAGCAGCTTAAGGCTTTGACCGCAGGTCCTGTTCCCAAAACAAAGAAAAAGAAGTCTAGAAAAGAGAAGAAAAAGAAAAAGGCTAAGGAGAAGAAGAAGAGATTGAAAAGAAAATCTATCCAAAGTCAAAAAAAGAAAAAACTTAAACAGAAACTATTGAAGAAGAAATGTATTTTCAAGTAAGTGTTTATATTTCAACCTTTTGGAAAAAGTACATATTTCCCTTTGTTAGCCTTCAATAGTTTTTCAATGTTAGGCTTTTTCTGCTATTCATTGTAACACCATTAAAGGGCCAGTCAAGGCTGGTGGCAGACTATAGCCGTGCTCTATTAACAAGTTAATTGTTGTGACTGGGGGAACTTGGTAGCCGGCAGAAGGATGTGGCAGACAAGAGGTGGTCATTTAAAAGGATAAGGATAATTGGCAGGCATCACAAGAAAATCCTAGTCAGTGCAGACCAAGGGTTCCTCTGGTCATATTTAAAGGCAATCCCTTGTTAAAGGTGTAGTAATGTTTCATAATAAAAGCAGCTCTAATTAATCATCATAGTATTTGGACTTTGGAGAGTGTTATTTCAATTCTGTCAGAGTTGTAGTTCAAGAGTAATTCAATGACAAAGTATCCCCCTCCCGCCCCTTTTACTGATGTAACACTGCGCAGCCAGATCAGAAGGGAGGTGCCCAGGTAGACTGCAGAGAGGGACAATCTTCAATTAAGATGAGGGAAAAACCTGAAAAACTTGTCAAGGGGGGCAGGGCTTTTATTCTCATAGGAATGCTGTTATCTGTCTGGTCTATGGACTGCAATCCAGATCTGAGAAGAGATGGCTTACACTAGGTAAAAGGGGAGGGAGGAGAAACTTTGCTTGTGAATATCTCTCAAACCATAAAGGTTTGAGAGCTAATACTTATATCGTTCTTCATATTTTTTTAATTCTTACAAAATAAAATAAAGATAAAATGAAGTATTACTATCCCTTTAAGTAGTCACTGACTGAGCTGCTGATTACCCACCTGGGGTTAAGCAGGGATATCTTGAAAACTGTTGATGTTTCCTGAGGATTACCATTTGGAAACAATGTTGTAGACTGTTTTTGTACAAAATCTAGGATGCGGCTTCCTGCAACCTGAAATGTGCCACAGGGTTGTGTCCAGGTGAGCTGGCAGCAGAGATAGCAAATCCAGAACATGATAAAGTTCTCATGGCCTTTTACTTCTCTGAACTATTCCATACCCCTTCAATAAGATAATTAAATCTAATTGTATTTTGTTTACTTCTATTATGGCTCCTTATTTGTCTTTTTGGCTAAAAGATTGTTGCGTGGGTCGTGGAATGATATCAGGGACAACACCTGTAGTCTAACCCTTTGCACCTTGATAAAGGAGAATAGTTATATCCAGATGGTGCCTGACAAAACTAATCCATATCTATCCTTCTACCTCCCCCCATGCTACTGCGTATGCGATCAATAGGCTCCTACTTACATATGTGGTGGGCCTGCCCCTCGGTGGCTACACTTTGATCCTATGTGTTCCGATGCTTGAGTGCAGCTCTAGGAGTTACTTTCCCTCTGGACCCCCGGGCAGCCCTGCTAAATAGATGCTATCAACAACAAACTCTGCCTGTTTATGTCAATAAACTAATTTTCTGAATCTGTGCTGCAGTCCGATGTCATATTGCCTACCATTGGAAATCTATTCCACCAGTCACAGCCCACCTAGATAACAGTATTTGGCAACTTTTGACAATGGAGAAATTGACCGCATATATACACAATACCTCCTCCTCATCCTACCTCAAAATTTGGTCACAGTTGGTGGACAGTGTCATGCCCACCCAGTTTTCACCACAGCTTGCTTCTCCAGTAATTCCTTTCGCCAATTTTATTTTAACACACTACCTCTACCCCCCTTCTATTCCTCACCTCCTTGTTGTCTCCTGATCCTATCCCATGTATCACACCCATCTTTTTAACCAGAAAATTACTTTTATTTCTTGTGTGAATACACCCCATAAAGCGTAAAGGGTAGCTGTGAAATGTTATCAACTGTTGTGTGTATACTCTGTTAACTCCTAATTTTGTTATTCACTCCCCCCTTTTCTTATTTCTGTATTATCATGTTTTATTGTGTTTAAATATTGAAAACTCAATAGACATTGAATTCAAAAAAATATATATTTTTGTCTGTTTTTGAAAGCATTCTTAGTTTACAGCATTTTTTCACACTTGCCTAAAACTTTTGCACAGTACTGTATAAACCATCAGGAAGAAGGCCTCTTGTAAGAAGTTCAACAGATATTAAAAATGGAGGACAAACAAGTACTGGCCATTTCTACTTTATGGGCGTAATCACCACAGACGAACATGTGCTACTGTTAAAGGCTGGATCTGTGAAAAAAGGAACCCTACCAAACACTATTAGGCTCTGCAAACCATTTCTCATAGCTAATGAAAAAGTGGTGTCTAGATTTCATATGAATCAAGAGATGGTTATCCTTTCTCTTTGCCTGAGACCAAAAAAGAAAAAAATTTAAGCTACGTACTCTAGGCATAGTATGGGCACTTTAGAATTGGGTTCATCACACAAAATAATTCCAAAACATGAATATTCTGTCACTCCAGATGGATCTACTTTTCACCTTTCTAAGCATAGAGTAATTGCCTGGATTCCCTTCTTAAGGCAAACTTTGCAGCCTCTGGAGCTGCCTTACACACAACTTTTCCTACTGCTTGAGTCATGGCTTTTTAGGTGAGCATCCATTAGGAGCAGTCCATGCAGTTGCACCTAAAGAGGAAATTGTTCTTACTGCTTCTAAGAAAATTACTGAGGTCACATTAAATTCTGCCAAGCTCACTGGGAAGCCCTTAGTGCACTGTTGCTTGTTCAGTGTACCCTTTTCCTTAAAATATGATTGGCAGACTAGTCCTCCAAGAAATCCTTAATTTCTCTCCCATTTGTGATCAAGTTGTTTGGCCCAGAGTTGGAGAAGGTTATTAACCATGCCACTGGGTTCAAGAGTTCTCAATTACTTCAGGTTACCCCAAGCATTTCTCCTTTCCACTGAAGTTGCATGGTTTTCATTTCTCCCAACAGTATGGATATGCACCCAGAGTGTCCACTCCTTCAGCTTCCCAGGTGCACCCTTCCCCAAAAGCTAAACTGTTCTGGACAGGCAAGAAGCCTACCAATAAGCCCCCAGCTGATGAATGTACCTCAGAATGATTTGCAGGAGATTAACTCATTACAGGCAATTTGTGGTTGTCTGTTTTTACAGTACGTGGACTTTCTCTATGGCGTACCAGTGGGCATTGAAAGGATTTGAAATATATATGATAAACTTCTGAGATTACTCTTCTCATAACACTTCTTTCTCTTAAGTCCCTAGCAATCTGGTGGGGGGGCCATTCATTCTTAGCGATTAGCAAGTTCAGTCTTGGTGCCTTTTCCTCCTAAGGAAATACGTAAATTCAAGAGTCTTTGTGCTCTTTCATTGCCATTGTGTGTCCATGGGAGTTTTTAGCTTCCCTCAACATAAAGGATACCTATCTGCGTATTCCAATTGATGCAGATAATTAGTGCTTTCTTCATTTTGCTTTCCAACATCAATATTTTCAGTTGACCTCCATCCTTTTGCTTGATGTCCACTCCGAGGATTGTCACAAAGCTCTGAGACTTCAGCTTCGGATGTTTTCATTCGGGGGCAGCACGGTTGGGTGAACAATTTCAAAAATCCGCTCTGATTCCATAACAGGTTTTAGTCTTCCATGGCATGAGGTTGGACATGCATCAGGGATGGGTCTGCTGGAGGCAAGAATGTAATCTCGGCAGGTGTCACAGGCCACAGTCCACCAGCTGACAATGGTACAGTGGTACATGAATGTGCTGGAGTATCTGGTTTCTGCCTTGGAGGCAGTTTCCTTTTCCTGACTCCATACTCGGGAACTGCACCTGGAGATTCTTAGGAGACGTCAATGTCCTATTTTCTTTTGTCATGTTCTTTCCAGACGGCAAAGTCAGATCTTCATTAGTGGCTTCAGGTGTCCTGTCTGACTCTGGGTCGACCATAGGTCATCCTGAACTGTGTTGTAGTCTTGACAGAAGCCAGCCTAACAGGCTGCGGAGCATCCTGTGTCTCACAGATGGCTCAGGGCCTTTGATCAGAAAGAGTTTTCTTTCCATCAGCATACTTGAACTGTGGGTGATTTTGCCTTGGCCTGCTGCATTGGTCCCAGCTTCTCCAGGGTCCAGCCCTGTCCACATTCCGAGTGTAGACAACATCATGGTGGATTTTCTCCGCAATCAACTTAAGGAGCACAGGAATTGTGAACTGAACCAGGTGGTGTTTGACTTTTTGTTCAATGGTCTGTTTTTGTTCCAGGTCCTGACACCAGCTCACTCTGTGGATGCAATGGACATTGCATTGCTGTTTACCATGGTGTATGTTTTCACCCTTTTCGCTGAACCCCAGAGTGTTAAGGAAGGCTAGGATGGAGCACGTAATCCTGATTGCCCCTTACTGGCCTTTCTGGGAGTGGATCTCTAATCCAAACCAATTTGTCTTCCACTAATTCCAGACCTCCTGACTGGGTCTTCTGGGAAGACTGCTTTGAGGGCCTGGCTCTTGATGCCAGCATTCTCAGAGAGAGAAGATTCTCTAATTCTTTCATCATTACTGTTGAAGGCCTGAGAGCCTGTTTCATCCAAAGCCTATCATTGGGAAGGATCCTTGTTTTACAAGTGGTGCAAAGATAAAGGGATGTGGCAGAGTCCCTCCGGTCTTCAACATTTTTGAATGGGCTTCAACAAGTTCTGTCACACTCCAAATTTTAGATTTATCTATGCTCCTTCAGAGGTGTATTACCTTCTCGCCCAATTTTCAAGCCTTTGTGCAAGGGATGGCTTAAGACTATCCAGTCTTTTGGGATCACACTCCTCCTGGGGTCATGAATTTGGTCCTGACATTACTTCAGCAGGTTCCTTTTGAGCCTTTCTCTTCTGTATGCCCTAAAAGTCTTGACTCTTAACACTGCTTTCCTTCTTGTAACTGATTGTATCTGTTTGTAGCCAAACTACAGTCTTTGTCCTGTTGACCTCCCTTTCTGATTTTTCATTATGATAGAGCGGATCTGCAAACTCCTGAATGGTTTCTCATTTATTTTGAATCTGAATTTCACCAAGAAATTAGAGTGATAACTCCAGAAGGATCAAGGTACAGAAGTTTACTCAGCTGTGTCTATGGTCTCAGAAAAAAAAAAAAAAGGTTTTCTCATCACATAATAAATCTAATTGGCACTAAACAAACTTTAGGTTCAAGATGGAATCCATTCGGATAATCATAGATGCAATGTTTGCTGAGAAGTTCATGGCATCACTGGACATAAGATGCTTATTTCCATACACTACAGAAACCATAAAACAATTCTTATGGTCACCTTTTTAAAAGAATATTACCAAATTACAGATCTGCTCTCTTGGATTATTAGCAGCACCAGTGTCCAAGAGGATGGTGTCTCGCTGGATACATCCAAGCTCAGGGTACTTCACTTATTCTTTATTTGAACAATCTACTAATCAAGACAAAATTGTCTCAAATTACATTTCAAGATGTTCACTCTGGTGCCATCCCAGTACAGCCAAAAATGTTTAGACGGATGACATTCTAAACATTTCAACTGAATGTGGTCTTGCCACCGGACAAGGTTCAGAACATCAAGATCAGGACTTCCCACTTCATAAGTCAAACATCTGTGAGGGACAGGTTAAATCTACAACTGGAGAAATAGTATCACAGGATCCATTCTCTAACTCACTAGATGTGTCAGCAGTTATAAAGTCTGATCTGCTATGGTGAACAGGCTTGAAACATTTCACAGTAGGAAAGCCAATTTCAGTCATGAAGTAGTGTGTGATAACAGACACCCAGTCTGAACAACACTCTTCAGGGACAATGGTTAAAACAGAGGACTGTCTAAATAGCAGGGTTCTGATACTTCAAGTGGTGTACCTAGCAATGAATCACTGGATGGAGTCAAGTGACCTTCCATTACACACTCAAACAAACGTGGCAACTGTGGAGTAGATCAATCAACAGTGAGACACCAGGAGCAAGGCCTCCAGAAATGAAGTTCAACAGATACTGGAATGGGTGAAAAAACACCACCAATTTCTTCTCTGTACGTTCCAGGAGTGAACAAAAGCAGACTTTATAAGCAAACTAAACATGGATCCAGGATAGTGGGAACAGTGTTTTTAACTCCATAACAAAAAGTGAATATGATGGCAACAAGAAAGACAGACAGATTGAAATTTTGTAAAAGTGTAAGAGAATCCTCTAGCCTTGGCAGTAGATCCTATGGGTACCATATACTATAGCAATTCATCATAGCAAATATAATGACTCCAATTCCTCTACTCCACAAGGCATTTAATAAGAAAAAAAATTGACAAGACAAGTGATAAACAGCTCTCCAAATTGGCCAAAGAGAGCACGGTACATAGATCTCATGCTGGCAGTAGACTAACTGAGGTGACTACTTCCTGTTCCAGGCTTGCTGTCCCAGAGACAGTTAAACAACCCTTACAGGCTGATGTTAATGGCATGACACTTGGCTATAGCATTGGAATACAGTGTGTTGGAACTACATGCATTGTGTACATCTTTCCTAATTTCCCATCCTGACAAAGCAGTGATTCAAATGAAGTAGGGTTATTTTTACTGAAATTGATTTTGGAGAATCGCCCAAATCAGAATATAATCATCCCATCTCTGTCTAAAACCAACAAAGGACTAGAACTACACATAATAGCTGTAGTAAAAATACTCGATAATATGTCCATGAAACTAAATCATTCCACATAATGGACAGTATTTGCGTAATCTGAATAAATGAGTAGGGATCCAGCAGCAACAAAAAATACATTGGCAGCTTTGATGAAATTCCCCATCAGACAAGCATATATTAGCTCAAAACTGATTCCTTTACAGATTACAGCTCATTCTAGAGCACACTTTATCTGTTGCATGCAGGCGATAATCTAGTATAAATGGAGCAACTGTGCAAAGCAGCTAACTAGATATATATCTGCACTTTCAAACCATTATAAAGTCAGTGTTTTAGGGAGAAAAGTGCTGCAAGCAGTTGTAACAGACTACAGTAAACTGACTGTTTTATAATCTGAGTTAGTGAAGTGTTTTATTATGGTGTCTGACACTATTTAGCTTGGTTGGTCCATATGTTTGCTAGGTGTGGCTGTTGACCATGGCTCTTTCCTTTCCTCTTTAGAATTTCGGGACATAATTGTGATGTCCCAATGGTCCCTGTGTCCTACCATAGGACAACAGAAAATGGGAGACATATTACATCCCTCCTGGAGGTTCCTCCCAACTCTGGCAGGGGTGTCTTCTTCCCACTGTGGAAGGGGTGTCTGACTTTTCTGCTTCATCTGGAAATGTGTCTTTCTGTAACTTTTTTACCTGCAGCTTCACTTGGTTTTCCTATATGAAACTAAAATCTGTCCCAAGGAGCCAAAGAAAATCATTTGTCAGTAAGTAACACTTATTTTTTTAATGTAATATCTAGAAATTGCTGGTTTTTGCTCTTATGATACCCAGTAAAACAGCATGGCTGATTTTCTAAAAAGATAGGCACAGATCAATTCATTCTTTAATAGTCGTTTTCCTTCCTGGTAACATGTAATGGTGTACAACTCAGTTGGTTTAATGTAAAGCTGCTCATTGGCTTGACTCTGCTTGGCCAATAATCAACTCCCTAGACAGGTCAGATTGTGCTGAAAAAATATATATAATTTGCACAGGTTTGAGCAAATTTGCTCAAAGGAAAGCTTTTGAAACAGATGGAATGCAAATTTCTGATTTGGTCATGCATCACACATTTATCCCATAAAACTGAAGAGGTTAAAGTCCGATTTTTGTTGCAACAACTAATTTAAGTAATTGTATGTTTTAGTGACTCGAAGAAGAAATTACATGTTTCGGATGAGGAAGATGTCAAAACCATGAGTTATGATGAAAAAAGGCAGTTAAGTTTGGATATAAACAAACTTCCAGGAGAGAAGCTTGGTCGCATCGTACATATAATACAGTCCAGAGAGCCATCACTGAAAGATTCTAATCCTCATGAGCTTGAAATAGACTTTGAGACATTGAAACCTTCAACGCTGAGGCACCTAGAAAGATATGTCATGGTCTGTCTGCGTAAGAGACCTAAAAAATCAAACGGTATTGTAGTGTTCTCTATTGTTGTACTGATTGTACTCAACAACATAGGGATCTTCAAATTTAGTATTTATAGATGGTTGTTTTTGTTGTAGCTGAAAAAGCCTTGAAATCGAAAGATCAACTAAATAAAGAAAAGAAACAAGAACTGGAGAAGAGACTCCAGGATGTTAGTGGGCAGCTAACTTCTGCCAAGAAACCAAAAAACAGAGGTAGATATCAGTATTGTGCCATGTATTATACACACTGTTTCTGTGTTAGTGGGGGGGGGGGATAAAAAAAATACACAGGAAAGCAAAGAATATATTCTAGGAAAGGATCACAGTGGAACAAGTGTTTTCAAATAATTGCCTGGATTCAATTGCAAATGATAACTTTATCAAAGATTTTCTTAACCTGTATGCATAGACTGCAACATTTAGACAAAACCAGTGAAAATGTATCAACTGCAGTGTTTTCTAGGCCAATGTTTGTATCCAAAAGTGTCCTAAAATGAATGATGCCACAGTATTTGCTCTCCTCAGAATTCCAGAGCACCAACTAGGTATGCTGCACTAGAGACGAGCAACCCGACACAGAAAGAGGAGTGTGTATTCAGGGCCGTATTGGAATAACAGACATACCATGCAGCCTTGCACATGTTAACTACATTCAATTCTTTTAGTGTCTGTGTACTTGGTTGCTGGCAGGAAGGCTCCTGCTGTGTCTCCTCCTCCTCTCCTGCATTGATTCAGCGTGAGTCTGAAGCAGTGGAGTAACAATAGGGGTCTCAGGGGTCCCACCTGCGACAGGGCCTGTCACTCTAGGGGCCCGAACGCCCCCTGCGACCCTACTGCCTGGCTCCCACAACATTTTCCCTCCGGCACTCTAGTAATGCTGAGCACTGGGAGATGACATCATCTCCCAGTGCTCTCCATTATGAGAGGACCGTGCAGGAGCACCATCTGCATAGAGGTCTGTGCGAATGGAGGCACAGACCTCTCCTGACTCCTGTCACACCACTGGACCACCAGGGTGGTAGGAAATGGGCAATGTGGAGATGGGGGCAGCGTGGTGGCAACATGGAGATTGGGGGCAGTGTGGGGGCAATGTGGAGATTGGGGGGCAATGTGGAGCCAATGTGGTGGTGGCCAGTGGTGGTGGAAAATGTGGTTGAGGGGGGCAGTGTCAGGGGGGCCATGGCAGTTTTTGCACCAGGGCCCTGTGGCTTCTAGTTACACCTCTGGTCAGAAGCATGCAGATGCAGGACTTTTTTGTGATAACAAACCAAAAGTGAGGAGGAAGTTTGATTAAAAAAAAAAAAAAAAAAATGTAATGAAAAAAATTGAGACCTTTAATAGAAAAATGTTGACACAGACAGAGCTAGCAGCTATCAAGGTGGGAGAAAGAGAGATGAATTAAAGGTAGCAGCTGATAGGGAATGAGTGCTGGGAATGGAAAAACTAAAATGACACGATTCACAGACAACATACTGTGCAGTTGTTTCATCTCAGAATTGTTCATTATGCATATGCACCTCTGTTTTTTGTTTTGCAGAGGACTTGGCTGTTGTCTCACAGCCTATTGGAGGACCCAGCCGATTAAGCGAAAGTAGCAGTAGCTCCTCGTCAAGCTCTGATGAGAGCAGCAGCAGTGATTCCAGTTCTTCTGATAGCAGTGACTCTGTATCAGGTTAGATGCCAACCTGTTATTATATAATTGCAGAAATGGGAGCTTTATTGACAACATTTTCATATAGACATACATTTGTGTTTTAATTGAAAATATAATTGTACATTTTGAATGCTTGCAATTTAAGGGTTTCTAAGCTGGTCATAGTTACCCATCTAAAAAGTGCATCAGAAAATCAAAGTATATGAGGGAGCTCTACTATTACAAAATTGAATATACAACTAGTTCATCTGCTTCAATAGACTTAAGTGTATATGCCAGATGTAGGTGATGCCAGTTCTTAAATGCCACCAACAAGCAAGCCAAAGCTATTCCCTTTTGATAAAGGGAGCACATGTTTAAAGGAGCAGTAATGTTTCATGATCTATTATGGTCACACGGTGGCAAGGTTTACTTTCTATTGAAAGCTTTACTCTAAGACTTAAACTATACTTGTTGAGCAGTAGAAACTCGTCTTTGGCCAACAGTTGGAGCTGTTGCTAAGGTACCCTTGTTTTGTTCAACAGAAAGTCTTGTTTTTCACAGTACAACTTTATTGCTACTTTTTAATTTTGTTTGTGATGTAATATATATCTTGTACATCTTCTGTCTCCAATGCTTCATTGCAGGACCTCTCCAGCAATTCTGGGATGTTTGTGTCTGGTCAAACTGAGTGGTTTTCATGTTCAGCTGTTTGGGGTCCCTAAATTGCAACTAGTCCAGCACATCTGGTTTTGGTTTAAAGTAACAGTGACAAATCCTAATAATAATCCTTGAATTGTAGATGGCATCCCAGTGCTGTTTGTAACATAATAGCTCTATTACATTTGAAAACCTCTCCATTTGGTTTACCAAATTCTTAACTGTGGCACCGGATGTGACGTTGAGATCTTGCAGTTTCATGTGCTCATTGTGAAGCTGCAGGAATAGCCTTCCAGAATAACTCCTATTGGCCTCTCCAATCATATTTCACCCCATAATTGCTGTATAATACTTACACTGTGGTAATGGGTTTTTGCAACGCATAAGGGGGGTGTTTTGAATTAGGACCGTAAATGTGTGTTGCATTCACTTTTACAATAGTGTATGTTTATGTAAGCCAAGTTCTTCATCCTTGCTTTAAGAAGCTTTTTAAATTGTCCTAGGCCCGACATAGGTAACCTTTTGGCACGCCAGTCACCGGCTGGTTTGGAATAATGGGAGCTGCAGTTCCTCACAACTGATGAGCTAAAGATTGTGGATTTCTGCACAAAGCAATATAATTTATTTAGTATAGGACTTAGTTATTTTGCTCCTGGTTGTATATTATGTAATGTATTCATGCATATACTGTGTATTTCACCGATTGCCATCAAATAGTTTACATTAGCATTATGTATACATATTGAATAAATTGAACCTATACACAAATTTGTTGCATTCTGTTTTCTTCTGAAACAAGCATTGCGTGTTCATGTAATTGTTTACATCTGAACACAGCATTAGTGATATTGTGTTTTCTGCTTTAAATGTGCCCTTGTGATTAAAGCAAAATAAAGTGTAAATAATTGTATTCTTGGAGCTGCATGGATAACATGCTGCCGTAAATATATCAGATAGTCATGTTTGGAAGCAGATGGCAGTCACTTATTAAGGTCACATAATAACTCTTACTAGATGTTTAAAAAATAAAAAGTTCAACAGGCACACATTTTCTTGCATGGGTTTTAAAGGTAGAGGTAGTTACACAAATTAAGAAATTGAGAGACAGTTCTAGAAATCAAGGGATTAAAAACACTGTTTAACTGAAAAGGAGGTTGTGATTTTGTATGTATTCCCTGTGAGCTGTTGGGTTGCCCCAGAATTGCTCCATATATACCCATCCCAGGGTATGTGCCTTTTTTATTTGAAATTCAAAATTATATTATTTTATGATCTTGTAATATCACTTTGTTTATTGCAAAAAAAATATATATATATATATCTTTTTTTTCATCTCAACTGAAAACAATATGTACCTGTAAACATCTAAATGGAAAAAAATAAAATGCAATGATCAAGATTAAAAATTCTTTGTTTTTATTGTGACAGACAATATACCATTAAAACAGGTTGAATTAATTCCTAAAACTTTATTGAAGCCCACACATTATCTGTTTTGCTTATTCCCCTACCATCTATGAACACTGTGCATACCCAACTTATGAAAAATAAACCCTTATGCATCATGAGTGGCTTAGTGATTTGGAACATGAGTAGTTTTGCCATTTCACTATGGAGGGGTTAGCTGGCCTTTAAACGGGGACTGTGACTTAAAAATAAGTGACATTTAATGTGTTTAACAGAAACATTTACTTGGGCAAGAGTCTTTCATACACTTTTAATTGTTTTGCATGTTTTTTGATGTTTATTAAGTTGACAATTTCACATGAAAAATAGTTTTTCAGGCTAATTGATAAATTGAGATTTGCCATAGAGAGGGAGAGAGAGTGATTTTAAACCTTCTCAAGATAGTAGTATGTTCATTTATAGACTACAGCAGAGCTGACATTCAAAAACTGTAAATGCCCTTGACTGGTGTTTGAAGGAAAAAAGTGCTTCTGTTAGACAATTTAAAAGACCCTTATTTCAAGGACAGATTTTCCCTTTAATCCCCACAATGTACCACCTTAGAAGTAATCTTTTGTTGTCTTAGATGAATGTAATGCTTTGCAGAACAAGTTGGTTTTTTGCTCCTAAGCTGGCTGATTAATATACAATCAATAAGATGCACTTCCTTTGCAGGAGCTGCTTTGTATAGCCCCCACCACACACACACACATTGACTTTGGAGAAAAATTGGCTCTCATCCTCCATAAATGGTTTTTGGAGTGGAAGGTTTAAAAAAATTAAGGTGTCCTAGGAATCCACCCCAAAGTTTGACTTATAACCTTAAGAGAGTGGTAGGTAGGTCGGTGACCTACTAAACCATTCATCCAATTGATTGTGTTGAAAGGCATTAATAAAGTGTGAAGGATTTTAGACTTCAACCAGTGGGCATCGAGAGACCTAGTTTAGAGCAGACATGTCAAAATCCAATATAGTTGAGGGCCACATATGAAACAATTCCTTCTAAGGAGGGCAGCAATAATGACTGTTGTCTGTATTAATATTTAATTGGTGGTCTGAAGAGAGGGATGTTTGCTGTGGCTGTTATGATAATGAGTCCAGTGTCTAGCTTATCATTAAAAAAAAAAGGGGTATGCAACATTTGGCTTTAATACTGTTGATGGTTACAACTCCCATCATCCCCAAACAGCCAATAGCTGGAGATCCAAAGCTTGTCTACCTTGGCTATAGAACATAATGGCAAACCAATATGATCCAAAATGGAATCTGGACCAACAGGGTTTCACTATAGTTATGAAAATCCTGCTGGGGGCTAAGTTTATTAACTAGAGGGCTGCATGTGGCTCCAGGGCCACATGTTTGACATGTCTGTTTTAGAGTGAAGGGTTACTAAATTTAACGCCCTTTCCTTGCTCTAAACAAACAAAGTAAAGGTTTTCTAAGGGATGCTGGCCTCTCGATGGTGCTCATCATATTTTTCACTCTCATGTCATCGCAGAGAGGAAATTTCAATAACCACATCAGACATCTTTTGGCCTATGTGGGCCTTGTCAGTGTGGTGCAGACGACTCCCTCTAGGGACATGGAGAGCAAGGGCCTAT
This sequence comes from Rhinophrynus dorsalis, assembly GCA_037306005.1. Lineage (NCBI taxonomy): Eukaryota > Metazoa > Chordata > Amphibia > Anura > Rhinophrynidae > Rhinophrynus > Rhinophrynus dorsalis. The sequence continues at coordinate 173,869,357 of CM074722.1, forward strand.
GCCTGGTATGCCCTTCCAACTTTCGGAGACCTACAAACAAAGACTGTGACACTGCACCCATCAAGTACCATAGTCACACTATTCAGTGGAGTTCAGTGAGCAGACAACTTGATATTTGGCACATTTTAAAGTGAAATGATCACCTATCTTTACCCGCACACCCAATATTTTGAAAGTGTTGTATCAGTCCAAAACGGACTGTTAACTTCAATAAATGTTTCCACTTTGAATATGTTCTGTTAGGGCTCGATTCTATTACCAGCGCTAAAAATAAAACAGGCATTTTTTTTTTTGTCGGGTTTTAGTATCCTATTACCCAACTTGTGAAAACAAAACCATCGGTGATTATACTTACCGCCAGTCACAAAAAAAGCCCATAGGAAACCACTAAAAACAATGTGCAATTAGTATCCTATCCTATTACTCACACTCAGTATTAGCCCCTGTTTTGTGGTTACATTTAAGTCAAAAATTCTGTGCCTCAGAGGTTGAGGCGTAGAAGCCATAACGACAGTTTCAAAACATTCGTCGTTCGAACAAAAGCAGTGCAGAATGCAGTATACAACATAGCGATCTGACATAAAGTGCCCCCCTTCAACATATTAACCCCCCTTCTAAAAGTCAACATGCAGTGCTTTCTTTCGCCACTTTAATTAGACTAATATTGTTCACATTCCACATTTTAACCCTTCCCCTTCAAAATTCGACTTACAGTGCTTTCTTTCACCACATTAATTAGACAAATATTATGCATTCGACATTTTAACCCTTCGACTACAGTGTTCACATGACTTTCTTTCACCATTTAAATTCGACAAATATTGTTCACATTCCACACTTTAACCCTTCCCCTTTAAAATTCGACTTGTAGTGTTCCTATGACCTTCTTTCCCCATTTTCATTCAAATAATATTGCTCCTATTCAACAATGTTCTAAAAATGAGTCTCCTCTTTAGAATAGTTTCTTAACTTATTGTTATGTAAATTGGGTCACTTATTCAGTAACCTTCCTTACAAAAGTAAAGGAGGGGTTAGCATCACTTCTTACTGTAGCATTAACACATCAAATGGGTTTAGCTATCAGGTAGTAGGAGTGAGAGGTCTTTCACACTTAGCACAGCAAGGTATACATTCTTGTACAGGAATCACTGTGACACAAAGAGTCTGTATTTTGCAGTAAAGTTGTAGAGTAAAAAATGTTGAATGCTACAGTAAGAAGTCATGCTAACCCCTCCTTTACTTTTGTAAGGAAGGTTACTGAATAAGTGACCCAATTTACATAACAATAAGTTAAGAAACTATTCTAAAGAGGAGACTCATTTTTAGAACATTGTTGAATAGGAGCAATATTATTTAAATGAAAATGGAGAAAGAAGGTCATAGGAACACTTTAAGTCTACTTTTAAAGGGGAAGGGTTAAAATGTGGAATGTGAACAATATTTGTTGAATTTAAATGGTGAAAGTCATGTGAGCACTGCAGTCAAATTTTAAAGGGGAAGGGTTAAAATGTAGCATGTGAACAATATTTGTCGAATTTATATGCTGAAAGAAAGTCTTGGGAGCACTGTAACTGAATTTTAAAGGGGGAGGGGTTAAAATGTGGAATATGAACAATATTTGTCAAATTTAAATGGTGAAAGAAGGTCATGGGAGCACTGTAGTCGAATTTCCAAGGGGAAGGGTTAAAATGTCGAATGTATAATATTTGTAGAATTAATGTGGTGAAAGAAAGCACTGTAAGTTGAATTTTGAAGGGGTATGGTTAAAATGTGGAATGTGAACAATATTAGTCGAATTAAAGTGGTGAATGAAAGCACTGCAAGTCGACTTTTAAAAGGGGGGTAATATGTTGAAGGGGGGCACTTTGTCGGATTTTGTTATGTGGGGAACACATCTAACACTGAACTTTGATCTTTCTGTCGTCAGATGTACGTCTATTTCCTTGAACTTTGATATTTTGTGCATTTTTTGTAGGCGGTAGTCGAATAAAAGCTGACAGCGCCACTTTTGTTAGTTCTCTGAAATGTGCTGTCTACGCCAGTTTTGTTTTACTGTGGTTCTGCAATAGAATACTGACATAACACGTTTGCAAAATTCACATTGCTTGTTTTTCTTGCAACGCTGGTTTTAGCACTGGTAATAGAATTGAGCCCTTAGTCTGATCCATCTGTGAGGGGGAGCACGGCCATCTTGTGTAAGTAGAGCATGATTGATAGCGCTCCCCGCCCTAATCCCTGTCTTTGACTGCCTCTTCTCTCAGGGGCGTGAATCAGCACACACTATCATTCCATGATGATTATAGCTGGGGGCAGGCATAGATAGCTAGAAGGCCAGCACATGCCTGCAGTACAGCTTGTACTGCATGAATGTTCCTGATGATGTCACAATGCCAGACAAAGAGTGACTACACTAGTTGACTTAATTACATTGAAGCATAAACATTAAAGGAGCAGTAAACTTTTTTTTATGAAGACACATATTTTATAGAGCTTTTCCTGCTGAATAAAACAAGGGTACTCCCGTCGCTGTCAGGTGTTTTATTCAAAAATTATAGCAGTTTAAATAATCAGGAAGTGAATTTACTGTGTTTACTTCCTGATAGTTCTAACTGACAGGAAGTGACAGGCAGTTTCTGTCACATTCTATGGAGAACTGTTATGTCTCTGACTTTTCTGACTTTCCTCTCCATTAGAATTTAACAGGAAATCTAATTAGAATTTGACCACTAGAGGGCACTGGTAGTGTAAAAAAACATGGGTTTAAACTGTAATAACTCTGGAAATATAAATCTCTCGGCAGTGGGAGTACCCTTATTTTACTCAATAGGAAAATCCCTACAATATATATTTTTTCATAAAAAAAGTTTACTGCTCCTTTAAGGGTGAAAGTTTAAAGTGTTATGAGACCTTATATGGAAGGCCTCTTGTCAGGGGATGAATATGGTGAAGTACCTCTCTGTGCGGGATATGAGCAAACCAATTACCTGAAAATTATCAGAGGAAACAGAACCGTCAGTGGTAGACAGTTTCAGTATCTTGGGAGCTTTGGGGGGATTTGGTTCTGTATTTGATACTCTACATTGAGAAAACTAGGTTTCCCATAAACGCCCTCTTCGCGGGCTGTTTTCCGATTGGTTCCCTTTGCGGTCGCAATTTGTTTTTCCCCTCTACAGGTTATCATACACAGGGCTTGGTCTCCTCAACACTCCTCCTCCAGGTTAACCCTTCGCTTGCCAGATAAGTGTGTTTTAGGATTTCTGGGGTGAAATCTGTAATCTGGGTGACAGTATTTGGGTATTTCTTTACTTTATTGACACGGTTCTCCTGTACTATGTCGGATCCATTAGGTCATGGGGCTAGGCCTAAGGCCTAAGAACTCAGGGGCGTCTTTGACCCCCCTTAATTACTGCTCCTTATGCCAAACAGGGCTTCCCAGAGAGTACTCAGGTCATTTATGCCCTTCATGTGCTGTGGCCCCTGTGTCTCCAACCAGGGCCGGATTTACATCTCAAGTGCCCCTAGGCACACCACCCTGTAGCACCCCTACCCCCGCCTTTGCCTCGCCCCTAACTACACCCTCACTTAGCCAATCCGTTAACCACACCCATTTTCAATATTTTTACTTTACACACACAGCCAGCCCAGATGCCTTTTAAACGTAATTTATGAAATATATTCTTCTAAACAGATAGCCAGATGCCTTTGAAATTTCATTTTTGAACTCTGGTTAATAACCAGCGCTCCTAAATGATATTTCAAAGGCATCTGGCTGTGTGTAATATTATTAAAAGCACAGATGCCTTTTAAATGATATTTATTAATTATATATATATAATATACACATAATATATTATTTTACACACACAGCCAGATGCCATTGAAATATCATTTATGTGAAATATATATATATATATATATATATATATATATATATATATATATATATATATATATATATATATATAATATATTATGTTACACACACAGCAAGTCTTTGAAATGTAGTTTATGAACACGCCGGCCTGCAGCATGCCAGCTATTGAAGTGCGAGTGTCTGGCAGGGGATGGACTGGCAGGAGCAAGAGGCACCACAAAATGAAGTCACTCAGTTTACAAAGGGCGGCATCCTTTGTACCCGGTCCACATCAGCGCAGCACCACAAAAAAAAGGGGGGGCGTGACTGGGCCACTGCCGGTGTGCCCAAGAAAATTGGGCATCCTAGGCTAGTGCCTAGTCATCCTCTTGATAAATCCGAACCTGTCTCCACCAGGTTCTTCCAGCCATGTTCAAGAGCCACCTTGGGTCAAGGTAAAGTCCTCTATGGCACAGTTACCTCTTTCTCTAGGGGGTTCTTCAGTCCTGGAGACCCCCCACACTTCCTTCAGGTTTGTGGTCCCTAATGCCCCTGGCATTCCTGACCTATCTGATTCTTCTCCAGAGAATTCAGATGGGGATTCTGAGGATGGCGTGTGTTCTGACGATGCTTCTTCCCAATTTCATGGTGACCCCTTTGAAGCTGACCCTGAATCCTCTGCTGAGGGTCTCATTAAGGCAGTACTGACTACCTTAAACATTCCCTTTACTCCTGTATAGACTCAGGCTACTTCTGATGTCATTCAGAGGTGCGAGAAGTCCTGTACTGTTTATCCACCTAATCCCACTCTGGATCAAATTATTTTGTATGAGTGCAAAACTCCTGACAAGCGTCTGGCTTTGTCTAAGATTCTCTAAGCTGTATCCCTTTTCTGAAGCTGCCGTGGTGCAATGGGCTACTCCTCCACAGATTGATTCTCCCATTACCAGGCTCTCTAAATCCACTGCCTCGGCAGATGTGGATGCTTCTGCTCTTAAGGACGTGACTGACTTGAAGTTGTCTTGAAGGCTAATTTCACTGCAATTGGTGCGTCCTTGAGACCTACTTTGGCTTCTACCTGGGTAAATAGGGCCATTGCTGTTTGGACTGAATAGCTGACTGTTGCTGTCCACAAGGGTGCTCCAAAAGCTGACCTTTTATCCCTTTTTGTCCAACATTTCTGAGGTGCAGCACTATGTTACTGACACTCTCTTTGATGCTGTTAGGCTTGAAGCTAAGGCCTCATCATTTTCTACGATGGCTAGGCAGATGCTGTGGCTGAAGATCTGGTCTGCAGACTTGATCTCTAAGAAATCACTGATTTTTCTTCCATTTCAGGGTACCTCTCTTTTTGGCCCTGAACTGAAGAACCTCATCAGTGAGGCCACTGGGGGTAAGAGCACATTGTTGCCTCAGGTTCCCAAACGTAACCCTCAGGCGGCGAGACCTCATCTTTTTCGTCCCAAACAAGACATAGAGTTTAGGGTGAACCCCGTGGTGCCTCAGACCTTGCATTCCACCCCCAAGCCCAAACAGCAGTGGAGGTCCAAGCACATCTCCACCAACCACCTTCGGCATGACTCGCCGAACCCTGGTCTGTGTGCAGTGGGGGAGGTCTCCTGCAACATTTTTGAGTGTTTGGATAGGCTCTGTTGCGGATCAGTGGGTATTATAGGTGGTTTCAGAAGGTTACAGGATTCCCTTCAAATCCCTACTCCCCTACAACTTCTTCCCTTCTCACTCCCCTCAGGGACAGAAAAAGCTCAGGCTTTTCAGTGGAGCGCTTCAGTCTCTCTTGAACAAAGGAATTCTGACCCCGGTTCCTCAGCAGGAGAGAGGTGCAGGCTTTTATTCCAACCTCTTTGTCGTTCCCATGAAGGACTGGATAGCTCTGCTTTTAGAAAGCCAATTTGTTCTAGTAACATACTTCTTTCACACTTCAGATTAGAATTTACAACCTCAAGCCTTTCCTTTTGGTGTTTTACTGAATAAAGTTGTTCTCAGGGCTGGATTTATCAAGAGGCTGTCTAGGCACTGGCCTAGGCCACCCCATTTTCTGGAGTGCCCTGCAGTGGCCCAGTCATGCCCCCTTTTTTCTGAATCACTGTGGCTGGGTGGAAGCGACATCACATGACCAGGCGTCATGTAATGTGTACGTTGCGAGCTATGGCGTGAGCTGGCTGAGGGAGTGGCGCTGACTGAACCAGCTATGCACAGTCTGCACTTAAAATTTGCAGTGTGCGTAGCTGAGTGTTGTCTGGGCCTGGACAGGATGGGTTGCAGTGGCTCAAGGGTGGAAAGGAATAAGAGAAGAGCAGAGGAAAAGAGAATAATATCAGACTCAGGCATGTCATTGTGTTTAAATATGTATTATCACGTTATTCACTGCTGCTGTCACCAATGACATTTATATATTGCACAGACAGTTGAACACTTTAATAGGGTTGACTGGACATACATTTATTATATAAAATAATTAGCAGAGCTGTGAGTTCATAAATTACATTTCAAAGACTTGCTCTGTGTGTAACATAATATATATAGTTAACATAAATGATATTTCAATGGCATCTGGCTGTGTGTGTAAAAAAAAAAAAAAATATATATATATATATATATATATATATATATATATATATATATATATATATATTATATATATATATTTATAATAAATGACATTTAAAAGGCATCTGGCTGGCTGTGTGTTTAATATATATATATATATATATATATATATATATAATATATATACAAATGAATGGTGCTATGCACTCACGGACTCAAAATAGATACACTTTAATCAATATAGCAATGTTTCGGTCAACTATTAGGACCTTTTGGGACAGAACCCACAAGGAAAGAACCCATAGAAATCCAGCAGAAATATCAGAAAACAAAACATACACATAAACACCAGTGCCATCCGGTGGTGAATAAAAATAACCACAAAGTACCCATATACAGCTCCCTAATTTTCAGAGAATTGACACCAGCTCTGGGGAGGAATCAACTATCAGTCCAGATACATCTACAGGAGCTATCCCAAAGATAACTACAAGAAGCACTACTTCTAAGGTTCATTTTTTGGAGAACACCCAAGAACCCCCCCCCCCCAAAACCACCTTCGATAAAAGAAAGAGAGGGAGGAGAAATTATTTATCTTTTGTTCTGTTGGCTTGACAAAGGTCCTAATAGCGGACCGAAACATTGCTATATTGATTAAAGTGTATCTATTTTGAGTCTGTGAGTGCATAGCACCGTTCATTTGTGTATTATACATTCATCTATTGCACGCGGCATGGATCAGTATTGTTGTGAAGAGTGAGTGCCAATCCTTTGACTAATATATATATATATATATATATATATATATATATATATATATATATATATATATATAATATTATTTTACACACACAGCCAGCCCAGATGCCTTTTAAATGTAATTTATTATATATAATATTTTACACACACAGCCAGATGCCTTTTGAAATGTCATTTATGAACTCTGGTTATTAAACAGAGTTTATAAATGAAGTTTCAAAGGCATCTGGCTGTCTGTGTAGAATAATATATTTCATAAATTAAGTTTAGAAGCCATCTGGGCTGGCTGTGTGTGTAAAGCAAAAATATCAAAAATGGATGTGGTTAACAGGGAGTGGCTAAGTAAGGGTGTGGTTAGGGGAGGAGCAAAGACAGGTGTAGGGGTGCCACAGGGTGGTATGCCTAGGGGCACCTGAGATGTAAATCCGGCCCTGGTTGTTCTGCTATCCAGTCTCCTGCAAAATTCAGGAAGTCTTTGGCTTTTGCTTTGGAAAGCTTCTTTTTAATAATTGCACTGGCCACATCATTTTGGGCTTGGAACCATGGATTTGTTGCCCCTTCCATACATTTAACAATATCTCCAGTATCAGAGACCCTGGGAATCTTTTTTATAACAGACTTCTACTTTTTCACCAAATCTGCTGTGGGAATACCATCTATTTCTGTGCTAGGAATACCTGCTTTTAACAAATAAAACCACATTTGCTTTCTAGGTATCCTGATACAACATTTATCCTTCAATTGATCTTTGACATTTGCCTGATCCATCTTATGTACTGATTTTATGGGCACTACCTTGTTTTCCAATGCATCCATTCGAGCTAACAAAGAGGTCAATTGGTGTATTTTTACTGTGGCCTCTGGCCTAATGTTTGAGGGACTGGAGAACCCTCTCATTCCTTGATGCACACTTCAGTAACCCCAATTTTATCAATCGACACTTCATGGAAAATAAATAATTAAAAAGTATTATACAGATATACACATATATAGTTATGCACTAGATGAGTTAGCGCTGTAAGCTGTTGTTTTTTCTTTTGTCTTTACCTATCTGCTTTAGCTTATTGTAGCTGCTTCTTACTGTCACTATTATACATGAATGTTTCATTGCACCAATTCTTTTCTTTACATTCTAGACCTTTAAGAGGTTAACTATGGCTTTTGCATTCTATGTTTGTTTCCAACTGATTTTTCATCATGTGGCCTGTGGGAGTGGTCACAAGCTGTATATAAGGGCCGATAGAGCTTCAGTTCCTTTTGGGTGTCCACTCTATGCAGGCATACAGGGCAAGTCTTCTCTTACACTTTTTTAAATATCGTCTGTCATTTGTTTTTAATTGCATACATGGGGACCTTCATGCATACAAAAAGAAAGTAAAAAGGGTCCCCCTGCTCTATGCGTTACTACCACATTTCCTCAGAGGTCATTTTTTAATTAATTTATTAATTAATTAATTTATTTATTTATTTTTAGGTAGGGACTTCAAGTGTTTGGAGTAGGACTTGCCACACTTGAGGAACCTTGGCGCTGTTGCTAAGCTTAAACCTCGTTTTTGGGCCAAAAATGTACGCACTTATTCACAGTATTATAATATATGCCTAATACAGGGCACACTAGTCACATTTAGACAGGAGGAGTGCAGGTTTTCTATCTGTTTTCTGTTGAGGCCTCCATCCTGAGGACAAAGGGCTACTCTTCTGAAGTGGTTTCAACCATGATTCAGGCTAAAAAACAAGTTTCTTCCAAAGCCTATCATAGGGTTTGGTCCATCTTCCATGCTTAGTTTGTGGACAGGGATCAGTCATCACAGAAATTTGAACTTCCAGCTATCCTGTCTTTTTTGCAGGATGGAGTGAACAAGGGCCTTGGACTTAGTTCCTTGAAGGTTCAGACCTCCTCCCTCTGTCTTTTTTTCAGAGATGTATTGCCATTTTAACTGATGTCAAGTACCCCTCGGTGGGACCTGAATCTTGTTTTGGGAGCTTTGCAGGAGCCTCCTTTTCCTTTTGAGTCCTTGGCTACCATTCCTTTACGTCTTTTTTGACGTGGGAGATGGCTTTTCTTTTGTGGTAATCTCTGTCAGCAGAGTCGCTGAGTTGCAGGTTTTGTCCTGCAAACCTCCTTTCCTGGTGTTCCACAAGAATAAGGCTGTTCTTTGTACCTCCAAGGAATTACTTCCTAAGGTGGTCTCAGAGTTCCACATAAATCAGGAGCCTTCCTTCTGTCCTGACCCTAAATCTGAGAGGCTGCAACCTCAGTATAATGATTACCGGAGCTGGCTGTAATGCTAGGAGCCGTTCACAGCACACCGAAGTGAAGCGTGAAAGAGCTCCCTGGGGCAGGTGGGAGGGAGGTGGGAGGAGAATGACACAGTGCTGGGAAGTCCTGAGAGCTGTGCCGAAGAAACAGTGCTGCAGAATGCGGAAGTGCATGGCTTGCACATTAAAAATCTTAACAAGTACATAAAAATAAAAAATAAGAACCATGTTTCCTAATGCTGCTTAAATGTTTAAACAGCTGGTCAAAAGTTTTTATGAGGTGAAAGTTACACTCTAACTTTGTTTTGCGTGTCCTTCAGAAAGCTCCCTTCGAACCTATTTGCTTTGTCTCTCTGCAGTTTTTTGGCTCCCAAAAATGTATTTTAGCCATTCTCTTTATACTGATTGTTGCTGAGTTGCAAGCTGTCCTACAAACCACCTTTCCTGGTTTTTCAACAAAAACCTGTACCTCTCAGGAGTGGTGGTTCCATATTTTTACATCAGTCTTGAGATAATTCCTTCCTTTTGTCCTGACCCTACCTCTAAACAGGAGAAGGATCGTCACCTGTTGGATGTGGTGCAAGGCCTTAAGTATTATGTCTGTCATACTAGCTTATTCCCTCTTTGTCATTCCTGAGGGCCCTAGGGCAGGTCAGGCAGTGGCCAAATTCACCATTGCTTCTTTAACCAAGACCACCATACACCAGGCATAAGTGATCATAGAAATCTGTTGCTTTCATGGACACTGCGCATTTCACCATATCTGAGCGATTCCTGGGCCTTCAAAAACCAGGCTGCTGAACACCTGTGCAAGGCTACTACATGGTCCTCCTAGCACACATTTAAAAAACACTACCATGTCAATGATTTGCCCTCGCCTGAGGCCAGCTTGGGTCCTTCAGGCAGTTTCGACTAAGGACTTTTGTCTTTTTCCTCTACTGCTACCTTTGTTCACCTTGTTCAGTAATTTGTCAAGTTGGCTTGTTTTGTTTGTTTGCTTTGATGGTTTGGTGTCTATTGATACCTGAGGTTACAAATATCCAGTTTATTCTTGTGGTATACTATGAGAAGAGTGAGTTTTTTTCTTCTTTGCCTTCCGCAAATAATTTGGAATGCTTTGGGATGGTATATCCCCATGGTTCCTGTAATATATATTGGATGTAAGAGAAAATAGAATTTTAGTAAATTTACCATTGAGTCCTTTTCTCTTTAGTCCATATGGAACACAGGACACACACCCAGAGAAAAAAACACTACATGTGTTTCCTTTCTCGGGTAGAGGAGTCCTCTTGGGGTGTGTATTTAAGGGGTTTACTTTTCTTTTTCCCACTTTGGTTCTGTTCTGTGGTACATGTTCCACATGGATCTGGGAAATTAAAGACTGGGATTGCCCTGAAAGAGGAGGAGGGAGTCTTCACCAAAAAGATCCCAGGGGGGCATTCTGTTATATTTGCCCATTATGTGCTTCCGATCTCTCAGAATATTATTAGTTTCCAAGCAAAATTGGTAAGGATTAAGGTTCCAGGCTATAAACTAAATGGGATAATCAGATTTTGGACTCACTGTCTGCATTTGAAATGGTTTTGGATTTTATTTTCTCAAACCACTCCTGAGCCTTGCAGAAAGGCCTAAATATCCCAGGGAAGATAAGCACGCTATTGCTCCATAGCACTATCATATATAGAGGAGGTAGAGATGGACAGCTAAGAGGAGGATGATTTATCTTCCTCTGCTCCAGGGTATTCTAATGAGGAAAATATTGAAAGACTCTGGTAGGCCTTATTAGGATAGTTCTGGATACAGAACATGTGTTATCGGGCCAGTATCAGTAGAGCCCTTTGTGGATATATGTAAGCATAAAAATAAATCTACTGTGGTATTGCATATAGTTAAATTAACCAGATTGGTTTGGATGAACACCTAGACATGCGAGGATCTAGTACAGTGGTGGATCCATCAGTTTGTAGGTTGTCCAAGAAAATCTTGTTACCTCTTGCAGATTCTGGTGCATTAAATGATCCAGAGAACTAAAGATTAGACACCCTTCTTAATATTTTTTTTTTTTCTTTTGCAGTAGGTACAGCAATGGACCCGAACTTCAAGATAGCACTGATAGGGAGAGCAATTGATATCATATGTGATTAATTATTACAAGCAATTGGTGGTAACACTCCCAAATATGATTACAGTCTATTAACTACATAGTGTCTTGAAACAGTTCTGTACCCCTTTGCCACAGCTTTTGATGTACAATTTATTGCCAAATCTTAAGCTATTTTAGTGTCCATAAGAAAGATAAACTCTGTGGCTCAAAATATGGACATTGACAGGGGCTTTCCCTACCGCTGCCCAAGATGACTGCATAAGGTGGTTTCTCGTGGGCAGGCGCTTCAATTCTGCACAAAAATACCAGACTAGATGCTACGTCTCGCACTTCCCATGTATATCTGATCCATTTGAGCTTTGAGGATGCAGCGTAAAAGGAAAGGGGCTGCCTCCAGAGGCACCATGTGTCCAGATGGCATGCTTTCGCTATACCTTAATAAGGTCGGCGCCATGCCACAATCTATGCTACGTACCGCAGACTGCCAGCCTGAGGCGGCTGCAGATCTATCTACAAGATATTCAGGCATGGCTGAATAATCACTGGACCTGGTGGTCCTCCCTGCCCACCAAAGATGATCTACAGCTCTTAGCGGGAGAAATTAAATCCACCTTGCATGCAGGGCTGGCTGAGCTGCAACAAGACATACACTCCCTGTTGGCCAGAGTAGACTCTATGGAGGAGGCTACCACAGAGCTCTCGGAGCACTTACACCAGTTGGAGCAGTACTGTCTAACTCAGCAAGACACTATATCGTCTGACATAGTCTTCCTACAGCAGACCCCCTTGCTTGGATAGCCCAGCCTAAGATGACCACAAAGCATTTTCAGCAGTATGGACTACATCTTCCTATGAGCAAAAGAGGGGTGTTGCGTTAGTGTTTAGCAGATTGCTCCCATGTATTTGTGGCAATGTTTTGTCTGATTTTCCTTTTCCTTAAAGGAACCGTTGCAGACACCCAGGTAATACTAGCTAATATTTATGTCCCTAACTCCACACAACTTTCTTCCAATCTACCTTTCATAAGCTCAACAATTTGTGATCCGGGCTTCTAGAGGTGGGAAGGGATGTTAATATGGGGTTACACCACACCTTAGACCACTCCAATGGCATTCTAACTCCATTCTGGTGACTCTGCTGTTCAGACATGCTTCTAATTGATGACTGGCGTTTTTTATAACCTTCTTCTAGAGACTACACTCATGCTTTGATATGACATACTATGATCTTTGATCATACACCGGTGTTTCTTTCCTTCATTTCCCCAACATATCATAGGGTGGAGATTAAACAAAACCTTGCTAGCAGACACTCTACTATGGAGAACTTTAAATCACTTCTTCCAGTCTAATGACTCACCCGAAGATTCCAAGCCTACCATCTGGGAGGCTCACAAGTGTTCTATTAGGGGTATCCTTATTTCATCAGGCCATTTTAAGATGTTGATGAAAGTTGTGGACATTTCCAAGCTTGAGGCTCAACGCTGTCACCAAACTGACGACTTGCTAACTCAGCTCTCTTCTAAACCGGCTAAACTGTCAACACTGCTTCTTACCCAGACCCTCAAATCACATATGTGGACCAGATTCCAGAGATACCTTCATGGCGACAAATGCGGTAAGACTATCGGCAGATTTGTCCAACAAGCAAGAGCTTCTTCTCATGCCTACAATATAAAGGGATCGGGGGCTTTGCGGTGCACTCATACGAGATCATAGTGGATGCTTTCTGCTCTTATTATACAGGTCTTTAGAATTTAATTCCAAACCCACGACCGATCATGTTCACACCCCTTTGGAGATACAGAGATTCATTGATAGGGTGAACATTTCCCACCTCACCCAGGCAGCTAGCACCTGCCTTGAGGCAACCATTCTGGCAGATGAGATAGCCTTGGTTGTTAAATCAACCACTTCTGGGAAAAGCCTGGGACCCATGGCTTCTCCATAATCTACTACAAAACATTTCTGAAGCGACTATTCCCTCCTCTCGCCACCTTATTTAATAGTGTTCTGTCAGGCTCAACCTGGCCAGGCACACTCTGAAGTCCCATGTAACGATCATCCCCAAACCAGGCAAAGATCAGAGGAATTGTCAATTATATACCTATCTCATTACAGAACAATGAACTCAAACACTTTGCCAAGGTTCTGGCTAACAGACACAAACCTCTTTTGCCAGATCTTCTCTCCATACCAATCTCTGTTCTTCCTGGTCAGGAAACCAGAGAGAACATCATCAAATCTCACTCCCTGATTCAGATTGCTTCAACCTCATCCACCCCATCACTACTGTTGTCTCTGGATGTGGAGAAAGCTTTCAACCAGGTCAACTGGGCTTTCATGATGATGGTCATTTGGTGAATTGGTTTAGGACCTCTGTTTTAAAATGCCATATTCTCTCTACGCCTCCCCTTCTGCCCGGGTTTTAATTAATGGAATCCTTTCCTCCCCATTTAGGATTAGCAATGGGATACAACGGGGATTCCCACTCTCCCCGATAATTTTCATACTGGCTCTAGAACCCCTTTTGGCTACCATATGTTCCTCAGAGGGAGTATCTCTGATATAACGATACGATCTAGAGAAATCAAACTTTCATGCTTTGCAGATGACATTTTAGCCTTTTTGTCTACCCCACAGACGTCCCTCCCTTTCCTTACCTCTATCCTTTCTTTATACAACTCCCTTTCGGACATGAAGACCGTTTTTGGTGAACTCCGATATCTTACCCATAAATGTCCCATCTCCACTCTGTCTCTCCTTGCAGAAGGATTTTCCTTGGAAATCACAAACTCTACAATACTTAAGAATGTACCTTACTCCAGATGTAAGTTATGTGATGCATACCAACCTTGATAACCCTGAAATTGAAATCCACTGGAACATGACCTCTTGGAAACCTTTGTTTTTATCTTGGACGGGGTGGATAACTTAATAAAAATGGTAGTCTTACTCAAAATATTTATATGCTTAGGTCTCTCCGCTGTGTATTCCAATACTGCGTATTCAACACTTACAGCAACTTAGTGCAATTCATGTGGAAATTTAAGAAACCGCCAGTAAGCTTTTCAAACCTCACCAGATCTACTGCGCATTTAGGTCTAGACCTTCCGGATCTTCATATATATTGGATTGCCACTTCTCTCCATTCCCTAATAGAACTCTGTGGGTCCCCGCTGTGGAAGGAATGGGATTTTCTTCTCCAGTTGCTCTTTCCTTCCATTTATTTCCAAGAACTCTTATGGTCTTCAACCACCTTTCCGCCAGTCCTGAACCAACAGCTCATAATCGAACATCTGCTTCTGATCTGGTCGGTATATGCTTCCAAATATAAATTCTATATTCCCCTCCTTTCTGTACTTGTTCATCTGTAATCTAGATTTCAATCCAGGTCTCCAACACAGAGCTTTTGATCAATGGTCTAAAGTGGGATTGGTGGATCTGGACCTCCTGCTGTTCACACCTCTCTTCCTCAGCACTATGGGTGGACTTCGCCCTACCGCACTCTGAAATCTGGTGATACATCCATATTAGGCACCACCTCCAGACCTCCTCTCTATGACAATGTCCTCCCAGGCTGCTTATCCACTTTGAGAAATTGACTTTCTAGACTATACTCAACCTTCAATCCTCCATAGACTTGCCACAGATGCTCCTGGGAACTTGATCTAGGTATATCCATTTCAAACAACCAATGGTTCTCTGCGTGTAAGCTGAACTGCAAATTGATCACCAATATAGCTCTAAGAGCAACCAATTATAAACTGATGACAAGATGATACTGCCCCGTGAAACCGCTTTTCAAAATTCCACCCTGGAAAACTGATATTTCTTGGCACTGCGGGGACAGTGGGAGTTTCCTGGGTCATATCTGGTGGTGGTGCTCTTCAGTTCAGACAATCTGGGAAGAGGTTCATGACCATACTACACAGATCTCAGACCTGGCCATCCCTTTCACCCCGCAAGACTTAATTTTTAAATATTTTTCCAAATCTCCAAACTAATGACCTATCCAACAGGAGGGCAGGCTTTCATCTCTGCAGTTGGTTATTGCTGATTACGGCAGCTAGGACGTGTTTCCCCACCTGTGGAAATCTACAATCACACCTTCTAGGGAAGGGAAGCTGCATATGATATTGGACTTGAAATGTATGCAGCATTATGCTATGGGTACATTTTTCTCGATATCGGCCCACTTTTTTCCCCATGGTATGGGTTTCTGACCTTACCGTTTCCAGTTTCATTGCAAGGCTGAGCCCTAAAGGTGCTAGTTGGTGGACTTCTGCTACTCCTCCTTCCCACCCCCTCTCCCACTCTGATTCAGTTTCTCTTCTTGCTACTGGGGAGTCTACTCGCTTTGATTTCTTTCCCTTATTATTCACTTCTCCAAACTTTCTATATTAGGCATAAAACTGTGCATGACATCCTGCTTTATAATGTTCTGTCCTATGTCAGACCCTATACTTTGTCACAGTCCTTATCATATATATTTCAACGCTATTATTCATGTCTGACAGTGGATGTAAACCAAAATGCACATGTACTCATTTACCTTGTATTGCTGTATTTGAAAAATTCTTCAATAAAAATTCAATTGCAAAAAAAAAAAAAAATATATGGGCATACATTTTTAAAATGAGTTTAACATGATAGGTAGGATGGAGGAGGAAGAGAAGTCATCAATATCCACATGTTGAGAACTTTATATCATCATAACCAATCTCATTGATACATTTTTCATCAATTAATATATTCATATTCACATTCTTTGGATGGACTGATTATATGTGGACTCATCTGGGAACTTCTTATAGTCTTTCAGATCGATTGTTGTTTATATTGTATATCTGTGTATTTTATAAGTAAATATACTCATATATTTACAAGAGCGCTCTCCTTTTGTCCTTTTTTTGTTTTCACGTATTATCTTTACCGATATCGATCTTAAAAATTAGTTAGAATGCTTTCAAAAATAGTCATGTTAATAGTTTATTTGTATCAATTAGCAAAATGATAGGGAGAGAACAGAAGAAAAATCTAAATCAAATCAATATTTGGAGTGACCACCCTTTGCCTTCAAAACCGCATGAATTCTTTAAAGGTACACTTGCACACAGTTTAAGGAACTCAGCAGGTAGGTTGTTCCAAACATCTTGGAGAACTAAACCTAGTTCTTCTGTGGATTTAGGCAGCCTCGGTTGCTTCTCTCTCTTCCTATAATCTCGGACAGACTCAGTGATGTTGAGATCAAAGCTCTGTGGGGGCCATACCATCACCTCTTTACACTGAAGATAGTACTTGTTGACTTTGGCTGTTTGGGGGTCGTTGTCATGCTGCAGAATAAATTTGGGTCCAATCAGATGCCTCCGTGATGGTATTGCATGATGGATAAGTATCTGCCTGTACTTCTCAGCACTGAGGAGACCATTACTTCTAAACAAATCCCCAACTCATTTTGCAGAAATACAGCCCCAAACTTGCAAGGAACCTCCTCCATGCTTCACTGTTGCCTGCAGGCATTCATTCTTGTAATGCTCTCCAGCCCTCCGGTGAACAAACTGCCTTCTGCTACATCCAGATATTTAAAATTTTGACTCATTAGTCCAGACCACCTGCTGCCATTTTTCTGTACTCCAAATCATGTGTTTTCGTGCATAGTTGTTGCTTGGCCTTGTTTCCACATTGGAGGTATGGCTTTTTGGCCACAAGTCTTCCATGAAGGCCACTTCTGACCAGACTTCTCCAGACAGTAGATGGGTGTACCAGGATCCCACTGTTTTCTGTCAATTCTGTGCTGATGGCACTTCTGAACATCTTCTGGTTGTGAAGGGAAATAAGCATGATGTGTCTTTCATCTGCTGCACAAAGTTACTTTGGCGACCACTGCGTCTGTGGCCCTCAAAGTTGCATGTTTCTTTGTGCTTCTTTAAAAAAGCTTGGACAGGATATCTGGAAACCCTTGTCTGCTTTGAAATTTCTGCCTGGGAGAGACCTTGCTGATGCAGTGTAACTACCTTGTGTCTTTTTGCTGTGCTTAGTCTTGCCATGGTGCATGACTTTTGACATTAAACTGTCTTCAGCAGCATCACCTTGTTAGCTGAATTTGTTTGTTCATCGCCCAGCTGTTCCTGTTTCAGTTAATGATTGTGTTTCAACCCACATATTAAATTGATCGTTGGCACCTGCTTGGTATAATTGTTCAATCATACACATGTCTATATGCCTATAAAATCCAGAGCTTTGTGCAAGTGTACCTAGAAGAACTGATGCTGTTTTGAAGTCAAAGGGTGCTCACACCAAATATTGATTTGATTTAGATTTGTCTTCTGTTCACTCACTATGCATTTTGTTAACTGATAAAAATACTATTAATATGTCTATTTTTGAAAGCATTCTTACTTTACTGCATTTTTTCCACACCTGCCTAAGACTTTTGCACAGTACTGTGTGTATATGTGTGTGTGTATATATATATATATATATATATATATATATATATATATATATATTTGTTGTAACAGAAGCTAAGAAGGGACTGCGTCACCTTCCGCCGTCGTTCCCGGGTCTCTCCTTCTCAACGCCAGACTGGCGCCGTCAGATGCACTGGTCGAGCAGATAAACTGTCCGGTGGTCAACTCAAAGTGACATTGAACCCCGAAGTGTTGACTCTACCGCGAAGGATGCGGATGGACGAGGGGTCAACGGGCTCTCGAACCATTGAGCTTCACAGAACCGGAACACCGGGCAGTAAGGAGTGAAGCCTCTACTTCCGGGCTACGAAGAACAGGGAAAATGTCGCAGGAACACAGGGTAGCGGTTGCCAAGCCGTTCGAGCACTCCGGTGCTCGAATCGAAGGTTCTACTGGAACTTGGAAGAAGCAAGGCAGAGTACACATCGCCGCCTGACAGCATACAAAGCTGGGTCGCAGGAAGCTGGCAGCAGGCGGTCAACGATTCAGGATACTTGGCGCAGATGGGTATCAGAGTGGACACTTTAGACCATAAGCAATACACAAGACTCCAGGACTCTTGTTCACTCCAAAACATAACTCACTTTATTGACAAAGACCACAGATATTTATACAGAACTCTTACACTGAAACTGATGGGGTAAACCAGATACAATAGGGCTTAATCCAATCATGTTACAGGAGACAAAAGGCCAACAGCAGATGGCCTAACAAATACAATGATCCAGACGTGATTACATTTAAAATACAAAAGGGGTTGATTAATACAGACACAAGATACAAAGACTTGAGGGCTTGAACTAATTACCACACGACAGGGGGTCTGACTGCAGTTCACAATGGCTTAATTAACACCCAGCAGGAGGTCCTGCTACAGTACACATAGTCACTGGCTTGAGGGACTGCAATACACATTGGAATAATTAACCCCTCACTGCCTATTCCCTTGAAAGCAAGCCCCCAGTCTACCACAGGGCAGTAATACAGTCCATTTCCTTATTCACACAAAGTATTTTTAGTGCACAACCAGGGAAAAATGTCCACAGTTTTTGGGTAAACAGTCTTAGGGCCAGACAAGGGCTCAAGTAACGGGTAGGATCCATTACATATGTGTATATAAATATAGAGGTAAGAAGATGGACACGCCTAAACAAAGTGAGATGTATGTGTAATAATACCTGGGTGCTATCATCCAAAAAGAATTATAAAGCAAGAAATGGAACAGTGCCCATGTTCAAAATGAGCACTCACAGGACCTAGTTGCAGGTATTATTATTGACAATAAATGCAACTCTGCAAGCAAGCCCCATGAGTGCTCGTTTTCAATATGGACATTGTTCCATTTCTTGATATAGATAGATATATAAATATATGATATGACACGAAACCTGCATCTCTGCCACACACACTCAAGGGCGGCAGTAAGGATGAGGTATTCAAATCTCCTCCATACTGCCTGTCATAGAGATATAAAGGGGGGGTATGATTTTGACAGGAGTGGCAAGGGAGCTTTAGGCCCCATGGCCACTCCTGTCAAAATCTCTGCAAGGAGTTTACCCACCTTCAACATCCGCCTGAACAATAACAACAATAAATGGCCCTCACACACACACACACACACACTTTCTCGCATACATGTACACTCACTCACTCAGTGGCTTCAGCCAGACCTGTACTACAGCAGCCTAAGGGAATCTGTAGCATTGAGGGGGAACATCCTAACTGTACTACAGATACTGCTCTTGTTCAATGCAGAAAGGATAATCGAGCTGCAGCCCAGTTGGCATCCTTGTGTGGATTGTCAAGCCGTACTCTGTACTGTGCTCTCTGGTGCTATGGGATGCCATGGAATCCTCAAATGGTGATCCACCTCGCTAAACCATTGTGGTTGTTGAGTATAACAGTATCCTCCTCCTGGATGTATTTGAATCAGGTCTTCCTGATGCTCTGCAATGTGTCAGAGTCCAGGAAGGTGCTTGAAGAATCAAATGGAAAGTGATCCACCTGTTGATGGTTGTTGGAGTCTTTACTCTGAAGTTGCTCCAATTCAGATCACTCCAGTTAGTGTCAGAGTCCCAAGTATTAGAGGTGCAGTACGTACAGGGGTCACTTTATATAAAGTACTACTAGTGTGGGATGGAGTTGCCAGTCTGTTTGTTTTTTAAGCAGTGCTTAACCCATTGAGTGGCAGAGGGGTACGAAATGCATTGCACATCCCTCTGGCAATCAAAGGGTTAATGTGAGGCTCAGTGACACAGGAGTGTGTATAGAATGTATATTCATCTACACTCTGTACAGACAGGAGTGTGTGTATGCAATGTATATTAATCTACACCCTGTGTAGATGAATATGCATTCCATATACACTCGTGTGTCACTGAGCCTCACATTGACGCTGTCCCACACTGCTACTATATATATATATATATATATATATATATATATATATATATATATATATATATATATATATTTTTTTTTTTTTTTTGTATAAAGATATAGACCCTGGAGCCTCTGTACGTCTGTATACTTGTATATACTTGGGTTAGAGTGCTTTTGTTTTGCAGTATTTTGCTAAATGTTACCTCTATATGGACTCGACAGCTGACGAGTCACCCCACCATTTTGTATTTGGAGGAAAAAAGGAACTACATTTCCCATAAGGTCTGGTTTCCGGTGCTTTAGAGCAGTGGTTCTCAACCTTTTTTTTTTTTTTCTCAAGGCACCCCTAAAACGCAATCTGGAACTTTCGGGGCACCCCTAACACTTTTAATGTAATTTGTCTAGGCCATAATAAAGGATAAATAAACAGATATTATTAGGTCTCCCAATCATAGTAATAAAAAATAAACATATTGTGCATAACGATTTCCAGATTTCTATATTTAAAGGACAATATTCACATTTTTGTCAGTCTTCATAGAAAATATGGGGCACCCTAATTTGCCATGGCACCCTGGCTGAGAATCACTCCTTTAGAGAGTATAAAAGGAATGTTCTGTTTCACTGCTTCCTCTCTTTTGCAACATCGTTTATATGACTTTGCTTTCTCCGTCCTGGCACTGTGCATTAACCCTTTCAGGCAGATAAGTGGTTTGTATATATTATATTTCTTTACTGTATTCTTTTTGTGGATGTTTCCTCACTATATTTGTGTGCTAGCGACATATGGGCAAGTTTTATACAACAAAGGTGTCACTATTACCCCTTTTCTTCCTCATATTTACATTTAAGGGACTTTGCTAGTGTTTTATATCCCTCTTGTTCTATCATCCCTTTGCAACTAAGTCCAGGCTTTTCCTCTGTTAATGAGGTTCCTGAGCTCTACCACGAATGTACGGTTCCCCTCACTCTGGATGTGGGGGATCCGTCTAATGAGAAGGGGAAATCTAATAAGGATGATTTTTGATTCCTCCTCTACTTCCGGAGATTCTCTTGAGGGTTATCCTCAAATGTAAAAAAAAAAAAAAAAAAAAAAAAAAAAAGGGCTTCCATTGTAATAACTGGAAATATGCATCTCTCAGCAGTGTGAGAACTCTTGTTTTACTCAACAGGAAAAGCCCTGTAATATGTTTTTCATAACATGTACTGCTCCTTTTAACCACTCTGCTTCTGAAGCAGGAACAACTGTTGCAGGCTCTATTTGCCCCCTCTCTCATAGTAAGAGATCTAAAAATATTAATACTTACTGCCACTTTTGGGAGAGTTTGCATTCCAAAGTGACTACAGTTCAGTCTATCACAAAAGTAGTAGAGCTGTTACCATCACATTTTGTGGAGAAGTGAGGCCCAGGGTCCATTCTTTATCATACAACCAGGCCATCATCGATGTATCTCTTATACTTCACTATATCTTTTCAAGAGTGTGCATATCCTTAGTCTCTGGTAGGGTTCTCCCTCAGTATACTATACACTGTTTCATCACTTAATTTTTGCATTGCTTCTTCAGAGTCAAGCACTACAATACAACCTACTTTATCTGCATTTTTTATGGTGATGATGTCTAGGTCTCTAAGATGTTTTAATACCTTCTCTGTGTCTTACAAATTAGAAACATTGCATTTTCTTTTCTTGACTCTTACTCAATTTGATAAGATCATGTTCCATCAATCACTGGAATGCATCCAACATTTACCCTCTACACCCTATAGGGTAAAATGTAGATGATCTAGGTAATGAAATCTACATTGCATGGACCTTAAACGTTATAGTCTTTCTGGACATTCTCTGTCTGTTAAACACAACTCTCTGAATGAGAGCGGTAGTAGCCCTTTTTTCCTCTGACACCAGAGATTCAAGAAGATGACAAGACTAAATCCTATTGTTTATTAATTACAAGACTAAATCCCATTGTTTATTAATTACTTCCTGTTAATACAGGCTTATTCAAAGCAGCAATAATGTGACAGACATCCATTCGATAATTTTTAGAGCTTATTCATTGTTTTCACTAACAGTGTTATAAAGGTAAATATTGCTTTGTTGCTTTTCACTTAAAATAGATATTATGTTGCATGCGGGCTCTTGAATCAGATGTTACTCATTCAGCTTTTGATTCTCATCTGGCTTAGTATCAAGAGCCCAGAGATCATAAAATACCCTGCTACTTCAAGTGCAATCTAGCTATTGTAGTTGGAGGATTAGGAACCTGCTATATTTTAAAAAATCTTGTGTAAAACATAAATAAATTGGTGAAGCCTATTAGGTATGATACAGCTATTGATATTAAAATGCTGTTAGTTCAGGCCTGGCTTCATGAAGAGCACATACGCGCATTTCACCATGTCAGCTTGTTCACGGTCCAAAGGATGCCGGTTAACACACACTTTTTGAATGTTTCTTCTCATATGTATTGAGTGGTTACTGGTGAAATGTAACACATTATTTGTGACCGTAGCATTACGAAATAGATTCGTTTTCAATCTGTTATCTTCTCCTCTGTAGATTTTGGCTTCCAGGAAATTCACTGTATCATGATGGATTTCATACATTAATCTTAAATTGAAGTCATTGGTATTTAGGATACCAAAAACTGTTCCAATTCAGTAATGTTTCTTTTCCACATCTATGTAATGTTGCCATAGAAGAAGGATATCAGTGTATGACCTAAAGTTTTCTTGATAGACCACATTCTCCTCCCACCATCCAAGGTACAAGCTGGCATATGTGAGGGTACAAGCTTTCCCCATTGCAGTACCTCGGAGTTGGAGGTAGAAGTGGTCATTAAATACAAAATAGTTTTTTTTGCAAAACAAAAGACAGTAAGCTTATTATGAGTTTGTTCATGTTCTCACTATGATTACTGAAAGAAAAAGAGAGAGAAGGCACTCCTAGTGCAATAACATTTTCCAAACTGATTGTTGTCACCAACCCATCACCGTTTAATGGAACCATACTCACAACCTGCTGTGTTCAACTTAACACTTATGTGCCAGTTGACAATATCTCTTCAGGGGTATTTTAACTGTCTCCAGAACAGTATAACTTCTTCCACTCGACTGGGCAGCTCCTCAAACCAACTCCTCCGGGGTATACAACATGTGAATAGAAAACAAAAGAGGGCACCCAGTTGTGCTCGTTAGAGTATTATGATTGAAATTATACTCACAAGTATGGTATCTATAGCGAGGTATATACCTAACTACAGCAAACCCAGCATGCAGAGATGATATTCCTGTCTCTGCACAGGTAAACGTGTCTTGAAATTTGAAGGATCCACAAAATGCTGCTTTCTTTTCTTCAATATTTTTTAATACAATTCCAATACAAAAAAGTATAAAATTCTTATAAAAATATAATAACAATAACTGGCTATAGCCAGTTAACTGCATGACTGAATATCTTTGTCATCTAAATTGGATTCTTTATTTGCAAAGATTGCATGTAACAATAGTTTCCTTGTGTACATACATTTTCTATCATGACTGATATATTTATCAGGTTTTTTGGTAGGTGAGAAATTGAGACCCTTATTTAAGTATGTTTTGAAAGATTAATGATTTGCAGGGATTCATTATCGGACTTAGAACATTTTTTAAGAGTTGGTTTCCTAGCAAATCTTTTGATGTCTAATATGATGTCCATTAATTGAAAATGACAAGTGTTTGTAAAATCCAATCCTCTCCAAATTATATTTTCTCAGCGTAATGTTTTGAATGTTACTTAGTATGGTGTCCGTGGACACCTGAGGTTCAAACTTCTTTCTTGTTTGTCTGTTAAGACTGGTTTAACTATTGGGAGTTTTTATTCCCCCTCCCTGGAATCCTGGTGGGATAGATTTGTATATCCCCATGCTTCTCTGTTCAATAATGGACAAAAAAGGAGTTATTATTTGACTGATGTGTTTTTAAATGGATGTGTTTAGAGCAGATTTAATGGCACCTGCATAAACATAGCCTGAATGTTTATATGACAGACTACTGTATGAGGGATATCTACCTAAAGAATTCCTTCTGTTAAACCAATTAAGATCCACTTATTGTTGACATATTTTCAGACCCTTCCTGTTCCTATATAGAACTATGATTTAGGTGAAAAATTAATCTAAACATCTTAATTTTCCATGATTTTCTCTGTTTAATCATCATTAGCAGTCAGTGACGTAACTATAGGGGGTGCTGTGACAGCACCCAGCATCCAAAGGGCCCTCATGAGCTCTAGGGGCAATAGGTTCTTTTTATGCTACTGGGAGAATTTGTGTTTGCAGGCCCAAAAATAGCTAGCACCAGGACACTGAAATGACTTATTATACCACTGTTTGCAGTGTCTGTCTTATTCATGTCCTACATCATAAGTGAGTGTATGAACGATTCTGGCCCTAAATTCATCAATAAAATCCTGAGTTCAATAAAACAGTGCAGAGAAATATAATTGAAATTGATTGCTCACATTAAAGAAACTCTGGGCATTCTTCAAAAACTTTCATAATAACCTACATATTGTTTCTGTCAGTTTATATATGATTTTACACTTTTTTTGTTACTCTACACAATATTAATTATTATATCATCAGGTCTTTGGCAGATCCTGTACAAGGTATTACAAGCATGTTTGCAATGAAAAACAAAAATAAGTGACTCGTACCATTTATCAGTGTCATTAGTGTGTTATGCAAACTGCACATCATGCTGTACTTGAAACTACTTCCCCTACTTAGTATGTAAATTTTCTAGTCATCCAACTCCTCCCTAACCATATAATTCTCTGAGAACCAGATACAGTGGTAAAATGCCTTATTCTGTAATACATTGGATACCCTTTAGCACTGATTGTGTTAATCCTTTAGTGGGGGGTGACTCCTCTGGACGGGGAAGGATTCCTGGCCCCCTCTCTCTGTGGAGAAACACAAATGACTATGAAAGGGAATGTATCATAGTCTTATCCTTTCAACTCATTTCCATAGGTTGCTCTCAGTTGCCACATAACCTAAAGGAGGGAGTGTGTCTGCAAGCACGTTCCCTGTAGATTACATGACCTATTTATTTATGAGACACCTGCTGGAAGAAACTTTTGTGCATTCTAGCATTAGTGCAGAAAATAGCGTTTTAGCTAAGCTAAACTTACAGCTCAGTCCTTTTCTCTTTAGTCCATATGGAAGGCTGGAACCATGAGATGGGGGCATATAAAAAAAAAGTGTCTTTGGGATGGAGATTCCTTTATCACTCCAGCTCAATCTCCCACCTCCAGATTCATGTTTGACAAACTGCACAGAAAAATATCCATGGATATGTACTATAGCATCCCAAAGATTCCAGGGAGGCAAAAAGGAGAAAAAAATAGGACTAACCTGGATCTGTATGACTTCAGATGTCAATGGGCACCCAACTAGCACAGTAAACCAAAGAAGAGCCAAAGCTACTGAACAATGAACTGGACTGTAGGCAAAAAAAAAAAAAGTTAGTCCTAGAGAGGACAATCTTGGGTTAAGTATACCTGTAAGATACCAATCACCACCTTGTCCTGATGAAAAACCAGGATTGGGGGCACAGCGCTTGCAACTCATCCATCCTCCTAACAGAGCCAACAGCCATTTTGAGTGTCAAATTATGCAAAGGAATGGAGGTGAGAGGCTCGAAATGAGGCCTCTGAAGGGGCCCCTAAGACTTAATTGAGATGCCACAGAGGCAGAAAAGAAGGGAAGGCCTTAACCCTCCTTTTGATAAAGGTCTTCACATCCAGGAAAATTACAATGAGTCTCTGAAAAAGAAGAGAGCTGTCCCTTAAGGGAACTCAAACTGAGGCCCTTGTTGACTATGTCCTGAAGGTAGGACAGCACTGTAGAAAGGACAAATGTTTGAGCAGACACATTATTAGCACACCACCTGTGAAAAATAGATCAGACTCTATAGTAAGCCTTAGAGGAAACTGTCTTACTAGTATCACGGTGGAGATGAAATCACAAGAGAATCCCTTTCTTCTCAGAATGGTGGCCTCAAGAGCCATGTTGTCAAGGCCAGCTTCTCCAAATTCTCGTACCACAAATGTCCCTAAAGAAAGAGGTTCGGTATTGGCAGCAGGCAGAGCAGCTCCTGAATGAAAAGACTGATAAGGTTTGCAAACCAAGCCCACATGTGCCAGATTGGGGTGATGAGGGTAACTAGTGTCCTTTCCATCCAGATTTTCTGGATCACCCTGGGGATGAGTGGAATCAGAGGAAACCCATAAAACAGGTGGAATTTCCATAGAATGGACAGGGCATCCATCACAAAGGCCAGAGGGTCCCTTGTCCCTACACAGACTCAAACACTTTCCTGTTCTCCCTGGACGGCAACAGGTCTGTTGCTGGGAGACCCAGCATTAAACTATCAAATAGAACACCTCCAGGTGTCCTAAGTATATCCTGCTGAAGTTGACTCATGTGGAACTAGACATAGGGGATTGCCTTCAGGTCAGAGATCAGGAGACGTAGGACATGCATGTGGTCCTTGATCATGGCCGAGAGCCACTCCAGCACCCTTGACACATCCTGATACAGGAGTTGGATCTTCTCCTCTGTGAGAAACCGGTTCCCCTGGAGGCTGTTGAATCTCATGCCCAGAAACACCATAACCTGGGAAGGGATAGGAGAGGATTTCTTTAGGTTAGCCTCTAGATAATTATAGCCTCTAAGGCCAAACTGGTAGCAGCAAAGTAGATTCACCACTTATAGGGGTGACCAAGACAGGTTTGAAGATCCCTGAGGAGTGGGAGTAAAGGTCTACGCTAACTCAGTGGATGAAAGAATCCTGGAGGTGAAGAGGACGAGGTTGGTGGCAGAGATCTGTGGTAATACCCGCACTAGGGGTTATCCAGTGAAGGTCCATAAACTACGAGGCTGGTGTGTGCCTCCCCTAAATGTGAGTAGTTATCACGGTCCCCGTGATTCCCTGTCAATCTCTGTGATGATATCTGTGCATTGGAGGAGGCTGATTGGCCCGCCCAGGATGTTCCTTTATATACTGGGCCTATGGCACCTGTCAGATGCCCTTTTGTGGTGTTCCTGGTCCTGCGCCTTGTTGCTGTGTTCCTGCGTTTCCAGTGTACCGACCCGGCTCGTCTGACCATTCTCTGTTCCTGTTCCGTGATTGACGCTGCTTTGGCTGACGTTCCTGCTCCGTGATTGACGCTGCTTTGGCTGACGTTCCTGCTCCATGATTCGACCCGGTTTTGGCTGACATTCCTGCTCCGTGATTGACCCGGCTTTGCCTGACATTCCTGTTCCGTGATTGACCCGGCTTTGGCTGACATTCCTGATCCGTGATTGTCCCGGTTCCGGCTGACGCTTCCTGCTCCATGATCGCATCCTGTGTTCCTGGTCGCCTACCGGCGACATTCTGAACTTTGCTTAGTATCACTCTGACTAATCACTTCTCTGCTAGCCGAGCTGTGGCTTCCGTTACCGAGCTGCCTTATAGCCTTGCTGAGCTGTTGTCTCCGTAATCGAACCTGCCCTAAACCCTCACTGTGCTGGTTGCCTCCGTTATCAAGCCTGCATCCATACACCTGCTAAGCCTGTACGTTTCACCCAAGCCTATTACACTACTGAGCCTGTGCCTTAGCGACCTAGCCTATCCGTTCACACAAGCAGAGCAGTTTCCGTTCCGGTGCTCGGTCTGCACCGTGGTTGTACCTCCTGGTGCTAGTGGCCTCCTGTTGCTCTTGCAGTGTGTTGCTCCTTGACGGCACCGGAAGGGTGTCTCGGCTCTGGTCTCCAAGTGCTCACTGTGTTACGCTATCTATCGCACTACCAGTGCGTTGGCTCAATATCTCTTGTGCAGTGTTGGTTATTACTGGCATCCAAGGGGTGTTCTGGCTCTGTTTACGTTGGCACGCAGGGTTTCTTCCAGTTGCGAGTACTAAGGGCTATTCAGGTTCTAATTCCGTTTGCCCCAGCAGTGGCTTTCATCCTGTACATTCCTCTAAGGAGGTGTTAGCTCAGCTCTGGTTTGTCTTTGCTGTTCACTTGGGCGTCCTATATTACAGCTATCTGAGAGTGATTCAGTTCAGTTGCCTACTACACCCTTCCTTTGCACCATCAAGAGACTGATATTAACTGCTGGGCGTTGGCTAATTACCATCACAGAGACTGAACAGTTGCTCTCACATTTACCCTTGTCCAGTCATTTATTTTTGATCATTTTACTTTGCTCATACGTATTTGAGTCTGTCTACTGTCATTACTGTTCATGCCTGTCCTGGCCACCAGGGGCGCTGTCCTTTGATTTTATTTCAATAAAACTGTGTTTTACTTTTAACCTTTGTCTGAGTGTCAAAAAACCGTAACAGTAGTGTGATATAACACATTGAGAGTATGTGCCCTTTGTTTTTGCTTTCCCAATCAATAAATATCCAATTCATGACACATCAAAATAACATAGAATGGGATCAATATTGCTCACATACTAATCATATTCCTATTAAGGGTATAACTTGATTCCAACAATCTATAGAAATAATCAGAAATATATGAATATTGTGAATGTATCCTTTTGGTAATTACGTAGAAGTAAGACTGCACTAGTGAACACAATGTAGTTCCAAGAGCATTAATTCCAAGGGATACTTTTTCAAGCCCAGATAATTTGACTGCTAGCAGATCAGTGTTATGAAAATCTAAACACTTGTAAGTCTTTTGCCTTGTTGAAAATCTTTAGATTTTTAAATCTTTAGATGTTTTCACATCTATTCTTTTAACAGTCCCATTGTCACGCCTTCAGATATTTTCTTACAGGGATATATAAGTGCATAAATCACTCATATACTATTACTAATGCTTAATTACGTGTTACTCAAAATCTGTCCTTGATTTTTTTCAAGTTATATATGTGAGCAGATTTTACAGCCACCACATGAATATGTACCAGCCACCACTGGTTTCTTTGATCATTGAACATAATGGCTTTACACCAATTTATCTTTCAAATTTGGAGACCTCTGGCAGCATGTCTGTACTATTAAACAAAAAATAAAAAAAAAATTCACACAAATCATTATCTGTCTGCAGGATGTGACAATATTTATTTTAAATGTGTTTCTCTGTCATCCAATATAGGCTACTGGTAACTTTGGGTAGGCGATCAGCCCCTTTAAGTAGGCAGAAACAATTCTGAGAAGTGAATGTAGAGATGAAGCCTACCTTCCCTCCTTGGCTGCAGCTAACCAATCAGCTCCAGTAAGATTTGTTCCTTGGTGAAGATACAAGGCAAGAGAACAGTTCTGCTGTAGTTTTAGCTTATTAATTTTCTTTTAGATATGGGATACCACCATTAGGCGGATTAGCATCACTGACAAATGTGGATAGCTCCATTTACCAGGTGCTTTTGTGGACCTAAGCCCTGGGGGGAAAATCTTGGCTGCAAGTTTATTCCCCAGGAGTTGCCCACTGAGGCTTCTTCTTGATACATGGTAATCTGAAGACAGAAGATCTGCAGAAAAGGTGAGCAACCCTTTGAGTTCTGAGGTCCACATGTCCCACGTTGCACCTCCGCACAGGGGTCTCCTTTGCAGTTCCTATTGCATACTCCTGCACTCACTGGGCCTATCTGTATGTCTGTTGGGTGTTTGGAGCAAGTTTCTGTGGTAACTTAACCCTTTGGTTGCTGGTCTAGCATCTTTTGGGGGGTTTTGGGCACTTTCCCTACTGGGTTCAATGTTTATTGGGTCTAGTGACATGTAAATTTGCACCATGTCTGGTGCAAATTTACTTCACAGTTACAACTGTGCAAGAATTGCGTGCTTTTACCCCAATAGACACCATTGCTCCATTCACTTCTATGGGACTTTACAGTTTGGCACATATCTCTGCAACCGCTCAACGTAGCGACTTCAGAGACCGCTCATTTTAATTGTCTGCCCTTGCTCTACTATCTGATCAATGTTTAGTGTGTGTTGCAGGGCTCAGGGGGCTTCGGACACTAATGGGGTATGTTTTCTGGGAAAACGACATTTCCCATGAGCACTTGCGTCGAGCGCTCGTTCCTAATTGGCTCCCATCGCGGCAGCCATTTTGTGCTTTCCTTGAATGAGTACCCTACGCTTGGCCTGGACTCTCCTTCTCTCCTCAGCAGATTAGCCCTTCGTCTGCCAGAAAGTGTATTTTAGCAATTTCTGGGGTGAAATTTTAATCATATACACTGTATTTGGGTATTTCCTTATACCTTGAACGTTTTGACACTGAGAATGTCTATTCCTTTAGAGTTTGGGGCCAGGACTTAGACTGAGGAAGCAGGGGTCTCTGCGTCCCCCTTTGACCATTGATTCTCATGTCAATCAGGGTTTCCTAGAGAGTTCTCAGATTATTTATGCCCAGCATGTTCTGTTATCCCTGCGTCTTCCCCAGGGACTTACAGCCATGCAATAGAGCCAGTTTGGGTGCAAGAGTTTAAGGCTGCTACTAGAGAGACTGCTAGTATACATCTAAACTCTTTCCATCCCAGTTACAGGGGGTATTCCGCTCCTGGCAGACCCCTACTTCTGTCAGATCTTCCCTATTGAAACCGTAGGGAGTACCTGAGGTATCATATTCCTCTAATGAGGACCTGTTGGTGGATGGTGACGCTGAGGAATGTTCTGCAGTGGTCTCCTCTCACTTCTTTGGAAAGCCCCCTTTGAGGCTGACCCTGATCCCTCTGCTGAGGGCCTGATCAGAGCTGTATTAAACACCCTAAACATTCCCTTGGTTCAAGAGGTTTCTTTGGACCCCTCTGATTTATTTCAGGAGCCTACATGGCCCCATACTTGTTTTCCAGCTCTACCCACTCTTGACCAGTTAGTGTCTTATGAGTGGTAGTCTCCCGACAGAAAGCCTTCTGTCTCCGAGAAGTTTGCTAAGCTTTACCCCATTTTCTGATGTGGCACTAGCTTAGTGGGTTCATCCCCCCAAGATGGATGCCCCTGTTTCTAGGACTTGTAAGTCCACTGCTTTGCCAGCTGCTGATGCCTCTGCCCTTAAAGACTGGATTGACGAGAAATTTGAGGCCTCCCTCAAGTCCATTTTTGCCACCCTACGTCCAGCATTTGCTGCGGCCTGGGTAAGTATGGCCCTTCTGATTTGGACTGAATAGCTCATACTTGCTGTTCGTCAGGGAGCTCCTACTCCTGATATGCTGCGGCTACTTGCCAACATTTCTGAAGCCCAGCATTAGGTCTCTGCTGCTTTGTTTGATGCCAACAGTTGGTGGCAATAGTTTCCACCAAGTCTGTGGTTAGCAGACGAGCTCTTTGGCTCAAGATCTGGTCTGCTGACACTGCTTCTCAGAAAGCATTGCTCTCCTTGCCCCTTCCGGGCACTTCTCTGTTTGGGCCAGATCTTAAGGATCTGAATAGTGAGGCCACAGGGGGTAAGAGTACCCTCCTGCCTATGGTTTCCAGGAAGCAGACGCTTATCAAACGTATCAGCTTTTTCATGCTTCCAGACTGAGACCCATCTGGCGAACCAGGCGGTTCCCCCAGCTCCGCGTTTCTCCTCCAAGCCCAAACCACTAGGGAGGCCTAAGTCCTCCTCCAAGCCCAAGGCTTCCAAACCTCCTTCGACATGACTTGCCGAACACAGGTCCCCACGTTGCTGTGGGTGGCCGTCTGTGCCACTACTGCAGCATTTGGGAGGACTACGTGGCGGACCCCTGGGTTTTTTGCAGGTGGTGGCAGAGAGGTACAGGATCCCCTTCACCTCTCTTCCTCCCTTCAGGTTTTTTCCCTTCGCATGCTCCTCAGGGTTCAGAGAAACGCAGTCTGTTAAACGGCGCCATCCAGGCCCTTCTGGACAAGGAGCTTCTGAAATCGGTTCCCGTTCGGGACAGGGGTTTGGGTTTTTACTCAAACCTGTTTGTGGTTTCCAAAAGGACGGTGGCTGTCATCCAATTTTGGACCTAAAGGACCTCAATTCCTTTGAGGTCGAGACACATTATCACCAGGAGTCCCTACGGACGGTGATCGCTGCCTTGTCCCCCAGGGAATTCCTTACTTCTCTGAATCTTCAGGATGTGTATCTGCACTTCACCATTCATCCAGAGTGCCGGCAATATCTCAGATTTGCCAGCGACAAAGGGCATTCTTAGTTTTCTGCTCTTCACTTTTGGTCTGACTACAGCTCCTCAGGTCTTCAGTCGTGTCCTGGGAGCCTTAGTGTCTGTCCTCCATTGGAACGGCATCAGCGTCACTCCATACATGGACAACCAGCTTCTGGAGGCTCCTTCCCTGGAACTCCTTTCGACAGGTTAAGGACTGCATTTAAGCACTCACTCATCATGGGTGGATCCTCAACGTGGAGGAATCGGACCTTGTGCCATCCCAGAGGCTGGTCTTCTGGGTTTGCTCTTTGACACTTAGCAGAGCATGGTGTTTCACACGGATGAGGTGGCTTACCTGATCACCCTCAGGGTTTCCGCTGTTCTGGCTCACAATCCAGTTCCAGCCTAGACATTGTCCTCTGTAGTGGGGAAGTTCTTTTCCACCATAGAAGAAGTCCCGTTTGCCATGGCTCACACCAGACACCTCCAGATGGTGAGATTCAGGTGTGCAGGGGTCGACTGGACCTCCTGAAGATGTTAGTTTCCCTTCCTTATCATGTGGAACAAAGTCTGTCGTGGTGGCTTGACCTATCCCATCTGTTGAAGGGCAAGACCTTCCTGGTGTCCTTCTGGACCACGGTGACAACGGATGCCAGCCTATCCGGCTGGGGAGCAGTTCTGGGTCATCTGACTGCTCAGTGACAGCGGTCTCCAGAGGTTCTCTCCTTCCCATCTACGCATTGGAGCTTCGGGCGCTATTTCATGCCCTTCACCACTGGACACTCCAGCGGGAGGGCTGTCCAGTCCAGGTCCAATCCGACAACGCCATGGCTGTGGCTGTCATCAACAGGCAAGGTGGAACAAGAAGTCTCACAGCTTGGTTAGAGGTCAAGGCTATTTTGTCTTGGGAAGAGGAACATGTTCCTGCCATATTCGCAGTTCATATTCCCATCATAGACTACGTCCTGGCAGACTTCCTCAGTCGACATTCAGTGGACAGCGGAGAATGTGAACTACATTCAGAGGTGTTCAACTTCATTGTTCGGAGGTGGGGTCTTCCTTGCGTTGAGCTGATGGAGACAAGACCCAATATAAATATATGATGATATTTAACATGAGTTCTGTCCATTGTAGGTTGCCCCTCCATATTTCTCTGTTCCTTAAATCCCTTACCACCCCATCTCGTTCTGCCCATGCTTCTTATTTCCTCCTCCTTTTCCCATGTTGAGCATGGACCTAAAGAATTAACCTAAGATCTCTTGGTATTCTTCAGTACCACTTTCCACATCTGTGACTTCAGATTCTGGCTGTTCTGTGTCATTATTAGTAGATATTATAATATTGTCCATAGTGGATGATATCTGAGCTTGAACAAGTATCCCTTGTGCAGAAAACATACTGTTACAGAGGGAAGATCACTGAATCTTCCCATTGAACTGTATTGCCCCTATAGGACTTAATTAAGGTTTGAGATTGACAGCGTATCTAATAAGATTTAATTGTGGTTTCTTATTTCTATAATACTAATGATTTGATAACATTTTTTCCACAAAGAAAGTATCCGATACCTTTTTGGCATTGTGGATATATTAAAGAACCTTCAGCGATGAAAAGCTCTGTAATATTGCTGACACAATATAGATGTCTCCAAGATTTGACCATCATATCACATTATAATGTTAATAAGAACTTTTTTTTTTGTATCATCTTGTGTGTAGTTAAGTGGTTAAAGAGAACTATACAACATCACATATGTTCTGTTTGTAATTGGTTGAAACAACTTGTAGAATGTATGCTTGGGGGGTAGGGATTTGGCATATATCAGTGATTTGAAATATTCAGATGTGGGGCCCACTACTTGTCAATCTTAATTGATATGTAACTAATAAAGTTCTCATTCTTGCTCTCCTTTATTAATTGTTGTCTCCTTGTAGATCTGACATTCCCTTTAGTGTACTCATAACGCCCTTTGTGCAACAGCAGTGCATCCCAGCGTTCTTTCCTATTATTGGGTGGAAAATATCCATAAAAGCTGGCCCCCCATCAGTGGTCTGACATGAAGGGTCTCTAAAACCACTTTGATGAGCCTCTCAACAGCAGAGACAGGGTCAGCCGCATAGGATTATACAAAGGAGAAGGAAGAATCCAAATCTTCATCCTCCTCAGAGGATACCTCAATAACCACAGTAGGAACCTTAAAAACAGGTTCAGCCTGTTTAAAAGTGGGTAAAAGTTTCCAGGAATGGAGAACCTCCTGAATGGAACAAGGGATAGCTGCCACGGATAATACCAGAGCTTTAACCCAAGCCAGCTCTTGGTCAGTGCTAGATGGCCTCGGGGTAGTGGTAGGGGCAAAAGTACATGAGGGGCATAGAAATTAGGAATATTCCCTTGGAAGCCCAGCATGGCATGAGGAACAGTGAGTGAGGGGCATAAGGGAAGCCCCATAATCCTTAGCCCATATGCCCCTTAGGGTCAGACATGTCCAGGAGAAAGTGCCTAAAACTAGATAAAACAAGTTAAAATATCCCGTTTAAAGCAAGGCACCCAGAAAGACCTAAAAAGTACTTATCTGGTATGCAGAGGGTTAAAGGGATAGTAATACTTAAAATGTAAAAAAAAATATGTTGTAGGGTTTATCCCCCTGAGTAAAACAAGAGTACTCCCACTGCTGAAAGGTGTTTCATTCAAAAGTTATTAATTTTCAAAGTTGAATTTTTTAGGTGCAATATCACAGTGGCCTGAAATTGTACAGTGGCGCTGTTGCTACACGATCCTATGGACAGCTCTGGTCAATTGACCATAAATCTCCATAGGATGGTGTAGCAACAGCGCCACTGTACAATTTCAGGCCACTGTGATATTGCACCTAAAAAATTCAACTTTGAAAATTAATAACTTTTGAATGAAACACCTTTCAGCAGTGGGAGTGCCCTTGTTTTACTCAGGGGGATAAACCCTACAACATATATTTTTTTACATTTTAAGTATTACTATCCCTTTAAGCTAGAGAGGAAAGCAGGAGAGTTGGCCTCTGTGTAGGACAAGCAAGGGCAAAGTAAGATGGCCACCAGGGGAAATAAAACGAACTGCGAGATTATGGGAAATGTTGAATCCCTCTTTGCTTGTTGCCTAGCAATATGTGGCTCTCCAGCTGTTGGCTGCTGTGCATCCTGTGGATACCCACAATATGGATCATGTGATAAAGCATGAGGAGACTAGAAGAGCCCCCTCTGACTGTTCTAGCCCAAACAGTTACAGACGTGTCTCCCATTCAAGTCAACAGAGCAAAGATGGTAGGCTCCACTTCTAAAAGGAACCATGGCTTAAAATCACACTAAGAACTAAAATTATTAACCCTTTGAATGCCAGAGGGGTATGTAACTATCACGGTGCCTGTGATTGCTGCCTTTTCCTGTCAGTTATCTGAATTGGCTCTCCATTGGCTGCCTGTCTTCAGCCCACCCAGTATTGCCTATATAGACTGGGTTCTGGCACCCTTTGGTTGCCCTTTCGTGGTGTCTCTTGTCATTGGACACCTGCACTATATCTTTGAGCTCCTGGGCCTTGACTTTCTACCACTCTCCAGAGACAGCCTGTGTACCTGCCTGATAGCTTCCGTGGGCTATGGTTCCTGCTTCCGTTCCTAATCCGGTTTGGGCTGTAGTTCGTGCCTCCATTCCTGATCCTGTGTGGGCTGTTGTTCCTGCTGCTGATCCTGATCCGGTTGTCTGCCGCTACTGTTCCTTTTTCCTGTCCAAGTCTGGCTGTGCTCCTGCTCCGGAATCGCTTGCAGAGTGTCTTCTCCTTCATGTCGCCCTGGGTGACATTCTCATCATTTGAGTTGCTTGTGTAGTCCAGTATGCGGGTACTGGTTCGCTCTATACATAACCGGTGGCTTACCTCATTCTTTACAGCACCGGTAGCGCTGTGCTAGTCCAGTACGCGGGTACTGGTTTGCTCCATACATAACCGGTGGCTTGCCTCATTCCTTACAGCACCGGTAACGCTGTGTTAGTCCAGTACGCGGGTACTGGTTTGCGCCATACATAACCGGTGGCTTGCCTCATTCCGTACAGCACCGGTAACGCTGAATAGTCCAGTACGCGGGTACTGGTTCGCTCCATACATAACCGGTGGCTCGCTACATTCCATATAGCGCCGGTAGGTCTTGTGTTAGTCCAGTACGCGGGTACTGGTTTGCTCCATACATAACCGGTGGCTCGCTACATACCTTGTATCGCCGGTAAAGCCTTGTATAGTCCAGTACGAGGGTACTGGTTCGCTCTTTGAGACCTATTACAGCCCCGGTAAGGCCTCTGTGTCTCCCTCATAGGCGACTGGTTTGCTCCATCTATATTATAGTCGCTGAGGCCGTTACTACTTCTGCACCAGTACTCGACTATTTCTGGGTATTGCTAGGCTGCCTTGCCCGGTATATTGGCAAGGCCGGTAAAGCCTCCTCTTTCGTTGGGCCAGTGTCTAGGCTGCCTTGCCCGGTATATTGGCAAGGCCGGTAGAGCCTCCTTAATCGTTGCGCCAGTGTCTAGGCTGCCTTGCCCGTTATATTTGCAAGGCCGGTAAAGCCTCCTCTCTCGTGTTGCAAGCCTCAAGGCTGCCTTGCCCGGTATATTGGTAAGGCCGGTAGAACCTATTTCCTATTGTGCCAGTCTTAAGGTTGCCTTACCCGGTAATGGCAAGGCCAGTAGAGCCTCCTATCTCGTTGCGCCAGTGTCTAGGCTGCCTTGCCCGGTATATTGGCAAGGCCGGTAAAGCCTCCTCTCTCGTGTTGCAAGCCTCAAGGCTGCCTTGCCCGGTATATTGGTAAGGCCGGTAGAACCTATTTCCTATTGTGCCAGTCTTAAGGTTGCCTTACCCGGTATTGGCAAGGCTGGTAGAGCCTTTATATCATCTACTTACCATTGTTTCTATTGCACTGTACTAATCACCTGTTATATGTGAATGCCAAACCCGCGAGGGTTCTCTTTAAACTTTCAATAAAGTTGTGTTTTTATCTTAACTCGGTGTCTGAGAGTCAAAACAAACCATGACACTACGAAAGGGCCATGACCTCAGTTAGTAAGAGTGAGGGTAATGCACAAAACATCTATTGGATGATGGATGTACATGAGCAGCGCCTGGATCAGCTGGCAGTGGCGATCCAAACCGTTCTTGAACGTACAGTACTCATGGACAAGTCTGTCCCGAGTCCGGTGGTCTCCCCAGGTTCAACACCGGAGAATGATACTATGCCCTCAGTGGCTGCAGTCAAAGGGTTAACCGCTTCCGCTCCTTTGCCACTCAGATATGATGGCGAACCTAGCCTGTGCAGAGGGTTTATCAACCAACTTGAGATATTTATGGAATTAACCTCACATGTCTTTCCGAATGATCTCAGTAAGGTTGTGTTTATGATATCCCTATTGACTGGCAGAGCCCTGGCATGGGCCAATCCCTTATGGGAGAGTGTGAAGCCTTGCACAAGGAATTTCAGGGAATTTGTGCAATCATTTCGAAGAGTGTTTGATATCCCTGGTAGAACTTCCTCTGCTGCTAAACGCCTAATGGAGATACAACAGGGCAGGCATACCGTTGGCAATTATGCCATTGAATTCCGCACCTTGGCAGCAGAGGTAGGTCGGAATAATGAGGCGTTGCTGGCAGCTTTTGCTCAAGGTTTGAGTGAGCAGATCAAAGATGAAACCGCAGCTAAAGAGTTGCCTACTGATCTAGACGAATATATTGATTGTTATCCTAATTGATACTCGGATCCGTGAGAGATTGATGGCTAAGGACCGTAGGCTACAGTAAAAAAATAACAGATCTAGCAGTTCATTTTGCCCACGCATCCCTCCCTTGGCACCTAAGCCTAAGGACCAGTTACGAGAATCAGGTGAACCCATGCAATTAGGCTTCACCAGGCTGACCAAGGAGGAAAGAGCACACCGTAGAAGGCAGGGGTTGTGCTTATACTGTGGCAAAACTGGGCACATGCTAAGATCTTGTCCCGTACGTCCGGGAAATGAACACACCTAGGGTACCTTGGGGGACAGGCCCTAGGTGGTGGTCAACCGTCCCCAGGCTTGATCATACAGAAACCCACCATACAGGTGGTACTCTCTTGGGCAGATCACTCGGTGGAGGTTCTGGCCCTGGTTGACTCTGGTGCAGCTGGACATTTTATGGATA
The DNA here is from genome assembly GCA_037306005.1 of Rhinophrynus dorsalis. Taxonomy (NCBI): domain Eukaryota; kingdom Metazoa; phylum Chordata; class Amphibia; order Anura; family Rhinophrynidae; genus Rhinophrynus; species Rhinophrynus dorsalis. The sequence continues at coordinate 173,908,046 of CM074722.1, forward strand.
GTGCCTTTGCTGAACAGCATAAGATTCCGTTGGTCGATAGAGAATCCCCTCTCGCTATTGAAGCTATTGACTGCAGACCTCTAGAACCTGCACAGGTTACCTTTGAAACAATACCATTACCTATGACCATTGGGGCGCTTCATAAAGAGGAACAGCAGTTCCAGATTATCAATTCGCCACACTACGCAGTCATTCTGGGATTTCCCTGGTTGCAGCTTCATAATCCTCAGTTTGATTGGCAAAAGTGTGAAATCTCTGCTTGGTCTCAGTATTGTATGGAGCATTGTGTATCCCACCCGGTTAAGATTATGTGTACCTCCCCTTCATTGCCAGATGTGTACCAACAGTTCAGCGATGTGTTTAGTAAAGGAGAGGCTGGCACCCTACCCCAGCACAGATCCTATGATTGCGCTATTGATTTGCCCCCAGGGGTGGTGCCCCCTAGGGGACGCACATATCCATTGTCTTGTGACGAGAACCAAGCTATGGAGGAATATATTTCAGACGCCCTCAAGAGAGGGATTATAAGGAAATCCACCTCTCCAGCTGGGGCTGGATTCTTTTTTGTGAAAAAGAAAAATGGCAAACTGAGACAGTGCATTGATTACCGTGGCCTAAACAAACTAATGTCAAAAAATGCTTATCCAATACCACTCATCACCGAATTATTTGACAGGTTAAAAGGTTCCTCTGTCTTTACCAAAGTGGGCCTACGTGCTGCTTATAATCTGATTTGGATCAGAGCTGGTGATGAGTGGAAAACGGCTTTTAACACTAAATCCGGGCACTATGAATATCTAGTTATGTCGTTTGGTCTCTGTAATGCACCCGCAGTGTTTCAAGAACTGATTAATGATATCCTCAGGGATATGCTGCAGTCCTGCATTGTTGTCTACCTGGACGATATACTTATTAATTCTGGAAACATGTCACAACACATTAAAGATGTATCAGAAGTATTGCTCCGCCTATGTAAAAACAAATTGTATTGCAAATTGGAAAAATGCGAGTTTCATAAATCCAGTGTGCCCTTCTTGGGGTTCGTGATTGCCAAAGAAGGCGTTGCCATGGATCAGGAAAAACTTGTGGCAGTATTGCAATGGCCTCGACCTAAGGGCTTAAAAGCTATTCAGCGATTTCTGGGGTTCGCTAATTATTACAGAACGTTTATTAAGAATTTTTCCTCGATTGTTAAACCATTGTCTGACCTTACTCACAAGGGTGCTAATCCCTCTCAGTGGTCGGTGGCAGCTGAAGATGCTTTTGAGAGGTTGAAATTCGCTTTTGCTACTGCTCCTGTGTTATCCCACCCCAACCCATCTCTCCCGTTTACATTGGAGGTTGATGCCTCAGAGATCAGGTTGGGGCAGTACTTTCTCAGCGGAGGAACTCTCAGACCATGTGGGTTTTTCTCCAAGAAATTGTCTGTGGCTCAAAGTCATTATGAGATAGGTGACAGAGAACTACTGGCTATCATTCTCGCCCTGAAAGAATGGCGTCATTTATTGGAGGGCACCAAAAATCCAGTATTAATTCTGACTGACCACAAAAACTTGACCTATCTTTCTGAGGCCAAAAGATTGTCCTCTCGCCAGGCTAGGTGGGCGTTGTTCCTCTCTCAATTCAATTCTGTTGTATCATACCTGCCTGGGTCTAAGAATGTTAGGGCAGATTCCCTGTCTAGACAATTTGAGCCCAAAGTAGACAGGGACAAGGTCCCAGCACCCATTATACAGCCTGATCGTATATTGGCTACTCTACACACAAGTATCACTTCGCCACTGGGGGAAGAGATTCTGGCCTCCCAGGCTACCGCTCCCCCGGAAAACCCAGTGGGCAAGTGTTTTGTTGATGAGCCATTTTGCACTTGATTGCTTGAGACATACCACTCCTCTAAAGCCGCGGGGCATATTGGTAAAGATCAATTGATTTGGTCTCTCTCTCAAGTCTTCTGGTGGCCCTCCCTGAGGGCAGATTGTGCTGCGTTTACTAATGCCTGTACCACCTGTGCCCGTGCCAAGACCCCTAGACACCTCCCTGTGGGCCTCCTCCAGCCAGTGCCTAATGGAGAACGTCCATGGTCTCACGTTTCCATTGATTTTATGGGAGAGTTGCCAGCATCTAGAGGGTACTCTTTCATACTTATGGTAGTGGACAGGTTTTCTAAAATGGCTCATTTCGTGCCTCTCCGTGGCCTTCCCTCTGCTAAAGAATTAGCGGTGGTTTTCGCTAAAGAAGTATTTTGGTTGCATGGAGTACCCAGAGTGCTGGTGCCCGACCGGGGGAGCCAGTTTGTGTCCAGATTTTGGAGAGCATTTTGCGAACAAATGGGCATCCAATTGTCCTTTTCCTCTGCCTACCACCCCCAGACCAATGGGGCCGCTGAGCGTGCCAATCGGAGACTGGAGCAGTTCCTGCGCTGCTTTGTTACTGACCATCATGATAACTGGGCTGACCTGTTGCCTTGGGCAGAGTTCACCAGGAACTGTGTGGTTAATTCTTCATCTGGGAGCTCTCCTTTTCTGAACAATTATGGGTTCCAGCCTTGTTTGCTCCCGGATTCCTTCCAGTCACAGCAGATTCCAGTTCTAGATGAGGATATCGAGCAACTCCGCTCCACATGGGCACAGGTGCAGAGGGCACTCAGTCAGTCTTTTCAGCGCCATCAGCGTCATGCTAATCGTAGATGGCTGCCAGCGGTTTCCTTCCAGGTTGGGGATAGAGTGTGGCTTTCCTCCAGAAACCTCAAACTACAAGTTCCGTCTAACAAATTGGCTCCTCAGTTTATTGGTCCTTATAGGGTGATTCGTAAAATCAACCCTGTCTCTCATGCTTTGGATATCCCTGCTTCCATGCGTATTCACAATGTGTTCCATGTGTCTCTCCTCAAACCTCTTGTATGCAACCGTTATACTACCAACCCTGTGGTGCCAGGGCCTATAGAGGTTGAAGGTCAGGAGGAGTACGAAGTTCAGTGTATCATTGATTCTAGCAGACTTAGAGGAAAATTGCAGTATTTGGTACATTGGAAGGGTTATGGTCCAGAAGAACGATCCTGGGTGGACAGAAAGGACCTTCATGCTCCCAAATTACTGCAAATTTTTATTCCAAGTACCCTCAGAAACCTGGTCCCTCTTCCAGAAGGGGGGGTTTTTGAGAGGGGGGTACTATCACGGTGCCGGTGATTGCTGCCTTTTCCTGTCAGTTATCTGAATGGGCTCTCCATTGGCTGCCTGTCTTCAGCCCGCCCAGTATTGCCTATATAGACTGGGTTCTGGCACCCTTTGTTTGCCCTTTTGTGGTGTCTCTTGTCGTTGGCCACCTGCACTATATCCCTGAGCTCCTGGGCCTTGACTTTCTACCACTCACCAGAGACAGCCTGTGTACCTGCCTTATAGCTTCCGTGGGCTGTGGTTCCTGCCTCCGTTCCTGATCCGGTGTGGGCTGTCGTTCCTGCTGCTGATCCTGATCCGGTTGTCTGCCGCTACTGTTCCTGTTTCCTGTCCAAGTCTGGCTGTGCTCCTGCTCCGGAATCGCGTGCAGTGTGTCTCCTCCTTCATGTTGCCCTGGGCGACATTCTCATCATTTGAGTTACTTGTGTATTCCAGTACGCGGGTACTGGTTCGCTCCATACATAACCGGTGGCTCGCTACTTTCCTTATAGCGCCGGTAAGATCTTGTGTCTGTCCAGTACGCGGGTACTGGTTCGCTCTATACATAACCGGTGGCTTGCCTCATTCTTTACAGCACCGGTAACACTGTGTTAGTCCAGTACGCGGGTACTGGTTTGCTCCATACATAACCGGTGGCTTGCCTCATTCCTTACAGCACCGGTAACGCTGTGTTAGTCCAGTACGTGGGTACTGGTTTGCTCCATACATAACCGGTGGCTTGCCTCATTCCTTACAGCACCGGTAACGCTGTGTTAGTCCAGTACGCGGGTACTGGTTTGCTCCATACATAACCGGTGGCTTGCCTCATTCCTTACAGCACCAATAACGCTGTGTTAGTCCAGTACGCGGGTACTGGTTTGCTCCAGACATAACTGGTGGCTTGCCTCATTCCTTACAGCACCGGTAACGCTGAATAGTCCAGTACGTGGGTACTGGTTTGCTCCATACATAACCGGTGGCTCGCTATAATCCTTATAGCGCCGGTAAGATCTTGTGTCAGTAAAGTACGCGGGTACTGGTTTGCTCCATACATAACCGGTGGCTCTCTACATACCTTATAGCGCCGGTAAAGCCTTGTATAGTCCAGTACGCGAGTACTGGTTCGCTCCATCATCTGCAAGGTGCTCGTTGAAACCTATTACAGCCCCAGTAAGGACTCTGTCTCTCCCTCATAGGCGACTGGTTTGCTCCATCTATATTACAGTCGCTGAGGCCATTACTACTTCTGCACCAGTACTCGACTATTTCTGGGTATTGCTAGGCTGCCTTGCCCGGTATATTGGCAAGGCCGGTAAAGCCGCCTCTTTCATTGGGCCAGTGTCTAGGCTGCCTTGCCCGGTATATTGGCAAGGCCGGTAGAGCCTCCTCTCTCTTTGCGCCAGTGTTTAGGCTGCCTTGCCCGGTATATTGGCAAGGCCGGTAAAGCCTCTTCTCTCGTGTTGCAAGCCTCAAGGCTGCCTTACCCGGTATTGGCAAGGCCGGTAGAGCCTTTCTATCATCTACTTACCATTGTTCTCTATTGCACTGTACTAATCACTTGTTGTTATATGTGAATGCCAAATCCGGGAGGGTTCTCTTTAAACTTTCAATAAAGTTGTGTTTTTAATCTTAACTCGGTGCCTGAGAGTCAAAACAAACCGTGACAGTAACGCATTGCTTTACAATGCATTGCGTACTCCTCCGGCACTCAAAGGTTAAGAAGTCCCAAAACCCCATGATAGTACCAGGGGAAGGTAATTATTAAAGAGGTGGGGATTCAGATAGAAGTCCCCTAAAACACCATAACTCATATATAAGCACACAAGAATAGAATGCATTACAGAATAGCAGTGAAAGGGTTAATCTGCAAATTTTCAATGCAGCCATCTGCACCCCCAGACTAATGTAGAGAACAAGAGCTATACATGAGTGCATAATAGACACCCAGAGTGTGGTAAATCTCAGAAAGGAACACATGATGAACCAAGACAACTGTCTTCAGGCTCCCTTCTAAAAAGGGTAGACTCTCTAGAAGACTCTGCCATGGGAACAGACTTGTCATAAAGTCAACACCCACAGGGAAAATGGCCCACAAATCACCTTTGAACTGGTCAATCCAACTCCAGGGAAGCCTGAGATGGGAGCCGGCCTAATTGGGAACTATTCAGTTCCATGTCTAATGAAAAAACAATAAAACAAGTTAACCTACTAAGAGAATTGCCATTGAAGTCCTTTTTGCTTTGCAGATCACATGAATCTGGAGCCGGAGGGTTGAGCTGGTGGGATGAGGAGCACGTCTCCACCCCAAAGATCCTGAAGCTTAACATCTTCCCCTACAACTGGTTGACTTTCTTGCCTACTTTATAGAATTGTTATTTTACTGAAGGCATGCCCTGTTTCAGAATATAGAATACATTATACTGAAAAGTGTACATTGTTGCTAATTGTAAGTTTGTACTTTTGGCACCTCTACAGTTTTTCAACCCATACTCATTAGGCATTGTTTCATAAGACCAGTATCTAGCCAGCAACATATCACATTTTACCATCCTTGAAGCAGAGGATAATACTTTTTTGGTATAGGTTAATTTTCTTTAGACTTTTTTACATACTGTCCTTTGGGTAGGAATTCAGATTATCTTAAATTATGTGATATCCATCTTACTGATGTAGTAGACTTTTTTTGCTTTGGTCTCTGGAAATTTCTGCCCAGTCTAGTCTTGGAATTGAAATGCAAATGACCCCACTTTGATGCTGGAATTGTATGTATTTTTAAAAATCTATTTGGATAGGTGGTACTATAGAGCTTAACATCTAAATTGGGAATGGGTGACATAAGATACAATCAGTTAGAGGAGCAGTGCAGTGTTTAGCAGTTCTGGTATTGCATGTGTTTTCAAGTTTGCAATGTACAGTAGTGTTTTATTTCTAGGGGGTTCTTTTCTTTTGTTTTTGAACCTATGCAGGGTTGAAGCTAGGGTTGCCACCTTTTCTTCAAAATAATACCGGCCATGGCATTCCCTCCATAGACTTAACATTGGACAGAAGCCAATTTTTTACCGGCCTGCCGGTAAAATACCGGCTGGGTGGCAACCCTAGTTGAAGCCTGGCAAATTCTCTGTGGCTGAGAATTTGAAAGCTAAGGAGTGGCAACAGAGATCCTGTAGTCGAGAGACAGCAGTAGAGGCTAAAGGAGCAGAGAGATGTCTGCTGTGTATAGAGCATGGAGAGCATGCATGTACATGGTGGATTATCATACATAATATAGAAAATGGGAACGAGCGTTGTAGAGCCTTAAAAGTAAGGATAAATATTTTGTAACTAATATGCTGCTTGATAGGTTGCAAGGAAAGAGATTTTAGTGTCTATTGGGAAGGGGATGTTGTTTTGGCGAAGACTATTCTGGTGGCTGAATTTAGAATGGATTGAAAAGGAGTGTTGTGTAGCAGGTAGATCAATAAGCAAGTTATTACAGTAGTAAAGGAAAAAAAGAAGTGCGTGTTTAAGGGTTTAGTTGTAGATCCAGTGAGCTGGGTGGATTTTTGCAGTGTTGGGAAGAAAGAAGCTACAGGCTTTTATAGTTTCATTAAAGTGAGTAGTGAAGCAAATAGAAAAGTCTAACAAAGTGTCTTGGCCATAGGTTGTGTAGTGGAGCCAAGAACAGTTAAAGGAGTAGGAAATTTTTATGTTTTTAATGAAAAACTGCTATAAAGCTTTTCTTGCTGACTAAAAATAAGGGCACTCCCACTACTGGCAGCTGTTTTGTACAAAAGTCATAACAATTAAAACTGTCAGCAATTAAGTAAAAACATTTGCTACTTCCTGTTAAAGCTGTCAGAAAGTGGTACAGCAGTTTCTATCACATTCTTCCTTTTTACTGCTAAGAAATAGCCTGTTGTCTGTGGGAGCCCTGACCACTAAAAATGAGCAGTGAGGATTCATCTTATTCATCTTATGAACTTTTCATTATCAGCGATTGGTTTATTTGGACATTCTTGGTTTGTTGGTATATTTATATTGAAACTCTCCTCATTTTAAGGTTTGTTTGATTATTTGTTTTGTATTTTACCCATAATTGATTCTGTATTAGTTCTTCTTATTCTTGTCCAGTTCATTTGTTTATCCTATAGCCTTTAGGTGAGGCGCAGTGGAATTTTTTATATTCCTTTTTACTGCTACTCCTAATTGCTAACACATTACACCTATATGCAAGCACCAAATAGTGTTGGTGTTTTAGCTGCATTGTTCAGGGTCAACATGTTCATGTTCTCCATGAATTTGCTTGATGTATGCACATAAGATTTTCCAGATTGAGTAGTGTTTGCTTGAGCATTCTCTTGCATTATGGAAGATTGTCCCATAGACCTCTAGAGAATATGTGGAGAGATGTAAGTTGCGGCACTGCAGAGATGGTAATAATTTTTGAAACCCAAAGTAGCTTCTGGATAGCACAAACTCTTGCAAAATAATTTGCTTGGTGTTAACTGTGAAAGGTACCATTTAGAATCTAAGTGGGAAGACTGTAGCCATCCAGCTGTTTTACTACAGCTCCCATCATCCTCAACCAGCCAACTGCTAGGTGAGAATGATGGGTGTTGTAGTCCAAGAACAGATGGAGGGCTGCAGGTTTCTTTCCCCAGCTATAGAACCTTGCCTTATGGAAATAGAATTTCAAACTTAGGCACCCATTTCTCTTTATGGTAGAACACTTTTGTCAACTGAAATTGAGATGACGATTGGTTCTATATGTTGTAATATATTTTTCCCTTACATTTACAGAAAAACATCACCAGTTCCATTACCCTAAGAGGAAACTTTCTCCTATAAAGCAAGAAACGGTAAATACAAACTTTAATTTGATTGTAATTTTGTTATTCACAATACTCCATTAAAAGTGTTTTCCTTATTTTAGTTCATTTTATTTATAATATATCAAAACTAAGTGTTGGAATCCGTCTAAAGTTGTAAGATCTAAATATGGCTTAAACAATAATTATAAGGCAATTAATACTTTTGGGTAATTTGGGAGCAGAGTTATTGTTTTAAAAGAAAAAAAGGGGGCTATGCAGCCCCAAAATGTTTTCTGTCAGATGTTTGCAAGAGATTTGAAAACTGACCCCTTTGCCGATGAGCTGGATTTTTACATCTCCAAGGGTCAAAATGCAGCTTGACTTTCTAGGTAGGTCACTGTCACGGATACCCAGGAATAAATCAGGAATCAGTATGGTATATAGTAAATTCACCTTTATTCAAAATAAGAATATATATGTATCGGCAGAGTAAACAGGAAGGTGCAGAGGGTCACAAGACAAGCCAGCAACAACTATCAGCAATAGTAGGTTGCCTAGAAGAGACCTCACTGCTAGAGACTAGGCTAGGCCAATGGTAGTCTCAGCTGGGAACTGGAACTGGAGAACTCCTATCAGGAACTAGCTAGTGAGAGACCACTGACTCATGCCTGCAGTCAGTATGAGTGGAGCTGATCTCCCCAAAGGAAGGCAATGAGGAGGATACCTGACTCACGCCTGCAGTCGGCATAGTTGGTAGCCAGAGCCACAGGTCTGCACCAGATTGGATGTCCACTATAAGGAGGCAACACGGAGGGGATAGTCAGACAGAGCCACAGGTCAGCACAAGATTGGATGGTCAGACTAGCCTAGGTCATACACGGAGCGGGTAGTCAGCCAGAGCCACAGGTCTGCACCAGATTAGATGTCCACTATAAGGAGGCAACACGGAGGGAATAGTCAGACAGAGCCACAGGTCAGCAACAGATTGGATGGTCAGACAAGCCTAGGTCATACACTGGAGATCAAGAGAAACAAACTAACAAACTGCACTGGACACCAGCATAAGGGCGACTGGACTGACTGTCCATCGCCCTTTTAACTCCCTCCAAGAAGAAGCAGGGAGGAGTCTAAGTTGCCACAGGTATAAAAGGAAACTTGCATCATTCCCACTGACGTGCACCTGAAAGTGACGCAGTGGACTGGAAGATGCGTCGTATCCTGCGACATTCGGAGCCACTGCGTTGTATGGGGAAAGGACGCGGTTGGCCGCGGGGGGTACTTGATGTGACCAGGCCGCAAGCAAGGAGAGACACGGGAAGTGACGCCCGAGTGCCACTCCCGGAACTAATCCCTCAGCAGCGCCCTGCCAGACGATGCTGGAACTAAGGTACGAGCTGTGACAGTCACTGTCCCAGTAGAGCAAATCTGCTGAGATGACTCTATCTTCATGATAGTTGCCCTTGGAAGCCAATGTTGCAGCACTTGTCTGGACCTGTACATACACTCTGTCGGTTAATCTATTGCTGCAGAGCTTGTCTTTAAAAGTGGGGAGAACACAAGCCCCCAGGTATGCTTAACAGTGCTACTTTTCAGGATATTCACAATTTTTTATAGACCTAAGGAGACCAACTCTAGAGTTTTTGACTCCAGAATAGTCTGAGGCCAAACATACAGTGCAAAATATACCCTCCCTACTAAATCACCACTCTGGAACCATTATGCCATCCATTGTATATGATGTTTATCCTTTAATGGTAAACTATGCCCTAGTTGTCAGCAGATCTTAATTTAAAGTGGAACTGTAACTTTGTATCGTGATTTTGAAAACTATATTTGTTAGTCATTTTTTATTTCAAGCAATAGAGATTTAGATTTATTTGTCAGGTTATGCAAATGATCTATTACTGGCAAGTAGGAAGTGTCATTTTGGAATGTAGAACAGTGTGGGATGTTGGTATCTGTCACCATGCCAGCCAGATTTGCATTAAACTAAAGCTAAATATAAAACTATTGTGTTAAATAAAAAAAATACATAAATACATGTTCTTCTGAAGTCTTTCAAAATTACCCATGTGTTGCAAAGTGTGATTTCCTTTTAACAAGGGTTTGCCTAGGTATTTGCATGGTATCTGCACTAGACATGCTGAGTTTTAAAAATTACCTCAAAGTAGGTGCATCAGGGCAAATGTTCTCTTAGTATTCTTTTATGTATTCCTAACTTATGTGGGATTGTGAAATCTTCCTGTTAGGTAGGCTTTTAAGAGATCTGGGTCTGCTAGAATATGGCTTTCTCTCTCTCAGCCATTTTCCTCTTCTCTCTGATTGGCTATGTCTTAGCATACTTACATATAGGAGACTGAAGAGACTGAAGATGATTTCAGTTCACAGGTCCTGTGTGTATGCCCCTGTCTGTCTAGCAGCCACCTTTTGGGGGTCTGTGGTAGAATCTCTAGTTCTGCACATTGCTCTGCTTATCTTTAAGCCATATTCCCCTTCCTCTCCTCTCTGGAGATGGCTTACTAAAATTTTACGTAATTTAAGTCTGTCTTCGTTATGAGTCAGCGACACCTTTTAGGAGGCAATATAGGATGGGGCACTGGCAGTAAATGTATCTTACTGGGAAGATTCCTGTGAGCAAGAGGATTATTCATATTCCCTTTCTTCCTATAGATAAAGGGGTGCCCTTAACCACATAGGCGCTCGCGCACACACACACCCACACACACACCCACACACACACACACACACACACACAGCTGAAAAGCCTCCACATTGTTCTGTATTTGAAAGGAAAAGATTATTTTTCTATTACATTTTTTTCCTGTATTCTTTATTTGGGGATCTCCTAAATGTTCCGTCACAAAGGAGACCTAGATAAATCAAAAACTACCAGGGCTTTAGACCCTCCATTAACCCTTTGTTGCTCATGTCAGATTAGTCTTCCCAAGGACTTTGTCCCTCTTGTTCTGTTACACAGCTTCCAGGCCCCTGTTCTACTGAACAGATACTGGCATGGGTTAAAGCCCTGCTGTAATACTCTTCCCTTGAGTCATAGACCCAGGATCCTTGACCTATATATCCTTGAGTCATGAACCCAGAATAGTTCCCCCACCCCTCAAATTATATTTTAGTCAATTTGGTGGGAAGGAAGGGACTTTCTTCTGGAAGGGGAATCAAATCAGGACTATTATTAATCTTCCATTACTCCTGGGGATTTGTTCAAGGAAGATCCTGGATCATATGCTGAAGGTTCTTAATTGCAAGATATATTTAAGAATACAATTTTTCCTCATCATTCCTTGGACCAGGTAGTCCTGGAGCAGTGTTTTTGTCAAAGACTTTATGTAAAGGGGCACCCTAAATGGTGCCTCAACACCCTAGTTATCCCTTTGAGTGCCCGAGTGATGCATTACTGTCATTTAAAGGGTTAATAACCACGGTTCAGGAGAAATGGAAAACAGTTGTCTGCCACCCCCACCCCCAGCAGTCCCTTCAGTTTCTCACCTTTCTAAATCTACCGTATTGGTGCTTGTGGATGCAGCAACTCTTAAGACCAGGCAGATAAGCTCCTGGAAGGCAAATTGTTGTTGTTTTTGGTGCTGCATTAGGTCCCACCATTGTGGTTGCTTGGATTACTAGGGCCATTACTTTTTGGTCGGGAACAATTCTTAGAGGCTGTCCATGTGGATGCCACTGAAGAGGCTGTTGTTCTTAAGGCTAATGCAAAACTTACTGAAGTGGTCTTTGCTGTCGCTAGGCTTATTGGGAATGCCTTGGCACTTTGCTGCTGCATATCGCATCCTTTAGTTAAAAATATGGTTGGCTGACCAGTCTTCCAGGAAGTCATTGGCCTCTCCAATTTGTGGGCCAGTAGTTGTTTGGGCCAGAATTGGGGAAGGACATTAGCCATGCTACTGGGGGTAGGAGTGCACGATTACATTAGCTTACCCCCAAATGTTAGTTTTTTCCATGAAAGACTCATGTTTTTTTACCCCCACCAGTACGTTAATCTGCAGGTTCCATGTAATAAATTGGCTCCTCGGTTTGTCGGTCCCTTTAAAATTATCCGCAAGATTAACCCAGTTTCTTATGCCCTGGATCTCCCAGCATCCATGCGGATTCATAATGTGTTCCACGTATCTCTGCTAAAGCCTTTAGTTTGCAACCGTTAAACTACCACTCCTTGGAAGGGCTACGGCCGTGAAGAGCGTTCCTGGGTTGACCAGAATGACCTCCATGCTCCCAGACTGCTGGGCAGATTTCATGCAAAATACCCTCAGAAGCAGGCTCCCTCCCCTCGGGGAGGGGGTCTTTGAGAGGGGGGTACTATCACGATGCCCGTGTATTGCTGGCAACATTTTGACAGCATTAGTTCCTGATACCTTTTTTTTTGCTAACGTGATGTTGCTCCGCCCAGTGTTAGCCTTTAAGTACTGAGCCCTGTCACTTCTGTAGGGCCCTTTCGTGGTGTTCCCGTTGCTTAGTGCTTGCTCTGTATTTGTGTGAATCCTGTGTATGACCCGGACTGCCTGACTATTCTGCCTGATTACGTTCCTGCTCTGTGTACCGACCCGGCCTGGCTGACGTTCCTGCTCTGTGTACCGACCCGGCTTGGCTGACGTTCCTGCTCTGTGTACCGACCCGGACTGGCTGACGTTCCTGCTCTGTGTACTGACCCGGACTGGCTGACGTTCCTGCTCAGTGTATCGACCTGGATTGGCTGACGTTCCTGCTCGGTGTATCGACCCGGATTGGCTTACGTTCCTGCTCTGTGTACTGACCCGGCCTGGCTGACGTTCCTGCTCGGCGTATCGATCCAGATTGGCTGACTTTCCTGCTCGGTGTACCGACCCGGTTTAGAGGAAGTTCCTGCTCTGGGTATCGACCCGGATTGGCTGAGACTCCTGTCCTGTGTATTACTCAGGCCCAGTTCACTACTCCATCCGGTTATCTGGCTGGGGGATCTTTCCGGTGCTCTGTCCAGGTCTTGTATAGACCCTTTTGGTTGCCTCGTTTCCTGCTCTAGCCGTTCAGATACTGCAACCCCGTCACACTATTGTGCCTTGTATCCCCATACCCCAAGGTAGGAGCTATTCCTGGTTTCACACTGTACGCTTGGCCTGTCACGCTCCCCTACTGAGGTTGGTCTCCTGGGTGCCTCAGATTGTCTCTACTACCTGGCAGTTGCCATCACACCTAAGCGTTCGTTAACCCTTGCGGTTTGGTGTCGTTATCCTTGGGTTACAGTTACTGCTGTTCGGTTTGGCGTTACACTGCACCTCCGGTTGCAGTCACCCAGTGTTGTCCAGTAGTCCGTTACACATTCATGGCCTAGCTCACCCATTGTGGCTAAGTCGATATTTGCATCCTTCTCTACGTAGAGAGTGTTCCTTGGGCCTTCCGCTATTAGGGCCTATCAGCCTCCCGGCCTAATAGTACCTTCCTATCGTTGTCTCGCTGATTCACACGAACTGTAACCTGACCTGTGTCAGTAATATATTTTGCTCTCAGATATATGTACTGAACCTGTGTGGGTTTATGATTCCTCTGTAACCTGTCCTGTGTCAGTATTACATGTTCTATATGCTGGAACCGCGAGGGTTACTTTATTCACAGCGAACTTGCATCATTAACCCCTTAACGACCGGGACTCCCCAAATGGCGTGCAGCGGTGGGGGGAGCCCGGAACTCGATGACGGTCATAGTACGTCATCGGTCGTTAAGTCAAATCGACCCTTCACGTACTATGACCGTCAAGGGTCGTTAAGGGGTTAATGTTCTATCATGCTCAACAAGCTCCTGCATTAACTCAAAAGAATATTTTGTGAGTATTTTTTCCCAGCTATTTTTAAACTGGGAATCAGCTTCCCAGGTGAGCAGGATTTGAATACGAAGGCCCCTGGGTATATACTGGAATTTCAAATACAGTTCCAGACTGTTCACATTCCACCATAAGGTAGGATATTGGTAATGTAAACATATAAGATTATTACAAACTTCTGTAAAGGCATCATCATTAGTAGTTATGAGGGGTACAGAAGGTAAGAAAACTGATGCTAATTTATTAGTCCATACTTCCTCCAATGAATCAATGCTAAAAGCCAGGAGTCACTGATAAAGTTGCTGTCAAGAAAAACACTGTCTCAAACACAGTCTGAAGAGTAATAATAACAATAAAGAAGTGATGCTAAGCAGAAAGTAAAATAATTAATACTGAAAACATATGATACACACAAAGTTCTATTGCACACACTGGGAGTAAATGGACTTAAATCTTATCAGGATAAATACTGTGGTGCACTCCCAAGCTAAACTAACCTGAAAATAAACAATAAGGGTATTCTAGAAAAAGAGATTATTAAAGAGAGGCACTCAAAATAAGTTGAAACCATAAAAAGAAACGGACTTTATTACAAAATATCTAAAAAAAAAAAAAAAACAAACAAAAAAAAACATATATATATATATATATATATATATATATATATATGTACATAAAACAGCTAAAAACCTTGAAATACAACAGGCTGGTACAAAATAATAAATACACTCCCTGGTAAATACTCAAAATCTGTAATTATGACTTGGTATACCAAATAAAGTGCGTCGAACTATGTTCGTAATAGAACATAGTAGAAAAGTACAAAGTGAAGAAATTCTGGCAAACATAACCAAAATTAATATATAAGGTGAAAAGTGGTGTACTTATCATATGTCAACAGTATGAATGGCTTCGTCAGGGATGATGAGAGCAACGGACATCCAGGCAATTAAATTATATGAATACCAATCAAGATCAAAATAAACAATCATGAGACTCATGTAATCATGTGAACAGAATAGATAAAGCACGGAACCTTGTTTTTACCTATGCCCCCCCAGGTAAAAATTTAAGGAAGCTGACAAGGGGGGGGCAATGTGGTCCTTTGGCCCATTGAAATGTACAAGACTGAGGTGGTGAGACAGTTTAACAATTGTTGCAATTATAAGTTATTACCTTTTGATCTTATAGACTCTGTTCAGTGGTACTGGATCTCACTCTGTGCTATATACTTTGGACATGTTTGTGTATATAATATAATTTTTTTTTTTTTGTGCCAGTGATACCCAGTCCCATTATATTATTCACAATGTATTATCGTAATGCCTTTTTGTTATTTTAGGGCATTTTTCTGACATCTATATTATTTGGGTATTCATATTGAGGTAACTGCAAATAGCAGTCTATATCTTTGGGAATTTAAGGCATGTGTACCCTTATTGAGAAGTGAGGCGCTTTAGTCCGTCAATATACTGCGATGTATATATACCTTCTGGGTTATTCGTTCTTTATCTATCAGTGTTTTGTCTATATACCATGAGTTTCTACATTTCCTCCCTTTTTTTTATCCTATACGGCTGGCTATACCTAATGAAGTCCTCTATTTGCGCATTTATTCTAGACTCTATGGTATACTTGTTCTCTTATTCTAGACTCTTTGGTATACTTGTCCTCATATTAGGACATCGGCGATTGGTATGTGGGTTAATGGGGAGGTCTTTTTGAAATGGGCTGCTCCTCTTGTATCCATCTTGGAAGCATCCTCAAATAGGTTCCGTGCTTTGATCTATTCTGTTCACATGATTACATGAGTCACATGATCGTTGATTTTGATCTTGATTGGTATTCATATAATTTAAATGTCTGGATGTCCGTTGCTCTCATCACCCCTGACAAAGCCATTCATATAGTGATACGTGTTGGGTGAAGGTTAACAGGCTGGTCGTTATTTCTTCACTTCCCTGTGTGTCTGCATCTTACTGTTGACATATGAGAAGTATACCTCTTTTCACCTTATATATTCATTTTGGTTATGTTTGCCAGAATAGCTTCATTTTGCATTTTCTATGTGGTTCTATTAGGAACCTAGTTTGATGCACTTTATGTGGTACACAAAATCATAATTTCATATTTTGATTATTTACCAGGGAGTGTATTTATTATTATGTATCAGCCTGTTGTATTTTAATGTTTTTAGCAGTTTTATGTATATATATGTATATATTTTAGATATTTTGTAATTAATTCTGTCTTTTTATTGTTTGGACTTATTCTGAGTGCCTCTCTTTAATAATCTTCTCTTTCTAAAGGGGAGTCTGGAGCTGTCTATTTCCCTAGACTACCCTTATTGTTTATTTCCAAGTTTTCCTTCATGACTGGGTCTCTTGAGACTCTGCTTCTCTCTACAATGGTAACCAGAAGACTGGTGAGTAACCCTGAGTGCCTTGGTCCACTTTGTCTCAGACTGTGTTGCCATTCCATACAGGGGCTGATGTGGGCCTTGGTAGGCTCTGGCACTCACTATGGGTATCTTATTTTCTCGGTCATCCAATATAAAATACAAAAATGTTATAAAATTTTTCTGGCGTGTAAGCTTTGATAAAGCGGTGTTACAACCGCGAAACGCGTTAACATATTAAGCCCAATTTTTATATTTTATAACACCCCTCCCTGTGATTTTTGAAATATCCAGAGTCTGACTTGGAGGAAATCGTGAGTAACCTGAACGGAGACGGGTGAAATCTCTCCATATGTGTGATTGTCAGTGGAGTCCGATATCGGTGCCCTGACCATTATCTATGTGAGTGTGATTTCACTTGATTCAATTGAGCACAGTTTGTTACGTACATACTGTACCATGTCGTGCTTTCTTATTGTTTTTTGAGGTTTGATCGTTATTATACCGCTGGGGGATAAGCGTGTCTTGGAGAGCTGCCTGGAGTCTTTTTTGGGGATTGTCTTATTTCTCCATATGCCTAATTAGTCGGTTCGGTGAACACCGTTTCTGACACATATTATATTGTGAGTGCGCACCTTAGGGTGTTTTTGGTGGTGGTCAATTACAATATATTGATACACACAGGGGCGCCCTGTCTTTCTTTTTTCCCTATTTTTAGATATTAGAGTACCTATATAAATATAGTAATTATTTGATTTTGCTGATTACTTGAAAGCGGAACTACCACGTTGTCTAAAGTCGCCCTGCAATACTTATGCAGGTGGCCACTAACTTAATAATAGTTATTTTACCTCTCAAAAGTACCCCTTTGTAAAGTAATCCTTAAAGGGATAGTAATACTTCGTTTTAACTTTATTTTATTTTGTAGGCATTAAAAAAACATGAAGATTGATATAAGTCTTATCTCTGAAACCTTTATGGTTTAAGAGATATTCACAAACAAATAATCCCTTCCCTGTTCAACCAGATCAGAAGGGAGATGCCCAGGTAGACTGCAGAAAGGGACAATCTTCAATTAAGATAATGGAAAAAGCTGAAAAACTTGTCAAAGGGGGAAGGGCTTTCATTGTTTTCATACAAAGAAAATTGTCCCCTTCTGTTATCTGTCCTGTCATACAACCAGACTCACATTTGAGAAGAGATGGCTTACACTAGGAAAAAGGGGCGGGAGGGGGAACTTTGCTTGTGAATATCTCATAAACCATAAAGGTTTGAGAGATAAGACTTATATCATTCTTCATGTTTTATTAATGCCTACAAAATAAAATAAAGTTAAAATGAAGTATTACTATCCCTTTAAGCTTCCGAGACTGAAAGCCAGGCATAAGCAGACATCTTGTCTGCACGCCTGCGCTGCCAGTCCCAGTCTCCATTCAGTAGCATTGCTCTGCCCTGAACAGCGCCGGAAGGGACTGATGGCGCAGGCGCGCAGACTGCATTAACCTGGCCGTCAGTCTCTGAAGATTAAAGTGATAGTAATGTTTCACAGAAACAGCAGCTCCAATTAATCATCATAGTATTTGGGCCATAGAGAGTGTTATTTCAATGCTGTCAGAGTTGTAGTTCAAGAGTAATTGAATGATAAAATTCCCCCCTCTGCCCCTTTTACCTAGTGTAAGCCACCTCCCCTCAGATGTGGAATCTGGTCCACAGACCAGACCGCTCACAGCAAGGGACAATCTTCTTACTGTGATCAAAAGGAAAACACTACTCCCCTTGACAGCTTTTTCCCTTATCTTAATTGAAGATTGTCCCTCTTTGCAAGCCATCTGGACACCACCCTGCTGCTCTGGGATGAGCAGTGTTGCATCAGTAAAAGGGATGGGAGGGTGATATGTTATAATTCAATTACTCTTGAACTACAACTCTGACAGTACTGAAATTACACTCCCCATGGCTTTTATTATGAAACATTACTATCCCTTTAATGATTACTTTGCAAGGGGGTACTTTTGAGAGGTAAAATAACTATTATTAAGTTAGTAGCCACCTGCCTACGTATTGCAGGGTGACTTTAGCTAACATGGTAGTTCCGCTTTGAAGAGTGATTCATTATCTACTCACCCATAATTACTTTCTCTGTCGTCCAATACAGGTTACTGGTAACTCTGGGTAGGCGATCCACCCTTTTAATTTAGGCAGTAACAATTCTAGAATTGTATGCAGGGGGTGGAGCCTATCTTCCCTCCTTGGCTGCAGCTAGCCAACCAGATCCAGTAAGATTTGTTCCTTGGTGAAGACACAGGCAAGAAAACAGTTTTAGAATTTTTTTTATTTTTCTGTTAGAAATGGAATACCACCATTAGGCGGATTACCATAACTGACAATGCCCTTAGATGTGGCTAGCTCAGTAACCAGGTGCTTTTTGTGGACCTTAAGCCCTGGGGGGAAAATCTTGGGTTCAAGTTCTTTCCTCAGGAGTTGCCCACCAAGTCGTCTTCTTAATATATGGTAGTCTGAAGACAGAAGATCTGCAGGAAAGGTGAGCAACTCTTTGAATGCTGCAGGTCCACATGTCCCACAGTGCCCTTCCGCACAGGGGTTTTCCTTTGGAGTTCTTATTGCACACTCCTGCACTCACTGGGTTTATCTGTATGTCTGCTGGGTGTTTTGGAGCAGGTTTATGTGGTAACTTAACCCTTTGGCTGTTGGTTTTGCATCTTTGGGGGGGCGGGTATTGACACTTTCCCTACTGGGTTCAGTGTTTTTTTGGGTCTCCTAACATGTTCTAGTGATGTTTCATGTACTTTTATTTTACTCTTTCAACTTTGCAGAATTTAAAGGCGCGCTTTACCGCATAGACGCCATTGCTCCATTCACTTCTATGGGACTGCACTGTTTGGGACATATTTCTGCAACCGCTCAACGTAGCGACTTCAGAGATGGCTCATTTTAATTGTCTGCCCTTGCTCTTTCATCTGGCTAATGTTTCAAGTGCGTTGGGGGGCTCAGGGGGCTTCGGGCATTGTTGGGGTACTTTTTCTGGGAAAAATACATTTCCCATGAGCGCTTGGTTCACACACTCATTTCTGATTGACTCCCGCCGTGGCAGCCATCTTGTGCCTTTTCCAGAATGAATATGCTACGCAGGGCTTGGACTCTCCTTCTCTCCTCTGCTGATTAACCCTTCACCTGCCAGATAAGTGTATTGTAGCGATTTCTGGGGTGAAAACTTAATCTTACACACTGTAATTGGGTGATTATTTATACTATAAACGTTTTTGACACTGTGAGAATGTCTAATCCGTTGGAGCTTGGGGCCAGGCCTGAGACTAAGGACGCTGGGGTCTCTGTGTCCCCTATTGCGCATTGCTCCTCATGTCATTCAGTGTTGCCTAGAGAATGCTCAGGTCATTTATGCCCAGCATTTTCTGATGTCCCTGAGTCTCTTCCAGGGACCTCCAGCCATGCATTAGAGCCAGTTTGGGTGCAAGAGTTCAAGGCTGCTACTAGGGACCTTTGGTATACATTGCAACTCTTTCCATTCCAGTTACAGGGGGTCTTCCATTCATGGCAGACCCCCTCTTCAGTCAAATCTTCCCTGCCTAAACTGCAGGGAGTACCTGACGTATCAGATTCCTCTGAGGAGGAACTGTTAGCGGATTCAGATGTTGAGGAATGTTCTGCTGTGTGTTCCTCTCGGATTTTTGGGACCCCTTTGAGGCTGATCCTGAGACCTCGGCTGAGGGCCTGATCAGGGCTGTCGTGACTACCCTAAACATTCCCTTAGTTCAGGAGGTTTCTTCAGATCCCTCTGATGTGTTTCAGGAGCCTAAAAAGCCCCTTACTTGTTTTGCACTTAACCCCAATCTTGACCACCTTGTGTCTGATGAGTGGAAGTCTCCGGGCAGGAAACCTTCTGTTTCCAAGAAATTTGCCAAGCTTTACCCCTTTTCTGAGGTGGAGCTTGCTCAGTGGGTTCATCCCCCCAAAGTGGATGCTCCTATTTCCAGGCTATCCTAGTTTACTGCCTTGCCAGTTTCTGATGCCTCTGCTGTGAAAGACTGGACTGACAAGAAACTTGAGGTTTCCCTCAAGTCCATTTTTGCCACTGCTGGTACCGCCATGCGTCCTGTGTTTGCTGCGGCATGGGTTAACTGGGCCATTGCGGTCTGGACTGAACAACTCACCTTGGCTGTCCATCAGGGTGCTCCTACTTCGGATATGTTGCTCCTTCTTGCCAACATTTCTGGGGACCAGCACTAGCATGCCCCAGTGCAAAACCCACAAAAGCCTGGTAGCCCAAGCGCTCCGCTTCAAAGACTAAATCAAAAGTCTGATGAAACCACCTTCACATGACTTTCTGAATCCTGGTCCTTATTGCCTGTAGGGGGCCATCGCTGCCTTTTTCGAGATGCCTGGGCATCTTGAGTAACAGACCAATGGGTTTTGTGAGTAATCTCATAAATTTCAGATCCCTTCCTCCATATCTGTTCTTTTTGTCAAGAGTTCTGAAATAGCCAGACAGGGCAAGGCTGTTCTAGGAGGCAGTGGATTCCCTGCTGGAAAACCAGGTTTTGGTGCCAGTTCCAGCCCCAGAGTGCTTTTAATGTTTGTATTCCAAACTGTTTATGGTTCCAAAGGAGGATTGCAGCTACTGGCCCATTCTGGACCTCAAATGTCTGGTCGCCAAGTAATTTAAGATGGAATCTTTGCATTCTGTCAGGCATCTCTGGGTCTACAGGATGCATTCTTGCATGTCCCAATTCATCCATACAGCCAACACTACATGCTCTGTACTTTTGGTTCCAATCATTACCAATTCACTGCTCTTCCATTTGGCCTGGCTTCGGTACCATGCATCATCACAAAGATTATGGTGGCCCTGGCTGTTTTCATTCATGCACAAGGCATTTCTCTGATGCCATATATGTTCAATTTCTTCATCAAGGCTTATTCAGTGGAGCTCTTGGCTTGCCATGTTCAGAACTGTGACCCGCATTCTAGTCCACCACTGGGGGATTCTAAATCTGCAGAAGTCCTCTCAGATTCCTTCCCAGTTTCTGGTTTTCCTGGGTATGAGGTTTGACACTTGTCAGGGAAAGATATTCCTCCCTTAAGAGAAGGTTCTGCTTGTATCTCAGGGCATGTCACTTGGCAAAGGAGTTGTCCTTGTCCCCCGATCAAAAATCTCATGAGCGTTTTTGGTTGGTTATTGTCAACTCTGGATACATACAGTTCCTTACTCTCAGGCCCACATGAGTTCAGAGGGACTTTGAGGAACTTGGCCAGTAATATGGAACATCTGCTTCAGACACCCGGAGTGGCAGAGGCACTTTGTGATCCTAAGGGGCTGGGGAGCTGTTCTGGGTCACCTAGCTGTACAGGCCATGTGGACTCAGGACAAGTGTATGCTGCCTATCAACTCCCTGGAACTCCAGGCAATTCAGCTAGCACTCGTTCATTGGACTCTGGTTCTTTCAGGGATACCAGTGAGGGTGCAGTCTAAGAACATCATGGCCATGTACACCAGTCGCCAGGAGGAACTTGTAGCAAAGCAGCTAGGATGGAAGTGAACGGTCTTCTTTGTTTGGTGGAGGCCTATGTACTGGCCATCTTAGCCTTTCACATTCCAGGGGTAGTAAACGTCCTGGTGGACTTTCTAAATTGCCAAGACGTAGGTCCAGGAAACTGGGGTCTGCTGGCAATAGACCTTACTGCAACCAGGGAGAACAGGAAGGTTCTGTCTTACTGCTCCCGTTGGATGATTCTCTGGCTTTTGCAATGGATGCAATGTCAATTTCATGGATCTTCCACCTCGCAAATGTGTTTCCTCTGATTCCTCTCATGCCCAGGTTAATTGAGAAGACCAGAATTGATGGTATGTTGGTCAATACTGATTGCTCATCTCTAGCCCAAGAGGGCACAGTTTGCGGACCTGGTCAGTCTCTCTCTTCAGGAACCAATCCGTCTCCCTTCCAGGCCGAATCTGTTACTCCAGGGTCAACTGTGGCACAAGGATGTAGAGAAACTGGCTTTGACGGCATGGCTCTTGAAGCCAACAATCAGAATCTGAAGGGATTTTCCACAGACATCATATCTACCATGATACAAGCCAGTCTCTTCCAAGGAATACTATAGGGTGTGGTCTATCTTTCAGTATTGGTGCACAGACAAGAACTGGTCTCCACTGGTTTTTGCCTTTTCTTGGTGTTGTGCCCTTTCTCCAAGACTGTGTGAACAAAGGGCTTAGCTTGAGCTCCCTTAAAATTAAAATCTCCGCACTTTCATTGCTTTTTCAAAGATACTTTGCTGTCATTCCAAATGTCAAGGTTCTTCTTCAAATGGTGGCTTTTCTTTCAAGGATCCCATTCCCCAGTGGGACCTTATTATTCTGGGTGTTTTTGAGCCTCTTGCTTCCATTTCTTTGCTCCAATTGACACTCAAGATGGTTTTCCTCTTGGCAGTGGTGTTGGTGTGGCAAGTCGCTGAGTTACAAACTTTGTTTGGTAAGCCTCTGTTCCTGGTGTTTCATCAGGAAAAGGTGGTACTTGGTACATGTCAGAAGTTTCTTCCTATGGTGGTCTCTGAGTTTCACATCAATCACGAGATTGTTGTACCTTCTTTTTGTCCTTATCTTCTGATAAGGAGAGGGATCTACATTTGTTGGATGTGGTGCGCTGCCTTAAGGTTTTTTTTTATGTGCACTGTACGAAGCCTTTTTCACAAGGCTGACTGTCTGTTATCCCCGTGGGTCTCAGAGCTGGTCAGTTTGCCTCCAAGGTTACTATTGCCTCTTGGTTCAAGGCTACCATATGCCAGGCGCATGAAATCAGGAAGAAACCTGTGACCTCTAAGATCACAGGACACTCCACCAAGAACCAGGAATTGTCTGAACAGCTGTGCAAGGCAGTGACTTGGTCTTCCTTGCATTCTTTCACCAAATACTACTGTGTCAATATCTTGTCCTAGTTTTTGAGCTCTGTTGGCCCTTGTTTCAGTGTGCTGTTAGTTCATTATCTGCTGACTTTTATCGCTTAGGTTATTCAGGTCCTGGATAGTCTTATGGAACTCTGGTATCATAGAGTCATGCTTGTGCTCCTTTCTCCTTTCCTGGGAGCCTAGTGTTGGTATGTTCCCATGGTACTTGTGTTCCATATTGGATATAAGAGAAAATAGGATTTTAGTATTCTTACCTGTGAAGTCCTTTTCTGATTGGTCCATATGGGAAATGCTTCTCCCACCCAGAGAAAGGGACCATTGTGGTATTTCTTTCCTGGGCAGCGGAGTCCTCTTAGCGTCTCACTCTCAGATTTTCGTCTTCTCTTCCCTGCTTACTTCTCGTGGTGTGGCTTTGGTCACATGACTTCTGGTAGTTAGTAGGTGGGGGGTTGAGCTGGAGGAGGAGAAGGGAGTCTCCACTCCAAAGACTGTCTCTTTGCACAGCCCCCATGGTACCTGTGTTCCATGTGGACTAAAGAGAAAAGGATTTGAGTAAGAATACTAAAATCCCATTATGGAAACAGAAAGATTATGGAAGGTGCAGTTTAGTGCTTCTAGATTCCCACATAGTATTTGATCTCATGTCAGTTGAGTACTTTTTCTGGGAAGGACAGTAGCTACTGAATAACAGCAAAAAATTACTTAGTAAAAAAATTCTGTATGGTGTCATCTGCTGGAAACATTTGCGTGTCCCAGCCTAGGTTACAAAAGACCTCTTATTAGATGCACACAGTTGCCTTCATTCCAAAATGGTATGACTTGTCTCCTTTCCTCATGTTTTTTTCTTACATGGTCTGAAATAGGACATACCTAAACTATAATGATTGTAAAGATTTGTCATCCTGTGAATTCTTAAAATATTTCACCCAATATAATTTGTGATAAAGGCCTCTCTGTTAGAAAATGCAATCATAATTGGAGATTGTAACTACCCAAAACTGACTGGAGAATTGTGACTTCCAGCTCAACAAATGGTTAATTGCCATTTCATGTCCCAACTAGTAGAGGATCCAACTAAGAAAAGGAGGCCTTGCTGGACCTAGTGGTCTCAGAGAATTCTAAGTGGTATATGTGTTTATGAGACATGAGGGTTTAACCAAAACATGCAGTTTTAGAAATACTAAGCAGTATTAAGGATATTCTTTGGGATGTCAAATTAAAAGATAATCCCATCTTTGATGTGCATTTTTTGTCCAGAATTCTTTTGGATAATGTGTTGGTTAGGGCAGTAAGATTGTGAATTCTTTGCCTTTGAAAGCAGTGTTTGCAGATACTGTAGATGCTTTCAAAAACAAATTGTATAACTTTATAGCTCAGAACAATATTGAAAAATTTTGTTGTTTGTTTCACAGCAGATGGGATGTTGATATAGGGAAATATCTGTCTTTTGGAGTCAGGGAGGATTTTTTTTTTTTTTTATCCACTTGCAGAATTGGAAATTGTTCCAACAGGCTTTTTGTCTTCCTCTGGATCAGCAAGTGATATGGCAAGGGCTGAACTTGCAATGTCACAAACTGCTTTGTTTGCCATGATTCCTGCTTATTTTTTTTTTTTTTTTTACTAGATCTGTGGAGAGGTGCAGTAAGAGAAATGTGCTCATAGTCAGGACTCACAATTGCCATGGGGTCTCCACAATCAGCATAGGGTATCTGCCACAGAAATTCAATGAAAGGGAGAGGGTTCAATTATTTCGTTTAACCCTATGAATGGTAGAGCAGCTGAACAATGTAATTTGCAATGCATTGCTCCCCTCTCTTGCATTCAAGGATGATACAATTTAAAACTATACAGAACAGAAAATGAAGCCTGGTCACTTCTCTTCACTAAATCTGAATGTTATCACGCTCCACAGTTGTCAGTGCAATATTTTTTAAATGTTCACTTTCTGACATGAAGTCAGAGGTCACATAGAAGTCTCCCACTGAGAGATCTGTACTAGGAACTAAATGGTAGTTGGAATGTATCCATGCTGTCATTTTCAGTATAGTCCCCTTTCAGGTCATGCTCATGGGAGCATGCAGTCGCCACTTGTTGGCGCTCTTCACTTACAAAAGATCTGGGCTGTCAAGAAAACATCCCCCTCAGGTCTTCTGCAGACAGACTGGGTGCGCCAAAAAAAAAAACTATGATAAACAGTACAATGGTAAATAGCCCAGCCATTTGTGTCATTTATTAATGGCATAATGGTCTTTTAGGGGTTAATATTGCCAGTCAATCCTGATGTAATGTCCATGCAGTTGCATTAGTTTACTTAAACTGTACCAGAGGGGTAGAGAGTTGAGGTATTGCGGTCCTGTAGATTAATTTGTTTTCTGTTGAGCAAAGGCACAAGAAAAGAAATCATAGGGTCATTAAGATTTCTGGCCATAGTAAGTAAATTAAGATGGGAGTATTATTAGAATGTGTTATGCTTTCATTTTTAAACTACATGTTCCATTATCAGGTGATGATGGAATCAGTAGTGCAGCATCTGTTTCATACCCCATGTTTACTGAAGCATGTCTAGCTTCATAAATTTGCATTTATAATACTTTTTATTTTGTCTAGAATTATCTGAAAGTTGTTTGGTTCTGTGTTTCAGGCAATTCATTCAATAGTTCCAAATCAATCTGCCGTCACTGTGCCTTTCACAGCAAGGGAACTGCAATGTACCATGCAATTTAAAATGCCACCTTCCACAGAACTAACAAAACCAACCTTCAGCTATGCAGAGGATTTCCAGGATGCACTCCTATATCCTTTGAGTAAGTTCTGTCTATCAATCTTAATATAATCCTAATATAATACTGTGCAAGGAAAATCAGTGAACAGTTTGCACAAAAGAAAAGAGGAACAATGTAGGGCTAAGACCAATGCATCAAAGGGAACAAATAAGATATTATTGATGCACTGGAAAGCTCTCCAGCATTCAAGTTGGTAAAAGCCCATTTTGAATCCATCATACACAGAAGGCAGAAGAAGGTTGCTGAAGTATAAATAATGATCCATAGCTTGAAAAGTGTAAATATAATAAATATATTAAAAACAATTGGGCAATATGTCTGTACAGTAATCAGAGCATTTTAAGATCTTCTTAAACCTTTTTTTCAAGATACAGACTAGTCTCTATATTACATATACAAAGGAAGATGCTGGTCCAACTGCATGTATTTCAAGGAGACGCAGCTCACACACTAGGTCAATTAACCAGTGAATTTGAAATCTGAATATCCAATAAAAGACTGCAGTCAATTAATGTATAACATTCGGATTGGGACAGTGTTGCTTCAGAAACAACCACTGGTCAATCAACATTATCCCAACAAGTGAATATTAACCCTTTGAGTGCCAGAGGGCTATGGAACGCATTGTAAAGCAATGCGTTCCGTACCCCTCTGGCACTCAATGGGTTAAAAAGATACTGCATCAAATGTTTTAGCACCAACATGGTTTTAATCCAAAGTATTAATGAACATGCCAAACTGTGAACAAAGATGTGTGAAAAGCGGCTCCCAGGTATCCTTGGTTAAACAGAGGATAGTTATTCATCAGAAGCAAATGGATCTGAATAAAAGCAACACTGTAATTTAGAATCTGTTGTAAAATGAATATAATAAGTTAATTTTTTATTTTTCTTATGTCCAATATGGAGCACAGGTTCCAAGGGGGGTGAGTCCCTCCTTCTATCAAAAGACAGAGTCTTGTGGGTGGAGACTCCCAGATACTCCTCCAGCTCAACCCTCGCCCCTCCTCCAGCATGAATGTGTCCTCTCACGAGTTTGGATGGAGCAGAGACATTCTCTTAGTTTTTTAGCTTTTTTATTGTTTTTCTGATAGATATGGGGCTGTCAATGTTCCCCGTTTAGGCGGGTTACCTTTACGAGACTTCCCCTGGAGTGGATTTACCAGTGTACAGGTGCTGTGTGGACACTTGCAGCCCTGTGGAGGAAATATTGCAGGTCAGGTTTTCCTCCCAGAAGAGTCTCACCAGGGCTCTGCTTACTTTCACAATGGTAACCAGAAGACTGGTGAGTAACCCTTTAAGTGCCTTGTTCCACATTGTCCCTACCTTGAGCCTCTCCATACAGAGGCTTTCTCTGAGCCCTTGGGCTCCTGCGCTCATGTTGGGTTGTTTCATTTATGGTATTCTATGCCTTAACAGTGCTTTGTGGCAAAGATGGCTGCAGCTTTCCAGGTGTAATCCTTTATCTGCTGGTTTTCACTAGTTGGGAGATATTGTGGTCTATATTTTCACTGTTTTCTTATCTGGGGTATCATTTTAGGCTTCCTGGAGGTTTTGGGTCTTTGGGTACCTCATTTGGTGCTGACTGAATATGTGCTGCAGCCTCTTTAAGAACGGGGTGCCCACACCGCCAGCATCATTGCTCCATTGACTTCTAAGGGTCAACTTCTCTGGAACATAACTCTGCATCTGATTGACATACACAAGTCACAGTGGGCTCTTTCTTTGTCTCTTCATGCCCTTTCATCAGGTTCAAGTCCTGAGTGTCTTGAGGGACAGTAGTGATCCGAAGACAGAGTTGTAGGCATTGCTAGGCACGGCAACTCAGAAGATTGTTTACGAGAGTGCCTGTTTCACTGGCTTTCTTTTGATTTACTGCCTGTTTTGCAGTCACCATTTTATTATGCACAGGCTGATTCTCCTTGCTCTCCTTCTCCAGATTAACCCTTCATCTCCCAGATAAATACTTTTTTTCTGGTATTTATAGGGGTGAATTCTTAATCTGGCGGTATTATTACTGGTTTTGTCAGGATGTCTGATTATAAAGGCCATGGAAGAAAATACAAGACTAAGGACTCGGGGTGTCCCTGACCCCCCTTTCTTACTGTTCCTCATGTCAAAGGAGGCTTCCTAGAGAGTATTCTGGATCGCTATACTACTCTACTGGGGCCTTCCAGCAATGAACAAGAGCCAACTTGGGTGAAAACACTTGTCCTCAGTAGCACAAATCCCTTTCTCCCTTCAGGGTGTTCTCCAATCCTGGAAGCCCCCCACTACCTTTAAAAATGTGGCCCCTATATCTCTGAGTGTTCCTCAGTTGCTAGGGGAGGGAGTTGTCAGAGTTTCCTCCTAATTCCACTCTGGGCCAGATCCTTTTGGATGAGTAGAATACCCCAGACAAATGGCTCGAAGTGCCGCCACCTGCCACTCAGAAGCCCATGTTCCGGCCATCTCATACCCAGGGTCAAAACAGTGCTGGTGGACTTCCTAAGTCACTAGGATGTGAATCTCAGAGAGTGGGAAATCAGTTCTGAGGTGTTCTACTTAATTGTGCTTCAGTGGAGTGTGCCCACAATAGATCTCTTGGCCACCAGGTAAAACAGGAATGTTCCGACCATCTGCTTCTGGAGGGTAGATTCTCTGGCCTTCACCACTGATGCCTTGTCGATTCCATGGAAATTCCATTTAGCTTAGGCCTTTCCTCCATTTCCTCTCATTACGAGGGTACTCAGGAAGATCTGTATGGATGGGGCGACTGTGGTTCTGGGTTCTCCTTACTGGAATAGGAGGACATGGTTGCAAACCTGGTCAGTCATTCCATTCAGGATCTGCTTCATCTCTCTTTCCCAGGCTGGTCCTCCTACTCCAGGGTTACCTGTGGAAAGAGGATGTGGAATAGATGGCTTTGACTGCATGGCTGTTGAAGCCCACATCTTGAGGAGTAAAGAGTTCTCCACTGATGTCATTACCACTATGATTCAGGCCCGCAAGCTTGACTCTTCCAAGGCCTACTATAAGGTATGGAGTTTGTTTCTTTCTTGGTGTATTGACAGGTCTGTGTCCTTGCAGGAGTTTGACCTTTTGGTGTTCTCCTTTCTCCAAGAAGGATTTAGATAAACTCAGTGAATGGGCAGCATTGTTTAATGTAGATAAATGTAATGCATTTGGACTGTAGAATCAAGCATGCTACATATACACTAATTTGGAAACAACTAGGGTAATCCTCATTAGAGAAAGATTTAGTAGTACTGATAGTTACTCAGTTGCTGCAAGACAAATAGGGTACTAGCAAGCATAAGAGGCACAGATGCACAAGATGCTAATATTATTCTACCTCTATAAATATATCATTGGTTAGGCCTCATCCAGAATATGTAGTACAGTTTTGGGTACCAGTTCTTTAAAAATACATTATTCCACTGGAAAAGGTGCAGAGAGGTGCAACAAAACTTTAAAGGGATTGGAGAATCTGCGTTATAAAGAGAGACTAGCCAAACTAGGCTTGTTTACATTTGAGAAGAGATATCTAAGGGGTAATATGAGTACTGTTTTCAAATATATTCAGGGTCAGTACAAAGAACTATCCAATTAATTAATTATGCAAAAAACTGAGCTAAGACTGAGAGCTCATCCATTAAGACTAGAGGAAAGGTGCTTTTGACTAAAAGGCAGGGCTTTTTTTTACAGTAAGGGTGGTAAAACTATGGAATTCTTTGCGTCGGGATGTAGTGGTTCCAGATTTTGTAACTGCTTTAAAAAAAAAAAAAAACAATGGATACCTTCAATGTAGATATGTTGTTGATCCAGGGAACTATCTGACTGCCATTTGGAGTCCGGAAGGAATTTTTTACCCCTTTGGGGATTAATTGAAAATGGCTTCATTGGTTTTTATTTTTTATTTTTGCCTTCCTCTGGATCAACAGGGGTGTTTGGCATGGACTGGACTTGATGGACTCATGTCTTTTTTTTCCAGCCTCATCAATTGTTACTTTGAGTGAAAAAGGGACTCTGTTTAAGCCCATTAAAGGTTCATATTTCACTTTCAGAGATGTATAGCCACCATTCCAGAAGTCAAGGTGTTTCTTCAGGTGGTAGCTCATGCCTTCCCTGCCTTTAAGGCTCCTATTCCTCAGTGGGACCTTAATCATGTTTTGGGAATGCTTCAGAGCCCTCCTCTTGAGCCCCTTGCTTCCATATCTCTGCATCTACTGATGCTTAAGATAGCTTTTTTTCTGGCGGTTGTCTCAGTCCGAAGGGTTATTGAACTGCAGGCTTTGTCAAGCCACTTTTCCTGGTTTAGGATAAGGATAAGGTGGTGCTTAGGACCTCTCAGGAATTTCTTCCTAAGGTGGTTTCTGAGTTGCACATCAAAAAAGATTGTAGTGCCTTCATTTTGTCCTGACCAGAAGTCTGACAAAAAGAAGAATATCCACTTGTTGGATGTGATGCAGTGCCTTAAATTTTATGTGCACCATACTGAGCCTTTTCACAAGTCTGACTCTTTGTCATAACAGAGGGTCCAAGGGCAGGGCAAGCTGCTTCAGAGGTCACTGTGGCCTCCTGGATCAAAGCTATTAAACACCAGGCATATGAACTCAGAAAGAAACCTATTTCTTTCACGGTCATGGCACAATCCACTAGGTCTGTGGGGGCCTCCTGGGCCTACAAGAATCAGGCCACAGCGGAGCAGTTGTGCAAGGCAGTGACTCATTGTCTGTTGACACTTTTTTCTATTTGGGCTTTTATGATTCTGCATAGTCCTAGGGAACTTCGGTTTCATGGGGATAGGCGCGAGGTCCTTTTTCCTTTCTTTGCACCCTAGGAATTTAGTGTTGGTATATCCCCATGGTGCCCCTTGGATATAACAAGTAATAACACTAAAGTCTTTTCTCTATAGTCCATATGGAACATACGTCTCCCACCCAGTGAAAGGGACCTCCTTTGGTATTGCCTGTCTGGGATGCGGAGTCAGTTTAGGGTCTTTTTTCTGACAGATTTCCTTCTTCTTTTGCTTTTCTATTTAGTGTGACTTCAGTCACATGCATACTGGAGGCGGGGTGAGAGTTGAGTTTGAGGAGTCTCCACCCACAAGACTCTGTCTTTTGAGATGTGTTCTGCCCTCCAGAAGGAGGAAGTCAACACCGCATGGGGGATATAAAATCCTATTAAAATCCTATTCTCTTAAAAACAAATGGTAAATTATGTGAACTATAAACATGTAAAATGGGGAAGGAAAAATGTTTAAATTAGATATGAATAATTAATTCATAATGATAGAAATATTTTTATGTATTCATGGTGAAAACTTGAGTAAATGCAAAGTGAAGATACATTCTATATTGGTATTAAAAACCGGTGGGCCTATTTGTTGCTGAGATGTCCATTGGTCATTCCAAATTGGGTCATAGTCATGAAGGATGCTAGCCTTACAGCCTGGAGTACCACCTTTTGTCCCCAGACAGCTCAGTATCTTTAGATTAGAGAATCTTCCGTTCATCAGTGTTCTGGAGCCTTGAGCAATTCGCCTAGCTTTGCAGTATTATTCTCAGTCCCTTCAGAGATCCTCTCTGTGAATCCAGCCCAACAAAATGAGTGCAGTGGATTACATCAAACCCTAGTGAGGCACCAGAAGTTTGGCCACATGATCTGAGGTTCAGCTGATCCTAATGTAGCCACAGATTTGTGAAATGGCTGTCTCTGCTGTTCATACCCCAAGGGTTGACAGCGTTATGACAAACTGTTTCAGGTGTCAACGCCTGGTTCCTAGGAATTGAGGGCTCAACCAAATGGTTTCTGATTCCATAGTTTATCTATGGGTTCCTCCAATGGTGGACCTAATGGCCTGAGATGAACTGCAAGGTTCCTCAGTTCTGTTCCAGTACTGGGACCCTCTAGCTCTTGCAGTGGACACAATGGCCATATCATAGTGCTTTACCTTGGTTCATGTGTTTCCACCATTTTCTGATTCCCAGAGTGCTACAGAAAATCTGGATGGAGTGGGCTCATATCATATTGATCACCCCAATCTGGCCCCGTCAGGCCCGGTTTTCAGATATTCTATTTCTGTCCATGTAAGAGCCATTTCAGCTCCATCTGCATCCAGACCTCTTAACGCTGGGTCAACTGCATCATCCAGAGGTGCAGAAGCTGGCTTTGACAGCTCGGCTCTAGAAGCCAGCATCCTGAGGAAGAAGGGTTTTTGCCACTATGTTGAAAGCTTTCATCCAAGGCGTATCATAGGATATGGTTCTTATTCTGTTAGTTGTGTGAAGACTGGAGGTCACGTCCATGATCTTTTCATCTTCTGATCATTTTGATCTTTCTTCAGGACTGTCTTCAAAAAAGCTCTTGGTCTTAGGGCTAAAATCTGGGCTTGAATAGTTGGGGGTTAATGCTCTGCAGTTGTGGCTAGCAACAGCAGAGAGGCAGGCAATGCCAGCTTATGTAGTGTTTATGAGAGACAGGTAGTGCCAGCTCCAGTTGTGCAATATTCAGTCTTATATAACCAAGCACAGACACACGTGTAGTGTTAGACATACCTTGCATACCTATAATGGCGTAGTCTGTATTTTACCCTTTACTCAACACATCTTTGCTTAGAGCCATTTGGGACGAAAGACAGTGTACCTGATTCTCACGTCTGTCTGTTCACCTGTGTAACGATACCACGGAGTTTCGTGTGGAGGGCTCTCCCACACTGATGTACAGCTCCAGTAGCTAAGTACCTTTAAGTTTTCTTTTTATATTCCGGAGTCGTATGTCTCTCATACTGATGTTAACTCTGGCAGGAGCTCTGATTTATTTTATCTCATCACCTGTAATCATTGCTTGTAAACTGTAGTTCACTTCAGTGTGTCTTTATCTTTATTCTGAAATTCCAGACCTCTGTTGTAACACTGTGTAAGGCTGCAACATGGTCCTCCGTGCACACCTTTACCAAGCACTATCATGTGGATGTTCTAGCTTTAGCTGAAACAAGCTTTGGCAGGAAGGTCCTTCAGGCAGTGCTGCCTGTCTGAGGGTCCAATCCTTCCTGTGCCTTACTGTTTTTCAACTGTTTTGATCTTTGTTGGCTCTTGTTCTTGTGTGCTGTGCTTACTGTTTTCAATGTCCATTGACACTTAGTTACGTTTGGGCTGTTCCTGTCTCTGGATAGTCCTAGGCAACTCTGATATCATGCGGACCAGCGCTAGGTCATTTATATTACTTCCCACTTCTGAGAGACTAGTTTTGGTATACCCCATGGTACCTGTATTGCATTTTGGACAAAAGGGAAAATAGGATTTTAGTCTTACCTTATTAAATCCTTTTCTCTTAGTCCATATGGAATACAGGTCTACCACCCAGAGAGAGGGGATCTCTCTTCGTGCCACCTTTCTGGATGTTGGAGTCCTTCTTGGGTCTTTTTACTTACAGGAGAAAACCTTCTCTCACTCTGTCCTATCTAATGAGCTTGTCTTCAGGGTCAGCCAGAAGAAGCTAAGGGAAGGCTACACCCTCAAGATCTTGAGGTAGATTCAATAAGCAGTGATGAAGAGGTGATAAAGTAGAGATGACTTCTCCAATGATATCACTTCTCCTGTTTGTG
This sequence comes from Rhinophrynus dorsalis, assembly GCA_037306005.1. Taxonomy (NCBI): domain Eukaryota; kingdom Metazoa; phylum Chordata; class Amphibia; order Anura; family Rhinophrynidae; genus Rhinophrynus; species Rhinophrynus dorsalis. Next base: position 173,941,519 of record CM074722.1, read on the forward strand.
TTATTCTATGGAACCTATGCACTAAGATTTCTTCAACATTTGAGATCTTAGTGAATTGGTTCCATAGAATAACATGGGAACTGGATAAGTGATATCACTGGAGAAGTCATCTCCACTTTACCACCTGTTTATCATCACTTAGTGAATCTCCACCCTTGCCTTTTTTAAATGTTCCGCCTTCCAAGGAAGGAAGATCACCTCCCGTGGTATATGTATTTCATGTGGACTAAGTGAAAGAGAGGATTTAAAGGTGTTGGTTCCACTTTGTCTTTAGAATTAAAGTATTTCCTATTCACTTTAATTTTCATTGGTTTATTTGTAGGAATAACACAGATGTTGTCTCCAATTCATTCTCCTTCAATTGAACACCTTTCTTCAAGCAGGCCACATGTATCTGATCCCAGTAATCAGTCCAACAAAGGACCAGAGGTAATCTATTTTACCAGCTTTTTAGTATAATGATTAGTTATAGTATCTTATGTTAGCTCTTAACCCCAGTCCATTGTATTCACCCACTTATGTGCACTCGAGTTAATCACAATAATCCCTTGAGAACCAGGGGGTTTGCAAAACCTTTCTTCTCAATGCTTTTCACTCCCATCTCTGGTCCTCAGTCAGATTAATATCCTTTTATTATTTATTTCTTTCTAATTTTTTATTTTGCTCTTGCACTCATGTTCTTCTATCCTTCTCTCCATTTCTGTACCTTTTTACTCTCAAACAGCTACTCTCTCTCAATTTTGGGTAAACTGTGGCCATCAAGCTGTCAGACTAAAATCTCCAACATTCTCAGCTGGCTAACAAAAAGTCAATGTGTGAGTTGTAGTCAAATAACATGAGGAGGGCTACAGCTTGCCTAAGAACACTTTTAGAATCTCACTTAGTTCTCTGCCTCATAAGCAGTTTCTTATGGTCCCTTTCTGATATTTCATGTAATTAGGGATGGATGAAACTTTCTCCTTGTAAATCAAAACGGGTGAAAAACTGCACTTTTGGCCAAACAGGAACATTTCATCAAAAAGTGCAGATTTTCCACTTTCTTAATCTAAGTATTGCATTGATGTCAGTATTAGAACTACATTTCCCCCAACGGTGTGAATATTCCTGTGGTTCTAGAAGAAAAGGGTGTCCACATCCCACATGTTGTCATTCTGTGTTTGGGAGGTAGTGAGAGGATCATACTGTGATGTCTGGCAAGTTAATAAAAAAATCATTACAGCAATATGTTTGTTTATGGAGGTGTTAAAGGACTGTAGGGTGTGACGTCAGTTTTTTGTTTTCTGGGTGTGGGTGTTCATAAGGGAGAGTTAACCCGAAACCCCCCAAAAAATTTTTTTGAGTAAGTGATGAGCAGCCAGCCATACTGAGGTGATGCAACTTCACTGACAGATAACATAGTACATCTGTGCTTGTGATTGGGGAGCAAAAGAGAAGCAGCAGCCTACTGTGATATCAGGTGGCTTAATACAAAATAAATTAATAAATAAAACAGGTGTTAGGAGGGCACTGGATATATGTGAGAAGAAAAGTAAGTTAAACACCCCTCCCAAAAAAAAAAAAAAAAGAGCGTAAGTGACAACAAACAGCCATCCATCCTGAGACTGAGTTATGTGACACTGACAAACACCACCATAAAATACCTCTGATATAACAAGACAAATTTAGATTAGGAGCTCAGTTTAACATGCTGTGTGTGCCGTATGTACGCAGCTGCACTTCAACACATCCACAAGAAGAGGGGCACGGAATGATGAAGTGGATGATAACTGTTAATGAGGCTGCTGATGGAGATTTAAAGTATGTCCCTCTACTGTCCACTTGTTCAGATACATGCCCAGTAAAGTGTGAGAGATGATGAATTGACCCAACAATTACCTGAAAGGAAAAGGCTTAGTCTTTTAACAGTGTAAGGGAGCAATAAACCTATTTCTATATGATCTCTCAAACAGTTTATAAAGTCTGGCCAAGTAAACAAAAAAAAAAAAAACACTGTCGTCAGCGTCGCAGCTATAGATGCCATTAGCTAGACACCCTCTTTAAGCATAAAATGTCTGATTTTGTGCATAATCCGCATTCCTCTTACAAATCCGATTCTGACAAACATTAAGAAATCCTTATATAGCCGATGAGACAAAACATATGGAAAGATCCAGCAGTGTGATACCATGCTATGAATGGCCAGGCTTGGTATCTTAGCAGGACATGTTATTTTTTCCTTTTTGAATTTTTTGAGAACCCAGAGAGTCATTGCCATGGGGAAAATAGATAGGCCAACTTCAAGTTCCAGGGAGTTAAGCGGGCATCTTCTGTTGCCTCCTTGGGATCCCTTGTTCTTACACAAAAAATGGGAAGGTTTGTGTTGTATCTGGATGCCATCAGATCTATTTTGGAGAGTCCCATTTGTTTACTAGAGTTCACTTGAGGTCTCATTCTGCTTGATCTTTGTCATTCCGCTGAGGTAATCTGAATCTGAGTTTTCCATACTTGGAAAATGCTGTTTATGGCTGATAGTGCTGGAACATAGGTCTCTCTTCCCATTGTACCATTTTCTGAACCTCCAACCATTCTTTATTACTACTGGTTCCATCCTGATGATTTACATATGGCAATGTAGTGGCACGTTCTGATTTGTATTTGAATGGGATGTCTCTTGAAGATTCATCCACATGGAAAGCATGTTGAAGACTGTTCTGAGCTCCAAGACCTTGATATGAAGGAAGGATTCTTGCACTGACCACCTTCCCTAGACAGTATAATAGTAGTAGACTTTTCTACATCCTGAGAGGCTGCCATTGGTTGTGACTACCTCCCAGTTTATGGCCAATAATTATTTTTTAGTCATTTCTGTTCCTATAGCCACCGTGTCAATGTTGTCTTGTTATCCTTGACAGTGGGATGTGCAATTTAGATATAATCACAAGCAAACTGAGCTTATCCTTTGACAAGAATATTAACTGGATAGAGGGATACACAAAATAACGTTGTTTAATAGGGGAAAATCCTCAAATATTTCATAGTAAAGTATGTGAACTGTATATGTCCCTAAAAATGGTCTCAATAAATATTCTCTTAAAGGTTCCTCTTCAGCTTCTCCCAACAGTACACTGGAATAATCCACCAAACATCCAGGATACTCATGTAAAAGAGAAGAATGAGGAGGGAGGGCCAGTCCAAAATATCTGATAAGGGTAGTATTAAATTAAAAGAGCATTCTCTCATAAATACATCCATTGTATCTACTATTACCACATGCTTGGGCAAAAAATCTACAGTTTAACAGACCTTACTGAAAAACAAAACAAAAAAAACAAAAACTTCCTCTTCTGAAGCTGAAACCTAATGTCCTCTAAACTCAAGGGCTGGCCACTAGTTATTTGATCATGCCTTGTAATGATAAGCTCACCAGGGAGATCCTTGCATAAACTTACGCAGTCTAACAAGATATCCTCTTAGTCATCTTTTCTCTAGACTAAGTCAAGTTTGTCTAGATGTTCCACATATGTCAAGTCGTCCACTCCCTTGATTAATTTTGTTGCTCTTCTCTGTATCCTTTTTCCAGAACCCAAAACTACACTGCATCTTTGAGGTGAGGTCTTACCAGTGATTTGTACAGTGGCAAAATTATGTTCTACAAGACAGAATTTTGTTTGCTTTTGCTACCGTTGTTTGACACTGGTCACTGTTTCCAAGTTTGCAGTTTACATGAATTCCAAGGTCTTTCTCTAGCCACAAGTCTGCTAAAATGATTCCATTAAGTTCATAAGTAGCATTGGGATTTTGTCTTCCCAAATGCATAACTTTACACTTTCCCACATTTAAACTTCATATTCCATTTGTTTGCCCAAGCTTCCATTTTATGTAAATCCCTCTACATCTGTTTCCAGGTCATTAAGTTAAAAAAACAATGGACCAAGTACTGAACCCTGAAGTACTGCACTCTCAACTTTAACTGTATTGGAGAATTTTACATTGACAACAACACACTATTCCCTATCCTTCAACCAATTTTCTATCCAGTTGCAAAGGTTATCCCCTAGCCCCAATTTCCTTATTTTCTAATAATAATAATTCCTTATTATCCCTTCTAGCAGTTTTCCCACTACAGAGGTCAAACTCCCAGGTCTAGAAGTCCCAGGTGTTTTAGTTTCCTTCTTAAATAAAGGCACTACACTGGCTTTACTCCTGTCTTATGGCACTGAGCCTGTGGTTAGAGAGAGTCTTTAAAGAGTGGTCTTGCCAACACTGTACTGTGTTCCAGAAAAACCCTTGGATGTATATGTTCAGGACCAGGTGCTTCGTCAGTCATAATTTTGTCCTTTTCTTTGACCGCTTCAGAAATATGAACTAGACAAGACCTATGGATTTAAATGGGAAATTGGCCACTGATGAGAATGATCTTCATTAGCCCACTTTTCCAGTCTCCCTATATGTTAGGGATATTGGTATTCTGTACCATTTTTTTTTTTTTTTAATTAGGGGCCAATTTTGGTTATAGGAGGAATTTTGGGTATACTCATCCCTATGACTTTTCACTCTTCGATTCACCAGTCGGCATATGGGATCATTATTATATATACTAGTGTAAAAGCCCGTGTGCACGGGCCGTGGAGCAGTGAGGTAACAGCAGTACACAGAGCAGGACCGGCCTTTGAGTGCCAGAGGGTTAACATTACCCGTACCTGCTCTGCATGCTGCCGTTACCTCAATGCTCCACGCGATTGCATCGCCTCACTCACACGATGCAATCATACGCGGTAGAGACTGGCCGAACGTGGACAGTCTCTACTGCGCATGACTGCATCGTGACAAACTTTCTCACCTTTTATTATATAGGATATATATATATATAAAAAATATATGCATTCACATATATATATTTTGTGATTTTTTTTTTAAAGGGATAGTAATGTTTCACAATAAAAGCAGCTCCAATTAATCTTCATAGTATTTAGGCCATAGAGAGTGCTATTGTAGTTGTAGTTCAAGAGTAATTAAATGATAAAGTATCCCCCTCCTGCCTCTTTTACTGATGTAACACTGCTCACCTCAGAGCAGCAAGACTGAACAGATGGATCGAAAAGAGGGACAATCTTCAGTGAGCATAAGAAAAACCCAAAAAAAGGAGGAAGGGTTTCCCTTATGCTCACAGTAAGAAGATTGCCCCTTTATGTGAGCTGTCTTGTCCCAGGACCAGATTCCACATCTGAGGGGAGGCGGCTTATACTAGGTAAAAGGGACGGCAGGGGAATACTTTATAATTCAATTACTCTTGAACTTTAACTGTATTGAAATAACACTCTCCATGGCCCAAATACTATGAAGATTAATTGGAGCCTCTCTTTTTGTGAAACATTACTATCCCTTTAATGATTATCACGATAGTAAACATTTTTATTAATTTTCAAATATTTATTTTTATTATTTCTCCCTTCCTTTTTTATTTTTGTTTTATATTTATTTAAATTGATATTTTATTTAGTTAAAGGGATTTTGTGTGTGTTTTTTTTATCTAACAGATCACCATAGGGATCAGTTATGATGTGTATATGGTTCAAGTTTGCAGTATAGATAAATAAGAGAAGCATTATACTTATGCAGATTTACTTTTTATTACATTCATGTAGATATAACCATTCCCATTTAAAGGGATGGTTCATCCAGTTTTTAGCGCTATCTCTCTTTTTGTCCCCTCATTATAGAGGTTATTATAGATATCAGTATTGATGTATGTATGATTCAGTTGTAATATATAGTTATATATAATATACAAATGTAGCAAATATATTATACACCTATGGTGTTCATGCTTTATCTATTCATTGCTGTATCTATATAGACATCTACAAGAGTATAACCGCTATATTATTTTAGCAGGTTTATTATTTAAATATTGCATTGAATGAAATGTGCATATCATATCGTGTTTTAATTATAGATATTTTAATGGATATGATAGTAGAGACTACAAGAAAATAATGATACATTAAAGATCATTGCATCGAATATTGAGATTATTTTTGATGTGTCCTAGGAAACTGTTGGGTCAGATTGAAATTAAGTTTTAATGCAATTTCTAGATGGTGTTAATTTTTTTTTCATTTATTTAATTAAAGCAGAACTTTCACTACACTAACATAGCACCGCAAGTGATTATTACATTAGCGTTATGGTCACACTTATTATTTTCAAGTATAATTGCTGCTTTAACTAAAAATATAACCACCTATGTGGGCAGGCACCGGGGAACAGCGCAGACATCTTGCAGAGCCAGCATCGCTGCACCTGCACAGAGAGTGCCTACTGCAAGATCCCAGCTGGTACCTGCCCGCATAGGTTATATTTTTCATTAAAGCAGAAATTATACTTGAAAATAACAATAAGTGTGTGCATAATGTAATCATTTGCGGTGTATGTTAGTGTAGTGAAAGTCCTGCTTTAACTTGCTATTGGCTCAGTCTTCATTCAGATTGACCCAACAGATCCCTTTCTATAAAAGACCTTTTCTGCTCCGTGTACTTTTTTACTAATCTACAGATCCTGAAAAAGCAGCTGATAACGCTTCAAAGCATGCTGATATTGTGGGTATCCCAATGTTTATATTCTTGTTTTATATATCAATTGATCCTGATTTTATCGAATAAATATTTTTGAAGAAGACTGGATATTTTATTTGGAACGGATCCTGTTTTTCCAGCTTGTATTACTGTATATATGTATATGCATGTAGACATCCATTATATCATGTGAGTGTTATATATTGTTTTTGGTCACTCTTTATTGGTGTGAGAAGGCACTATTGGCTCCCCTCTTTTCTTTATTTTTTTATGTTCTACTCTGGACTTAAAGCTTCTCAACCATTTTACGCTTGGGTTCAAGATGGAGTTACGCACCTTTATCACTATTTGTCCAGAGGAACTTACTCCTGTACATGTAAAATACATTTATCTGCATATCCCCAATCACGCAGATCATCAGCGCTTCTTGTGGTTTGCATTCCAGGACACTCATTTTCAGTTTCTGCCCTTACTTTTTGGCTGGCTCCCTCTTCTTGTGATTTTACAAAGGTTGTGACAGCCCTGGCAGCTAGGGATCTCTGTGACTCCATTCTTGCACAACCTTTTGTTGAAAAGCACCTACAGAGGAGACTCCGTGCTTTCAGATTCAGAATAGTGTGTGTTTGTTCTGGAGCAACATAGTTGGGTGTACAATTTCAAGGAATCTTCTTTGGTTCTGTCCCAGGTCCGGCGCTTACTTGGTATGGGATTTGACACTTTCCTGGGGAAAGATTTTTATGCCAGACGACAATATTCTGTTATGGTCTCATCAGGTTTTAAACTTAAGGGTCTGAAACAATTGTTTTTATTATTTTAAGTGGTTTTAAAATGTTATTCAATTGACGCTATTTGGGCTCACTACCCTTTTCATTTTGTGAGATGGGGGGAGGAGTGTTGAGAGTTCAAGAAGGCGCTAGTTTGAATGTTATTGTAATGGATGCCCTGACAACGTGCCGGTAAGCCATGAAACAGCTGTCAGATTTTTTCTTTTGGGAACACCATCTACCCTTGTAAACGCTATGCTGAGTTAGCAAAGACGCCTAATTAAAGCCAGAGCCCTTACAATTGTTTTCACATTCCACCAGATCGGTGGGTGCCTCTTGGGTCTACAAGAATCAGGCCACTGCTGAGCAGCTGTTTAAGATAGAGACATGCTCATCCCTTTACACTTTTGTCAAACATTGTTAATGTTCTGGCTTCGGCTGAAGGCAGTTTGGGACGGAAGTTCCTACATGTCTGTGAAAGGGCCCTTCTTGATTTTTAGCCATTAACCTGTTAGTTACTGTTCTTCGGTTTGCAGTGGGGGTGTCTGACACCTGAGGTTCATGTTGTGTCAGTTTGTCTACGTTTAAACTGCTCTAACCTTGAATTTCTTTCTCTCCCTGGAATTGTGGTAGATGCTTTGGTATATCCCCAGGGTTCCGGAGTTCCACATAAGACTTAAGAGAAAAGGGGATTTGTGTGTACTTGCGCTTAAATTCTTTCTCTTAGTCCATGTCGAAGACGGTACTTCCCTCCCACAGAAAAAACATTTCTTTGAGTCCCAGGCAGGAGAGGGTCCTCTTGGGTACTCTGTTTCAGGGGATTCTCTGTCTCATTCCACTTTTGTTTCATTCATTCATTCATTTTTCAGTACATTAAAACTGAGCATGTCAATGCAGAGGTAAAGTTGATAAAGTATGGACACTCTCTCAGAAAGCTACCCCATTTTTCCTGTACTCCACATGACCTTAGAGAAAAGGATTTATCAGTAGGTACACAAAAATCCCCTTTTCCTAAAATGATGTGATACTTTATATTCAAGTGTTTAAAGAATGTGATAAGATGCATTGCAGGTTATGATCTGGGCTTTTTTTATCTTGGGATGTACCTTCTAGACCTTACTTCCTCCAAAAACTGAATTTCATGCCACAAAAACATCAAATGAAGTGGTTCATCCTGAAGCATCTGTTGAATGTAAAAAGGACTACAGTGATATCCTTCTAAAATCAGAAAGTAAGTTCCCCTCTCTGTCACGTTATTTTCTTCCTTATGTGAACTGTGTGTGTGTAGATATAAATAGATAGATAATGTATGTGTGTGGGTGTTTAAGATAAAATATAATGTGGATGTGCATATAATGTGTATGTATATTGTGTGCAGCTGCATATCTAACAGCATTTTTCCTATTCTAGATTCTTTGTCAACCCATTCTGACTATCATAGTCTGGAAGCTAATGCAGAAGAAAATACTGGCCCATCATGTCATAAAGATGTCAATGCAGAGACTACAACGGTTGTCAAAAATCTAGATGATCTGAAAAAGGTAATGCTTCTTTTTTCACCTCCCCCCCCCCTTTTATTATTTTCCTTTTATGTATTCCAAACCTTTTATTCTTTCCATGATCGACAAGTGTGTTTCTACTGCTGGGAGATTTTTCATTTACAGTTATTACAGCTCAAACAAGACAAACCAATTTATTGACACTCTCTCTAGCATTCAAGGTGTTAAAAGTATAATTGAAATAAGTGAGAATTCAAGACATGTTTATTTGTCCCTCACCTGATTTTCTCCAGACTTGCTCCATTACACTTTCTGAAAATGTTTGTTATTTATAAAGGAAAAGTGGAGCTTTTCTGATTCAAATCAACACTATAGTAAGGTACTTAATAATAGCGAGATCTCCATGGTTTAAATCTGTGTTTTTGTTTTTCAACATAATGACTATACCTTGCCTCTTTTATTATTATTCTTTATTTATATAGCACCAACATATTCCACAGCACTGTACAATAGGGAATAGACATACAGAGATATTAAATAGTACAAATCAAACGTGGAGAACAGAAGGATCAGCGGGCCCTGCCCATGAGAGTTTACAGTCTAGAGGAAGGTAGGTTGGACACAGAAGGAGTAAGTGCTATGGGTTGTAAGTGCCTTCTGCCACATGTACTGCTGGTAAGTGGGTGGGAGAAAGAACTGCTATTAAGTGCAGTGGTCCAGGGAAGTGGTGTGAACAAGAGGTTGTGATGGGGATGTAGGTGGGAGTGTGATTTTAAAAGGGATTGAGAGTGGGAAGAGTTTGGACAGACTGTTGGTCTGAACTTGCTCGTGGAGGTGGACAATAGACTTCCCTGAAGAGGTGAGTTTCCAGAGATCTCCTGAAGATCTTAAGGCTGGGGGGAGAGTCTGATGGGATGCGGGAGGGAATTCCAGAGCTCAGGTGTAACACAAAAGAAGTCCTGTAGGCAAGAGTGGGATGATTTAATAAGAGCTGTAGAGAGGAGAAGGTCCTGTGCAGAGAAAAGATGGCGAGTGGGAGTGTATTTGGAAATAAGAGATGAAATATGGAGGGGGTGCAGTGTTAGTAAGGGCTCTGTAAGTTAGCATCAGAATTCTTGAAATGAATTATATATGCTAATGGGAGCCAGTGTAGGAAATGGAAAGTGGTGTTAGAGAAGTGATGTGTGAGATAGATTAGTCTTGCAGCAGAGTTCATTAATGACTGTAGTGGGGTTAGTCGGTTAGAGGAAGGCCAATTAGGAGTGAGTTACAGTAGTTGAGACATGACATGAGTGTTTTAGATTAGAATGTTAGTAGTATCTTGGTGAGAAAAGTTCAGATTATAGAGATATTACTGAGGTGGAGGTGGCATGAGTTGGAGATTGACTAAATGTGATGAATGAGGGATAGGGCGGAGTCAAAGGTGATCCCCAGGCAGCGTGATACAGGGGTTGTTGTGATGGTGGTGCTGTTAACAGTGAGGGCAATATCTGGGGTAAGGCTGGTTGGAGAGAGAGCGAAAATTATGTGCTCTTATCAGTAAGGACCTCTGAATGCCCCCTAGGGATAGAAATGCTTACTACTGAAATAATATAAATTTCAGGGCTTATCCTCTTGCATAGTAAAACACACTCCCACTACTAACCAATGTTTTATGGGCAACTGACCATAGCTATCCGTACACTGATGTACCAAAAGAGCCTACCCCTCTACTAACGGACATTAAACCTTTGCTGTGGGAAGTGGCTCATGCATTGCTAAGTATTGTCAGTGGATAGAGGTAACGTAGTGCTACGACAAGAAGTGCCTGCATGGTATTTCTTAATTATTATAATCGATGCATCTAATTCCAAAACTAGTTTTCTAAATAAAAAATGGCTAACAATATACAGATGTTTGGGAAAATAGTTTGTGTCACCTAGCATGGCAGACTAAATCTACCCAAAATATAAAACATTTTGTTGGCAACGGTTAGATGGGGAACAGACTTTGAAGATCAGATTTTAATTTGTCCTTTTGGCTTTTAATAAATTTAACGGGATAGTTTGGTATGAATGTAAATTCAATTCTTCTACATACGTAAAAATGTGTACCTTTGTAATTGTGCATAACGTTGCTGTTTTCTTTTTTTATTCTATAATAGTGTCCCTATCCTGTCCCTTTTTCATACATCACAAATCGTCCCCTAAATGCTGCAAGCTGGTCCGGATGGATTGCAACGAAGGACAATTTTCTCTCAGCATAAGGAAAAACCTGCCCTCCTTTGTCATTGGAGGCAGGTTTTTCCTTGTACTGATATACGGGAGATTGTGCCTTGTTGCAAGCTGTCCAGACTGCTGACTGGATTCCAGATTGGAGGTGATGATGCTTGACGTAATGAAAAGGGGCTGGAGGCGCGCACTTTATTATAGAATAAAAACAAAACAACATTTTGTACGATTAAAAAGTTACATATAGTTATACAAAACTATGTAGAAGAATCAATGTTATATTCATACCCAACACAGAAACATAGAATTTGACGGCAGATAAGAACCATTTGACCCATCTAGTCTGCCCATTTTCCTATTGTAAAAACCGCAAACCTTTTTTGGTCTTTTCTTATGTTAAGGACAGCCTTATGCCTATCCCATAGATGCTTAAATTCTGTCACTGTATTAACTTCTACCACTTCTGCTGGTAGGCTATTCCACTTATCTACTACCCTCTCAGTGAAGTAAAACTTTCTTACATTACGTCTAAACCTGTGTCCCTCTAGCTTTAGACTATGGCCTCTTGTCCTAACATTTTTACTCCTTTGAAATGTACTTCCATCCTGCTCTTTGTTAAATCACTTCATGTATTTGAATGTTTCAATCATATCCCCTCTCTCTCTTCTCTCCTCCAAGCTATACATGTTCAGATCCTCTAGTCTATCCTGATATTTCTTTTCATGTAAACCAGTCACCATTTTAGTAGCCCTTCTCTGAATTTTCTTTAGAGTATCTATATCCTTCTGGAGATGGGGTCTCCAGTACTGTATGCAATACTCTAGGTGAGGTCTAACTAGAGATCAGAAGAGTGGTATGACCATTTCCATTTTTCTGTTACTAATGCCCCTACCTATACAATGCAACACCCTGCTTGCATTCCCCGCTGCATTGCCTGCTACCTTTAAGCCATTAGAAATAATTACTCCCAAATCCCTTTCCTCTGTTGTCTGTGACAGCACAGTACCCTGCTGCTTGGTTTTTCCAGTCCACATCAGAAAGATTGAAGTCCCCTATAATAACTTCACCTTTCACAGTCATCTTAGTTACTTCCTTGACCATCAGTTGATCCAATTCCTCTGCTTGTCTGGGGGTTTATATATCACACCTATACGACCATCTTATTCCCATATTCTAAAGTTATCTAAACAATCACTGTGTTCTCCTCCATATCCTGTATAACCCCTCCTCCTTTTCTGCCTTTCTTGTCTTTTCTAAATAGAGAATACCCTGGTATTCCTACATCCCAGTCATTTTTTTCATTGTACCAGGTCTCTGTAATCCCCGCTAAGTCCACATCTTCACTAGTTATTATTGCAATGAGTTCAGGGATATTATTCCCTAAACTGCGGGCATTTGTACACATTGCTCGAAGTCTACTGGTTTTTGACCTATGTGCCACAAAAATACCTTGATCAAATACATCTGTACAGTGCTCTGGGGGGCAATTGGGTTTATCCTATATCATTCCATTGCCCCCTCTATTAGTTTAAATACCTGTTAACAAAATTTCTGAATTGCTTGCTGAGAACCTCTGTTCCCTTTTGAGAAAGATGCAAGCCACCCTTTTTGTACAATTCCTTGTTACACCCAATAGGGTTGGTGTGAAAAGCAAAGCCATATCCATGTTTTTGGCTCCACTTCCCTAGCCATGAATTAAAGTCTCTAATTCGCTGCATCCTACCATCATCTTCCTTATACACTGGCAGAACCTCTGAAACTGATACAGTGGAAGCAACTTGTTGCAGATCCTTACATAGCTTCTTAAAAACATCTTTTACCACACTCGCCTCATTACAAGCCAAATCATTTGTCCCTAAATGGACTATGACATCCAACTCTCCATTCTGTCTTGCTTCCTTAACAATTTTTAAAATGGGTCTTCTGTCTCTGTGAGCTGTAGCACCAGGAAGACATCTGACGACTTTGCCAGTACCATGACTATCCTCCAGAGTCAATCCTCTTAATATGGAATCTCCCAATAATATTTGCTTTCTCTCAAAGAAGTTGTCACTTCTTACCTTTGTCATTACCATTACTATTACTTACTAAGTTTGTTTTACAGGTAATGTTTTCCCCTTGTTGACCTACTTTAGTAATGACACAGTGTCACTTGCATTTTTACCCCTAGCCTATATTTATATAAGATTCAAGCTGCCCGGCACTCACAGCATAAAACAATATATATTGGCCCAGATGCTGTTTCAAATACAAAGGGATAAAATATATAGAAGAAATGCAACTATATAGTTCTAAGGTTGATCAAAATGTATATTCTAAGATATGTAATATTTACTTTAACCCCTTCGCGTCCTGTGACGTACCCGGACCGTCACGCTGGTCCGGCACTTAAGGACCAGTGACGGTCCTGGTACGTCACGTACTTTTACTCACTGCGCTCCTGGACTGAAATTGATCGATCCAAGACCGGAGCGATCTCTTTCAGTCCTCCTTTCGATGTGCCGCCCCACGTGATCAGTCACGTGGGACGGCACGTCCAACGCGTCTATCTGGTCCTTAAAGGACCAGACACTGCGGGATCGTCGGACCCTAAGGGGTTTAAGCGGAACTTTCATCCGCTATAAAGTTGCCCTGCTATAATTAAGCAGGTAGAGACTAGCTGCTGAATGGATAGTTTACCTTTCACGAGTAGCCAGATCTGAAGAAATCCATAATTGAAGGAGACTGACGGGCGGGTTAGCACGGTCTGCACGCCTGCACCATCAATCCCTTCCAGTAACCATGTGGTGCACTGCAGTCTACACAGTGGAGACCGGGACTGACGGAACAGCCATGCAGACAAGATGTCTGCGCTGTAGCCTGGGTTCCGGTCTCCTTCAATGATGGATTTCTTCAGATCGGGCTACTTGTGAAAGGTAAACTATACATTCAGAAGCTAGTCGCTACCTGCTTAATTATTGCAGGGCGACTGTTTTGGGAATCTATTTTGGTTCAGATAGGGACTAATTTTGTAATTTTGAGGAGTTTGTCAAATAGCTTATTTAAATATAAAATATACATATCTGCAGTTCTGGGAGATGCAAGGTACTACAATGCACTGTGTGTGTTTATCCTTTACTATCATTAGTGTGATTTTTGGTCAGATTGTATTTTCATTCAAGACTGACGTACCATTATGTTTACCTCTCCATTCCACATGGCTAATTATGCATTATGTAACCACTCGCTAATTGAGATCTGAATAGCCCAATTTGTTTATTGCAATTGCCAAGACAGTACACTGTACAGGTGGACATGATCTGTCAAGCCCATATAATATACTGTCTCAGTTCAGCAACCTCATAAGCCAGTATTTCTGGCTTGCAGTGGTTGCAATGTAAAAAAAAATAATAAAATAATAATAATTATAATAATAAAAAATGAATAACTCCTTCTGATCCCCCCCCCTCCCAGCCGATATGCTCATAGATCAATAGCAACGACCATGGAGAGCGGCATGGCTCGTCAGCTTTAAAACATTTTTTTAAATATTATTATATTTTCCTTACACAGACCTAGTTGGGGGGTATCAGGATCCCTCTTAATGTCATCCTAGGTATTGATATACCTGTTGTAAGGCTAGGAGATCAATACAGGTGACTGCAGGAGATCAGAGCACTCCCTGCTGAGAGATCAAGAAAGCCTCCCCATGTCACCAGTGACATCAGGCATGTTACCAGTGATGTAGGGAGGCTTTTCCTGATCCCTCCAACTCCTACCCAAAGTTCTGGTATGATTGGAAGCAGGGGAACGCTTTTCTCTTCTGCAGTCGACTGTATTGATCTCCTACACTTATCGGCTGGGAGATCAATACCTGGGGGCATCAGGAGGAGTCCTGATGGCCCCCAATGAGGTTTGCATATTGAAAAAAAGATTTGTGTGTATATATCTATATATATATATGTGTGTGTGTGTGTGTGTATATATATATATATATATATATATATATATATATATATATATATATATATATATATATATATATATATTTGCGCTAATACTCAACTTTTTGCTGTAAACACTCCAGGACATGAAAACGAAAGAAATCTCAATGTATACTTCCTGGTAAAACATTTTTCTAAATTAGAAAAAAAAATTGGGCTGAGAGATCAATAATTGGGGACATAAAGAGAAGTCCTGATACCCCTCAATAAGGTCTGAGAAGTAAACAAATAAATATGAAAAAGGTATACCATAGGGTGTCCAATACTCTGCGTTGGAGACCCCTATGCAACACACACACACTCCTTACCCAGCCACCACCTCCACTGGCATACCTCCCATGTGTCAGTCCTTCTTTGACTCCCAAATCTCTCTGTCTCAACCCTGGTGTCCCTCTGTAGGAGATCAGACTGTGTGGTGTGTATAGATGTGCATCACATTGTTCCACAGCCAATAAAACGCACATTAATGTTTGTTTAAATTTCAGTATATTTGTTCATAAATTTGTCTGTGTAAATAAAATACTTAAGCCTTTATCTAAATCATTTATTAGTTGCACAAAGAGGTATAAATAGGTTGTAAAATAAACTGAAACTACTTGGTAATCCCCTGCACATCAGCCATGTCACCAGCAACACCACCTTTTAGGAATTCACTGGTAAGCATAGCCCCACTGCACCGCCTCTCCCGGCCCCACACACATGCGCTGTCCTCCCCAGCCTGTTTACACTGCCTGCGATCCTCACACACCATCCCTACATTCTCTGTCTGACCCCCAGCCTGGTTCCACTGCTCACTGGCACATACAGATCCCCACATATACTATCTGATGCCTCAGCCTTGTAGGACTACAGATTGGTAGTCATATATCTCCACATGTACTACCAGACCCCCAAGCCTGTCCACATTCACTGCCTGAGCCCCCAGCCTGCTTCTACTGCCCACTATTAGTCACAAATCCCTGTATACACTGTCTGAACCCCCAGCCTTGTTTCTCTGGTAGTGAAATTGTTCATATACTGCCTGTTCCCCAGCCTTGTTCCACTTGCAGCCATGCTCCTGACACCCATTAAGGTATGTCAACCCATACCAGTGGGGTATCATTTTTCTTGGGCTCGTTTTTGGTCGTGACTATATAAAGAAATGCCATGGTGTTGAAAGATGTTATGATCTTTGAAGTGTAGAAAAAGCTTATTTTTTCCTAAAGTACCACTTTCTGGAAAATGCTGTGAACATTAACCTAGGATTAAAAAGGCAAGTTAACTCTCATTTGAATCCCGTAAGTGTCCTTTTTCTAAAATATGCCTTACTGAATATTCTTCATATTTGTTATTGTTAACATTTTAGTGCAGGTAAGTCATTTCAAAAAAGCTTTCTGGACTTTTATAACTAATTTCAATTTTCACAACCAACATAAATGTTTTGGTTATATAGTTTAATACTGGTACATTTTTTAAATATTTTTGGTATTTATGACATCGTAGCTTGTTGCACAATGCAAAATTTAATTTTTGTGAGGTGTTCTTATTAAAAGATAAAAAAAAAAAAAAAGCGTATAGTTTTCCATATATAAGTAAAAAGATACCAACCAGAATCATACCTTAAAGGGGATGTATCACCCCTATACAAGTTAGCATGAGTCGTTAGCTTATACCTCGTATATAAGTGAAAGTGTATTTTTTTTTCTTTTTTTTTTTAAGCTCCTGTTGGTCTAAAATGAAGTTATAATATCTGCTCTACAGCTACTTCCGCATAGACTGCAGTTACTTGCTCTGTAACCGCAGTCCATCACTCTGCCTCTGCTCCCTTCCCTCTATCCAGCCTCCTCCGATGACAAAGGCTTTCTGCCTGTGAGCTGGAGTGGTCTCATTGGCAGAGATCGATAGCAAGCCAGTGTAACCACTTCTAATAGCTTTTTAGGTGTTGTATTATTAAGTATTAAACATATTATGTATTTTATTTTTCTCCACTCTATTTTTTTTTTTTTTTGAGAGAGAGAGAATGAGACACTCGCAAGAGTTTTAAAAATGTAAAATTGAATGCTTTGCATTCATGTCAGTGTGACATTTTGGTTCAATTCGCAGTGCTTTCTCAAGGACAGCAGCAAATCACCAGTATATAAAATAATTTATTAAAATGAAAACATAAAATAATATATCTTCACTACTTGTTTCTTGATGCACTCATCAGTTCGTCAGGGGGTGAAGTGATGAGTGCATCACGAAAAACAGGTAGGGAGGATGTTATTTTATGCTTTCATTTTAATAAATTATTTTATATTCATATTATTATATAATCTATCATTATATATTATTTTATATACTGGTGATTCATTCTATGCCTGTTGCTGTTGGAGATCTGAAGTGGTTGACCGTGCTATCTGCAACAGAGAAGTTTGACAGTCTGGGTCATAAGTTTTCAAAGCTTTATTGAGTAAAGAAAAGACATACATCGAGGAAATAGTTACATGCATACAGCATACAAGTTACAATTTCTTGTAATAGAGAAACAATTGGATGGAACAATCTCGATTCCACAGTCAAGAAAAACATGCTGTAGAGTACCTATAGCTAGGTAAAGTAAATAGGACCACATAACAACAGTTAATGGAGGAATAAGGGGGACCCTTTCCCTCAGAAAACATATAATACTTGAACAAAACAATGGGAACACACAATTAAGCAATGGTGTTTTAGATATGTGCTGACGAACTTGGTGGGTAGGTTGAAGAATAAGAGAAAAGGCGGAATCGGAGTAGAGTGTCTTATATTAAGGCAAAAAATTAAAAGATGAGTGAGTATATGCATGTAGGCTTCAAGGAACAAAGAAGGTTAAGGAGAAGGGAAGAGGAAAGCGAGATAAAGGGCAGAGAGTAAGAAGTGAAGATACTGGGCAGCTCTCGGCGCGGAGGGGCACCCCAAGTCCGGTCACAGAGCGATCGTGAACACACAGAGTTTCAACATAAATGCAGGACACTCAATGTCAGGGGAAACAATCGAGACTGGAAGCAAAGTCACCTATGGGCTCTGGGATGGAAAGTAAATGAAAGGGTAGGTGATAGAAATCAAGTGAACATCCAGGGACACAAAGTAAGAAGGACAGGGGAGATAAAAGAGTTAGGAGCCATCGGATGTGACTGGATGGAGCCAGGGTTCCCATTTTGTGGCAAAGATTTTCTCTGAGGCCATGACATGAGCATGCTTTTGTTCCAAGAGGACCATAGACTCAACAGCTGTTTCCAGATGGAAAGAGTAGGGATGGTAGTTTTCTTCCAGTACAAGGGGATCAATGCCTTAACTTCATTGAATATGAAGAGAAGGATGACCCTGTGAGATCCCATTGGTAACTTAGGTAAGTGAGATTGGTATGCAAATAGAAATAAAAGAGGATCAAGTGGAAGCTGTAGATTTAGCCTATTGTTGATATATGCTCGCAGTTCGTCCCAAAACGCCGAAACTTCAAGGCACATCCACCAGATGTGGAGAATCGATCCCGTTTCCCTCTGACACCTCCAACAAGTAGATGAGAGTTGCAGAGAGTTTTTAGACAACTTAAGAGGTGTGAGGTACCATCTAGAGATTAGTTTATAATTCATCTCCTTCAGACATATTGAACAAGAGTGCCTGAACAAAGCTCGGAAGATACCTGACCATGAGGTCATGTCAAGAGAAAGTTGTAAGTCTTTTTCCCATAGTGAGAGGAAGTATAGTTTAGGTTGAGAATGTGGAGATGTGATAAGGCAGTACGCAAAGGACAACGGGCGAAAGTTGGGGGTGGTTGAGAAGAGCCTTCTCGAAAGGAGAGAGGTCCCTAGTCACAACATGCGGGCCAGTGAGCCCAAGCCACCAATCCCGTGCCTGAAAGTATGACCACCAAGAAAAAGTAAAGTTGGCCTATTGGGTTTGAAGAGTAGTCCTGGAAACTGGTTGAGCGAGTTTCGCCAAAGAAAGCAAAGAGTCAACACAGATAGATTGCCATTCGGAGAATATCGAGGGGGGATACCAGCCAGAAAATCAGGGCTCCCCACAAGGGATTTAAGGGGAAAGAGGAAAGAACTCCAGATTCGTTCAATGAGGACCAAATAGAAAGGAGATGGCCCAGAATCAAATGAGTTTTACAACCCTTGGGTATCAGCTTTTTGTCCACCCATAACAACTGAATAGGGTCAATTGACCCGAGTTGATCTGTAAAAGTTAGGGTCCACCATTTATGTCCAGTTTTGGCCAGATCAAAAAGTTTAGATAGAGCAGAGACCTTATAGTAAGCAGAAATATCCGAGAGGCCCAGGCCGCCTTGTGCCGGGGGTCTCGTGAGAATAGAGAAACATAATCTAGGTTTCTTGCGAGCCCACACAAATGAGTTAATTGCCGTTTGTAAAGTCACCAGCATGTGTGTGGGGATTTTTATAGGTAATGCATTCAAAACATATAATACTCTAGGAAGGATCAACATTTTCACGACATTAACTCTTCCCATCCAAGATAAAGGAAGTTTCTTCGATTTCTCAAGGTCAACTAGTATGGAAGTAGATAAAGGAGACATATTGAGATGTCTCGTCTAAATTAAGAGAAAGGTATATCCCCAAATATTTATTTGACGTAGTCTTCCACTGAAACGGATATTTCCGCTGAAGAAAAAGCGAAGATTTCTCATCCAGAGTTAGATTAAGAATCTCCGATTTAGCAGAGTTAATTTTTGCGCCTGATAATGAAGAATACCATGAAAGGGTGTCTAGAATGTGGGGGAGTGATAAGACGGGTTTGGTGATTGTAAGTAGAACATAATCTGCGAAAGCTATTGTTTTGTTAGTGGAATTTTGAAATCGAAACCCATGTATATGCGGGTCTGCTCGTATCAAGTGTAAGAGAGGTTCCGAGGTAAGATTAAATAAGAGTGGTGAAAGGGGGCATCCCTGTCTGGTACAGTTTCTGATAAAAAACCATTCCATCGACCGAGATGCATGCCGAAGGGTTAGAGTAGAGGCTCATCACACAGTGGACATAAGTCGGCCCCAGACCCGCGTTTTCTAGCACCACCTGCAGATAAGCCCAATCGACCCTGTCGAATGCCTTTTCCGCGTCTGTACTGAAAAGAATGGCACAGCTTTGTAAATGAGAGAAAGTACCGTCGACGTGTTGTGGTATGCCTGTCGTCCCGTTGTGAAGCCACCTTGAGTGAAATGCAGCAAGTGCGAGAGATAGGGACGTAATCTATTGTCTAAGAGTTTAGCATAGATTTTAACATCTATGTTAAGTAACGAGATCGGGCGGTAATTGCTGCAGAGAGTAGCATCTTTATTGGGCTTAGGAAGGACAATTATGGTGGCGTCCAGTGCTCGTGCGGGAAAGAGCACCGTCCCTGATCACGTTGAAGGATTTCACCATGTGAGGAGTTAGTTGGGATTTGAAGGTACGATAGTACTGCGCCGAGAAGCCATCAGGGCCCGGACTCTTACCGTGCGGCAGGGCCTGTATGACATCCAATATTTCTTTCTCAGAAAACGGGTTGGAGAAAGATACCTGAGCTTGAGGTGAGATCGAGGGGACCTTAGCTTTGTAGAGGAAAGAACGAATATTGGTGAGGTGACTTACGTTGTCAGTCTGGGCCGTGTCAAGGTTGTATAAGGCTTTGTAGTATTCCCGAAAGGCTGATGCAATTTGCAGATAATTTGGAAAGGTTGGCCCTGTGGGTTCAGTATATGAGTGACATGAGTAGCTCTCCTGCGCGTCTTAACAAATTTCGCAAGGGCTTTGCCACATTTGTTATCATGAATGTACTTCTGGTATTTGTAACACATATGAGATTTCTGAAAGGAGATGTGAAGTCTAGAGTTGAGAGAGGCCCTTGCGATCTTGACCGTTTCAAGATCAATGGGGGACAGAGACTTTTTATGTGCGGTCTCTAATGCTCTTACCACGTTTAAAGGGATAGTAACACCCCCCCCACCCGAACAACATGACGCCAAAAGAGAGCAATCGTGCAAACATACAGGCATGTCACCCATCCTATACTCTACGGGAAGGGACCTCTTTTCCTAATGTATACTCACCTGTTGTTTCCCTTATGACTGCCTATATAAGTATTTAATCACCGCACTTATTGTACCCCATCTATATTAAATGTAATCTGTAAAGTGCCAAGTACACTGGTTGGTGCTATACCGTATAAATAAAAATATACAAAAATATACAATACAATGTAAAAGAGCAGGGTGGACCACATCAGAGGACATATCTCCGCTTCCTTCTACCTACACGGCTCCAAATGATATTGTTAGAAAGGAGATTTGTATGTTTATGCCAGCTGATCTTTCCTTATTAAACCCAATGGAACTTGGAGGAATGGAGGGTGGGCTCAAAAGGAGCTCTATCGCAGCCCCAATCCTCCTAAAGGGTCACAACACCTATTTCCATAAAGGGGAGATTCTCCTCTTTCCAGAATGACATTCATCTTTGAGTGCATACCAGGTGAAATAGGGAGCAGCTTTTTAAATGCTTTGAGGCCTAGCATCTTCCCTCCACCATACATACCTCGGTTGATGGTTGTCACCTGTCCAGTTTTCTGGGTTCTGTCTGGGATTCACTGGTACTAGAACCCAGACAGAATTCTGCAATCTGCTGAAATGATGAACAGGCTGAGCAATAAGGCAGTGGCCTGATTCTAATGGGAAAAACAATATTTGCTGACATCACCAGTCAGTTGTGCAACTGCAGTGTGTAGGGAGGGAAGGGCAAAAAAGAGTGAGCTGTAGACTGTAGAGCAAAAATGGAAGGTGTATAGTTCCATGTGTGTGCAGTTCAAAGTAGATCATTTTGGGCATTTTACTCTGGCTTTTCTAAAACAATGTGTTTTACTTAGATGCTTGTATGTACATGTCCATTGCCCCCAATTTGATTTGATTTGAAAAAAGAAATGAGATGCCATTCAGGAAGAGATTTCTGATAGGTAGTTGCTGGTGCAAGTTAGTGGGGGGAACGAAAGGTCAGGAGGAGAGAGGTAAATTAGAGTGTCATCAGTACAGAGGTGGTACTGGAACCCAAAAGAGTCTATAGGTTTGCAAATGCAGATGTGTAGAGTAGAACAGAGGGACAAGAACTGACCCTTAAGGTACCCCCAACAGAGGGGTAATGAAGACGAACCAGAGCCATCAGCAGCATTAGTTTTACATATAGCTACGAAAGAAGCAACAGAGCAGGAAGGTAGTCACCATGACAGAGAACAACAAGGACATGCCTACTAGGGACAAAACTTGGTTTTGTTTGGGAAGGATGTCCTGTGTTCCACAAAGACTAAAAGCAGCTTTTCTCTTTCGTTGATTGTCGAACCATGGAGACATACCAATCCAGAATTCAATAGAGGGAAAGAAAAACGCCCAAGAATAACACCAATCTCAACAGTCAAAAAACAAACAAACCAAAAACCTTAGGTGTTAACGGACACAACACACAGCAGTTAGTAACAACATATTGTTACTAAAGACAAAAGAAAAACAGGTACTACTTTTTTCCCCTCAAAAAAGGCCTCAGCCTTATTGACTCTAATGCTTGCATATTTGTGAAGGGACAATCATGCTGCCTCCTTACACAGCTGCTTCACAAAAGTAGGCCCCCAATCTGACAGATTTGCATTTATCATGACTAGGGACCAATATGCTATGGCAGATTAAGTGACTGTCA
The DNA here is from genome assembly GCA_037306005.1 of Rhinophrynus dorsalis. NCBI lineage: Eukaryota > Metazoa > Chordata > Amphibia > Anura > Rhinophrynidae > Rhinophrynus > Rhinophrynus dorsalis. The sequence continues at coordinate 173,964,203 of CM074722.1, forward strand.
GATGGGTTTTTGCTGAAGTCCCCAGCACAGATAAACCCTTGTGTGGGGTCATTGCCTTCAGAATATCCTGCTGAAGAGTCCAAGTGTGAAACTGGGAATATAGCACTGCCTTCCTTCAGTGCAGAGACCATTGAGCCAAACACACTCATAAAGCTCTGCACTGGCACAACTAGGTGGTCCAGAGGAGGAGAGACACGCCAGGACATCTGACACTTCTCCATCAGCAGATACAATCATCAATGGGGGGTGTCAAATACCATGCAGAGTAAGACTAGAGATGTGATCAATGTGGACTTTTTGAGTTTGGACACAGACATGAAGCTCCAGAAATACATAAAAGAAGATGGAGCTGACAAATTTCCACTGACACCTTCAGCAGAATATCATCCGAATAAGGCATAAGAGAGATCCCTTATTACTGAATATGGCTGGATAAAGCAGCCATATATCTGGTGAAAGCCTGTGAAGCACAGGCCTGACCAAATGGAAGGGCCATAAATTTGGAAGGCGACTACAATGTCATGCATACCCGTCAGTCCCATCCTTTCTCCACCTTCTGGATTTGATTATCAAGTTTCCTCTTTCCATTTGCTGGTTTATTTCAAATTTCCCGACTTCAGTCTATTTATTTGGACCTCGGTTGTTATCCGCGCTCCCTGATTTCTGGCTTTGTCTGATGCACTCTACCATAATACTAAGAAAAAGTGTGTGACTGTGTGGTGGTACACACAAGAAAAGGAGAGGGCAAAGTAGCTGTAATAGGTTAAAAATGGTTGGTCATCTGTCAACTCCTTCCTGGGCGACGCTCTCGGCGGGTCAGGGGACCTCCTGGTTGGTCCTAGGCATCATACGTAATGTTGCACATTAAAGTCACGACACTCAATTTCAGGGGGTTGAACACCCCTGAAAAACGTTCCCACATCTTCAATCTTATATCTTTTACCTTCAAGAGACTCACTTCAAAAAACAGACACATTCAATGCTTAGTAGCCGCTTCTACCCAAACACTTACTTCGCTTCTGCACCTGAAAAAAAGAGGGGTGTGGGAATCCTGATTAGCTCCAGGGTACCATGGACGTTCCTGGATTCTCTGATTGACACAGACGGGAGATACTTATTTATTAAAGGGAAAATACACAATCAAGTATTCACCCTAGCGAACATATACTGTCCTAACACCTCCCAATTCTCCTTTCTTAAGACAATACTGGCTCGGTTTGAATCATGGGCGGTTGGCACACTGATCTTGGGGGGGGGGGATCTCAATCTCTCTTTAGATCCCTTGCTGGATACAATCTCAGGTCGATCCTCTATTAGGCTATCACACCTCAATCAACTACACAGAATTTTCAACAAAATGCACTTGTTGGATATTTGGAGAATACTCCACCCATCGGACAGAGACTTCACATTCTTTTCAAACCCTCATTCCTCCTACAGCCGTATTGATTACCTTTTCCTTCCGCAATTCCTGTTACATCCACTGAGATCGATCCTATTTCCTGGCCGGATCACTCGGCGGTCTTGGTGTCCTTTTCGCTTTCTGACATTCAATCAACGCCCAAGAATTGGTTGCTCAATGACAATCTTCTGAAAGACGGCGAGGCTATGCAGTCTATCTCCTCATCTATTGCGGAGTATTTTGCAACTAACTATACCCCAGAAGTGTCGGCACCAATCATATGGGAGGCTCACAAAAGTGTGGTTCGGGGTCTTCTCATTCAATTGGGTTCCCGTAAAAAGAAGGAATGGGCTAAATCATTTGACAGGCTTTTAAAGGGATAGTAACCCCCCCCCCGAACAACGTGACGCCAAAAGAGAGCAATCGTGCAAACATACTGAACACCCTTATCCCCATCTCTCAAACCTTTATGGTTTGAGAGATGTAAGGCAAGAAAGATCTCCGCTCCCTCCCCCTTCTCATACATCTGCTGTATAGCGGACATCATGAGATCCTGCTTCCAGCACCAGACGGCGGCTCTGCAGGAGCGCTGTCATCTGGGGTACAATAAGTGCGGTGATTAAATACTTATATAGGCAGTCATAAGGGAAACAACAGGTGAGTATACATTAGGATAAGAGGTCCCTTCCCCGTAGAGTATAGGATGGGTGACATGCAGATACAAGCTGGTAAAGGAGGAAGTGCAGTGTTTGGCTTATGATGATAATGTTTGATAATGTTTCCATATTATGTTGTTGCTAGAGATAAAAGGTGCTCTTTTAGCTTTGATTTAAAGTTTTTGAGGGTTGAGGCTTGGCGAATACTGAGTGGTAGGGAGTTCCAGAGGTAGGGGGCAGCAAGTGAGAAAGCTTTCAATTGTGAAACAGCGATAGTGGTTAAAGTGGCAGAGAGTCATCCACCATGTGTGCTGCGTAGTGGATGTGCAGGAATATGGTGGGATATCAAAGATGAAATATAAGGCGGGGACAAGTGATGGTGAGCCTTCAAGATAATGAGGAAGATTTTGAATGTGATAACGCTGCCTTATGGGAAGCCATGACAGTGATTTTAAGAGTGGTGGGGTGAGTACTGTTCTGGAGGAGAGGAAGAATATTCTGGTGGCTGAATTAAGAACTAATTGAAGAGGAGCGAAATGGTTAGTAGGCAGACCAATAAGTAAAGAGTTGCAGTAGTCCAGGCGAGAAAGGATAAGAGCATGCATGAGGAGGGTTTCTGTTGTAGAGTGAGAGAGGAATGGACAGATTTTTGCTATATTCCAAAGAAAGAAGCGACAGGTTTTGATAACATTGTTAATGTGGGTGGAGAAGGAAAGAGAAGAGTCCAAAGTTACCCCGAGGCAGTGGGCCTTGTCTACAGGGTAGATTGTGGAGCCTTTGACAGTTATAGAAAATGGAGGTGTTGTGCAGGATTTAGGATGGAAGATAAGGAGCTCAGTCTTGGACATGTTAATTTTTAAGAGACAATGAGCCATCCAGGAAGAGACAGCAGTAAGGCAATCTGAGACCCACTGCTGTATTTCAGGTGATATTGAGAGTGCAGAGAGATATATTTGCGTATTTTCTGCGTAGAGATGGTAGTTAAAGCCAAAGGATTTTATCAGTTGCCTCAGGGAGAGTGTATACAGAGAAAAGAGAAGAGGTTCCAGAACAGAGCCTTGGGGTACACCTACTGAGAGGGGGATCGGAGGTGAGAGCATATGTCACAGAGAAAGGCCATTGAGAGAGATAGGATAGAATCCAGGAATGTGCCAGGCCGCAGACGCTAAGTGAACCTGGGATAGAAGGGTATGGTCGACTGTGTCGAATGCTGCAGATAGGTCTAGAAGGATAAGAAGAGAGAAATGGCCTTTGGTTTTTGCAGTGTGGAGATCATTTGTTACTTTGAGAAGGGTAGTTTCTGTAGAGAAAGTGGGTCGAAAGCCAGACTGCAGAGGGTCCAGAGCAGGGCTCAAAATTTGCACTCGCCTCCTCGCATTTGACGAGGAAAAATTGAGTGAGGGCGAGTGGAAATTGAAGCCTGCATAGGTGATTTTAACGTGAGGCTGCCAGCCATTATGAGATCCTCAAGAAATTGTGGCCGTCCTACCCCTGTAATTCGCGGTTATGCTTACTCTGCCTTGGAAGCAACGTGAGAATAAAAGACCACTGCATGATTTTGCCGTGCTCTCAAATGCCATACCTGCAGAACTCTGCCTCTCAGTACAGCCCCACATGAAGTTCTTAGGTAAAATGTATCATGTTTACCCCCAGTTTATGTACTTTGTCTCTCCGTGTCGCCAATCCCTCTTTTGAAACTTGAAGCTTCAGTTCACACATAAGAACTGCATCTTTAAATTGTGTTCAGTGTCTACTTGGAAGTGCACAAGATTTAATGATGGAGCTCTTATGTGGATACTGACATAAATAATGACTTAGTCCTGCATGATTGGGCGACAGTTAACACATTCATCTCTGCATTTTAGGATTTGGTTAACAGCTACAGTAGGGGTTAACTGAATCATAAAATGCAGAGATTAATGTGTTAACTGCTGCTCGATCATGCAGGACTAAGTAATAACTTATGTCCGTATGCACATACGAGCTCTGTCATTAAATCTTGCGAACTTCTGAGTAGACAGGGATCACAATTTAAATACACAGTTCCTTTGTGTACACTGATTTAAGTTATGACCTAGATGGAGCATTTAACATGTTAAGCTCTGCAACTGAGGTTTCGGTGAGCAACTACAGTACTGCTTCTCATGGTCACTAATGGGACTGAAGTCTTGGGGAATCAAATTCTTATAATTATGTGAGTTAGACAATGTGGTGCAATGACAGGGGTGTACCTACACTACAAATAAAGTGGGATGTAAGGGTGTGAGCTGTGGTTTTCCTTATCTTTCTATTTTAATCCATAGATTATATCCCCTCTGCCTTACTCACCAGCCTAATGCCATACCAGTTCTTTCTAGTTTCTTTCCTCTCTCTGCTTCTTGCCATTCAACCCAATCCCTGTCTCCTTCCTTCCCTTCCAGAATCCTATCCCCTCATATCCACACCCTGTGTCCCTTTTGTACATCTCTTTACCTTCATTGGGTCTCCCAGGTGCAATCCTGCAACTGCCTGCATTCATTTGTGGTCCTCTTTGCTATAATTCTCCAATCTTGTCATCCTGCACATTCTTGTAGCCACCCACATCGGGTGCTTATAAGTGAGTTTGTATCAGACTATGTTTAACCTATGGCCTATTTAAATGGGGCTCCCTTTTTTAGTAATTGGAAAAAAACAGCTCTGAAATGACCAGATGTTTTGGCCCAGCTTATCAGAATGTCTATTAACCCTTTAACTGCTGTATAAGTATCCAAAGCATTGCTGGAATGCCTTGGATACGTCTCTGACACTCAAAGGGTGAAAACTTACATATAAAATATAATACCAACAGAGAGTGTAGCTCAGGGGGTGTGGGATAAGTAACAGAACAGGGGCAGATCCAGTACAGCATATATCAGTGAGGTTAATGACTACCCTTTGACTGCCAGAGAGGTATCCAGTGCATTACTGCAATGCGTTGAATACATCTCTGGCACTCAAAGGGTTAATAGACATTCTGTCTAATATATGTGGTTGAGTTGGGCCAAGACATCTGGCCATTTCAGGGCTGGTTTCTTGCAGTTACTGGCTATGGTTAGCCAATACCTCTTGAGAAGTTTATTGGATCAATGCCCTGCAGGGAGCTGTTGGGAGGTGTATAGAAGTGATGTTCTGCAAGGAACTGACAAGAGTATGGGTACTCTGCAGTCACCAGGCAGGAGGTGTTTTGGGATGCCATTTCCCTGCCTCCTATCTGCAGTAAGATCCACCCACCCAGTGATACGATGTGGGCTAAGGAGCTTTCCAAGACTGGGAGTAGCAAATCACGTTACTAGGTAAGCAGAGGTATTACCCTGGTGTGGGCAATCACCAGGCACGAGGTGTTTTGGGATGCCATTTCCCTGCCTCCTATCTGCAGTAAGATCCACCCACCCAGTGATACGATGTGGGATAAGGAGCTTTCCAAGACTGGGAGTAGCAAATCACGTTACTAGGTAAGCAGAGGTATTACCCTGGTGTGGGCAGCCTGAGGCTTCCAGCTGTTGATGTGCTGGGAGGTAACAGGAGCAGTGATGGGGTAAAGCCAGCAACATTTTGAAACATTGACATTGAGGAGGCGGAGATATGGGTGAGGTTTAAGGTGGGGATATGGGTGGGGCAAGGTGTGGAAACCAGTGGCGAGTAACTTCAGGCCTTGATATTTTGAGCCCTGGTCCAGAGTGTTATGGGAGTTGAGGACGGTAAGTAGACAAGAGTAGGTGAGACACTCAAGGAGTTTAGAGGCAAAGGGCAAGAGGGATATGGAGCGGTAGTTGGATGGGGAGGTGGGATCTAATGAACTTTTCTTGAGGATTGGAGATACTATTGAATGTTTGAATGAGGAGGGGAAGATGCCAGAGGATAGTGAGGAGTTGAATATCCGAGTTAGCATGGGAACTAATGTGTGTTGCAGAGGAATGAGGAGGTGGGATGGTATAGGATCAAGGGAGCAGGTGGTGATGTGGATAGCAGAAGGGAGACCTCTGCTTCTGTGACTGAAGTAAAGGAATCATATAAGTAGGATGGAGGATCAGGAAGGTACAGTTGTGAAGGCTGGGAGGGTGGGATTGTTTGATGTATTGTGTTAATCTTTTGTGTGAAAGATTCTGCAAAGGTTAGAGGGGTTAGGGAGGGGAGGGGAAATGATGGAGAGGAAGGGCGAAGGAGGTAATTGTTGTCCCTGTTTAATAATGTGCATGCAAGGCAACATCATCAGCCTGTGACAGAGGATCCAGTGTCGGGCCCAGTTTTGTTCAATTTTGGATGCTCTGGACTGCAGTGACATCTTGGGCAATATCAACCACACTTAGGGCAAAAAAAAAAAAATAAGACATTGCCAAAGACATCCACTGCACTGAAGGTGTTAACCATAAACATATGTGTAAAGGCAAAGTGAAGTTATTCTGAGGCAAATCAACATCAGTATAAGAGATATATAAATATTTATAGTATGTCAGTTGATTTAAATTGAGCATTTAATCACTTGAATGCTAAAGAGGTCTACAGTGCATTGTTCTGAAAGGCACTGGAAACCTCTAGCATATACAGATGCTTATAGTCACTTTTAAATCAATGAGAATTGTATTTTTCCCCTGTAGTGCAGTTAGCTTGTCCCAGAATCGCACCCCTTTCCCTAGGGGTAATTGTATTTAGGAGATTAGATAATTGTTGTTAAATTGTCATATGCTTACTTGTATATTTTTTAAATTAGTTGAATCAGAAAAAAAAAAATTAATAGAATATATAATTAATTAGTTTCTTCCCTTGGTAAATACACATGTTGCTATAAAAATGTTAAATATCTGTGTAGTGGTCACATCCTTTTAGAGAGTAAATAGAATCTCAGGAATATCATGTCTATACATTTGTCTGCTGAATGTCCTACACAGCAGTCCTTCAACGTGCTTCATAGGCTATATGTTTGTATGAATTATAAACTACAAACTGGCAACTCCTACTCATTTTCTGTACTATGAAAAAGTGAACCTTTCTGTGAGTCAAGCTAACATACATGAAAAAAGTGATTGAATTTGAACAGTGTTAGGATTTGATCCCAATGGCAGGGTACATTGGTAGATCACAAGCTGAAGATAATCTCTGCTACTAGGTGGTGCGAGAGGGTTGCTAGAGAGTATAGTCAATTATGACTGTACCATTGCTGCCTGAAGAGGCTGGGGTAAAGGTGTCAGTTGAATATCTGTAGCTGAACTGGGGCTAGATCTGGATTAAGAGGTAGTAAAGGAAGGCATATTTCTGAGACTACTCGAAACACTGCAGATTATCACATGCACACCCACAAGTCAACATGCACAGAAGCACACAAACATCCACTCACAAATGGATGGCCACAATCAGGTAATGCATGGCACTGGGCATCTATTAGACATACATTAAGGGTGACATACTAAGGACTGGATAAATTCTGTAGGCAAATCGATTGCACCAAAGGGAACAAATACAAATTCCCATTTATTTAAATGGGGCTCTTTAAAATGATATTAACACAAAAATATAAAGGTGTTCCTATTACCTTAATAAAAGGTAATAGGTAAATAAGCACCCTGGAGGTTCCTAAAGATTTCTACGGGGCTCTATTCACAGATGCAGATCCCACACTGGAACTTCACTGCTATTCAGTTCAGTAGCCATGTCCATTGTTTGATGGACACTCAGGTTCCCTGTCTCAATGGTAGGCTTCTGCATAACCTAGTCTATGAGCGTTCTCCGGGAGCATGTCCCTTTTTTCCTACAAAGGGAATGATGGAGACTTTCCTATGGCCTCCTCACCTCTCAGCAAAGCAGTGGCTACAGAGTTCCAGTGGGGCTCCATCTTGCACACCCCCAGAAAACTTTCAGACTCCAGGATGATTATTTGCTTTATCCCTTTGAGTGCCAGAGAGATGTGCAATGCATTGCTAAGCAATGCATTGCACACCCCTCTGGCACTCAAAGGATTAATAAAGGTAACAGCATCATCTGTATGCGTTTGTGTTAGGGCCCTATTAACCTATTGAATGCTGCAGAGATCCTCTTCAATCTGCCCTTCTTTAAACCTTCTGTTGATGATCAAATTGAACTCCACATCCACAGAAGGAACATGAAAGGAGCAGCATGAGATGAGAACACTAGATGTGATCTGAGCAGTTGACATTACCAAAGAATAAGAAGCTTAGAGCAGACTCTACATATTACCATGGCAACACAGGAAGCTTTTTAGGTATTTTTGACATTAGCATACAAAAACAGAGCTGATGTACTTCCTCTCTTTAAGATGCCATTGTATTTACCTCCATTTTGTCCTAGGAGGCAATATGTCTATAAAATCACATGTTCTGACGTGCACAATGCATGAAATGTTCATACGTAACTTGCTGCAGCAGCAGTTTTTTCCCCCAGTTAGGGTCAGCTAAGAGTTTCAACTAGCGTTTTAACTTGAAGTACATTTCTTACCTCTTTAAAACTCTTCTCCCCCATATTCATAGCCAAAGAAGATGGTTGGGTCATTTTAACAAATACTGCTCACTCCCACACTTGGTTTATTCCACATCATACCTATTTGCTTGATACACCATTTTCCAATATGAAAAATATATATTGTAGGACTTTCCTGCTGATTATATAACACAGTAACATAGGTAAGGCTGAAAAAATACATGTGGGCACTAAACCCTGTGGCACCCCATTTACAACTTTAGACCAACCCGAGAATGTTCTATTTACAACTCTCTGTGCAAGGAACTGGTTAAATGATAGTTGGCAGATATTTCCTCCTAAACCAAAGCCTTTTCATTTATGCAGTAACCAGTTGTGAGGCACTGTGTCAAAGGATTTTGCTAAATCCAAGTATACTACATCAGCATCAATACCCTTGTCTAAAATACTACTTACCCTTTCATAAAATTCAACTAATTTAGTTTGACAATGGAATGGAGATGTCTCAGAAATTCAAGGAGTTTAACAAAAAGCTCTATTCAAGTACATAGGAATTTTAATTGTTTTGCCTATGGTGCACTTGGTTTCCTCCAGAATAACTCCAGTTTGCTTTTATAAATAGCAGTAATAGGAAGACCCTGATGCATCATATTTATTGATTCAGCATCATCAGGCATTGTCAGATAGTAACCCTTCTAATATCTTACCCACAATGGAAGTCAACCTCACAGGTCTATAATTTGCCGATCTATATCTTGCCTCCTTTTTGAATAATGGTACTACATATGCTTTCCTCCAATCACAGGGCACAATGCCCGATGACGCTGAATCAATAAATAGGATGCATCAGGGTCTTGCTATTACTGCTATTTATACATCACCTATCTTGTGCAGGAGGATGACTTCTGCATTTTTCCATGTTTCAGGCACTTTGCCGAATAATAGGCATTTTGAGAATAGTTTAGCTAGGGCTTTGTATAAGGGTTGACTTCTGGTTTCAACATTTCAATAGCAACTTTATTAGATCCGGCTGCTTTTCCATTTTTCATTTTTATTATTGCAGCTTCCACTTCTACCAAAACATCTAGCCCAGATACAACTTCTGGCACTGCATTCAGTTTTTGTCTTTCATCCTTATAAAGATTTGAATAACAATCTTCCACTCATTTTAGTATTTGTAGCCACAGTAATTATGAAGTTGAAGAATTTTATGATTTATTACACTACAAACAGCACAATTAAAACTGCAAATTTATAATGGGAGATTTTCAATGCGAGAATTGGTAAGACCTAAGATGGTGAAAAATGCATCGGATCACATGGAACTGGAAAAAGAGACAATAGAGGCAACCAACTGATCAAATTTGCTGAAGAACAAAATTTGTACATCATGAATTCATTCTGCAGGAAAAAGCCTTTTTGTAGAAATCAAAACTGACTGCAAGAAATAAAACTATTAAGTCAACAAATGTGATGCTCCTTCGGAGCGCCCCGCTCTGTATGCACAGTAGAGACTGCCCACGCTGCAGCTGATACAGTGCCAGCCGGATGCGGTGCAGTCATGCTCAGTAGAGACTGCCCGCGCTGCGGCTGATACAGAGCTGGATTCTCCTTCGGAGCGCCCCGCTCTGTATCAGCCTCGTCATGGGCAGTCTCTACTGCGCATGACTGCAGCAATCTCTACTGCGCATGACTGCGTCGTTACAAACTTTCTAGCGAATTATTATATAGGATATAATCCGTTCAGAAGGATTGTGGGTTACTAGTGGAGGGCTGCAAGGGTCGGTGGCAGGGCCTGTTCTCTTTAAAATTTTCATTGGTAATATTACTAGTGATATTCAAGATAAGGTTTGCCCTTTTGCAAATGATTCAGAGATCTGCAGTAGGTTGGACACTTTAGGGGGATTGAACCAAAATCATAAGGATTTACCAAAATTGGAGGAATGGACAAGAAAGTGAACTGTTTACGCTACAAAGTGCAAGATAATGCATTTATGATTCAGAAACCAGGAAGTGGAATACAGACTCAATAGTACTTTGTTGACCACAGCATCAAAGGAAAGGGACTTGGGAGTTCTTATTGCACATGACTTGAAGGTAGGCAAGCAATGCAGTAAAGCAGTGGGGAAAACTAACGGGATACTGGGTTATATAGGAATAGGCATTAACAGCTGAAAGGAGGAGGTACTAATGCCACTCTACAGGTGACTGGTAATGCTTAAACTGGAGTACATCATACAGTTATGGAGAACACATCTCCAGAAGGACATTCAGAAACTGGAAGCAGTTCAAAGAAGAGCCAATAACATGCAGGGTCTTCATGACAAACTTTAAAAGGATAGACTCAGAGAGATATATGATAGCTGTTAAATATAGTCAGAGATTTAATATATATCATGAAAGAAGCAAAGTTTTAGAACTAGAGGACGAGCTCTAACCTTAGAGGGTGGAAAACATAATTCTTTTCCGTAAATACTTTTTTATTGAAAGGGTGACAAACTCATGGAACAGCCTCCCAGTACAGAAATGGTAGGGACTAATAGTGTTAGGGAATTAAAATATGTCTGTGGTAGACAGACATCTGATAAGAGACTAATGTAAGAGCTATGTAAAAATTATAGGAAAATCTGCTTCTGGTTATCTTCATTGAACACTATGTACAAAGTAAATGTGAGAAGTCTTCAAAGGCCACGTCAGAAAACAATGTTAACTAAAACGGATTATATCTGCGTCCGGGATGGGCATCCTTCAGTACTAAAATTCCCATCATCTGTGAGCAGCCAATGGCTAGTTGGCAAGATGGTGATTGTAGTCTACAACAGCTGCAAGGCCTCAGGTTGCCCATGCCTGTCCTAGATCACAATGAAATAAAAACATTTTTACACTTGGTCTATTACTATGATGACAATGAAAAAATATGTAATTTGTTTTTAGAATGTAAAGGCCAAAAACTCCTTCTCCTGGGCAAGTTTCTCGAAAACACTTACCACCACCCCTGTGACCATAAAGTCATCAAGCAACAGCTTCCAGCAGTTCAGAAAAGCAGCAATTGCAAAAGAGGAGAAAGAGCGAGCCTTAAAGGCCCAGGAATTAAAGAGGCTTCAAGAATATCAAACTGAGACCGACGACAAAATAAGGTTTGTTTTTGTTTTTTATACTTTGATTAAAAAGTTTCTGTTGCTATTTTGGTCCATAAAAGTAGTCCTACAGGTAGGTGAAACAATTATGCCTTTGATAGAAGCATGTACTTTGACCATAACATATTGAAGATTTTTTTGCTATAGGGCTATGACAGATGGTCCCGGGTTTAAAAAAAAAACAAAAAAACGGCAGCCATTTTTAAATGTATAAACCAGTTGTTATTATGGTTATGAGGACTAATTTAGACTATAGAAGTGTATAAAGGCCTAATGTTATGTAATATCATCTTAAATGTGTCAACATCCTGTTATATATGCATTACCCTACTTAATTTAATGTCATCTGCAAATATTGAAATTTTGCTTTTTATACCTATTCCTAGTCATTAATAAACATGTTAAAAAGCAGTGGGCGAAATACTGAACCCAGAGCTACTCTACTTTAACTGTATTGGAAAATGTTCTATTTACAACCGCACACTGTTCCCTATCCTTCAACCAGTTTTCTATCCAGTTGCAAAGAGTATACCGTAGCCCCAATTTCCTTATTTTATACACCAGCCTCCTGTGTGGCACTGTGTCAAATGCCTTTTCAAAATCTACATCTGCTGCTTTACCATTATCTATTTACTTCTTCATAGAAGCTTAAAGGAATAGTAAAGTTTAATAATAAAAGCAGCTCTAATTAATCATCATAGTATTTGGACCTTGGAGAGTGCTATTTCAATTCCGTCAGAGTTGTAGTTCAAGAGTAATTCAATGACAAAGTATCCCCCTCCCACCCCTTTTACTGATGTAACACTGCTCAGCCAGGGCAGAAGGGAGGTGCCCAGGTAGATTGCAGAGAGGGACAATCTTCAATTAAGATAAGGGTAAAACCTGAAAAACTTGTCAAGGGGGGCAGGGCTTTCATTGTTCTCATAGGAAGAAGATTGTCCCCTGCTGTTATCAGTCTGTTCTAGCAACCAGATTCCACATCTGAGAAGAGATGGTTTATACTAGGTAAAAGGGGCGAGAGGGGGGAAATTTAGCATTCAATTACTCTTGAACCACAATTCTGACAGTATTGAAATAGCACTTTCTATGGCACAAATACTATGAAGATTAATTGGAGCTGCTGTTTTTGTGAAACATTACTATCCCTTTAAAAGAGTAGTTTGGCAAGATCAACTCCTCAGAAAACCATGTTGAATCCTGCGAATAATCTTTTTTTTCTGCTGTGTAATCCTGAATATAATCAGTCTATAATCTAGCAATTTTCCCATTACAGAGGTCAAACTCACGGGTCTATAATTCCCAGGTTCCGTTTTAGTTCCCTTCTTAAATAAAGGTACTGTATTGGAGTTATGCTGGTAACAGTGTACTGAGTTCCAGACAAACCCTTGGTTTTATACCATCAGGACCAGGTGCTTTGTGAGTGATTTTGGGAAGTAAATTAATAAAAAAAAAAAAAAAAGTGCAACCTGTGACATATCGCCACTGACTCATTAAATACTTATCTAAAAGTAACTTCTTGAAAAGCGTCTGCAGCACACATATTTTTTTCAAAGACAAAAGATATATAAGAACATAGTGTAATACAATTTAATAAAAATGTTATTAAAAAAAGCAGCAGGAAAACTCACAAAATAAGATGCTTTAGCCCCCATTAGATTGGATTTATCAGACCGCCATAGTGCCTCCAAATGGATAGTCTACTTTTTTTCTGAATACCTCTGCAGTGCCACTTTGGATCGTTCCATTGCCGGATGACAAAATACCAAAATTCCGCTCAAAAAAGACCAGGATTAAACTAGCCCTCAGTCAAAGCAATTCAAGTTGGTTATAGAATCAATACCACTTAAGGCAGCCAGTTTTCCATATATAACTTAGAGGATCTTTCAGCAGTATAAACAGTGGCCACTGAAAAATTCCTTTTTGTATGGCTATTGCCTAAATTAATATCTCTTTTTTGCTAATGCATTTTGACCTTGCTGCAAAAATGCCTTGAGGGAAAGGGGATAATTTGATATGACTTCTCCAGTGATATCACTTCTCCAAGTTCTTTGTTATTTTATGGAACCAATGCACTAAGATTTCTTATCTTGTCTTTACTATAGCTGAATGTAGAATTGCCATCAGGCTGGGTAAAATACAGGCAGTCTATTAAATGTGTCAATGATATGTCAACGGAAGCAGAAGGACAGCCAGAGAAGGTGGCAACCCATCTGAACACACTTTGCTCTAATTTTAATGCATGTCTCCCTGTTTCTTTATTATGCCCTTTGAATAAATAATTTTCTTGTATTAGCCTTGAATATATTTGTATATTGTAATCACATTTTTCTAAAGAAATGTTGGGCCTGAAGTCCAGAAACATGGATTTATACTGAAGCAAACCAATTACACCATAGTCAACAAATACAAATTCCCATGGACTTAAATGGGGCTTTTCATTCCTTAAATTCTAGAGAGGTATCCAGCATTTTGCTTTGCTTTGGTGACCTTTTGCAATCAGGGTGTTAAAAGTTCCATTTAAATCCATAGAACTTTGGGAGTTTTTTATTTTGTCCCTGTGTTTCTGTAGGTTTACCCTATACATACTCACTTTTCTTTTGGGGTTAAAGGGATAGTAATACTTTGTTATAAAAATCTCTAAAATTGTAGATTTTAATTATAGCTTATTCTAATTCTACTTCCCATGTCTCAGAACTTCATAGTTTTTGTGTTCATAGCATTTAAACTCCCCCCCCCCCCATGTATGCTCTCTAGCGGAGAGCTGCAGAATCTGGTCATTTGACCAGAACAGGCTCTTCAGCAGAGCTGAAATCACAACGTTTATGAAGAAATACTTCATTGGAACGTTCTACAAACATATAATACTACACTTAGATATTTTTCATTTCTTCTATTCTTTTCTTTACTGAGCACATTCTAGCTTACTCCAGCCTACATTTTCATTACACCTGGGGAGCCTGGTGCATTACAAGAGAACATCTTGAAGGAAATAGTAGAAAAAGTGACTGAACTCTCATCATTTCATCTTCAACTTCATTTGACCATACTAACTAATTTTTCCATTGACTGAAACTAACTGAACATCAAGGACTGTCCAATACTGGCCTAAACTAAGTGCCCCGAGTAACTAAAATCACAGTGAGCTACAAAACTTGTTTTATATCTGTATGGTTGCCTACTTTTGTGTTTCATATAATCTTGTTTGGTAAAAATTAATTGTTAAATATTGTGCACTATTTTACTAGAGAGATTTTAGAGTAAAATAGCTAAAGGATAGTATTAACCATTCACTGACATAATCATAAATATAATAAATATAGTAAACAGATATACTGTTACGAAAAAGAAAAAAAAAACAAGTTTGTATTAATAAAAAAGGGAAAAAAATATCAGAAACAGAAACCCTTCTACGGATACGCGACTGAATGTAGAGTTAAGCTACAATCTTTATTCATACTTTTTCTTTTAAGCATATGGCCTTACGTTGTACTCTTTTGCTTTCCCACTAGTTGGGGAGCTCAACAATAATGTTTTAGAGCCACTAAGATAAGGTCTTTCATTTTACAGAAAAAAAGATGATTCTGCAAATAACGCCGTAAGTGCCGACACAAAAGTAGACGGCATACAGTCCCAAATATCATCTGAGACAGCCAAATTCGATGATTCCACACAGGATGGGTCCACTGAAGAAGAACGCAACTTGGCACGTAAGAAAGAACAGGAAAGACGTAGAAGGGAGGCGGTAGGTAATGGCTGTTAAGACAAAGCAGTCATGGAATTATTGTTAACGGAACACAAACACCAAAAGTGAAATGTGGTTATATAATTTAAAATCACACATTTATAGCTTGCATCTGTAAAAATGAATGATACATTAACACTCTGAGTGCCAGAGGGGTACGCAACACATTGCAGAGCAATGTGTTGTGTACCCCACTAGCACTCAAAGGGTTAAAAGACTAGTAGTCTTAGGTGATACCTTTATTAGCTAAGTAGCTTTAGAAATCTAGTTTTCAACACCACTTGGTTTTCTTCATCAAGTTCCTGCTTTATCCAAAGCTAACACAGTTCTACCTTTTACCTTCATTATGTTAGGCCACTAAAATCTAATTCTAAACTTTCTCATTTTAATGCGTGTAAACTGTATTATATAGCTCTAGTTGGTACATTTTTTGTGCAGTTTGAAATGAGAGACAAGGGCTAATGCAGTTAGTTTACTGAGATTAGTACCCACTGGCTTTTGTTTAAAAGTCTCTTATCTTTTCTCTCTTGTAGTATGTGGGGAAGTGGGCAAAGGGTATGAACATCACTCCCCTTACGTGTCAGGGTACTCTAAGAAAAGCCTTTGAATGAGATTGCTTCTCTCTCAGCTCCTTATAAGGTGACATCTCTACTCCTCTGGCGTTAAATGTTCCATTCATATGTAGGAAGTCCAGGGGAGTTTGATTCAGTTTATTGTATTACATTTATTTTGTTTTTTAACTTTACTATCCACTGAAGAAGTGGAATGATGACTCAGGACATGTTAAGGCCTATCCAAATTAGGCACCTTAAATACATTTGGAGCCAAAACTGTTGAAATTACCCAGTCACACAACAGACCATTATTTATTTGAGAGTATTAAATATGTATGGATGCTTGCAAGCACTAACATGATTTGTGGTTATTATATAATCTCCTTATTTGTACCAGAGTCACCCAGATATATCTGGGGAGAAACAAAGGGGATTTTCATACAATAGTATAATGTGTCGCAATCTCCATCAAGAAGGGAAATCCATGTAATTTCATGTAGACATGTTAGGAGTGTGGAGAAAATGCTAGGCTGTGGTAATGGTGGTAGTGTATTTCTCACTGTTATGTCCTTGCAGCTTGGCTTTTTTCTCTGCGCCTTTGCCACAAGGCTTCAGCTGTTTTTTCGCAAACAGCAATTGTGAGGAGGCAGAGGCAGGAAGTGGAGAATAGATTGTACATTACCTCAAAATTCTGATTTGGGGGTGGATCTCTTGGCTCCACAACAATTGTTTGTTGTTCCTTACATTATTCTGCTAATGTTCTTGGTTCTGCTTTTATTGTATATCACCATGTCAGAACAGGAAACATGCAAAACAGAAAATTATCATTGGTGTCAAGTTCTGGTTCCTCTTCTGAGCAGCCTATAATGTCTAATGAATTGTGCAGTATATGTACGAACAGGTTGCCCACTGGGCATATAGAACTTAACCATTGTGCATGGATGTCTATATTTACAAAGCAGTTCAGAGGAAATTATTACACCCAGTATAGTGTATACTAATGTGGGGTAGCCAATGTGATTAAAGTCCATTAAGGATTCAATAACAAATTATGAACATTTTATGAAAACCGGGGAGCATTCCCTCTCAGGGGGAAGGACGAGTTGGCTCTTCCCTCAGGGAATGATTTATCTCTAGAGGATGGCAACATAGACATCGATGTTGATGGTTTGTCATCAATTGCTTCTGCAGAGGGCCTGATTAGTTATGTGTCAGAAATGTTACAATTATCCAAGGAGACACTCTAGGACATACTTGAAAATGAGAGAAATATCAATGTATTTGGTAAAACATTTTTCTAAATAAAAATGAAAAAACAAAAGAAACAATACCTCATATATTTTCAGCATTAAAAGAAGTCATCAGTGGTATTTCCATCATATGACCAATTTGTGTTAGTTGAATGTAAAACACCCAAACATTCTCTAAAAAAAAAAAAAAACATTTGTCAGCACTGGCTGTAGCCACATCAGTATTTAGACTCTCTAAGAAAACAGCTTTGTTGGTGGAAGAGTCATGCTCATTTAGGGATCCAGCAGACATTAGACTGAATAGCCTCTTCAAGTGGACATTCCATTTTCCCTGTTGTCGAAACAGAAAACTGATGTTAATTTATTTTCTTTTGGGTCCTTCACATTATATCTAGAACAAAATTCATAAAATTTCCCTGTAATTTTTTTTTATCATGTCCAGGGTTCAAAAAAGAACCCACTAAACCTGGAGCATGCAGGGAAATGGTAAGCTCATTATGGTCTATACGAGTGATGGCTCAGGTACAGGAAAAGTACCGTGGTTTTTACATGAATCTGTTGTGCTGAAGAATGACAAAAGTTTTCACCCACTATTAGATGTGAAAGAACTGAACAAATTTATGCAGACTCCATGATTCAAGATGCAATCTGTTACCCCAGTTATAGTAGCAACATGTCTGGACAATGCTTTTTGTGGAAAGCAGTTCCGTTTTGAAGCTCTGCCTCTTGGTCTGGCAACAGAGCCAAGAGTTTTCACCATGGCGATGGCTTCACTTATTGGTCTCATCAGCACAAAGTGGTTCACTCACCCTTTATTTGGATGATTTGTTAATAAAGGCACTGTCATCTTTCTCCTAAATTACATTCAGCTGTGTGCAGGCATCCAGATGGGTGCCAAACTTAAAAAGTCCAACTTGATCTCATCTCAATCTATATATATTTTACAGGGGCAAATTCAACGGTGGATGTTTTTACCACTGATCAAGGTCAGCAACATAGAATCCAAGATATTTTAATTCAGGAGTTAATTACAGACATTAGTCAGGGACCACATGAAGATTCTGGGAATTGGTTTCACCTATGGAAGCAGTCATTCCAGACAATTACAACTGGAGTTTCTGGGCAAATGGTCAAAAATACAACTCTGCTGTTGTTCCAGATTTCCCTGTCAGTGACAACAATGAAGAACCTGTTATGGTGGACATACCTGAGTCATCTCTGCATAGGAAAACCACCTGGATGGGGCACAGTGTTTCAGAACCATACAATTGAAGGAAGACAAGATTACACATCATTAATTTGGAGCTTAGAGCAGTAGGTTTAAAGGCAGAAAGGTGGTTGACTCCAGACATCTCAAAATTTGATGTGACTGACTGGGAAGACACAGGGAGCCACAATCCAAGTCTCTTCCTGCTCTGCCTGTTATCTTTGTGCTAGGGGAATCTGGGGGTGTGAGAAGGGAGCAAAGGAGGTTTACCCCGAATACTCCGAATTTTTATGTGACCAAGTAGACACAGGCAGCAATGATCCAAGTTCCTTCCTTATCTTGCTGTTCTCTCTGTGTTAGGGGAGTCTGGTGTTGTGACACAGGAGCAAAGGAGAATTGCCCCAATGTTCTGTAACTGACTGGGAAAGATGCAACCATCTGTGATCCAAGTTTCTTCCTGAACTGAAGAAACAACCTTTGGAACCTATCTTCTGTTATGATTAGGTCATTGACTCTGAATGCACTGTTGCTTATTGCTCTTTCTTTAATAAGAAGAGTATCTCTCACCTGCAGGAGTCTGAAAGCAATTGAACAGGGATAGGGAGGGACAGTTAATTAAATTTAAAGGGATAGTAGTACTTCATTTTTGTAAGATTTACTATTGTGTATGTAAATGTGATAAAGTAAACCATCTATGAATTTGTCCCCTAACTTGTATAATTTACAAGGAATAGTGTTGCAAAGTTTACCCCTCCTGCCCCTTTTACTTACATCACTTTCCAGGTTACAGACCTGGAGTCCGGTCCATAGACTGTACGAGTTGTCTTGATGTTCAAAATAGCTTCGGCTTACTACTTAAAACCATGCCCACTTTGTAGGCTGTCTCAAGAACACAAAGTGAGTACCCACTACCACCAGCCGGGACTACATTCTGTCGCGTGTGTATGTCCCAGAAGCCACTGCCAAAATGAGTTCATTAGAGAAGAGGATCAGGGGAGTTGTGGGCGAGTGGACTCAGCGGAGCAACTAAAGTTTTGTACATTTTTGTAATGAAAATTGATTCTGTATGCATTTGACATTTATGTACTTGTCCATTATAGTTATGCAGTAGAGCTGTATTGTGTCTGTCATGTAAGAGCTATAACATGTTCAAGTGGGATTCTGTGCTTTAAATCAAAATGGCTACATTTTTCTGCTGCCTCTTAATAGATCGCCCTCCATCCACTGCCTGCACTGATTTCTGGTATATGTCACACAAATCACCACTTTGTAGAAGCTTGGCTTGACATCGGAGCAAATTCCTGTGAAAACCAGCTCTGGATTGATCTGAAACTAGAGGCTTGTGTGATGTTATGCCAAGGCAGCTTTCTGCACATAGGGTGCAGCCTCCGATTTTGTGACAGCTCATCTGGCAAATTTTATTCATGCGGCAGTGGATGGATGCAAAGTTTTACGAGGCAGAAGGAGAATGTCGCCGCTTTGAAGCAGTTACTTACAATGTGCATGTTTCCTTCTCATTCAGTGTCAATGATCAGTATGCAATGCTCATAACAGATGTCCTGCTTGTGATAATGGAACGAGGGGCTAAAACGGGAAGTGAGGATGAAGTTTGCATTCTCAGTGCGCGCTCTAAGTCATGTTTAGGAGAAGAAACGTGTAACCTTCCTCTTACCTACGTGCAAGTGGAGCTTGGCTATCTTCCTCCCTCTAGGAAGACGCTATATAATATTCTACAGTAGACCCCTAACCAGAGTATAGGGAGAGCATGGAAGGAGGCAGCTACCAGCTGCTATGTTGTGTTGGGAGTTCTATTTAGGTTTGTCACATCATTCTGCTGCAGGGCTTGGCTACTTATCTGCAGTGGCTCCTGCTCTGCCCTGTAGCATGCATTTTACAGTTTTCAAGAAAGAAGGTTGCAAACCACATTTGTTCTGAATACCATTTACTATGGGTCTCTATGTGCATAGTACATAATTGAGGTGCACCAGTCAGGAAGCAGTGTTACTAATCAGGAGATAAAAATGTACTAGTCCACTCAGTGTAATACTGTACTGCCCTGCTGGCCCCATGTAATGCTGTACTGAACCGCTGGCCCCATGTAATGCTGTACTGCCCTGCTGACCCCATATTATGCTGTACTGCCCTGCTGGCCCCATTTCATGCTGTACTGCCCTGCTGGCCCCATGTAATACTGCATGTTTGCTACTTCTTTCAGGATAGGTGTGTTTGTGCTTGTTTGTCTGTCAGATGCAGAAGTTGGTTATGCAACTCAGTGTTTTTAGATGGTTTATTAATGGTGCTGGTACTTTTATTGAGACTGACAAAATGCATGCTACTCGGGATGATTGTTCTAATGTTACTTAAGCAGGAAGTTAGTGTTGTAGACAAAGGCACTCAGCCTGCTAACAAATTTTTCAATGCATATGTTGCTGTAGCACCAAACGAAATTAGAGCTAGAGCATTGAATGTGTAATCTTACTAAAGACAACCCATCATTAACATGTTAGTCTTGGCTGCCATGCTCCTGTATCTAAATATTCATATACATGAATAATGGAAAAAGAAAAAAATAGATACTTAATAGGGCACTATAGTGATAGAGCCACAACAATATTTGTGAATGGAGTAATAATGCTTGTGGTGAAAGTTCTAAAATATAACTTTATTTAAACCAAAATATAAAAATCAGAAATTTAATTAAAATAAAAACCACGCGGTTCAAAAGGGACTGACAGCGCAGGCGCACGGACGTCACTGTGAAGAGACGTCCGTGCTTCCTGCTCCTGTCACCATCGGTAAAACGCCGATATCTGCAGAACCGGGTAATATTTCTGGCGACTAGCGCTACTAAGCAGCTAGTCGCCAGATGAGCAATCAGTAAAGCTTAAGTTATTGCGGGGTGGTAGTTCCCCTTTAAGAAGGCAAGTTAGATGCGGCAGGTTGTCTTCTTTCCAAAATGGCATGATTTTCTACCTTTCCTGCATATCTATTATGGTTATAACCATTTTAGTGCAGGCAGATAATTAAAAAAAAAAAAAAAGTCAGGTTTAGGTAAGTGTTCCTAGCACCCACATATTGTATGTTAACTCACACAAATGGGCTACCATTTTTCTCATGTTGGTAGAAGGTACTGAATACAGCAGGAAATGTTATGGTTTTCAAAGTTTTTAGTATCTTTGAAGTGGTGGAAATGTAAAAAAAAAACGTGTTTATTCCTGTAGTGCCACATTTTGGAAATATTTGTGTACTTCAGCCAAGGGATAAAAAGGTAAGTGGCTCCTCATTTGATGCAGGAGAATGTCTACTTTACAAAATGGTATACCTTTTATTCCTTTCCTTCATGTCTTTTCACATTTATGAACATTTTAGTACAAGCAGCCATTTTCAAATAAGAAAACAGGTAGGTGTAGTTATGTGCTTCTGTCACCCCCTAAGGTAGGTCAGCTCATTCTAGTGAGTTGTTATTTGTCTCCTAAGAGCACTAGCTAATGAATACAGTTAGAAATGCCATGGTTTTCACAGATGTCAGTACAACTGAAGGGGCAGAAATGTAAGAAAATGCCATTTCTTTCCTATAGTGACATGTTCTGGAAACATTTGGGCACATCAGTTTTGGGGTAAGAAGGCAATTCACCCCTCATTAGATGCAGCAGGTTGTCTTCTTTCCAAAATGGTATGGTTTGTGTACCCTTTCTTCACTTCTGTAGTTATTATAACCATTTTGTACAGACAAGTAATGTTTGAGAAAATGTTAGAAAAATTAGACGTTGCAATAGGTGTAGTTTTGTACTTGTAGCACCCCCTAAGGTAGGTGAACTCATACCAGTGAGGTGTCATTTTTCTCTTAAGAGCACTAGCTAATGAATACAGTTGGAAATCCCATGGTTTTCACAGATTTCAGTACATATGTAAGAAAATGCCAAATTTTTCCTATAGTGCCAACTTATGGAAACATTTGGGCACACTTGGCTTGGGGTAAAAAGGCAAGTCACCCCACATTAGATGTGGCAGGTTGTCTACTTTCCAGAAATACATAGTTTTATATAGTTATTCCACTGTTTTAGAGTAGAACCCTAGAATGAGAATATTGGTTCATAAAGCTGAAAATGCCTTTTTGCACTCCTGGTGATTAGGGCTCTGCGCTAGCCATGGACGTAGGTAAAACTTTACAAATATGTTAATTTTTTTTACTGTGAGGACTTAGGGCTTTTTCAAATATTTGAAACTTTCATAATCAATAAATCAATCAATAAATGTTTTTGATACATAGTATGTGATTTTAGCAAAATAAATTTTCACTTTTTTTGTCATATGACATCATAGCTTTTTGCACAATGCAAAATTCTCTTTATGTAAGGTAACACGAAAAAAGCTCAATTTGTTCTGAAAAACACAATATAAAGTTTTCCATATGCAACTAAAAATTCCCAGAGGAAATCAAGCCTAAAGGGGGCGGAGCGAACTATCAAGCTGGACGCGTTTTTTCAGAGCTCCGTTGTTGTGTCCCTGTATTTACACTAATGCTAGCTGGATTTCGATTGTTTCATTCTCAAACTTATAACAGTACTTCTTGAACATTATCAGCTAGTTTCTGTGGAATTGAGCCCCTGTGGTTGGAGGCTATATCAGAGGTTTTCTCTTCGAGTTATCTGGATTGGAGGCCTTGGCAAAACGCCATGGCAGATGATAACGTATTTCCAGTGGGGATGGCTGGCCACGAACCTTCTACTAGCATTGCTGACGGTCATGTTACTGTGACCCTGAGGTTACCTCCCCGCTCTCCACTACCTCTCCTGACTTCTCCGGGCCTTACGATGGCCGATAGTGTGCACTTACCGTCCAAGGCGGATCTTCAAGCTTTTTTGGGTGAGATCTTATCAGCGATGCAAAAGAAATTTGCGCAATTAAATTGTGCAACAGGAGTCGTACATCACGACAGAGGAATAGATGGAGGAGGCCTTGCCACCACAGCCTGGGAATCTACAAAGGACTATGTGTGCACAGCTTGCTGAGGCAGACTACTCTGTCGAGTGTCAAGAAAAGATTGTCGATGTAAGAAAGGTTAGCGATCTTGGTGCCAACGTTCTATGTGACATCGCCACTAAGCAAACTCCGAAGATCGACCCAAAATTGGTCTTTGGTGACAGTGAGGGGCTATCGGGAGGCCATTGTTTACCACTGTGGCTTGTGAAGTGTCTGGTTGGGAGTCCTCCCCTTGGGCCCCAGGAATTCAAGTCCTGTCTAAGATGAAAGCACCTCAGGATTACATTTTGTTGTGTTTCTGTTCCAGCTTATAGGGTGGATGTTACTATATGTGTCTTGGCTTTGATGGTGGGACTGTTGGATGCTCATCTGGCAGAGCTACCTGCTTACTTCAATTTGTTAATTATCCATCCCTTTGGACTGTCAGTTTCTCCATAGAGGACCTTTGTCACTGCAACTCCCCTGAGATGGCTTGGCACACATCAGGATAGACTGTCCCATGGTCATAAGTGCGGTCCCCCAAGGGCCCGAGGAGGATTAGCCATGCTTTACTACTACTCGCTATGATATATAGGAATGTTCTGGGACATTTATGGAGGATTATTTTGTGGGACAGAAGAGCTACTAAGTATTTTTGTATTGCACTTCCTGCTAGGGGGACTGTTTATAATGTTTATTATGTATGTTCAGCTTCCCTCCTCAGATGACTGCCTGAGGATTCCTTATCATATTATATTAGTCATTACTGTTATGGCTTGTTTTATATTCATAGCCACTGATTAGGGTCACAACTCTGTTTATCTCTTTCTGAGTCCTTGACTCTTTATCCCCCCCCATGACCTCTTTGAGCTTCATTCGTGGTATTCCGGCAGGGTGTGGGGTGTGTTACCCTATCACTTTGTCTACATATAATCTTTCTTACTTTCAGGCTCTGTATTTTCTTATGCTCTTTTATTGTCTTCTTGCCGGTCTCACCCTTAACATTTGCTCATTCTCTTCCCTAATGCGATCTATTAAAGATATATGCTTTGGCATCCTTTGAGTACCTCTAGAGATTTGTCCTCAGCTTCTCCTTTTCTAAGCTCATATGTTAACATATCTTACAAAGGTATTATGGAGAAATGTATAAGAGCTTTGCTAATGTTCCTGTTTACAGTTTATATATTTGCCTTGCAATGATTAAATGATGCTATATACTTCTTCTCCTCACTTTTGTGCTCGTATAGACTGCCTTTGATAGGATACTAATTTTATATTTATAGTGCTTAGTTGGTTTTTTTTACACTTTGTTTGCGTGATATGCCATTTCTTGTATGCAGTAACCTCTATTGTTATTGACTCATCTTTTGTTTAACCAATATTACTCTCAATAAAACCTTTGAAAATGGGAAAAAAAAGAAATCAAGCCTAAACAGAAGGGTAGCAAAAATGCTGAAAATGTGTTTAGCCTACAGGGTACAGGAAATGGCCCAAGCCTCTGGCACTGAAGGAGTTAAAGGGGATGTATCACCTCATAAACATTTGTTACCATATGTTTTGTTAAAAAAAGTAATAGGAAAGCTGGGGTTTTTTTGTTTTGTTTTTTTTTTAATTGAAGTACTTACAATAATATTCTCTATTCAGGCTGTACCGGTCAACATAATGGGGCACGCTGATTCTTCGGCACAGCTCTTCTTCACGTCCCAATTCTCATCACACCTCCCTCCCAGCTGCCCCAGAGAGCGTGTTCATGCTTTCCTTTAGTGTGCTGTGAATGTCTTCTATCATTATAAGAAGCTCCAGTTATCATTATACTGTGCTCGTGCATTATACTGAACACGATCCCTGGGGCAGCTGGTAGGGAGGTGAGAGGAGAATTTGGACCTGAAGAAGAGCTGTGCTGTGTACATTATGCTGAAGTGCACAGCACAGAAGATAGAATATTATTACTTTTATCAACAAAACATATGGTAACACATTTTTATAATGTGATACATCCCCTTTAATGGGGCCTTTCTCAGAACGTCTTGAGAGAGGCCCCATTAAGGGAACGAAATGTTGACCAATTATTTTTGCCAGATTATCAATAAATAGTTGATTATGAAAAGTCCCATAGGTGCTGCCCCATTTTTTGAGCTTATTTCTACACAATTTTTTCAGGGATTGTGCACCTGGGCATTGTAATACTTAGAGTGAGTGCTTTCAAACTTCTGCTCCATTATGTGTGTGTGTGTGTGTGTGTGTGTATATATATATATATATATATATATAGTCAAGGATATAGAGGAAAGGGTTAAACAGGAGACCTTCACATAAATATATAAAATTATATTAAATTAACTTGAGAACTTTTCACAATACTAGGTATTGACACGCTACTTCACAGTAAAGAATTGATTGAAATAATCAATAATGCATATTTGTGCAAAAATAT
The DNA here is from genome assembly GCA_037306005.1 of Rhinophrynus dorsalis. NCBI lineage: Eukaryota > Metazoa > Chordata > Amphibia > Anura > Rhinophrynidae > Rhinophrynus > Rhinophrynus dorsalis. The sequence continues at coordinate 173,989,994 of CM074722.1, forward strand.
ATATAATTTAAGTAAAATATGCTATACATAAAATGTAATCTGAAATTATATGAATGAGTGAACACCAATTGAAACAGACACACAGTAAATCAAGAACCAATAACAGAAAACAGTATTACCCAGCATAAACAGGATTAAACATTGGATAGGTGTATCCAGAGGTATTTGGTAGCAATAATTGAACATAGCAGCATAGAAAGGGTTTATTGATCCTTACAATTATAATATAGTTGGCAGCAGCGTGTATGAATACCTCTACCCCAGAATCTGTATAGACTATGCTAATTAAGGCCTAAGGAATGATGTTATGTGAGTTGCTTTTAACAACAGGTCTCATAACAATTTCCTTATACCATATAAAAATATATAACTTAGAAAACTTTTCTGGAATAAAATCCCAGATTTAGATTAATAGAATTTAACTATTTATCTACTTTTTTAAATATTGTATACCTACTGGATAAAACATTTAAATTGATTTTATTATATTATCAATGATAGATTATACCAAGAAATACTCAGAAATAAATCTAATATATGTCTAGAAAGCACCATAACAACAAATACATTCATGCAACATATACTATAAAAATGACAATAAACAGCACTCCTAGGGTTAATCCACAAATATAAGATATATGGTTGCTCCACCCAAGATTCCGTCGTCTTTTGTGTAGTGAGAGGTCTAAAGAAACTTCACTAGACAAAAGTTAGGCCCAAACACACATGCAACAAAGAAATTCTATGAACTACACACCAAGATAGACAAATAGTAGATTAAGGGTTAATTAAAAAGTCAAAGAATTCACCAGATTAACACAAACTCAATAACCTTTACAGAAACACAAATATATGATTCTATAAGTATCAATAATTAGATTAACTGATATATATATAATACTATATTGATCTAACTGCTATCAACTATTTCACCTTTATGTGGATAAATGCATTTATTAATTCTGTTTAGTTTCAGAATAAACTACAGCCAAATATAGGCTTATTATATATATATATATATATATATATATATATATATATATATAAACACAGCAAAAGGCAGCACTCTCGATATTCGGGTAAATGCCTGGGTGTCCGGATAAATTAATTGTATATCTCTCATCAATCAGCACTCACAGGACTTGCATTTGAAAAACAAAAATAAATGTATTAGATCGACATTTCGATCCCTCTTGGGATCTTTATCAAGACAGTCACCTCGTGCTCACAGCCTCCATTTTATACCCTACACCTGGTGATGACCTCTACCCCTGAGGTCAAGGGTGAAATAAAACTAACATAAACAGACTTAAAATTAAAAACAAAATATGGAAAAATCAAAGGAATACAGTATCCATATACCACTTTAGTTATTATCCACCCCAGTGGGTCTTTGATTACATCGCACCCGTTTATCATCCAATGCCTCATGTTACAACACATACTGTACTGGAGCATTACTTATACAAGTCATCAATATAAGTTCACTAGAAGCCAATAAGTCAAGTATATAATCAATTCAAAAGTTGTTAATGGGTACATTGTTGATGGACACCCGGTTCACAAGTATTCAGCTCGGAGTGTACTCCGACGCATCGCACAGCCTAAGACATAAAAAGACCGATCCCCGTCATCCATCATCAATTATCCAGGTTATTTCAGTATACTGTAGTGCATTTTATATCATTGCAACATGCATGAATAAATATCATTTAAATTCAACAACATCGTTTGTTACATTGTTGCGCTAATATTATGGAAGGATGCCAGACTTATACCACTACAATGTTACTGTCTATATCACGGCTCAAAGTCAATAAACTGTTAATGCCACTCAAAAGTTTACTACCAGAGGGTATCAAGTACTCACTATCCACTTTCTTATCCGGTATACGGAGATGGTCCGGTATCGGTATATTGGTCACGTGTTGCTCTTTCCGGTTCTCATTGGGAGTCAAGGGATCTAGACAGCGCTCCCGTTCACCACAGGTGCGCTAGTCTTTACCAGACTGCAACCATATGAGACCTTCACATAGACCTCCTGGTAAGGAACGTGGAGCAAGGACCCCCACTGTCAGCGGGTGTCCTTTCACTCCTATTCCAGCCGATCACGGAGGGTGCAACTTACGCTCATAGACATCTTCATAATACCACATCCCATGGCCTCCATCATTCAGATGGATTAGAACCATATTACACCGAACCATCATAGTACTTCATAGTTAGTGATTTTACTTGCACCACACAATTCCATATCTCATTCTTTAAATATAGTTCATAATCTGTTCTGTGATTATAACCTTGAATCCCATAGCCTCCACCTAGTGGATTAGAGCTATGTATGGAACGAAGACCATGTTCTATTATTTCCTTTATGTGCAAATAATCCTTCCCATGAATTAGAATGTGAAAAATACCCATCCATTGCGCTACCTCATGGATGTCACACATCTCCACCATAAGATCCAGATCGCCACTTCTGGGGCTTTATTATAATTCCAACACAACTAATTCACACCCTGATCCAGAGTCACCAATTGATTAACAATCATAAGTGTTACTCTCTTTTTAGTCACAAGTAACAAGCATAAGAAATATTTTCATTCAATCCATAAGGAGCCAAGGTGTTTAATCTCCTGATCCACTTAACTTCTCTCTGTAATAATCTCTTGCCCCTATCTCCTCCTCTGGGGGCTATGGGCTCTTGATCAATGATCATACATCGCATCGATGCCACTGTATGATGATGAATAGCAAAGTGTCTTGCAACTGGTTTATCAGAGGTCCCCGAAGCCAGTGCATCTCTAATTGATTTTCTATGGTTCGCCATCCTTTCCCGAAAGGAGGTGATTGTTTTTCCAATATATAATAGAGAGCAAGGGCATTGAATAAAATATATAACATAGCTTGATGTGCAGGTTAATTTATAATTAATCGAAATCATTCTATTGTTCCTTGGATCTTTAAAAGATGCTCCTGTGATAAGATTCTTACAGTGTGTTTACCACTACATACACACAGGACACACAAAGGGTTAAGAACGCTATTATGAATCACTGGCAAATAGTAAGTTCAGATAAATCACTTGCCCCTATTTTTCGAAATAAACCCATGATGTCCTATAGAAGAGCACCCAATTTAAGAACACTTTTGGTGAAAACTGATCCGAAGCATTGTTACACATCTGACAAGGGTAATTGGCTACAAAGCAACAAACCAGGTTGTTTTAAATGTTTGAACTGTGTAACCTGTAAGAATCTTATCACAGGAGCATCTTTTAAAGATCTGTATTCCTTTGATTTTTCCATATTTTGTTTTTAATTTTAAGTCTGTTTATGTTAGTTTTATTTCACCCTTGACCTCAGGGGTAGAGGTCATCACCAGGTATAGGGTATAAAATGGAGGCTGTGAGCACAAGGTGACTGTCTTGATAAAGATCCCAGGAGGGATCGAAACGTCGATCTAATAAATTTATTTTTGTTTTTCAAATGCAAGTCCTGTGAGTGCTGATTGATGAGATATATATATATATATATATATATATATATATATATATATATATATAAGAATAAGCCTCATTGCATAATTTATGGTACCTCACACACAGAACATAATTTATGTCTCCTCAGAAAACAAACACATATTGAACAGAATGCCTCATTAGATAATTTATGTCTCATTAGGAGACACAACTCCTATTGGGTGATTCAATGGGGACTTTATTGCTCCCATTGGGTGATTCAATGGGGGCATGTTTATCATACAAGGGGTTGGCCCGCCCCCTCCAGCCCGCCCACCACTATCCAACCGACAAAAAAATATATAGCTGCCACTCGCTCCTGAAGTAGGGGATATCAATAACTTCTCCTGGTCCACACACACTCTCACTCAGGATCATGACCCCACAAACACACTGTTTCATCTCCCACAGATAATTGTAACCCTCCATGCACTCTGTTTCAGTACAAGGGTGTAATGTTTCCATAAAATACAAACTCAGGGATAAACTTAATAGGAACTCTCTTATTTAATTCTTTTCATCTCTTCAATCAACCTCACTGTCTGTTTTCAACTATCACTCGTCCACTTCCTGATTCCCGCCCTTTCTTCTTAAAGGGAGAGAGATGCTTTGCTGTATGTTACAGAGGGCAAGCCTCAAACACCACTATCTATTTGTTCCCTCAGCATATTGCTACGCTGCCTCAACTGAAGAGCCACCGTGTGTTATATTGCTATGTTACCATAACTTAACCCTTTGAGTGCCAGAGGGGTACGCAATGCATTGCAAAGCAATGCGTTGCGTACCCCTCTGGCGCTCAAAGGGTTAAGTAAGGAGGAGTTACTGCTCCCATTGGGTGATTCAATGGGGGAGTGATTTAAATCATGCAGGAAGTTGGCCTTCCCCCACTATCCAGCCCGCCCACCACTATCCAAGTAACTGAAAAAACAAAATGGCTGCCACTTGCTTCTACACAACAGACACAAACACATCAGACAAAATACACACACTCACACTCAATCACACACTCTCACTCACACTCTCACATACATTCACAATAATTCACACTCACACATTCATACTCATTCACCTACACTCAATCACACACACACTCAATCACACTCACTCAATCACACATACTCTCACTCACTCTCATACATCCTCTCAGTCACACTGTCACTCAATCACACACACACACACACTCACGCAATCACTCACTCACACCCCAGGAGCCAGCACGATCCACCTTCTACCATAGTATGTGCAATTACCCCATGCATTTTAACTACATGAATGAATGCCACTCACTCACTCGCACCCCGGGATCCAGCACAATCCACCTTCCACCATAGTATGTGCAATTACCACATGCATTTCAACTATATGAATGAAGTGGAAGCATAAGTACAAACACAAACTCATTACAATGACACATAAGTCACCCCCTTATGACTCACTTCTGTGTGTGTGTCTGTGTGTGCCTGTGTGTTCCTCACTGTGTGTGTTGCATGTCTGTATCACACTCTGTGTGTCTGCATGTTGTGCATTGCATGTATGTGTGTATGACTGTCGCTCTTTATGCATCTCAGTGCATGCGTGTGCAGTTGCGTGTGTGTCTCTGTGTGTGTTTGTCTTGCATCCATGTGTGTGCATTAATTCCCTATATATCTTGACGGGCAGCGCCGTCCCACATTGCTAGTAATAATTCTAAAAATGGTTGGCCAGTCCACTTAAGAAAAATTATAAGAAATTATTTTTCCTTAAATTTGGAGGATATATATATGTCTTAGAACTTTCCAGAATTAAAATAAATATAATTACCATACAACCAAGGTTTGTTCTTAGAATTTGTAGATGGTATTTCAAGGAAGCCAGCAAACAGAGAAAGAGCTCTGTAAAAACCTTAACTTATAAACTAAAATTCCTTATCAGAAGTCACATCCCAACCTCCTTTTGACTGGATGATTAGCCATAACATTATAACATGATGTCAGGTTACATTATCTGGACTATCTGATTGGTCACTCTAAACTTCCATTCTTTTGAAATTATTGTAGCAATATTTCTATTATTCCTGAAGATGGTGCAGCAACACCATATTAAAAATTGCACATATTGGCAGCTGTAATCAATGATTTGTAACCATTGATGTATTTGGGGATGTGCCCATACATCACCATACCTGTCACTCCTCTAGATCTCCCATCAGATTGCAAGTATTTCCTAGACTAGTCGTCTAGAAACTAGCTATATTTTCCCATAAAATGTCATTCAGATATTTCCATGCCTCCATTTTCAAGCAAAGGCCTATTGTTTCTTGAAATGAGCTAATTTAAATGCCCATTTATTTTAAACTAGTGTAAAAGCCCCCTCCCAGTTCCTGGGTTCTGGCAATCTCTACTGCACATGACTGCAGCGGGCGTTCAGGCAATCTCTACTGCACATGACTGCATCGGACAAACATACATCTGGCCTTTTATATTATAGGATAGGGATTTTAATGCTTTGAATTTACAATGTGCTTGAGACTTTGCTAGCCTTCATAGTTGTATCGAATATGTATTTATGCACTTGATTTGCACAAAAATGTTTCCACTTTATTTTGTGTATTTGGCTCTTAGTGCTGTGCTACTTATGTTGTCCGTGTTTTTGTGGTGATAACCATTAAAACAGAAAACCCAGAGAATGGTATAAAGGCAAAAAGTCTTCTATATGAGGCACACAAGTAGCTGGGTACTAGATGACCTTAATTGATAACCACTACATAAATGGTATTGAATTCCTTCTCAACACTTTGAAAAGGTTATATCTGTGTAAATACTGAAACTATGAGCCTTATGCACTAAAGAAGAGAAGCAATTCTGGAGCAAACCATCTGCACCATAGGGGAGAACTACAAAGTCCACTGGATTTCAGTGGGGCTTTAAAACCCACAAATGCTAGAAAGGTCTCCAATGCATTAAAACCCGGTGGTATATTTATTTATTATCTATAATACAGTTGGTTTGTGCCAAATTTGCTCTTTTATTCTAACCATAAGGCCTTACCTATGTTTTTTTTTTTCTCTCCAGATGGCTGGACCTATTGATATGTATTTCCAGAGTGATATTATGGCAACGTTTGAAGAGCATCTTTGATGAGCCTTAGACATTGACAAAATCTTAATATTAAAAAGGATGATACTAAAATACAGATGTTAAAAGTTGAGCTTTCAAAATAAAATCTAAGCACTTATATTGTGTTAACTCTGACTTTGATTCAGATTTGTCATTTTTCTAGTAAGCACTTAACATTAAATATAATAATGACATGCTGGCCTCAACAAACTTACTGTCAATGGTGTTCCAGCATATGCAACAGTGAGGCTGATGTACTAAGTACAAATGATGCATTTCTTGAGAGAACCAACTTGCGCCCCTTTAAATCAATAGGAATCTGGTAAATGTAAAGCTCTTCCCTATGATGTTGGTTTGCTTGGAAATGCACCACTTATTCTTATTCATGCATCACCCTCAACATGAGTACTTTTTAGAATTGGACATATGGCTCTCCAGTCATTGAACTACAATTCTCAACTACATGAGCCAGCCACTGGTTTTTCATCCATGCTGTATGGTATAGTGTGCACTGCTCAGTCATTACATAAATATTTATATTTCCTTATAAAGTTCATGAAACTATATAGTAGAATTTTTCATGGGAGATGCCCCCTTCAAAATGTAATTCAAAATGTTACTTTCTTGTTTCAAGAGACAATTATTCAAGAATTTTTAGGAGTAAAAAGAAACACCTGATTCAATAAATAGATTTGGAAACAAACTGTGTATGTGAAGTTGAAATAATTTGTAAATTATTGTTTTGGACTATATTCTTGCTTTAGACATGACCTTTATTTGCACGTTGTTGGCTGTGCTTTTGGAAGCTTTTCTTTTTCCCTGAAACAGATAAAGTATTTTTGTTACTCTCAATCCTTTCTGATCAGAATTGAATAAAAGCAGTAGTATGAATTCATTTTAGTGCTTGTTTTATAAGTTGAAATGACAGCAACACTGAGATAACATTTTAAGTGCTGACCAGTGATCAGTTTGTTAATGTACCAGCTATAAAATCTATTCAGACATCAAGATTGCAGGTTCTAGTCCCAGCAAAGTCAACTCAGACTTTCACACTTCTGAGCTAGTTAAAAATAGTAACAGGGACATAACTTGAAAACAATACTCTGTGTACCTTTTCTGGTAAAATACTTTCATTAAAAAAAAAAAACTTAAAGGACTAGAGGAGAAATTCACAAATTGTTTTTAATTGCATTATTCAAACCCCATAGTCCTTAAAGGGATAGTAATACTTCATTTTAACTTTATTTTATTTTGTAGGCATTAAAAAAACATGAATAATGATATGTGTTATCTCTGAAACCTTTATGGTTTAAGAGATATTCACAAACAAAGTATCCCCACCTGTTCAACCAGATCAGAAGGGAGATGCCCAGGTAGACTGCAGAGTGGGACAATCTTCAATTAAGATAAGGGAAAAAGCTGAAAAACTTGTCAAGGGGGGAAGGGCTTTCATTGTTTTCATACAAAGAAAATTGTCCCCTTGTGTTATCTGTCCTGTCATACAACCAGACTCACATCTGAGAAGAGATGGCTTACACTAGGAAAAAGGGGCGGGGAGGGGAACTTTGCTTTTGAATATCTCATAAACCATAAAGGTTTGAGAGATAAGACTTATATCATTCTTCATGTTTTCTTAATGCCTACAAAATAAAATAAAGTTAAAACGAAGTATTACTATCCCTTTAAGAGATTAAATTCCACTTGCCTTTGTACAAGATTTGTCCAACTATCACATGTCAAGTGAGGCTGGTGAAGTGGACTTGGGTTTTGGCTATACTCACTATCTCTTTCTTGTATGGGCAGAGTTCGGTAATCAGGCTTTGCACTTCCTCTTTCATTAAAAAGGATGTTGTGGCCAGATTTTTGACAAAAAATATCTACATATCCAGCAGTATCTGGGTAATGCAAAACTAGTCATTGGAGTGACCTGGTGCTAGAACCAATTGGGCTCTGGAGCTGAAGATCTTTCTTGGGGGCTGAGGTCCATCACAACTGCATGTGTAAATATGCAACCCTCTACTGAAAACTGTCCAGGACATACTTGAAAACGAGAGAAATCTCAATGTATTTTTCCTGGTAAAACATTTTCTAAATAAATAAATCCTCTTCGCACTCTGTAGTTACACCTTTGCTTCAATATTGTACACATTCAGACACACACATATTTTTACTTTTTCAAAAACAGATCCACTTTACCCATTTGAATTTCAAGGAGATATCCAGTCCATTTCTAAGGAATGTGATGACTACTCCGCACTCAGTGTTGATTTTCTGATGGGCAAAATATAAGCTACAATCACCATGTTCTTGTCACGTCTTCCCCATTTAATCCTTGTGACCTTAAACATTACTCTCCATCAACTTTTGCTTATAATCCTCCTCCATTATTCTCACTTAGCTCTGATGTTATGAGTAAAAGATGCACATGCAAAGTGCTCCAGTCTTCTCACAAGTAACTCACCCAGAGCTGGATTAAGACTATATGGGGCCCTAGGCAGGATCCCAAATTGTGGCCCCACTCCAGCTTGCCTCCTCCCCACTCCTGCCTTAATCCTATCTGTATTTGCCCCTGTTGTCCACCTCCACATTGGCCCCTTTGTCCACCTCCACACTGGCCCCCCTGAGCAGTGTCCAATTCCATTGTTCACCTCCACCCTGGGTGACTTCTTTCACGCTCTGCCTCTGTCCCACTATACCTTGCGCATGGTGCTCAGACCGCAAGGTTGCACACGCATGCACAGTGAAGGAACTAACTTCCCTTCATTGAGACTCAATGAAGGGAAGCTAGTTCCTTCACTGTGCATGCGTGTGCAACCTCATGGTCTGCGCACCATGCACATGATATAGGAGAAAAGAGGCAGAGGCACGCAAGAAGTAGTACATTGTCAGTTCCAGACACTGACAGTGAGTGATTTTAGTGAGCCCCAAGTCACTGGGCCCTAGGCAGGAGCCTAGGTCGCTTTGCCAATAATCCGACTCTGAACTAACCCCTGCTCTTTGAGCGCTGCAAAGAATTCAAATCTAAAAAAAATCAAATAAGACGGAGCTACTTATGCTTCCCTTTTTATTTATTGTTGATGCAACAGATGGAAAATTAACCCTTTAACCCCTCGAGACTGCTGACATGCCAGGACCATCACGGCGGTCCAGCACTTAAGGACCAGTGACGGTCCTGGCGCGTTGTGGAGTTCAGGGCTCCTGGCGTGGCTGCACGCCGTTCCGGAAGCCCTGAACTATAAGTAAAAACAAAAGCCCTGTGGACACCAAGTGCCAGCCGTGCGAGCCGGTCCTTAACCCCTTAACGCCATGTGACGTACTATGACCGTCACGGTCCTTGAAATACTGAAGGACCGATGACGGTCATAGTACGTCACGTACTTTTTACTTACAGCGCTCTACCGGGAGCGCTGTAAGTAAAAATAGGGCCTGAAATTGACCGCTCCAAGATTGGAGCCATCTCTATCAGGCCCAAAAGTGATGCGGCGATACACGCAACAGGTCACGTGTACCGGCGCGTCGGCGTGCATCAACGCGGTCCTTATGGGACAGAAACGTCCCATAAACTTCACAATCATTATCATATGATCATTATCATCATGTATAAGGTTCACACTTCACCATGCTATCAAGTCTCTTGTAGGAGAACATATGTGCAAATATGTTATGATCTGTGGCTTTTTCAGTTCTTTAATCAGCTGAGTTTTGAAAAAGCAGCATTTCTCTTCCCATCCAAAGTGGAACACAGAAACCATTGGGTTAAAGTTTATAAATATAAGTGCCAGGCTGCTCAGTTTCACAAGAGGGAGCTGCAACTGGACATCCTCTGCAGCTAATCAAGGTAGCACACTCATCCGTCTCACCCTATATCTGTCTCAGCTAACAAAGGAAGATTTTCACTGGTGGCAACTGTCCCATCTAACACTGGGACACCCATTTGTCATTCTGGAATATGTAGTGATCACCATGGATGCCAGCCTGACAGGCTGAGTAGTGACCCTGAGCACCTTGACAGAACTAGGTCTTTGGACCGGAATGAAGAGTTTTCTTTCAATCAAAATTCTGGAGCTATGGGGCATTTGCCTAGCTCTTCATTACTGGTACTATGTACTGACAGGGACACCAGTGAGGGTCCAATTGGACAACAGAAGTTGCATGCACCAATCACAAAGGAGAAACCAGAAGTGAGTCTGCTGAGGCAGAGGTTCGGGAACTCCTTCAGTGGTCTGAAAATCATGTTCTGGCCATCTCTCAAGGCTTACAGGTTACTGATCTCCCACCCTGTCAATGAACCATGCTTGGCTCATCTGTGGCAGAATGTGGGGGTTCTTTCAGGTTCATGCTCACAGGAGTCTTCCTTTACCTTCTTACTACCTAGTCAATCTTACTGGCTGGGGATTGGCTAGCTGCAAGCTAAGGAGAGGAGGTAGGCTCCACCCAGCAGTCACTTCTCAGAATTGCTTCTGTCTATTAAAGGGGAGCTGACCGCCTACCCAAAGTTACCAGTAACCTGTATGGACTAAGGGAAAAGGATTTAACAGGTAAGACTAAAATCCTATTTTGTGTTTCAACCATGTGGGCTCAGCCCACCTGCTTAAAAACAAGCTCAGTGAAACACAATTGCCTATAGTGGGCCCTCAAAGTCACAGCCATCCTGTAATATAGATTTAAGTTTGCTATCAGTGCTCAGGTCACAAAGGTGTCTCCTGGCAATATTACAAATTGACCCATACTGTGAGCTGAAGCTGGTAATGAACCTAATATCCATCCTCACAGAACCAGAGTGGTCCCCCGGTAACTTATCCTTCAACAAATCATCCCTTGCTTGTGTTTTAGCATAGAAATAGGCCTTATTCAAGAAGTCCTCATTATAGCCACTGTAAACAAACCTTTGTCTCAAATCCGCCGCTGTTTGTTCATAATCAGCATCCATCAAGCAAATCCTGCTTATATGCAGGTATTGTCTTTTTGGAACGTTACTGACTTGAAATCTCGGGTGGGCAGATGTGGGCTTCCTGTATATATCAAATGCACCCTATGTAGGCTCTCATCACCCCTTAGGGTTAAGTCCAGAAAAGAAAACAAGGGCAACTTGTGGGAATAAGTAAAGTGCAAATTAAGCTCATTATCATTCAAAGATCTCATAAAGGCACAAGCCTCTTCACTGATGCAACCCCAGATAAAAATAAGATCGTCTGTGTACCTCCCGTACCACAAAATCAAGCTCCGATTGGGACTGTGGGTAGCTTCCCACCAACTCATATATAAGTTGTCAGAATATATAGTGCCCTTTTGGTAGGTGTGAATCTTATCTTTTGTTCTTTCTTTCCCTTTTGCTCTTTTCATTTCCTTTGGAAACAGAATTGTCTTTTTTTGATATGTTGGATTGACACGCAGGATGCTGATATCTATAGGAAGCTTTCTCTCTTTTTAAGTGCAGCTACCTGTGTGTCACAATGTGTTTTGATACATCTATGTTTAATAATGTTGTAACATTCTAACTCTATGTTGAGATGTCTGTATTAACAAAATAGAGGGAAGAGAGTTCCGTTTTGCAAGGAACTCCCCCTTTTTCATCTTTTAACCAATCACCCTTTGTCAGAGGTTATTTAAAAAAGGTGTCTGTGTTAATGTTTAGTCTATGAATAAGAGCAATTTAGCGTGAAACGCGTTAGATGCTTGGGATCTCCCTTCATGTGTCTAGGCCCACTTCCACCCCATTCCGATTGTAGATTCACTTGTTTACTTTAATTGATGTTCAATAAAGAAGATTGTTTTATACTATCAAGCTTTCTACTATGGATGTCTGAGTGCAGCTGTAATTTTCTACTTGACCCTGTGGTCAAAGGCTTTAACTTTCATGTCTCCAAGCAAGCAAGTGTATAATACGAGCAGTTTTTCTTCTGCAGTCATTTACTTTTATCTTTCATCCAATATGGAATATAGATACCATGGGAGTTCTTCCTTCCTTATAAAGGCTGGAACAATTCGCAAGACAAGGTCTTAAAGGTGGAGCTTTCGCTTTCCTTCATCAGGCCAGCCCGCCCCCGATTTTCCAGTTTTGATTTGTTCCTGGTAGAATGAACAGGATTGGAATGCTGCTTCTTAGTTTTTAGCTTATTTGTTTTATTATTAGATATGGGGCTGTTACAATTCCCCCATGAACTGGGTTGCCATTCCTGGCAGCGTGACCAGTGTGCAGGTGCTGCTGTGGACCCTTGCACACCTGTGGAGAGAATCTTGAAGCCCAAGTTTCTCTCCCCCTTTATAATGGTAAGCTGAAAAAAAGTTGAAGATTGGTGAGTAACCATGGTCCACTTGTCCTAATTGATCCCCTTCCTACAGGGGTTGTTTAGTAGCCTTGAACTCCTGCACTCATTATGGGCAATTTTTACTTGTTTGTCCCTAAGTTTTGATGGCTGCTTTATGGTAGTTAACCCCCTTCCCTGCTGATTTCTCTGGGTTTGGGGCTATTTCCTGGGTTTTTCTTTCAGAGTTGTGCATTTCTATTGCCGCCACATGTCCCCTTGGGTCTTTGGGTGTTTTTGGTAATTTTTCAGATTTTTTTTTTTTTGCTGCATGGTGCCTTTAAGGTGTGCTTTTAGCCGCAGCCAATCTTGCTCCATTGACTTCTGTGGGACACACTTATCTGGGACATATCTCTGCAACCATTTGTCATATGAAGTTGAGAGTGGGCTCATTCTTCTTGCCTCCTCGCACCCTAGCATTCGGTTCACATCCCCAGTATCTTGGGCCCCTTTATGTTGGAAAGTTATTTGTCTGTTTGAGAAAGCGGCGTTTATAGCCGCAAAACGTGTTTGTGTACTTCTGCATTATATTATCATTTGATTTTATATATTTGTCTTTTTTTATATACATTTTAATACATTTTGAGATATTTTTTGATTGGAGCCATTTGAAGCAATTCTGATTTCCTGTTGTGTTGAACACGTACCTACCGAACGGAGACTGGTATAATTTCTCTGGATGCGCTTGTGTCAGCTTATATCCCAGCTGACCTCTACTATTGTGAGCATACATCTATTTCTTAAGTACAATTATGTAAGACAATATTTCACTATTGGGCGCCCTTCTTATTGGGCACCCTTTTTTTTTTCTCTTTGCTTTTTTTGGGGCCTCTCAAGTGCAACTGTAGTCTTGCTAGGTTACAGCAATAGACAGCATTTCCCAGAAAGCCTGTCTCCCAGGCTTTCTTCCGATTGGCTCCTGATTTTACAGATGCCATTTTACTTTTCTGTTGCTTATCCTACGCAGAGGTTGCCTGTCCTTGCTCTCCTCAGATTGACCCTTGCCTGCCAGATAAATAGCTTTCTTGGCTTTTCTAGAGTGAATTATTATTCTGGCATACAGTATTTGACATTTTATACTGTTTTAGACACTACTCCTGTTAGGATGTCGGATCCAAAGGGACATGGGGCAAGGCCTAAAGCAAAGAACTTGGGGAGTCTCTGAGCCCCCCCTCACTTACTGTTCCTAAAGCTGGGCTCCCTAGGGAGTATTTGGGATCTCTATGCCGCTCAAGCGCTGTGGCCCCTACTACCCCACCGGGGCCCTTCAGCCTTGAACAAGAGCAAGTCTTAAAGTCTATTATGGCACAATTTCTCCTCTCTCTTCAAGGGGGTTCTCCACTCATGGAAACTCCCTACCACCTTCAGGTTTGTGTCCCCTAAGGCCCCAGGTGTACCTGAGCTCCTGGATTCCTCTGAGGAAGATTCCCTTGAGGATGACAATGAGGAGGGGGAATATGAAGGAGATTCTGCCTTTTATTTTTGGAGACCCCTATGAAGCAGACCCTGCTCCCTCTGTGGAGGGACTCATTAAAGTTGTCTTACAGACCCTGCAGGTCACTGACACCCCTGATGAGGGTCAATCTTTATCTTCAAAGATGTAAAAAGTCTTCTACTTTCTTTCCACCCAACTCAAGATGTCTGATAAGAGGCTGTCTCTAAGAGATTCTCTAAGCTGTACCTTCTCGGCGGCAGCTTTAGTGCAGTGGGCTTCTCCTCCTGCTGTTGATTTGCCTATATCCAGGCTCCCTAAATCCACCACTCTGCCTTTGGAAGATGCTCCGGCTCTTATGGATTAGAAGCTATCCTCAAGTCCAACCTTGCTGCCACTGGGGCTGCATTGAGGCCTATTCTTTGCCTCTGCCTTGGTTACCAGAGTTATTGCCATCTTGGCCAACATGTCTGAGACTTAGACGTAGGTTACTGAAGCTCGTTTTGAAGCTTTCAGGTTTTCACTGAAGGCTTCTGTCTTTTTCACTACTGTGCAGCACACCCTGTGGCTCAAGATCTGTTCCGCAGACCTCTCTTAAAAGACGTCACTGGTTTCCCTCCCCTTTCAGGGCAAATCTCTTTTTAGACCTGCGCTAAAGCAGATCATCAGTGATGCGACTAGGGGCAAAAGCACCCTGTTACCTCATGTTTCCAAACTCCCTACCATGGCAAAGAAACTGCGTCTTTTTCATCCCCTGCCAAACAGAGGTGTAAAGATCGCAAGCCTCTCAGGCCTTCACCCAGCGCCCCACCTCGAAGCCCAAGCAGCACTCTAAGCACACCACTGTCAAGCCCAAATCTGGCAAGCCTGCCTTTGCATGACTTGCGGAATCCTAATCCGCAATCACCCATTGATGGACATTCGGTCCATGTTCACAACACATGGGCAGAGCCTATTGTGAGCCAGTGGGTTTTGCAGCTGGCTTCAGAAGGGTACAGAATAGGGTTCAAGTCCCTTCCTCCCTTCAGGTTCTTCCAGTCCCGAGTTCCCCATGGCCACCAAAAAGCTGTTTTCTACGAAGAAGCGGTTCACTCTCTTCTGGACAATTGACTTCTTCTTCCAGTTCCACTTAGAGAGAGAGATTCAGGTTTTGTTTTCAAACCTGTTTGTGGTGTCCAAGAGGGAAGGCGGCATCCACCCTATTCTGGATCTCAAGGACCTCAGTTCTTACGTGGAGAATGCTCACTTCAGGATGGAGTCCTCGCGCTCTGTCATCACAGCATTGTGCGCAGGAGAATTCCTGGCATCTCTGGACCTGCAGGACTCATCCAGTTCTGTAATTTTGTATGTTACTATTACAACTTCTGTAAAGCCCTGTGTACATGTATGGCGCTATATAAATAAACATAAATACATACACATATATAGTATAGAGTATAGTTTTGTAATATATAGAAATACAGTACAGAGTATGTTATTGGTATATGCAGAAATACAGTACAGCAGAGGGGGTATATATGGATTTATGATACAGAGTATGGTATTGTTATATTCATAAATATAGTACAGAGTATGCTACTGTTATATACAGAAACAGTACAGAGTACGGTATTCTTATACAGATATATAATACACAGTATGATGGTTTTATACAGAAATACAGTACAGAGAAGGGTATTCTAATACACATTTGTAATACAGACTACGGTATTGTTATATTCAGAAGTATAGAAAAGAGTATGCTTTTGTTACATAAAGAAATACAGTACAGAGTAGAGTATTCTTATATACGCAGAGTATGGTATTCTTTTACACAGATATGCAATATAGCGTATGGTATTTATATATACAGAAAGATAGTACAGAGTATGGTATTATTATATATAGAAATATAGTATAGAGTATGGTTTTGTAATGTACAGAGTATGATATTATTATATAAAGATACAGTATAGAGTAGGTTATTCTTATATACAGATTTATAATAGACTATGGTATTGTTATATTCAGAAATATAGTACAGAGTATGCTATTGTTATATACAGAAATACAGTAGTGTATTCTTATGTATGGATATATAATATAGAGTATGGTATTGTTTTATATTAGCTCCTTGCTTTGTCATCGCCATTCTCACCTGCATAAGACTCTCCTCCTGTGTCCACATTAAGCATCACGCCGTTCACATTGCACCCTCAATTCTTCCCTCACCACTCTTCTGCTCCCATGAACTTTTTTCATTCCTCCGCTCCCTATCACCACCATCTCCTTCTACCCACTGCTTCAAATCTCACTCTCACCTTATGTCCCTGTCCCTTCTCCTCCTACTTGCTGCAGGTGACATCTCACCTAACCCAGGCCCCCCTTCCATTCTCTCTTGTACCACAGAACCCACTCACACGCGCAACACTCACAACCTAATAACCGTACCCCGTCACCTAACCTCCTCCCCCCCCCTTTTGTTTTGGTCTCTGGAACGCCCGCTCTGTGTGTAACAAACTAACAGCTGTTCATGATCTGTTCATTTCTTACTCCCTAAACTTCCTTGCCATCACTGAAACTTGGCTCACATCATCAGACACTGCCTCCACTGCCGCACTCTCACATGGAGGCCTTCAATTCACACACACACCGAGGCCTGGCAACAGACAGGGAGGGGGAGTAGGCATCCTGCTGCCCCCTAACCATATATTTCAGGTACTCCCCACTGTTCCCTCTCTCTCCTTCCCTACATTTGAAGCTCACACACTTCGCCTCTTCTCTCCCTTCCCCCTACGTGTCGTTGTCATATACAGGCCACCTGGTCCCACTGCACAATTCCTTGATCACTTCACCTCCTGGCTCCCTCACTTCATGTCCTCTGATGTCCCTACTCTCATCATGGATGACTTCAACATCCCTATAGATAATCACAACACCCCCCCTGCCCTCAAACTCCTCTCCTTAACAACCTCCTTAGGCTTATCGCAGTGGACCAGCTCTCCCACACACAGTGATGGTCACTCCTTCGACTTGATCTTCACTAACCTCTGCTCGGTCTCCAAATTCTCTAATGTCCCCTTTCCCCTCTCTGACCACCACCTCCTCACCGGTAACCTCATCATACCACACAAACCCATCACCCCCACCACAATCAAGTGTATGCGGAGAAATCTGCATACTCTTGATAAGCGACAATTTTCCACCTCCCTGCAGCCTCTTCTCAACCCCATCCTCACACTTACTTGCCCAGACAAAACTACTGCTCTCTACAACAGCACTCTCACTTCAGCCCTTGACATCGCTGCACCTGCAACTCCACGCCACCCAAGCACAACCCCACTACAACCAGGGCACACAAGACTAACGCGATACCTCCAAAGGTGCTCACACACTGCTGAAAGGCACTGGAGGAAATCGCGCTCCACAGCTGACTTCACACACTACAAATTCATTCTCCATTCGTATAGCTCTGCCCTCTCCTTGGCTAAACAGTCATTCTTCTCCTCTCTAATTTCTAATCTTTCCTCCAACCCCAAACGCCTTTTCTCAACCTTCACATCTCTTCTAAACCCACCAACACAAACACCTTCCACTAACTTCTCTGCCCAAGATCTCGCCAACCACTTCAAGAACAAGATTGAATCTATCAGACATGACATTTCATCACTACCACCCCCACCCAGTCAGCCCAGCCCTGTCGCCTCTCCCACATACACACTAAGCTCCTTCCCACCTGTCACTGAGGATGAAGTCTCTCTTCTTCTCACTCGCTCAAACCTAACCACATGCCCTCTCGACCCAATCCCATCTCAGCTCACCCAAGAACTCTCCCCTCTACTAACTCCAATCCTTACTCACTTATTCAACCTCTCTTTGTCAACCGGCACCTTCCCATCCTCTTTCAAACATGCATTAATCACTCCCATCCCAAAAAAAACCCTCCCTGGACCCAAACTCACTGTCAAATTACCGGCCAATTTCCCTACTCCCGTTCGCCTCGAAGCTTCTCGAGCGCCTTGCATATAACCGGCTCACTAAATTCCTCTTCTCCCATTCCCTGCTAGATCCCTTGCAATCCGGATTCCGCCCTCATCACTCCACTGAGACTGCCCTCACTAAAGTGGCCAATGACTTGCTCTCAGCCAAGTCAAAAGGCCACTACTCCCTACTCATTCTCTTGGACCTGTCAGCCGCCTTTGACACAGTTGATCACCCACTCCTCCTCCAAGTCCTCCACTCCCTAGGTCTCTGCGACACTGCACTCTCCTGGTTTTCATCTTATCTCTGCAACCGCTCCTTCAGTGTTTCCTACTCCGGCTCCACTTCCCCACCCCTCCCACTGTCTGTTGGTGTGCCTCAAGGATCAGTACTGGGACCCTTGCTCTTCTCAATCTACACTGCTTCCCTTGGAAAACTAATAAACTCCTTTGGGTTTCACCATCATCTCTATGCTGATGACACCCAAATATATCTTTCCTCCCCAGACCTCTCCCCTTCCCTCCTGTCCCGAGTGTCTGACTGTCTGTCTGCTGTGTCTTCCTGGATGTCCTCCCATCAACTCAAACTTAACCTTGGCAAAACTGAACTAATTCTCTTCCCTCCATCTACAACCAGCCTTATCCCAAATATTACCCTCACCGTTAACAACACTTCCATCACACCAACCCCTACAGCACGCTGCCTGGGGGTCACATTTGACTCTGCCCTATCCTTCATTCCTCACATCCAGTCAATCTCCAACTCATGCCACCTCCACCTCCGCAACATCTCTAGAATCCGGCCCTTTCTCACAGAAGACACTACCAAAATTCTAATCCAAACACTCATCATGTCCCGTCTTGACTACTGTAACTCTTTACTAATTGGCCTGCCTCTCACCCGACTAACCCCGCTACAGTCCATAATGAACTCTGCTGCAAGACTAATCTACTTCACTCATCGCTTCTCTAACACTACATCCCTCTGTCAGTCCCTACACTGGCTCCCATTAGCATACAGAGTAAAATTCAAAACTCTGGTGCTAACTTATAGAGCCCTCACTAACAGTGCACCCCCCTATATTTCATCTCTCATTTCCAAATATACTCCTGCCCGCCATCTTCGCTCTGCACATGACCTTCTGCTCTCCACAGCTCTTATCACATCCTCCCACTCCCGCCTACAGGACTTCTCCCGTGCTGCACCTGAGCTGTGGAATGCCCTCCCCCACCCCATCAGACTCTCCCCCAGCCTTCAAATCTTCAGGCGCTCCCTGAAGACTCACCTCTTCAGGGAAGCCTATCAACTGCCTCCATAAACATCATCACCAAGATTCACCCCTTGCAAGGACTACTGCACTCAACGGCACTTCTCACACCCACCCACTGACCGGCAGTTCATGCGGCAGGAGGCACTTAAACGCAATAGCACTTACTCCTTCTGTGTCAAACCTACCTTCCTCTAGACTGTAAGCTCTCACGAGCAGGGCCCTCTGATCCTCCTGTTCTCCACATCTGATTGTACTATTTAATACCTGTGTATGTCTATTCCCTATTGTACAGCGCTGCAGAATTAGTTGGCGCTATATAAATAAAGAATAATAATAATCATATATGGAAATGCAATACAGGGTATGGTATTGCTAGATACAGAAAGATAGTACAGCGTCTGGTATTGTTATATATCAAAATATAGTATAGAGCATGGTTTATTAATATACAGTACAGAATATAGTATTGTTATATACAGTACAGAGCAGGTTATTCATATACAGATTTATGATACAGAGTATGGTATTGTTGACAGGGGAGGGCTGGCAAACTTAGGCCTTGTGGGGGCACATACAATCAAATGGCCTATTTCTAATGCCTCTCCAGTCCACCATCGCAGCCAGAGTCCTTTTGTTAGTTTTATAACTGGTATTAAAGGGATAGTAATACTTAAAATGTAAAAAAAAAATATGTTGTAGGGTTTATCCCCCTGAGTAAAACAAGAGTACTCCCACTGCTGAAAGGTGTTTCATTCAAAAGTTATTAATTTTTAAAGTTGAATTTTTTAGGTGCAATATCACAGTGGCCTGAAATTGTACAGTGGCGCTGTTGCTACACGATCCTATGGACAGCTCTGGTCAATTGACCATAAATCTCCATAGGATGGTGTAGCAACAGCGCCACTGTACAATTTCAGGCCACTGTGATATTGCACCTAAAAAATTCAACTTTGAAAATTAATAACTTTTGAATTAAACACCTTTCAGCAGTGGGAGTACTCTTGGTTTACTCAGGGGGATAAACCCTACAACATATTTTTTTTTACATTTTAAGTATTACTATCCCTTTAACATTGTGAATTAAGGCAAGTAGTATCACAATACTTATGATCAAAATGGAGCAATACTAACGATACCACTGAGCTTACAATTTAAAGGGATAGTAATGTTTCATAATAAAAGCAGCTCTAATTAATCATCATAGTATTTGGGCCTTGGAGAGTGTTATTTCAATTCTGTCAGAGTTGTAGTTCAAGAGTAATTGAATGATAAAGTATCCTCCTCCCGCCCCTTTTACTGATATAACACTGCTCACCTCAGAGCAGCAGGGAGTGTCCAGGTAGATTGCAGAGAGGGACAATCTTCAATTAAGATAAGGGAAAAAGCTGAAAAACCTGTCAAGGGGGGGACAGGGATTTCATTGTTCTCACAGTAAGAATATTGACCCTTGATGTGAGTTGTCTGGTCTATGGACTAGATTCCACATATGAGGAGTAGGGGCTTACACTAGGTAAAAGGGGTGGGAGGGGGAAACTTTATCATTCAATTACTCTTGAACTGCAATTCTCACAGTATTAAAATAACACTCTCCATGGCCCAAATACTATGACGATTAATTGGAGCTGCTGTTTTTGTGAAACATTACTATAACTTTAAATGGGTTACACTAGTGATACCATAAAGCTTACAACTGAAACAGAACCACACAAGTGATACCAAAGACCTTAGAATTTAAATAGTCACGCGAGTGATACTACAGAGCTTACAACTGAAAGAGCCACACAAGTGATACCACAAATTGAAATAGAGCCACACAAGTGATACCACAGAGCTTACAATTTAAATGAAGCCACACAGGTGATACCACACAATTGAAAGGGTGCTACACTAGTGATACCTTGGCCTACCATTTTTTTTTCTGTTTGATGCTCATAAAAAATGCCTAGAGATTACAATCTAAAAATGAACTGCATCAAAGAGTTTGCATTGTCTAGAGAATAGGTTACCAGACTTTGATGTAATGGGGTCTACTTTTTTGTTAGTCATCCCATTATTATCTACTGTTTTACCAGCATAGAGACAATGGTCGCACTCCAACTCTTATTTTTTTGTCAGTGCAAATTAAGACCCCACCACCACTCCCCTCTTTAATATCAATAGCAGATTTTTTTCCTCATCCCTTTCTGTAACCCTCTTACCAATATTCTTTCCCATCCATCTTGCCACACTCTTTTAATGCCACATACCTTTGTATTTCCCACTGTTTCACTGCTGTTCTTCAAACCAGGCATAATACAAACTAGTATGTTTACATATCATGTGCTGGTTTATAGAATAACAGCAGGAAGACAGTGGGGAATGGGAAGGCAAGAGGTGGTGAAACAGGTAAGGTTAGGTTGCTGGGAGTGAGAACAACAGAATTTGACTGAGAATAAAGGGGAAAGAACATGGCAGGGAAAGAGAGTGTGGCAGGAAGGATGGGGATGCAGCCACCGTAAAAGTAAAAAACTATTTCTTGGAAATAGCCATTATAATATTTATATATGGAGAGTGGGACAAAATCCAAGCAATCTAACGCATTTCACACTAAAGGTGCTTACTCATTGATCTATGATTTTGTCCCTGTTTTCACATGTAAATATTCTAATGACGATTTTCCATGAAATTATTGTTTAATTTTACAGTGTTTCTCTTCTGTTTTGAGCGCATTCTACTGTTCTTCATGTCATGAGAATAGCCAGTTCTGACAACCTGCACCAGTCAGACAGTCACATCTGGTGGTTAGTTATACATGATTTTTGTATACTTGATATATTGTGTATTCATTGGCTGCATTTGCCTCCCTCTTCTTGGAACACACACATGCACACACTAGTGCACAAATTCACACATCAGTACACAGTCACACACTGGTACATAAACATGCATACACTTTTTTTATACATTCACATCCTGGCACATATATGCATACACTAACACACATTCACACACTGGCATACACATTCACACACATTCATACCTTTGCTCATACATGCATACACTAGAACACACATGCATACACTAGCACACAAATTCACCCCCTGGCAGACACATGCATACACAAACACACATAGTCACACACTAGAATACACATATGTATACACTCCCATTCACACACTGACACATCGTTTTAATTAATCCGATATAGGCTATGGCTGGGGTTGGGTGGCCTTTATAAAATGACATTGTATTTTGTAAAACTGAAGACATAGGAAGAAAAAAGGGAATAATGGCAAATCAGGCTTTTTCCCCCTAATTGCCTGTATTCACAGAAAGAAGACTAGTTCAAAGTCCTTTATTAGTGTAGCCTGGAATATTATCATTATACTTAACTTTTATTCTGAGTGATTAAAAAACACAAGCTACCTATGCTCTTTATCAGTAGACTACACTAATTAAGAACATTGGGCTAGTCTTCTTTTGGTGAATATCCATAATTAGAGTGAAAAAAGCCTGATTTGCCATTATTCTCTTTTTTTCTTCCTACGTCTATACCCTTTTTATTGTAGCTACAACAAGAATCTCAAGAGAGGTAGAGAAAGAAGGACCTTCTATACCGGTCATAGCTTTTAATTGTAACAGTTTCCAGCATTACTAGTAGTGCTACACTTATTTTCTCAGCAGGTATAATGTTAGTTTTCATAATAATACAATACCTGGTGATTTCACATTTATTGAAAATACAAAACAATATGATGCCAGCATAACTTTGTGTTGGTAGTTGACTGACTTTTTAATAGTTTTGCTCATTTATTAATTTTCAGCATTACTTGTTATTGACGTTTAACCCTGTGAGGGGGTGTGCGCAATGCATTGCTTTACAATGTATTATCCTTTAAGTGAAAGAGGGGTGTATGTCACTGTCTTTTTGTAAACAGAAAGCACAATGACCCACATATTTAACATTTCCTACATAGAAATAGATCATCAGATTTCATTTTTGTCCATATTAGCTCTGTGCTATCTTGGCTCCACTCATTGCCCTTCCACTGTGCACAGAAGCCATGCAGCTACCTTCCGTCAGTTCCCTTTCCCTTTTGACCTGCTGAGTAAGTAAGCATGGATTGTTAGGCATCCAACTGCCTCTCGCTGCACTAAAGTCTCTCAAAATGTATAGTGACAAGATATTGGGTGGGCCAGCAAGCATAAGTTGGTGGGAGGCTGGGGCCCATCAGCAGAGATTTATGACCAGCCTGGGGGGCAATTGCCCCTGGGACAGCCCACTCCTGATGATTCTATTCAGAAATATAGTACAGAGTATGCATATTGTATATACAGAAATACAGTACAAGTAGGGTATTCTCACATACGGACATATATAATGCAGAGTATGGTATTGCTTTATACAGAAATGCAATACTGGGTATGGTATTGATATATACGGATATATAGTACAAAGTATGGTGTTATAATGTACAGAAATATAGTATAGATTATGGGTTTGTTAATATACAGAAATGCAGTACAGAGTATGGTACTGTTATATATAGAAATACAGTACAGAGTAGGGTATTATGTATGGATATATATTACAGAGTATGGTATTGTTTTATACAGAAATGCAATACAGGGAATTGTATTAATATATACAGAAATATAATAAAGAGTATGGTGTTGATATATACAGAAATACATTGCAGAGTATGGTATTCTTCTATACGAATATATAATACTGAGTATGGTATTGTTTTAATATTGTATTTGTAAATGGAACGCTACTGGCCTAATCAGTATATCATAAAATGCAGATTACCAGTCATCAAATTTCATTGTGTTTGTGGGTCCGGAGCACCCCACACAGTTGTGGCCAAACAATTTCGACAAACAGGATGACACAGTGTAGAGCACTACAACGGACCCACCGATCAACAGGCAGCCATGAAGTCCAGTTCTCGTTAAGAAAATGCTCTTTATTATAATTAGTTTAAAAACATTAGACACCAAGTCTTATGTATAGAATACACAGCAAACTATATGCCCATGTTTTTTGAGCATTAGCCGCCTAACGCATTTCGTACAAAGAATGCTTAATCATAGGACTGACATCTGCACCGTATGTCCAACATATTGTTTAGAGCACACTTTACAGCTTATTAAATTTACCAAACCAGACGTGCAGCAATTTATAAAGTTGTCTATAATATATTTCTGATTACCAGCTGAATTTTGGAACATCCTGGACACAGTTGCAAAAGCACAGCACTTATATCTACCCCCACATTTGTATTCACAGCTATATTCAGTGACAAAAGTTACTGGTGAATTAGTAGTTATAGTAGTATTACAAAATGTGGTTCTATTCCATTTACTTCATACAATTCACAGAATGTCTGGCTTTATCAATCTGACTACTGGAATATCCTCTAGACTGTAATCTTTCAGATAAAGAATCTGCCTGTTTCTGATAAGAACCCATATCACTACAAATTTGTTTTAGGCTGATAAATTGGCCTTTAGGTATATTGTTAACAAGATGTCTAGGATGGCAACTATCAGCATGTAACAATGTATTGCCAGCTGAAGATTTGCGGATGACATCAATATTAATCTTTTTAGAAGACTCCTCTCCACCGAAAGTTAAATCCAAAAAAGTCAAACACAGGCCACATTTATCAGAATTAAGATACTGAATGAATTGTTCAGCCTGAGTGTCACTACCATACCAAACAAATATCAGATCATGTATATATCTATAGAACAAAACTATAATATGTCTGAAAGGATTATCCCTACCAAAGACGTGGAGCCACTCCCACCAACCAACATAATGATTTGCAAAAGATTGAGCAAAGTGTGCACCCATTGTGGCTCCATATCTTTGTAGGTAAAAAAAAAACCTGGCAAACAAATAATAGTTATGCCTCAAGAGATGTATTATGGCATGATGAAGAAAACATTTAAATTCCAATTAATAGTTTCTATGATTATTCAAAAAATAGTTGACAGCCTTGGTTTCTGTATCCTGTGGTATACTAGAGTAAAGAGATATCGCGTCCACCGTTAACCACATATACTGACGCAATCGCTTCATATCATCCATAATGCTTAGAACATGGGTTGTATTCCTCTGGTACGTGGGTAACTGTAGGACAAGGGGTCCACCAAATCCAAGAGATTCTTATTCAGCGAGCCAATACCTGACAAAATAGGCCTGCCCACCGGTTTCACCAAGGTCTTATGAGTCTTAGGCAAATGGTGAAATATAGGTATGATCTACAAAAACAAACTCAGCCTCTTTACTAGTAAGACAACAGATGGACAGGCCCATATCCACAAGCTCCCACGAGTATATAGTATACTCATAAGATGGATCCCTCCTTAAAAGGGTATATGTGTAAAAATCAGAGAGCTGCCTCAAAAGCTTCCTCGTGA
This sequence comes from Rhinophrynus dorsalis, assembly GCA_037306005.1. NCBI lineage: Eukaryota > Metazoa > Chordata > Amphibia > Anura > Rhinophrynidae > Rhinophrynus > Rhinophrynus dorsalis. The sequence goes on from CM074722.1 coordinate 174,015,987, forward strand.
TAGTAATCTTTATCCAAAACCACAACGTTGCCTCCTTTATCCGAGTTATGGATAACAATATTAGCATCAGATTATAATGATTTGAAAGCCTGAAACTCGAATTTAGTGAGGTTCATATAGTCATGGGTGAATTTAGCTTAACACACACTTCATTAAAGGTCCATTTATAATTTCGTACATGACTACGGATGGAACATGCCTCAGAATTACGCTCCCTTGTCAAAGCACCCATGTCATTAGACTCAAAATCTTGATGAGTTCCTCCTCCCAATTTGATTTTAGTTTTTGGATGGTGATACTTTTTCAAGGTTAAATTCCTAATGATTCTATTAACATCCAAAAGGGTGCTGAATAAGTGCACATGACTGGTAGGAAAATAATTGAGTCCCCTAGATAGGAGACTGATCTCATCCACACTCAAAGTCCTCCTAGATAAATTTATAACATTAAAGCTTAAGTCTGCCTTTTGTTCCTGTCCCTGGCATTCAAATGGGATCTGGTATTTTGGGTGTTTTGTGTTTAACTCCTGCCCTCCTTGTGTGTATTTGTGTTTGCTCGTCCCCTCGTATTCTGGTATATGTCCAGTCCCTTTTTCGTTTTTTGAAACAGAATCTGGACCTTGATACACAGAGTCTGAGTGTACTTGTTCCCTAATAATGATAATCCCAGACCTAACGGTAGAACTGGAGGAGACAGATGTATTCCCATCATCCGTAGCTACATCTGAATCCTCACACTCTTTATCGGAGAAAATGACTCACTTATTTTTTAGTATAAATCTATTTTGACTCCTCAGTCTTTCTGAGGTAACTATACTCCTCCAATTATAGACCTTGTCAGACTTGTAATTCATCTTGTCTCTTATGAATTTTAACCTTTTAAATTCAGAGATGGAAGATTCCAACTTCTCCACATTCTTCTGTAATTTGTCTAATTCCTTAAACACAGACAAGGTGGATAAGGGGGACAATTGTGATTGAAGATTCTTAATGAAAACAAGCCCTTTTTATGTTCAATAATTAAGGCCTTAATCTTCAATGACTATGCTGTTAGTTCTGAATTCCATTTATCAATGAACATTGTCTAAGAAACAGCAAACAAAGGAAACTTTTTTTATACGGAGACCTCTCTGTCTTCTATTTACCTTGACATAATTATCTAGTGTATTAATGTCCCACATAGATAAGCTTCCTTTGTCATAGCTTTATCCAACTGATTAAAAATATCCTTGAGATTAGTGTCCTTGTGTAACAAGGTATCAGATTGTAGACTGAACACTTTGTCCAATATTGATCTGCGAATGTCCATATCTGTGTCTCTCAGACAAAAACTTGAACTTAAATGCTGCACAGAGTTGGTTTTAACCTCTTCCGTGTCTGCTTGTGTTAAAAGGGGATGTTTCACCCCTTCACAACTGTGCCTAAATCATTTCGTTATATATTATAACTACAGATCCGTTAAGCACAGTCTGGCCAGAAGTGGGTACAGAGCTGCATTTATTCTTTAAATTTCTCCAAGCAAGCTGTTTTAGGCAAAGTTGTGAAGGGGTGGAACATCCCCTTAAAGTATCCATCTTAAATAGTGGGTGAGTGAATGGATAAAAGTGTGATGTGTCTATAATCAGAGCACCGGTTGAGACTTATACTCCAGTATAACACAAAAACCACCTTAGGAAATTCTAAGGCTAATATGCTTATAATGAAAACAGGTATAAATCTACAAATCCAAAACCTGAAAGGAAAATTCTCACAGAGCTGGTCACAGCAGAATCATATAAGCAAAAGAAGTTGGACCGCTCAAGTGAGTAACATAAGTAGCCATAAGCTAATAGTGACAAGAAGGTGGTAATCAAAATACAAATGTTCAAAACTGGATGCTTCACTCACCCTGTCGTGCGGATGCTTCTCACCACCAGAATTTCCAGGATAAAACAAACACCAGTCATCTGTGGGAACAGTGCTGGAGAAAGGAACTCCACTCCTCTTACGAATATGAACAAACCAAAAAATTCTACACACGTTCAATTTAAATGATGTAAAAATACATAAAGCTTTATTGAAAGATTAAAATCATCCGGAAACTCGTATAGACAAGAATCACCCCAGAATAACTTCCTTACGTGTTTCGGACCTCACTGGTCCTTACTCATAGGCAAAGCGGGTGGGAAAGTTAGTGGTTTAAATACACGGGTGAGTGATACAAACCCAACCCCTTAAATACATATACTCTCTAAAAATTAAAAAGTAAATGTAAAATTGGTACATAATGGGAAAGTAAATTGCCATTATACCAAAATTGGGATGAAAGAAATACAAAACAGGATAATGCTTTACACGTTCAAATAAAATATTCAAAAGAAAAAAATGCAAAAAAAGATATAATAGATATAATATAAAAAAAGATATAATATTTTGTATTAAATACTGGAGGATGACAGTGCTCATGTCTCTACGTCCCAGTTATTCTCAGGTAATTCTTGTCTGTTCGAGGTTCCGGATGATTTTAGTGATATGGGTTCTTATAATAAACTGTCAGATTCTTTATTTGAAAGAGTACGGGTGAGAGGATATTCCAGTAGTCAGATTGATAACACCAGACATTCTGTGAATTGTATGAAGCATGAGGATCTAATAAAAGGGTCTTTTAAATGGAATAGAACCACATTTTGTAATACTACTATACCTACTAATTCACCAATAACTTTTGTCACTGAATATAGCAATGAGTACAAACACATTTGTAGTACCATCAGGGTGCTCTTCCCCATACTTTATGGTGATGAGATAGTCAAGGAAATATTAGAAGATGATTGTAGATTTACCTGTAGGAAGGTACCTGTATTGGAGAAGAGTTTATCTCCTAGTATGTTCTCATTGTCCAAGAAAACCTGGGGGTACATGGCTTATGACAAAAGGTTTTTACAAATGTGGGGGTAAATGTAAGTGCTGTGCTTCTTCAAATGTGTCCAAGATGCTCCAAAATTTGACTGGTAATAAGATATATATTATAGACAGCTTTATAAATTGCTGCACGTCTGGTGTGGTATATTTAATAAGCTGTAAAGCGTGCTCTCAACAATATGTTTGACATATACATTTTGTCCACTTAAAGAGTGGATTAGGGAACATCTTAAAGGGATAGTAATACTTAAAATGTAAAAAAAAATATGTTGTAGAGTTTATCCCCCTGAGTAAAACAAGAGTACTCCCACTGCTGAAAGGTGTTTCATTCAAAAGTTATTAATTTTCAAAGTTTAATGTTTTAGGTGCAATATCACAGTGGCCTGAAATTGTACAGTGGCGCTGTTGCTACACGATCCTATGGACAGCTCTGGTCATTTGACCATAAATCTCCATAGGATGGTGTAGCAACAGCGCCACTGTACAATTTCAGGCCACTGTGATATTGCACCTAAAAAATTCAACTTTGAAAATTAATAACTTTTGAATGAAACACCTTTCAGCAGTGGGAGTACCCTTGTTTTACTCAGGGGGATAAACTCTACAACATATTTTATTTTACATTTTAAATATTACTATCCCTTTAATGCAGTTGAAAATGAAGATGTCAGATCATCAATTGCCAGACACTTTCTGTCACACAATTCTGGTTTGGATAACTTTGGAATTCAGAGTATCGAGAGGGTTACCAGACACCCTAGAGGTGGTAGTGTTCTATAGCTTGTACAGATGGGAAATGATCTGGATACACCTACTCAATAACCAAATTCCGTGTGGTCTCCATGCTGAATGGGACTTGTTTGTTTTATTAACAGGTTTTTGTGTGGACCCGTTGTATATATATCTTTGAGTCCGTAATGTTCAAATCAGATATTTTTTAGGGACCTGCCTTTTTTTTCCTTTGAAGGTTTTATTCGAACATTATCCTGTTGTGTATTTCTTTCATCCAATTTTTAGTATAATAGCAATTTCTTTTCCCATTATGTACCAATTTTACATTTATTCTTTAATTTTTAGAGAGTATATGTCTTTAAGGGGGCTGGGTTTGTATCACTCACCTGTCTATTTATATAAACTACTAACTTTGCTGGCAGCTTTACCTATGAGTAAGGACCAGTGAGGTCAGAAACGCATAAGGAAGTAATTCTGGGGTGATTCTGAGTGTCCGGATGATTTTAATCTTTCAATAAAGCTTTATGTATTTTTACATCATTTCAAGTGAATGAGAGCAAAATTTTTTGGTTTATGGTATTGTTATATAGAAAAATACAAAAAAAGGTATTCTTATAAAAAGATTTATAATACAGAATGTGGTATTATTATATTCAGAAATATAGTACAGAGTATGCTATTGTTATATACAGAAATGCAGTATAGAGTATGGTATTGTACTTAGATTGTAAGCTCTATGGGGCATGGACCTTTTATCCTAATGTATACTCACCTGGGGCCAGATTCTATTGCAGGTGATAAATGTTAACACCCATTTTATCAAACATTTTCCTATTGAAGTCTAGGGGGAAACTGGAGATAAAAGCAGTGATAAAATTAGCACCTGCAATAGAATCCAGAACCTGGTGTTCCCCTTATGATTGTCTATATAAGCGCTTAATCACCGCATTTATTGTAACCCTTCTATACTAAATGTAAAGTGCCAAGTACACTGGTTGGTGCTATATAAATAAAAATATACAACATAATACAATACAGAAATACAGTACAGAGTAAGGCATTCTTATATTGGATTTATAATACAGAATATGGTATTCTTATATTTAGAAATATAGTACAGGGTACTGTAGTGTTATATACAGAAATACACTACAAAGTATGTTATTCTTATATACAGATATATAATAAAAAGTATGGTATTGTTATATACAGAGATATAGTACAGAGTAGTGTATTCTTATATACAGATATATAATACAGAGTATGGTATTGTTTTATTCAGATTGAGATAGATAGATATATATATATAATCTATGAGTATGTTATTAATATATTCGGAAATATATTGTTATGTACAGAAATACAGTACATAGTAGGGTATTCTTATATACGAATATATAATACAGAGTTTGGTATTATTAAATTCACAAATACAGTAAAGAGTATGGAATTCATATACAGATTTATAATACAGAGTATGGTATTGTTATGTACAGAAATACAGTACAGAGTTGGGTATCCTTATATACAGATATAAAATACAGACTCTGGTATTGTTATATACAGAAATAAAGTATAGAGTATGGTTTTGTAATATACAGTTCAGAGTATGGTATTGTTATATACAAAACTGTATTACAGAGAATGGTATTGTTATATTCAGATATATAATACAGTGTATGGTATTGATATATACAGAAATATAGCACGGAGTATGGTATTGTTATATACAGAGATACAGTACAGAATAGGGTATTCTAATATACAGATATGCAATACAGAGTATAGTATTGTTATATACAGAAATACAGTACGGAGTATGTTGTTCTTATATACTGATATATAACACAGAGCATGGTATTGTTATTTACAGATATATAATACAGAATCTGGCATTTTTATATTCAGAAATTTAGTACAGAGTATGCTACTGTTTTATACAGAAATACAGGACAGAGGATGGTATTCTTATATACAGATATACAATACAGACTATGGCATTGTTATATTCAGATATATAATACAGAGTAGGGTATTCTTATATACAGATATATGAAACAGACTATGGTATTGTTATATACAGAAATACACTACAGAGTAGGGTATTCATACATATGGATTTATAATACAGAGTATAGTATTGTTTTATACAGAAATCCAATACAGAGTTTGGTATTGATATGTACAGAAATATAGTACAGAGTATGCTATTGTTATATACAGAAATACAGTATAGAGTATGGTATTCTTATATATAATACAGAGTATAGTTTTGTAATATACAGAAGTACAGTTCAGAGTATGCTATTGTTATATACAAAAATACATAACAGAGTAGGGTATACTCATATACAGATATATCATACAGAGTATGGTATTATTATATTCAGAATTGTAGTACAAAGTATGGTATTGTTATATATTGAAATACAGTACAAAGCAGAAAAGAAAAAAGTGCCAATAGCTATACTGCCAAACAAGAGCCTAAACACACAGATTATTTGAAAAGAACAGTATTACTCACGATATCAGTAGAACCGGTTTATGAACCCCACCGGTATTTGAAAGAGCCTGCAGGGATATTTGCTCGTCCCTGCTCAAGCAGCCAGGTCAATCTCCAGCAAGTGGTCCAAGCTGGAAAATTAGTTACCAACAGGTGGTTAGATTTAAAGGTGCATATACACAATCCAGCGAGTTAAAAGTATCAGAAACTTACATTTATTTAAAACAAATTAAAAGAGGGACAATCTTTACGTCACTCAAAGATAAAAAAAAAAGTAACATTATACATTCCACACGTATATCTACAACGCGTTTCATGGCAGTAGTTATAACACCACTTTTTCAGTTTTAGTGTGAATGTACACTAAAGAAAAAGCTCGCTGGTCTATGCTTCCCTATATACTATTCCTCAACTATCGCCACCCACTGGACTAATTAAATCAATCAATGTTGCTTTTTTAACGCCTTCACTTCCTAACCCTTTTAGGATTCTATATATCCAAAGGATCACACTATTTTAATTGTTACATGTTATTGCATATGTAGTTGCCTGCCAGATTACACATCCAAAGGCATAAAAATAATTTAAATACACCCTTAAATGAGGAGGCAAACGAGTACATACACAAACATAAATCCATATATTATCCATTAAAGTTCCTGCTATATAAACAAAGGAGGATTTTTGTGCAATGATTCATCATATATTCATTAGTTACTACAAGGAAAAACCAGAATATTTCCTAACATGTATCATTTCTACAATTCAACCTTTAATGAGAATATTATCCCAAAGGAAAAGAGAATTTCTGTACAAACATTATAAATAATTATATGAACTTACACCTTTCCATATGCTTAAAGATCAAATATTAACACATGGATTATACATACATTATAGCAAAATGGCATATATTACATTACATTTCAGATAATACTAATCCAATCAATTCACGTTCTTATTAAGCACATACTGTACATACATCCTCATACCAAAAAATAAAAGTAAAAAGCAGAAATAACAAAAAATAAAAATAATTATAACACGAATAAAAAATAATAAAAAAATAATAAAATAATATTAAAAAAATTAAAAATAAAAAGCAGAAGAGTGAAACGGATAAAATAGAACTCTTCCTTAATACCACATAACGAACCACAATTCTCCAATAGGGGGCAAAGCTATATATCATCCAAACCTTCTCATTCATCTGGTACTCTCTAGGGATTCATTCAATCCCGAGGGGGGACCAGAGTCTCCATTTTGAAGATCCAGTATGACTCTCTGTTTATCAATTTCTGTATCCGATTATAATGTATAGAGGGTCGTATAAACTGTGTTGGAACGACTTTTAACACCGATGGACCTTTATTATGTTCAACAGCACAATGCTTTGAAACACTATGCAATTGATATCCTTTTTTCACGTTTCTGTGGTGATATCATAATCTAGATCTTAGTTTCTGTGTTGTCCTGCCTGTATATTGTACCCCACAGGTGTACTCTATCAAGTATATAACAAACACACTGTCACAAGACATATGTTGTTTGATATCAAAAGTCTCTCCAGTCACATAAGAATTAAAATTACTCCTCTTATGGGAAATACTTTTGCATGTCAGACACCTTTCATGTCCACATCTATATGAGCCTTTAATCAAAGGTAATCCTGTCTCGTTTCTCTTTATAGTTTTAATTTACTTTAGCTTACTTGGTGCTACACTGTTCTTAAAGGTCCTCGCCCTCCTATAGATCACTCTAGGTCTTTTAGGTAATGTGGTTTTTAATATGGCTCTCTCAATAATATAGGCCAATTCCTTTCCACAATCTGTTTTATCTCCTTATGTGCAACATTAAATTGTTATAAAACTTAGATGACTATTATTTTTTATATAATTCTTATCTTTATTCTTAATATCATTCTGTGTATTTCTACCTTTAATTTTATCTCTACTGCATTGCTTATTTATTCCCTGTTCAGCAAGTATAACGGCTCTAGATCTTAATGTTGCTTTATTATAGGAATATCCTTTCTCACTAAACCTCTTTTAGAATGTCATAATCTTTAATACTGCTACAATTTCTCCTCAATCTTAAGAATTGACTATAAGGGACATTATTTAACCATCTCTTATGATGTAAACTGCTATAATCCAAATAGTTATTAATATCAATGGACTTAAAATGTGTACTACTTCTAATTTTATCATTATCTACTCTCAGGTTCAAATCCAAAAATACAATTTCACTCTTATTAAAAGCGGAGGTAAACTTAATATCCCAAGGGTTAGAGTTAAGATAATCCACAACTAAGTCAAATTCATCCCCCTTCCATATCACAAGCAGGTCATCTATGAAGTGGCAATAGAGAACGAGATTCACACCAAAAGGGCACAAAGAGCCCAAAAAAGAAACTTAAAAAAACCCATAAATAAATTAGCTCCCTTGACCTGCCTGTAATATTTTTCCTGAAACACAAAATAATTGTGCTCCAGGATGAACACTATTGATTCTATTATAAAATCCTTCTGTTTCTGAGGCATAAGAATGTCCAAGTTCAAAAAATATTCACAGCTCTAACTCCTATTTCACGTGGGATGTTCGACTATAATGCCGTCACGTCTAGAATAGCCCATTTGTACTCTTTTTTCCACTGGAAATTATCCAGTATGTTGAGGAGATAACCAGTGTCCCTTAAATATGAGTCTAAACTGGTCACAAACACCTGTAACCAGTAGTCCACGTACTGGGATAGATTTGATGTAAGTCCATCCATACCTGATATAATAGGCCTGTCTGGAGGGTTGACGAGAGATTTATTAATCTTGGGGAGATGATAGGATATGGGACATTTGAAATTCTCCACATATACAAAATTTCTGTCAGGCTCCTTCAAAATACCCTCCAAGTAGGCCTCCTCTACCAGCTTACAAAACTCTTTTGCATAAAGGACACGTGGGTCAACCCTCAACATCTCGTATTGATCTCTATCCCCCAGTACTCTCAGGGCCTCTTGAGTATAGGTTTTCCTATCCATAACAAATACACCTGCCCCTTTGTCAGCACTCTTAATGTACAGAGAAGGGTATTCTTATATACAGATATATAATACTGACTATGTAATTGTTATATTTAGATATATAATGCAGAGTATGGTATTGTTATATACAGAAATACAGTACAGAGTAGGGTATTAGTATATACAGATGTATTCTTATATACAGATATATAATAAAGAGTATGGAATTGTAACTCAGCGTAGGACATTGCTATAACAGAAATATAGCACAGAGTATGGTATTGTTATATACAGAGATACAGTACAGAGTAGGGTATTCTTAAATACAGATTTAGAATACAGAGTACGGTATTGTTATATACAGTGATATAGTATAGATTAAGATTTTCTAATATATAGTACAGATATGTTATTATTATATACAGAAATAAGGTACAGAGTAGGGTATTCTTATATACAGATATATAATACAGAATATGGTATTGATATGTACAGAAATACAGTATAGAGTAGGTTATTCTGATATACAGATTTATAATACACAGTATGGTATTTTTGTATACAAAAATGCAATGCAGCATATCATATTAATATATACAGAAAAATCGTACAGAGTATGGGATTGTTATATAGGGAGATAAAGTACAGAGCAGGGTATTCTTATATACAGATATATAATACTGACTATGTAATTGTTATATTTAGATATATAATACAGAGCATGGTATTGTTATACACAGAAATACAGTAAAGAGTAGGGTATTCTTTTATATGGATGTATAATACAGAGTATGGTATTGTTTTATACAGAAATGCACTACAGCGTATTGTATTGATATAAATAGAAATATCATACAGAGTATGATATTGTTACATACAGAGATACAGTATATAGGGCGGTATTCTTATATAAAGATATATAATACAGAGTATGGTATTGTTATATACAGAAATAAAGTATACAGTAGGGTATTCTTATATACAGATTTAAAATACAGATTATAGCATTGTTTTATACATAAATGCAATACAGAGTTTGGTATTGATATATACAGAAATATAGCACAGAGTATGGTAATGTTATATATAGAGATACAGTACAGAGTAGGATATTCTTAAATATAGATTTAGAATACGTAAATATAGTATAGTTTAAGCTTTTCTAATACATAGAACAGAGTATCATCTTGTTTTATAAAGAAATGCAATACAGATTATGGTATTGAAATATACAGAAATATAGTACAAAGTATAGTATTATTTTATTCAGAAATATAGTACATTGTATGGTATTGTTATATACAGAAATACAGAACAGAGTAATATATAATACAGAGCATGGTATTGTTACATATAGAAATACAATACAGGTAGGGTATACAGATATATAATGCAGAGTATGGTATTCTTTTATACAGAAATATAGTATGGATTAAGCTTTTCTAATATATAGTACAGAGTATGGTATTATTATATACAGAAACTAGTTACACGGGCCACAGTGCCTCTGGCAGCCGATCACGGGGCAGTCACGCGCAGCAGAGACTGCCCGCGCCACTGCTGATACAGAGCCCGACACTCCTTCAGAGCGCCCAGCTCTGTATCAGCCGCGGTGTGGGCAGTCTGTACTGCGCATGACTGCCGCACGCGCAGCAGTGTCTACTGCGCATGTCAGGTGTTACACACAACTTAGCGAATTATTATATAGGATATAGTACAGAGAATGGTATTCTTATACGCTGATATATATGTATTGTATTTCTGTATAAAACAATACAATATTCTTTATTATAAATCTGTGTAAAAGAATACCCTACTCTTTACTGTATTTTTGTGTATAACAATACCAAACTCTGTATTATACACAATGGCATAACTATAGGGGTCTCACACACGACCGGGCCCGTCACTCCAGGGGTCCGGCCGCCTCCTGCGACCCCTCCATCTGGCGTCCGCAATCTCCCTCCGGCGCTCTAGTAATGCAGAGCTCTGGGAGATGACATAATCTCCCAGCGCTCTGCATTACAGAAGAGGACCACGCAGGAGCTCAACGCACCAACCCGTCACTCCTGCCACTCCACTGGACCACCAGGGATTGGGAGGTAGGAGATGGGGGCATTGTGGAGGGACCCGGGGGCCAATGTGGTCAGGGGGTGGGGGGGCCCATGGCACTTCGTGCATCAGGGATCGGAGGGTTCTAGTTACGCCTCTGATTATATATCTGAATATAACAATACCATAAACAAACACAATATAGGGAGAGTGCTAGTTTTCTATAGAATACAATATATATATTTATTATAGATAACAATAAAATATCTGTTGATCAATCAGATCAAATTGATATACAGAAAAATGTAGAGAACCTACAAATTAACATACAATAATATAATGTGTCTAAAACTTATATAGCGCTATATAGTACAGTGAAGTAAGATTTCACTAAGAGCTCGTTAAAAAATAGTTCCAGAGAGAAAAAAAAAAATTCAACACTTTTAAAATGCAGTAGGATGATAAATGCAGGGTGTTAAAGGAATACTTGTAAAAGTTCAGTAGATTGCGGGCAGGTATATTATAGATGGTAACAAAGTCCGATATGCTCCTGTCCTAGATTCCTTTAAGGACTTGCAATGGCTCCATGAAGTCTCCTATCGCGGGCAGAGAGCAATGGGGTAGATGCAATTCTCTCTTACACTCCGTGTCAGTAAAGCCACTTACTGATCTGACTTGTAAAGGGGCAGACGCCTTGAAGTGGTCTTCCATGCTATTGGGGCGTTCGAAAGTCTTAAGGCAGCATTTGCTAAGGCACCTATACTAAGATATCCCAACCCTGCCCTGCCCTTCATGTTGGAGGTCGACACGTCTGAGACGGGAGTAGGCACCCTCCTGTCTCAGCGCTCGGTTCCTGGGGAGGCGCTGCTTCCATGCGGCTATTTCTCAAAGAAATTGTTTAAGGCTGAAAAGATGTACGACATTGGTGACAGAGAATTGCTGGCTATCATTTTGGCTTTATAGGAGTGGTGTTACCTACTTGAAGGAACCAGTGCTCCGATCCTGATCCTCACAGACCATAAAAATTTGCCTACATGGCATACCAAAAGTGATTGTCTCTGATAGAGGGAGTCAGTTTGTGTCCAGTTTCTGGAGATGTTTCTGCGCACAGTTGGGGATCCAGCTGGCCTTTTTTTCAGCATACCACCCACAATCTAATGGTGCAGCCGAAAAATCAAACCAAGCTCTTGAACAATTTCTCCGGTGCTACATAAATAACCACCATGACAACTGGGCTACTTTGTTACCCTGGACGGAGTTTGACAGAAATTGTGCCATCAATTCCTCGTCTCAGTTTTCACCGTTTCTGATAAATTATGGGTTTCAGCCCTCCACTCTCCCTGAGACTTTCGAGGCACAAGCGATTCTGGCTCTAGATGAGCATTTATGGGCTCTCCGTTCCTCCTGGGTGCAAGTACAGAATACCCTACATGGTTCTATGCAAAGGCACAAACGGCAGGCTGACCGAAGGCGAGTACCAGCACCCACCTTTCAGGTTGGAGATAGGGTATGGCTGTCATCCCAGAATCTCAATCTCCAGATGCCATGTAGGAAACTGGCCCCTCGTTTTGTTGATCCCTTTCGGGTCATTCGGAGAATCAACCCTGTGGTTTACGCTCTGGAACTCCTGGATTCAAAATGTCTTTCATGTGTCAAACCATTAACCTGTAACTGGTATACGTCTGCTACTGTTTCCCCAGCCCCTATTAGGGTGGGAGATCATGATGAGTATGAAATACAAAACATCTTGGATTCCCGAAAGGTTAGGGGGAGATTACAGTACTTGGTACACTGGAAAAGTTATGGCCCAGAGGAACGCTCATTGGTCTCCTCTGAAGCCTCCACCCTGATTCGTAGATTTCACTCCCGCTTTCCTAACAAACCATGACCCGATCCACGGGGGAGGGGTCTTTGAGGGGGAGGTACTGTTATACTACCTCTGCGGCGGCTGCTCGAGCTGACTGCAGCTTCATCCGGCGGCTCCGGCTTCAGCCGCATGCTGCTTATGCGGCTCAGCCGCATCCTGCTTCTGGTGCCTTCCCCCTCTGCCGCGGCCGGATGAGGTCATAATGGGCTCACGTCCAAGAGCATGGATGTGCGCTCCATTTAAAGGGGCTGTGTAATTGTTGGCTTCTCCTCTTCCTGGCTTTAGGGTACTTATACTGCCTGACACTATGCTCAGAGCCCTTTCGTGGTGTCCAGTGCAGTTTGGTTTGAGTATAGTCGATTACCTGGTTTGTCTGACTACCCGTTCTGGTGCCGACCTTTGGTTCTGTCTGACTACTCTCCTTGTGTATGACCCCAGCTTAGTTTGATATCCTTCTGGTGTGGACCTGCGGCTCTGGTAGACTACCTCCTCTGTGTATGACCTCTGGTCTGGCTGACTATCTGTTCTGGTGCTGACCTGTGGCTCTGTCTGACTACCCGCTCTGTGTATGAACCTTGCTAATCCAATAACCAGTCTGGTGCAGACCTGCAGCTCTAGCTGACTATCTATTCCGTGTTGACCCGGTCTGCCTGACTACCCACTTTGGTGTTACCTGGGGCTCTGTCAACTGTGTACCCAGCATACCAACGCTTCAGTGGACATCCTTTCTGGTGTTATCAGTGGCTCTGGCAGACTTCTCCTTTGCTCCAGTCCGTTAACTGGTGCCTTCAGGTGCGGACCTATGGCGCAGTTAGTTCTTACTCAGGAACGTTGTCTGTGCAGGTGTGGACCTGTTGTAGACTGTTCAGGTGCTGACCTGTTGTAGACTGCTCAGTTGCGGAGACCTGAGGCTGCCTATTTCCTCCATATTGCCTATAGGGGTTCAGTTCTGTACTTCTGTACCCCAAGAAAGCAGCGATATCCTTCCTGACGTTGCCAAAGATTATTTTGTGTACTTACTGTTGCTGAGTATTTCTTTACGTTGTATATCTTAATAAAGATTGTGTTACCTACAATACTGTTCCAGTTCTCGTTCTTACAATCCATGACAATGAGGTAGAAGAGATAATCAGAATCCATAGTCAGTAAACATAAGCCAGGGAGTAAACTACCAGGAGGACAATCCAAATACACAAGCCAAGGTCTATCCACAAACAAACTTGAATACAGATGCCTAGGGCTTTAAACCCTAGCTGACCAATAGGATCCCAGGAGAAGGAAGAAGTTGAGACCACTAAATGGGAGGGGCTGTCTGAAGGTAAGCAGCTGGACTGCTCAGGATGTAAGATGTTAGAGGTGGACTAAGACCTCAAGGATAGCAGAAAATCTGCCAAGGGGCGAAGCGGTTTGGACCGCTAAAGAAGCAGGACTGCTAGTATGTCAAATGGCTGTACCGCCATAGGTAATGCAAACGAGTTAAGATCGTACAAATGTCAGAAGAACGAACTAACAAGCAGTTGGACCACTATAGACTGTTGGAAACTGGAGTGGGCTGAGACCATACAGGCAGCCTAACTGCCTGTTCAGATAAGTGGCTGAAATGCTATAGGCATTAAGAAACTGAAGTGGACTGGAACCACAAATGACAGCCACACTTTCCCATTATCCATGATAGTTTCTCGAAGGTATCATAAAAGTTTTTTTCTGCAGCTATAAATGGAAGTCCAAAAGAGTATATATATCCCTGGTATCATCCTAACAGGTAGACACACAGAAGGCTTGACGGTCATCTGAAAGACACAAGCAAAGGTTAATTTTCTAACCAGATAATCCTACATTGCTCAGTACACGATACACTTGTCCCTTGCGTCCTAACACCTTTCAAGGGGATAACAGATCCCTATAGGCCTTAATTTTACACAGAAACCCTAAATGATTTCTTTACCTCAACTTAAAGTTTTTCTAAGATGGTATGATACTATAGGGGCTTATTCTGTAAATTCACCATTCCTCCCATATTTTAGACAAGCAGATAATAGGTTAAAGCTTTAACAACAAGTAAGCTGTCTCTCACAATATTTACCAGAGCTAAAGTAAAGGATATGGCCTTTGGTACTAATTCCCTCTGTGCTGAAATGTCCTGGGAGTTTTTACTGTAAAATAGTATTATCTGTAATTTTGTAAATTGCAAACCCAGTTCTAAACTACATCTAAAAAGAGCCTATCACCATCCACATACAAATTAGGTGCTTGTTCAGGTAGCAAAGCTGAAAAAAGTTGACTGGATTTCAGTTGTACAATCATGCTAGTTCGCATCATATTGCTTCAGTTGTGGTAAGATATACTTAGTACTTGTTTCAACCTGCAGTTCTTTTCCCAGGTGTGAGTATCCTGGAAAGATATGCCAGGATCCTGAAATCTCATGATGTTTCTACATGAGGACATTTAAGACTGATTCCTTTCCGGCATGACACTATATCAAATGATAACCAATTTATGGGAGCAGCTAAGGTGGGAATCTGTGCCAAAGCTGGTTTCAGAGATTCCTAGGCCTGTTGGGTAACATCTGTCCACAATACTGGTTATTCATTTGCAGGTGATTTCAACAGGTCATAAAGAGGTTTAGCCTTTTCAGCCATATACTCTATCCTGATGAAATTAATCAATCCTAAAAACATCCTTAAGTCTGTAATGGTAGTTGGTATAAGACTGCTATTGTCTCAAGCCTCTTACTTCTAGTATAGGGATGTCCAAGTTCAGTCCGCAAGAGCCACCAACAATCCAGGATTTAAGGATTTCCCTGCTTAAGCACAGGTGAGTTAGTGAAAATTAATGAGCCATTGATTAACTCACCTGTGCTTATTCAGGGAAATCCTTAAATCCTGACCTGTTGGTGTCCCTTGAGGACTGAACATGGACAGCCATGTTCTAGGTTCTCTCCCTTCTAAAAGTATGTTAACTCCTAGGAAGGCCACAGATTTCTGTATCAGCTGCACCTTCCTAGAGTTCCAAAACAGACAGTAAAGTACACATACCTAACAATATATCAGAATTTTCATCTGGAGTGATAGATTGATTGTGAAGATCATCCACATACTGTAACACTCGCACAATGCAGAGGCTCTAAAACTTGTGCTACATCCTTATGAAAATAAAAAGTGGAATGGAACATTTGGGGGAGGACCTGGAAAAGGTATTGTTGGTTTCTAAATGCAAAGGCAAACTTTTATATTGGTAGTCTGGAGTCAAGGGAATACTGAATAATTAATTTGGGATAGCTAAAACACTGCAGTATTGTGCATTTCCACTAATTGGAGCAAGTATATTAGAAGATAAGACAACTAAATGTGCAGTAGGTGCAGTGTATTTATTCACGACCCTCGGGTCACCTAAAGGTCTGCAAGAATTGTTAGCCTACTTAACAGGGAAATTGGAAAGTTACACTTTGAATTTCCTCTCCTTATAACAGCCTATGACTCCAGTCTGTCAATATTTTCTGCTTCTTCAGGAACCTATATTGCCTTACTGTTAGGGGATCTGGCAAGAAGGCTTTATAATTCTCATTTTTCTGGGTTATGAGGCAAAAGTTGAAATTGATGGACTGGTGGTTTATTTAACCTAATTCACTTTGTGTGTTACTATGTTAGCAGAGTCACCCACACAATTAGTCCAAATCATGACTAGCATAATTCGTTTTTAGCCATTCTGTTGCTAATGTTCCTAATGCCCTAATGTTTTCCTTTCTTTATTAAAATAATAAATAGGTGTACAATGTTGCGGCACCCTGTTATCTTTGTTATAAACAACAGAATATTTAGTAACCTTATGGAGACACTTTATACTGTGTGCACTCTGTTTCCCCACCCATAGATTCACCAGTGTCCAGGGGAAGACTGACAACACCCACAGCCCCAGGAGAAATGGAGGACATGGGTCTCTTTTACCCCACCCCCAGTTATACCTACCCTTATTTATATAGCATTGTCCCAGGCCACCCATTTTGATTTTTTTTAATTGGCAGTAATGTTGTGAAGGCAAGTAATACAACAGAGCTTGCAATTGAAATTAAGCAACAATATTCATACCACAGAGCTTACAATTGAATTGGAGCTATAATAACAATATAGCTCCATTTTAACTGTAAGCTCTGTGGCATCATTTATGGAGCTCTATTTAAATTATTCCACAGAGCTTACAATTGAAATGTGGCTACAGTAGTGATACAACATAACATACAACTGAAATTGAGCTACACTAGTGATGTCACAGAGCTTATAATTGAAATGGAGTCTCTTGCAAAAGTATTCACCCCCCCTGGCATTTTTCCTATTTTGCTGCATTACAACCTGGAATTAAAATGGATTTTTGGGGGGATTGTATAATTTAATTTACACAACATGCCTACCATTTTGAAGGTGCAAAATATTTTTTATTGTGAAACAAACAAGAAATAAGACAAAAAAACAGAAAATTTGAGCGTGCATAACTATTCACACTCCCCCCCCCCCGCAAAGTCAACACTCTGTAGAGCCACCTTTTGCAAGTCTCTTGGGGTCTCTATAAGCTTGGCACATTTTTCAAGGCAAAACTGCTCCAGCTCATTCAAATTGGATGGGTTCCACTTGTGTACAGCAATATTTAAGCCATACCACAGATTCTCAGTTGGATTGAGGTCTAGGCTTTGACTAGGCCATTCCAAGACATTTAAATGATTCCCCTTAAACCACTCAAGTGTTCCATTAGCAGTATGCTTAGGATCATTGTCCTGCTGGAAGGTGAACCTCTGTCCCAATCTCAAATCTCTGGACGACTGAAACAGGTTTCCCTCAATAATTTCCCTGTATTTAGCGCCATCCATCATTCCTTCAATTCTGACCAGTTTCCCAGTTCCTGCTGATGAAAAACATCCCCACAGCATGGTGCTGCCACCACCACGCTTCACTGTGGGAATGGTGTTCTCAGGGTGATGAGAGGTGTTGGGTTTGCTCCAGACATAACGTTTTCCTTGATGGCCAAAAAGTTCAATTTTAGTCTCATCTGACCAAAGTACCTTCTTCCAAATGTGTGGGGAGTCTCCCACATGCCTTCTGGCGAACAGCAAACGTGTTTGCTTATTTTATTTCTTTAAGCAATGGCTTTCTTCTGGCCATACTGCCATGAAAAGCTCTGTGACGTTTACGGCTTAAAGTGGTCCTGTGGACAGATACTCCAGTCTCCACTGTGGAGTTTGAAGCTCCTTCAGGGTTATCTTTGGTCTCTTTGTTGCCTCTCTGATTAATGCCCTCCTTGCCTGGTCCATGAGTTCTTGTGGGTGGCGCTCTCTTTGCAGGTTTATTGTGGTGTCATATTCTTTCCATTTTTTAATAATGGATTTAATGTTGCTCAGTGGGATGTTCAAAGTTTGGGATCTTTTTTATAACCCAACCCTTATCTGTACTTCTCCATAACTTTGTCCCTGACCTGTTTGGTCTTCATGGTACAGCTTGCTTGGTGGTGGTGCAGACTCTGGGGCCTTTCAGAACAGGTGTATATATACTGAGACCAAGTGACACTTAGATTGCACAGAGGTGGACTTTATTTACCTAATTATGTTACTTCTGAAGGTAATTGGTTGCACCAGGTCTTATTTAGGGGCTTCATAGCAAAGGGGGTGAATACATATGCACGCTCCACTTTTCCATTTTTTATGTTTTAGAATTTTTTAAAATAAGCTATTTTCTTCATTTCGCTTCACGAGTTTGGACTATTTTGTGTATGTCAATTACATGAAATCCAAATTAAAATCCATTTTAATTCCAGGTTGTAATGCAACAAAATAGGAAAAAATGTCAAGGGGGGTGAATACTTTTGCAAGGCACCATAAAGCTCGTAACTGAATAGCTACACTAGTAATACCACAGAGCTTACAACTGAAATGGAGCTACACAAATGATACCACAAAGTTTACATTTGAAATGAAGCTACACAATGATACCACAGTGTTTATGATTGAAATGGAGCTGCTCAAGTAATATGACATGGCTCAAATACAGAAGTCATATAAATGTATATGCACTGTAGCAGCTTGCATCCCCAGCTCTACTCAGCCTCCTGTCTCTTCACTGGTGGTCTTCTGTACCCCGTACACCTGCCAGGTTGCAGGTGCAGTGCAATACTAGCTGCTGAAAACACTTCACGTCACAACAAGATATCGGTAGTCTTTTTGATCATTCATGCTATGAATAAAGAATTTCAGATATGTGGTGAGATATAGAGACTGTTGAAAACTACATTGAGGCTAATAGAATCCTTTGTGGACTAATTTTCATCTTTTGAGGTCAAAAATTCTAACTTTATTAATTATGTTGACAAATTGTTCCATTAAGATTATGAATTTAATAGTGGAATATAATAAAAGCCAACACCTTAAAGTTAACTCACTCAAAGGGTTAAAGAGGAAGTTGTAACAATCCAACATGATCTTTAGTCTATGAGGTTTGATGAACATTTGAAGGAATTGTATGTGAAATTAGTCATATGTTGAGAAACTGGGTAAAGCATTGTCTTCTTTCAAACACAATAAATATTTAAGTGCTAAAGAGAACTACGATCTAAACATTGTTTATACTTCGAATGTGTATCAAAGATTATCAAAAAGATCTACGTTCAAAATATACGTCTAAAAAATATTTTTTTCCACTAGAGAAGGGTAATCTGATAATGTACTCTGTTTTTGGCGATAGGAACCCATATATAAAGCATATTCATTGGAGAGGAAGAGAATTTATGCACATTTATTGATTTATATTTTCTAGAGTGATTAAAGCGGCTCTGTCAGTCCCAGCCGGCTCTAGGAGGCATTGCTAGGAGCCGTTTGGCTCCGGAAGGGACTGACAGAGCAGGTCCGCGTACGTGATTATGGCAAGATGTCTGCAATCCGTGCCTGTCAGCCCCTGAAGAATTAATAAATCTATTAAACCAGGAAATAATTCTGGCAACTAGTGCTACTAAGCAGCTAGATGCCAGGTGGGGAGTTATTGAATCTAAAGTTGTTTAAAGGTGGTAGTTCCGCTTTAATAGACTTACTGTTGACTACATGAATCTTTCCTTGCATTCTGACAGTGCAGGTGGATCTGTTCATACCAGCATCTATAGGAAACCTCATTCAGGCAGTTGTTTATTACATGCATCTTCATGTCATCCATGCCGTGTTATCCAGAATA
The DNA here is from genome assembly GCA_037306005.1 of Rhinophrynus dorsalis. Lineage (NCBI taxonomy): Eukaryota > Metazoa > Chordata > Amphibia > Anura > Rhinophrynidae > Rhinophrynus > Rhinophrynus dorsalis. The sequence continues at coordinate 174,036,262 of CM074722.1, forward strand.
TTCCAAAAGGACAATTTATGTGCTTATGCAGAAGTTGCTTTACATTTGACTCATAGGGTTTGCAGTGAATTACCTCCATACTAGATTCATTGAACGGGGTTACTCTAAACTTGATGTGGAACTTGCACATAATGCAGCTATGAATGAGGACCCTAATGCTTTAGTTTTTCAGACAGCCAGTCGACAGACGTCTAAAAAAAAGTGACCAGGGGGGTTCATTGAATAATTTCTACCTATTACTAATGATAAATTGATGACTATTTTGTCTGATGGTTGTCAGTTTGTGTCTAAAAGACCATGCACTATTAGTCATTTAGTTTCCAAGAATTACTTTTGTTCTAAACAACATAAATTTATGTGGTTGACCCACAGCGGAACTACCACCTTTAAGAAAGATGTCCCCAAATAATTCCTCATGTGGCAACTAGCTGCTCATTAGCGCTAGTCGTCAGAATTATTACCTCCTTAATATGAATGATCCACTGCTCCGGGACTGACAGGCAGGATGGAGTGCAGACATCTTTCCATAGTGATGTCTGTGTGCCTGCGCTGTCAGTCCCAGCCGGCTGTAGGAGGCATTGCTATGAGCTGTTTGGCTCCAAGAGGGACTGACAGTGCAGACGTCACTATGGAAAGATGTCTGCGCTCTGTCCTGCCTGTCAGTCCTGGAGCAGTGGATCATTCATATTAAGGAGGTAATAATTCTGGCAACTAGCGCTACTGAGCAGCTAGTCGCCAGATGAGGAATTATTTGGGGACATATTTCTTAAGGTGGTAGTTCCGCTTTACATGTGGTGCTAATTTCTGCAAGATATGTCACTATATGGGTAATGCCCGGACCTTTGTTTCCATTGTCAGTCAAGTTATCTACCAAGTGAAGTCTTTCATAAATTGCAAGACAAAGAGTGTTCTATAGTTATTCACCTTTGGTGGTTGGAATATTCAGTATATGGGATGAACGGTTTCTCCACTGAAGGAGAGCTTGTGTGTACACCTTAATAAAACTGTTAATAGTATTAAAGACTTGGCTCTCTCTACACAGATCTTGGACAAACACTATGGCAATTTAACTCAGGTACATTTTGCAGGTATTTAAAGGGTTAATGTACCACCAAGAGCAAGAAAATCTGATTCTCATAGGTCACAGAGAAGCATTTTGGATTTTGTTTTGGATACTAGAATACCTAAAGGTTTGAATTCAGAATACGATGTTAGTCATATTATTTAATTAATAAGTATTTTGTTTTTAGCTTTTTGTTTCAGTTTAGTTATGAACTTAGTGTGGGGCAATAGTAGACCAATTAACATATGCACATCCTGAATTGTTTTTATTCAGTTGTGTATTACTCACATTGGAGGGAACTTTTAAATATTTGGAATGATGGTTGTGGATTTTTCTATGATTATGCACTGTGCGGTGCAAAACATGTAAGAAGATAGGAAGTTTGTGCAATATTATTTTTTTTCCCATTTTCCAATAAAGCATTTCGATTTTATATATTTTCATCTTTGATGCTTTTCTGAGTGCCAAGTTATTACCATATTTCATCTTGCTGAGTAGAGGATCAGTGCTCCCTAGCTCTAGATCCTTATGAAGGTTATTTGACTGGTACGCATTGATATTATCACTCCTGCCCCTATTAGCTGTGCATAGACTGTTTGTTTGGGTTTTTGAGCGAGTCTGTTTTTCCTCTGAGCATCAAAAGCATCTTCCTTGAGGGCAAGAGCTCCATGTACAGGAACCAGAGATTGGCATGTCCAGCAACAAGCACTGTGAAAAGGGGGCATCTGACACACGTACCACAAGAGAGAGACTGCAGGAGACTGACCCCCCCACTGACTGACAGAGAGGATTGAATCAGATAAGACTGGGGAAGCACATAAGCACCCATGTAGTCATAAAAAGAGGGGGACAAATCCCAGGTAGTATTTGCTGTCATGTCAGATTCCATCTGCCCAGACTGTGATCACGAGAGGAGGACAAGATGTGAGGAGGAGTAAGTAAGCTCTTATGTGGGAAAGCAGCCAGCAAAGGGTTCTGTTAAAGCAATAGGTCAGGTTTGATTTACTAATACTACACTAATGGAGAGCATCCACACACATCCTTCCACATTGGTTTGAGCTAATCAGTGCAAGGGGGTGGAATACACTGAACAGTTCTTTGTTAGTATAGTGTTAAACAAGGCCTCTATAATGGAGCTATCTTTTTCTTAAAAGCAACTTCTGTAAGGTAGTTGTTTAGCACTCCCTGACAGCAGGCCCCTTCTCTGAGGCAGGCTCTGCCCAATAGCAGTCCACCCCTGGGGGGGATCGTGGGTACTGCCTAGTGTTCCTTCATCCCTCATTAATGTTGCCGGCTTATCTCTTGACTGCCATACTCTCTCTCTTTTGAAGTAGTCAAAAAATGTTTCTGTAGATCTTTGCACAGAGTGCAGGGTTAACAGCTACCTACTATCCATTTTAGGGAGGCCTGATGGCAAGAAGCAAACTCAAGTATGTGCCTGCGTTCTCTACCATGAAATGATACAAGTACTTCCTTAATTCCATTTGGAAGCACAAGGGGACACTCACTTCTTCTTTTAGAGGATTTTTTTGTGGTTTTATCAAGCAGCAGACCACATTCTCCTTCTACTTTATACTAGCATTATGTTCAGTGTAGCCTTGCATCAGGATACAAATATTAGGACAGAGGGAAAATCATTTACACTCATTCTAACAAAATGGAGACTCCCTGTTATAGTGAGCAAGATAATTTTACCCAATTTATTTCCTAATCAAACTGATGAAGACTATAGATCCCAGAACCTTGATTTGAAGAGATCTCTACAAATCTATTGCACAGAACACAAGGACTGAGAGAATAGACTAGCTTATTTATCATTTTCTTATGGGCAAATAAGGGGCAGTGCTTCCAAAAGGACCATCAGTCACTGGATAAGGCAATCCACAAGAGGAGCATCTATGTTTTCTGCAAGAGCTACAGGGTGGGCATTTAGTCTAAAGAAGAAACAGCGTGTGGCAGCAAAGTCCTGCTGGCAGTGTCATCTATCCCAACCTCATCTTGTCTTTTGTACATCTCCATGTGTGCTGCCTGAGACGGCAGGGAAATCGAGAATTTTGCCCTACCTGTGAATCCCTTTTTCCTGCATATTCCAAGGCAGATAGAATTTCCTACCATGTTTATAAATGTAGGAATTTTGCTGCAGACTCTGGGCTTCATCCAAATGTTTGCGATAAAACCAGTGTTAAGAATAAAAAGGCCGTCGCAACTTAGCCAAGACCGGTTAACAAGAGATTCAAGTCTCTGTAAGAGCCATATTCACCATTTCCCATCCCTCCAGCCATCAACAACACAACCCCCCTCCAAACCGCAAAATAAACACACATACAGCTGCAAAAGGTGGCAAGTTTGTGAGGTCACAGCTTTATTTAAGGGGTTATTTGACCTATTAAAGGGAGCCCAATGAGTATCCACCCCCTGACTACGTGGTGCCCCCCAGAGCCCCTGAACGCTTTGGCCACACCTACGCCCAGCTCTCTGCCATGGGAAGTAAAGGGCGAGACCTTTCAGGCAATCACTGCCTCCCCAACTCTGGTCCCTTTCCATGGCCACAACCCACCATACCAGGGGAGTTGAACAAGGCCCCAGTGTCGATACGCCACAACACTACCTCCATGCCTCCCCTCCAACAGTGCTTTTCTGGCAATTGCCCGGCCTTTTTGCAGGCTGACCTGGCTGCACAGCACAAGCCAGCCTGCCCACCTTTACCATCTTGGCTATGCCGCACTGTCGGGGCCCTGGAAGCGCCACACCCTATGGGCCTAATTTGGATCATAAACCTCTCTGGTTCCCCTGAGGTGGGAATGCACATGATGCCAGACACTGTGTATATGCCAACCCAAGGCCAATGTAGGCCTACACCAAGATTCCAACCTCACACATGGCGGGAAACCAGGCAGGAGGAATGTTACAAATGGCCACTGGACTTTGAACATGTGGGGCTCATCGGCAAGCCACAGCATCCCCAGGCCTGGGATGTGTTCTCCCCACCATCCACACCACCCATGCTGTCAGGGAGTAGTACATCACAGGGGAGTGAGGCATCCAAAGATGAGCTCCAGATGTCCCCCACACCCTCTCCACACTGGTACTCCCCAGGTGTCTCCAACAACACAGTCCCCTCCACTGCCTGAGGAGGAGCCACACCCCACACCTCAAGCATCAGCGCCCTCAACACCAGTCACACCTGCTCAGACAGCAGTTCTGGATGCCGAGTGTGTGGAGATCCAGAGGGGGAGGCCAGGAGGTGTGTGCGATCCCTCAGGCGGCTGGAGAGGAACTTGGACAGGATGACTGAGAGCCTGCGAGCTATCGGGGCACAACAGGTTTTGCTCACCACACACCTGAGGACCTTCACCACTGGAATGTTGGACATCATGGGCCAAATGTTGATATAAATGAGGGTGTCCAAAGGGCGGGAGAACCAGCGCCAGGCCCAGCCTTCAAATGATGGATTCGGCAACATATCCCCTGCCAATACTCCACCACTCACACCCACCAGACCCACTAGGGTCACACGCCGTAGTGTGAGGGAGTCCACCCCTGCTGCCCCACCCCCCAAAAAAAAAATCACAAAATCTTTTTTGGTCCCCCAATAAATGGGCACTTTTTCATTCCGTTTATGTCCATGTCTGTTTTTAATCCAAACTGGATGAGTGGCAGAGATGTCTCCAGTGCATTGCAAAGCAATGCAGTGAACACAACTCATGCACATGTAATGGTGTATTTGGGTGTTACAGCATGGGTGAGCACACACATCTTATACAGACACTTGTCCAAGTTCAACTCACAGACCACACAGCAAAGCCTCACAACATGAAGATGTGGTTTTCCATGATATGAATTGAACTTGAACAACATACACCTAATAGATAGATTATCGAGGATATGGGGCTGGATTCAAATGCAGGAGATAAATGTTACCTTCCATTTCATCAAACAATTTCCTATTGAAGTCTCTGAGGATACATGAAGATAAAAGCAGAGATACAATTAGCACCTGCATTTGAATCCAGCACATGATCTGAATGACAACAATGATGTGGGAAAAGTAATCAGTTGAAACTGGCAATTACAGATGCTCATCGGTTGGGATGGGATTGACATTGAAGAGCAACAGGTGATCTTCATGGACATGGAATCAACATGTTACCGGGACATACCTCTGGACCAAGAGGGGTCATGCCATGGATGCCAGCAGGAAGTGAAGACACGATTTGAAACATCACTGTACACACAACAGTCATGAGATTGCTGAACCAGCATCATGTTTTTGAGTGCCAGAGGGGTACACAACACATTGCTCATCAATGTGTTGATGATCCCTCTGGCACTCCACAGGTTAACATTTTGTATCAGAAATGGAGTAGACCATCGATTGCTTGTCGATGTGTTGTCTAGCTGTCATGTTGACATGAGGTTGTTAACTAGGGGATAGCAAGCACACAAAAGTATGTGTGATTTGAACACTGGGCACACACCTCCTCAGTATGTGAATCAAGACCCATGACAAAGATCCTCTATTTCGTGGGTCTTGGTTCACATACTGAGGCAGTTTGTGCTCAGGGTTCATGTCACACATACATATTTCTGCATGCCATCCCATTGTTTTTAACATCATATCTTCATGACGGCTAGATAACACGTTGTCAAACAATGGAGTGGCTTTGACACTGTGCTACACACACAAACAGGTCAGCATGTTGGGCCTCGCAACCTGACTCACAGATTGTTATTCCCATACTATAGCTAACATCAACACGCTATGAGCATCCCTATTCTAATCCATGATTAGTCATTGCCCAATAACTGCACACATGCTAATCCATAATCCATGTAACCCTTTGGGTGCCAGAGGGGTACACAACGCATTAATTAGCAATGTATTGCTTACCACTCTGGCACTCAAAGGGTTATTCCATAGAATTCAGGCATGGAATCCAATGCATTGCATTGGATATCCCTCTCTGACTTCAAGGGTTGCAGGGGTGTTATGGCTATAATCAACTTTGTCGATGTAGTATTCAGTCAGTTAAGTTCGGATATGTTGAACATGGCCAATTTGGTGTCTTATTGATCGCAGGTTGCAGGCTGATTTCCGTGACATGCCGTTGTCAGAGCGGAGGGCTGTATTGATGAGTCATCCTGTGGGGTAGGACAGACGGTTGCATTGATTGTGTGTGTTTGCACGCATTACACATACTCCATGGTCACACATGCTTTCTACTCACAGGTGAGGTGGTCCCTGATGAGCCTGGTTCACATCTGCATCACATTTCAAGTATCCTCATCTTTATCAATGGAAACAGGGACCTCCATGGGCTGTTGTGGCTTCACATCATCAACTAGACATGTGTGTTCATCAATATTGTGTTGTAGGGCACACTCCAGGATGATGTCACATGCTTTGCCAGGTGCATATTTTAGAGCGGCCCCTGAGTGATCCAGGCAATGGAACCTTGCTTTGAGCAGGCCAGAGGTACACTCTGTGGTGTTACTGGTCCTGACGTGTGCCTTGTTACAGCGCTCCTTTACAGGTGTGTGGGGATTGGCTATTGGTATAAGCAGCCACAACTTGCACCCATAGCCAGTACCACCTGTGGACAGTGAGTGACATGATCTGAGAATCGCATATTATGTGGATGATGTACTCCAGGTAAGGGTTTGCTGGTGTCTCTGTGGTTGGTGGTGTGATTGTAATTTGTATGTACGTGTCAGGTGTGTGTGTGTGACGTTGTGAGGCACATGTTGTGTCTCTGTTGGCTGTTGATGTTGCATAGGTTAGCTTGATTTGTTTTGTGAGTGACAGGTGTGCTTGTTGTGTTGTTTGCTCACCCCTGTTGTTCCAGGGTGTGTTGGGATGGCTGATATTGTGCTGCTTTGTGTTACCCTTGTGCCTGTGGGGTTGCTGAGTTCTTGTTGTTTGTCTGTGACTTGTTTGTATGGTCTAGGCCAGTGGTTCTCACCACAGTGTCATGGCACTTTAGTGTGCCATGAGCACCAGCTCAGGATGCCTCACTTTTGCCATGAAGATTTTTTCAACGTTACTAACATTTTTCTGGATATTTGTTTTCTAATGTATATTTATGGGAATTGTATTTTTCTCCTTATTGTCATTCCCACAGTGAGACCTACTAATAACTATATCTTCATGTATTGTTCCTTTCATTGAGTCCTTGCGCAAATGATTATAACTTCAAGGGGAGCCCTGCAACATCCAGATTGCATTTTAGGGGTGCCTTCAGTTACAGGGATTAAGAACCACTGGTCTGGGACTTGTTGGTGTGCTTGCTTGGCATTGAGGGGTTAATATTTGACCTTTGTATGCTTGGGTTATGTGGTGTGTGTTGTATGAGCTGCTGTTTCTCTGTTTTCTTTTCTCCGACGGTGGTTTTTACTCCGCGTTGTGTGGTTTTCGCCTAGAAAAAGTGGGCCTTAAATTTCTGCCGGTAAATGTTGCAATTTATCTCTTGTTATCCCTACCACAAACATCTGGGGACAGCTGTTGCATTGGCCTCAATGGGCAATATTTTCACAGCCACTATGTTTTCATAACTGACGTTAGTTCTTCGTAGTCTGAACCTTTGCATGGATTACCTTGGTTTTAAAACCACACAACAGTTTTTTCTGTCATCGGTTACATTTGGTTCGAGCCATCTGTGTCTAGATACTTGTATCCACTGGCTCAAGGTGGGGAGGGAGATTATTTTATTGATTTTATTTTTCTTAACTTTTTTTTGGGGGGGGGGCAATCTCAGAATGTGCTACCTGGCTGGCATGGCAGGATATTATGCTGTTCTCAGTTCTTAACATTGGAGGGGCTAATTAATTACCCATCCTGATTAGTACTTTTTGGCTGTGACTGAGGAACAGCAACAAAATGAAAGGAGGACACAAAACCAAAGTACGAGACGGAATGAGAAAGAGTGAAAGACGGACAATGAGCCTGACACTGTGTGTCACGCCTACCAAATCAAAAGTAGAGCAATTCTGGAGCAAACTGACAGCTACATATTCATAAAAGATGGGAGCTTCTCTTTGGTAAATATGGCACATTTCTTCTGCCCCAAAATCAATCCACTTCCAGCATGATAAATATGTCCAGTGTGTGTGTGACAATTTGTTTGAAAGTATCCCTTAAAATACATAAAGACATTTCTGCTGGGTTTTTTCTCATTGAACAAAGCAGGAATTTTCCTGCTGCGGTTAGATACTTTACCTCATTTACAAGTTACAACAGCTCAGAGACATACTTCCCAAGCGTCCCTCTTTAGAACTGACAGTACCTCTTTGAGACCCAAATCCCTCTGTCCCTCCTTTTCAGGAGATCAGACTCTCTGGTGTGTATATGAGTGTATCACAATGCTCCACAGACATAAAACTCACATACCTGTTTTAAACTTCAGTATATGTGTTTAGAAATTAGTCTGTGTCATTAAAATACGTTGGTCTTGCTCTAATTCATGTATTAAGTTACACAAAGAGGTATCAATAGGTCATGAAATAATCTAAAAATTATTGTTGATACCCCACCCACAACCTCTGACCCCAGCAACACCACCTCAAACCATTTGAAATGTTGGGAAGTATGCAGAAGTGCAATTGTATGTAGAAATGCAATTTCCTGTATATTTTTCGTTGATGCTGCAGCTGTTACTGTCTATGCACAAATGCTGTCCCTTACAATAGCTCAATATAGATGGCAAAAGCATCAACATAAAATGGAAAGGCCATGAGAGTATAGCATCTCAAAAGAAGGAATGCGGCATCTGTAAGAACCTGTTTTACCCAGTACGAGGGAGGGACACCCTTAGGTTTTGTTCTGATACGTTATAACAACGATGCTGATTTTCAGGAGTTATCCTTCAGTGCATCCTCCTGAGTAGACAAAACTGTAACTTAAAAACATATTTACGATGCTTGTAGAAAACGTATAGTCCACCTTCCAGGAGGGGGGCATTATTCTAGGAAATGAAATCATTGCCTCCAATGCAAGTTTGATATATCTGTTCTGGACAGTGTATACATAATTTATGCCTAACTAAGGGATACCCCATCTGTTGTTATCTAGTTTTTGCTGGAATGCGGTTCATACTATCTACAGTCAGCCTCTGAATTGCTGTGGATGGTGAAAGTCATAGCCAATCAACTGCTGGAGAGCCATATGTTGTCCGCCCTTGGTATGCAGCTGCAGCATAGCTTGTACCCAGCAGCGTCCCTTTTAAGAGGCAGACGCTTCTCTACTTGCACCGTGCTGCAGTCACTCCCCTCACTGTCTTACTCCATCCTTCCTCCTCCCTCTTTTCTTCCTCCTGTTTCCATGACTTCCCCTGCACAGCTTCCTTTGCCAGTTGAGATTGTTAGCTCCTGTTGGATGCATGGGTACAGCATGGCGCTGTTAGTGGATAGCATGTTCGCCTTGCCGGGCTGCCTGCGTGCTGCGGCCTTCTGGACGCTGGTGTACTCCTACTGCCTGCTGTACACTTGCACTGCGCTCGTCAAACTTTTGTACAGCATCCTCCTGAGGCCAAGAGGGACATTTCATAGGGTCATCCGAGAGTCGCCCCCGGGGTGCCTTAATGACCCTTTCCTGGGAACGCACTGCTATGTGCGGATTAAGGTAATGTACTCATACACCTGTCCAGGGATTTGAAACACACCTGCGCAATGGTGATTCTTGGGTGAAACAACGGAACCATAAACATTACCATTCATAAAAATGAACCCGCTGATTATTAAAGATATTTCTAACGCATTGCTAGTGTTTCATTCAAGGGCTTGATAAATGCCCATATTTTGATTGATGCCTATAATACTGTTGGTATGCCACACAATTGTTTCGCTTTGTGCATGTGACCCCATGGCAATGAATCAAGCGCAACATACCTTTTAGTGTGTATATTGCAATATGCCCAGCTCTTTTGCTCTTGCGCATAACGGAGAGCAACTCTGCACTTGTTCTGGGCATTATTGATAGACGGTACAGTTCCGTGGAGAGCTGTGTTGGAATGCACTGCGCTCACTTAACACTGTATTTCAATTCAGAGGCTGGATTAACTCTTTACAAAACAGTTATTGATTGTATTGGGCTCGAGCTGCGAGAGATTGGATGCACCAATTGATTAATTTAGCGCAAACATATATTAGACATGATGTCAATTGATTTGTTTAATTGCTTTTTCCATATAGAAGAAAACATAATTGTGGTTTGTAACAACTGCAAATAATGCAGTATTTATTAATTAACCCCTTTGTTACCATAAAAGCTGACTTCCCTCTGGTATGAAGGATTTACATATTCCTAAAAACCTCCAAATAAAAGCTAGTAATCCTATTGCATAAATAACGACTGCTTGTCATTGTCAAACAATATCTATATATCGTGGCTATATGGTGTTATAATCATAAATTTCAGCAATTCTGTAGATCTACTTGCACAAACCATGAACTACTTAATATTGTTGACTTGCTCTGGGTGCCATCCAGAGATTAATTTTCCTTATCGGGAGTGTTATAGCTAAGTTTCTCTTGCCTATTTATGAGACATAAATTACATTGATATCAGTACAGTTGGCATTTCAGAAGTCAATAATTGGTACAAAATTGGCACCTGATTCCTTAGTGCTCACTACTCACTGTTACTACATTTGACAACAAAGCTTTTTCGTACACAAAGCCTGTAATCATTTTGCAGTGCAGTATGTTTGCTTTACCATCCTCTTTACATATAGCTTTTTATGTAACTGTCTGGGAATGGGAATAAGGTTATGTGTGGTAGATACTTTTTAACCCCTTAGATGCTAGAGAGATATTCAGCTCATTGCTTCATGATGTGTTGGAGATCTCACTAACATCCAAGGGGTTACATACACTTTAAACAGTAATTTATTTAACCCCTCAGGCTGGTAATTCATTAATGTAATTCATTAAACTACTTGATCAGGGAACCTAACTATGTATGTGTGTATAATTACACATCTCACCCTGTTCTTTCCTGTGTATTCTCCTCTAAGCATGTAGCGGTTGTGCAGGTCACCTTCTTTCATTGTGTGTTCAACACCACGTTAGTGGAATAACAATTTGAGCTGCCAAGTTGACTGTAAACATGCAGCATGCCTTTTCATTCAGGCAATTACTGTGCCCTAGTAGTAATTATCCGTTCAACTGGCATAACAAGTGCAATCTAGTGAGGATGATCTTAGTAAAAGATTAGGTGCTTGACCGCATTATTAGATAACAAAATATATATTTTATTCATTGTCATTTAGGAAGTTTCACTCCTTTCTCAAGGTTACACATGTTACCAGACTACTCTTTACAACTAAATCAGCTACAATGCATTGCTATTTAAAGAATGGGGAATTTGCCAAGTATGCAGTCTATTAATATTCAGATGCAGTATAGTAATGGCTCTTGGGCCAATATAGATTAAAGAAATATCTAATTGCAATGTATAGCTGGCATCAAGATCAGGTTTCAAGTACAAAAGAACAGGTTGGGCAGGCGATCAAATTATTGGAAGACATAATTTGTTTTCTTTCATCATTTTCTAAGAAGGTTCAGTGATTTGTCTGTACCCATCTGTCTTTTATCATATCACAGTCATTAAATATCATAATCATGTTGATAATGATGCATTCCCAATATATTACTCTTTAATATCATGTCTAAAAATCATAATTTGCAAGTCATTGTGGAGAACTGTTAACCCCTTAGATTCTAGACCAATCTCCAGCACATTGCTTCACAAGGTGATGAGGAGATCTCTGGCATCCAAGGGGTACATTTAATATTACTGGGGTTGGGAGACTTTCTGTCTGTATATTATTTGAGGAAATATATTAAAATTTGGGGGATAAAATGCAGTGTTATGCTCAGTAAAACATTCTTAGGCTTCTGCCCTGTGATAAAAACATCACTCCAGATTCAAAGTGATTTTGCATTTATGCAATTGTTACAAAAATAAACAATCCTTAGCTTTACACGGATAGCTACCTACAAATGTGTAAATCCAGCCTTTTGTGTTGTGGGCTCCTCATACATTAATGGATTTTTGTTTTGTTGCACTTGCTCCTATCTTGGGGCTAGATTCCATTGTAAATTATATATAACAGATTTTTATTGAACTATATCTGTAAATCTGGAGATAAAACCCAATGCTAGCTATCACTTGTAATGTAAAGGGATAGTCTATAAAGTGGACCTTTTAGTGAAATAAAAAAGAAACAGCTGTAAAAAAAAATTAAAACCAAAAGTTTTTTAGAGACTCAAAAAAACATAGGCTAGATTGAAACACATAATACCTAGAGTGTTAGAAAACTGCTAAGAATCATAATCATAGACATAAGTGTTAAATCAGATGGAGACATTCATTTAGATGTCAAAATGGAACATCCAAATGTGTGTGTAGGAAGGAATAAATAAATAATGAATATAATTAATTAATATAAGATGCTGTGTCTTGGGGGTGAAAGTTCCCATTTAAACCAGTGTATAAAGCAAAGAAGGCTTAAGATGATATCTATCTTATCTGTGATAAAGGCAGTCTTTCCAGGAACCTTCATGACAAGTGTGGAATTATAGGATGCATACCATCAAATCCTGATCAGGCAGTGGCACAGGTAGTTCCTGTTGCCATAAGGGATAGCCATTTTCATTTCAGGTTGCTTCCCTTCAGTCTAACATCTGCACTATGTTTTCACAAAGATCTTGGCCATGTCTGTCGTGGTCTTAAAGGGATAGTAATACTTAAAATGTCAAACAAATATGTTGTAGGGTTTATCCCCCTGAGTAGAACAAGGGTACTTTCACTGCAGAAAGATGTTTTATTCAAAAGTTATTATAGCTCAAACATGAATTTTTTTAGGTGCAGTATCACAGTGGCCTGAAATTTTACGGTGGTGCTGTTGCTACACCATCCTATGGACAGCTCTGGTCCATTGCCTATAAATCTCCATATGATGGTGTAGCAACAGCACCACTGTACAATTTCAGGCCACTGTGATACTGCACCGAAACAAATTAATGTTTGAACTGTAATAACTTTTGAATAAAACACCTTTCAGCAGTGGGAGTACCCTTGTTTTACTCAGGGGGATAAACACTACAACATATTTTTTTACATTTTAACTATTACTATCCCTTTAAGAGAAAAAAGTGTGCAGAATAATCCCATATGTAGGTGATATCCACATAGTGGAAGAATCAGAAGAAAAGTCTCAAAAGAGCACAGACCTTTGCCTAGACCTGTTGACCAGCTTGGGATTGCTAATCAACAAATACAAAAGCCAGTTAGCACAATCACAGAAGTGACTGTTCTTGGGAGTGCAATTTGACACTCTAGAAGGAAAGGTATTTCTATTGGAAGACAGAAGGAAGAGGAAAACAGAAAGGGTGTTCTCCTTTCTAAAGAAAAAAGGTGCAAATGGCTCAGAATTTTCAAAACTGTTAGGGAACCTCCCATCAACAATTTGAAGTGTTCCATGGGTGAAGTTTCATTTCTGGATGCAATTTTCTGAGGTTCTGAAAGAGGGATTCCTCCAACTTCTTTAAGAAGATTCCTCTTTTGGCTTTCACAAGAAGAGAACTGAGATGATGATTGGCTACTGTAACTTAACCAGAGGCAGGCGTCTGGAGGGACCTGTTTGGGATATCCTGTGGATGGATGCCAGTCTAATAGGATGGAGAGGTCTTTAGAGAGACAAGATTATTTTCTTTTGTATATACAAAGGAAGCAACAATGACAGGCTATGAGCAAACAGGCAGAGTTTTCTCCATCATCTACATCGCTTACTGAGTACAAAGTCCAAAATATACTGGAAAAGGGTATGGTGAATAAAATAGCTGGACCTGATGGCATACACCCAAGGGTACTTAAGGAACTTAGTTCAGTAATAGCAAAATCATTATACTTAATATTTATTGATTCTGTTTCATCGGTCATAGTGCCCTGTGATTGGAAGAAAGCTGACGTTGTGCTACTATTCAAAAGGTAGGCATGATCTAAACCAGGAAATTATAGACATGTGAGCTTGACTTCCATTGTGGGTAAGATATTGGAAGGGTTACTAACTGACAGTATACAGAACTATGTGATGACCAACATTATTATTTGTAGGATCCAGCATTGTTTTATGAAAAATAGATCATGTCAAACTAATTTACTTGCACTTTACAAAAGTGTAATCTGAACAAGGGGATTGCTGCTGATGTAGTATACTTGGATTTTTTAAAAGCCTTTTGATACTCTGCCTCACAACAGGTTACTGTATATATTAAAAGGCTTCAATTTCAGAGGTGATATCTGTGCATGGATAGAGAACTGCTTAAATTATTAGATGGGTAAAGCGTGGTACGATGTTAGCCATAGAAAATTCAGGAAAGTAGTTGACTGAAAATTATACCTTTATTGGCTGAGAGGCTTTGGATGCAAGCTTTCAAGACAACTAGGTCTCTTCTTCAGGCATAATAAAAATGAAAGCTAAATTCACAATACATGACTTTAAAACTCATGCACATCTATTACCAATGCTAAAAAATAACAGGCGTTGTAGTTTTAGTATCTTATTACCCGAGTTGTGAAAAGAAAATCAGCAGAAATTATATGCACCGCCAATCAAAAAAAGAGCCCATAGGAAACAACTAAAAACAACGTACAAGTAGCATTCTATTACCTACATTCAGTATTACCGCATGTTTTGTGGTTACTTTATATGTCAGTAATCCTGAGCCTCAGAGTTGAGAAGTAGAAGCCACAACGACTGTTTCAAAATCATCTATGTTCGAACAGAAGCAGTGCATAATATAGTGTAAATCATAGAAATCTGATATAGCGTGCCCCCTTCGACATATTAACCCCCCCCTTTGAAATTCGACTTATAGTGCTTTCTTTTACCATTTTAATTCAACAAATATTGTTCACAGTCAACATTTTAACTCCCCACTTTGAAATTTGACTCCCATGTATTTATATTGCCTGATTAACCCTATGAGTACCAGAGAGGTAGCAACGCATTGCAATGTGTTTGCTACCCCTCTGGTACTCAAAGGTTAATAGGCAAGGTATGCGGCTGCATACCTTGCCTGTATGTGTAAACACTTTTATTTTGTATTATAATTTTACATTTCAGACCTCAAGGGGTGCATCAGGACCCATCCTGACACCCCCCTAGCATTGATCACCTATCCAGTAGGATAGCTGATCAATGGAGGCGATAATTACCAGCATTTTCTGATAAAGCCCATATAACATATGTGTAAGAAATGTTACAAGGGCTTTCTTCTTATTATTATTGTTACATTTATTTAAATATATTGTTCAGACCTCGGTGGGAATCAGGACCCCTTCTGACACCCCCATAGCACGGATCACCTATCCTTCTGGATAGGGGATCCATGCGGCGACATATGCAGCTTTTTTAATTAAGCGCATATAACCTATGTTTTATATAGATTATATGTGTTTTTTTATACATTGCTTTCAGATTCGTTGATGAAAGTACATCATTGCGCCTTCTATGAATGAACCCGGTGACAGGTGATCCATGCTAGGGGGGATATCAGGAAGGGTCCTGATGTTCCCCTCGAGGTCTGAAAGCAATGTATAGTTTAAAAAAGCGCATATAACCTATGTTAAACATAGGTTATATGTGCTTAATTAGAAAAGCTGCATATGTTGTCACATGGATCACCTATCCAGCAGGAAAAGTGATCCATGCTAGGGGGTTGTCAGGAGGGGTTCTGATGCCTCCCTCAAATATATTGTTCAGACTTCAAGTATATATAACAGTAATAATAATAATAAGGCCCATATAACATGTTACATGGGCTTTATCAGAAAATGTCAGCAATTGTCGCCTGCATTGATCACCTATCCTACTGGATAGGTGATCAATGCTAGGGGGGTGTCAGGAGGGGTCCTGATGCCCCCCTTGAGGTCTGAACTTATATTTTTAAATGTATGTAAAAAAAACAAAAAACAAAAAAAACAATAACAATTTTTTTACACATATACAGGCAAGGTATACAGAAGCATAGCTTGCCTATTAACCCTTTGAGTACCAGAGGGGTAGCAAACACATTGCAATGTGTTGCTTCCTCTCTGGTACTCATAGGGTTAATCATGCAATAAAAATACAATGGGGGCATGTCGGGAAAAAATTGGAGAAGAAACAATGTTGAATTTAAAAGGAGAAAGAAAGCCAGGGAAGCATTATAAGTCGAATTTCAAGGAGGGGTTAAAATGTCGAACGTGAACAATATTTGTTGAATTAAAATGGTGACAGAAAGCACTATAAGTCGAATTTCAAAGGGGGGTTTAATATGTCGTAGGGGGCACTCTATGTCGGAGTTAGATAATGTGGGGAACACATCTAATGCTAAACTTGATCTTTCTGTCGTCAAACGTACGCCTGTTTCCTTGGTCTTTGACATTTAGCATGTTTTTTTTAGGCGGTAGTTGAATAGAAGCAGACAGCTCCAGTTCTGCCAGTATGTCGAAATGTGCTGTCTATGCTGGTTTTGTTTTACCGTGATTCTACAGTAGAATACCAGTAAAATATGTTTGCAAATACATGTTGCTTGTTTTTACTGTAGTGCAGGTAATAGAATCGAGCCCCTAGTCTTTTGTATGTATAGTTCTTGACCAAGGTTAGACAGTTTCTTTTAAGAGGTTGTTGTATCCTGTATGTAGCTGAGTGTTTTTTGGCCAGTGGTTTGAGAATGCTCTCCCCCAAGCCAAAGATATTTTCTGTGAGTGTGCCTGTTTCAGATATTATCGGCCTACCAGGATTCCCCTCCTTGTGTATTTTAGGAAGCATGTAGGAGCATTTGACCCTTGGCCGCCAGGTGGTCTCTAGTCTTCCCATGATTTTTTTTTTTTTTTTTTGTGTAGTTAGATGTTGGATTTTCTTGAAGTCCACTGTAGTATCTTTTAACCATAAGTTGCCTGTCTGCTTCTTCTATATAGTCAGTTGTGTTGATAATCACTACCGCGTCACCTTTGTCTGCCGGTTTAATTACTGTTTTTGTTGTTTTTTTAGTGACTGTATTGCTTTTTTTCCTTGGTAGTTAGGTTGCCAGTGTGCATTGTTTGTCAAATGTACTAGATGTGACTCTATTTCTGAAGCTCTCTTTATTAAGTTCCCAAAACGCCGCTAAATAACGGCAGTTTTGGGAACTTCAAAGGAAAAAAAACTAACGATCGTTGCCTGACATACTGTCAAGCACCAATTGTTAAAAAATCTGTTAAACTTACCTATCATCCAGTGTCTGTCTCCTTCTATCACCATTCTTTGTTCTATCTTCTTTATTCTCTTGTATCTTCCTTTCTGTCTTCTAGCTGTAAAACAGAAAAAATTTTTAAGTTATAAGCATACATATGCGGCACACTAATACATAGTTTAACCCCTTGAGTCCCAGAGGGGTGCGCAACGCATTGCAAAGCAAAGGGTTAAATTATGTAGTAGTGTGCTAGTGGTTAAAATATAAATGCCCCCATACATATTAAATGTTTCTACTTTATTCAAAGCCAATGGTATTCCCATAAATAAAATATCCAAAATTATACTTAGCATATATGTCACTGTCTCCGCTGCTGTGTGAGGCCTCTGAGGTGGTGGTGAAGACAGAATAATGTGTGACACCCCCATCTCCTTGTCCACGGGCCGATGCCCGCTCCAGCCAATCAGCTTTGAGCGGCTGTGCTTTAAACAGCCAATGGCTGTGAGAGTTTTAGAAGTATGGCTGCCCACATATAAGGGCAGCCTCAATTCTAACTCCCTCAGACCAGAGTGGGCATCGGCACATGGACAAGAAGGGGGGGGGGTTGCACATTATTCTGTCTCCACCACCGCCTCAGTGGCCTCACACAGCGGCGGAGACAGCGACATATATGATAAATATACTTTTGGATATTTTGTTTATGGGAATACCATTGGCTTTAAATAAAGTAAAAACATTTAAAGGGATAGCATTGCCTGAAAATAATTTTATTTTATATTGTAGCCCTTAAAAAAACATTAAAAATGATATAAGTCTTCTCTCCCAAATCATTATGGTTTGGGAGATATTAGCAAGTAAAGTTAACTTCCCTTTTCCTGTCTGTTTTAGCCAAGTCTGCCATCTAGTGGACAGATTTGGAATCCGGTCCACAGATTAGCGGGCAGCTCTTTAGCAGTGCCAAGATCACGATCTTTAAAAAGAACTAATTAATTGGAACTGTCTATAAAGTGTGCCTGGCTTGCAAGCACACTTTGTAGACCATTCCAATGAAGAAATTATTTTTAAAGATTGTGATCTCGGCACTGCTGAAGAGCCGTGGCCGGTCTGGGGACTGGATTCCAAATCTGAAGGCTTGAGCAGTGATGTCACTCCAGGGGAAACTTTACTTGCTAATATCTCCCACACCATAAAGGTTTGGAAGATAAGACTTATAACATTTTTAATGTTTTTTTAAGGGCTACAATATAAAATAAAGTGATTTTCAGGCAATACTATCCCTTTAATATGCATGGGGGCATTTTTATTTTAACCGCTGGCACACTACTACATAATTTAACCCTGTGGGCCCCAGGAGGTATGCAACGCATTGCACTCAGGGGGTTAAACTATGTATTAGTGTGTCTCATATGTATGCTTGTAACTTAAACTTTTTTTTTTCTGTTTTACAGCAAGAAGAAAGAAGACAGAAGGAAAAATCCTATATAATAATTTGCTAAATTGTGTGTAACGCCCGACATGCGCAGTAGACACAGCTGCATGTGCGGCAGTCATGCGCAGTAGAGACTGCCCGCGCCGCGGCTGATACAGTGCTGGGCGCTCCGAAGGAGAGTCCAGCTCTGTATCAGCCGCGGCACGGGTAGTCTCCACTGCGCGTGACTGCCCCGCGACCGGCTGCCAGAGGCACTGTGGCCCGTGTAACGGGCTGTTCAACTAGTAGAAGATACAAGGGAAGAAAGAAGCCAGAAGGGAAGAAAGAAAAGAAGGACAGAAGATGACCAGGAAGCTGAGGACTCCGCTGGACATCAGGATTAATGGTAAGTGTTACTTGTGATGTTTTTTAACTTAGGTTAACCCTATGAATGCCGGTGGGGTAATTATACCCCACTGGCACTCATAGGGTTAATTCTACTAACATCTGACACATTTTTCATACTTTGGATGTATTGATACATGCACTGAGGTTTTTTAACTTCAAGTTTCTGTGTCCGCTGTTTAAACAGGTGATAAGGGACTCGAGTTAAAAAAAAAAAAAGGTGTTAACTTTCCTGAGATAACCTGAGTCCCTTATCGCCTGTTCTTGGTTAACTCGGACATTTGAATATTTACAGTGTTTTCATCATTTAAATGGATGAACACACCTCTTACCTTTAACACATGATGGCTCTTTTTTTGCCGGTATTTTTTCACAGCACAGACATTTGAATAGCTTACTGTGCTGGAAAAAATGCCGTCGGCAGAAAAAAACAGCCGTCTCCAACATTTGGATCGAGTTTTTAGTTCTGTGGTTTGGGATGATTCATTGTTTTCTTTGTCATGAAATAATTATTTGTCTATGTTTTCTGAGGAACTACTCTATACCACTGTAGAGTTCTGTTTTATCCATAGGTTTGGTTGGGTTCTTCTTCCTGTCTAGAAAGGACATGTTGAACTGGTGCCCATCCCATTCCCATAGAAACTACATTATCAAGGACACATTTTCCTGTGGCTCATCTAGAGCTGGATTCTATTGCAAGTGATAAATGTTAACACCTGTTTTAGCAAACAATTTGTGATTGAAGTCTATGGGGAAACATGGAGATAAAAGCAGTGATAAAATTAGCACCTAATCTAGCCCTTAATGTTTACCTCAACACAGTAACATAGTTGATGAAGCTGAAAAAGGCATGCGTCCATCAAGTACAGTCTATGCCAAATCATCCCTGTTGATCCAAAGGAAGGCAAAAAATAAAAAAAAAAATAAAAAAACCCTGAAGCCATTTCCAGTTAAGCCCCAAGTGGATAAAAAAATTCCTTCCTGACTCCAAATGGCTGTCATATAGTTCCATGGATCAACAATCTAACTGCTTTGAAGCCAACTGTCATAATTCTAAGTATTGTTCTGTTCTAGATAGGTATATATTACTTTTTTGAAAGCAGTTACAAAATTTGCAAGCATAGCATCCCAAGGCAAAGATGCTTTACTGCACTTACTATACCTTTACCATCCTTAATGTAAAAAATCACTGCCTTTGTTTTAGTTGAAAGCACCTTTAGTCTTAATGGATGACCTCTCAATCTTAGCTCAGATATTTGAGTAACTAATTAATTGGAGAGTTCTTAGAAACATAGAATTTGACGGCAGATAAGAACCATTCGGCCCATCTAGTCTGCCCATTTTCCTACTGTAAAAAAACAAAACAAAACAACCTCAAACCTTTTTTGGTCCTTGGTCTTTTCTTACTTTAAGGACTGCCTTATGCCTATCCAATGCATGCTTAAATTCTGTCACTGTATTAACTTCTACCACTTCTGCTGGTAGGCTATTCCACTTATCTACTACCCTCTCAGTGAAGTAAAATTTTCTTACATTACGTCTAAACCTGTGTCCCTCTAGTTTTAGACTATTGCCTCTTGTCCTAACATTTTTACTCCTTTGAAATATACTTCCATCCTGTACTTTGTTGAATCCCTTCATATATTTGAATGTTTCTATCATATCCCCTGTCTCTCTTCTCTCCTCCAAGCTATACATATTCAGATCATTTAGTCTATCCTGATATTTCTTTTCCTGTAGACCAGTCACCATTTTAGTAGCCCTTCTTTGAATTTTCTCTAGAGTATCAATATCCTTCTGGAGATGGGGTCTCCAGTACTGTACACAATACTCTAGGTGAGGTCTAACTAGAGATCTATAGAGTGGCATGACTACTTTCCTTTTTCTGCTACTAATGCCCCTAGCTATACAACCCAGTGCCCTGCTTGCATTCCCCACAGCTTTATTACATTGCCTGCTTACCTTTAAGTCATTAGAAATAATGACTCCCAAATCCCTTTACTCTGTTGTCTCTGACAGCACAGTACCCTTAATAGTATATTATTCCTTTGGATTTTTATGTCCCAAGTGCATGATTTTACATTTATCAACGTTAAACTGCATCTGCCACACTCTTGACCATTCTTCTAATTTACCTAAATCATTTGCCATTTGGCTTATTCCCCCTGGAATGTCTATCCTATTGCAGATCTTTGTATCATGTGCAAAAAGGCATACCTTTCCTTGAAGACCTTTTGCAATATCACTGATAAAAATATTAAAAAGAATGGGCCCCAGTACAGATCCCTGAGGTACTCCACTAGTAACACTCCTTTCTTCCGAATATTCTCCATTGACTACCACCTTCTGTCTCCTGTCACTCAGCCATTGCCTTATCCATTTCACTATTTTTACATCTAGACCCAAACACTGCAATTTATTTATGAGTCTTCTATGATGGACAGTGTCAAATGCTTTACTGAAATCTAGATAAGCTATATCTACTGCTCCCCCTTGATCTATTATTTTAGTTACCCAGTCAAACAAATCTATGAGGTTAGTTTGACAAGATCTCTCTGCTGTAAACCCATGCTGCTTGGTATCTTGCAAGCCATTCATATTCAACAATTCTTTCCTTTAATATAGTCTCCATTAATTTTCCCACTACTGATGTAAGACTTACTGGTCTGTAGTTACCAGACTCTTACCTACTACCTTTTTTGTGAAGCGGTACTACATTTGCTACCTTCCAATCTTCTGGAACTATTCCTGTCGCTAGTAACTGATTGAATAATTCTATTAAAGGTTTTGCCAGAACACACTTAAGTTCTTTTAATAACTTTGGGTGTATCCCGTCTGGACCCATTGATTTATCTGTTTTTACCTTAGAAAGATGAAGTAGAACTTCTTCCTCTGTAAACTTGCATGTTTCCCTTGTCTTGCCATTTCTTTTTTCTAACAGAGGTCCCTTCCCTTCATCTTCCTCTGTAAAAACTGAACAGAAATATTCATTGAGACAGTCAGCTAGCCCTTTATTCTCATTTACATAGTTTCCATCTTTTGTTTTCAGTCTAACTATTCCTTGTTTTGTTTTCCTCCTTTCACTTATATATCTAAAAATAGTTCTTTGTATTCTTTGTATTGCCCTTGAATATATTCCTAAATGGTAATCATATCATAGACGTCTCTTCTCTGATGTAAACAAACTCAGTTTTGCTAATCTCTCTTTATAGCTCCGATCTTCCAATCCCTTTATCAGTGTTTTGTGTGTGTGGTCCAGAGTTAACCACAAAGGAGACACCCCAGTGGGTCAACATTTTTGCACAACTGATCACAGCATTAAATATCTCAAAGTGACTATAATGATGGAAAATGTTAAGATGCAGAAAGATCTGGGAGTATAAATTGGTTTACCAAGTTTAACACTGTGGCTTGACAGGGAATTTGTCACATTTTCCAACACAATAAAAATAGTTTTAGTCCCTTTAGACGCCAGCGGGCTGCATGTCTCATTGTAAGTGACGAGTTGTGCACCCCACTGGCTAATGCAATCTTGTTTGCATTTTTTAGTCCACTTCAAAGAGGCTTTACTAGAGCCTAGAGTACAATTTTTGGCCCACACGGATAAGAATATTCAGCTAGTAGGATATGACCTTGTGAGTGCCACAGAGGGATCCAGTGCATTGTGTTGCAATGTGTTGGATGCCTCCCTGGTAATCAAGGTGTTAGATGTTAAAATTATGTGTGGAAAGCAATGTGTTGCCTACCCCTCTGGCACTCAAAAAGTTAAAGGGATAGTAATTGCAACTCTGCAATCCTTCTTTATAGTGCATGCAACTGATAGGTTACGTTAGTAATGCTGAATTTGCTATAAATCCTGTGAAATAATATTATGAATTATCCGTCACACCCCTTTTCACAATACCAGGCTGCATCCCCTGAGATCTGCATTCTGGTTGCTTGACCAGACAGAGCGTTATGAGGCACAATCTGCAGTCATTCAGTATATGGTAAACCATGCCTCTCTTGATGAAGATAGGCAGGTTTTTCCGTATACTGAAAGAAGATTGTCCCACGTCGACATGCTCCTCCAGCTCTGAGGATCGAAGGATGACGTAAGTATAAGGGGCTTGAGGGGAATAATTCCTATTATCATTTCATGGGATTTATAGCGTTTTAGCATTACTAATGCAAACTATGTGTTGTATTCACTGTAAAGAAAGATTGCAGCATTGTATAGGGAAAATTACTATCCCTTTAAAGTATAGCTGTCTGCATTATCAGCTGTTCTTGCTATGCCATTGGCAGAAGATGAAATTGTCAGAAGATTCATAAAGTGTTACCATCCGTGCGGCGGCTGCTTGAGCCGACCGCGGCTTCCTCCGGCGGCTTCAGCCGCAGTATGACCTGGCGGCTTCAGCCGCACTGATGTTGGTGGCTCCAGCTGCATGGAGCTAGCGGCTCGCGCTTCCTGGTGCCGGGTTCCGGCGCAGGTCTGAACAGCTAATGGGCGCACGTCCAAAGGTATGGACGTGTTCTCCATTTAAAGGGACAGTACACATTTGCTGACTCCTCCTCTTCCTGGTGCCTAGACCTTGAATACTGCCTGGACACTATACTCAGTTGCCCTTTCGTGGTGTCCAGTGCAGTTGGTTTGAGTTTGTGCTTTACTGGTTTGTCTGACTACCCATTCTGTTGCCAACCTTTGGTTTGTCTGACTAGCCGCTTGTGTATGGTTCCAGCTTGACTGACATTCCTTCTGGTGTGGACCTGCGGCTCTGGTAGACTACCTCCTCCGTGTATGACCTTTGGCCTGGCTGACTATCCGTCCTGGTGCTGACCTGTGGCTGTGTCCGACTACCCAGTCTGTGTATGACCCTGGCTAGTCCGATAACCAATCTGGTGCAGACCTTCGGCTCTGGTTATGATTTGCTCCGTGTATGTTCCGGCTTGTCTGACTACCCACTTTAGTGTTTCTGGGGTTGTCCCCTGTGCACCCAGCATACCAACGCTCCAGTGGATAACCTGCTGGGTGCTCTTAGTGGCTCTGGCAGACTTCTCCTTGCTTCTGTCCGTTTACTGGTGTGTTCAGGTGCGGACCTGTGGTGCAGTTAGCCTTACTCGGGAACTTTGTCTATACAGGTGCGGACCTGTAGCGCAGTAGCCTTACTTGGAAACATTGTCTGTACAGGTGCGGACCTGTAGTAGATTCTCAGGTACGGACCTGAGGCAGATTATCTCCTGCTTGCCTTCGGGGCTTCAGTTCAGTACCACTACAGCAGCACTATCCTTCCTGACGTTATCTATATTGTATTGTGTACGTTGTGTATCTTAATAAAGATTGTGTTACCTACAGTACTGGTCCAGTTCTCGTTCTTGAGTCCGTGACATAAAGGCAACAATTAGGGAACTCATTCCATCCTAGGATTTGAACTAGTGTTGCAACAGCTGGCATCCCACCAAGACTGAACCCTTAGAATCTATTTCTATAAAGAACCCCACTGTTAAAGGGATAGTAAGTCTCTAATAAACTTTATCTCCAATTTTCTCTATTGCAAACATAACACTTTGCACTATGTTTAATAACTTACTGCTCTGTAGTTCAAAAGCTATTCAAGGTAAAAGGACCCCCCTCCCGCCCCTTCTGGTAGCATCACGCTGCACCTAAGCTTGGTCTGGATGGAGAAAGGTGAGGGACAAACTTCAGTAAGCAAAAGAAAATCCTGCCCTCCTTTGTCAAGGAGGGCAGAGTTTTCCTTATACTTACTGACTGAAGTTGTCCTTCCCTGCATCCATCCATCCATGCATTGCAGCTCTACGGGGAGGTGGCCAGGAGGGGCGGGAGGGGGATCCTTTTACATTGAATATCTTTTAAACTACGGAACAGTAAGTTATTAAACATAGCCCAAAGTGTTATGTTTACAATAGAGAAGACTCAGAGATAACATATATAATAGACATTACTATCCCTTTAAAACTGTATTCATAACAGCTATAGCCTTGGCAAGAAATGTGCGTGAACTGCATGCCCTTTCCTGTAATTTCCCAATATCTCTCAGTTCACCAGGATAAGACTGTGTTAAGAATAAAACCAGAACTAAAGTAACTTCAAATTTCATTTGTTAGGAAACAGTTATATCATAATTTTGCCATAACCCACAGAATAACAAAGCAAAAAGTGTATACCTTGTTTGGTGTGCGGATAGATGTATATAAATATATGGATGTATATGTTGTTCCTTTTTCATGCTCCCTAATATGGCGCTGCTTTCACACGTCTCGTTTATTTTGCTGTGGTTATCACACATAAGAAAAGGTGAAATTTACTCACCGTTTGCTTTTTCTTCTGTGCTCCTCTCCATGGTACACCCTTCTCTTACTCCGTTACCATATAAACTTGATTATGACAGTGTGGTGTGATGGATATGAATTTTGATATCAATATAATTTTGGTGTGGGGATAGATGTGTGTATGCATATATAATATATAAACAAAAACAGGCAGAGGCACACAGTAATGCTAACGGTAAATATAGTGAAACAAAATGTAACAAAAGTGGTGCACGTCCCATAAAAAAATCTACAAATGTACTCAGCCTGGGTATCCAGTGAAGAGACACCACTCATCACCCATATGAAGAATAGAAAGGGAACTTTACTGGTTTATCACGCAATGCCAAACGTTTTTGGTCCACAACAGGACCTTCCTCAGAACTGCCCTCCCTCCAGATATATATGTATACATACACAAAACGATCAAGGAAAAGACCGCCACAACAGCGTGTTGACTGCCTGGAACTGATTGCTGACGTCACCTTCCACTCACATCATTGAGGCAGCGGCCCCAGGAATGTACCACTGTTACAAAATAAAAAAGAAGAGGAAAGAAAATAAGCCAGATATACCTCCAAAAGAATACAAAAGAAAAAGCATAATACCACTAATCCCAAGTTCCGATTTAAGTCAGTAGTCCGAGAAAATGCACAAAAGGTCTAAAATATTAAATCACAATAGTCAAATAGATGCAACCGCAGGTGTCAGCTCTCAGTACACCGGCACATCAGGGCGCACGTGTAACAATTGTAAATGGTAGAAAGACTGTGCATTCCGCCAAAGAATATGAACACTGGGTGGACGGTACATAATATAGTCCCAAGTATGATTATATTATGTTACTACAATGTTCGGCTTTCAATACGCTGGAACATCGTGGCACATCAATATCAAAAAGGGGATAAAGAAAAATAATAGTAATCAGATACCACACATAATGCAGTTGAGTACAGTACAGCCACAAGCGTCAGTGCTTAACATGCCAGCACATTGCGGCGCATCCATCACACATATGGGTATGTAAAGCAATATATTGTCAACAACAAAATATCAGGGGATAATACAATTAACATGGGAAGAGCCTCATAGTGTTGTGAACTGCATGCTTTTGTACCAAGTCAAAAAGTTATAGCTTGGCATCTCAGGCCAACATAACGTTATGTAGGTTAGGGTGCTCTATTGCAGATATCCACGTCATGATAGCATAGCTTCACATATTCAGTCAGATGTACCATACCATGTAGAAGCAAGCTAAAACCACATTGGTCGAAGTTATAGCCAGGTATTCCTCAGGGAAACTCCAAAGTCATTCTCCATAATGATGAGGAAATAGACATAACAAAATAGATCACCCGGGGGGTGCATTGTAGTTGCTTCCATTAGACATTAGGTGGTTCACTCCTTGTATATTATGATACATATATACAAAATAGATCCAATGATGATCCGTAATACAGTCAGTGTAGCTGTTGGGTGTAGTGCTCTGTGCAATGCACATGAGGACTAGCAGTACTGTAACACCGAATAGCAATATAGTTTGAATCTATAGATGTACTTCGGTCAGATTCCAGAGGTAGAGCAGTGTAACTGTTGGGTGTAGTGCTCTGTGCCATGCACAAGAGGACCACCATCAATGTAGTACTGTTGAACTCTAGAGGCACCTTTTATGCTATATTGGTTTTGCCAATATAGTGTGTGTGTGTGTGTGTGTATATATATATATATAATTTTCCAAATGAAGAAAGCACTCTTAACAAATAAGGTAATGATTGTGTTTCAACCTACATATTAAATTGATGATCATTAGCACCTGTTTGGTATAATTGTTTAAACATACCCCTGACTACAAAATCCTTGACAAGTATACATAGAAGAATTGATGCTGTTTTGAATCCAAAGGGTGTACTTTGTGCCTGGCAAAACACACCCAGGGGTGGCAGCAAGGAGGATTTACTGCTCCCATTGGGTGATTCAATGGGGGTGGGATTTTTGGCCCACCCACCACTATCTAAGCCTGGAAAAAAAATGTCTGACGCTCACTCCTACACCACAGACACACACATGCCCCCCACACACTGGCAGACACATACACACATATACACACACTCATACAGAGACAAGCACGCAAGCTGAGGAGCTGAGGATGATTGGAAATATGTTCCAGCTACAGCTGGAAGGCCATGGTCCAAATCTGTATTGTGCATCAGGGTTCCCAGCACATAGATACAAGGTTTTGGGCTCGCTACAATAAACCACTCATATGGAGCTTCTTCATTCCCTGTCTGTGACCCTGCACAGCCCTGCCAATTACTACAAGTCAGCCGATTTCTAACCAATCAGCAGGCAGGATGCTGGGGAGCTGACTTGCTAGCACAGAGACACTGGGAAAGTGGAACAATGGCAGAGACATGATCAGGCAGTGCAGAGCAGGGCTTCAGCTGAGCTGGTAAGTGGCAGAGGCATGGGTTTGACTGTATTTATATATTGAACAAAGAGAGAGAAAGAGAGCCAATTGTTTGTCAGTCTGTCTGTAAGTAGAGGTGCCAGTTCCTGCAATCATCTCTATGCTGTATAGCTCGTATGACAAATTATTTATAGAATATAGATTCTGACAAACCTTAGCGAATTATTATATAGGATATGATAGATATATATGTGTGTGTGTGTGTGTGTGTATATATATATATATATATATATATGTATGTATGTTGTTCCAAGGTTAGTTTCCCTTTGCTTTCACCTTTCACCCTCTCTAACATTGTACTCCTTTGGGTGGTCCCATTATTTTTCTGTGGAGGGGACAGAAGAAAAGGTGAAATTTACTGACAGATAAATGGCATACCCTTCCCTTACTCAGTTACCTTATACACTTAACTTGATTATGACAAGTTGGTATGATGTATTCGGTGTTTCTTCTGTTGGTTTTCTTGGCTGTAACTGTATCCCTTTTGCAGCTTTGACAATGGTTAACTGCAGTCAGTCAGGGAGAGGAGTTATTTATAATTTTGAATTGGTTCTATCAGCTAGAAGTTGGAGTTAGAAACCCATTATTTTGACACAGAGAGGGGTACAGAAGAAAAATAAATATGATTGAGAAAAGTATCCACTTTGCCCACCTCTGCCCCAGAGTTTTAATTTATCAAGCAGGGTGAAATATGCACTTTAACCACATTAGGTGGCCCTAGTTCCTATGAACTGACCTTGAGCTGAAAACACTGTTGCCTGGCACTTAAAATAGCTAACCTAAGAACATACTGATACAAAAAAGACTCCTTAATTACATGGCTAGTTGAGCTGTATAGAAGCTGCTAAATAAATTGACTGTAATTGAATATAAACTGGAATTCCCTCCCCCGCCCCATCAGACTTCAAATCTTCAGACGCTCCCTGAAGACTCACCTCTTCAGGGATGCCTATCAACTGCCTCCAAAAACATGATCACCAAGATTCACCCCTTGCACAGACTGCTGCACTCAACAGCACTTCTCATTCCCACCCACTGACTGACAGTTCAAGTGGCAGGAGGCACTTAAACGCAATAGCACTTACTCCTCCTGTGTCATACCTACCTTCCTCTAGACTGTAAGCTCTCACAAGCAGGGCTCTCTGATCCTTCGTTTCTCCTCATCTGATTGTACTATTTAATACCTCTGTTTGTCTATTCCCAATTGTACAGCGCTGCGGAATTAGTTGGCACTATATAAATAAATAATAATAATAATAAACTGCGTAAAAAAAAACACATCACCATAAAGCAGGATCATTATGTTGACCCACAACTCAACGTAGCGAGCATGTTCAGCAAGACTAGACATTAGTCTACTGTACATCATGAAAATATAGTCTAGATCTCAATCAGTGCCCTCACTACTGTTTGATTTTGTTTGCGTTTAAGGCCTCTTTAGCATTAAAGGGATTTTAAAAAATGCCAGTCAAATCAGTGGGGATGTTTGTTTCCTATAGTGTAATTTGTTTGCCCTATATTTGTTCAACTTGTATAATTGTGCATTGGCCCAGTGTATTAGACGTGTCAGGTGATATGTGTCCCATTGAGCAGAATCTATTTCAGATTACAGAGTAGACAAAATTGGCTAAAAATTTGGATTTAATGTCAAGATTGTGTTTGATACAGTTTTTATTTTCACTTTATTCCATGTTGATCAAACCCCTCAAATGCTACAGACTTCTCCAATGTATTGTAAAGCAATGTGTTGGAGACCCATCTAACTATCAGAGGGTTAAATACTCAATTTTAATCAATGGGAATTCTATTATTTTTATCTGCCCCCCACTTCCTGAATGGTGCAAATGTTAACATCTGCTGCCTTACTAGTAAAAACCCTTCCTTCTTAGTAACTGGCTTTGAGTGTAGCTACTACAGGGGTGTAACTATGCAGGGTGCCGTTGTAAAGGGTCTGTCTGCCCCAGGGCCCAATAGATTCTAAAAATGTCCCTGGGAAAATTGTTAGGGGACCAACAATGTTTGCACTAGGGCCCTCCAATGACTAGTAACACCACTGCAAGTGATGAATATTATCACCAGGTTTTATCCCATAGATCCCTACTGAAGTGAGTGGGAAATGTGTAGATAAAATGCAGTGGTTAAGTTATAACCTGCAAGAAAATCTGTCTCTACATTTGCTGTACTGAGAGAGAATCACTTCTGTGTGTGTCTCTCTCTCTACACTGGAAGACTGAAACATTATACCAGCTACATGATAAATTGTTTTGCTTTCCTTCTGCAGAGAAGCCATAAGTGATATTATTTGTGAAATCAGCACTGCTGTATGTGTTCAGCCAGCCAAACCCAAGGGCCAGGCCAGACCCACTGGCAGTATTTTATCAATTTCTGCTTTATTGTAAGAGCAATAATTATGTGGAATTCATCACTGGGGGAGGTCATTTTGGCAGAAGCAAAAGATATAATCAAGAAAATGTCATGCAGTGGTGCAACTAGTCATTGGGGGGTTGTGGCGCAAAAATTTTTCAGGAGCAACCTAATAAACATACAAATATTCTCCAAAATGCATAACTAGAACCTACTGGGCTCTGGTGCCAGTGGGCCCCGTTGGATGCTAGACCATGACACAACTGCACCATTTGCACCTTTAGTTACACCCCTGGTGTCATGTGCGGGTTTGTAAAAATTAACATGGACACTGCTGTAATGTTACTCCAAGTGCCTGTTGTATCAGGAAAGAATTTTCTGATTTTGATGTGGAATTAGAAATAGGTCAAATTTGTCTTCTTCTGAACCAGCAGGACCATTCTTTGATCTTGATGGACTTGCATCTTATTTTTTCTTCAATAACCACCTAATTATATATTCGATCCTGCAATTGTTTTGTTACAAATTAATATCACAGATGTTATTTTTTTCTTTTTTTTTTTTGCGCTCAGATGATGTCATTGTCCACAAGCCCTTTGGATGCTGGAGATGTCTCCAATGCATTGCTTTGCAATGCGTTTGAGACCTCTCTAACATCCAAGAGGTTTAGAGTACATGGTAAGATTTACATGTAGAAAATGCTTTCTCTATGAAGTTAGCAATTTTTCCTATCAGTATGCATGCCACATAGAGATGGCTCCCTGATGTATCTTGCTTCAAAGCACAGTGCTTTTGCCTAAAGGCTTCCACTTCTTCCCACTCACAGAATTTCAGTTGGGATCTGACCTACATTTTAATATGTTAGAATGAAACAATTCCTTTGTATATATTTTCCCAAAAAGTGAAAACTAATATATCTAATCTTTTAAAGATGACAACAGGGAAGTATTCACTCATTCAAGACGAAATGACATGTTGAAAGGGTGTGTGTTTAGTAAAAGTATTTTCATATAAGACCATTAAAGCAGTCACAGTATATCATGGTCTACTAGTTAAACCTGTGCTTTGCAGCATAGGGCTCTGTTAATCGTTTACCTTAGTTTAAAAACCCAATTTGTACATGTTGATTATATTTTACACAGTAGGCTAGGGACAATTAACCTTTAGCAATCCAGCTGTTAGGGACTATAGTTCCCTTTGTACCCAACCAGCCAATGGGAGTTGACGTCTCTGACTTCTGGAGAACCAAAAGTTCCCTATCCCTGCAGTATATCCTTACCCCACATACATAAAATCAAAAGCAGAGCAATATTGGGCAAACCTTCTGTACCATAGAGAACAAAGAAAAATACCCTAAAATCCCATTGTTTTTAAAGGGGCATAAAATTGTACCCCTTGAATTCTAGAGACGAAGTCTATAATGCAATGTGCTGGAGACCCCTTTGTTACTCAAGGGGGTTAACAGCCCCATTTAAATTAATGATCTAAAGTGTGTGCAAGCCCTTGATCAAATTTCAGAATATTTATGAAAAATCATCAAGATATATTGCAGAGTTTAGTTAAAATATGATTAAACCACCTTATAAAAATCCCCCCTCTTATACCTTAATCTGGATAGAAAATCCTAATGTCCAAAATCAATCAATTCTGCATGGATTGGGTCTCAAAAATATATATTTTATTAGTGCTGAATATTATGGAGACAGACTTGATTTTTGTAGGATTCAAGGACCACAGAGTATGTTCCACCCAAGGCTTCCTAAAAAATACTGCTGGAGAGTTTGGATTCCTACAAAAAAAAGTCACATCTGCCTCTGTTGACACACTATCTAGTATTTTTTACTAGATATCCAGTGCAGTCAGAGTTGATTCTTAGAGGCCATTAAAGGATTTACTCAAATTATGGTAAATTTGGCTTTATTCTTAAGAGTGCTCCAATACAAAAGTGTTGTTTTCCTCCTGGTAAAAAAAGATACAACATATCTTTCAAGGTATTCTTAGATTTTGAGAACTATATCATAACAGTTTGCATGACTACTTGGGAAAATAGATTATTTCACAAACGTGTAAAAAAAGCCATTCATTATTTTTGCCCACTATGTGCCAGAGGGGTGTTCAACCCTTTGTAACTCAAAGAGTTGGACACTCTTCTGGCACTAAAAAGGCTTAATACATTTTTTCAAAGGCAAACCAATAAAAGCAAGGTTAGGTGCATTTTTTCAATTTGACCCACAACTCAACATAGCGAGCATGTTCAGTAAGACTAGACATTAGTCTACTGTACATCATGAAAATATAGTCTAGATCTCAATCAGGGCACTCGCTACTGTTTGATTTTGTTTGAGTTTAAGACCTCTTTAGCATTAAAGGGATTTTAAAAAATGCCTATCAAATCAGTGGGAATGTTTGTTTCCTATAGTGTAATTTGTTTTGTTAGGTGCATTTTTTCAATTTGAACACGATCAACAAATGTTCTTTTTGGCTCCTTACTCTATGCCTCACAGACAAAACTGAGGCTGATGTGCTGAAAAGAACTGCAGTCTTTGTGGGCAAACCAAATGGGGACAATAACAATTAACATTTACTATGGTTAGACATGGGCATCATGTTTGGACTTGGACTTTTGGGAATTGTATTTATTGTGTGTGGTTTGCTCCAAAATTACTCCATGGGTGAGATGCACTAAGGAGCGATGTTATAGAGATGTGTGTCTGGCAATGAATGGTGAGCACATTAAAAAACGCTCTAAGAATTAGGGATGCAGTGGGAGGGGGAGAGACTGTGATCATTATCATATCATCCTGTCTTAACCACAAGAGTTCAAACCACTGGCCTGGCTTGGTCTATCACGTAGCTGGACTCTCTCCCTTATCCTCCCTTTTGGGGGTATCAGGACTCCTCCAGATGTCCCCCCAGCAATAATGGCAAAGCAACAGAGCAATCTGCTGTTCTGTTTCACTCCTGCCTGATCTTCTGGGTAGTACTGGATGGGATTGGGCAAAGCCTCCTAATGTTACCAGTTTCATGTTCACAGTGATACAAGGTTTTCCCTGATTCTTCCCATTCCTACCAGGTTGAATAGGAGTGAAGCAGGAGAGCATGTTGCTCTCCTGCATCACTATTATTGATCTCCCAGTGTGATTGGCTGGGAGATCAATAGCTGGAAGGGGCATCAGGATGGGTCCTGATAGCCTGAATGAGGTCTGATTAAAAAAAAAAGAATTACAATTTACAAAAATAAAATAAGAGGATTTCACTGTCGTCCAATACAGGTTACTGGTACACTGGGAGGCGATCCACCCCTTTAAGTAGGCAGGAACATTCTCTAAATGTATGCAGGGGGTGGAGCCTCCCCTCCCTCCTAGGCTGCTCCTCAGTCAGCACAAGCCAGAATGATTTGTTCCTCGGTGTGTTCACACCAGGTGGAGAACATCTCTCTTCAAACTTTAGTTTCTTTATTATTTTTACAAATATGGAATACCACCATTAGGCGGGTTACCAAGGCTGTCAAATGCCCTCTTTTAAGTGGATAGCACAGCTTCTGGTGGACCTTTTGCCCTGATGAGGGAACAACTTGATTTCAAGTACTTCCCTGGGGATTATCCTCTGTGGTAATTCTTTACTCATTTGGTAACCTGAAGACAGAAGTCCTGCAGAAAGTTGAGCCACCCTTTGAGTGCCGAAGGTCCACTTGCCCCTTCATTGGGCTTGTACTTGGGTGTTCTCATTGTGCACTCCAGCACTCATTGGGTGTTTTTCTATATCTTGCTAATGCAATGTATGTGTGTATGTCTTGAGTTTTGGAGCAGTTTATGTGGGATGTAACCCTTTATCTGCTGGGTTTTCCAGTTTTATGGGTATTTTCAACTTTTGCCTTGGTTGGGTAATGTTTGCTTACATAGGACATGTGTTTGCTATGTGTTATGGAACTTTTAACTTAGGGGATCATTTTCTTAGAAATTATGTTCTGCGCCTTTAAGCGCGCTTTTCCCGCATAGACACCATTGCTTCTTTACTCTCTATGGGCTTACACTGTGTGGGACGTATCTCTGGAACCACTTCACATAGCGACTTCAGAGTGGGCTCATTTTGTTTGTCTTCCCTTGCTCTATCATCCGGTTTTACGTTTGAGTGTGTTGGGGGACTCAGGGGGCTTCGGGCACTGTTTTGGGGTACTTGGTGAGAAAAACTATGCTTCCCATGAGCGCTCGGTTCGCGCCCTTTTTCTGATTGGCTCCAGTCACGGCAGCCATTTTGTGAGTTCTTCTCATCGAGTATACTACGCAGGGACTGGACCTTCTCCCTCTCCTCTGCTGATTAACCCTTCGCTTGCCAGATAAGTTTAGTTTTAAACGTTTCTGGGGTGAATACTTAATCTTTCACACTTTAATTGGGTGATTTCTGTCTGTGGGGTATATCTGACACTGTGAGTATGTCTACTCCACTGGAGCCTGGGACTAGACCTAAGACAAAGGAGGCTGGGGTATCTGTTTCCCCCATTGCGTTTTGCTCCTCCTGTCATTCAGGGCTACCTAGAGAATTTTCCAGTCATTTATGCCCAGCTTGTGCAGAAGGTCATGGCAGCAACCCAGGGCCTTCCAGTCACTCTATTGAGCCAACATGGGTGAAAGAGTTCAAGGCTGCAACTAGGGATCTCAGATCCACTCTTCAGCTCTTTCCCTCTCAGGTTCAGGGGGCTCTTCAAGTATGGCAGGCCCCCTCCACTGTCAGGACCTCCCTGCCCAAGCCACAGGGAGCTCCTGATGTCTCTGATTCTTCTGAGGAAGAATTGTTGCAGGATTCTGATGTTGAGGATGGTACAGTTATTGAGTCTACCAGATCGGCTGGGGACCCTTTTGAATGTGATCCTGAACTCTCTGCTGAGGGTTTGATCAGGGCTGTGCTGACCACCCTCAATCTTCCCTTGTGCCAGGAGACTCCTCTTGACCCAACGGACGTGTTTCAGAAACCTTCAAAGGCTGTTACCTGTTTTCCTACTAATCTTTCTCTTGAACGTTTAGTTTCTGATGCGTGGAAAAATCCTGATAAGTCCTCTTCAGTCTCAAAAAAGTTTGCCAAACTTTATCCTTTTCCTGAGACTGAATTGGCTAAGTGGGTTCATCCTCCTAAGGTGGATGCTCCAGTTTCTAGGCTGTCCAAATCCACTGCTCTGGCTGTATCTGATGCTTCTGCTTTACAGGATTGGACTGACAAAAGTTAGAGACCTGTCTTAAGTCTATTTTTGCCTCTATTGGTACTGCCATGCGTCCGACTTTCGCTGTGGCATGGGTTAACTGGGCCATTGCGGTCTGGACTGAACAGCTTACTGTGGCGGTCCGCCAAGATGCGCCAGTGTCAGAGCAGTTGCAACTACTTGCTAATATTTCTGAAGCTCAGAATTATGTTTGTGACGCTGCCTTTGATGCAGTTTGCATGATGGCGAGGGCCTTCACTTCTTCTGTGGTGGCTAGACGCGCTCTTTGGCTAAAGATTTGGTCTGCTGACACTGCTTCCAAGAAAGTTTTGCTTTCTTTGCCCTTTCAAGGGACTTCCCTGTTTGGATCTGCGCTAAAGGAATTGATCAGCGAGGCTACTGGAGGTAAAAGTACTCTTCTACCCTCAGTCTTTAAGAAGAAATTCCCAGCTAAGCCCTATCGGTCCTTTTGTTCCTTCCAAACTGAGACATGCCCCACGTCCCAGGCGGTTCCGCCTGCTCCGCGCGCCTCCTCCAAGCCCAAACAGTCCTGGAAGCCCAAGGTTGTCCCCAAGGCCAAGACTTCCAAGACTTCTTCGGCATGACTCACCGAACCCGGGTCCGCATCCGGCTGTAGGTGGGCGGCTTCACCTCTTTCGCCGGGTTTGGGAGGATTCAGTGGCGGACCCTTGGGTTCTTCAGGTGGTGTCAGAGGGATACAGGATCCCTTTCTTTTCCCTTCCTCCCTTTCGCTTCCATTTTACTCGTCCTACTCAGGACTCCACAAAAAGGCGCCTGTTCGACGACGCTATTCAGGATCTTTTGGACAAGGACGTCCTGGAACCAGTTTCTCAGGAGGACATAGGTTCAGGATTTTATTCCAACCTGTTCCAACCTTTCTCATCTCCTGAAAGGGAGATCCTTCCAGATCCCTTATTGGACCACGGTCACGACGGATGCCAGCCTCCTGGGATGGGGGGCGGTGTTGGGTCGCTTCAGTGCCCAGGGGAAGTGGGGACTGGAGGAATCTCTTCTCTCCATCAACATTCTGGAACTCCGTGCGATCTTCCTTGCCCTACGCCATTGGGAATCTCAACTGGAGGGTTGTCCAGTCAGGGTAGAGTCCGACAACGCCACCGCAGTGGCTTACATCAACAGGCAAGGCGGAACAAGAAGTCTCGCCGCCTGGTTAGAGGTCAAGGCCATTTTGTCTTGGGCGGAAGTTCATGTTCCCGTCATTTCAGCGGTTCACATTCCAGGCGTAGACAACGTCA
The DNA here is from genome assembly GCA_037306005.1 of Rhinophrynus dorsalis. Lineage (NCBI taxonomy): Eukaryota > Metazoa > Chordata > Amphibia > Anura > Rhinophrynidae > Rhinophrynus > Rhinophrynus dorsalis. Next base: position 174,072,964 of record CM074722.1, read on the forward strand.
TGGCAGACTTTCTCAGTCGTCACACAGTCGACAGCGGAGAGTGGGCTCTTCATCCGGAGGTGTTCCAACTTCTCACTCAGATGTGGGGGGTTCCTGTGGTGGATCTTATGGCAACCAAACACAACAGGAAGGTATCAGTGTTCTGCTGTCGGTGGAGGGATCCACTGGCTCTGACAGTGGACGCCTTGTCAATTCCTTGGGAATTCTCCCTAGCTTACATCTTTCCTCCTCTTCCACTGTTGATCAGTGTCATCCAGAAGCTGAAGATGGAGCGTTGTCCGGTTATTCTGATCGCTCCGAATTGGCCTCGTCAGTCCTGGTATCCGGATCTGATGGCAATGTCCGTGGCGGAGCCCTTTCCGCTTCCCTCTCGTCCAAATCTTCTGCTACAAGGCTATCTGTGGAAGGAGGATTTTCATCGTCTTCATTTGATGGCTTGGAGGTTGAATCCTCAATTTTGAAGAAAAAGGGTTTTTCCTCTGCTGTGGTGTCTACGATGCTACGTGCTCGTAAACCTGTGTCTTCTAAGATCTATCACAGAGTCTGGTCGACCTTCGTAGCATGGTGTGCTGATAGGGATCTATCGCATGATTTTCATCTTCCTACTGTCCTGGCCTTTTTACAGGACGGTGTTGATAAGGGACTCAGTCTGAGTTCTCTTAAGGTTCAGACTTCAGCACTCTCTGTCTTTTTCCAGGAGCGCATTGCTGTTATTCCTGACATCAAAGTTTTCTTCCAAGGTGTGGCTCATGTTCGTCCCGCTTTCAGGAGTCCGGCTCCTCAGTGGGATCTCAATCTAGTTTTGGGGGTTCTCCAACGACCCCCCCCTTTGAGTTCTTGGCTACTATTCCTTTACGCCTTTTATCCTGGAAGATGGCTTTCCTTTTGGCTATTGTATCAGTTCGCCGGGTGGCAGAATTACAAGCTTTGTCTTGTAAACCACCTTATCTGGTGTTCCATAAGGATAAGGCTGTGCTTCACACTTCCAAGGAATTTTTGCCTAAGGTTGTCTCCGAATTTCACATCAATCAGGAGATTGTGGTGCCCTCTTTCTGCCCTAACCCTTCCTCTGACAAGGAGAGGGATCTTCATTTGTTGGATATTGTGCGTTGTCTCAAATTTTATGTTCATCGCACTGAGTCTATCAGGAAGTCTGACGCTCTGTTTGTCATTCCTGAGGGGCCTAGGGCAGGGAGACCGCCATCCAAGGTGACCATTGCATCTTGGATAAAATCTACTATTCGTAAGGCTTACGAATTGTGGAATAAGCATGTGCCCTTTCGGGTCACTGCTCATTCTACCACATCAATTGGGGCCTCTTGGGCCTATAAAAATCAAGCGTCTGCTGATCAGCTGTGCCGGGCGGCCACTTGGTCCTCCGTGCACACATTTTCAAAGCACTACCGTGTGGATGCGCTCGCTTTGGCTGATGCCAGCTTTGGGAGGAAGGTCCTGGAGGCAGTTTTGCCTTTCTAGGATCTTCTTCTTCTGAGGTTCTCAGTGCTTCCTTACTGTTGAGCCCTGTGTTGGTTCTGGTTCAGTGTGCTGTGTTTTGTTTGGGGTCTGTTCTTACCCCTAGTTGGTGTCCGTTGACACTTCTGATTGTTGGGATCTCTGACCGGTTGGTTCATAGAGGTTCTGGTGACTCTGGGGGCCTTGCCTTCTTCCCGCCTCTGGGAAACTCAGTGTTTGGACATCCCAGTGTACCAGTAACCTGTATTGGATGACAGTGAAAATAGGATTTTAGTCTTACCTGTTAAATCCTTTTCACTTAGTCCATACAGGTTACTGGTCTCCCACCCTGTCAAGAGACCATGCTTGGTTCTCCTGTGGCATTCTATGGGAGTCCTTTGGGGCATGCTCACATGGGTCTTCTTCTTCTCTTCTATCTCTGGTCAGTGTTAGTGTCTCAAATCATTCTGGCTTGTGCTGACTGAGGAGCAGCCTAAGAGGGAGGGGAGGCTCCACTCCCTGCATACATTTAGAGAATGTTCCTGCCTACTTCAAGGGGCGGATCGCCTCCCAGTGTACCAGTAACCTGTATGGACTAAGTGAAAAGGATTTAACAGGTAAGACTAAAATCCTATTTTTAGTCTTACCTGTTAAATCCTTTTCTCTTAGTCCATACAGGTTACTGGTAACTTTGGGTAGGCGATCCGCCCCTTTAACTAAGCAGGAACAATTCTAAAAGTGAATGCAGGGGGTGGAGCCTACCTTCCTTCCTTGGCTGCAGCTAGCCAATCAGCTCCAGTAAGATTTGAGACAATATTGACTAGATAGTAGAAGGAAAAGAAGACTCTTGTGAGCATGACCCCGAAGTACCCCCACGGTCTGCCACAGGAGCCAAGCATGGTCCCTTGACAGGGTGGGAGACCAGTAACCTGTATGGACTAAGAGAAAAGGATTTAACAGGTAAGACTAAAATCCTCTTTTCTCTGTTGTACAATACAGGTTACTGGTAACTTTGGGATGGCCAACCATTGAGTTTCCCAGAGGCGGGAAGTAAGGCAAGGACCAGGCACAAGGTCCTCAAAGTCACCAGAGCAGATATGAACCATCAGATCAGAGACAGCCCAACAACAAGGGAGTGTCAACGGACACTGAACAGGGGTAACAACACCCCAGGAACTGTGGCACAGCACATTGAACTAGAGCCAACAGGGCTCAAAAGTGAAGGAAGCACAAAAGAACCGAAGTAAATCCTAGACAGGCAAGACTGCTTCCAGGATCTTCCTCCCAAAGCTGGCGTCAGCCGATGCCAGCACATCAACACGGTAGTGCTTCGAAAAGGTGTGCACAGACGACCAAGTTGCAGCCTTGCACACCTGATCAGCGGAGGCCTGATTCTTGTAAGCCCAAGAAGCCCCAATAGATCTAGTAGAATGAGCTGTGACCCAAAAGGGAACAGGCTTCTTCCTTAGCTCGTAAGCTTTACGAATAGTGGACTTGATCCAAGACGCAATAGTCACTTTGGATGCAGGTCTCCCTGCCCTGGGGCCCTCAGAAATAAAGAACAGTGCATCGGACTGTCTAATGGACATGCGACGTAGATAAAACTTGAGACAATGCACCACATCTAACAAGTGGAGATTCTTCTCCTTGTCAGAAGTAGGTTCAGGGCAGAAAGAAGGCACCACAATCTCCTGATTAATGTGGAATGTGGTTTGAGAGATATTCACAAGCAAAGTTTTTTCCCTCCCGCCTCTTTTACCTAGCGTAAGCCATCTCTTTTCAGATGTGGAATCTGGTTGTAAGACCAGACAGATAACAGCAGGGGACAAGCTTCTTCATTGAGAACAATGAAAACCCTGCCCTCCTTGACAAGTTTTTCAGGTTTTTCCCTTATCTTAATTGAAGATTGTCCCTCTCTGCAGTCTACCTGGGCACCTCCCTTCTGCTCTGGCTGAGCAGTGTTACATTAGTAAAAAGGGCAGGAAGGGGATACTTTGTCATTGAATTACTCATGAACTACAACTCTGGCAGAATTGAAATAACACTCTCCAAAGTCCAAATACTATGAAGATTAATTAGAGCTGCTTTTATTATGAAACATTACTATCCCTTTAAGATCTGGCCCAAACAAAGAGGTTCCTTGAAGGCAATGAGAGTAAAGCTTTCCTGGAAGCAGTGTCAGCAGACCAGATCTTGAGCCAAAGAGCTTGTCTGGCAACCACAGACATGGTGGAAACCCTTGCCACCAAACGGATGGCATCAAATAAGGCAGCAAAAACATAGTGGTGGGCCTCAGAAATGTTGGCAAAAAGCCGCAACATATCTGAAGTAGGAGCACCCTGATGGTGTGTGTGCCAATGTGTCCCAAACCCCCCCCCCCTTGGCACATACAGTATGACTTTTTTTTATGCAGACCTCCTTATGGGCGGAGCAACAGTAGTGGTCCTGATTGCCAACCCAGTGAGGTCTGAATAAAAAAAAAAAAAAAAGGAAAATAAAATTAACTCGGTGCCATAGGAGGGCAACAGCACATCCCCACCACCACCCGTTGCACACACCGAGGTAGGTATAATATATATATATATATATATATATATATATATATATATATAATATATACACCTCATTTTGCGGCATCAGGATGGGTCCTGATGTCCCTCCCCCCCAACAAGGTCTGAATAAAAAAATATTTATTTTATTCAGACCTCGTTGAAGGGGAACAGAAAGGGTCCTGATGCCCTCTAACAAGGTCTGAATAATAATGTATAGGAGAAAAAGTAACCCTGTGTGTTTTACAATGCGTTGGACCCCCCTCCTGCGGCACACAATGGATTTTATTTTTTTTTTAATTTTTATTCAGATCTCGCTGGTGGGTGGGGCATCAGGGGATATCTTGATGCCCCCCCAATGAGATTTGAATAAAGAATAATGAAGAAAATAAAATAAAGGGTCAGTAATGTCTATATATTAAAAAAGGTCATATTGCAGCTATTAGAAAATTAAAGCCCAACTTTCACATATTAATAAGTAGCCGTTCAATCATTAAACATATAGCGACTAGCTTGATAATACGTGTATTACCTATCAAAAGTGGCAGATTCTAAAGAAATCTTTAATCTTCAGAGACCGGAAGCCAGGCATCGCGCAGACATCTTGTCTGTGCTCCTGTGCTGTGGGTCCCAGTCTCTGTAAGAAGCATTGCAGACTGCCACAAGGTAACCGGAAGTGACTGACTGCGCAGGCTTGCAGACTGCACTAACCTGGCCGTAAGTCTCCGAAGATCAAAGTTTTCTTTAGAATATGCCATGTATAATACACTTATTATCAAGCTAGTTGCCATATATTTAATGATTGAAGGGTGACTTATTAATATGTGAAAGTTCTGCTTTAAACTAAACGACCCCAGTCCCATCTCTCAAACCTTTATGGTTTGAGAGATATAGAAAGCTAAAGTTCTCTGCTTCCTCCGCTTTCCCTGACAGGCTCTTCAGCAGAGCCAAAATAGCGCAATGTAAAATAAATACTTCATTGGAATGGTCTACAAAGTGTGCCTGTAAACCAGGCACACTTTGCAGACCGTTCCAGTGAAGTATTTCTTTTCACATTGCTCAATTTTGGTTCTGCTGAAGAGCTGCCTCTAGTCGGCAGACTCGAATCTCCTGCTGTCAGCTTTACAGCTGACATCAGGGAAAGTGGAGGGAGCTGGGAACTTTAGCCTTCAATATCTCTCAAACCATAAATTCTTGAGAGATGGGACTGGGGTCGTTTAGTCTAATTTTCTAATAGCTGCAATATGACCTTTTTTAATATATAGACATTATTGACCCTTTAAGCCTGTGTGTGCCACAGGGAGGCTCCAGCACATTACTTTGCAATGCATTGGACACCTCTGTGACGTGCACATTAAAGCGGACCTTTCAGGTAGTAATAAGTCGCCCTTCAATAATTAAACACATGGCGACTAGCATCCTAATACGTGTATTACCTCTGTTAAGTGCCACATTGTAAAGAAATCTTTCATCTTCGTAGACCGTAAGCCAGGCATCAGCACAGACATCTTGTCTGCGTGCCTGCACTGTCAGTCCCGGTCTCCTCAAAGAAGCATTGCAGCATGCCACAAGGTAACCGGAAAGACTGACAGCGCAGGCACGCAGACGGCACTAACCTGGGCGTCAGTTTCCAAAGACTAAAGATTTCTTTAGAATGTGGCAATTTATAGAGGTAATACATGTATTAGGATACGAGATGCCATATGTTTAATTATTGAAGGGCGACTTATTACTACCTGAATGTGCCGCTTTAACTGCCTCCAATCCCTTCCCACATACCCTAACTCCGCCCAGTCTGGTTCCATAGCCCAGTAGCAGTCACATTTTCCCAGCTTGAACCCCAGGCTGGTTCCCCTGACCACTTGAATCAGACTGGGAATCAAACACTGTATGTTCCTCTGCCCACTGGTAGTCAGACAAACCCACATATACTACCTGACTCCCCACACACACACACCTGATTCCACTTGCAGTCACAGGTCAGCACATATACTGGTGGACCCCCCTAACCTGTTTCATCTGGTAGCCATAGAATTACACATACACTGTTTGTGTATCCATCCTTGTTTTACTGGTAACCACACTCCTGGCACCCAATATGACATGTCAACCCATACCAGTGGGGGTAACGTTTTTCTAGGACTGGCTATAGGCCCTGAATACATTTGGAAGTCCCATACTGTTGAGCCATTTTAATATCTTTGAAGTGACTGAAGTCTCAAATAGTATGTGTTTTTTCCTAAAACTCCACATTCTGGAAATAGTTGTGCACACTAACTTAGGAGTACAAAAGGGGGTACATTTAAAACCGCTAGTTGTCTGCTTTCAAACATGTTATGCTTTATCTACATTTTCTTCTCATCTTTATAACCATTTTAGTACAGGCAATTCAAAGTTGAAAAAAAATGATGAAAAATGATAGATTGTAGTTGGTATTGTTTTGTGCTTCTGGCACCCGCTATAGTATGTCAACTCATACCAACAGAGTATAGTTTTTTCTTGGAAGAGTAGTATCTAAAGATAGATCATAAATTCCATGTTTTTCAAAACTATCTATATCTTTGTAGTGGTAGAAATATAAAATAACTACTTTTTTTTTCACTATACTATAGCACCACATTCTAGAAACAGTTGTGTACACCATCCTCCGGGTAAAAAGGCAAGTGAACCCTCATGGGATGCACGTGAAGGTCTACTTTCCAACATGGTTTACCTTGTCTACTTGTCCTGCATATCTGTAATGGTTGTGACCATTTTAGTGCAGACAGGTAGTTTCAAAAACAAATGTCAGGTGTATGTTAGTGTCCTTTGCAACCACATGTTGTATTTTAACCCACACAAATGGGGTACCATTTATTTCATGCTGGTAGCATGTACAGGAGACAGTAGAACTTTAGGATCTTAGTATCTTTGAAGTGGTGGAAATGTAAAAATACAGATATTTTTTTCCTACAGTGCCATCATATGTAAATACTAGTTGAAGAGCCCGTTACACGGGCCACAGTGCCACTGCCAACTGGTCGCGGGGCACTCTCTACTGCGCATGACTGCAGCACATGCAGCAGTCTCTACTGAGCATGGCTGCGTAGTTACACGCGTTTTAGCAAATTATTATACAGGATTTCTGCACTTCATTCTCTCATTTGATGTGGGTGAATGTCCACTTTCCAAAATATCTCTCATGGGTATGACCATTTCAGTACAGGCAGCCATTTTCAGAAAAGAAAACAGGTAGGTATAGTTTTGTACTTGTGGTACCCCCTGCAGTATGTGAACTCATACTAAATGGGGTGCCATTTTTCTTATAAGAGCATAGCTATTGGATACGCTTTATTAGGGTGATCACATTTCTGTTCTGACATTCAGAGACACTGCAGAGATGAGAGCAACAGAGTATTTGTCCTTGGAACTAGCACAGCTAGATACAGGGGGCACTGGACATCAGTGGATAACCTGTTCTTTCTTCAGCACACCACATGGCCCATTGACTGCTGTGAAAGAATGCACTGCCCGTTATGGGCTACCAGATAATGTACATTGTGTCTATAAAGCCTCAGACTATCATTACATTACAACAAAAATGCACTGCAGCTCCTGTCCAATGTCAAAATCAAGGCTCAGTTCTCTCTCTAGTGTTTAGAGCTCTGTCTGGAAGCCATTTTCTTGTAGCCCAGCAGAGGTATCAATTCCTGTTACAGTAGACAATGGGAAGTTCTCCTTCTACTGTTTAGAACTCTGTGCTCTGGAGTCTTCATTCTGGGACTTTGTATTATCCCAGAAGGGGGCTGTCAGGGACAAGGGACACACATCTAAAATCAGGGACTGTCTTGGGCAATCCGGGACATGTGGTCACACTATTGGATATGCCATACTTTTCAAATATTTCAGTTCATTTAAACAGATGGAAGTATAAAAATATGCCACTAGGCAGAGTCTTACATATTAATTTCCTGAGGTGTTAGAGTAAGGATGATTGCATTTTGGTTAAGGGTTTGCCCTTTCTCTGCTGTTTTTATTATTTTTGTGTGTCAGAGGCTTTGAGGGATTTTTTTTCACTCCCCTTCACTTGTATCCTATTTTCTTATCCCTCTTACATGTTCCTTGGGGTATTTGGGTCACCTTAGAAAGTTTGACAGGTTCTGTTGTAGCTGCCCCTTTAAGAACAGGAGCCCACCCACCACCTTTGCTCCATTGACTTCTATGGGAAAGGTTTTTGGGACATATCTCTGCAACAGTTTGTAATACGAAAGTCAGAGAGAGCTCTGTCTCCTTGTCTCCTCATGCTCTTTTATCTGGTTCAAGTCCTGTGCATTCAGGGGGCTCGTAGCAATTCCATAAACGGAGATGTAGGTGCGGCTAGGCAGCAGCAAGAGAGGTTTCTCAGAATGTTAATTTCGTGGGCTTTCTCCCAATTGGCTGTCAGTTTTGCAGTCGCCGTTTTACTTCTCTTTTGCTTATTCTACGCAGATGCTCCTTCTCCAGATTAACCCTTCTCTTGCCAGATAAGTGTATTTTTCTGGACTTTCAGTTTGATTTTCCATCTGGGATTCTTATCTACTATGTATACTAGTGTTGGGACACTTTACTGTCAGGATGTTGGATTTTAAATGACATGGATGTAAATCTAAGGCTAAGGACTCAGGGGCGTTCCTTACCCCCCGTCACTTACTGTTCCTCATGCCAAATAGGGCTCTCCAGGGAGTTTTTAGGATCTCTCTGTCCTTCTTGCACTGTGGCCCCCATTACTCCTCTGGGGCACTCCAGCACTGACCCCAGATAAATGACTGTCTGTCAGTCACCAAAAGGTTCACTAGGCAGTGCCCCTTTCCAGAGACAGCTTTGGCTCAGTAAGCCTCTCCTCCAACCGTGGACCCTCTTGTTTCCCATTTGGCTAAAACTACTGCTCTGCAGACCAATCTTCTAAAGTGACTGGTTTCCTTACCTTTTCAGTGCCAGTCCCTAAACTAAAACAGATTATTAGTGATGCTACTGGGGCAAGAGCACCTTGTTGTTAGGAACCACGAACCAGACAGACACAAAAATGTAAAAATGCAAAACACCTTTAATGAAATAACAAAAGCAAAATCGTGATCCAGAAGCGTAAATCAAAAGACAAGCCAGGAACCAAGACAGGTACTCAGCCTAACCGGGGTCAGGAATACAGAGATCAGAGAAGTCAGTAACAATCCAGGGGTCAGGAGCCAGAAGGGAAGTCAGAGGAAGCCAGGTCATACACTGGTAATCCGCAACGCAGTAGAACATTCTTACAGCCAGAAGCAAACACAAAGGGAATCAGGTAGTGAGCCAAGCTGTTTTAAATACCCTGGGAGGGTTGGCTGTTGGCTGATAGCAGTCAGGTGAGCAAACACAGAAAGGTCAGCTGATTCAGCCTGCTCCAGCAAAGGGAAGGCACCAGTAATGGATAGCAGAGAACTGGATTAGCTCAGACATCAGAATTGAGCAGCAGAGTAGAGCAGCTCAGCCAAACCTTGACACTTGTTGACTCAAATGCCCACCAAACGTCCAGCTATGGTGAGGAAACTGCGTCTTTTTTGTCCCCTCCACCAAGCGGAGGTGGAGAGGCCGCCAGGGTCTCCTCCATCAAACTGAGACAGCAGTGGTAGACCAAGCGAGCAGCTACAAAGGCTAAGCCTTTCAGCAATCTTCACCTTGACAAGCGGAATCCTGGTCCATTGGTATTTTGCATCCCTTCCAACATGTTGTTTCGATTTGTCAAGGGTGCCAAAGGAGCCAGGCAAGGCACGGCTGTTTCAGGAGGCAGTTGATTCACTGCTGCCAAAGAAGGTTCTGATTCCAGCATCTCCCCTGGAGCATGGTTATTCCAACCTGTTTGCGGTTCCGAAGAAGGACGGCAACTGTCGTCCAATCTTGGACCTCAAATCTCTCAACAAATCTTTGCATTCTGTCATAGTGTTAATGTAAGCATGAGAGTGTCTGATGTTCCTGGACCTTCAGGATGCCTATCTATGCATTCTTATCCACCTACGCTATCTGCGATTTGCCTTCAGCTCAGAGCATTACCAGTTCACAGCTCTGCCATTTGGCCTGTCTTTTGCACCTCACAGGTTCACCAGGGTCACGGGGGACTTAGCGACCTTCATTCAAACCCGGGGTATATCCATGACACCCTATCTGGACGATCTTTTACTCAAGGCTCCCTCAAAGGAGCTCTTGGCCCATCACGTTCAAGACTGTACTCTGCTTCTAGTCCATAACAGGTAGATTCTGAACATGCTGAAGTCTACATCTGTGCCTTCCCAGGAACTGTTGTTCTTGGGGATAAAGTTTGACACCCGCTAAGGGAAGGTTTTCCTGCAGAAGGAAAGAATCCTTCTGGAGATGCAGGAGGTGGCTCAGGCCCTGGAATGGCTCACAACCACTATCAGGGAATATATGAGAGTGCTGGGCAGACTGGTGTCAACACTGGAGACTGTACCTTACTCTCTGATGCACACAAGAGTGCTTCAGAGACATGTCATCCAGAGTTGGTCCGGAAATCTGGCGTACTTGAATCCTCAGATATCTCTCTGGAGCCAGCCAGGACCTTCAGTGGTGGTTGTGGCGGCACAACCTGGAGCCAGAATGGACTCTGGTCACGACGGACACAGCTTGAGCAGCTGGGGTGCGGTTCTGTGTCACCTGGGGGTCCAGGGCAGGTGGACTCTGGAGGAGTTTCTTCAGTCCATCAATGTCTTGGAACTCCAGGCAATCAGGCTACTGCACCTCACTCTTGAAAACCATAAAGCCATTGAGGGTTCAGTCGGACAATGCCACTTCTGTGGCTTACATTAACCACCAAGGGGGCGCTCAGTTATGCCACTTGATACAAAGTGAGTTATATTCTCAGTTGGGCAGAAGCCCATGTTCCGGCCAACTCAGCCATTCACGTTCCAGGGGTAGAAAACGTTCTGGTGGACTTTCAAAGTCTCCAAGATGTAGATCCAAGAGAGTGGAAACTCAATCAGCAAGTGTTCTTCTTGAATGTGCAACAGAGGGTTGTGTCAACAATAGACCTCATGGCCAACAGGGAAAACAGAAAGGTTCCGTCCTTCTGCTTCCAGAAGGCGATCCTCTGGCCATAGTTTTCAAATATTTTAGTACATCTGAAAGGATGGAAATTTATTTTTTTCTTTTGGTGCCACTTTCTGGAAACATTTGTGCCCAACAGGCTAGGGGTATAAAGTGACTCCTCACTTCATGCAGTAGGTTATCTTCTTTTCAAAATGGTATGCTCTCTTATGTAGTTGTTACAAACATTTTAGTATAGGCAAGTCATGTTTGAAAAACAGTAGTCAAAATGAGATGTTGTAGTTGGTGTAGTTTTGAGCTTCTGGAACCCCCTACAGTATGTCTCCTTAAGAGCACTAGCTAATGAATAGAGTAGTAAATTCAAAAGATTTCAGTACATTTGAAGGGGTGGAAACGCAAAAAAATTTAATTTTTTTTTTCTTTAGTGCCACCTTATGGAAAGGTTTTCCAGACCAGGTTTGGGGTAGAGAGACAAGTGACCCTTTATTTGATACATTAGGATATCTGCTTTCCGGAAATATATAGTTATTCAGCTGATCAAGGGTAGTTTTACCATGAAACCACTGGAATGTGTATTCCATAAAGCTGAAAATACCATTTTGCTCACCCGGTAATTAGTGGTCTGCACAGGCCATGAACATATGGGAAAACTATACATATTTGGTATTTTTGTTTTTGGGGGTTCAGAGCTTTTTCAAATAACTGAAAGTTTCACAGTTAACATAAACGTCTTTGACATATAGTGTGTGTGATTTCTGCAAAATAAGTAATTTTTATTTTTTTGTAATTGTATAGCACACTGCAAAATTTACTTCACACAAGGCAACTTACAAAGCCCAGATTGTTCTGAAAATGACAGATGGTTTACGTATGTAACTAGAAAGTTACCTGCAGGAAACATACCTGAAAAGATGGATAGCAAAAAATGCTGAAAAAGTGTCTGGCCTACAAGACCTAAGAAATGGCCCAAGCCCATGGAAATTAAAGGGTTAAAGGTATCAATGTATTGTGGAGGGAAGGGAGAGAGCAGAGAGATTTTAACAGCAGCCTTATGCATTAGTTCTTCATTTCCCCAGTTCTGTGTTAGATCTGCTCATATATTAATCCACTGAAAACCAGAGGATACACCCCTCTTTGTTCCTGTTTACAATGTAATATTGTGAAATAATACATATACAGTACCCATTCTTGGATGACTGTCTAGTATGCCGTTTATTATATGGTTTAAGCTCCATATAATATATGGTTTAACCCTTTCACTGCCAGTGGGGTACGCAACGCATTTCAAAGAAATGCGTTGCGTACCCCTCTGGCACTCAAAGGGTTAAGCTGCAGTCACGTGAATCACAGTCCAAAGTTCCTTTTTGACGTCCTGGATGCCAGAGAGGTGTTCAACACATTGCTTTGCTTTTTTCTCCCCACAGATCTGGTCCGATATCAATATACTCTACTCCAACCCATGGGTTGAACAATCTACCAACTGATATTGCATACCACCTAAATGAAATGGGTGGGGAGTCAAGCTAGATGTTATAATATGTTATCATATCTTATAGCAAAGGTATGACACACAGACAGTGATACCAGTATTCCTTAATATTTTGTCTCTCTAGAAAAATAAAGATGATTGGGAAGATTGTGCATTCCTAGGATAACCCCCAACCTAAAATTTCAACTCTCCCATACATATTGTGACATAGACTGTAATAGAATAATTGTCAACTTACAACTCCCTGGTTTATATCCTCAACCGTAGGGGTTGGTGTTGCTTAGTAACAGTGAGTCTGATGATGAGCCGATGTGACTTTGCCAAACATCTCCACTGGCATCCACTCACATCATTTGATTTCACTGGAAGGAATGGGCATATTTGCTTCACAATGCAGAAAGCACACTCCTAGCCTTTGCATGTATTTTTATCTATTGTGTACTAACTAAATCTGAAAACTAGGTTAAAATTGCCATTTTTTTTAAAACTCTCTGCTGTCCTCTATATGTAGGGACCTGGACTGATACTATAGATATTTATCTAATATTGCCGTTCCCGGAAATCTCAAATTGCATATGCAGGCAGAGGTGAAGCACGTACAGATTGCAGCTAGAGGTATGATGTCAACATATTTTTTGTGACTATTGACCACTTCATCAGGGAAATTTGTACTGCTATCCTGTTTATTATCATTCTTATTCCTATTTATCATTTTATATAGTCTCATTGCCATTTTTATATATTGGAGGATTTGTTGGTGGCAGTGCAATTTACAGTACACCACTGATTTTGTATGAAGCCTGTGAGTGGTAGCCATTTCATTGCTTTGCAATGTGTTGTTCACCCATCTGCCACTCAAAAGGTTAAGGGTGGGTGACCTTGGCTGTAGCTGCTTATAAAGCTACAGGGAGATCCCAGCTTCTCAGGTTGTTGATATTGGGACTGTTAACTCAAATTGCAAAGGCAGCTATCAGAGCTTTACATGTTGAGATTAACAAATAAAAGTAAGTAAAAACAGGGTATGAAATTGATTGCTCCGAGACTGGAGCAGTCTAGATCAGACCCCAAAGCGGAGTGCCAGTACACGTAACTGGTCACTTGTACCTGCGTGTCTGCAAGGATCAAAATGGTTTTTAAGGGAAGGTAACTTCCCTGGACCGCTGGTCCTTAAGGGGTTAATGCATACTGTTGATATGTCATCAACACAGATGTACACAAGAATGCCAAACTGGCCCTTTACTGATCTTTATTGCATCTCCCCCAGTTTCTTTAAGTGCATCAGCCTCACACATTCTGTCAGGATGCCCTGAGACTAAGCTCTACCTAAGAGGAGTGATCACAGGTACAGTGACTCCTCCAACAAGTGTTGGTAGAGTGAAGGCTAGAGTGCGTCGCTGGGGAGCGTGGCTGGTGTTCGCAGGCCCCCTGTAGTGCGTTGTGCTGTGGCCAAGGCCGTGTAGAGTTGCTGGCTGCGAAGCCAGATGACCTCCTTCGGTTGAGCCGAAGAAGGCCCAGGAGAATGCACTACAGTGAGGACACCCACCACCAACCCCAGGGAAGGTCTATTTCCAGTAAGAACAGGGACTCACTAAGGTAAGTCCAGAGGCTAGTGGAACAGTGAGCAGGCTGGGGACAGACAGAGACAGGATCTCCTGAGCAGGAGGCCTGGAAACAGGTCCCAGGGCTGGAGAGGAAATTAAGCCACAGAGAGAACTGGGGGACAGCAGGATCAGGGCAGCTAGAGCAGCAGGTGGCAGGGAGGCTTATCCAGCCTAGAGGTGCTGGATGGCTAGCTGGACAAGGAAAGGGGGCTTGCTGCACTGAGATGCTGGAAGGCAAGCTGGATAATCAGGCCAGGAGAGGAAGGGAGCCTAAACAAGAGCTGGCAGACCCGGGATACAAGGAACAGGAGCGGACAGGTAAGGCACGGGACACCACAGGAGCGGACTGGACAAGGCACTGGGCTGCTTGTCTACACTTGGAACGCTATAATCGCGCACCGCACCAAAGCGGCGCGTGGTTATAAAGGACCGAGACCCGGAAGAGCAGGTCGAGGATGATATCACCACGCTAACGTGGTGATGAGCAAGGCAACCCGGAAGACGGCCGAACCCGCAGTGCAAGCGACGGGAAGGGGAACCTGACACATTCTGTGCGTGTGTTATGTCACCAGTGAGATTTCCAAGGTCACAGAAAGCCCAAACAAGCTACATCGCATTAAAGCAGTGCTTTTATTACATGGATGCGTATGAAATAATGCTAGGTCTAAAAACGAAAGGAAGATGATGGAGACTTAACCCCTTAACGACCGCCTGACGTGGCACATGGACGGCCACGAGTAATTTTTAGTTTTTCTTCTTAACGGATGCCAGAGTCACCAAGCAGCGTGTAGCTCATTGGCGACCCTGGAATTCCATGACATTCCAGGATCATCATGGGTCCTTAAGGTATTAAATGGCAACACAGTGCAAAGATTTATGCGATGAGTGTGAAATGTGTGTTGTTGCAATAACATACAGTTAGGTAAGCTCCTTAGAATTCCTTTCTAAATCACTTGTAAATAAACCTGAAATAAAATACTTTGCTTATACCCAAATACTAGTGTAAAACATTATGGAAGAAATGTGTAAATCTGGAGTTGAAAGGGATAGTAAATTTCATAAGTGAAAAATCTGTATTGTCGGTTTTATCCTGCTGAGTAAAAGAGAGTACTCCCACTGCAGAGAGATGTTTTTCATGCAGTATCACAGTGGGCTGAAATTGTACAGTGGCACTTATCCTCAGCCAGGGTGCCATGGCTATAAAGACTTTGATAAAATGTGAATACTGAGTTTCAAATTTATATTTCTGAAAATTTTTCTGCACAATATGTTTGTTTCTATTATTCTGATTGTGAGACCTAAAAAAGAATCATATATTTATGCATTTGTAGCCTCTATTACATACTTGACAAATGACCTGTAAAATGTTAGGTGTGCCCTGAATCTTCCATACTGCATGTTAGGGGTTGAGAACCACTGATGTGTGTGTATGTGTATATATAATACTTGTGTGTGTGTGTGTACAAGTGACTTTATTATTTATATTCTAATATGTCCTTGCGGACTTTATTATGTGGGTAAAGCTGAAACCACTTTTCGAGAACGAATGCCGAATCATTAGAGCAGCACTCACGACTGGGAACACAGATAAACCTGTTCCCAGACATTTACTAGCAATGCATCATACACTTCCCTCAATGAAAACCATGATTACTGACCATATTCCTGCTACTGCAAAGGGTAGGAACGTGAAACATATTGGATAAGATATTTGGACAAAGTAGCACTAAAGGGTCTGAATTTGAAACTCAGCCTTTTATTAACAACAGCTACTCCTCAGATGATGTGGGCCTCTATGTACAGATAGGTACAGAATACATTGTTGGCGGTATCAGACTTCACATGCTGAACGCTGGATGTCTCTTAATATGTCCTCCACTTTGCACTAGCACTTCTTTTTATTGCTTTATATATACTTTTCTGATGCACAAATTCTGTATGGGTGGTATGTCCTTTGATAACCAATTACTCTATGATGCCCTTGGAAGATGTAGGTGTTCCATGACCTTTGGTCTAATAGCTACACTTGATAGATTTTTTTTGTAATCACACATTGATTTTAGAGTTTTCCCGCTGAGTGGAAACTTTATGAGTAGGCACTTTGTCCGGGACACCGGTACATGGTGCCGCATCCTCCGCTTTCCCCACACACACATACTATGGGCCGTATGTTCAAAGGGATAAAAAATTGTCATATGAAAGACAAAAATGAGTAATTGAATGCGTGAACGACATATTTTCTATAGAATATACAACAAAAAACTAGTAATATCCGTTGTGTACGACACAACTCCAGAATTGATGGGCAAAGGGGCAGGGCAAGGGCGCGGCTAAACTATTCTCCAGTGTCGTATAGAGGAAATGAAAATTTGTCGTAACCAACGACAAAAAAATGTCTTTCAAAAGACAAAATTTGTATGTTAACCCCTTCAGTGCCAGAGGCTCGGGCCATTTCCTGTACCCTGCAGACCAGACACTTTTTCAGCATTTTTGCTATCCTTCTGTTTATGCTTGATTTCCTCTGGGGATTTTTAGTTAAATATGGAAAACTATATATTGTTTTTTTCAGAACGAATTGAGCTTTCTTGTGGTACCTTACATGAAGAGAATTTTACATCGTACAAAAAGGTATGATGTCATAATGACAAAAAAAAGTGAAAATTTACTCATTTTGCTAAAATCACATAATATGTATCAAAAACATTTACCTTGATTGAAAAAGTTTCAATTATTTGAAAAAGCCCAGAGTCCCCCGAGTAAAAAAATACCAAATTTGTATAGTTTTACCTACGTCCATGGCTAGCGTAGAGCCCTAATCACCAGCAGCGCAAAATGACATTTTCATCTTTATAAACTAATATGCACATTCTAGGGTTTTTGTGGTAAAACTACCCTAAAACAGTGGAATAACTATATAAAACTATATATTTCTGAAAAGTAGACAACCTGCCACATCTAATGAGGGGTAACTTGCCTTCTTACCACAACCCTGGTGTGCACAAATGCCTCCAGAAGATGGCACTAATGGAAAAAAAAGGCATTTTCTTACATTTCTGCCCCTTCAGATGTACTAAAGTGCTTGAAAACCATGGCATTTCCAACTGTATTCATTAGCTAGTGCTCTTAGGAGAAAAATGACACCCCATTGGTATGAGTTTAACTACCTCAGGGGGCACTAGAAGTGCAAAACGACACCTACCACAACCTCAAATTTTTCTAACATTTTCTCAAACATTACTTGTCTGTACACAAATGGTTATAACAACTACAGAAGTGAAGAAAGGGTACACAAACCATACCATTTTGAAAAGAAGACACCCTGCCACATCTAATGATGGGTGACTTGCCTTGTTACCCCAAGCCTGGAGTGCACAAATGCCTCCAGAAGGTGGCACTAATGAAAAAAAAAAGGCATTTTCTTACATTTCTGCCCCTTCAAATTTACTGAAATTTGTGAAAACCATGGCATTTCCAACTGTATTCATTAGCTAGTGCTCTTAGGAGAAAAATGACACCCCATTGGTATGAGTTTAACTACCTCAGGGGGGGCTAGAAGTGCAAAACAACACCTACTACAACCTCAAATTTTTCTAATATTTTCTCAAACATTACTTGTCTGTACACAAATGGTTATAACAACTACAGAAGTGAAGAAAGGGTACACAAACCATACCATTTTGGAAAGAAGACAACCTGCCGCATCTAATGAGGGGTGAATTGCCTTCTTACCCCAAGACTGTTGTGCCCAAATGCTTCCAGAATGTGGCACTGTAGGAAAAAAAAAGGCATTTTCTTACATTTCTGCCCCTTCATCTGTACGGAAATCTGTGAAAACCATGGAATTTACAACTGTATTCATTAGCTAGTGCTCTTAGGAGAAAAATGATACCTCATTGGTATGAGTTCACCTACCTTAGGGGTGCCAGAAGCACATAACTACACCTACCTGTTTGCTTCTTCAAAAATGGTGGCTTGTACTAAAATGTTCATAACTGTTAGAGACATGAAGGAAAGGTATAAAAGGTATACCATTTTGGAAAGTAGACTTTCTCCCACATCAAGTGAGGGGTCACTTGTCTTTCTACCCCCTGGGCTGAAGTGCACAAATATTTCCAAAAGGTGGCGCTATGGGAATAAATACATGTTTTTTTACATTTCTACCACTTCAAAGATACTAAAATCTTTGAAAACCATAACATTTCCTGCTGTATTCAGTACCTGCTACCAACATGAGCAAAATGCCCATTTGTGTGGGTTAACATACAATATGTGGGTGCTAGGAACACGTACGTAAACCTGACACTTTTGTTTTTTAAATTATCTGCTTGCACTAAAATGGTTATAACCATAATAGATATGCAGGAAAGATAGAGAAACAATGCCATTTTGGAAAGAAAACAACCTGCCGCTTTGCAATGTGCTGGGGACCCCTGCGGCACTCACAGGGTTACTTAGGCATTTTTTTCTTTTATTTTTTATTCTTTTCAGACCTCGGGGGGACATCTGGACCAATAGGCTGGGAGATCAATTTGGCGACTGCAAGAGAGCAAAAGCTCTCCTGCCTTTCACTCCTACCACCAGTAGGAGTGAATCGGCCAAGGGAAACTTCCCTAACGTCATCGGTGATCATGTCACCGATGACGTTAGGAGGTTTCCCCCGGTCCCGCCCACTCCTACCTGGAAGTTCGGGGTAGGAGAGCGGCGGAGGGAGAAGCTCTGTTTCTCAGAGCTTCTCCCTTGGCGATATTGATCTCCCAGTGCGATCGGCTGGGAGATCAATACCTGGGAGGACATGAGGAGTAATCCTCATGTCCTCCCAAGAGTGCCAGGCTGCCTTTCAGCTGAAATGCGGCCACTGCCAGCCGGTTATACCGGCTTAAGCAGTGACCGCATTTAAGCTGTCAAATGTACGAGCGTGGCACAGCAGGTACAGCTGTGCCCACTCGTACATTGTACCCACCTGGCACTCTAGGGGTTAAGAAAAAAGTGGAGGAAATGTGTCCTGAATGTGAGAATTTTTATCTTTAGTTAAGACATTTTTAAAGACATTTTTGTCATTAGTTAAGAAATTTTTTACGACAATTTCAGTCAGGACAAATGACATATTTTCAATCACAACCGACACTCTCTGAAAATATTAATGATCCCAACGACACTATTTCGCTACTTCTTTGAACATATGGCCCTATGAGTTAATTCAGCATACCTTCTGAGTGTAATGCATAGACTGTACAATTTTTTGTAAGTACAAAGCGATTGGCTCTAGTGATTGACTCAAAGGTTAGCAGCAAGTCTCCAATGCATTCATAGTAACATAGTAATTTAGGTTGAAAAAAGACTTGCGTCCATCTAGTTCAACCCTTTTCCTATTCCTGTTTGCTATTGTTGATCCAAAAGAAGGCAAAAAAACCCCTCAATATAGCAATTTAAAATTCTGCCTTGAATGGGGGGGGAATTCCTTCTTGATTCCAGATGGCAGTCAGATTTCTCCCTGGATCAACAAGCCCTAACTAAATATTAATCCCAATACTAACGTACATAGCCCTCTATGTTATGCTCTTTTAAATAAGTATCCAGGCCCCTTTTAAAGGCATCTAATGTATTCGATAGCACCACCTCCTCAGGCAGTGAATTCCATACCTTTATTGTCCTTACTGTAAAGATACCCTTCCGTTGTTGTAGATTAAATCTCCTTTCCTCAAGTCTAAGCGGGTGGCCCCTTGTCCTGTGTACTGTTCTGTTAATGAACAGGTCTTTGGAGAGCCCTTTGTATGGACCCTGAACATATTTATATAGTGTTATCATATCCCCTCTAAGACGCCGTTTCTCTAGTGTGTACAAGTTTAACTTTTCTAGCCTTTCTTCATAACTAAAACTTTCCATTCCCCTTACTAGTTTTGTAGCCTTCCTCTGCACTCTTATCTAATTCCATATTGTCCTTTTTCAGAAAGGGCACCCAGAATTGAACAGCATATTCTAGGTGAGGTCTTACCATGGACCTGTAAAAAGGCATAATTATATCTTCCTCCCTTGAGTCAATACCCCTTTTAATACATGCCAATATCTTATTGGCCTTTGCAACTGCCAGCTGGCACTGCATGCTACTGCTAAGTCTATTGTCTACCATTACTCCCAAATCCTTTTCATTAGTAGATTTCCCCAGAGAAACACCATTTAAACTATATGTTGCATTTTTATTATTATACCCAAAATGCACAACTTTACACTTGTCTATATTGAATCTCATTTGCCATTTGCCTGCCCAGTTACTCAATTTGTCCAAATCCCCTTTTAATGAAAACACATCCAGTTCAGACTTTATTACCTTACTTAATTTTGTGTCATCGGCAAACACTGATACATGGCTCCCTATGCCCTCTGGGAGGTCATTAATAAACAAATTGAAAAGAAGAGGACCCAGGACAGACCCCTGAGGTACTCCACTTAACACGTCTATCCAACTGGGGAACTTGCCATTTACTACCACTCTTTGCATTCTATTTTTCAGCCAATTTCCAATCCACACACAAACATTTTCCCCTAGGCCTATTTCATTCAATATGTACAGTAACCTCTTGTGTGGAACTGTATCAAATGCCTTGGCAAAGTCTAAATAGATCACATCAACCGCTGCTCCCGCATCTATATTATTACTCACTTTTTCATAAAATGCGATCAAGTTAGTTTGACAAGACCTGTCTTTCACAAAGCCATGTTGGCTATTGCTAATGATATTCCTGTTCCAGCATTATTCTTGAATATATTCCCTTAGCAACCTTTCAAACAGCTTCCCTACCACAGATGTCAAGCTTACAGGTCTGTAATTTCCTGGCTGTGACTTTTGATCCCTTTTTAAATATGGGCACCACATCTGCTTTACGCCAATCCATGGGCACCATACCTGAAATAAAAGAATCCCTGAAAATCAAATATAACGGTCTGGCCAGGGCTTGGCTTAGCTCTTTAAGTGCCCGTGGGTGTATACCATCTGGCCCCAGAGCTTTGTCTACCTTAACACCATTCAATTGTTTTAACACTTTTTCTTGTGTGAGCCAGTCCCATGCTTGCTGTGACTGTTCTGTAAAAGTAGTTTGCAGATTCTTGTCTATTGGGTCTTCCTTGGTAAAAACAGAAGAAAAGAAATTATTTAAAATATCTGCCTTCTCTCTGTCCCCCTTGACCATGTCACCCGTTTCAGATAACAAGGACCCAACATTATCAGACTTTAATTTTTTGCCATTAATGTATTTAAAGAATTTTTTTGGTTGCTCTTGCTCTCCTTAGCAATATTTTTTTAATTCTCCAGTCTAGCTAATTTAATAGCCTTTTTATAGGTTTTGTTGACATTTTTGTATTCTGCAAATGCCTCTGCTGATCCCTCAGCTTTGTAATGTTTAAATGCCGCTTTCTTGTTATTTATTTCATGAATTACTGGTTAGCCACATTGGTTTTAATTTGCTTCTTTTGTATTTGTTTCCATTCCACAGCATAGTTTGCATGTGATCTTCTTTAATGGGGTATTTATGGCTTGACTTTACATTATGTATCCTATTGTATTTAACCCAATAGACCTACACACTGATTAAATACATCCCGACATACAGTTCAGTATTATTTTCGCATCACCCCGAGAGAGACAGACTGTATATATGAAGAACTGAACTCAGATGAGTTAGTTTATTATGGGCACTTGGTACTTTATTGTGTGTTGATTGTTATCTCATTCTCTTTGGCTTGGCATGTGTTTGACATTATATCTAATTCAATATTCAATATTTTACTGTGCACAGTTGGTACACTAATTGGGGTAATCTACTAATTACCCTAATTACCTAATGCCAGTTTTTGGTGCCGAAAACACATTGTGGGGGTACATATGGGAGCGTTTGTATCACTGTGATTTATCCTGACGAAGGCTGCTAACACAGCAAGCGAAACGTTGATATAATAAAACCTGTGAAGTCCTGAGCTTGCTTATGCTATACTTGGAGGATATATGCATATGTGTGTGTGTGTGTGTATGTATGTGTGTATATATATATATATATATATATATATATACTAGCAATGTGGGACGGCGTTGCCCGTCAGGATATGTAGGGAATTAATGCACACACACGGATGCGAGACAAACACAGAGACACACACGCAAATGCACACGCATGCACTGAGATGCTTAAAGAGCGACAGTCATACACACATACATGCAGACACAGAGTGTGATACAGACATGAAACACACAGGCACACACAGAGACACACACACACACAGAAGTGAGTCATAAAGGGTTGACTCATGTGTCATTGTAATGAGTTTGTGTTTGTAATTATGCCTCCACTGTGGCATTCATTCATATAGTTGAAACGCATGTGGTAATTGCACATACTATGGTGGAATGTGGATCATGCTGGCTCCCAGGATGTGAGTGCCTGGCATTCATTCATGTAATTGAAATGCGTGTGGTAATTGCACATACTATGGTGGAAGGTGGATCATGCTGGCTCCCGGGGTGTGAGTGACAGTGAGACTATGGTGGAAGGTGGATCGTGCTGGCTCCCGGGGTGTGATTACGTGTGAGTGATTGCGTTTGAGTGCAAGATTGAGTGATTGCGTGTGAGTGATTGAGGGAGTGTGTTAGTGAGTGTGTGTGATTGAGTGAGAGTGTGTGAGTGAGAGTGTGTATGATAGTGAGAGGGTGTGAGTGATTGAGGGTGAGAGTGTGATTGAGTGTGAGTGTGATTGAGTGTGAGTGTGACTGCGAGACTGTAAGTGTGAGTGTGACTGCGAGACTAAGTGTGAGAATGTGATTGAGCGTGAGACTGAGAGCATGAGACTGAGAGTGTGATTAAGTGATTGAGTGTGAGTGTGATTGAGTGTGAGTGTGACTGCGAGACTGTAAGTGTGAGTGTGATTGAGTGTGAGTGTGACTGCAAGACTGTAAGTGTGAGAATGTGATTGAGCGTGAGACTGTGAGAGTGTGATTAAGTGATTGAGTGTGAGAGTGAGACTGTGTGAGTGTGTGAGTATGACTGAGTGAGTGTGATTGAGTGATTGGGTGTGAGACTGTGAGAGTGAGAGAGACTGTGTGAGACTGTGAGACTGAGAGTGTGAGACTGTGAGAGTGTGAGAGAGACTGTGAGAGTGTGAGAGAGACTGAGAGTGTGTGAGAGAGACTGAGAGTGTGTGAGAGAGACTGTGAGAGTGAGACTGTGAGAGACTGTGAGTGAGAGAGAGAGACTGAGAGACTGTGAGTGAGAGAGAGAGAGACTGTGAGAGACTGTGAGTGAGAGAGAGAGACTGTGAGAGACTGTGAGAGAGAGAGACTGTGAGAGACTGTGAGGGCGAGACAGAGTGTGGGCGAGACAGAGTGTGTGAGACAGAGAGTGTGAGACAGAGAGTGTGAGACTGAGAGTATGTGAGTGTGTGAGACTGAGAGTATGTGAGTGTGTGAGACTGAGAGTATGTGAGTGTGTGAGACTGAGAGTATGTGAGAGTGTGATACTGAGAGTGTGTGAGAGAGCGTGTGTGTGAGAGAGTGTGAGACTGTGAGAGTGTGAGACTGTGAGAGTGTGAGACTGTGAGAGACTGTCAGTGTGAGGGACTGTGTGAGACTGTGAGAGACACTGTGTGAGACTGTGAGAGAGAGACTGTGAGAGAGACTGTGAGAGACTGAGAGTGTGAGACAGAGTGTGAGACAGAGTGTATGTGAGTGTGTGAGACAGAGTATGTGAGTGTGTGAGACTGAGAGTATGTGAGAGTGTGAGACTGAGAGTGTGAGAGTGAGAGTGTGTGAGAGAGCGTGTGAGAGAGCGTGTGTGTGAGAGAGTGAGACTGTGAGAGTGAGAGACTGTGAGAGTGAGAGAGTGTGAGACTGTGTGTGAGAGTGTGAGACTGTGTGAGTGTGAGACTGTGAGAGTGTGAGAGACTGTCAGTGTGAGGGACTGTGTGAGACTGTGAGAGAGACTGTGTGAGACTGTGAGAGAGACTGTGAGAGAGACTGTGAGAGAGTGAGGGACTGTGAGAGTGTGAGGGACTGTGAGAGTGTGAGGGACTGAGAGTGTGAGGGACTGTGAGAGTGCGAGAGAGACTGTGTGAGACTGCGAGAGAGACTGTGAAAGACTGAGAGTGTGAGACTGAGAGTGTGAGTCTGTGTGAGAGTGTGAGAGACTGTGAGACTGAGACTGTGAGACTGAGAGTGTAAGAGACTGCGAGAGTGTAAGAGACTGCGAGAGACTGCGAGAGAGACTGAGAGTGTGAGACTGTGTGAAAGTGTGAGAGACTGTGAGAGTGTGGGGGACTGTGAGAGTGTGAGGGACTGTGTGAGACTGCGAGAGAGACTGTGTGAGACTGCGAGAGAGACTGTGAGAGAGACTGTGAAAGACTGTGAGTGTGAGAGACTGTGAGTGTGAGAGACTGTGAGACTGAGAGTGTAAGAGACTGTGAGAGTGTAAGAGACTGTGAGAGTGTGATGGACTGTGTGAGACTGCAATAGAGACTGTGTGAGACTGCGAGAGAGACTGTGAGAGTGTGAGACTGAGAGTGTGAGACTGTGTGAAAGTGTGAGAGACAGACTGAGAGTGTGTGAGACTGTGAGAGTGTAAGAGACTGTGAGAGTGTGAGGGACTGTGAGAGTGTAAGAGACTGTGAGAGTGTAAGAGACTGTGAGAGTGTAAGAGACTGTGAGAGTGTGAGGGACTGTGTGAGACTGCGAGAGAGACTGTGAGAGTGTGAGACTGTGTGAGAGACTGTGAGACTGTGAGAGTGTGTGAGAGACTGTGAGACTGAGAGTGTGTGAGACAGAGTGTGAGAGACTGCGTGACTGAGAGTGTGAGACTGTGAGACTGCGACTGTGAGACTGCGAGACTGTGTGAGAGACTGTGTGAGAGATTGTGAGAGTGTGAGACAGAATGTGTGCTTTGCAATGCGTTGCTTACCCCTCTGGCACTCAAAGGGTTAAGTTGAGCTAACATAGCAATATAACACATGGTGGCTCTTCAGTTGAGGCAACGTAGCAATATGCTGACTGATCAAATAGAAAGTGGTGTTTGAGGAGAAAGGGTGGGAAGCAGGAAGCAGGAAGTGGAGGAGTGACAGTTGAGACAGTGAGGTGACTGAAGAGATGATGAGTTAAATAAGAGTTGCTATTAAGTTTATCCCTGAGTTTGTATTTTATGGGAACATTACACCCTCGTACTGAAACAGAGTGTATGAAGGGTTACAGTTATCTGTGGGAGGTGAAACAGTGTGTTTGTGGGGTCATGATCCTGAGTGAGAGTGTGAGTGGACCAGGAGAAGTTACTGATATCCTTACCTCAGGAGCGAGTGGCAGTTATATATTTTTTTTTTGTCAGTTGGATACTGGTGGGCGGGCTGGAGGGGGCGGGCCAACTCCCTGTATGATAAACACGCCCCCATTGAATCATCCAATGTGAGCAGTAAAGTCCCCATTCAATCACCCAATAGGAGTTGTGTCTCCTAATGAGACATAAATTATGTAATTAGACATTCTGTTCAATGCGAGTTTCTTTTCTGAGGAGACATAAATTATGTTCTGTGTGTGGGGTACCATAAATTATGCAATGAGGCTTATTCTTTTATATATATAGATATATATATATATATATATATATATATATATATATATATATATATATATATATAATATGCAAATGTGAAAAAAATGCTGTCACACCAAATATTGATTTGATTTAGATTTTTCTTCCATTCACTCATTATCCTTTTGTGCATTGAAAAATATAAACTATTAACATGTCTATTTTTGAAAGCATTCTTACTTTACAGCATTTTTTCACACCTGCCTAAAACTGTATGATATATATGTAAAATAAAATATGTGTCACTATCCTATAAAGAGAATAATGGCTGAAATCTGTACTAAAACTTAAGTTTGGCATTTAAAAAATTGCCAGTGCCAGTTTTAAAGTCATAACGATCTCTAGTCAAGTTTTTGTAGAACTGACAATAGAGTGGGCAAAAAAATGGTGCAGCAAATTTATAAAAAAAGTTACAAACTGCAATAATTTTGCAATGTAATTTTTGCCAGAATTTTAATGTCAGGAATAATTGGATCTTAAAAAAAAGTGGCGTAAATATACTCCATATTTGAAAAAACTGCTGCTGTTCATTTAGAAATCTCACCTGACTTTATGTGCACTAGTGATGGCTTTAAAGGGATAGTAATGTTTCACAAAAACAGCAGCTCCAATTCATCTCCATAGTATTTGAGCCATAGAATGTATTTTTTCAGTACTGTCAGAGTTGTAGTTCAAGAGTAATTGAATGATAAAGTATCCCCCTCCCGCCCCTTTTACCTAGTATAAACCACCTCCTGTCAGATGTGGAATCTGGTCTTGAGACCAGACAGCTCACTGCAAGAGACAATCGTCTTACTGTGAGAACAATGAAAACCCTGCCCCTTGACAGGTTTTTCCCTTATGCTAATTGAAGAATGCATTGTAGACATCTGTAGCATTCAAGGGGGGTAAACGCTCAATTTACTGTAACCCCTATGGTGCCGTTGCTTTACTCTAGAATAACTTCAGTTTGCTTGTATAAATATGGGCTCTATGTATAAAGACAAAGTGAAGCAATTTCGTGGAGACCCAGCTGCACTGTAAGATACAAATGATGATTTAAAGGGAACTTTTTATATCTTCAATGCTACAGAGGTCTTCAGTGCACTGCTTCACAATGCAGTATAGAGCTCACTGTATTCAGGAGTTTAAAGGCTCCTTTAAATCAATGTGGATTTGGATAAATCGTATGTATCCTCTATGGGGGAGTTGGTTTGCACCACTTTGCCTTTATACATAAGGACCAACGTCAAAAAGAAGCAATTTGGTGAATATGGTCTGCATCATAAGGGACAACAGCAACTTCCCAGTGATTTCTTTGGGGATTTAACTACTGAATGATGGCAAGCTCTCCAACACATTGTGAAGCAATATTCTAGAGACCTCTGTAGCATTTAAATCAATGGGAAATATTATTTGTACTTTGCAGTGCAGTTGGTTTGCCCCAGAATTAATCCACTTTAATTTTGAACATTGGGCCCTGTAATATGCCTGAGAAATAAGCAGAACAATTATGGAACAAAGCAACTCCACCACAGGGAACAAATACATATTTCGGTTCAAACATGGCTTTTCTCTAGCATTCAACAGGTTAAAGCTCCATTTATAAAAAATGTTTTGCCTCAGATTTGTACCACTTCTGTCTTCATACATATGCCCCATAGTCTTTTATAATCACTCTCTATCGCTCCTAGAAAACCATGTTATTCTTTCTGTTTAATTCCATAGGATTCTGGCTTACGGTTCCACTATGTAGCTGCTGGAGAGAGAGGAAAGCCACTTATGCTACTACTTCATGGGTTTCCAGAGTTCTGGTAAACACAACCCTTTTCTACACATTTTACAGTTAAATGCAAGCCACTTTGACATGAAGGGAATATCAGATTGCTTTTTTTATACAGCATGATGCATTCTCATGACATTAATGCAAATTTCAGATTGGATTGGTTAGTTTTAATAAGCGTCCCGTTTTTCGCAATATAATTCAATTTAAAATATATTCAGTTTTTAACCCCATAAGGACCAGCCTTGTGTGGCAGGCAATTAAGGACCACGGAGCTTTTTTATTTATTTTTTTTTATACACTAACCGATTCAGGGTCCCCCAATGGTGTGCAGCTGCATGGAAAGCCCTGAAATCCATGACGCGCCGGGACCGTCATGGGTCCTTATTGCACGTTTTACCCATGACGGTCCAGGCACGTCATGGGTCCTTAACCACTTAACGACCCATGACTGTCCAGGACCATCATGGGTAGTATCGTGTTAAGGACCCATGACAGTCCAGGACTGTCATGGGTTAAATGATAGCAACACACATTCGTGAACGCTGCTATAATTCATTCCAGGCTGAGACTGAGCGCTCCGGTACCGGAGCATTCAATCTCAGCCCTTCTCACTTGTGCCGGGTCATGTGGTTGCTGCAGCAGCGATCACATGTACCGGCATTCTGAATGAATGTGTCTCCCCTTTGCCTCTCTGTCCCTTATGATCAAAGTGAGGGGGAGAGAGAAGCAGAGAGGGGAAACCTAGTGGGAAAAAAATGCAGCAGCTGGGGGTATTAACCCCTTCACTGCTGTGCTGGAGGCTGGCTGGATGCAGGTCCATTTTTGAGCTGCTAAAATAAACTTGTGTTTTAAAAAAAAAACAAAAAAACACAATATTTTTTACAAAATAACATTTTTTATTTAAAAAAACAAACATATCAGTGAACAAAATTGGGAGTGTGATTGTTGTGGAGCCATATAATACAATCATACACACCGCCAAATGTCATCAATAAAAAAGTGGGAAAATAGGGTGGGAAAAAGGGACATGGGGATTTTCACCCAGGGGGGACAGTGCCCACTTAAAACTGCCCATTTTGTAGGTATGACTGACCGGTCATACCTTTCATACAGTCTCCATAAAAATGTAACCCATTGCGTCCAAATGATCACAAGAGAAAAATAAAGTGGTTTTTTTACATTTTTTTTTACAGTTTTCCTTAACTTGACTAAAATAAATGGTGGGATAGCCATATAAATGTATCAAAAGAAAGCCCTATTTGTGCGTAAAAAAATGGTATATAATTTTCATGGGTAAAATAAAGTACTTAGAGGGAAAATACCGTTCAACAAAGACATAGTAAAAAAAAAGTCAGGATTGCTCCGGTCCTTAAGTGAAATCCACCTCAGATTCTCCCGTTCCTTAAGCGGTTAAAGAGAAATTGGCATAGTTCCTTTACACTACTAACACCTCTGAGAGCAGCAGCAAGTTTCTTGTCCCTTCTTCTGCAAGACCTTAAGCTATTAGTGGCAGACTCAATGCCATTGGCTGTGTAGGTGGAAGTGACATTACAACAGTAAACATGAATAATTAGTACAAGCTTAACACCTTAATGACCTGTGACATGCCAAGACCATCATGCCCGTCCGGACGTTAAGGACCGGTGATGGTCCTAGCACATCATGTAGGTTTGTGATCGCAGCGAGGCTGCATGCCCAGCAGAATTTGTAAATCAACCAGAACAGAACTGCATTGTGAATCTTTTCACAGAGAAACCAAGCAAAGAGGAAGTATCTGTTCTTTGAAAAGGCTTTTCATTCTGTCCCACTAAACCTGTGGACAAGGTCACTCTGAGGTGACATAGAGACGTTTTTCAGAAAACTCAGACTCAAGGAATTCTTACATGACAAAATGGATAATGATGATACCACAAAGCAACATCACAAGGTCAATGCACCCACAAAAAGATCCACCTAGACTACAAAACCAGGAAGTAACCCTACTG
The DNA here is from genome assembly GCA_037306005.1 of Rhinophrynus dorsalis. Classification (NCBI taxonomy): domain Eukaryota; kingdom Metazoa; phylum Chordata; class Amphibia; order Anura; family Rhinophrynidae; genus Rhinophrynus; species Rhinophrynus dorsalis. The sequence continues at coordinate 174,102,470 of CM074722.1, forward strand.
GACAGATGCATAGATAACCTCAGAAACAGAGTCACTGCAGAAATACTGGAGAAACAATGTGAACCAACACTCAGCCTAACCCATAAGGAATAGAAAGCCATACGTTTACTAAAAAATAATCTAGACAATATTATTAAGCCTGTGGACAAGGGGGAGCTGTTGTTATTATGAGCACTGTGGACTACATTCAAGAAGCAAATAGGCAACTGATGAAAGATATTATGTGAAATTACAAGATGATCCCACAAAAAATATACAAAACAACTTAATAGGATCATAAAATAACTGCTCTCCAACATTAGAGAACAGATAAGGCCCCTAATACCAGCAGATCCAAAAACAGGCTCCTTCTACATGCTACCAAAAATACACAAACAAGGAAACCCAGGAAGACCCATAATTTCAGAAACTGGCACCTTCACAGAGAATATATCTGGCTGGGTAGAAAATACCCTGAAATCCCTGGTAAAATGAATACCCAGCTTCCTTCAAGACACCACAGATCTCTTAAGAAACCTAACTGACTTGGGCCCCATTCCGGAGAAGCACCATCCTGACCACTATGGATGTAGAATCCCTTTACACCAACATTACACACACAGATGGCATAGCAGCATGCCAACAATATCTGGAACAAAATAACACCCATGGAACCAGTAACAAAACTCATACAGTTTATACTCACCCACAATTACTTCAAATTTAGACAGGACCTCTACCTTCAGAAAATGGGGACTGCAGTTGGTACCCGAATGGCACCACAATATGCTAACCTGTTTATGGCAAAATTAGAAGAAGACTTCCTGTCAGACAAAACCACTGGTCTATCTCTGCTACACAGATGATATTCTTATCATCTGGACCACCAGTGAAAAGGATCTTCTCAAATTCCAAAAAAACTACAATGCATTCCACCCCAGTATCAACCTAACATTCAGTCAACTCACGCACAAACATTAACTTCCTAGACACCCACTATCAGTATCAAGAACAACTCCATCCTAAACCAAAGAACAGAACCTACCTGAAAAACAATAGCTTCCACCCAAAACACACAAAGAATTCCATCATTTACAGCCTGTCGAAGGTATCCAGGAAAGGATTAAACAAGAGAACCAATTAGGTCACATAAATAGATAAATAATATCATTTTGAGAACTTCACACAATACTAGGTATTGACATGGGACTTCACAGTAAAGAATTGATTAAATAATCAATTGCGCATATTTGTGCAAAAATATATATAATTTATTTAAGAAAATACTATATATATATATATATATATAAATAAAAAGTGTAAGCAAGAGTGACATAAATGAGTGAATACCAATTTCAATAGATACACAGTAACTCAAACCACAATTATCACCATTAGGATTACCAGCAATTGAAGGGTTAACCACACATAGGCATGTTTAGAGGTATTAAATTACAATAATTGAACCCAGCAGCATAGAAAAGGTTAGTTGATCCTTACAGTTAATTAGAATACAGTTGGCAGCAGCATGTAAATACCTCTGCCCCAGAAACTGTATAAACTATGCTAATTGAGGTTTATGGTATGTTGTCAGGTGAGTCAGCTTTAATATTAAGCCAGGTCCTCTGACAATTTCCTTATACCATATAATAACCAAATGTAGATAAACTAACTTGAATAAAATCCCAGACTGAAATCACTATAATTTAATTATCTACTGATTTCAAATATTGCATACCTTCTGAATAAAACATATAAATTGCAATGAATATAGTCAATAATAGATAATACCAAGAATATACTTAGAATCAATCCAATAATATGTGTCTAGACAGTATACCAACTTCATGCAACATATATCATAAACATGACCATAGCAATCCTATGTAAAACCTATAGGGTATTCCAAGGGTTAATCCACTTAGTAATTAATATAGGATGCCACATCCAAGATGGCGACGACTTTTGTCTAGTGTGAGGTTTAAATAAACTTCTAACTGTACAAAAGTTTAAACCCAAAAACATACACAAAGAAATCCAAAGAAACACCTCAAAATAGACAAATAGCAGTTGAAGGGTTAATAAATGAATTCAAAGAATTCCCCCAATCAAATATTAGCTATAACAGCTTTTCTAGGAACACAATATATTCTAGAAATATCAACGATTATATTAATTTGATATATAGGTCTCACTGCTATCAACTATTTACATTTATATGGCAAGTTATAACAATTTACCAATTAATTAATGAATTCTGCTTAATTCAGAATTACTACAGCCAATATAGCTTACTATATGTATGATACTCAGGATGCTCCAGCAGTCCTGTGTGGTCTATAGTAATGAATATACTGCAGTAAATTAGTTGTTCAGAAAAAATAAACAAACTCCGGATGCAGTAGAAATTATAAATCCACGTGGAGCAGAGAACGCTGAACGCAGTATACAGCGGGGAGATCCGTGTTGGAAACCGCAACCTGGGAAAACTCACAGGGGGCGGGGAGGGACCCGGCACCGAATTAGCAATGGAGGGGAGGAGATACACCCAACGCGTACCGTGGACGTCTCAGGTCCACTTCTTCAGGGGAATCAAATGAGACCCTTTGCATGAAGTTCTTATCTATAGAAGCAGCTCAATTGCACCCGTTTGAAGCTGTACTCATAATACACAAAACACGTAGCGCTTACAAATAATAACTAAGTAGCTGACTATGTGTCTGGTGATTGAAACAATGTGTGAAATAAGTAACCATATTAAGGATTAAAAAAGATTGTATTGTTATGTGTGAAAATAATGACTGATACTGATGTTATATGAAATGATGAATTTAAAATAAATTAAATAAAAACTATTGAATGAATATAAATAGATGTGAGAGTGTACTTTAAATCATAATGTAAAATTACCCTTATCAGAATCTCCTCTGATTGAATAAAGATCCATTTCATTATGCAGTGACCTCAGAATATATTAACATAATATATTTTTGGGAATTCCTTAAAACACTGGTAATAACGCTATGTAACCTAGAGATGGCATCTTACTCTACATTAAAATTTGCACCTAAAATGACACCTGGTCTGTGTTTTCTCCAAAACCAGGAATTTGGGGTGTTATCATACGTCACATAAACGTCATCCTGTCAGACTTTCATACATGGGAGTATACTTCATCCCAGATTTTCACAGAAGATAATGATTCTGCTTCAGACTTATTGTCTGGGAAATAGTAATCAATCTCCCTAAAATTCACCCAGATATTTTCACTCCCATATCGAAGCAAAGAGCCATTGTCTGAACATGAGATCATTACACTCATCTTAAAAATAGACTTTCAGGGAATTTGGCTTTAAAAGAAAAATTAACCATGACCTCCCCATTATGGCAATGTCTCTGACAAGCCAAGCTATCAGATAAAACTGCATCTGTTCTGTGACAAGCACCTCCAGAAACACAGAAGAGACTTTATAAAACAGGGTTACAGTGCAAGGATTACTGACAGTCAGATACCAAATGCTACCCACATACCAAGACAAAATGTGTTGAGCTACAAAGAACAACATAAGGGAAACCAAATGCCACTGGTGGTCACTTACCACTCCCAAGTTGAAGTTCTACACAAAATATCAAGAGAACTTTACATATCAATGAAATACTTAAGAACATATTCCCACTGTCTCCTGTACTCTCCTTCACACGACCTCCCAATTTAAAAGGAGTGCCCTGAAAAAAATCCAAAAAATGGCACATCTTCCTGCCTACAAAGGAGGTGTGAAAACTGTGCACATATTTACACCACGGACAAGATACCCATACCAAACAGTTACACCACAAGATCAATGGTACCTTCACCTGCAAATCATCCAATGTAATATACCTCATCATGGGCTGAATTCAAATGTTACCTCCCATTTAATTAAAAAAATGTTCCTTTTGAAGTCTATGGGGATACCTGGAGATAAAAGCAGAAATAAAATTAGCAACAGCATTTGAGTCCAGTCCCATGTGTGCAAAATGCCCAACAGCTCTTTATGTGTGTGAAACTGGACAGCCATTACATAAAAGGTTTAATTCACAGAGATCCAGTGTTAACAATAAAAGGACAGAGACACTAGTGGGAGAACATTTTTGCCAAAATGGACACAGTGTCAGGGACATTGACTGTGCTGATGGGACTGTTTCACACTCAGAGGGGCAGAAAAATACAGGAGGTTAAATTAATGCTGCAGTTTAATACTTTAAATAATGATCTGAACAGAGATAAAGAATTCCTATCACATTGTGGATGAACCTTTTCAGCAGTCCCACTGGGACCATAAATACTTTTTGACTCCTCAGAGGAAGACTGCAATTTACATCACACTCCTCTACCTTTGACTGATCAAAGAACCTGGGTCTGGACTGAGTTTCCTTATCTGATTTCCATTCTAGACAATGCAATGTGTACATGTATATAAGAGAGATGTTTTCATTTTTATCTGTATAACATGCCTAAGAGGTCTTGAAAGCTTGCATTCTAAATCTGCTTAGTTAGCCAATAAAGGTATCAACTTGACTATAGTTGCCACAAAATACATGGATATACACTCATACAAATTGTATTTACATTTAAATTTCACTGGAAGTGAATCCTTTATCACCATTGTCTGTGATAAACATTCCTAACTGGTACATGATTTATTTCCCTTTTGCTGTTCCAGCTGTGAACTGCTAACGTGCTAAAAAAAACGCAATAGATGTTAATATTTCCCCCATTGAGATCAATGGAACAGCTTTTCCCATTTGACATTCATTTGTGTGCGGTGAGTACCCAATAAACAGATACATTAACTCACGGTAATCCCGTGGCTACTTTTCTTGGCGTACAATACACAACAAAGCTTCATAACCCCCATCGAACAACACCAAGCAGGGAACAAACAACTCACACAACACTTAGCACAATAACATCAAAGGCAAAATTAACCCCTGTAATGCCAAGGAAGCATCCGTCAATTGTGCATGTCGTACACATAAGTACTGGACAACCAAGATCAACCCATCAAAACCCAGAAGAACAAGGGGTTTGCAAATCAACCTCATACAATCTGTGGCACGATATCCAGGCACAACAGGGGTTAACACATATTAACATATATATCCACACAACACATTTTGCACAAGTGACAGTCGTTAAGCAACCAGAGCCTGCCTGTGCAAGATCACTAGCCAATGGAAAATCCAGGTACATCAGTTAACGTCACACACGCATCTGACAGGTAAATAGCAATTACACCAATCACAATCAAACAATAGCCACACAGGCATACACTCAATTGGACAACACGCTCATTCCCATTGGTCCCTCCATATCTGATGACTGCTCCTCACCACTGTCTTAAAGGGACATCCCACCATTGCATTATGTTTCCATTGCAATACCCTCAAAGATATCCGAGAAGTGGGCATGCGAGGGCTAGGGAGCCACGCCATCACCCAAGCACACCTGCACATCTTCTGGCTGTTGTTACCCCAGATACTCCACCTGGAGATTCAGCCAGAAGTCCATCTCCACCTGGGGGACCAAGCCAGGCAGCAGCACTTGAGCTGCCGCAACCGGATCTCCCATAGCCACAGCTGCCACAGGGACCTCTGGAGCAGCACAGGGAGGACAGACAGCCACCAAAACCCAGGATATACTGCACAAGGGTCACATTTTTTGTAATGATGGATGCTGAAGTGAGAGACAGCCACAGGTTGATGTCCCACAGCATCATAGACCTATATGAGGTGATCAAAGCAGAAGTTGACCACAAAGCCAGCACCAGCTGTGTCCTATCTGGTATACAGAAGCTGCTGTGTGCCATCCATTATCATCTGGATCCTTCCAGTCTATATTGGGATATGTATCTGGGATTTCCTGGGCTACCTGTCCCAGGGCGTTGACAGCCCTGGAGAGAAAGGCCAGAAGGCTCATCCACTTTCCCTCCACCCAGATGGAGTCGACACATGCCAAACAGGATCCCTACAGAAGGGGAGGAATACCCAGAGCTATACTGCAGCCTGCCCAGAACTGATGTCACCAGCTTATATTTATAAGGTAAAATCTCGGGCTATACATCATTAAATTAAGAAAAAAAAGATTAATGCAAAGGGAACATTAAGATGAGGACAACTGTAATAGAGGTGAGAGTTCCCCTTTAAGTAGCAACATACAGAGCTATAGAACACTCCATAAATAGAGAGAAGGGCGCACCCAATAGTGTAATACAGTAAAGTTTGATATGCAAAATACAAAATGTCTAAAATGTGCACTCACATTAACATGCAGTCAGCAAATAACGTATATTACAGCTGACAGTGTCGCTTGTGGAGAATATAGTATTGTGTCCACTTTATATCACATACATGGATCCTGTCCATCTCTGGCCCTCTTATACTGTGGCCTCTGGCGCTGACCAAAAAGAGCCTGCTTGGGTGAAAACACTGCTGTCATCAGTGGCTCAGATCACTTTCTCCCTTCAGGGGGTTCTACAATCTTGGAAGCCCCCTACTACCTTTAAATATGTGCTGGCCCGCACACCTCCTGAGCTGGTAATTTTTATGAGTTTATATATTGTTCTAATGTCAAGTTTGCCTATTATTTTTGTCAGATAATTAGTTTTCTGTGCAGTAATACATTGGAGGCCTTTCTGTGATTCAAGGGGTTAAAAGCTTTTTTGTGTTCGTATGTTATGTTATTTCTATGCCAGGCAACACTGCATGTGGTCAAGGAGGCGGGGATAATAGCTAAGATTGTGGCTAACATGACTTGCTTTGTAGATGCAGAAATAAATAGCAGAGGAAGATTCAGAAGATGTAAGCAATTTCCACGTCCTACTAACATACATTGTATTTCTGTCTATATAGGTATTCCTGGCGCCACCAGTTGCGTGAATTTAAAAGTGAGTACCGAGTTGTGGCTCTTGATTTACGAGGATACGGGGAAACAGACGCACCTGCTAATAAAGATAATTACAAGCTAGATTGTGTCATTGTCGATGTGAAAGAAATTTTGGACTCATTAGGTAAGTATTAAAGGAATGCATTTTACAAAAAAGACACTAAAACCTTTGTAGGGTTTTGCTTTTTTATGCATGTAATGTGCTTCTTTATTACTAATTATTTACATATTTACAAAACGTAAGTAATAAAACTGGGAGGGGACCACTTAAGATACATTTTGATATAGAATTCATACATCCATAATATAGTATAGTTCTGTTGTTGAACATGTGGTCATCTAGGGATGATGGGAGTTGTAGTCCAGCAACAGTTTGAAAGCTATGCACTAAGATGATATAGTGGTATGATAAAGGTGAGACAAACTCTCCATTGATATAATTTTTCCAGTTCATATGTTAGTGTAAAGGATCCATAGAACAGCATTGGAATTTGAGACTATGACGGTTATGCACTAAGGCATGATAAATAGGTGATAATGCAGAAACTGCGTCTCCAGTGATATCACTTCTCCTGTTCCTGTTATTCTACAGAGCCAATGCACTAAAATCGCAAATGTTTGAGAAATCTTTGTGAATTGGCTCCACAGAATGACATAGAACTTGGAGAAGTTATACCACTGGAAAAGTCATTACCAATTTATCACCTCTTTATCACTCCTTAGTGTATCTCCCCCAATGTCTCACAGAGTTTATTTTACCTTAGTGTATAACGCCCCAGAAGCTACCAGTTGCCCATCCCTGATACAGATATTTGCATCGTTTTATGTGCTAACCAAAAATTAGTCCATGAGGGAAATATCTAGAGGTCAGGGTTATCCAGGATTCAGTCCCACCACTTTGGCCATATCCCACCCAGAGCTGAATTTTCCTTTAACCACAACAGGCAATTGCCTAGCAGAGTGAGCAGAGCAATCTCAATTCTCATGGTTATTAGTCGAAAATGTACCAGTTTACATACCCCTTTAATGGCCTTTATGTAACCCATTGGATGCTCGAGAGTTCTCATTTGCCTTGGTGACCTGTAGCAGCCAAGGGGTTAAGAGTTATTTTATGGTTTTATTTTCTATAGGTGTTGGATAGGTGGGGCTAAGGATGCCTTGGGTACCTTTGGCTAGAGATGCCTGAGATATAAATCCATCCCTTATCCTACATAAACCAGAACAAGAGATGAAATATAGTGATTGAGAGCACACTATTCATTAAGTATTTATATTTTGTGGTATTTGGATCCAGGGATTCCAACTTTCTAGCAAAGTGTTATAATTGTCCATCAGTATAATGTCAGATTTACATTAGTTTTTACTGTTCCTTAGAAAGAAAAAAAACACCTATTCTTTTATGAAAATTAAAGAGGTTAACATGTAAAATAAAACGTTTCTTGAAATCTCATATTTGCAATGCTCGATTGGTTCAACAATGAAGGCTGTTAAAGCAGTGGCAGCCAGACGAAATAGATGCATCTCTTATTATTACAAACCTGTACATCAGAGGGCAAGAATATAGGCGTTGTGGGTTTTCTAATTAAACAGAATTAAATAAACAAGATTTTATGCAGGTGCCATAAAAATATGTTTTCCGCTGTGTCCAGTCGACGGCAATGTGGGTATTGACTCCACCTTCCAGCTGGTAGGACCAATAAAGACATAAAATAGTCAGTTCCTCCCTTTCTTGCTCAGTTATTTTGGTCCTACCAAGCTGGAGGACGGAGGCTTGTACCTCAGGCTCTCCAACTTTAAATCTAAACGATCTACTATTTAAAAAAAAAAAAAAAAAATGGATAATGCTAATGCTGCACAGAAAAACTTTAGCAATATCATGCAGCAGTTTGTTGTTTTATTATGTTCCTGCCTTCAAGAGAGGTTACATTACTCCAGAGTGAAATACTGAATGGAATATCAAACCTGTACTCTGTACAGTCGCATGGATCCATCTACCAAACAATTCTGGCGGTTATGGTGAGCTTTCTGTGCCCCTAGTACAAACAAACTCATCTGCCACACTTCCTGACTGATCCCTCGGCTCCACTGGCAAACACAGGCACTGAGCAATGGAGCAAACTTCCTGGCCAAACCGGCAGTCTCATTGCGTGCGTTCCAAAGTGGAATGCAACAACAGAACCCAGGCCTGGAGATGCCAGTATTTAAAGCGGGGCTCTGAGGTTGCAACAGTGGCACAGGGAGAGTTAAAATTTTATGCATACTTGAACATTTATTTTGTTTATCATGTTTTAAAGTATATGCATTAAGCTGCATAATTCTGTTCTTCCTATTGTATTTGACTACAGTATCTCAGCAAGTCCTCCAAAGAGAGTAAAGGGGGTAAGCAGAAACAAACTGCTGAAACCCCTAAGGAAGACAAACCTGCCCCTAAGGCTAGGCAATGTGCAGGTTGTGAGTCTTCAACAGAGACTGCTAAACTCTGTTCAGTATACCAACAAAAGATTTCTGGCACGGAAGTTCCATCCCAGTTCAAAGATTTCCTGGGATGGATGATGACATCTATGCAGGAAATATTTGCCTCAATGCAAGAGGCTTCTAGGAAACATCAGAGAACATCAGACCCAGATGAAGGTCCTTCACACATGTTAGATGACAGATTCTGCTTGTGTGATGGAGCTGGAATTAGCAGTCTCATCTGTGGAAGAAGGTGAAATATCTGATGAAACAGGTAACTTCAGCGTGGATAAAGTGGATGGGCTAGTAAGGGCAATGAGAAAGACCTTGGGCCTGACTGAGACTCAGAAAGAGTTGAATGTCATTGATAATGCCTTCATTGGATACAAAAAGGAAGCTCCAACTTTCCCTGTCCACAGTTCTATCCATGAAATGATAGCCTCTGAATGGAAATTTGCAGACCAACGTTGTCAAACTTCCAAGAGAATGCAATGCATGTACCCCTTCACTGACGAGGATACTAACACATGGGTTACGACTCCAAAAGTAGACAAAGCTGTCGCACAAATTTCAAGGAGAACAGCTCTGTTGTTAGAAGATGGCACAACTTTACGGGACCCCATGGACAAGAGAGCAGATTCTGCGCTCAAGAAACAGTTTTCAATTATAGGCCAGAATATGAAAACTGCAACTGCCATGGCCGGTGTGTTCAGAACCCTCCGGATCTTGCTATCAAAATTCAAAGAGAAGCTGGACTTGTCCGTTTCAAGATCACGTCTCCTTAAAGATTTAGCACCCATAAGGGAAGCAGTTAATTTCTCTTGTGATGCTTCATTGGATAACATCCGTGGCCTGGCAAAATCATCTGCTTTATCGATCACCACGCGAAGATCCCTATGAATAAAATCTTGGGAAGCAGATGCTACCTCAAAAAAATTAATTAGTGTCTCTTTCTTTTTTGGGTAACACATTCCTTGGTAATAACTGGAAGAGATGATCAAGCAGTCTTCGGGAGGCAAGAGTCCTTTTCTTCCACAACAGAGGAAGAATAGATCATCTCCCACTAGGAATGTGGCATTTAGAAAACAGTCCTTTTGTGACGCCAAGCGTTACAGGCCCGGAAGAACCTATGACTAGAGACAGCGTGGGGCTGCTCAGGGACCCAGAGCGGGAAACCACAGGGATTTCCATAAGAAGCCCAGATTCCATCAACAAAACTAATGAAGTCAGGTTAACCCCATCTCCTTCTCCAGTAGGGGGCAGACTGGAGCGGTTCAGAGATGCATGGATCAGGGTCGACCCAGACAGATGGGTCCGTCACATCTTGGAGATGGGTTATGCCTTAGAATTCTGAACTGTCCCAATCAAACAGCGATTCAGAACATCCAAAGTCAGGAACCCTCAGTTAGTGGCGGGTATGAAGGCAGCCATCAAAACATTATTGGCCAACAAGGTCATAGAAGCTGTACCAATGAAACAACAATTCCATGGATTTTATTCAATAGTTTTTTTTTCTGTGCCCAAACCATCAATGGAATTATGTATTATTCTAGACCTGAAGGAGATCAACTCATATCTCAGAGTCATAAGATTCAACAGTGTTGACAGCTTTAAAATGTGTCCACCCTCCTAACCAGGATAGACCAAAGGGACGCTTATTACCACATCCCGATCCAGCCGGCTCACAGACTGTTTCTCAGGTTCCATGTAGTCGAACACCATTACCAGTACAGGGTGCTGCCATTCGGCCTCGCATCAGCACCAAGAGTTTTCACAAAGGTTCTGGCAGTAGCCGTGGCAGCACTACGTCACCAGCATATCAGAGTACTAAATTACTTAGACAACCTACTGCTTGTAGAAGAATCAGTGGAAAGGTCAAAAGACAGCACAGACAAATGTCTCAGGTTCTTAATGGATCTGGGCTGGCTAATCAATCTGGAAAAAAGCCAGCTTCAGCCATTACAGCACCTAGTGTTCCTAGGAGTGCAATTCGATACAGTACAGGAAATGGCAAGACAGACAACAGCGACTGTTCCAGAGGGTGTCAAGATTTCTGAGATGCCAGGAACAGACTGGAAAAGAATTCTCCAGGCTGTTGTGGAAACTTGCATCAGCACACCAGATTCTCCCCTGGGCCAGAGCCCACAGCAGATGGACTCAGCTCAACTACCTAAAATATTACAAATAAGACCCAAACAATGTGTTCCAGAAAATTCCAATCCTCCCCTCCACAAGGCAGGAGTTATGTTGGTGGTGCCAAGGGAAGATGGTTAATCACTTATCAGTGGGAAACAGTGACCACCGACGCCAGCAAGTGCGGATGGGGTGGAATTTGGAGAACTCAGATAGTCCAGGGTACATGGACACCTAGGAAGGCAAAACTCCACATCAACATTCTGGAACTTCAGGCAGTATGGAAAACTCTCAAGTGGCTAAAATCAGTCCTCAAGAACCTACCTGTTCATATCAGATCAGACAACACCACTGTAGTTCAATATCTATTAAACCAAGGAGGAACCAGGAGTCAGACGCTCAACCTTCTGGCACTACAGATTCTTCGAAGCCCTGACAGCAACCTATCTCTCAGGCAGCCTCAATATACAGGCAGACTTTCTGAGCAGAAACTGGGAGATAATAGAGGTATTCGGAAAACCAGCTATCGACCTCATGGCATCTGAATCAAACACAAAATGTCCAGTCTTCATATCAAGATGGAAAACAAGCAGAGCAGCAGGTCAGGGTGCCCTCAGCTTCTTTTTCCACCTCTACCTCTTCTGATCTTACTGAAAATAAGAAGAGACAGGGCAGAGGTCATTCTAATTGCCCCAGATTGGCCAAGAAAAATCTGGTATGCCGATCTCATGAGGATGTCAACCAGACCACCATTCAGTCTCCCACTTGTTCTTTATCTGCTATTCCAGGGTCCTACCTATCATCCAGACCCGGCCTTCTTGAGTCTGAAGGCATGGCGGCTGAGAGGAGCTCATTACGTCTACAGGGGCTTTCAGAGCCTGTAATTGATACCATCATCAAAGGACGCGGACCATCATCTTCAAAGATTTATTATAGGATCTGGTCCTTTTTTTTATAAATGGGGTCAAGCCAGAAATTTAAAGAGACAGCATTTTAGTGGGAAGAATTCTGTATTTCCTCCAGGACGGTTTTCAGAAAGGACTGAAACCTGCCTCTCTAAAAGTTCATCTATCGGCTCTGTCTGCTGTACTTGCTACACCTTATGCAGAACAACATATCTTCAGAAGATATATGTGTAACGGTTTTTCCAACACTCAGACCAAAGGTTAAAATAAAACACAGTTTTATTAAGGTAAAACAAGGAACACTGCCCCCTAGGGCTAGAATAGGTAATAGCACGTATCAGATAAGTATAGGGATGTAGTACAGGCCCAATATGGCTAGTAGCAATATAGCTTGCAACAGGAAACAATAGAGGTAAAAGGGTTAATGCCAATACAAATAATCAGTCTCTGTTGTGGTGATTAGCCAACGCCCGGTGGATATAAAACAGTCCAGGTAGTGGTGAAGATAGAGAGCGCTTAGCAGTGCGACTGAACTGAATCACCACAAGATCAGAAGTTCCGTAATATGCCCAATTGTATAGCAAGAGCTGACCGGAGCCAGAGCCAATAGCACCCCTTAGGTGTGGTAATGGAAGAGAGACACTGCAAGAGCAAATGGGACCGGAGCCAATAGCACCCCTTATGTGCGGTAACGGAAGAGAAACACTGCAAGAGCAAACTGGGCTGGAGCCTATAGCACCCCTTAGGTGCGGTAACGGAAGAGAGACACTGCAAGAGCAAACTGGGCCGGAGCCTGTAGCACCCCTGAGGTGCAGTAACGGAGTCAGAGACACTGCACAAGTGAATGTAACGTGAGCCAATCGCACTCACCGGTGCGTATGATGGTACAACACTGCGAGCAAAATGAGACCAGAGCCAAGACACCCTTCCGGTGCCGAAACGGAGCTACACACTGCAAGAGCTAACGGAATGCCCAATAGCACCACGCGGTGCAACGACTGCAAGGGTGTAAGGTGGAGGCACCATAAATGGAGGTCACGATTGCTCTGCTAGTGTAATGGAGGCAACAAGCTCAGCAAGTGTTAATGACGGGCTCAGAATCGGAGGCAACAAGCTTGGCAAGTGTACACGGACAGGCTCGGTAACGGAGTATCACGGTGCAGTTTCTCTTCATGTCACTCTCGCTTGTGCTGCGCTCCAGTTGGTTGAGCCTGTTTGGCCCGCCCCTGGTGACCTTTTTATACTGGGCCAGTGGCACCTGTCAAGTGCCCTTTCGTGGTGTTCCTGAGCCAGTTTTGCTGCGCTGTGTTCCTGCGTTCCTGATTTCTGGTGTACCGACTTGGCTTACTCTGACTATGATCCTGAGTTCCTGCTCCGTGATTTGACCCGGCCTGGCTGACGTTCCTGCTCGTTTCCTGATCCGGCTTGTCTGAGAACCTGCTCCGTGATTTGACCTGGCCTGGCCGACGTTCCTGCTTGTATCCTGATTCTGCTTGTCTGAGAACCTGCTCTGTGATTCGACCCGGCTTGTTGACGTTCCTGCTCCGTGACCTGCACCAGTTACTCCTGCCCGGCCTACGTTCCAGCCTCCTCTGTCGCCACGGCGACATTTTGACTGTCTCATTTTACTGTCCTGAGCGGCTGCAGCGGTTAACCTATGCTGTGCTTATTCCTGCTTCTGAGCCGCTTCCTGCAGAGCTGTGTTCCAACTATCGAGCCGTTAACCCGTGCAGAGCTGTGTTCCAACTATCGAGCTGTTAACCCATGCAGAGCTGTGTTCCAACTATCGAGCTGCTAATCCGTGCAGAGCTGTGTTCCAACTATCGAGCCATTAACCCGTGCAGAGCTGTGTTCCAACTATCGAGCTGTTAACCCGTGCAGAGCTGTGTCCTGGTTCTGAGCCTTCAGTCTAGTACAGAGTGTTGCTTGGGTGCTGAGCCGTTCCTCTCCTTGCAGTCCGGTGTAGCTCGTTACCGCGCCCGGTAGGTGCACGGCTCTGGCTGCTACTGTGCACGTCTCTGTGGTTACGCCAGTGGGGGCTATTGGCTCAAGCTCTTGCAATTCAGTCACTACCATTACGCCCGTGGGGGCTATTGGCTCAAGCTCTTGCAATCCAGTTCTTTCCATTACGCACGTGGGGGTTATTGGCTCAAGCTCTTGCAATTCAGTTGCTTCCATTACGCCCGCGGGGGCTATTGGTTCAAGCTCTTGCAATCCAGTTCCTTCCATTACGCCCGTGGGGGCTAGTGGCTCCAGCTTTTGCAATTCAGTTGTCTCTGTTACGCCCATGGGGGCTATTGGCTCAAGCTCTGGCAGTCTACTTGCTCTGTTCATACGCCCGTGGGGGCTACCATTCAAGTGCAGCAGGTTCTGGGTGGCAGGTTCCTGTTTGCTGGACAGTTTTCTCAGTAGTACAGACTTTTGGTGTTGAGTCTTCTCCACCATTCACTGCCTTTAAAACCTTGGGCGTGCCAAACATCACAACTGAGACGGACTGATTATTCTGTTAACCCTTGTATATCTGTACTCAGTATCTGTCAGTTGCCTGTGCTATTTTTTTACTATACTTGTATATTGGTCATACTATTGCCGTCCTGCTGCTACGCAGTGCTGCCTATAGGGGGCAATCTTTGTCATTTATTTTGTTCTCAATAAATTGCATTTTATTTCACCTACTGGTCTGAGTGTCTTGAAAACCGTGACACGGAGGCAACAAGCTCAGCAAGTGTTCTCGGACAGGCTCGGTAACGGAGGTAACAAGCTCAGCAAGTGTTATCGGACAGGCTCGGTAACGGAGGCAACAAGCTCAGCAAGTGTTCACGGACAGGCTCAGCAACGGAGGCAACAAGCTCTGCAGATGTAAAGTGAGTACTGAATCTCGCAGGAACACTGGAAGCAATCATGGAGCAGGAACGTCAGCCAGAGCCGGGTCAATCACGGAGCAGGAACGTCAGCCAGAGCCGGGTCAATCACGGAGCAGGAACGTCAGCCAGAGCCGGGTCAATCACGGAGCAGGAACGTCAGCCAAGCCAGGTCAATCACGGAGCAGGAACATCAGCCAAAACCGGGTCAATCACGGAGCAGGAACAACAGGAGTAGTCAGACGGGCTGAATCGGTACATAGGAACGCAGGAACACAGCAACGAATGCACAGGTACGGGAACATCACGAAAGGGCACCTGACAGGTGCCAGAGGCCCAGTATATGAAGGGACACCCTGGGCAGGCCAATCAAGCTCTGCCAATGAGAGAGCACCACAGCAGAGAGTGACATAGGAATCATGGGAACCGTGATAATATGTCAGCAATTACCAAAATCAAGCCAACGATTAGGGATGTTACCCCTCCATGGGACTTGAATCTCTACTAAGGCAATTTTGTTCCCATGCATATTTTGAGCCTCTTGAGTCTATATCCCTTAAGCATTTAACAATAAAGGCTATTTTCCTTACTGCTATCACATCAGCATGTAGGGTCGGGGAATTACAGGCCTTATTGTGTGTTTCCCCGAATATTGCCTTAAACCAAGATAAAGTGGTACTTCGACCACGGCCTTCATTCAGGTCAAAGGTTATCTCCACCTTTCATCTTAGCCAAGAAATAATATTACCTTCATTCTGTGCTAATCTTTCTAATGACAAAGAAAAGGAATTACATCATTTAGACCTGGTCAGTTGTCTCCAGATATATCTCCAGAGAACCGAGACCTTCAGGAAAACACAATCTCTATTTGTACACTTTGCAGGACATTACAAGGGTACAACAGCATCCAAAGCATCGATAGATCGCTGGTTCAGGGATGGAATAACAATTGCATATGAAACAGCAGAGCTGGATCCACCACCATGCATTAAGGCACACTCCACAAGGGCTGTATCCATGTCATGGGCTCAGAAAGCAGTGGCTACACCGGAGGAGATCTGTAGAGCTGCAACCTGGACTTCAGTTTCCACCTTTATTAAGCACTATAAGTTGGACCTCCAGGCCTCTACTGATGCAAGATTTGGCAGAAAAGTGCTGGAAGCAGCCATTCCTGTCTCCAATTGAGAAGTTTCCCCACCCAAGGTTGCTGGGGTACTGCTTTGGTAAGTCCCACAGTCTATTGCCATGGATTGGACACAGAGGAAAAGGTGAAATTTACTCACCGATATTTTGCTTTCCTCTGTGTCCTTCCATGGCACCCCTAACCTTTTGGAGTTTGGTATTAGTATCATTCCTACCTCCCTTTACTCATTAGTACATTACATGTTTGTTTCTAATGATATTACCATATGGTTATTTGTTTCTAACAATATCTCTTTGTGTCGTACAGCTTGGTTAACGAGAATAACTGAGCAAGAAAGGGAGGAACTGACGCTTTTATATTTTTATTGGTCCTACCAGCTGGAAGGCGGAGTCAATACCCACAGTCTATTGCCATGGAAGGACACAGAGGAAAACAAACTATTGGTGAGTAAATTTCAGCTTTTACTGTCTGTTGGTGAATGAGCTAAATTCTTTTGCATTAAGTTCACACCTCACAGTAGACAGTGGGTATCAGGGGGAAGAAAGAGGAAAAAATCCAGCCATGTTCAGCAGAACAATGTAAGGAAAAAAACAGGCAGTGAAATGGAGTTCTAGTGCCAGAAAGTATATTGATATGTTGACCTGCTGTATGAAAGGCATTGCAAGTTGATGTTCTTTTCCAAATTACTAGGCCATAATATGTCAGTATTAACCAAAGGGTACTACCCATGTTGAACTATAGTGAGCAAAAACCAAACCACAACACCCAAGAAGAAAAGCAAAATGGGATTTAATGAGTCGTGCCAAAGACACACAACTAAGCTCATGTTTTCCAAAACTATCCAATGAAGCAGCTTTTACATCCAGTTTGCAGTGCTTGATGAAGATCGACACTGAGGACCAGGTTGCTGCTCTGCAAATATCCTCTGCTGAACCTTCTATCTCTCCTGCCCAAATTGTAGCCACTGTCTAGAAGAATGCCCCTTCAACCCCAAGGGTACTGCATATCCCTATTCTGTACAATTTAGTGATGTAGGATATGATCCATCTGTTACGCTTCAGGATTTGAATCACTAGAATCTTGGATCGGTGATTTGAGAGCGAAGCTCGGGTTCACAGCTTGTTGCCAAGTGTCCCTTGCTGCCGCCAAAGCTGAGTAACGATGCTGGCTGAGAAGCCAGATGTCTGACCCCAGCTGAGCTGGGGCCCGGATCTGGATGGGAAACCGTGTGTACCAGAGAAGTGACCCAGACCCTAGTGAAGACAGGACCTCAAATGCAGAAATTACAAACAGGAAACTTAAAAGGCATTGAGAGGACTTGGGCAAGGACCAGTGCTGATCCAAACCTGGCAGGGCAAGACCTCCTAAAGTACAGAATAGCTCATCATCTCTGCTGAATGAGGGGGGCAGCTTCTGTGTATTCACTGCTTTGTTTCTACCACCACAGTCCAATAATCCAGTGTTTTTCACCCTCAAATGTTGTTTAAAATTGGCGCAAGAGCAAAAGAAACAATCCTTGCCTCTGGAAAGGATTTTGGAACTGAAAGCCTCCTTTGTCCAAAGTTCTGTTTTTCCTCATATTTACATTCCTGTATTTATCAAGGCCAAACTAGAATCATCATTGGGGAACAGTGCAACATTAACCCCTTAATGACCACCCAATGTGGTACGTGTACCACAGAGTTTTTTTTTTGCCAGTGGATTCTGGGATGGTAGAGTGGCATGCAGCCACTCTGCCTTTCCAGAATTCCATGACTTGCCAGGACCGTCACCAGTCCTTAAGTACTGGGACCGGCTTGACCATCCTGGCACATCAAGTGGTATTAAGATATTAAAAGCAATCACTATAGCAATGGATTGTTTCATGTTCATCACACTTTGTGAACATTTCTCCAGTTTCCCTTGAAAAATGTGGCTTTCAATTTTAAGTATTAATGTTGATGTCATTACATGTAAGGTACTGTTAAGGCTGAGTATCCTTTGCTGAAAGCTATGTTATGTTGTTATTATGAAATAGTGTAAAGTGGATGAGTTGTACATTCAGTTTCAAACTTGGTTGCATTGCAGAAACACATTCATTTATTTGTGTTACATGACGATTATACAATGACTGTGCTTTAGTAAAAATTAATCGGCACAGAAAGTTGGTTTCATGTGTTTCTTATTCTTAGCAAAAACAGTTTAGGTCTGTCTCATAACATAAGGAGTACTCAAATATGTATAGTTGTCTTTTTACATATGTTTTTAAACAATGATATCACATCTCCATGATACATTCTCTGCACTGTCACTTTGATATATCCATCCTAGTCACCTGGTAGAATTTGGGCATTTGTGCCCAAAAAGATTCACCATCACTGATATAGATAAATGTAAGGTTATGCATTTTGGCTGTAGAAACAAACATACTACATATTCACTTAATAGTAAATTACTTGGGGAATCCTCATTACAGAAAAATTTAGGAGTACTGATGACAATAGACTTCACAGCTGTGTGCGTGCCACTCACCTGCTTCAAGAGCAAATACGGTACTATCCTGCATAAAAAGGGATATAGATGCATGAAATGAGAATATAATGCTATACCTGTATAAATCTTTGGTAAGGCATCATCTAGAATATGGAGTATAGCTTTCAGCATCCATTCTTAAAAAATATATTACTGAGACATGCAACAAAAGTAATTAAACTGGAGGATTAGAGTTATAAAGTGAGACTAGACTAACTAGGTTGTTTATATTAGAAAAAAGACTTCTAACGGGTCATATGATTATCATTTACAAATATATCTGAGGTCAATATAAAGAACTCTTTAAAGAACTATTTATTCAAAGAGCTGAGCAAAGAACAAGAGGTCATCCATTAAGACTAGAGGAATGTCATTTTAGACTAAGCAAAGCCAGGGATTTTTTACAGCAAGGACAGTTATGGTATTCTTTGCCTGGGGATGCGGTGCTTGCAGATACTGTAACTACTTTAAAAAAAGTAATGGATGTGTTTGCAAGCATTTACTTCCTCCCTTCCCATCTGTTCTTTCTGTATCCCTAAAATCCTTCAATAAAAATGTTAATTCATTTTGCAGCACAGCTATAAACTGTAAATGATGAATTACTGCCCATATAATGTATAATGTTTGTGTAATACTGTCCCCTTTAAGGATTTCAGATGGATCCTCTTTATCAACTTACAAAGTTTTTATCAAATAATAAATACTTAATTTGATAATTATCAATATTATCTTCCTCTGTTTATACAGGTTATACCAAATGTGTGTTAATTGGCCATGATTGGGGCGGGATGATTGCCTGGCTAATTGCCATATGCTATCCAGAGGTGGTTACTAAACTGATCGTTCTTGGCTTTCCCCACCCCACAGTGTTTACAGGTGAGTTGGTAAATGTTAAAGATTGTTGTTTTTTAGTTTACTATGCCTAAAACCATTTGTAGTAAGAATTCTTAGAGGAAGA
The DNA here is from genome assembly GCA_037306005.1 of Rhinophrynus dorsalis. Lineage (NCBI taxonomy): Eukaryota > Metazoa > Chordata > Amphibia > Anura > Rhinophrynidae > Rhinophrynus > Rhinophrynus dorsalis. The sequence continues at coordinate 174,122,340 of CM074722.1, forward strand.
TTCCTTATTGGGATAAATGGATCACTTGGAGAAGATTAGAAAAAGTTTATTTTAAGATGTGGCAGAATAGCATTGTTAACTAGGAATAATGCATTGGATACCTCCCTAGCATCTAAGGGGTTAAAATGACTATTTAAATCAATGGGTCTTTTTATTTTTTTCTCTATGATGGAGTTGGGTTTCTCCAGGATTGCTGCTTTGTTTGTTTTTTTTTTAATTTTTTTGTCTTTTTTTTTAAAAACAAGGGTCTTGGTTTTGAGTAGGAAATTAACCCTTTGAGTGCCAGAGGGCTATCTAGTGCATTACAGCGCAAAGCATTGTATACCCCACTAGCAATCAAAGGATTCAAGCATCAGAAAAATACATGTTTTACAGATTTTATTATGAATAGAGAATTATAATTCTTCTTATTGCTTATAAAGTAAAGACCATACTTTGATCCTTGCTGACGCGCCGGTACACGAGACCTGTTGCGTGTATCGGCGCGCTGCTTCGGGGCCTAAGAGAGACCGATCCAGTCTTGGAGCGGTCAATTTTAGGCCCTATTTTTACTTACAGCACTCCCGGTGGATCGCTGTAAGTAAAAAGTACGTGACGTACTATGACCGTCATCGGTCCTTAAGAGTATAAGGACCATGACGGTTAAAGTATGTCATGTAGTCCTTAAGGGGTTAAAGGGATATTATCATGTTTTATTATGTCTGCTCCTGTGGGAGTAGACTTAATAAAAAAGTGAAGAGCTGCACTTGCACTGTTGAGCCCCAAAACAGCTTCTGTTTTCCATTTGGTGGTGGTGGTGGGTCAGAAAACTGACTGCTGTGCTGACAACTGGGCAGGTCACAAGCCAGAAATCTGTGGCTAATGCCTACAATTATCCCTGAGCTGTGCGCTCGGCCCCATAGACTGCTATGATCTGTACAGAAAATCTATCCATAGCAGTGATAGAGACTTCTGTGTCAGGTATTACATGACTGGAAGTCTTGCAGTTCCGAGTCCATAGTGGGGATCATCAGGAGAGCACCAGGGTCATATTTTAGTCAACATTTCTTCTTTCCTTCTGATTTACAAAGACTCATTACGTAGAGCTATTTTCAACAGCACAACAGAGATGCCAGTGGAGCAAGGATCACATGATAAACCAAAGAGAAGTGCACAACAACAAAATGTTCAGGAAAACAATAAGAGAAGGTCTCACTACTTCTTTATCCAGTGATTTGTTCTTGTGTCATGAAGCACACAGCAATAAAAGACACAAGGCAGCAGCTTCACTACTGGACTCCTTACACATTTCATGCCGCTACCCTTGGCACTTCTAGAAGCACAGACCCCATATTTAAATACCCTATGATCGTGTACTTGATCTCACTCGCAAACTCACACACATTCATATATAAGAGAGCCATTTACATAGAAGCTTTTGTGTCCCTAGCATACTATCATACACAAGTACTCATATCCTTATCTAATTGTCAAACAATCCAATGCTCATCAGCCCTAGCACAAGTATAACCGCATATACGATCATAAATCATATATACCATATATAATAACACATACGCCACATGCACATGCACGCCACATGCACATTTATACAGCCAGTCACCCTTCTAATGCACAAAGAGACTGTTACGGTTGGCAAGCAAAACCAGGAGTCAGACGGTATAGTTAATATAACCTTTACTGTGAGAATAATAACAGCAATGCAATATAAATATATACACACAGTGGGTGAATGAAAAGGCGAGTACTGTATCAGGAATAGCAGTCTAGCAGAGACTAGGCCTCAGCCTGCTGGGGTCTCACGCTACGGTAACGCCCAAGAGTGATACTGACTCAGCCTGCAGTCAGTAGCTGTGAGTCCACTAGAGCCCCAGGTCTATACTAGGAAGGATGACTGAATAACGGGACTAACAAAGGAGCGAACAGACAGAGCCTTCTAGTAAGCACCAGATAGGATAGTCAGACAAGCCAAAGTCATACACGGAGCGGGTAGTCAGCCAGAGCCACAGGTTTGTACCAGACAGGATATACACTGAAGTGATGGAATGCTGGATGTGCAGTGGACAAAGCCCCAGGTCAACACCAGCGTGGGTAGTCAGACAAGCCTAGGTCATACATGGAGCGGGTAATCAGCCAGAGCCACAGGTTTGCACCAGGTAGGATAGCCACTGAAGCGATGGATGCACCAGGTCAACACCAGAGTGGGTAGTCAGACAAGCCTAGGTCATAAACGGAGCGGATAGTCAGCCAGAGCCACAGGTTTACACCAGAAAGGATATCTGAGCCAAATCGGTATGCACAAGGAGAATTGTCAGACAGAGCCACAGGTCAACACCAGAATGGATGGACAGACAAGCCAGATCATACACAGGAATCCGAAATACAAATAATGAACTGCACAGAACACCAACATAAGGGTAACTGAGTCAGGAATCAGTCTGCCCTTTAAACCCCTCCTCAGGAAGTAGGTAGGAGTAGCAGCTCAGAAGAAAGAAGTAGGTAGTAGGAGACTACAGGCCTCAAATACCTAAAACAGAGGCCTGCAGCATGCTGAAGCCCCACGCCTGCAGATGACGCATCTAGCATTGATGCGTCCAACCGCTCGTGGAAATAACGCTGGAACGTCATAGTAAGCATCGCCAAAAGCGGTGGCACTGCAAGGTACTGTGACAGAGACCTTGCCAACATACGCAGCTGTAAACCACCATATGTATAACTGTAACCATATATGTGTGTGTGTGTGTGATGGGAACTCCATAAACAGAAGTAAATGCCTGGATGCTCTTACTCAAAATGTGACCTGTCAATGCCTACTCTGGATGTCATACGTTTATGATACAACAATAAATGACCAAAAGTATGTGGACATCCCATCTAAGTACTGAGTTTAGGTGTTTTAGCCACACCCAATGCTAACAGGTATATACAATCAAGCACATAGGCATGCCATTTCCATACACAAACATTGGCAGTAGAATGGTTTATACTGAAGAGTTTGGTGACTTTAAACGTGCCATGTCAGTTCGTGAAACTTCTGCCCTACTATGTCTGCCCCAGTCCACTGTAAGTGCTATTATTGTGAAGTGGAAATGTCTAGGAGTAACAACAGCTCATCCATGGAGTGGTAGACCATGCACACTCACAGAGTGGGGCTGCCGAGTGGTTGAAGCGCATATTGCGCAAAATTGTCTGTCCTCTGTAGCATCTCTCACTTTTAAGTTCCAAATTGCCTCTGGAAGCAACATCAGCACAAGCACTGTGTGTCAGGAACTTCATGAAATGGGCTTCTGTGACTGATACCTGTACTAAGACTGAGTGGCTCCGCCAAAACTGTGCTTCCTTAACCCAAGACAACACTCAGGAACTCTACCAGCCAGGATCCAGGATCATAGCTCCATTCACCCAGTCACTTAGGCAGGACTCAGTGTAGAGTGAATGCTCTGGATACATCAAGCAGCCCCAAGCACCAGGCAACACCATTGCAGGGTTAGAATAAGAACTGATTTATTGTAGAACACACAGGGTTTCTATACACACACATAACGAGTAATTCATACATATTTGAATACAATAGGATACAGGTGACTGCAAACCACATATGGAGAGACAATGGGGCTGTTGGTGTATGTGCACATAATACAAAGAGGCACAATGGGAACAATACACAAGTTATACAATGGGAGTAAACATACTGCGTGATGGAATAATGGGAAGATGGCGACAGGATACAATGGGGCCAGACATGAGTGAATAAACTATACAGTGGGGATGGGTGAGGGGCAGACAATGGGACAAAGGAATAGGGCTGGGTACAAGTGTCACAGAGGGTCCGGAATACACAAAACAGGATAATGTACTTCGGGACTGAAGCATATTTTACATCTGTGACAGTAATTACAGTCTTCTTGGAGGTCTGGTATTCTTTGGTCTGACAAGGCTGGGGAAAGGGGCTCACTGGGGAAATAAAGTGATCAGGGGAAAAGAGGGTAATCATGCCCCTTGGCAGGGGTAGGGACTCAGTCTTAAGGGGAAGCTATATCCTGTTCCAGGGCCAGGTCCATAGTCTGTGGGCAGGAGGATGGCCCTCGCCCCCCTCCAGGAGCCCCAGTGATGGCAGGTTCCGTCACAGTTTCCATGGACGAGCAGCTGCACACAAACCTAAGATTACTATGCGCAATGCAAAGCGTTGGCTGTAGTGGTGTAAAGTACACCACCGGTCAACACTGGAGCAGTGGAATCGTTTGACTATCTGGCAGTCTGATGCACAAATCTAGGTTTGGTGGATGCCAGGAGAATGCTAACTACAGGAATGCATAGTGCCTACTGTAAAGTTTGGTGGAGGAGAGATAATGATTTGGGGCTGTCTTTCAGGGTTTGGGCTAGGCCTCTTAGTTCCTGTGAAGAGTAAAAATACATTTTAAACAATTGGATGCTTCCAACTTTGTTGAAACAGTTTGGGGAAGGCCTTTTCCTATTCCAGCATGACTGTGCCCCTGTGCACAAAGCAAGGTCCATAAAGACATGGTCTGAGTTTGGTGTAGAGGAACTAGAGTGGCCTGCACACAGCCCTGACATTAACCCCATTGAACACCTTTGGGATGAATTGAAATGACGATTGCGAGCCAGGCCTTCTCTTCCAACATCAGTGCCTGACCTCACAAATGCTCTTTTGGCTGAATGGGCACAAATTCCCACAGACATACTCCAAAATCTTCCTAGAAGAGTGGAGGCTGTTATATCTGCAGGGGGGGACTCCATATTAATGCCCATTGTTTTGGAATGGGGTGTCCAACAAGCTCATATAGGTGTGATGGTCAGGTGTCCACATACTTATGTTCATATAGTGTGTGTGTGTATATATATATAATCTATATATATATATATATATATATATATATATATATATATATATATATATACACACATACAGTACTGTGCAAAAGTTTTAGGCAGGTGTGAAAAATGCTGTAAAGTAGACATGTTAATAGTTTATATTTATCATTTAACAAAATGCATCGTGTTAATGAGTGGACAGAAGAAAAATGTAAATCAAATCAAATTTGGAGTGACTACACTTTGCCTTCAAAACAGCATAAATTCTTCTAGGTACACTTGCACAAAGTCAGGGATTTTGTAGACATATACTCAAGTGTATGATTAAACAATTATACCAAACATGTGCTAATGATCATCAATTTAATATATAGGTTGAAACACAATCATTAACTGAAACAGAAACAGCTGTGTAGGTGTCACACTGCCCTCTCTGATTCCCAACATTTTCCCTCTACTAATCCTTCCTACTGGTTAATTGGTGCAGGGCTGTTTTTAAAGGGATAGTAATACTTCGTTTTATCTTTATTTTATTTTGTAGGCATTAAAAAAACACGAAGAACAATATAAGTCTTATCTCTCAAACCTTTATGGTTTAAGAGGTATTCACAAGTAAAGTTTCCCCCTCTGTCCCTTTTACCTAGTGTAAGCCATCTCTTCTCAGATGTGGAATGCAGTCCATAGACCAGACAGATAACAGCAGGGGACAAGCTTCTTTCTATTAGAACAATGAAAGCCCTGCCCCCCATTAGTAAAAGGGGCGGGAGGGGGATACTTTATCATTGAATTACTCTGACAGAATTGAAATAATACTCTCCAAAATCCAAATACTCTGAAGATTAATTAGAGCTGCTTTTATTATGAAACATTACTATCACTTTAAGGATGTGCTACAGAGCACCTAGTGCCCGATTATTGAGCTTTTTGCATCCGATTGTTTGTTTTGAGCTTGGCTTTCTGTATTTTTTTACTACTCCTGATTCTGACCCCTGGTTTGTTTTGTGGATTTTGGCTTTCTCTTCTACGTTACTCTTTTTGCTCTTGGTACCTTGATTATGATTATTGACTTTGGCTTGCATGCTTTGGTTGTCCCTGTCGCTCTCGGTGCTTAGGCCTGTCTGACTCTGCTTTTCTGCACGTTCCGCAGTTCTCCCGGAAGTGGGTGTCCAACATCCGGGAGGGGCTGTCCTTATTGGCAGCTCACTCCCCTTGCTCCCACGTCCCTCTAGAGTGGGTTTGGCTGCCGTGGTTTCAGTGAGAGGAGCTCTTTTGCTCTCTTTTCAGCGTCTACCAACAAGCTGGGCTTGTTGCTTTCTGTCCTCACTTCTCCAGCCCTCCTTGGCATTCGGATCTCTCCTGCCTGGTTGTATGTATTCTCCTACCTCTCTGTTCCTGCTGTCTGTATACAGTGCTGCATATTCATTAATAGGCCTTTTGGGACCAGGCTTCCTTGGATACCAGTTGTGGTGTGGTCTCACCCCACCAATTAACCTCTCGTTGGGTATCTGTTGTGTTTTAGCCTTATCGGCACAGTCCTTGTTGCAACACTTACCCCTTTGGGGGGATTTAGAGGCAGTCCTGCCCTGCTGTTATACTTGCTCACAGGATTCAGTTTGAGGCAGTCTTACCCTACTATTTAGCTACCTATTCCAGTTGCTTACTTACGGAAGTTCTTTCCTGCCCTCCGGTTTGTCATCAGGTCACTAGACTTGGGAGTCTACCTCATACATTTAGGTGGTGCTCACCCTATCAGGGTCTTTCGTGCCCATGCTCTGGGCTCTGTCTTCTACAGGCCTGACCTGCAATACTGCCCACACATATGACTAGTTGTAAGCAGTCTTGTCCTGCTATATCGCCCACAGTCAGGGCCCAGTTCAAAGTAGTCCTGTTCTGTTGTCGCACCATGGGCATAGGGCTTTACCTTAGGCAATACTGCCTTGCCTTCCTTGGTTCCCGTCAGGTCGATAGGGTGACCTTAGTGTCTGATAATAATAATAATAATAATAATAATAATCTTTATTTATATAGCGCCAACTTATTCCGCAGCGCTTTACAATAGGGGATAGACATACAGGGATATTAAATAGTAAAAATCATATGTGGAGAACAGAAGGATCAGATGGCCCTGCTCGTGAGAGCTTACAGTCTAGAGGAAGGTGGGTAGGACACAGAAGGAGTAAGTGCTATTGGGTGTAAGTGTCTCCTGCCACATGGGCTGCCAGTCAGTGGGTGGGAGTGAGAAGTGCTAGTGAGTGCAGTGGTCCAGGGAATGGTTGGTTCTTGGTGATAATATTTATGGAGGTAGTTGATAGGCTTCCCTGAAGAGGTGAGTTTTCAGGGAGCGTCTGAAGATCTGAAGGCTAGGGGAGAGTCTGATGGGGCGGGGGAGGGAATTCCAGAGCTTGGGTGCAGCACGGGAGAAGTCCTGTAGGCGGGAGTGGGAGGTTGTAATGAGAGATGTGGAGAGGAGAAGGTCCTGTGCAGAACGAAGATGGCGAGTGGGAGTGTATTTGGAAATGAGAGATGAGATATAGGGGGGTGAGGTGTTAGTAAGGGCTCTGTAGGTGAGCACCAGGATTTTGAATTTAATTCTGTGTGCTAATGGGAGCCAGTGTAGGGATTGGCAGAGGGGACTGGTGTTGGAGAAGCGGTTGGTTAGGTAGATTAGTCGTGCTGCTGAGTTCATTATGGACTGTAGTGGGGTTAGGCGGGCAAGAGGGAGGCCAGTTAGTAGTGAGTTGCAGTAGTCAAGACGGGACATGATGAGTGTTTGGATTAGAATTTTAGCGGTGTCTTCATTAAGGAAGGGTCGGATTCTAGAGATGTTGCGGAGGTGGAGGCGGCACGATTTGGAGATTGACTGTATGTGAGGAATAAATGATAGGGCGGAGTCGAATGTGACCCCCAGGCAAGATGCTGTAGGGGTTGGTTTGATGATAGTGTTGTTGACAGTGAGGGTAATATCTGGAGTAGGACTGTTAGGAGAGGGAGGGAAGATGATTAGTTCAGTTTTGTCAAGGTTAAGTTTGAGTTGACGGGAGGACATCCAGGAAGACACAGCGGACAGACAGTTAGATACCTGGGACAGGAGGGAGGGGGAGAGGTCAGGGGAGGAAAGATAGATTTGGGTGTCATCAGCATAGAGATGATGGTGAAACCCAAAGGAGTTTATTAGTTTACCCAGGGATGCAGTGTAAATTGAGAAGAGCAAGGGGCCCAGGACCGAGCCTTGAGGCACTCCAACAGACAGTGGGAGGGGTGGGGAGGTGGAGTCAGAGTAAGACACACTGAAGGAGCGGTTGCGGAGATATGATGAAAACCAGGAGAGGGCAGTGTCACGGAGACCTAGAGAGTGGAGGGCTTGGAGGAGGAGTGGGTGATCTACTGTGTCAAAGGCAGCAGACAGGTCCAAGAGAATAAGTAGGGAGTAGTGGCCTAGTGACTTGGCAGAGAGCAAGTCATTGGCCACTTTAGTGAGGGCAGTTTCGGTGGAATGATGAGGTCGGAATCCAGATTGCAAGGGGTCTAGCAGGGAATGGGAGCAGAGGAATTTAGTGAGCTGGTTATATGCGAGACGCTCAAGGAGTTTGGAGGCAAACGGGAGTAGGGAAATGGGCCGGTAGTTTGACAGTGAGTTTGGGTCCAGGGAGGGTTTCTTTAGAATTGGCGTGATTAGAGCATGTTTGAAAGAGGATGGGAAGGTGCCAGTTGATAGAGAGAGGTTAAATAAGTGAGTAAGGGGTGGCGTTAGTAGAGGTGAAAGTTCTTGAGTAAGTTGAGATGGGATTGGGTCAAGAGTGCATGTGGTTAGATTTGAGCGAGTGAGGAGGAGGGAAACTTCGTCCTCTGTGACTGGTGAGAAGGAGCTTCTCACCGATCTTCCACTTGCTCTGCATCGAAGGTCCTCACTGGCACCGTATTCGGCTTACCAGCAGTGCTCCCTATTCCAATCCTGGTCAGGGTTCTGGCTCAACCAGAATCTGACATCTGGCTTCGTGGCCAGCATCTTCGGTCTTGGCCGCAGCAAGGGAATAGAGGGGACTGGCTCAGTTCCCGAGCCCCATTCTCTAGCACCGAATCCTAGCCTCTTGCAGCATTGAATCATTGGAATCCGTAACATTATGAGGAACAAAATTGGGTGAGGAACAGCCAAACTCGGCTAACAAGGTGAGGTTGCTGAAGACAGTTTAATGTCAAAAGTCATACATATACAGAAATTTCAAGGCAGACAGGGCTTACCAGCTATGCTGTCCAAGCTCTTTTGAAGAGCACAAAGAAACAGGCAACGTTGAGAACTGTAAACTCAGTGGTAGGCCAGATGAAAGGCACATCACGCTTACTTTACTTCGCAATCGGAAGATGTCTAGCAGTGCCATCAGCTCAGAATTGGCAGAAAACAGTGGGACCCTGGTACATCCATCTACTGTCTGGAGATGTCTGGTCAGAAGTGGTCTTCATGGAAGTCTTGTGGCCAAAAAGCCATACCTTTGACATGGAAACAAGGCCAAGCCGCTCAGCTATGCATGAAAACACAGGAACTGGGGTGCAGAAATATGGCAGTAGGTGGTCTGGACTGAGGAGTCAAAATTTGAAATATTTGGCTGTATCAGAAGGCAGTTTGTTCACCGAAGGGCTGGAGAGCTGTACAATAATGAGTGTCTGCACGCAACAGTGAAGCATGGTGGTGTCACGGAGTGACTAGACAAATAAAGATTCTGACATGTACAGGTGTAATAATAATACATTTTATTAAGAACAAATGCAAACAAGATGGCAATAAGCACTTCCCCAACCTCCCCGGATAAAGTGTGAGGACAGTGCACAGTCCACTACCAGGAATAGCACTGAATGTAGCCAGATAATGCGTCCAGAGATAGAGCGCGTACAGCACTGACAGCGTGCAGAGACTGGAGGCCCAAAACCCTAGGATGCTAGGGACCACCGACTCAATACCCAAGAACGCTAGGGGACACAGGAACTGCCACACGTCCTAGAATGCTAGGACTACAAGCGACCGATAGGACCAAGCACTGCTGGACTACAGAGTGAACTCACCCAGAGGCGACCAGGCCCCTGAGCCTGCACGGAGCCAGCCAGGCCCTAGGAAGCACAGAATGGAACAGACTAAGCCAAGGTCATACACTATTCGGGTAGTCCGACAAAGCCACAGTACAGCACGGAGTGGGTAGTCGGCCAGGCCAAAGGTCATACACAGATCGGGCAGTCAGATGGAACCAGGAGTTGAGCACGGAGTGGGTAGTCAGACAAGGCCAGAGGTATAAGCACTAATCGGATAGTCAGATGGAGCCAAGAGTCATACACAACTTGGAATCGGCAGCCAGAAACTAATCACAACAGAAGGCTAACGAGCGCTCAGGTAGACCACGAAAGGGCACTGAGGCTAGGACAGAATGCAGCATATAAGGCCTATCGGAGAGGTGGGGGCATGCTCGACCAAATCAATTTCAATTCCAGTGAAGGTGAATTGCTTATCACCTTTGTCTGTGTAATGTATTGCTTTGACCCCAGTAAAGGTATCTCTTTTGTAGCTGGCCAGTTATTACAAGATTTATTTTCCTTTTGATGTGTGTAAATGTAGTGTGTTGAGAGGTTATGACTGCATCCAAAGATGGCTAAGTATATGGGTTAACCCTCTGAGCACCAGGAGAATGTGAAATGCATACTTTACAATGCATTGCACACCACTATGGCACCCAGAAGGCCAAATGTATGTTTACTGTGTGGAATAATGTGACATAAATTCCTTGTCATGTTTCAGGACCAATTTCAGATTATTAAACCTGGTCGCATGGGCGTCCGGAGGGGGGGGGGCAAGGGGGGCACTTGCCCCCGCTACAATTACCCCCCTCCATATAAATAAAGGGGCTAGATGGGCTGGCCTGGGGGTCATATTAAGGCTTTGCACCCCCCCCCCCCGGGACACCACTGCCTGGTCATCAGTTTATACTCCCAGATCTTTCTGTCTCTCTTTGTGTGAAAAATATGCCCAGGATTATATGTAGTTGAGACTAGATAATCTCTAAGAAAACAGATTAGTTCTCATAGTTCCAATGTGAGCAAGAAAAGAGACACCCCAGTGGGTTAACATTTTTGCTAAACTGGTCATATCCTTAAAGAGCTCAGGGTGTCTGTATTAATGGGACATTTTCAGACACAGAAAGACAGAGGGAGTATAAGTTGATGACCAAGTTTAACACTCTGAATTGTGGCCTGAAGGGTGGTAAGGAATTATGTCACATTATTCTACATATTTCGGGCCTGTATGGTACCAAATGAGTTTGCAATACATTGTAGAGTGATGCGTTGCACACTCCTCTGGCATTTGAAGGGTTAACCCATACATTCCATATACTTTGCCTTTTTTGGCAGCAGTCACACGCACTCTACACACTAAATTTACTGGATGTATTCACACATCAAAAGGGAAATAAATATTTTACCATTTGGACAGCTACAAAGAGATGTTCTCCTGGGGCCTAGCAGCTAAAACTGCCAGTGGGCAAAAATGGATACTGTACAGTACACACACTGTGTTCCATTGGTAATCCAATTGCCCTACCAACAGGAACCACAACAAAAGTTGGGACACTGAACCTGACTTTTGGCCTACCATTCTTCATGGTTTTTTGTTCCCCAAGCTCAGATTAAATAGCGTGAGAAATGGGAACATCAAAGGAAAATGGCTAACTCTCGCTGTTTGACACAATGTCAGACACCAAGTGTGAACTAAAACACAGTCACAAACACATGGCAGCCACTCCTGACTTATGTAGCTACTTAGGGGTCTTTCTCTAGCCTTGGCAGCATGCAAATCTGCGGTTTTATACCTATAGCGTCTTCTCCCATGGACTCTGGTTCCGTTAATGATCTGTGTCATCTGCAGCGGGCACTTGCCTGTCTGCTAATCGAGGCCATGCCACCCCCATCCTCTTTCTTTACTTTTCTATTTTCCTCTCACTTTTCTTCTGCCTTCTTTCCTTCTTGCTGTAACCCCTCCGTATCTTCTTATAGTATTACGACTAATTAAAGATACAGGGGATCCTCATAGCTATATGGTTTCATTGTAACATGGTTTTCTCCATTTCTGTAAATGAATGATGACTAACTTTGCTGGAATGATGTGATTTCTCGATTCAGTATATATCATATTGCTTTGTTATAAGTATTTTATGTATCTTACATCTCTGTACGCTGACGTTGTATACAATAAAGCTCTTAAAAAAAAGGCACCCTCCCAAACACTAACCACTACTAACAATAAAGTGAAACAATACTTGCCCTAACACCCATATCCCAGAACTGTAACACATACCTCCAGTGTAAGTCTTCTTCTTTAATCTCCTGTCTTCCATCTTCTTTCTTGGCATTTTCATTGTCTTCTCTTCTTTCTTCTCATCTTCATTTGTGTCCAGAACATAATGCCACTGTAGTTAAAAAAAAAAAAAAAAAAAAAAAAAGGGTGAAATGAAAGATGCCCTCAAAAGATATGCCAGAACAGTACAATGCCAGTGGTGGCGGCAGGAGAGAAGAGCAAAGATCCCATCTCCCCCTTAGATACCTATTGTGCCGTTGCCAGAGCCATTCTAAGGAAAATTTGAAAAGAAACTAGCTTTTATATGGCCAATCTCTGTTCAAAATGGTTCCCAGCCTTCCATTGGCTGGGATGTAGGGTTATGTACCTCCCAGCCATTCAGCTTTTAGCTGTTCTTTTCATCCCCCCCACTAGAAGCTGGTTGACTGGGAGAACCATAGCCCCACCTCCCAGCCATCACAGCACAGGTAATTGGATGGCTTACTGTGCTCAAAAAACTTTCGTCGGCTGTTTTTTTTTTTTTTTTTTGTTTGTTTCGTTTATTTCCTGTGCTTATAGAATCAAGCCCCTTGAGTCTGAGGAATAATTTACACAGACAATGGTGAGGAGTTCTACCTCCAATAAAAATTACATTTAAAAAGATCACTAACTATATAAAATTGGTGGAGCTAATATCCGAATAGGGGTAGAAATATATAGCTATTTATCTACCAGAACACGACTTCTACTCTAATTGGGATGTCATGCATAGAAATGCGAAGATTCAATATAAAGATATTGTAATTTTTGGATGGTTTGCACTATATATCATGCATCACGTGTCCAACCACTGAAGTGCTAGTCAAGCCAGCAACCTCCAACTCCAACAGTGATTTAATCAGGGCCACGATCAGAAATCACGTGACCAGGGACAAGTGGCATTCACAAGGCCCCTTTCCTCTCCATTTCAAATGCTACAACTCAAGAAGCAGATATTTTAGAGTTCCTCAATCATTCCTCAATCTGTGTAACAAGAACTGCACATTAACCCCTAAATAATTATCTGAGTTCCATAAGGATGCACACCCCCAGCACTGAAGTGGTTTAACAGTTGCTGTGCTAGAGGGGAGTTTAATACATTGTGTTTTGTGGTTAACTCTTTGGCACAGAAAGAGTTACTGATATACATGAGGGGTTTTCAGACTGTGCTTTGTTAGCTGTTGTGGAGTATAACAATAATCATCAACCTAAGGAAAGGGCCAGGGGTCAGACTTACTACATTTGCAACAGGCAGTACTAGAGTTAGTTATACCCCAACACATTGCATACCCTTCTGGCAATCACACGTGTTAATAAACTAATGTGCGCCTGCATATAAACTGAAAATCTGAAACAGTGTGTTGCAGGGACTGACCTCAGTCACAATGACAGGAGGACTGAGATGGGCCAGTACTGAAGAGAATGCAATGTTGTTATATTGTTATATATTGAATCCAGTCAGAGCATGCCTGAATATGCTTATGCACCATTTCAGCATGCATTGCATTCACTGCACAACACTTGCTAGTAGTGACAGGAGACAGACTGTGATCCTTGCATTCACCGTCTTGTTTCAGACTTTCAGTTTATATGCAGGAGCACGTCACAAATCCTTCTGGCACTCAAAGGGTTAACTAATGCTAGTGCTGCTTGGAAATCCCTCCCACTTGATTGGTATCCCAGGCATTGGCTTGTTACCTGCCCTATAAACCATCTGCTTATGGACTTGAGCCTAGAATGGCTATGTGCTATTAGTACTGATTGTATTGCAGGCTGGCTCTTCCTACCTCTTAGCATTGATGGTGTGTCTGTGTATGGCTATGACAAAATAAATGCCTAGACTATGCACAGACTGTGTATCAATGTCAAGGGGAGGGAGGAGCTGACCCACATTGGAAATATAGGAGTCACTCTTTCTGACATACTGTGGTGAACTTCTAATTTAAATAAATGTGCAAGTACCAAAAGATGCATGTACCTGTGATCTTGGCATAGTACCTGTGTGATGCTCATTTATATGTCTGCTGACAATTCTGTGTGAATGTCAACAAAGTAAACAAAATCTGGGTGGAATTTGTTCCCCCTGGTTCCTACACTAATTAATATTTAGATACAGTGTCATAATTATTGATTACCTTACAGACAAGAGAGCTCTTAAAGGGATACTAATGTCTCTTATAAAATAGTTTGCTGAGTCTTCTTTATATTAAAAGTAACAGACCGGGCTATGTGTAATAGCTTACTTGTGTGTAGTGCAAAGGTTATTAAACGATAAAGATCCCCCGTCCGCCCCTTCTGCCCATGTCACACAGAAGCTGCAGTCTGGTCCGGACAGCTACAGCGAGGGCAAAACTTCAGGAAGCAAAGGGAAATCCTGCCCTCTTCTGTCAAGAGGGGCAGGATTTTCCTTGTACTTACTTTCTGAAGTAGTCCCTCTCTGCAGCCGTCTGGTCCATGACCCGATTTCAGATTCAAAGGTAGGCTGACCATATTTCCTTGAGACAAAAACAGGACGGGGTGTGAAACAGACGAACAGTGGGACTCCAAAACTCTGAGTCCGATCGCAGTAAGCTGCAAGCACCGAGAACGTGTTTGCTCCGTCTCTTACTAGCGGTGTTCATTCTCTCTGGCCAAAAAACCTGCCCCTGAAGTAAATCGGAACTTCCTCTCATCGTTACTCACACTAGTGGTTTTACTGTGTTTACTGTACGCATTGATTACCATAGAGTCTTATGACTCATCGTCATATCACTGTCTAAGAGACTCTATGGTAATTTACCATAGACTCGAGAGTCTTAGACAGTTATGAGTCACTCGAGTCATAAGACTCTATGGTAATCAATGTGTACAGTAAAACCACAGTAAAACCACTAGTGTGACGAAAGGAAGTTCCGATTGACTTTGTTATGAGAAATAAAAAAGCCACGTTCAGTTTTTTTTTTTTTTTTTTTTTTTTTTTTTTAATAAAAAATTAAAAACTATATATATGTTATATTAAAAACGGGACAAAATTGACATTTATATTAAAAAGAAGGGACAGTCTGGAAATATGAAAAAAAACAAGACTGTCCCTTTTAAAAAGGTACATATGGTCAGCCTATTCAAAGGAGGCGACCAGAAGGGACAGGCAGAGGATCGTTACCGCTGAATAACTTTGAACTACACATAAAAAAGCTCTTACACATAGCACAATGTGTTACTTTTAATATAAAGAAGCCTCAGTGAACTACTTTTATAAGATATATCCCTATCCCTTTATGTTAATTTTCTTAGCTACTTCAGGGATTATGCTGAAGCAGAAATGTGAGTAAAACATTTGTAGAGAGCACAGGTACATAATTATAATATGAACAATATACCAACAGTATAGTGACAATATACTGTATTGTGTAACCAACTGTGAATTTTTTATGGTATACTTTTACTCTTCAAAGATCATGGTGTCCTCAGGGGCAGGCCAGGACAGGGAGTTCCTTAAATACTGGCCAGTTGGTAGAAGCTAACTCTTTGAGTGCCAGAGGGGTACACAGCACATTGCTATGCACTCCTCTAGTTCTCAGAGGGTTAAGAACAAGACTGGGGACCACTGTTCAATGCTATTAATGTATACTACACAAATTCTGTTAATTTAATTTATATATGTAACTAATATAGTTTTACCCTTGCAAAATTAAATTAATAGATTTATAGCAATAAATGTCCATCTACGTGTGCAGTTTTTAAACAGTGTATTCTTTTGTTTCAGGGTATGTGTCATCATGTTCTTTTATTTTAGAAACTGGTTTTAAAGGGCAATTATCACATTTTACTCCAAGGGATAAAACAAAACCATAATGACGACTTTTACCCATTCATTGAGTCAGAAAACTGAATCCCTTGGCTGGGTCTCCATCCAGGAGCCAGTGGCCCAGCCACAAATTCCATGTTTGTGTATGCATTTCCCCATAGACCCACTGTGTCATGTTTTCAAGCTCAATACAGTGCGCCTGCGGGGAACTGCATCACACAGGAGAGGAAACACTGCTGTGCAGTGCAGCACAGATACACTGGGGTAGCATCAGGGGTCTCATTTCAGACCAACCCCCATTCTGCTTCCCCATTGGTCCACTGGGGCTCACAATGCAGCCTCACTTAATCGTCAGATCTGTTTCTAGGGGAGGAGTCTGTCAATAGGGCAACTATGTTATGATAGTTGCCCTTTAACTTCTGATAATCACAGCAGTAACATAGGTTATATAGTGTGACAGCTTCAGGAGATCAAACAATGGAGAATCTTTTATTATGCAAAAATATTGTTCACAATGTTATACAATATAAAATATGTGTTGAAACACTTTCCTTTATATCATTCACATTGTGTTACGATTGTGTAGTGATACCTGAACATCACTTTTCATAAACAAATTATTTCAACCAGAAATTTCCCTTGAAGTAAAGAGCATATATTAAAAAAACAAACAAAAACACAAGAATTGTTATTATTCAGTAGTGGTTTGGAAAAAAAATAATTCATGGGCATTTTTGTTTCAGAATATATCCTACGACACCCATCACAATTGATTAAATCTGGTTACTACTTCTTTTTCCAAATGCCATGGTTTCCTGAACTCATGTATACTGTAAATGATTACAAGGTGAGCTGAACATAAAACCTATGTTAAAGATCATTGATCAGAGTTCTCACACAACCTTTATCTTTACAAATTTGTCTTACCACAAGAACTCAGCCTTTTCCATATTCATTTTACAGCTCACTTAAGTTGTACATAATGTGCTTTGGGCATAACATGGCCATTATGACAGTTCCCTTCACATTTTATTTTACTATTTCATAGTGAAATGTTTGTCGTCATGTTTAAAATGGCAAAAAAATGCATAAAGTTGCATGTATCATTTTTGTCTTTGGGTTATGTAATGATGTATTGTACAATTAAAGGTCTTTGAAAGGGAAATAATAAAAACATATGAAAACCAATAGTTAACCGCCACTACTCCCACCTTTGGTTTTAGCATAGTTACTTTTACAACATTCAGTGTATAGGTCCCTCCCAGAAGCTGGCAGTGGCAGCCATAAACTTCTTAGTTGGGCAGGTGGGTGTGGTGTTGCAGAAACCAATAGGAATCATTAGCCTCCTCATGACTCCCGGTGAAGGAGAATTCCACTGGGATGTACACCAAATGCTGTAAATTTATAATGCTGCTACCCCCAGAGAAGGGTATAGCAGCTTTTAACTAGTATTTTGCGTAAAATGGTATTTTCAACTTTATCAACTAAAATGCATATTCTGTTATTTACATGATAAAACTGCCTTACAGCAGCTGAATATATATATATATATATATATATATATATATATATATATATATATATATATATATATATATATAAAACCCATATATTTCCTGACAGTACATATCCAACAGCATCATTCCTGACCAATGGCTGGTGTGCACAATTATTTCCAGAAAGTGGCACTATAGAAAAAAACATTTTTTTTATTTTTAAATTTCCCCCACTTCAAAGATACTAAGATCTTTGAAAACTATAGAATTTCCTGCAGTATTCTACCAGCCTACTAAAATGGTGCCTGATTGGTATGGGTTCACATACAGTAGAGGGTGCCAGAAGCACAAAACTCTTGCCACGTTTCTTTTGTGAAATGACTTGCCTGCACTAAAATGGTCATTACAAATATGAAAAAAGAAGAAAAAAAAAACTCACAGAGCTAAACCCACCATAAATATAAATGTATCATGTAAATGAAATAAAGATACCTAGTGAATGAGATAAGAAAAGCAGCAAGGATGCAGGAGACCCTCCAAATCCCCAAACTAAGAGAATCTAGAACAGAAGCCAAAAAAGAAAACAATCCTGCACTAAACAATACAGATTGCCCAAAAATAATAAAACCCTGTGTAGAGTATATATCAAACCTATGTGTTTATTTGTCTCAAAATAATGAGGATTGAGTTGCATAATTTGACCAGAGTAGGTATAAGCTTGCCAACCTTGCCAAGGTACCTCATTTCAAGTGAGTACTAACAACTAAATATATATATAACATTTAAATAAATCTTTATAAAGCAGTTGTATGCGAAATGTTAATCTATGGCATAGTTAAAACATAATTTTTACCTAATGTATATAGAATTAAAATAAAAATTGATCTTATAACTTACATAGAACTTCAAATTTTAATAAAAATTGATCTTAGAATAGCAGTATTGTCAGTCGAATGGCATAGTTAAAACCAGATTCTAAAACCTAATTAACCCCTTAAGGACCGCCCGCGCACGCAGGGTGCGGTCACTTAAGGACCAGGGACCATTTTTTTTTTTCGGAATCGGATTCCAGGACGGTCATGGGTCCTTCAGGGTATAACAACCCACGACGGTCCAGGACCGTCCTGGGTCCTTAACGGGTTAAAATCACTCAACCCACCTCTATAGTCCTGTTTGTTGGAAGAGACAAGCTCCATTTCAAACAGGAAAGGTTTGCAGTAAGTAGGTGGAAACCAAAAAGACTGGACAATACACACCAGCATCTTTATAGGTATAATCCACCTTCCACTACAAACCACATGATACCTGTATAGATCATTAAAACTACACCACAGCAGGCAAGCCAATAAGAACATGGCTACATATTATGCTTTTAAAAACATCCCTTTAAGAAATTGTGCATAGGTGTTTAAGAACATTTAAGTTATATATTTATATATTATGATTTATGTTTAATTTTTATTTCAAGTTCAATATGTATATTTAGTTGTTATCACTCACTTGAAATGAGGTACCTTGGCATGGTTGGCGAGCTTATACATACTTTGGCCAAATAATGCAACTGAATCCTCATTGTTTTGAGACAAATAAACACATAGGTTTAATATATACTCTACAAAGGGTTTTATTATTTTCATGCAATCTTTATTGATTAGCGCAGAATTGTTTTCTTTTTTGATTACAAGTATGAAGAAAAGGTCAATAAGGAATACCATTTTGGAAAGCAGACATTCCTCTGCATCGAATGAAGGGCCACTTGCCTTTTTACTGCTAGGCTAGTGTATACAACCCTTACCAGAAAATGGTGTTGCAAAAAAAATGGTACCCGATTAGTATGGGTTAACATACTATAGTGTGTACCAGGAACATGGCTACTGTGGGAGCAGGAAGAATATGTGCAATTCCATGACTACTAGTGGAACCAGGCTGCAGTGCTCATGGTGTGTATGCAGTGGTCTGCGACTATAGTGGGCAGTGGAACCAGCCTAGAGGGGAGTGAGGTCAGACTTTGTATGTGTGACTTCCAGTGGGCAACAGAACCAGGCTTTTGGGGGTCTGACAGTATATGTGGGGTCTTTAGTGGGACCAGGTGTGGGAGTCAGATAGTATATGTGGGGGGGAGAACAGTGGATCAAAAGACTGGCAGGAGGGGTGTATGTGTGAATTCCAAAGGGGTGTTCAGCGCATAGGAAAGCAATGTGTTGGACACCCTTCTTGTACTCTATGATTTTTTTAGTTTATTTCTTTTTAATCCTGTGAGTACCAGAGAAGCATCCAATGCATGATACCTCTATGGCACTCAAAGGATTGAATTCAGAACTCATGGAGGGGCATCTGGATCCCTCCTGATGTCCCCCAGGCTAGATCAGTAGAGGTAATGCAGGAAAGCTGTCTGGCTCCCTGCTTCCATCCTACCCAAGTTACTGGGTATGAGCGGGCAGGATCAGGGAAAGACTTCATTGTCACCTGTGACATGATTTGGAAGGCTTTCCCTGATCTCTCCCTCAGAGTTTGAGCAATACTGCTCCCCTGCATTGCGTTTATTGATCTCATAGACCATTTGGTTGGGGGGTCAATAACCTGAGGGACATCAGGATTAGACCTGACCACAAAAAGCATAGCTGACACTCGCCCAATTAAAAGTTCTTTAATGTGTACTCATCGTAGCAAACAGATGGGGAAAACACATGGTGTGATAAGGGAGCAAAGGAGGTTTATCCCAAATACCCCAACATTTTGTGTGACTGATTGGAAAAACACAGGAAGCCGTGATCCAAGTTCCTTCCTGATCTGAATGTTATTTTATCTGAGCTGGGGGAGTCTGGGGAAAGACGTAGTTGAACAGCTTTTTTTTTTTTTTTATAGTGATAGGGATGGGGGCAAACAGTTAAAAAAAAAAAAAAATAGGTGACAGGGAAGCTGACGTGAGCTGTATTACTGAAGCAGACTAATACTAGATGATATGGAGTATTTTGTAGAGGGCCAAGGCAAGACATCACAATCCATCAGTTCTATTGTGTACTTTACAGTAAAAACATACACACATACAGTAGTTGAGTAATATCCAGCAACTGCACAAGGTGGAGGGGGAAAGGAGTAGGAGCAGTGCAGGGATGTGGCAGTAAAGTGGTAGTCCAAACACAGACTGCAACCATACAGATGAATTTAAGAGTGAGAAATATGTTGACATGGCCAGAAAGGCAAATGAGCAATCTTCCCCCACTGAAAAGGAGCACTGTGCCTGTCTATAAACTGTTTGAGAAAATAATAGAAAATTATGATCCTGGACAAGAAACGTTGCACAAAAATACACAATCTTCCTGTCAGTGATCATCAGCATTTTCACCACTACAAAGTCCAAGCCCCACTCAACCACACACACACACTGGTGTGTTATCTGTTGTCTTTGTAAGAAGGATGTGAGCAGGGGGAAAGCAGGTTCACACCTAATGAGATCCCAGCTAAAGCACAACCATAGGTCTGACTGGGAGATACACCATCAACCAGTCAGAAATGCCACAACTAACAGCAGCAGAAGCACTCCTAAACATTCCCAGGGCTCTGGGGTACACAATAGAAGTACTATTGTTGTGTCAAGACAGTGTCCCAATATGTTCTGCTGCAAAAGAGTTCTGAGTTTGTTTTTGGAGATGACAAGAGTCATAGACTGCCCACACATACCGCCACCACCTCCAGAAGTGATGGCATTAAAGCAATAAGGTTTTCTATTATGTACTGCAATCCACACATAACTTAAGTTCTTAGAAGTCAAAACCTGTAGAAGTACGCCTGTGGAATAATAGCAGTAAGTTAGTATTGTGAGCAAAGGACAGTGGCAGTCATCCTTCTAACATTTTTTCCAGGAATATGCTGCTGTAGGTCTCACAACTTTTACTTTCAGCTGTTTATTTCTCTACTTCAGCTCTCAGAAGTAATATTGAGGCAGGAAATCTTGCACACATAAAACACAGGGTAAAAATGTCAAAGTTCTCTCAATAAATAAATTGGCAGTGAAGATAAGGTGAACATTTTATGTATTTTCTATGGGTGGGAATTTTCTAAAAAAAAAGTGGTAAATAGTTTTTTTGCAAAAGAGGGGCCTTTGCACCTGTCCCGTACTGTGTGTGCATGCAAGTTCATACATATGTTTGTGCATATATACGGGAATAGGCATGTATGTTGGGGGGTGGGTGCACATTTATCGGTCTGAGTATGCGTATGGATATGTGTGTGAGAGATTCGGATGCCTCCCCCACGTGCACCTGTTAATTAAACAATTATAGCATGTTGGGTGATTGTCATGGCTGGGAACATTTGATTTGCCCCGGAGACTGCGGTTTTTACTCTGCATTGCTGGGTCTCCAGGGCAGAGGCTGATTCTCTGGATATGGGGAGTTTCTACTACTTCCCAGTGTGTTCCTCCCACTCCTCACCCTCTTCTCCTCCTTCCCTAGCCTATTTGTTATAGTTTTTCCTACACACACCTTTTGACGCAAATTGTGTCATTTTTCTCCCCCAGTGGCACCACAGGACTCCCCTCTTTGGGTAGTCCTAAACAAAAAGTTCCCAGGTATGGTGATTGTTAGATCACCCAACATGCTCTCTAGTACCCTTGAAAGAAAGGGCGGACTTACCTGTTTTATAAAGGGGCACCCTATAAGTTGACGAGCATGAGGAAGTGGGATAAGGGCTTTTTAAGAGCCCCCCAACCCCCCTAAGTTTAAACTCCTTGTATTTTTGAGTGATCTGTGATCATCCAACATGCACATCTTAAACTCTAGCCTTGTCTGATTCCTCTTTTTAAAACAATGGTACTCCCAACTTTTTAAGTGCAAGGGGGACCAACATTATTATTATCAAGAGGTATGGTTTACTATTGGAATAGTGTTTCCTAAATGGTGAGCTTCAAATGGGTGACATCAACTTTTATCCCACTTCAGATGTCAAAAGGCCAACTGCAAAATGGCACCGTTTAAAAGTCTCCCCAGCAGTGCAGTATTCAGTATAAATTAAACTTAAATAGATGACACACAAGAGAGCACTAATATATATGCAGAATCTCTACAAAGAGTCTTAATTCAGAAACGTATGCATCTATTATTATTAACGCTTTACCCTTCTGAGCGAGTTTCAGAAAAGCCAAAAGTGCATTGGCAAGTTGCTATGGCAACATTGCAGAGAATGGGGTTAAGAGAATATGTAACAACATAAATGAAATTCAGTACTGGGAAAGCTTCCATTCTTAACCTTTTAAGGTTAGGGTCAAAGACAAAGTGATGCCAAGATAGAAACTGTCACACGAAACACTATTTTGAAACATTCTCAAATGCATATTTAAAAAACAATTTTCCATTCATATTTCTGTATGTATCAATTTTGTTTTTCGTTTGACTAAAAGGGGATTAATTTTTCAGTGCATTTTTTTCTTCCTGCTGTCTTGGCAGTGGAGTATCTGTATTCAGCCAGAGCATGAAGAGATTAGTGCAAGAGAAACTGCTTCCTCCAGCCTGCTGGAAACCAGCATAAGTAAATGTGAATATTTTATGTTCCATCAATATATATTGATGGATATATAATGAAGTGATGGCCAACCTGAATCCCTCCAGCTTTTAAGGACTAAAATTACCGTTATTGCCAGCCTCAGATTGCCCAACAGTACACTACAAGGATCTTGAATGGGGTATCGCTGTAACAGCAGTCCTATCATTTATCCACTGTATAACTGGCCTCTGTGGCACTCAGAGAGGTATTTTGTCTATTTCTATCACCCTTTGTGCCACTTCTGTATCAGTGCCTGCATGTATTTTATTGCTCCCTTGTGTGTAAACTGTTTTATTGTCCCCATCTTGGTTTTCTGTAAATCTGCTATGTGTTTGGAGAGATGAAGGATTCATAGTTCCTTCTTTGTTTGAATATGTTTTAATGCACCTCCTTGCGCTACTCTGCTATACACCCCTCTGATACTCAAAGGATTAAACTGTCCCAAGCCAGAGCCAGCAATGAGAGGATGAGAATTAGAAGCCGATGACATAGGCAACTTTTTTATCCCCGTTATAGAGCCCTTTTTGACACGGAAGGCGGGGGAGACATTTTTAAGCCATCCTTTTGACTCTGCCTACATTTCAAGCTACATTTTGATGTCACTGTGTTGACGGTCACCTTTAGAGACAAAAGCCAAAACAAAACAAAACTGTATTAAAGGGTTTTTCTTACTGAGTAAAATGTATGTATTCCCACTGCTGGGA
The DNA here is from genome assembly GCA_037306005.1 of Rhinophrynus dorsalis. Classification (NCBI taxonomy): domain Eukaryota; kingdom Metazoa; phylum Chordata; class Amphibia; order Anura; family Rhinophrynidae; genus Rhinophrynus; species Rhinophrynus dorsalis. The sequence goes on from CM074722.1 coordinate 174,146,052, forward strand.
GATAAGTCTTTCCAGAGTTACCATTTAAACTGTTGTCTTTTCATGTTAACATTGCCAGATTTCAGGTAGTTATTCTGTTGCGTTTTTTGGGAGAGGTAAATCCACTTTCCATAGAATGTAATCGTAATGCTGAGTCACTTCCTGACAGTTTGAACTTTCAGGAAGTAAGCCCCATGGATCTCCAGTTCCAGACATTATAACAGTTTTGAATTCTTATCACTTTTGAATAAAACAACTGTCTGCAGTGGGATTATCTTTATTTTTCTCAGCAGGAAAAGCCTTGTAATATATAAGACATATGTCAGTAATCAACAAGATTAGCATGCAGGGTACTTTACCTGTCCCTGCTTGGGTCTCTGAGCCTCTGGATAACGTGGAGATATTCCAGTCCCGATATTCCGGTTCAATGGAGGTCTTAGAACTGTCCCTGCTTGGAACTCTAAGCCTCTGGATAATTGTAGAGGTACTCCAATCCGGATATTCCGGTTCAGTGGATGTTTTAGAACTTGATACAAAATCAAAATCAAAAAAGGTAAAAACAACACAAACCAGTAGCTGAACTATTCTAATTAAAAATATATTTATTAAGAACAATAAATGCCCAATGGCGGAAAGGCTCGAGGTACACGTTTCACAGGGCAACCAGCTGCTTTCTCAACCAATCTAGCCTCACAAGAAAAAAAAAGAAAAAGAACTGGTACAAACTAACAAAATTTAAAGGCTCTATGGTTACATACGATTGGCTGGGTCATTAGTCGCAGGATCAAATGTTGCAGCCCGAGACATAGATATTGTGTAGACCCAAGCAATCGAATGAACCACGCTGCCGATATGTTCAACCTACATTTATTCAACCCCTGATGTTAAAAAAGAAGCAAAATATATGTATCGTTTAGTAATATTTAAATTAATATTTAAAACAACGGGTATTACAATTCTTATATATTCAACCTCTCAATAGTTTCCGATACTAGAAAACATAATATCCTTTAGTTCCCACTATTATAGTGATGAAATAGATTATAAGAATAACCAAGTAAGCTAATGGAAAAGAAGTCAGACAAATAATACTTCTAAGATTTCAAATAGAACTAGATATACACAGGATTATAATTATACCAATAAACGCAGTGAGAGACACCCCAGGAATGGAAGATACTAATAAATCTCCAACTATAGTTAGTGAGGATAAGTCCAAGAAAAATACCTCATAGAATAGTAAGCAATCCACCAATACTATGACAGAATATCCAGACGAGGGCACTTCTAATAGGCGTGTCTCTCCGTACAACAGTAGAATTGAGCCCACCACCAAGGGAGATCCCAATAATTATTTTTTTGGTCAGGTCTTTCCAGACACCCCGAGAATTCGGGCTTCCCTTGGTGGAGGGAACAGAACCGTTTTCTGCCGTTGAGGGAGGAGTTAAGTCAAAAAAAGAGTAGGCATAGAGGTAGAAGAGGGAGAGGAAGCAGAAAATCAGATGAAGAAGTCAAGAACATAATAAATACAGGGAAGACTATATAGACTATATCTAATTAAGAACTTACAAAGGATGAAAAAACTATGTTAGAAAGGACTTTCTTTTTGTCCCACTATTCGTTAAAAAGATTTTTTGCTAATAAGAAATTAAAAATTTCTAATGATGTAGTTCCCATCTTGACAGCTGGTCCAATTACAGATGAGTTGGGGAATGAAATTTTGCCACTACTGGATATTAATACAGATTTCATTGTAAATGGTCCAATTCCAAGTAATTTGAAATTGCGATCCACTTTTAATCCTAGTGGGTCGAAGGGTAACTATGTGGATACTTTCAGTTCCTTAGTCTTAGAAGATTTTAAGAAGCTGCAAAGATGTGGTGGTAAAATTAACAATCTTACCTTAGGCGAAAAATCAACCTTAAAGAATTTGAGGAATAATCACAAAATTGTGATAAAGTCAGCTGATAAGGGGGGGGGTCAATAGTTATCCAAGAGTATGTTGATTATATGGAGGAGGCGAATCGCATACTTTTTGATAATGAATATTATACTAGATTGGCTTCGGACCCCACAGTCCAATATCGGAGAGATATGATTTCACTTGTGGAGGGATCCTATGCTGGGGGTATTTTGAGTAGGACAAAGAAGGATTTTGTCTGTTCATATAGCCCTAGGATGGCTTTATACTATCATCTACCTAAGGTACATAAAACCTTAGTTAAGCCTCCAGGACCCCCTATTATCTCTGGCATAGACTCCCTCACTTGTAATCTATCTGTGTCACGGTTTATTATGACTCTCAGACACAAGTTTTAGGTAAAAAAAATCAATTTTATTGAAATAATAAATGATAACTTAGGATGGCAATAACATACATATATATATATACAGAATATAGCACAGACAGAAGGCAGACTCTACCGGTCCTGTCAACATACCGGACAGGACAGTCTTTAGGCTCTACCGGCCTTGCCAGTACCGGGTAAGGCAACCTGCAGATGGAATAGCATAACGGTTTTACCGGCCTTACCAAATTACCGGGCAAGGCAGCCTCAATAGATACACAATGTAGGCTCTACCGGCCCTGCCAATACCGGGTAAGGCAACCTCAGATGGAATGTGGAAAAAGGTTCTACCGGCCTTACCAATACCGGGCAGGGCAGCCCAGAGATAATAGCAGCAGTCAGATGGAACTGGCAAATTAGCAGAATCGTTAAGCAGCAAGGCTTTGGAGCAAACCAGCGTCCGCACGCTGGAAACAACACTGAATAGTATAGCCGTAGGGCTTAGCGAGCAAACCAGTGACCGCACACTGGAGTAACAAGCGAGTAGTATAGCCGCAAGGCTTAGGAGCAAACCAGCGTCCGCACGCTGGGACCAACACAGATTAGTATAGCTGATAGGCTTTGGAGCAAACCAGTGACCGCACACTGGTGTAACAAGCGAGTTTGTATAGCCGCAAGGCTTAGGAGCAAACCAGCGTCCGCACGCTGGGACCAACACAGATTTGTATAGCTGAAAGGCTTTGGAGCAAACCAGTGACCGCACACTGGTGTAACAAGTGAGTTTGTATAGCCGCAAGGCTTAGGAGCAAACCAGCGTCCGCACGCTGGGACCAACACCGAATTGTATAGCTGATAGGCTTAGGAGCAAACCAGTGACCGCACACTGGTGTAACAAGCGAGTTTGTATAGCCGCAAGGCTTAGGAGCAAACCAGCGTCCGCACGCTGGGACCAACACAGATTTGTATAGCTGAAAGGCTTTGGAGCAAACCAGTGACCGCACACTGGTGTAACAAGTGAGTTTGTATAGCCGCAAGGCTTAGGAGCAAACCAGCGTCCGCACGCTGGGACCAACACAGATTTGTATAGCTGATAGGCTTTGGAGCAAACCAGTGACCGCACACTGGTGTAACAAGCGAGTTAGTATAGCCGCAAGGCTTGGGAGCAAACCAGCGTCCGCACGCTGGGACCAACACGGAATAGTAGCAATGTCACCAACGCGACCAGGCAGAAGGTCGCCAGGATACTGAAGACAGGTGATGAGATGACAGGAACCAGCAACGATCAGTCAGGTCAGAAAACAGCAGAGAAGTTCAGCAGGAACTGCAACACCAGAGACTAGGCCGGAACCAGGACTGGAAGTACTTCAGCATGCAGGAAACACTGGAACAGTAGAGATCAGGAACTCAGGAACACATGAGATCAGGAACTCAGGAACACTGGAACAGAGGCCCAGCTATCACTAGCATAGTGATAGCAAGAAGGTCAGAAACAACACGAAAGGGCACTCAAAGGGTGCCCAATCCAGGTTTAAATAGTCAATAAGAGGCGGGCTATCTGCAGACAGCCAATAGAAGCCCCCTACTGGTGATAGACAAGTAACTGCAGCAAATCACGGGCACCGTGATAGTACCCCCCTTTCAAAGACCCCCTCTCCTAGAATAGGGTTTAGGTTTCTGCGGGTAATTGGCATGAAAGGACCTAGTTAACCTAGGTGCATGAAGGTCCGTACTATCCACCCATGACCGATCCTCAGGACCATACCCTTTCCAATGTACCAGGTACTGTACCCTTCCTCTAAGCCTACGGGAATCAATAATGCTCTGAACCTCGTACTCCTCCTGGCCCTCGACCTCAACAGGTCCTGGCACCACAGGTGTGGTAGTATAGCGATTGCAAACCAGAGGCTTAAGAAGGGACACATGGAACACATTATGGATACGCATGGATGCAGGTAGGTCTAGTGCATAGGAGACAGGGTTAATTTTGCGAATAACTCTGTATGGACCAATAAACCGAGGAGCCAACTTATTAGACGGAACCTGCAGCTTGAGATTTCTGGAGGAAAGCCATACTCTATCCCCAACCTGAAAGGAAACCGCTGGAAGCCTTCTGCGATTAGCATGGCGCTGATGACGCTGAAATGACTGACCAAGTGCCCTCTGAACTTGTGCCCATGTGGAACGGAGTTGCTCGATATGCTCATCCAGAGCTGGAATCTGTTGCGTCTGAAATGAGTCTGGAAGCAAACAGGGCTGGAACCCATAATTAATCAGAAACGGAGAGCTCCCAGATGAAGAATTGACCGCACAGTTCCTGGCGAACTCTGCCCAAGGCAACAAGTCGGACCAATTATCATGATGGTCAGTAACGAAACAACGGAGAAATTGTTCCAAGCCCTGATTGGCTCGTTCAGCGGCTCCATTGGTCTGGGGATGGTAGGCAGAGGAGAAGGACAGCTGTATGCCCATCTGTTGGCAAAATGCCCTCCAAAATCTAGACACAAACTGGCTCCCCCTGTCAGACACCAGTACCCTAGGCACTCCATGCAACCGGAATACTTCTCTGGCGAACACCATTGCCAATTCCTTCGCTGAAGGAAGACCACGGAGGGGCACGAAATGAGCCATTTTAGAAAACCTGTCCACCACCATGAATATAAAGGAGTACCCCTTCGACATAGGCAACTCTCCCATAAAATCAATGGAAACATGAGACCAGGGGCGTTCGCCATTAGGCACCGGTTGAAGCAAGCCCACAGGGAGATGTCTCGGGGTCTTAGCGCGGGCGCAGGTGGCACAGGCATTCGTAAATTCGGCACAATCGTTTCTCATGGAAGGCCACCAAAATAACTGAGAAAGGGACCATAACAATTGGTCTCTACCAATATGTCCCGCAGCCTTAGAGGAATGGTAGGTTTCGAGCAGCCTAGTACGAAATGATTCAGCGACAAAACATTTGCCCACTGGGGTTTCATGGGGAGCGGACCCCTGAGAGGCCAGGATCTCCTCCCCTAGAGGAGAAGTGATACTCGTGCGTATAGTAGCCAGTATTCTATCAGGTTGGATGATAGGAGCTGGTGCTTCCACTCTGTCACTGTCGGCCTCAAATTGTCTTGACAGTGCATCAGCCCTGATATTTTTTGACCCTGGCAAATATGATACAATGAAATTAAATCGAGACAGGAACAGTGCCCACCTGGCCTGACGAGAGGACAATCTCTTGGCCTCCGAGAGATAGGTCAGATTCTTATGATCTGTTAGGATTAAGACAGGATTCTTAGTACCTTCAAGCAAATGACGCCATTCCTTAAGAGCAAGGATAATGGCCAATAATTCTCTGTCACCTATCTCATAGTGGCTTTGAGTGACAGTCAACTTTTTAGAGAAAAACCCACAAGGTCTGAGAGTTCCACCTTTCTCGTGTCGCTGCGAAAGTACTGCCCCGACCCCAATATCTGAGGCATCAACCTCTAACGTAAATGGAAGTAAAGGATTGGGGTGGGATAACACAGGAGCCGCAGCAAATGCCAGCTTCAAATTCTCAAAGGCTTTCTCAGCAGATACCGGCCAACAAGAAGGATTAGCACCCTTGTGCGTAAGATCGGACAGAGGTTTGACAATGGAAGAAAAGTTCTTAATAAACCTCCTATAATAATTAGCGAAACCCAGGAAACGCTGTATGGCTTTAAGACCCTTGGGTTTTGGCCATTGTAGGACAGCTGACAACTTTTCTTTGTCCATGGCAATGCCATCATTGCCAATTATGAACCCCAAGAATGGCACACTGGTTCTATGAAACTCACATTTTTCCATTTTACAAAATAATTTGTTCTCACGGAGTCGTAGCAATACTGCGGATACATCTTTGATGTGCTGTGCCATGTTGTGGGAGTAAATCAGTATATCGTCGAGGTACACCACAACACATGTCTGTAACATATCTCTCAGAACATCATTTATCAGTTCCTGGAAAACTGCGGGTGCATTACACAGCCCAAAAGGCATTACTAGATACTCGTAGTGCCCAGCTCGAGTATTAAAGGCAGTTTTCCACTCATCACCTGCTCGAATGCGAACCAGATTGTAAGCGGCCCGTAGGTCCAACTTGGTAAATATCGAAGCGCCCTTAAGCCTGTCAAAAAGCTCGGTGATGAGTGGTATTGGGTATGCGTTTTTTGCCATTAGTTTATTCAAGCCCCGGTAGTCAATGCATGGTCTTAATTCGCCATTTTTCTTTTTTACAAAAAAGAACCCAGCCCCAGCTGGAGAGGTAGATTTACGTATGATCCCTCTAGCAAGGGCATCAGAAATGTAATCCTCCATAGCCTTATGTTCATCACAAGATAATGGATAAGTGCGTCCTTTCGGAGGTACTGCACCAGGCTGCAATTCAATGCAACAATCATAAGGTCTATGCTGGGGTAGCATACTAGCCTCTCCTTTGCTAAAAACATCGCCAAACTGTTGGTACACATCCGGCATAGCAGAGGAGGTGCACATGACCTTAATAGGCTGGATGACGCACTTGTCCATACAAAACTGGGACCAAGCAGCAATTTCACACTTTTTCCAATCGAATTGTGGGTTATGTAACTGTAACCACGGAAATCCCAATATCACCGCATGGTGCGGGGAATTAATCAGTTGAAACTGCTGCTCTTCTCTGTGAAGTGCCCCAATAGTCATAGACAATGGCATAGTTTCAAATATAACCTGAGGCGGTTCTAAGGGTCTACCATCAATCGCTTCAATAGTCAAGGGGTTTTCTCTTTCAATGCGTGGAACTCCGTGCAATTCAGCAAAGGTATTATCCATAAAATACCCTGCTGCACCGGAGTCAACCAAGGCCAAAACCTCCACAGAGCGTTGTGCCCAAGACAATACCACCTGTATGGTGGGTTTCATTATGCCCGACACTGGGGACGATTGTACACCACCTAGGGCCTGTCCCCCAAGATACCCTAGGTGTGTGCGTTTCCCGGACGTACCGGACAGGAATTTAGCAAGTGCCCTTTTTTACCGCAGTATAAACATAACCCTTGTTTTTTGCGATATAGTCTCTCTGCCTTGGTTAGTCTAGTGAAGCCTATTTCCATAGGTTCACTTGTTTCCCGTACTGGTTCACTAGACTTCAATGCCAAGGGAGGGATGGGTGGGCAAAACATGCTACTAGGCTCATTATTTTTTGACCGTAACTTACGATCTCTGGCAATTGATCTCTCACGTATTCTGGAGTCAATTATCATAACATACTCAATGTAATCATCTAGATCAATAGGTAGATCTTTAGCAGCGATTTCGTCTTTAATGTGGTCATTCAGGCCTTGAGAGAAGGCTGCCAATAATGCCTCGTTATTCCAACCTACCTCTGCTGCCAATGTGCGGAATTCGATGGCATAGTCGCCCACTGTACGCCTGCCCTGTTGTATCTCCATAAGGCGTTTGGCAGCAGAGGTGGTTCTACCAGGAGGCTCAAACACTCTTCGAAAGGAACGCACAAATTCACTAAAGTTCTTAGTACAAGGTTTAGCATTCTCCCACAAGGGGTTAGCCCAGGCCAATGCTCTGCCAGTGAGCAGTGATATCGTGAACCCCACTTTACTACGATCATTGGGAAATGCGTGTGCCGTCAATTCCATAAAGATTTCGAGTTGATTGATGAACCCTCTGCAGAGACTAGGGTCACCATCATATCTTAGCGGCAAGGGTGCAGAAGCCGTTAACCCTTTAACAGTACCCCCTAGGGGTCTGGTATCACTTTCCGGTGTCTGACTTGGCGAGACCACCGGGCTAGAGCTAGATTGGTCAGCAGGTACCGTGCGTTCAAGGATCGTTTGAATTGCAACTGCCAACTGATCCAAACGTTGCTCGAGCACATCCATCCTCCAATGGATATTCTGTGCGTTACCTTGACCCTTGCTGTCTGAGGTCATGGCCCTTTCGTACTGTCACGGTTTATTATGACTCTCAGACACAAGTTTTAGGTAAAAAAAATCAATTTTATTGAAATAATAAATGATAACTTAGGATGGCAATAACATACATATATATATATACAGAATATAGCACAGACAGAAGGCAGACTCTACCGGTCCTGTCAACATACCGGACAGGACAGTCTTTAGGCTCTACCGGCCTTGCCAATACCGGGTAAGGCAACCTGCAGATGGAATAGCATAACGGTTTTACCGGCCTTACCAAATTACCGGGCAAGGCAGCCTCAATAGATACACAATGTAGGCTCTACCGGCCCTGCCAATACCGGGTAAGGCAACCTCAGATGGAATGTGGAAAAAGGTTCTACCGGCCTTACCAATACCGGGCAGGGCAGCCCAGAGATAATAGCAGCAGTCAGATGGAACTGGCAAATTAGCAGAATCGTTAAGCAGCAAGGCTTTGGAGCAAACCAGCGTCCGCACGCTGGAAACAACACTGAATAGTATAGCCGTAGGGCTTAGCGAGCAAACCAGTGACCGCACACTGGAGTAACAAGCGAGTAGTATAGCCGCAAGGCTTAGGAGCAAACCAGCGTCCGCACGCTGGGACCAACACAGATTAGTATAGCTGATAGGCTTTGGAGCAAACCAGTGACCGCACACTGGTGTAACAAGCGAGTTTGTATAGCCGCAAGGCTTAGGAGCAAACCAGCGTCCGCACGCTGGGACCAACACAGATTTGTATAGCTGAAAGGCTTTGGAGCAAACCAGTGACCGCACACTGGTGTAACAAGTGAGTTTGTATAGCCGCAAGGCTTAGGAGCAAACCAGCGTCCGCACGCTGGGACCAACACCGAATTGTATAGCTGATAGGCTTAGGAGCAAACCAGTGACCGCACACTGGTGTAACAAGCGAGTTTGTATAGCCGCAAGGCTTAGGAGCAAACCAGCGTCCGCACGCTGGGACCAACACAGATTTGTATAGCTGAAAGGCTTTGGAGCAAACCAGTGACCGCACACTGGTGTAACAAGTGAGTTTGTATAGCCGCAAGGCTTAGGAGCAAACCAGCGTCCGCACGCTGGGACCAACACAGATTTGTATAGCTGATAGGCTTTGGAGCAAACCAGTGACCGCACACTGGTGTAACAAGCGAGTTAGTATAGCCGCAAGGCTTGGGAGCAAACCAGCGTCCGCACGCTGGGACCAACACGGAATAGTAGCAATGTCACCAACGCGACCAGGCAGAAGGTCGCCAGGATACTGAAGACAGGTGATGAGATGACAGGAACCAGCAACGATCAGTCAGGTCAGAAAACAGCAGAGAAGTTCAGCAGGAACTGCAACACCAGAGACTAGGCCGGAACCAGGACTGGAAGTACTTCAGCATGCAGGAAACACTGGAACAGTAGAGATCAGGAACTCAGGAACACATGAGATCAGGAACTCAGGAACACTGGAACAGAGGCCCAGCTATCACTAGCATAGTGATAGCAAGAAGGTCAGAAACAACACGAAAGGGCACTCAAAGGGTGCCCAATCCAGGTTTAAATAGTCAATAAGAGGCGGGCTATCTGCAGACAGCCAATAGAAGCCCCCTACTGGTGACAGACAAGTAACTGCAGCAAATCACGGGCACCGTGATAATCTGCTTATATAGATACACATTTGCAGAAATTAATATTGGGACTCGATTCTTATTTGAGAGATTCCTCACATTTATTGGATCTTTTTAGTGATATTAATTGGCAAGAAGATTACAAGTGGGTCACTATGGACGTCACATCACTATATTCAAATATACCACATACAGGTGGTCTATTGGCAGCTAGATATTTTTTAGATCAATATCTGTTGATGCCACTTACACAACAGGATTTTATCCCAAAAGCCATTGAATTTACATTGACTCACAAATATTTTGAATGTAATAAACAGATATACTTACAGATCAAAGGGACTGTGATGGGTACCAGGTTCGCTTCCAGCTACGCAAACCTTTTTTGAAACTACAGTGAGTTTATAACTCTGCGTATATGGGCGCGAACTTGCTATTCTATCGTCGCTATATCGACGACATCATTATGATTTGGAAGGGGGACTCTGAGTCAATAGATCAGTTTTGGACCTATATGGAAAACAATCAGTGGGGTATTACTTTTACCCACAATATTGGTGAGAATAATATAGAATTTTTAGATCTTGAGCTGATAGGTACCATTGGCCAAAGGACTGGATCCCGTACATATTTTAAATCAGTTGATGTGGATAGCTAACTACATTTCTCAAGTTGTCACCATAGGAAGTGGCTACAAAATGTGCCGTATTGACAATTTACAAGAATAAAGAGAAATTGTTCAAGTGAGGATGATTTTCTGGCACAGTCAGATATTTTATATAATCTCTTCATAGAAAAACAATATCCAAAGAGGTTTGTTTTGGATTCTAGGGAAAAGGCTAGGAAGTCTATATCATGTACTGATAGAAAAGTTAAGTGTAATGCTGGGAATGAGACATCAGGGAGAAATGTAAATACAAGAACAGACAATTTTCCCCGATTCAGTACTCAATACCATAATAAGACTCCACATATGGCCAATATCCTAAAGAAACATTGGGGAATACTAAAAAGAGATCCGCTTTTAGCAGAGAGTATCCTCAATAATCCAATAATATTATACAGAAGAGCTCCTATGATTAAAAATTTAGTTGCTCCTTCAAAAATTATCCATCCTAAACAGCGCACTTTGGATGATGAGACCAAAAGGATGCTATAAGTGTAACGTAAGAGGTGCCTTACTTGCCAGTATATTACAAATGGTTTAAAAAACTTTACTTCTACAAGGACACTGGAGGTTTTTGAAATTAAGTCCATCATGAATTGTGCTATGAGATATGTGATTTATCTCCTTTCCTGTAGCTGTGGTTAGCAATATGTGGGACGAACCACACAATGCCTGAGAACACGCATAGGCCAACATAGGAGAAATATTACAAATGGATAACTCTTTCATGGAGTTTCAAGACATTTTTCTGAATGTCATTGTGCCCAAATAGAGGGTCTTACGGTTACTCCCATTGAACATATTACTCCGTCTCGTTCAGTCGATAAACAGAGACGTCTTAATATGAGAGAATCCTATTGGATCTTCATGTTGGAAACCATGAGTCCAGGAGGTCTCAACTAGACTGTTGAGACTTTTTGGTAAAATACACATGCTGCCTATCTTTGGACTATTTATTTTATTTATTATTCTTATCCAGAGTTTTTATTTCTATTTTTATTTCATTTTTCATTTATTTATAATTTCTATTTATTAATAGTTTTTATTTTATTTGTATGGTTGGAAGGGACAGCATTGTGTATTAGTTTAGCTATTTCATATAGTTGAGATCAGTAGTTAATTTATTTTTTGGACTTTCCTTGTGGATAGATTAATTAAAGAAGATCAGGAGACGGATACTGGTTAGGTTAACATTTCTGTTAACTACGATCTTCTGGTGTTTTTCTTTTATTTTGGACGGACATACGAAGATCCAATATATGTATATTTTTATTACAGAGCTTGTGTAGGATGCACAGGTGTATTTATTACAGGACATGTGTGAACTCCAATTGGATGTATATGGGTGCATATGCATATGATACTTTGATGGATCAATATAATATTGGGAGCTAAAGGATATTATGTTTTCTAGTATGGGAAACTATTGAGAGGTTGAATATATGAGAATTGTAATACCCGTTGTTTTAAATATTCATTTAAATATTATTATACAATAAATATATTTTTGTTTCTTTTTTTATAACATCAAGGGTTGTATAAATGTAGGTAGAACGTATCGGCACCGTGGTTCATTCGATTGCTTGGGTCTACGCAATATCTATGTCTCGTGCTGCAACATTTGATCCTGCCGACTAATGACCCAGCCAATCGTATGTAACCATAGAGCTTTTAAATTTTGTTAGTTTGTAGCCGTTCTTTTTTACATGTGAGGCCAGATTGGTTGAGAAAGCAGCTGGTTGTGTTGCGAAACGCTACCTTGAGCCTTTCCACCATTGGGCATTTATTGTTCTTAATAAATATATTTTTAATTAGAATAGTTCGGCTACTGGTTTGTTATTTTTAGCTTTTTGTTATTTTACCTTTTTTGATTTTGATATTGTATCAAGTTCTAAGACGTCCACTGAACTGGATATCCGGATTGGAGTACTTCTACGATTTTCTAGAGGCTTAGACATCCAAGCAGGGACTGTTCTAAGACGTCCATTGAACTGGAATATCGGGACTGGAATATCTCCATGTTATCCAGAGGCTCAGAGACCCAAGCAGGGATGGGTAAAGTACCCTGCATGCTAATCATGTTGATTACTGACATATGTCTGATAGTCAACTATTATTAAATGTGAGTTGATCTATGTATTATATATGATTAGGATAATACACGATTGGTGCCCCTCCTGTTTTCTCTTCTTTCTACATATACTACTACTCCGTCTTGATGCGAGAGTTGTTGAGAGTGGAGCTGCCTGCGGATACTGTTTAGGGGTACAGTCCATATTATCCCCCAAGCTTTATTGCTGAACTACACATAAGTGTCTTTTCAGTAGTTTCCTTATGGTGGTGGTTGGTGTTCTCTTTGGTACATAGAAGAAGGGAGATTTTCTTCTCTCCCCTGGTTGTTATATATATATGTTTTCATTAAAAATGTACTTCTTCTTTAAAGGACAGCGTTGACATAGACACTCTCTCTCTCTCACAAATGCACACACACACAAGGATTATCATACACAAACATTCTTAGTTATAAACACACTGCCTTATTTATCAAGCATAACCGTTGCAATTCTGGAGGAAACCATAAGAACCATAGAGAGTAAATTAAAATTTCTATTGATTTAAATGGGGCTTTTAACCCCTTGAGTGCTAGAGAGATACATTAAAGAAATATTAATTTGTCCCCTTAGTTTTTCTCCGGATTGCAAAGCAATGCAGTGGGTCTACTTTAGTATACAAAGGATTAGATGGCTCAGTTGGTTAATGCACCAGCTGTAGAATCTGCTCAAACCGCAAGGTCACAGGTTTTAGTCCCAGCAAGGTCAACTCCGCCTTTCATCCTTCCGAGGTAAATAAAATGAGTACCATTAAATTGGGTAATAATATCTGAACACCCAGGACATACTTGAAAACGAGAAACAATCTCAATGTATCATTCCTGGTAAAATACTTTGATGTTATATTATTATTATAAACTTGAGTGCTGGAGAAGAATATCACCCAGCATGGTACTGCCTTCCATCAGTCACATCGTTCCATTGTGACTTCCCCTGTCTCATGCCCTCTTACGTCAACTAGATGCTCCTGCTAACGGCTGTTGATGGAGCCAGAGTCACCAACAATTAGACAGGTAATTCTAAAAATATAAAGTATGTAGATGTAGGAAATATGTATTATTAAAGTGCATTATATGTGCTTTAATACTATGGGATTTTTTGTGGAGAGGTCTTAGGATGTGAGTATCCCTTTACAAAAGCTATGTTTTGTACTAGTAGCTGAGCTTTTTAACTAGCCACTGTTGATAGGAGTAGGTCCTATCTCACACAGGAAGCTGATTAATAAGATCCATAGTTTGTGATTGGATTGGATAAGAATAGACAACAGAGTATCAACACCAGTAGAATACACTTAGAGGAAGACAGGCTACTAATGGGTAGTGCCTCAGGGGTCTGTGCTTGGGCCTGCATTATTTAAAGGAGCACTAATATCTTATAATACGAAAATCCTAATGGACCCTATGAATCAGTTCTGAGTAGACTGGGTCTTCAAAATTAATCTTTAATCAATACTAGATATCATGTCCACGGAGGCAGACATGATACTGTGTTGCAGAACTCATGGACTCCAGACTACTCCCACTGAAAGCTTCCTTCGAACACTTTTTAGTGGTAGGTGTTTGGAATCTTGGGAGTCCTGCAAAAAAAATATGTCTGCCTCTTTGGCAGGATATCCAGTGCCAATTAAACATTAATTTTAAGAACCATTCCACACATAATTCATGCTAAGTGCCTGGTTTTTCTGCCCATATTAAGGTAAGTGGGGGGTTATTATTAGGAGGCATTTCTTTTTGTTTAGTTTCTTTAGTAGTGATTTAACTATAGGTAAGGTGTGCCTTTTGAAGATGGTGCACATAGTTAATATTCCAGGGGGAAAATGTATAATAATATAGGAAAAGTGCAGGCATGGACAAGGTTTTCGAATGTAATTTTTAAAACAACAAGGTGTAAAATAATGCATTTATGTAATAAAATCCGAGAGGGGGTTTAATGATACTTTGCTGACAATTACACTAAAATAAATTCATTTTGTAGTTGATGATTCAAAGGTAGGAAAGAACTAAGCATTGGAAAAGCAATCAGGAAGTTGTATAGGAAGAAACTTTATAGCAGGAATAAAGCCATACCAATACCCCTTTATAGATTACTGAGAAGACCTTATCTAGTTCCGGTGACCATATAAACAGATATACATTAACACATTTGAGAGAATTCAAAGAAAAGCAACTAAAATGGTGCAAGATCTAAATAATACAACATACTCAAATATCTAAATATGTCTAGTTTGGAGGAGGGAAGAAAAGGGGGTGATAGGATAGAAACCTTCAAATATATTAAGGGATTTTACATACTTCTGTGAATATGACTTAAATTTGCAGAGTGGAATGTGCAAAATGTGCAAAAGTACTACTTTACGGATAATTCTAGCACCCTGGTGCTAATGGTATAGAATAATAGAGTAACTGAATTAAAAAACACATGGGATTAATCAAAGTTTGTTTTGAACTGTAAGATCGAGCTTTCCAATAGTTGTGGAAAACAGGCAGACTAGACTGATTAATTGTTTCTAATGTGATGTCGAAATCTATGTATGTGATCATTGGGAAGAGAAAGTGCCATTTCTCAAAAAATTGTATTAAAGTTGAACTTTCACCTTAATTCAAGCTTGCATATTTGATAACTGCATTAAAAACTGTCTGTCATGTTAGCTAAATGACTTATAAATGTACTGCTAAGGAGTTATTCACCCTTGTTCCATATGCTAATGTATGATAAATACAGTTCCCGTGCACTAACATTGATGTTTCATATGCTAATTACTTTTTTCAGTGACATGTCAGGTACTAAAATGTCTTCATTGATATTTCATGTGCTAATGAAGCTATGTGCTGTACCAGGACATTTTCACTTTCACTTTTGACAGAAATAAAAGTTCAATATCTCCTAAAACTATACATCAGCTGGAATTTTGGTTAACATAACAGGCAGTTTGGAATGAAGTTTTCAATTATGTAAAGAAAATTCAAGGTGATAGTTCAATTTAAAAGTAACTGCCAGGAGTGGGATTAGCAAGATTTCTAATGTTTTTGTTATTTATTTGTTTTATTGCTATACTTTATTTATTTTGCAATTTTGGAACTAAATTTAACTATTGACTCAAAACAGATCATAGATATAACAGCATTTACATTAAGTACCGGGGGAATACTTTACTAAGTACAGGCATGCTAATATTTTTCAAACAGTGTTTTTAGTTAGTTTGCATCCATCCTTTACCCACAGACCACCATACAGTCATTAAAAGTTATGGGGAAGAATAATGTGCAAAATTGCTGTGTAAGGAACTTCAACTAGGGACAGCAACTATTAAGCAGGCAGAAGTCTATACTTAGTTAAATGTTACCCATAGATCACTGCTGGTAAAATCACACTGACAAGAAGGATAAAAGAAGACATGTATGTGATTATTTACATGCATGCTGTTTGATATTTGTTTTTTCTGTTTTACCTATAGGTTCTTAAAGATTTGTTTACCAGTAGAGACACGGGAATTGGAAAGCATGGCTGCAGGTTCACAGATGATGACATGGAAGCATATCTTTATATATTTTCCCAGCCCGGAGCACTGAGTGGCCCATTGAATCATTACAGGAACATATTCAGGTGAGTATAGCAAGAATTTTTCATTTCATGATCAGAACGCTGTCCACACACAGCTAAAACACTAACACCAATATGTGTAACCAATAGTAAGGTCTTCTTCATAGATTAATACCTCATGCCTAAGGCTAAAATGTACACAGATGTGCAGGGGTTACTTTTAGCTATATTTTTCTTAATTATTTACTTTTTAACATACTGTAAATCTATCCTATTGTTTCCCTCATCCTACTGGTTTCAGAATGTTAGTGAGGTAAGCAAATATATACGCTTAACCTCTAGGATTCTAGTAAGGTACCATGTTGGACTCGTCTTTAGGAACAAAAGGAATCAATCTAAAGGTAAACTGGAGGTTTGACCTGTTTTGAATCAAAAGGAGCAGCCTGGGACACAGGACAAATGCAGTATATTTAACGCTTTCATAAACTGCACGTTTTGGCATATGTTATACACCTTTGCAGATATTGCATTGCTTTACTTTATAGCAGGGGTGGCCAAACCTGTCCTTAATGTCTGTATATAGGCCAGGATTTAGAGAGATCCATACTAAACACAGGTAAGCTAATCAGCATCTCATTAATTCTTGTTAACCCACCTATGCTTAACTTTAGTAGATTTTTAGTATTTTTGTATGGTGTCTACAATCAAATACATGGTGCCATCTAACCTTTAGACACCATGTAAGACATAGGTCTAGCACGGGGATAGGCAATCACATGTGGGTTATTCTGGTCTCACAGAATAAATCTTTAAAGGGTTTGTAATGCTTAAAGCAGAACTTTCACCTAAATCCAAAACGTAACCATGGATTTTAATGCTTAACACAATATTAGTGTTCGTTTTTCTTTCCACTTACCTAGTAGTGGAGATATTTACCCTGCAAAATCGGGCACTTCCACATTCTGTGGGACTGCATGACTCAAGACTTCCCAGCTGCCCCAGGGAGCACGCTCACGCTCCCCTTCATAGCTGTATTTCTGCGTACTAACGTTAAAGCAAACTCAGTAGCATTGTAAACGGAGTTTGCTGCAACGTTAGCCCACAGAAATACAGCTACAAAGGGGAGCGTGAAAGCGTTCCCTGGGGCAGCTGGGAAGTCCTGAGACGGTACAAGGTCCTGTAGAACGCGGAAGTGCCCAATTCTGCAGGGTAAATATCACCGCTGCTAGGTAAGTGGAAAGAAAAACAAACACAACGCTAATGTTGTGTTAAGCATTAAAACCTATGATTACGTTTTGGTTTTAGGTGAAAGTTACCCTTTAATACTGAAAAAAAAAATATATTTTAGGGTTTATCCTTCTGAATTAAAACAAAGGTAACCCTACTGCAGAATTGTTCCTTTTTTGTTTATGTAAAACAAACATGTTTAATTATGATAGCTAGAAATAAACAATATTTTTTTTTTATTCCTTTAAGCTGTTTGCCTTTAAAACACCACCAGGTAACAATGCCAACCTTGCTCTTGTGGGGAGAAAATGATGCCTTTGTTGAAGTGGAGATGGCCGATATGACCCGTGTCTATGTGAAGAATTATTTCCAGCTCTCTGTACTCTCACACGCCAGTCACTGGCTCCAACAAGATCAGCCTGAGCTGGTCAATACCTTGATTTGGACTTTTCTAGAAGAGGACAGATTCCAAACAAAAGACTAACTCCTAATACTGTTATTTGTAAAAGGTCTACTCTTGCTTTTAACTTCTTCACTGATAGACATAACCAAAATGTGTAGTGCACAAATTGGTAACCTTTGGCTCTCCAGCTGTCTGTGGACTGACTTCTACTGGCTGATGAAGAGAGATGATGAGTTGTCAGGGAAAATCCAGGATTTCCAGACAGAGGATTCTAAAAGCTTAAATAAGTATAGAATAGCAATATTTAGAGAAGTTGGACTACAACTACCTTCCACCAGCTGTTATTTAACTACATCTTCTATTATCTGCTGCTGGTTGCTAGCCAGCTGTAGATGATGGGGGTTGCAGTCCAACAACAGCTGGAGAAGAACTGCTGATTTCTCACACCTGGCATAGTCAAAGCAGGAGCAAATTTATCATTATCCGCTTACTGAATCAGTGCCTCTCTTTGATCTGATTGCGGTAATATAGACAAGTGGAGCTCCCTTCTCGGTTTGCCCTAGGTGGCAATACAAAAAGAACTGGAGAGCCAAAGGTTTTCCACTCCGGTCTAATAGGACAGGAGATATCAATAAAAAAAAGCAATTACCAACAAAGGGCCATATTTAGCTTGTCTCAGTGAACATGGTCGCTATACTGTGTCTTTTATGATGTCACTGTGTAATTAAACAAATTGGATTGTCTGTAAGTTGTGTCAGTTGTTAATGCCAGTCTGAATTGTAGTGTTATATTTGCACATGCACCTGCCTTAACATTTCCGAATTTACACTGTACAACAAAAAATGTGAATCTCTTCCCTAACATTCTTTAAATTTGTTGTGTGGTGCCTTGTAAAACTTTATAATATAACAACACAGGGGTGCCATATGAGAGCTGGTCATCTGAATTTCATTACTTTCTTTTGTACATTCTGTAACACCAACGAATAAAATGCAGAAAATCCTTACCACCACTCGGGAGGGTGGGGGGGAGCATGTCCTGGAAAATGTGAGTCTGTTCTTGAATTAATGTTGGTATATTACTGTTATTTTTCATTGTTGAATGTAGGGATGTTTAAATTATATCTTATACCTCATCTTAATAGTCAGCACAATGTAACATACAAGAGAGCTGGGGTTTATTTGCAAGACAGCTTGCCTAAGGCAGATATATTTACTTGTTTGCTGCCAGAAGGAAGTGCAGCAAAATGTTTTCTCTTAAATCCAGTATGGAACACAGGAACCATGGGGTTTAGCTATCTCCTCCAGGAGGGCAGGGCACTTAAAAAAACAAGGTCTTTGGGGGGAGAGGCTCCCTCCTCTTCTTCCAGTTTAACCCCCCACCCCCACCCACCAGATTCATGTATCCAAGATGGAGGTGCAGTGGAGCATCTCATAGTTTTTATTATTTTTACTTTAGATATGGGGCTGTATAATACACCATTAGACAGGCTCCCATCACTGCCTTCTCTGGGGTTGTATTGCACAGTTTAAAGGTGCTTTATGAACCCTTTTACCTGTGGAGGTTGACTTTATGAGATGGGAGCCTGAAGAAAGAAGATTGGCGAGTATCCTTTTGAGTGCCATAATCCCTTCTATGCCACATTCTGAGCTTTCCACATTCTGTGCGTTGTTGATGCACTTATTTCTAGCTGTTCACTCTCCCTCTTAGCCTTGTGGCACAGATGGTTGCATTAGTGTTTTGCTTTAATCCCTTATCTGCTGCTCTGGGTTATGTCCTACTATTTTAGCTGTTAATGGAGGTTAGGGGGCTTCCAGACGCCCCCACACCATTTTGGGATGTTTTTACAGATTATGTTAAAACTTTGTTTTTTTAGTGCATGGCCCCTTTAAGAATGGGAGCATGTGGCATGGCCATCTTTGCTGCGTAGGTTATAATGGGAGCAACTGCACTGAGAAATATCTCTGCAACCGTTCAAGCTAGGACAGTCGGAGAGGGCTCTTCTTCTTCTGTAATCATGCTCTATCACATTATCCCACAGAGCCACAATTTGCTATGTAACAAGTAACAGGAAGACTACAATACCCATAATCCCCGGTTCCCAGTTTTTTTTGTTTGATTGGTTGGCACCTTTTCTGGTGGTCATCATAATTCTCCATTACTTAACCTATGCAGAGTCTGACTCTTTGCATACCAGATAAGTCCTTTTTTGGGGCTTTGCCTTAAACTGGCTATACTTATAACTAGTAATACCTTGTTTTACACACTTTCTTGTGGGCATGTCTGACCCTAAGGGGCATTTGAGGAAATCCAAAAGTAAGGATTAAGGGACTTCCCTCTTTCCTCTCTCATTTACTGTTCCTTATGCCATGTTGGACTTCCAAGGATCTGGATCTCTCTGTTCCTCATGTACCGTGGCCCCTACTATTCCCACTGAGCCATCCAGCACTGACCAAGAGCCTGCTTGAATGAAAACCCTGATGTCAACTTTGGCAACTATTCCATCTTCAATTCAGGGGGTTCTCAATTACCAGAAACCCTTATCCGCCATTAAACATGTCGAATCTGTCTTTAGGGGGCATTCTCAGGTTATTAGTGCATCTTCAGAGGAGGAATTGGATTCAGAAGTTGATGAGGATATGGACTCTTACATCTGATTTGGGGATTCTTATGAGGCTGACCATGGGATAAACAGAGTGGCGTTTGGGACAATTCAAGACTCTGAGGCCTATGATGGTGGTTCTACTTCTCGGGATATTTTCCAGAGGCATAAGAAACACTCCCCAGTCTTTTCCTCCAATAATACCCTTGACCAAATTATCTTGGAAGAATGGAAAACTTCATATAAGAGACTTTTCCTTAATAAGCATGTCTCTAAGCTTTCACGGCTGAGGCTCTAGCACAGTGGGCTTCTGCCCCAGCAAATGCCCCCCTTATTTTGCACCTTGCTAAAAACTCAGTGCTTCCCCTTGCAGATGCTGCTGGTCTTAAGGACCTGGCATCCATACTTAAAGGGATAATAATACATCAAGTTAAGTAAACGGAATATTGTAGCTATCAAAAAAATAAAATAATTGAGCCCATTCCGATCTCTCAAACCCTTTCTCATACAGAGCCGAGATTGCGAGATCTAAATACAAATACTTGTTTAAAACTGTCTACTGAATACAAATACTTGTTTGAGATCGCGAGATCTAAATACAAATACTTGTTTGAAATGATCTACAAAGTGTGCTTGCAAACTAGAAAAACCCACCTGTGTTTCCTTCCCCAGGAAGAGAAGTCCTCTTAGTATCTTAGTCTAGTGAGCTTCTTTTTTTTCTTGCCTGCTTAGGTTCTTTTTTTCTGTGGTATGTGTCACACATGAATCTGGTGGGCTGTGAGGTTCAACTGGAGGAAGCCAAAAACCCTGTCTTTTAGAAGTGCTTTGCCCTCCTGCAGAAGGGAGCTCAGCCCCATGGTTCCTGTGTTCTATGTGGAATAAAGAGAAAAGAATTTAATGGTAAATTCACTAAAATCCTGTTTTCAATGCAACGCTATATATACGGAACCTAAAAGGACAGACACATTTGCAGTTTACCCATGGATGTGACAGGGTTAGTAGTGTTTGAATTACAGCTAAGCTATAATCCCTCCTTATAGTGTGTACTAATGCTCCATTATGCTTCTAATGCTGAAATCTTTCTATTTTCTCTGAAATTTTATCATAAATTGTCCCCCTCATGCCCTTTATACTGACATCACTCTTCATGCCTCAGAACTGAAGGAGGATTGAGACTAAGGACAATCTTCATTCAGTATAAGGAAAAACCTGCCCTCCTTCATCATGGAGGTAGGGTTTTTCTTATTGATTGAAGGAAGATTGTCCCATGTTGTGATCTGTCTGGTCCGATGACCGGATTTCAGATCTGAGGGTAGGTGGCTTACACTGATGAAAAGATGCAGGAGGGGGACAATTAATACAAATTTAGAGAAAACAGAGCTATTTCAGCATTAGCAACATAATGGAGCAATAGTACACACTATAAGGAGGGATTGTAGCTTAGATGTAATTGAATCCCTTTAAGGTACTGGAAGGGGCAGAATGGTGGTCTTGTATAAAACAAGATTTAAGCCCTTGGATGCTAGCGAGCTCTCTAGAGTATTGTGAAGTATATCTAGCATCCCATTGTTTAAAGTAACACATGATTATATTTGTATGTGTCTTATTTGGAGGTGTATTTACTAATGTTTTATAGGGGTAATGTATGCACTAATTGCATTTACATCATGAAAATGCTGGCTTAAGTGAACACTAACAACTAAAATGATCTGGTGTTGTACACAAGTAAATACCCTGTACTCAATGCTTGCCTCTGTAAATATTCTGTATTTGTATGCTGAGGCCTAAAATCTACTCATACATATGCAGTGTGGGGCACTATCTTGCTAGGGTGTCTAAGTAGTGACTGTTCTGCTTTGTCTTTAAAGGAGCAGTACCTTTTTGTTATGAAAAATATATTTCTGTTTTGCTTTTACATTAGCAGTGCCCTTTAGTGGTGAGATTAAAATGAGTTATTCTGGTGCATTTTCTGGGAGAGGTGAGTCACTGACAAACATTCCCTCATAGAACTTTCAGGAAGTAATCACACTGTCACCCACTTTCTGATATAACTGTTATCACATTAGAGTAAAACAACTGACAGCAGTGTGAGGGCCCTTGCTTTACTCAGCAGGAAAAGCCCTATATAATATATAGTTTTTCATAAAAAAAGATTACTGGTCCTTTAAATGGACTGGGATAAAGTAACTGCTATTCTGAAAAAAATAGCAGTGGGTACTAATCTCAGTTTATTTAACAGTATTATCTCTGCACAAATAATTATCCAAAGTGTGTCCATTTAGGGCAGCCTACATATGCATTAAAATGCAAGTTTAGGGTTAGATTTTAGGAATCTTACATAAAATAACTACAGATGCTTGCTAGAAGTACATAATATTTAAAATTATATAGTACAATTTCATTTTAGGTGTTAGAGTCCCTTTAAACTTTAAAGGGGCAATAAAGTTTTGATTATGAAAAAAAAATAGTAGACCTTTTCCTGATAAGTAAAATAAGGATAATACCATTGCTGAGAGATGCTTATTTCTAGAGTTATTAGGGGGTTTACATTACCAGTGCTCTCTAGTGATCACATTCCAATTAGTTATTCTGTTACATTCTATTTGAAAGTCACCAACAAACCATTCTCTATAGAATGTGATAGAAAATGTGAGAGAAACTACTGAGTCATGGATCAGAACCTTTGGGAAGTAAAAACACTGTAATTTACTCCCTGATTATTTGAACTGTTAAAAAATTTGAATAAAGCAACTGACAGCAGTAGAAGTACTCTTTTTTTATAAGCAGAAAAACTTCTATAACATAGTTTTTTGTAAACAATTTTACTGCTCCTTTAAATAATATGTAATGTGAATGCTGCAATGTGTTTGGGGCCATTTGTCAAAATCAGATACATGCATAAATTCCTCACAGTGAAATAGGTGAGGACTGTGCTCTCTTCATTAAAACAGATTTTTTCCAGGAAACTCTAAAAAAACAAAAAAAAACCAAAAAAAAAAAACATAATAAATACACAATCTCTCCTTATTTCCCTGTGTTTTATTTTACCTTTTATAGATCAAGGTAGGCAAATGCTTTAGATTTTCATGGGTGTCTCCCCTGTTCACATGTTCTGTGTTATGAGATTGGTTAGAGCAATCCCATTCCTGCCACCCAGTTATGGTGGCCATTTTATTTATCCACATATATATTAATTTGTCCCTTTTATTTACTTACCTGTTTACATACCTCTTTATTAGCCATTAAAATCAATTAACCCATTTGATGTTAAGAGGTACGTTAAGAAGCAATGTGTTGAAGACTAATTTAGCATTCAAGGGCATGGTAATTTTTTAAAATAAAGGCACCAGATAATATAATTTTGTAGTGCTGTATTGCCCTGTTGGAGGCATGTTATGGTGCATTGCTCTGCCGCTGTCATGTAGCACTAATTAAATGTCACTGGTACTACAAGGGTACTGTAATTAGCATACATTAGCATATGGAAAGAAGTATTAACATCTCGATAACTGTACATTTGCTGTACTTTAATTGTACTTTTGGATATCATGACATACAGAGAGTTTTCAAATATGCAAAGTTGAATTAACCTTGGACACCCCTGTGGCATTCACACTACCTGCTTCCAGTGCCCCTGGAATACAAAAGTACCAACATACCCTTCTCTCCTTAGTCTGGTTCCACAGGTAACTCCATCCTACATGCACTCTGATTTTCCCAACTTGTTCCCACTTCCTGCTGGTGGGCACATACCGCTACACACATTGTTTAATTTCCAGCCTGATTCCAGTGCACAGTGTTTGTCATATACCACTTCATATACACTGCCTGACCCACCAGCCTTGTTCCACTGCCAACTGGTATTCAGGGATAACCGCATATATTTTTATGGACCCCACCCCAGCCTGCTTCCACTGGCAGTCACGGATCTCCTCATACATTGGCTGTCCTCCCCCCTCCCAAACTGCTTCTACTGCCCACTGGTAACCAAAATTCCCAACATGCACTGCCTGACCCCCAAGCCTGGTTCCACTGCCCCTGGTAGCCACAAAGTCCCACCTACACTGTCTGATCCCCCCCAGCATCGGTCCACTGCCCACTGATAATCACAGATTCCCTCTAACACTGTGTGACCCCCCCTACCCTGGTCTTTTTCAAAAGTTATTCATATAATGACACACAACTTTTTTACTTTCCTGTCCTTGTTACACTGGTATTGCAACAAAAAGACAAATAGAGAGTGCCAAATAGTGTAACAAAGTAATTAGCAGGTCTGTTATAATCTTGAACAGGTACTCACATGAATTTGGGTCAGATCAAGGATATCAAAGAATCTGATATTCAGGGACATAGAGACAACAAACCCGTCTCCATTCGGGTAAAGTTCTGGAAGCAGGGAATCCAATTGAATTCAGGCAGAACTGTCCATTAGTAAGTGAAAAAATATATATATTACTTTATTAAAACATAAAATGAAACAAATAGAATGGCTAAAAGCTTACAAGTTTTGCGGCTTGCTCACAGATTTATCAAAGCAAACTAGCCAATAAAACAACAAATGATGTAGCCACCAAATGGAATATATAAATACCCTCTCCCTTAATCCAATAGGTTCAATCCTTAAAGAGCAGACTGAAAAGGCTGACGTAACCAAACAGAAATGATTACCCACTCTAAAATGATCAAGAGAATACAATGATGGAATACTTAATCATTATGTTACGGCAAACACTTAACAAAATTAACCTAGAGAGTGCCCGATTAATCCAGCTTGATCACTGCTAATCAAAAGACATGGTATTAAAACTGAGAGTAAATATACTCTGGTTATTAGGTACTTATCTAAAGTGGAATCTCTTAAGTCAAACTACATGGCCATACAATGACAACAATGCTGACAACCCTGTGAGTTTGCAGGCTGTGAATCTGCCGGATGCTGGCAGGTTGTTCTTTCAATTGGAGAACCTATTGAAAAGGAATGTAAGCAATGGTGGGGCATTGAAACGCTGAATAAATATTTAGAGTTTAAATTGATTCCAAGAGGTTTAAAATTAGGTTTGATGCTTACATTGTTACAAGACTGACAGTTTGTTGGTACCAAATTCTGGATACATGTTCCCTTTCCCTTATGTGATTACTTATTAATAAAGGGAAGGGAAAATGGCTGAGTTAAATAATGCTATTGAAGAAAAAATAGAGATTAGAGATGTTGAAGCATACTAAGGTTTATATTACCTTTTAGGAACGGACATATAGGAATGTTAACATACAACAAATTTATCTAATTGAAAAGAAGAAGAAAAAGTTTTCCAGGGACAGATATTATTATAGAAATGATCAAGTCGGCAAATGGATTAAAGGACAAAAAGGCTTGATGAATGTTAATAATAAAAATAGATCTATTAACCCCCGGACAAATAAAATTATTTAGGAATAACCAATAACAACAAGCCTAAGAATAATACAGGCTGTTGTTATCAGTCACAAAGTTGTCCACCACAGACATCTGAAAGAAAATACACTTTTGGTATGTAAAGGGATAGTAATACTTCATACGTAAAAAAAATATATATTGTAGGGTTTATCCCCCTGAGTAAAAAAAAGGGTACTCTCACTGATGAAAGGTGTTTTATTCAGTAGTTATTACAACTCAAAGTTGAATTTTTTAGATGCAATATCACAGTGGCCTGAAATTGTATAGTGGCGCTGTTACACCATCCAATGGACCGCTCTGGGCCGTAAACCATAAATCTCCATAGGATGGTGTAGCAACAGCGCCACTGTACAATGTCAGGCCACTGTGATATTGCAGCTAAAAAATTCAAGTTTGAGTTGTAATAACTTTTGAATAAAACAGCTTTCAGCAGTGGGAGTAATCTTGTTTTACTCAGGGGGATAAACCCTAGAACATATATATTTTTTTAAATTTTAAGTATTACTATCCCTTTAAGGAAAATCACTCTACTCATAGGAGTACTAGTAATTCAGTAAAATCTACTAATCCTTCCGTTCCCTTTACATTAGCTCCACCATTAGCATTATCTGTGCCTGGTGTGGTTGAACCTCATACCCGTTCTCTGCTACTGGTTCCTCCTCTATTTCTTCTTCTTCTTCTTTTCAAAGTAGACAAATCTGACAAAAGTCCAGGTACAGAGGATCTAGGGGTCGAAGGTTCAATGACAAAAAGTACAAAAGAAGACAATACAAGAGGGAGTGTAGAATAAATAATTATAAAAGAACAAAAGAGAGAAGGCGCTTCTGGTGCAATAACTATTATACAGATGTTCTCACCAGCCGTCACCACTTTAGGTAATATACTCGCAAAATGAGAGTTCAGCTTAACATGTATGTGTTAACTGAAATATGTGCATGAAGGATGTTATAACTGCACCCCCAACAGTATCAATATCACAAACAATCTTCTTGTTTCATCAGGGCTGCTCCTCATTACAACCCACTGGAAGTCAAGATCATGAAAGAAATAAACCAGAGGGCGCCCAATAGTGCCTGTTATCTTAATGGCAACTAAATATACTAAATATCAATCATAGTATCTCCAAGAAAAATGACGAACAAAAGGGGGCACCCAAATGTATAATATTGCTTATAAACACACACACTTCAATAAAGTTGATCAATGTACTCACAATGGTCCTCAAATGTGGTTTAATGTGAAAGTATAAAGGTCTCCAAATATTAACCCCTTAAGGATGGCTGAACGCACATGTGGTTGTCACTTAAGGACCACTGAGCATTTTTTTTTTTTTTTTTCCGCTTCTGGTTCAGGACACGCAGGCAGCTCGGAATTCCATGACGCTCATGGGTCCTTAACGCAAATCAACCTATGACATGCCAGGACCGTCAAGGGTCGTTAAGGGGTTAAAAGTAGCACCACAAATAATGGTCAAAACATATCCTATATAATAATTCGCTACGATGTTTGTCAGAAGCCATCATGCACATTAGAGACAGGTTATGGCTAGCTCGTTTCGCAGATAACTCTGCTTTATCAAAGACTCAATATATAGAAAAGCCAGGTAAGTGGAGATAGTGCGAGGTCTCCACAGGCTTATTTGTCGATTCTACTTATCCCCTCAGTCGACATATACCAAATGTGTGTACATTGATCAGCTTTATTGAAGTGTGTGTTTATAAGCAATATTATAAGATTGGGTGCCCCCTTTGTTCTTTTTTCTTGGAGATATTGTGTTGCCATTTGGAGGGAGCGAGTGGAGGAAGAGCAGCCCATCCCTCTAAGTGTTGTTTGAGGGTCCTGTCTCTGGTTCAGGAAATATACCCAGCTTGCCTATTAGCTCGGGAGCTCGGGTTCGACATGTGGCTGATCGGGTTGATAGATTGTTGGGAGGGGCTGGGCATGACCCGGCTGTCATGGTACATGTTGGTACTAATGACAAAGTCAGTGGAAAATGGAGGTCTGTTAAGAATGATTTCAGGGACCTAGGATATAAGCTTAAGCAGAGGACCTCTAAGGTAGTATTTTCTGAAATTCTACCTGTGCCACACGCTACATTAGAAAGGCAACGGGAGATTAGGGAGTTAAATGCGTGGATAAAGACTTGGTGTAAGCAGGAGGGGTTTGGGTTCCTAGAGCACTGGTCAGTCTTTTCCCTTGGGAGCAATCTTTATAGTAGCGATGGATTGCACCTTAGTGGAAGGGGGGCCACGGTGCTGGGTGATAGGATGGTTAGAAGGCTGGAGGAGACTTTAAACTAGAAAGGGGGGGGAGGGAGCTGCAACACAGGCTGGGGAAGATAGTATAATTGAGGGAATGGGATTAGAGAAGGGTCATGGGGGTGGAGAGGGGGAATGGGCTAGTTCAGCTAATAGGGAGTTGCCATTGTTACAGCCTGATAAAAGACAAATACATCTGAAAAAGAATGAAATCTTTAAGAATGGCAAAAAGATAAAATGTATGCATGCAAATGCTCGCAGTCTGGCTGGTAAGATGGGGGAACTAGAAATGATTGCAGTACATGAGCAGTATGATCTGATTGGAGTGTCTGAAACCTGGTTAGATGATACGTATGACTTGGCAGTCAATCTAGAGGGTTATTCACTTTTTAGGAGGGACAGGGTTGATAAAAGGGGAGGAGGGGTATGCCTATATGTAAAGCAGGCCTTAAAACCTAGTTTAAGGGAAGATATAAATGAAGGGTCCAATGAAAAGGTAGAGGCCTTGTGGGTTAAATACACACTGGGGGCACACATAATAAAAAGATATTGGTGGGGGTTTGCTACAAGCCACCTAATGTTGGGGAGTTGGAGGAAGCCCAACTTTTACTGCAAATGGAAAAGGCTGCTAGGTCAGCAAAGGTAATTATAATGGGAGATTTCAACTACCCTGAAATTGACTGGAGCAATATGACTTCAGGCACAACAAAGGGAAATATTTTTCTAAGTATGATAAATGATAATTTTATGTCCCAACTAGTAGAGGAGCCAACTAGAAAAGAGGCCTTGCTTGACCTAGTGCTCTCAAACGATTCTGACATTGTAAACAGTGTGCAGGTAAGGGAACATTTGGGCAGCAGTGACCATAATATTGTATCCTTTGAAGTTTGTTATGAGAAACCCAATAGCAAGAGTTGATCCAAAACATTCAATTTCAAAAAGGCTAATTTTACAAAGTTAAAAGAAGCTTTAAAGGATATCCAGTGGGATGTAATTTTCAAAGATAAAAATGCACAAGAGTCATGGAATGTATTTAAAATGCTCTTGGGCAAATATACACGTCAATATATACCATTGGGGAATAAGCACAAGAGAAGTAAAGCAAAACCAATGTGGATTAATAATGTGGTTAGCAGGGAAATGAGAAATAAAAAGCAGGCTTTTAAGGTGTTTAAGTCAAATGGGTCAGATGCATCATTTAAAAAATATAAAGAATGTAATAAAATCTGCAAACAAGCAATTAAGCTAGCTAAAATAGAAAATGAGCGAAACATTGCAAACGAGAGCAAGAAAAACCCTAAACAATTCTACAAGTATATTAACAACAAAAAAGTTAAGGTTGATATTGGTCCTCTTAGGACTGAAACAGGTGAATTGATTAGTGAGGATAAAGCTATGGCTGAGGCCCTAAATACATTCTTTGCTTCAGTATATACAAAGGAAGCAGAAATGACAAGCTATGGGCAAACAGACAAAACCATGGAATTTCCTCCAACATCTACATGGCTTACTGAGGACAAGGTCCAAAAGAGACTGGAAAGGGTTATAGTGAATAAAGCGCCTGGACCGGACGGTATACACCCAAGGGTACTTAAGGAACTTAGTTCAGTAATAGCAAAACCATTATACTTAATATTTATTGATTCGCTTTCATCAGGCATAGTGCCCTGTGATTGGAGGAAAGCTGATGTAGTTCCATTGTTTAAAAAGGGAGCAAGATCCAAACCAGGAAATTATAGACCTGTGAGCTTGACTTCCATAGTGGGTAAGATACTAGAAGGGTTATTAACTGATAGTATTCAGAACTATGTGAAAACAAACAATATCATTAGTAGGAATCAGCATGGTTTCATGAAGAACAGATCATGTCAGACTAATTTAATTGCATTTTATGAAAGAGTGAGTAGTAATTTGGACAGGGGAATTGCTGTTGATGTAGTATACTTGGATTTTGCAAAAGCCTTTGACACAGTGCCTCACAACAGGTTACTGCATAAATTAAAAGGCTTCGGTTTGGGTGGTGGTATCTGTACATGGATTGAGAACTGGTTAAATGATAGATGGCAGAGAGTTGTTGTAAATGGAACTTTTTCAAATTGGTCTAGGGTTATAAGTGGGGTACCGCAGGGTTCAGTCCTGGGACCAATGCTTTTTAATTTGTTTATTAATGATCTAGAAGCGGGAATTGAAAGTAGCATCTCAATCTTTGCTGATGACACTAAGCTATGTAAGGAAATACATACAGAGCTCGATGTTTTTTCCCTACAGAAGGATTTAGATAAACTAAGTGAATGGGCAGAAAAGTGGCAGATGTCATTTAATGTAGATAAATGTAAGGTTATGCATTTGGGTTGTAGAAACAAACTTGCTACATATACTCTAAATGGGAAACAACTTGGGAAATCCTAATTAGAGAAAGATTTAGGTGTACTGATAGACAATAGTCTTCACAGCAGTGTGCAGAGTCACTCAGCTGCTGCAAGAGCAAATAGAGTACTAGCCTGCATAAAAAGAGGTGTAGAAGCAAGGGATGCTAATATTATCCTACCTCTGTATAAATCCTTGGTTAGGCCTCATCTAGAATATGGAGTACAATTTTGGGCGCCTGTTCTAAAAAAAGACATTACTGAACTGGAAAAGGTGCAGAGACGTACAACAAAACTGATAAAGGGATTGGAGGATCTGAGTTACAAAGAGAGACTAGCCAAACTGGGTTTGTTTACATTAGAAAAGAGACGTCTAAGGGGTGATATGATTACCATTTACAAATACATTCAAGGTCAATACAAAGAACTATCCAATGAATTATTTATGCAAAGAGCTGAGCTAAGAACAAGAGGTCATCCATTAAGACTTGAGGAAAGGCGCTTTCGATTAAAACACAGGCAGGGATTCTTTACAGTAAGGGCGGTACGGCTATGGAATTCTTTGCCTCGGGATGCTGTGCTTGCAGATAATGTAACTGCATTCAAAAAAGCAATGGATGCCTATCTAGCACAGAACAATATTGACAGTTATGACAGATGGCTTCAAAGCAAATAGGATATTGAGCCGGGGAACTATTTGACACACTCACACACACACCTACATTGGAAATTGCTCCAGAGGGCTTTTTTTGTTGCCTTCCTCTGGATCAACAGGGGTGTTATTGGCATGGGCTGGACTTGATGGACGCATGTCTTTTTTCAGCCTTATCTACTATGTTACTATGTAGCTGGTTTCTCATTTATGTGACAAAACAACCTACTCAAATTGTGAGTACCCACGTGTGGATTGATTTCAGGTGGTGGTATCGATTAAGTTTTTTTTATTGCACTAGGGCGCTTCCCTGTGCTTTTCCCCTTTTTTTTGTTTCTTCAAAATATCACTCATACTCACAAAAGAAGTGGTTGTGAGAGGGTATATACCCACCACCAACAACAAAGGCCTGCAGAGATATTACTCTGTCTCTGCTCAGGTTTTCTCAATTGGAGATAAGGAAATCCCACAAAGTGCCTCTTGATAGTCTCCAAAACTTGTTTAATATCCAAAAATGTTAAATATCACGTCACAATATAAAATTGTAATACATATAGAATAAAAATATAAAAACAAGGTAGGCTTAATATTGGTATAATGTTTTGTAGTCACTTGACTACTTCCTCAGAAAACACAGAAGTCTTCTCTGCAGACCTTTGTTGTTGGTGGTGAGTATATAGCCTCTCACAACCACTTCTTTTGTTAGTATAATTGATATTTTGTATATTTAGTTGCCATTAAGATAACAGGCATTATTGGGTGTCCTCTGGTTTATTTCTTTCATAGACTAAATAATGATAGGGTTTCTAATATTATCAGTTAATCCTGCTATAATTTAGGCCAAGGTGAATGTTCACTTTTAGCTAAGGGGTTATTATTTTGTCCGTCAAATCAACCTAATTTATTTGAGCTTTTTGTTGGTATAAATTATTCTATTTGCAAATTATCACTTTAAAGATTTTTCGCCAATAAGGCCTTAAAGGGTATTCCAGGTGCTGTTCCGATCATTACAGAGGTGACTCTTCTTGATGATTTAGCTAGAGAAGTAGTGCCATTGTTAATGATCATACAGAGTACATCTTGAGAGGGACTCAAACTGAAATATATGTTTTATCCTACACAATCGAAGGGTTCCTTCATTGAAACCTTTGGATTTCTGCTTATGGAAGAATTTAGAGAGTTGATGAATAAGAATTATATAGATAAAAAACTTAATAAAGACGAATGGGAAGCCATTTCAGATTTGAAAAACAACAAATGGATTATATTGAAACTGACAGATAAGGGCGGAGCGGTTGTTATCCAGGATGTGGAGAATTATGTTAAAGAAGCAGAATGTATTTTAGGTGATTATAAATATTACTGAACCCTAAGTAACAATCCCACCGATTCCTTTATGAAGGACCTCCAAAATCTGATAGAGAGTATTCTGAGGGTCTAATTGATAAAATGAGAAGAGTTACGTTTTAAACCCCTGTATACCAATATATTACCATCTTCCAATGGTCCATAAATCTCTGGTCAACCCACCTTGGTGACCAATAATATCTAATGTGGATTCCCTTACCTCTAATCTCTCTGCATTTATTGATTATCATTTGCAGAGACATGTTGTGGGTCTAACCTCATATCTGAGAGACTCCCAACATTTGCTTGATGTATTAAAGAATATTGTTTGGCCAGGGGACTACAGCTGGGCAACATTGGATGTTGCCCCTCTGTATTAACATACCACATGAAGATGGATTGGAGTCCATAAGACATTTTCTACTTCAGGATCATTTGATGCCTACTCAGCAAACTGAATTAGGTTCATTGTAACTCTCAATTTCTTCAGGTTGAATGGTCGATATATCTTCAAATCAAGGGAAAGGCGATGGGGACCAAATATGCACAGAGGCGAATCTCTTTATGGATTATTTGTAGGAATGCATGATATAAAACAACAATCCACTTGGCA
This sequence comes from Rhinophrynus dorsalis, assembly GCA_037306005.1. Lineage (NCBI taxonomy): Eukaryota > Metazoa > Chordata > Amphibia > Anura > Rhinophrynidae > Rhinophrynus > Rhinophrynus dorsalis. Next base: position 174,179,091 of record CM074722.1, read on the forward strand.
CTGGTTTGGTTCTCTATTGCTGTTTAACTGACAATGCCATAATCATCTGGAAGGGTGGCCCTCTAGACCTCGAGGAGTTTGTGGGCTTTATCAATAGTAATCAGTGGAGTTAGGAATTTACAGGTTCATCATATAATTCTAAGACCCAAAGTTTGGATTTAGAACTTATGGGTCTACCTGGTGCTTGTATCACATCAATAACCTATTTTAAGTCAGTTGACAAACAGTTTCCTTGAATTCAGTAGCTGTGATCATAACATTAGATTAGGAATGTTCATCAATAGAGGCGATTGATATTCAATCTAGAGTCTTGATGGACCATTTTATGGAAAAAGCTCCTGATCAGTTAGTCTATGATTCATATTTGAAAGCAAGGAACTATGTTGATGCTAACCAGGGCCACTTAAATAAGAGAAAATCTAAGGCATTTTCTGATGAGACCCCTCTACTTATCATGCGATGTAGTATAGCTTCAAAAGACATCTATAAGATATTTAGAAAACATTGGGATATTTTACTTAATGATCCCTTATTAAAGAAAAGTATTTCCAAAAAGCCCAAGAAGATTAAAAAGTTTGAAAAACATCTTGGCACCTAGTAAATTTACTAGTGTAGAGAGAGGTATAAGAAAAAAAGTACCCTCGGCACAAGGCACTATAAATGTTGCAGTAATAAGTGTCTAAAATGCACATTTATTGTAGACAAGCATATGTCCTTTAAGTCTAGTGTTTCATTAGAGGTTTTTCCGATTAGGAGCTTTATGAACTATGCTTCGAATTTAGTAATTTATCTCTTAACATGTACCTGCAATTTGCAGTATGTTGGTCGAACTACACAGAACCTGAGAACAAGAATAGGTCAACATAAGATAAATATTCGCAATGGATTCATCCAACATAGTGTACATTGTCTCTTTTTTTTGTATTCCTTATGATAGGTTTCATACACATGGTATTTCAGTGTCACTCTCATAGATTAAACACGAGTTCTTTCACTTTCTTATTGCATAAACACATCACAATAAATAGGCTTGTTAGACATTTCACTTTATATTTTATTTCAAGTTCTTACATGCATATATCTCCTTTTTGCATTCTTTTTGTTTATTCTTTTCCTCTGTTAGGTTATTAGTTTTTTTAAGGTATATATATATATATATATATATACACTAAGAAATGTGATAAGGTGTTGCCTGTACAGAGATAGACACATACACTGGCTATATAGACACACACAAAAATGTAATACAAACACAGTTATATACACATAGAGGTAGAAGCAAAAACGTGGAGAAGGGAAAGGAGATATGGGGCTGAAGGGGAGAGAGTCATGTTGGAGAAAGTGAGAGATAGTTGTTGTAGAGCAGCGAGAGACATGTTGGAGAAGGAAAGAGAGACATACAGGGAGCAGAAACATTTGGGAGAGACATGAAAGGAGACACACTGAAGAGAAGGGAGACATGAACATGGGGAGAATAAGAAATAAAACAGACAGCCTCCCTATGTGCCTGACCTACCAGTATTGGCCTCCAAATAAAGTGGGATATCCCAGTTTATATTGGGGGCAACACAAGTGGGGCAGTTAAGTAGGGGTGCCCTCTGTTTTGTATTATTGTCCTCATATTGTTCTGCCCCTTCTCCTCCTTGTGTGTGTGTCCCCCTACCCCCACATACCCTATGGCATTACCGGTTGTAATGAGAGAGGGATGTAGAGGTGTAAGGACTCGAGCACGATCCCATGCCAGAGGCAGCTGACACGAGTGAAAATACACTTAAGGGCTCCTGTTAATTAGTTAACTGTGTAAGTAAAACTGTACATATTTGGTATTTTTGTTCCCAGCTGATTCTGGACTTTTAAATTTACTTCAAGTAAGTGACCATGAAAAAAAAACAAAACCAAGAAAGTTCCTGCGGGGATCATGTCTAAACGGTGGACAGCAAACATGCTTAAAATGTGTCTGTCCAACAGTAAAGTGGTCTAAGCCTCTAGGCGTAGCAACAATGGGATGCACATTAAACATTTAATAATAAGCGCATAGGCCGGAGCTAATGACAGAATATCCCCCACCCGTTGTAGATTATAACTTCTATGTACCCCCACACAAGACCTCGACCTGGTCGGAGATGCTAGGTGTAGTATCAAGGAGCATTGGATAGATCTGCATTCTTCCTTGTCACTTTAAGTCCGCGTAAACTTTAACGCTTTTGTCCCGCCTATCCAAGTACCTGCTCCTCCTCGTCCAATCAAAACGAGAGGACGTCCAAATCTCGCCTTCACATTGGTTCTCGACAATGTTTTGGTTGGCGATGTATCCGGTTATGACGTAGTTTTGCCGGTGTAGCAGTCAGTCAGTTTAGAATACGGAGTGTGAGGTTTGTTGCAGCGGGTTTGTCTTTGCACGCAACGCATTCATACAGATAGATCGTTTAGTATATGCAGTCTCTGTATTAGATCATCTTCATGGGGCTCCATACCTTAATAAGAATACACAATTTGCTACGTGGGAGTGGGTCTGACTCCTGGCAAATATATTATCTGTGAAGCTAGTGTAATTGGAAATAAAGTAGTAGATGCCTTCCGAATGCAGCGTAACCGAGTGCATGCCTAGTGTATGCGTTATAAAAAGTGGACGTTATTTTAAGATTTCATCGCATACTTACATATCAACAGTAAGCTGTGTTCCCCGTGCTTAATTATTTTAATTCAGGGGTGATGGCGTGTGGTGGTCGGGTAGCCCCAGCAGAGATGAAAGGTTATTATGCCAAGGAACTGGCAGAAAGACGTAGGCTGAAAGACCTACTAAGTGATCAGCTCAGCAGAGACATGCTCAGGTACAGTATGGAGCACAGTCTCATACCTATTTACTATTTTATTATATGCAGCTTTTACTGAGAACCAGCATATTCCTCATCACTGTACAGTAAATGACAATAAAGCCTATATTCTAATTCGCTAAGGATGTTTGTCAGAAGCTGTCATGTGCAGTAGAGATGGCTGTGAGCACTGCATTCATGGGCAGTACAGACTGCCTGCTCCACAGCTGATCCGGAGCAGGGCGCTCCAAATTCAGGTTGGAATCCTCTCTGCGCACCTTCCTGGGAGACTTGGTCCCAGGAAGGTGTGCAGAGAGGACTACCCGCACCACGGCTGATTCGGAGTGCGGTGCTTGGTCCCAGGAAGGTGCGCAGAGAGGACTACCTGCACCATGGCTGATTCGGAGTGAGGCTCTTGGTCCCAGGAAGGTACGCAGAGAGGATTATGGTCTGAATTCAGAGGACCCTGCTATATGAGAGGGTTGTGGATCCAACAGTCCTTTTCATAAGGGTACCTTTTTATCATAACAATGTACCCTTATGGAGAGGACTGTTGGATCCACAACCCTCTCATATAGTCACTTTGCAGACCCGTTGAGGTTTTGCATTAGGTAAATCCTTTATCTATATGTTTTTATATTTTCTGTTTTAATTGGGACCCACAAGCAATACAAACAAAATATTTAAAGGGCCCCCATCCAACACATTTCCTATAACATCTCCTCAGGTAATTTACATTTAGCTAGGGTTTTTTTTAGTTGTATTAGAGTAGGACTTGCTGCAAGTGAGGTACCTTGGCACAGTGGCAAGCTTACTCACGAATTGGCCAATTTGTGAATACTAAAATCTCCCTTGTTTTCTAAGAAATATTATATATGTACATTTCAGGACACATTTAAGTTTATATAGACGAGAGCAGGTTTGTCTTTTTGTCTGTCTGTTTTCACCTTGGGTTTCTGTCTGAGGTTTGGGGGACTGGAGAACCCTCTCATTCTCTGCTGCTGTCTATGTACTTACTCTTTATATTCACATTAAAATGATATTACTATATGTTATGGTGAGTTGGCACTCTGAGTTTTCTTTCTTGCCTAAAGGTGAGAAAATGTTGGCCCTCCAGCTGTTGAGAACTACATTTCCCATAAACTCCAACAGCAACTGACTGGGCATGATGCAAGAAGTAATCTCCAAAAGCTGGAGAGACAAATGTTGTCTATCCCAGATTTAGATTACGACGGAACATATATAAGCAGGAGTTGGATGCACGTATAAGGTTCCATGCTAAAATAGATACAGAAAGTGATTCTTGCTTTCTGTAGTAAGCTATATAGAAAATGTTCCTGATTTATGCCACTTACACCAAGGGGAGGTAGTGTGGGACAAACCTATTTCCAACAGGGAAGAGGTACAGCAATAGAGGAAGCAAGCAGCATATGCCTCCGGAGAGGGTTGAGGGTCCTGGTTATGGAGGTATGTAGTGGGAAGGAATGGGGGGGCATTTGAATTTCTTAACATCCATGGATGTTCCAGGGCAGTCACAGATTTCAGTCCTTTAAGAACCAGTGATTGTACTGTCATGTCATAAGTTAAATTATCACAGTGCGCCTGAAAGTATGCTGTGATCGTGCCAGGAGGCTGAAACTGATTGCTTCAAGACCAGAGCAGTCAGTTTCAGTGTTTCTCTCCACAAGCTGGCACAAATGATCTCTCACATGTGCCAGCTCAGCAAATGAAATGGCTCTGGTTCTAGAGTGTAAAAAAACCCCTGGTCCTTAAGGGGTTAAGTTTATTCTGTGGTTAGAGAGGGCGGAGAGATCAAGGGGGCTTAGTAAAGGGTAACGTTTTGCATATTATACCTGAGAATTTACTTTGTCTCACAACGGTTTTGTGTTGCTGTAAAAAAGTTGCCTGTGTGAAAGCGGTATATTGAGACATTTGGAGAAAAAAAGTGATCACCCCCCCAACAGTGCATGTCTTCACAATCTCCTCAGTTAAATACAATTGAATGTCACAATCCTTCAGAATGATTGATCTACTGAATGTTTCACCTATGCATAAGAGGAGATTCCGAAATCCTCCACCTTTGGTGGGGCCTGAGGACAGTTTTGAGGTTCCCTGTCCTAATGTAGGCATCTGCTGGGCTTTTAACTAACTTGATGCATAGGTAGTTTTGAATTACATTTTCAAATATGCAAACAGTGCAAGTTGACAGGTCCAGTCAAGCCTAGTATAGATGAGTGACTTGCAGCAACAGGCCTACCCCATAGAGAATAACAGTATCAAAGTTGGCAGTGTAAAGTTGGCCATATTCTGGGTTCACAAGGCAACTTGGCCACCCTACAGTGTAATGCTGGGCAAGCTGCAGGTATGAATACACCTACAATGGTCTTGCATTCTCCCAGCAATCCATACCTGGGGTGGGGGGTCGTTCCAGAGTTGTGACTGATGTATGGGGAACATGGGAATCAGCCAAATATGATTGGCTGTTGCCCAGTAGACCTCTGTTGATTGGGTAATTGAGGTGAACACCGTAGCTATTCATTTGCCTGTGTGAACAATCTGCATGGCAGCCCTATATGCTCTCATTCAATTCATCCCAGCTGCATTTCCACTTTGTTCTAATAGGAGTGCAGAAAGAAGCAGCAAGCTGTGTTGGCATTTCTCCATAGGGGTAGTAGTGAAAAGCTATATAAGCATCATGTTGTTCTCATTTGTGGGATGTTTGCACAGCTGTGTGAACCCATCATGAAAGAGTTAATTTATCATGAGATGTTACTAACATTCAGTAATTCCTTATACTTTTGCAACGGTGCAGAGTGTTCATACAATGCTCTAATTTGTCTAGTTTATGTGTAAATTTTATTAAAGTTTCCCTCTTCCACCCTTTTTACATACTTTGGTCTTCTGTCTTCAGATCAGAAATCCGGTCCTGACTGATTGTGATGGGGGACAATCTTGTACCAGTATAAGGGAAAACCTGCCAGGGTTTTCCTTTTCATGATAGAAGATCGTCCTTCGTTGCGATTTGTGGTGTCAAGTGACCGGATTTCAGATCTGAGGGGAGTCTGCTTGTCATATGGAAAAGGGGCAGGAGGGGGAACTTTATAATGTAATTACACATAAACTAGAAGGATTGGAACATTATAATAACACTCTGCACCATTGCCAAAAGTATAAGGAACGATCAGACGTTTAGTTTATCATGAGATAATACTATCTAAAGGGATAGTATTGGTTACTTTAAAGAGTTTAATAGTATAGCTATTAAAAATATAAATGCAATGACCTACCTCCCATCTGTCAGACATGTATAGTTTGAGAGATAAAAGCTGCTAAAGTTCCCCCCTCCCGTCCCTTTCACTGACGTCAGAGCTTTAGCTGACAGAAGGACATCCTGGTCCCCGGACCGGCCAGATGCTCTTTAGCACAGCCAAAATAGCGATATCTGGAAAGGAATACTTAATTGGAATGGTCTACAGAGTGTGCCTGGTTTGCAAGCACATTTTGTATACCGTTCCAATGAAGTATTCCTTTCTCGACAGCACTATTTCGGCTCTGCTGAAGAGCCACTGGCCGGTCCCGGGACCAGAATCTCCTTCTGTCAGCTAGAGTGCTGATGTCAGTGAAAGGGGCGGGAGGGGAACCTTAGCAGCTTATATCTCTAACTGCACATGTTTGGGAGATAGGCTATTGCACTTATTTTTAATAGCTACACTATTAAACTTTCTTAAAGCGAAACTTTCACATATTAATAAGTCGCCATTCAGTCATTAAGCATATGGCGACTAGCGTGAAAATACGTGTCTTACCTATAAAAAGTGGCAGATTCTAACAAAATCTTTACTCTTTGGAGACTGACGGCCAGGTTAGTGCAGTCTTCACACCTGAGCCATCAGTCCCTTCCGGTTACCATATGGCACGTGGAATGCTTTACAGGAAACCGGGACTGACGGCGCAGGCGCGTAGACAAAGTGTCTGCGCTGTTACCTGGCTTTCCAGTCTCCAAATGGTAAAGATTTCTTTAGACTCTGCCACTTTTTATAGGTAAGACACGTATTTTCAAGCTGATTGAATGGCGACTTATTAACATGTGAACTTTCTGCTTTAAAAGTAACCAGTACTATCGCTTTAAGCTGTAATATATGCACTCAGATTCTTTTGGATATGTACGTTTATTAATGTAGGCCTTATTAAATCAATTTTCTTTGCAGCACTGTAATATTGATAAGATTGTTCTGTTATTTCCTGAAAATAAATACTTTAGCATGATGTGATGATTGAGTTAAAATCTTTTCTAGATTGTCAGCATTCATGAGCAGGGCCATATCCACCATCTTTACCAATCTGTATACGTACGTCTTTTATTTGTTACTGCTTCCTAACAGTACAGAACCGCAGAATATATTGATGTTTATAAAGAAAAAATACCATGATGCATTTACATTTTAATACTTTGGACTTTATTCAGACAGCTAGGTTCAGTTCTGGTACAAATAAAACCTCCTAAAATAATTGATTTATGGCACGTTTAAGTGCTTGAATGCTACTGGAGTCTCAACACAATACAATGTTTTGGAGACCTTTCTAAAATCTGAGAGAGTTAAAGGGAAACTTTCACTTCTAAAAACTTTTTGCCAGGTGCTTAGCTATTAAAGTTGTATTAGGATTAATGTTTTATTTTTCTTGTGGTTACATACTTTGTAAGATCTGCACCCTTCATGCTGGGCACTTCTAAAAAGTTTTTTTTAGAAGTGAAAGTTCCCCTTTAAACGCCCTCGTTTATATCAATAAGTGATGTAACCGGATTAACTTTAAAAGCCAATTTCTCGAAGAATACAACATTATATATAAAAAAAAATAATACAGATTCAGCCCACAGGAGCATTCAAATGAAGGCAAAATTAATACAGGTGAGAGTTCCCCTTTAACCTTGTGAGTGTCAGTGAGGTATCCAATGCATTGCAATACAGTGTGGGTAGATGCACTAAGGCGTGATAAAATGGAGATGACGTATCCAATGATATCACTTCCCCAGTTCCTGTGTTGTTATGTGGAGACAATGCACTATGATTTCTCAAATTTTAGAGATCTTAGTGTGACCTCTTTATCACACCTCAGTGCATAACCCCTGATGTGTTGGCCTTCCCCCTGGTATGCAGATGATTAAAAATTGTTTACTATCCAATACAACATAAATGTGCACTTATTCTCTCTTTTTGTATGGTATAGTAATTTTTTTCTATTTAATTTTGCTGAACGTTTTTTTTACAGGCTTCTAACACAAGAAGAACATGCAGACATTACTCTTCTTATTGGTCAAACAAGATTTAAAGCGCACAGGGCTGTTCTTCTCGCTAGAGCGCCACAGTTTTACAGACTCATAACCAGGCAGCCATCAGTTGAAGTATTTTCTGTGGCAAATGTTGAACCCTCTGAAATCAAATCTTTTTTGAAGTAAGTTTGAATTATCATTTGTCTGTTTTTTAAACAACTGTATTGGGACATTGTGCATCACTGACAGCAGTGAAAAGAATCCTACCACAAAACAGTGTTCAACTCACAAAAATAATCTTGTTAAGATTTGAACTTCTTTGTGTTAGATTTCAACATATTAGGATGTATTCATAGAATAACTGGGAAGACCCAATTGTCTCTGATCTGTGGGGGTGTGCACTACTATTCCTCTCCCACATAAAGGTTTTCATATGTGAGCAAAAGATCAATAAGCAGCATTAAGAAATGGTTTGCTAATTTTAGGGGAAGGAAAGAAAGGGGTGTGTGTGTCTGCATGGTAGATATTGCTTCTGTGTGTAATGCATTTTGCCTTCATGGTCAGTTGGTTTTACATAGATTACTCAGGTTTTCTTTTGAACATAGGGCCTACTGAGTGGCAAAGAGGTGTGTAGCACATTCCTTACATTGCACTTTACTTTGTCTCTAAAAACTGAAACTATTTGAGCAGCTGCTTACAGGGGTAGACATATGTTGGCAATGATGGGTGTTATAGTCCACAACATGTGAAAGTCCAAGAACTGACTACCACTGTTGTAGGCTTTAATGTCCTTTTCACACAAGTTTGAGTTATGATTGCCTCTGAGAATCACATTTGCATTTGTTCTGTTTGGTTCCTCATCTTCATTGCTACAAAGTTCATACACACAGAGAATAGTATGATTTTCTTTTCAGTCTACCCTAAATCATGAAATATTCAGAATCTATAGGGTTCACATGAATGTCTTACAAAGGGCCAGATTTGCCTTTCCCTAAAATGTTTTCTTACGTTTACCATGATTACTTTGCAGTCTTGTGGTAATAACTATAACCTTTGTACTTTTTACATGATATAAAGAAATGTTTACTCAGTGTTACTTGAAGATAAAGACTCTCTGTTGTCAGGATTATAATCCCTTAAGGACCAAAGGGGTATGCAAAGTATCCCTTCTGGGCGCACACATATGGTCCTTAATTCTGTAACAATAAACCAAGTGTTTAGAGTTTTGGTGGTGTGGGTTTTTAATTTTTTTTTTTATGTAAAGCAGCTCCAATTAAGCTTCTTAGTATTTGGGCCATGGAGAGCGTTATTTAAATACTGTCAGAGCTGTAGTTCAAAAGTATTTGAATGATAAAGTATCCCCCTCCCGCCCTTTTTACTAATGGAACACTGCTCTCCTCAGAGTAGCAAGACTGTTCAGATGGATCACAGCGATAGACAATCTTCAGTGAGCATAAGGAAAAACCTGTAAAGGGGTACAGGGTTTTTCTTATGCCCACAGTAAGATGATTGCCCCTTGCTTCAAGCTTATACGTTCAAGAGACCAGATTCCACATCTGAGGGGAGGCGGCTTACATTAGGTTAAAGGGGTGACAAATACTATGAAGATTCGTTGGAGCTGCTATTTTTATGAAACATTACTATCCCTTTAAGACAAAAATCATCTGAATGACCATATGTCACTGAAAAGATAAACTTAAAGGGATAGTAATACTTCATTTTAACTTTATTTTATTTTGTAGGCATTAAAAAAACATGAAGACTGATATAAGTCTTATCTCTGAAACCTTTATGGTTTAAGAGATATTCACAAACAAAGTATCCCCCCCCTTTCAACCAGATCAGAAGGGAGATGCCCAGGTAGACTGCAGAGAGGGACAATCTTCAATTAAGATAAGGGAAAAAGCTGAAAAACTTGTCAAGGGGGGAAGGGCTTTCATTGTTTTCATACAAAGAAAATTGTCCCCTTCTGTTATCTGTCCTGTCATACAACCAGACTCACATCTGAGAAGAGATGGCTTACGCTAGGTAAAAGGGGCGGGGAGGGGAACTTTGCTTGTGAATATCTCATAAACCATAAAGGTTTGAGAGATAAGACTTATATCGTTCTTCATGTTTTTTTAATGCCTACAAAATAAAATAAAGTTAAAAAGAAGTATTACTATCCCTTTAAGTAAAAACTGTGCCCCTTAACCCTTCTGATGTTAGAAATGTCTCCAGTGGATTGAGATGCAGTGATGTGGATATGTCTACATCCAAGTGGTTAACCCTTTCAGTTCCAGAGGGGTAAGCAATGCGTTGCTTTGCGTACCCCTCTGAAAAGGATACATTAAATCTTTCAGTGCTAATTTAATGTAAACATTGATTAAAACATGCTTGTGACAAAAAAAAAACATTTTAGTGTAAAGTTTAATTTTGTCATATTTTGTATTTTGGAAGAATTGTGTACTCTTCCCACTGGCATGTGAAGGAAACTGAAGAACATATACTTGGGATGATAGAGCAAGTACAGTTGGACTCAAATCTGAACCAAAATGATGTGCAATCTAACGGCTTTCAGAACAACACTGTTTCTGTTGAGGAGAACCCTGAAGGTAAAGGTCCTGCTTCTTCTGGAAGTTTCTGCTAGTATTGTTTCTGAAAAAATATTTGGATAGACACTGTAAATATGCTGAGTAAAAGCTCTAAACATGAACACACACAACTTGACTATGCTGCAGCAACTTGGGGGAAAAAATAAAAATACAGAACAAGAGGTGTGACAAGTACCCACTCAGAATGAATAAAACTTGGCGCTTCATTCTTGGGCATGGTGTCCCTTCAGGTGCTGCCAAGTTATGTTTCTTACAATTAAGTGCCATTGCAAAGAAGACATTTCCATATTCATATCATTCTGATAACTCCCATAGATGTTCCAGAGCCAAAATGTCAGGCAAATGTACTCTGCAGAAAGAAATGGCAATATATGTAAACTCATACCAACAGGGTGGAATTTGTAGCTAATCATTACAGTCATAAATTCCATGTCTTTTCAAAGCTGTATGAATGTTTGAAGAGTTAGAAATGTGAAATAGCTCAGTTGCTTCCTATCACACCACCTTCTGGTAATAGTTGTACACACCAGCCTAGGAGTAAAAAGGCAAGTGACACTTTCCAAAATGGTAGTTATAGCCTACCTTTCCTGCATATCTGTAATTGTTATGACCATTTTAGTGCAAGCGGGTAATTTCAAAAACAAAAGTGGCAGGTTTAGGTTAGTGTTCCTGGCACCTCCATATTGTATGTTAACCCACACAAATAGGGTATCATTTTTCACAGGTTGGTATCCGGTAATGCATACAGTAGGAAATTCTATGGTTTTAGTATATTTTGAAGTGGTGGAAATTGCACCACCTTTTGGAAATATTTGTGCACTACAGCCTAGTGGTAGAAAGGCAAGTGACCACTCCTTTTGATATGGGTGAATGTCTACTTTCCAAAACGCTATTCCTTTCCTTCATGTCTCTGATAGTTATGACCATTTTAGTACAGGTAGCCTTCTTCAAAAAAGAAAACAGGTAGGGGTAAAAATTAGAGATGAGAGAGGGCAGCCTTGCTTTGTGCCTTTAGCGATCCAGAAGGGGTCCGTAAGGAGACTGTTGGTGATGATCCTTGCTGAGGGGTTAGAATAAAGAGAGAGTACGGAATCAAGGGGTTTAGTGCAGAAACCCAAATTTTCCAGAATCTTGGACATATATTTCCACCGATCTCTGCCGAAAGTCTTCTCAGCACCCAACAACAAGAGCAGGGCTGGTGTACCCTCAACAACGGCTGCTGAGATTGAATATACAGCTTTAATGGTGGTGTCCCTGGTCTCGCATCCTGGCACAAATCCAGCTTCATCCAAACCCACCAGTGTCGGAAGCAGTGGTTTAATCCTGTTTGTGAGGACCTTAACAAAATGCTTAACATAGTTATTGAGGAGGGATATTAGGCGATATTGTCTTGTGGGCTGTTAGGGACTGAGGGGCCATGGTGAACCAGATATGATGAAGATAAAGGTATCTATTAGATAACTTTTTATAATAAGCAGCGACAGGCTGTCTGGTCCTGGGCATTTCCCAGGCAAGGGAGGTCTTGAGAGCACTAGCAAACTCATCCATGGTGTTTGGGTAGTCCAAACATTGGGGACAGTGTGGATACTTTGGAACAGCACAGGAAGGAGAGAATTTTAGATTAACGATTGGGGTGGTGGGGTGAGTCAGGTTCAGACTGATTCAGGTTGTACAAGTCATATATATATATATATATATATATATATATATATATATATATATATATATATATATATATATATATATATATATATATATATATAATATGTGTGTGTCAGAGTAGGAGGTGGCTATGTTCCCTGATTTACTAGTGACACAGGGATATAAGAGGAGAGTCTACTGTGGTGAACGAAGTGGGCAAGAGTTTTACCTCATTTGTTTCCTCTGAGAAAAGGCTGAAATTTGAACCACATATGAGATTTGAGGGATTGACTACGGATTAGGGTGGAAAGCTCATTACAAGAGTCTGTAAGTTGAGAATGGATAGAAAGATCAGCAGAGGCTTTATGGAGCCTCTCGAGATGGGATATGGAGTCAAGGAGGGCCTTGATGGTCATGCTTCTCTTCTTAGCCCGGGCCCCTAGGGACACCAGGATGCCCCCAATGTAGCGCTTATGTGCCTCCCAGATATAAGGGGTTGAGAGATCTGCCATTGTGTTGATGTGAAAATATTCCTGTAGTGAGGAGACAACCTTCCCAGCCGTAACTGTGTCCTATAGAAAAGTTACATTGAGTTTCCAAGAGGGGCATGTACAAGGGAGATGAGGGGGAGCACATACAAGGAAGATGGGGGTGGGAGAGGGTTAGGGAGACTGGGGCTTGATCAGAGATGATGAATTTACCTATGGTAGCTTGGGTAATAATGTTGAAGTGGTATTGTCTAAAGAAGAGCAAATCCCCTGATGAATCCTTTCTGAGGCCATACTGGTTGGGATGGGCTGGCTTTTGAGAGGGCTATTCTTCTGTAATATGTCTGTATTTCTGCAGTATTAAGTATTTGATTATTTTCTTGTCCTGGTTCACATTTGCCCACTTCATTATTTCAAGTGATTATATTGTAATACTTACACTTTTTTGGGATGTATTTATGTGTGATGTATTAGTACACATTTACACTTAGCTATTTATTTTTTGTTTTCTTTATTTTGTGCACTGCTGAGGATTGGTGTCCACTGCAGAGCCATATGTAAGCATTGTCCTTTGGATTTGTGTAGGTTGGCCTTTGTGGATACTAAGTACAGGATTCAGGAGCAACCCTCTCTATCATTTTTAATTGTATCATCTTTTATATATTTTTTCTACTAATAAATGATTTGATTTTCCTCTGTGTCCAATCCACGGCTATGCTGAGAGATCTGGCTCCACCCTCCAGCTGGTAGGACCAACAATATTTCGTTATTAAAGGTTCTGCTTAGTGCTGCTTCCCCAGTTATTTGGTCCTACCACAGCTGGAGGACGGAGGCTGGAGCCTCCTGTGCTAGCTCAACACTTTCTTATTTTCCTTATGTGGGTAGCCCTAAACACTAACCACATTACCTGTTACACTGTGGGATCTCATACCCTGGACGTCGCATGGGTCCTTGCTGGGTTCGCCGCTGTGTCCATGCGTACAAACGCTTCTAGCATGCCGCACGCCCTGGGAGGGCAAGTCCGGATGACGGCAGCATCTATGTGCTCGCAGAACCGGAAGTTTGGCTGGATACGTTCCAGCAATGGAACGCACGCCGTGATCCCCGCGCAGACTGGCTGGAACCCAAAGGGAATATAAGGCAGAGACTGCAGAGGCTATATAAGTATACATTACTTATATTTTACATACATATTGTGTGTATTGGTAAAGTTAGATTGCATTATGTCTGCCAAAGATCCTAAAGCTGAGAAACCTAAGGATACTGGGGAACCTGCTAAGGAGGATAAGTCTGTCCCCAAGACTAAACCTTGCATGGGATGTGATGCTAAACTATCCCCCACAGACCCAGCCAAACTGTGTCCTGAATGCCTTAAGAAAGCAGCTGGGGAAGCAGTTCCACCTCAATTTCAGGATTTTCTGGGATGGATGTGCACATCCATGCAAGAGACCTTCTCCTCAATGCAGGAGTCTGCTAGAAAGCGTCAGCGAACTTTAGGTGCTGATGAGGGTCCTTCCAGACGTCATCTAGAAGAAGAAGACCGTTTGATTGAATTCGAATCAGCCGTGTCATCTGCTGAGGAAGGGGAGATTACTGAGGATACAGGAAATTTCAGTATGGATAAGATTGACGGTCTCATCAAATCCATGGGAAAGACTCTGGGCCTCTCTGAAACTCAGAAGGACTTGAATGTTATGGATGCTGCTTTTATAGGATACAAGAAGTCTGCCTCTCAATTTCCTGTTCACAGCTCCATACAAGATATCATTAAGAACAAATGGAAGCAAGGGGATAAGAGATCAGCAATGTCTAGGCGTTTCCAGCGTATGTATCCTTTTGCGGAAGAAGACATTTCCACGTGGATCAACCCCCTTAAGGTGGACGCAGCAGTGGCACAGATTTCGCGGAGAACGACTATTCTCTTAGAAAACGGCACTACACTGAGAGACCCTATGGAAGAAAGGACAGATAGTGCCTTGAAGAAACAGTTTTCTACAATAGGTCATAATCTGAAATCTGCTACAGCTATGGCCTGTGTATTCAGAGTGTTACGTCTGTGGTTAACAGAATTTGAAGAAAAGATTGATTCTTCGGTCTCAAGATCTCGCCTATTGAAAGAAGTAGCTACCATCAAGGATGCAGTTAGCTACTCATGTGATGCCTCCTTGGACAACATCAGACTTATGGCAAAGTCATCAGCTTTATCTATTATGGCTAGGAGAGCTCTTTGGATCAAGGCCTGGGATGCAGATGCATCATCAAAAAATAGATTAGTCTCCTTTCCCTTTACAGGCTCCAAACTGTTTGGTGATCAACTAGAGGAGATCATTAAGAAGTCTTCAGGTGGTAAAAGTCCATTTCTTCCTCAGGAGAGGCATTCTCGTTCATCTCCATCAAGATCTACTAAATTCAGGCGCCAGTCCTTTCGAGAAGCCCGCAGATATCGGCCTGGATCTTCTTATGAGCAGAGGAAAAGATCAGGACAGAATCAACGCATTGGAGCCTGTAAGGACTTCCAACGCAAGTCTTCATTTCAGCAGAATTCACAATGAAGCCAGCAGAGCCCTGTCTCCAGCTCCAGTAGGGGGCAGACTGGAGTTCTTTTTAGACAGCTGGGAGAAGATCAACCCAGACAGATGGGTGAAGCAGTCTCTGGAGATAGGGTACGCGCTGGAGTTTCAGACTGTCCCTTTATTCGCTCAGCTTCAGACATCCAAAATTTGGAGAAAAGTCATGTTATCAAAGATGAAGACAGCTATTCAGGGCCTCCTGCAGGACAGAGTCATAGAGAAGGTCCCTCAGAATCAACACTTCAGAGGAATCTATTCCAATCTTTATGTCTCCAAGCCCTCTGGGGATCTTCGATTGATTCTAAACCTGAAGAAAGTAAATGCCTTCCTCAGGACCAGGACTTTCAAGATGGAAACAATCCAAACAGCTCTAAAGTTGATTCGACCCTTATCCTTTCTGACTCGCATAGACCTCAAGGATGCTTATTACCACATACCGATAAGGGAGGTACATCGAAGATTCCTGAGGTTTCACATCCTGGGAGAACATTACCAATACAGAGCTCTTCCATTTGGCCTGGCTACAGCTCCGAGAGTCTTCACAAAGATCCTGGGTGTAGCCCTGGCAGCATTAAAACAACAGAGTGTGCGAGTGATCCCATATCTAGATGATCTTCTGCTAATAGCAGACAGCAGGTAACAGTCAGCAGAAAATACAGAGACCTGCCTAAATCTATTGAAGGAACTAGGTTGGATCATAAACCTAGACAAAAGTCATCTGGAACCAACCCAGTCATTAAAATTCCTGGGGGTCATCATCAATACAAAGGATTCTCTGGTGACTCTATCAGAAGAAAGGCAACAGAGGATTCTTCTAGCAGTAAGAAGATTTCAAAGGTCAAGAGTCAGGACAGCAAAAGAGTTTTCGCACCTGATAGGAAATTTCACCTCAGCCCAACCCATAGTGCCATGGGCAAGGGCTCATGGGAGACAAACTCAACTCAATTACTTGAGGTTCCAGAAAAGGGATCCATCAAACTTCCAGATGAAAATACCTGTTCTTCCCTCCACCAAGAAGGAGTTACTGTGGTGGAGCAATCCAGGTCACCTACAGAAGGGAACATCCTTCAAGGAACTAACCTGGGAGGTAGTCACCACAGACGCTAGCACATCAGGCTGGGGAGGAGTGTGGAACCTCAGATCAGTCCAGGGCATCTGGTCTGTAAAGGAATCCAGGCTTCATATAAACAACTTGGAGCCTCTGGCAGTCTGGAAGACGTTAAGGAGTTTCCAGGACCATCTGAGACAGACGGCGGTTCTAGTCAGATCAGACAACACTACAGCTGTAAGTTATCTCTGAAACCAGGGAGGCACAAGAAATGTAGTTCTCAACCATCTGGCCCTGCAGATCATCTCTTGGGCAGAGACTCATCTGAAAGCTCTCAGGGCAACATACCTCTCAGACACACAGAATCTTCAGGCAGACTTCCTCAGCAGACATCAGATTTTTCCAGGAGAATGGTCCCTAAAGAAGGAGGTCTTTAGAGAAATCATAGCAGTCCTGGGGACGCCAGTGATAGACCTCATGGCCACAGCCAGGAACACTCAGTGCAAGAGATTCCTATCCCGTTGGAGGGATCATCAAGCTTTAGCTCAGGATGCCTTCCAGATAAAATGGACATATCCCCTGGCTTATGTCTTCCCTCCCATTCCACTAATTTCAGAGGTCATACGAAAGATCAGAGAGGATCAGGCAAGGGTCATTCTAATCGCCCCAGATTGACCAAGAAAACTTTGGTATGCAGATCTGATACAGTTCTCAGTCCATCCGCCACTAAAACTTCCAGACATCCCGGACCTGTTGTCACAGGGGCCGATATGGCATCCGGATCCAGCATTCTTGAGCCTAGCGGCCTGGAAGCTGAACGGAGCTTGCTAAGAAATAAAGGTCTATCTGAGGAGGTCATCAATACCATGTTATTCCTCCCGGATTTATTATAGGGTCTGGACTACGTTTTACAACTGGTGCAGTTCCAGGAAGCTGGACAGAAGCAGTATTCTACTTCATACTATTCTGGAATTTTTACAACAAGGCTTTAACAAAGGCCTGAAGCCTGCATCCCTTACGGTGCAACTGTCGGCACTTTCAGCTATTATGGCCTGTCCTTTTGCAGATATGTACCTCATCAAGAGGTATATGTCAGCAATATCCAAGATCAAGCCTACTGTCAGGGAAATTATTCCCCCATGGGACCTCAATATTGTCCTACAACAGATTTGTGCCCATCCATTTTTTGAACTATTGGATTCGGTATCTTTAAAACATCTTACCCTCAAGACAGTGTTCCTCACGGCAATTACATCAGCCAGAAGGGTAGGAGAATTACAGGCCCTTCTTTGTAAATCACCATTCTTAGTTTTTCATCAAGGTGGTCCTGAGACCTAGAGCCTCTTTTAGATCTAAAGTAGTATCTAGCTTCCATCTTAGTCAGGAGATCATTCTCCCTTCTTTTCCTCCAGATTCAATTAAATGCACGGATATGAGACTGAGGAATCTGGATTTATGCAGATGTCTGCAAATATATCTTCTCAGAACTAAAGAATTTCGTCAGACTGATTCTCTATTTGTTCATTTCGCGGGCAAGTTTAAGGGCACGGCTGCCTCCAAGGCCTCCATCGCCCGATGGATTAGAGACTGCGTCGCCTTAGCCTATCAGTCAGCAGATTTGGAGCCTCCACCTAGAATAAGGCTCACTCTACCAGGGCGGTAGGCTCTTCCTGGGCTCTGAAGGCTGTGGCTTCACCTGAAGAAATCTGTAAAGCAGCCACATGGTCTTCAGTGTCCACTTTCATAAAACATTACAGATTGGATATTCAGGCATCTCAGGATGCTAACTTTGACAGGAAGGTGCTTCTTGCAGCTAATCCTGCTCAATAGCTTTATCCCACCCTGGAGATACTGCTTTGGTAAGTCTCCCAGCATAGCCGTGTATTGGACCCAGAGGAAAAGGTGAAATTTACTCACCAATATTTTGTTTTCCTCTGTGTCCTTCCACGGCACCCCTCCTTTGTTTATGGTTGGTATTGTATGGTATCGTTCCTTTAGATTCAGGTATATTTAGGACTTCTATTGCTATTTCTTGTTCCAGCTTTGACAAAAGTATAACAGGGGAAGCAGCACTAAGCAGAACCTTAAATAACGAAAAATTGTTGGTCCTACCAGCTGGAGGGCGGAGCCAGATGTCTCAGCATAGCTGTGGAAGGACACAGAGGAAAACAAAATATCGGTGAGTAAATTTCACCTTATTCATTACATGTTTTACTTGGGTCGAATGCCTCATTCATTGTTTGAGAGATATTCGCAACTAAAGTTTCCCCCTCCGTGACGTCAGCACTCTAGCTGACAGATTTGGATTCTGGTCCTCAGACTGGCCGGCGGCTCTTCAGCAGAGCTGATACCACAATCTTTTAAAAAAAAAAAAAAAAAAAAACGCTTCATTGGAACAGTCTACAAAGTATGCCTGGTCTTGTTGTTTTTTTTAAGGTCATATTCTCGGCTCTGCTGAAGAGCTGCCGGCCGGTCTGTGGACCAGAATCCAAGTCTGTCAGCTAGATGGCAGACTTGACTGAAACAGCCAGGGAGAGGGAACTTAAGTTGCGAGTATGTCTCAATCCATAAAGGTTTTAGAGATAAGACTTACAAAGTTCTTAATATTTTTTTAATGCCTATAATAATAAATGAACAAAAAATGAAGTATTATTATCGCTTTAAAAATCCCCAGTTAAATCCATGTGGAATTTGTATTTGTTCTCTGGTGCAGTTGGTTTGCCCCATAATTGTTCCACTTTTCTTTTGAACAGATGTGACCCTTAATGTTAAAATGACACAAACGTTAATATAAATATTTGGTGATTTGGGGTATCATCTCTTTTTTATCACTTTAGTGTTTGAAGGCCAGTTTAATCTAGAACCAGCATCTGAATTTGGGAAGGATTTGCTGTCTCTGTATCAAAATTCGTGTTGTTCTGATGTGACTATACAAATAGAAGACAGATGTTTCCCAGCACATAGGTAATGAACTTATTCTTTATTTAAATGTTTGTTTCTATTTTAAGCTATGAACTTTTGCATGTAATTCTTTTTGTAAGCTTTTTCAAATCACATGTGGATTTAACCCTTCGAATGCCAAGAGGAGGTGACCAATACATTTCTTCACAATGTGTTGGTCACCACTCTACTGCAAGGGGTTAATGTGTGTTGTGCTTTTTTGTCATTTATTTTAAATGTCTGTTTGCTTTAATTTTTTCCTCCTAATTGGATTAGTAAAATGACATGTGTATTTCTTCATTTTCATTGCTAAATTACATTATTTTTACATTTTCATTCATTGAGTTTTATGTATACAGTGGGGCAAAACAGTATTTAGTCAGCCACCAATTGTGCAAGTTCTCCCACTTAAGATGAGAGAGGCCTGTAATTTTCATCATAGGTACACTTCAACTATGAGAGACAGAATGGGGGGAAAGAATACAGGAAATCACATTGTCTGATTTTTAAAGAATTTATTTGCAAATTATGGTGGAAAATAAGTATTTGGTCAATAACAAAAGTTCATATCAATACTTTGTTATACGCCCTTTGTTGGCAATGACAGAGGTCAAACATTTTCTGTAAGTCTTCACAAGGTTTTCACACACTGTTGCTGGTATTTTGGACCATTCCTCCATGCAGATCTCCTCTAGAGCAGTGATGTTTTGGGGCTGTCGCTGGGCAACACGGACTTTCAACTCCCTCCAAAGGTTTTCTATGGGGTTGAGATCTGGAGACTGGCTAGGCCACTCCAGGACCTTCAAATGCTTCTTACAAAGCCACTCCTTCGTTGCCCAGGCGGTGTGTTTGGGATCATTGTCATGCTGAAAGACCCAGACCCAGCCACGTTTCATCTTCAATGCCCTTGCTGATGGAAGGAGGTTTTAACTCAAAATCTCACGATACATGGCCCCATTCATTCTTTCGTCCTGGTCCCTTTGCAGAAAAACAGCCCCAAAGCATGATGTTTCCACCCCCATGCTTCACCGTAGGTACGGTGTTCTTTGGATGCAACTCAGCATTCTTTCTCCTCCAAACACGACGAGTTGAGTTTTTACCAAAAAGTTCTACTTTGGTTTCATCTGACCATATGACATTCACCCAGTCCTCTTCTGGATCATCCAAATGCTCTTTAGTAAACTTCAGACGGGCCCGAACATGTACTGGCTTAAGCAGGGGGACACGTCTGGCACTGCATGATTTGAGTCCCTCGTGGCGTTGTGTGTTTCTGATGGTAGCCTTTGTTACTTTGGTCCCAGCTCTCTGCAGGTCATTCACTAGGTCCCCCCGTGTGATTCTGGGATTTTTGCTCACCATTCTTGTGATCATTTTGACACCACAGGGTGAGATCTTGCGTGGAGCCCCAGATCGAGGGAGATTATCAGTGGTCTTGTATGTCTTCCATTTTTGAATAATTGCTCCACAGTTCTTCACACCAAGCTGCTTACCTATTGCAGATTCAGTCTTCCCAGTCTGGTGCAGGTCTACAGTTTTGTTTCTGGTGTCCTTCGACAGCTCTTTGGTCTTGGCCATAGTGGAGTTTGGAGTGTGACTGTTTGAGGTTGTGGACAGGTGTCTTTTATACTGATAACAAGTTCAAACAGGTGCCATTAATACAGGTAACAAGTGGAGGACAGAGGAGACTCTTAAAGAAGAAGTTACAGGTCTGTGAGAGCCAGAAATCTTGCATGTTTGTAGGTGACCAAATACTTATTTTACCGAGGAATTTACAAATGAATTCATTAGAAATCCTACAATGTGATTTCCTGTATTCTTTCCCCCCATGCTGTCTCTCATAGTTGAAGTGTACCTATGATGAAAATTACAGGCCTCTCATCTTTTTAAGTGGGAGAACTTGCACAATTGGTGGCTGACTAAATACTTTTTTGCCCCACTGTAAAGACAAAATGAAGTAATGGGCAAGCCAACTGCACCATCGAGGACAAATAAAAATTCAATTGATTTAAAGAGATGGTAGTTCATCTTTTACACTATATCTTTAAGAGTCTGACTAATCTCAATAGCACACTTAACTTATTTGTCCAGTTATTTATCTTTTGGTAAACCCACCCACCCACATTTCCTTACTTAGCATAAACCTCTTCTCTTTGGAAGGGACTGATCCAGAAGAGTGAAAACCAGTCTGGGCTGTCTAGTGGAAACGCTTCACAGAGATTTGCAGACTGAGACATTCCCATGTTTACAAGTGTTGTAAAAAGTCTTGAGTACTAGTTGTATTTTAGCTAGTGCTCAAGACTTGTTTATATTATCTAGAAACTAAGAAGTATCTTAATTGGCAGATCTCATGTGGGGTTGCTATTGGCAAGCTCAGCTACATCTGTCAGACAACTGTCTAGCCTCTTCCGGAGGAGAGCGTGTTGATGCCACATAAAGAGGAGGCAGTGGGGATAATACAAGTTTGATAAATGTTTTTAAAGGAACCCTGTCACCTAGAAACAACTTTGGTGTCTGAGATAATGGTCAGGCTAGACCTCTGTGGCAGGTTGCCAGGAAGAGGAGACCTGAACCTTGGTTGCTAGAATTTGAAGAGAGAAGACAGAGAATGGAGTCATTTTTTAGTATTTTCTTGTCGTGGGTCCACATCAGGGAGTAAATATGTCAACCACAAAGCTGAATGTCTATCTCCAGTTGAGTGGGGCCAGACCAGGATGAATACGCTCACTAGCAGAGAAGTAGCAGAGCTGTCTGGACCACCAAACTTGAAGTGACAAGGCAGAATTGTAAATCAGGACCGAAGTTGGGATGGCATGTAAAGGGTTGGGGTAACTGGGGTTCAGTTGTTAATAGGTCATAAACAGTAAGTCGGGGCAGGTGGCATTCAGTCGAAGTTTCAGAGAGCCAAAGTCAGGAACCAGAATATTCGCACAGGAAGATGGAAACCTAGTTCTCAGCACAGAGCCTACACCCAACTAAGGCCAATAAGGAATTTAAGTACCCACAGATCTGGATGTAGCAAGACGTGCAGTTGTGCATGCAGAATTTCTGTGTACGCAACAGAAATCACATGTATACGCATGCATGAGGATCAACTGGTAGGCCATGACATCTGGCCCGAGATGCACTAATAGTCGAAAAGGGCTCTGGAATGGAATGTTGGGTTGGATCTCTGTCATATTCACATCGATTATATGTACTAACATGTCTTCCCCATCATATCCCCTTTAATCCTCTGTCATTGCCTTGAATCTGCCATGCCTTTGACAGGTTTACAGTTTTGCACTTAACGCAGATCGACAATGATTCATTTCCTTTTGGAAATGCGGGTTAATGAGCCATTGTTATATTCACTTGAGTGTGTTTGTGCTAATGTTTCTGTTTGCCGCAAGCACTAAGCTCTGATGGTAGTCTCTATTGTAGAAGTTCAGTCCCACCATTGACTACCCAAAGGCAGTGTTGGTATCTCTCAACAATGTAAGTCCTTATGTTCCTATGGCACTGAAAGAGTTTGTGGTACTGAAGTATGTGCACATACTCTCTGCTCCCCCAGACTTTAGGGTTGTCAAAGTGCTGACGATGTATAAGGAAGGGCATCCCTTCTACATTGTCAGCAGTTCACAAACAACCAATGCTAATGAGCATATTCTCCTCCTCCGCTCCCCTTGCATGCTTAAATCTTTGTGCATGTGGAGATATGAGTCTCCAACACCAAGATAATGTGCTCTCCGGTCAATCATTGACCCTTAATGCATCTTCCCCTGTTGTTTTTAAATGGCTTTCAAAATCACCTTTATGTTGTATGAACATTTTTTGTTTAGAAAACTAGTTTATAATTAATTTAGATTTATAGAGTATACTAGTTAAAATGTCATGCAGATACTTGCCATCTCAGTCCCACATGTTTTTAGGTGATGGGTTCCTTCTAAAAGTGTGACTGTTATAAGTCACACATGCAAACAGTTGAATATACCAGTGTATACAAACCATTATGATAACAGATGACATGTACCATGTTAGCCGTAGAAATACTATATTTGCCTCCTGTACAAACCATTATTCTCTCTCTATCTTGGTTTTTTAACGCATTGCATGCTAAAGAGGTCTCCAGTGCATTCTGAGGCAATGCATTGGAAACCTTTCTGGCATGCAAGGGGTATAAATCCCCATTTAAAGCACTGCAAATTTGTATTTTTCCCCAGAATTCTTCCACTTTGCTGTCATACGTAAGGAGAAATATGTACTTTTTCATACAGCAACTGTAATTGTAGCCATTGTCTAAATATTTTTGGTCAGTAAATCCCATTTACTTCTTACCTTTTAAAACTAAATCTGTTGTATATTTTTTGACTGTTTACTACTTTATATGATTTCTTAAATGAGCCATAACGCCACCTAAGGGGGAAAATAAGTTTTATATATATATATATATATATATATATATATATATATATATATATATATATATATATATATATATATAAGAATGCTTTCAGAAATATACATGTTAATAGGCTTATTTTTATCAATTAACAAAGTACATATTGAACACAAGAAAAATCTAACTCAAATCAATATTTGGTGTGACCACCCTTTGCCTTCAAAACAGCATCAATTCTTTTAGGTATATTTGCGCAAAGTCAGGGATTTTGTAGGCATATATTCAGGTGTATAATTAGACAATTGTACCAAACAGGTGCTAATGATCATCAATGTATTAAGTAGGTTGATACACAATCGTAAACAGAAATAGCTGTGTAGGAGGAATAAAACCTTGTGAGGAACAGCCAAACTAAGCTAACAAGGTGACAGTGTAATGCCAAAAGTCATACCCCATGGCAAGACTAAGCACTGTAACAAGACATAATGTAGTTATACTGCATCAGCAAGGTCTGTCCCAGGTAGAAATGTCAAGGCAGACAGGGGTTTCCAGATGTGCTTTCCAAGCTCTTTTGAAGAAGCACAAAGAAACCAGCAACATTGAGGATCATAGACTCAGTGGTTGGCCCCAAATTTATTCTGCAGCATGACAAAGACCCCAAACATACAGCCAAAGTCATTAAGAACTATCTTCAGCTTAAAGAAGAACAAGGAGTCCTAAAAGTGATGGTATGGCCCCCATGGAGCCCTGATCTCAACATCATAGAGTCTGTCTGGGATTACTTGGAGAGAGAAGCAACTGAGGCTGCCTAAACCCACAGAATAACTCTGATTAGTTCTCCAAGATGTTTGGAACAACCTACCTGTCGAGTTCCTTAACAAACTGTGTGCAAGTGTACCTAGAAGAATTGATTCTTTTTTGAAGGCAAAGGGTGGTCACACCAAATATTGATTTGATTTAGATTTTTCTTCTGTTCACTCACTATCACTTTGTTAATTGTTAAAAATAAACTATTAACATGTCTATTTTTTTTTTTTTTTAAAGTATTCTTACTTTACAGCATTTTTTCACACCTGCCTAAAACTTTTGTGCATTACTCTGTGTGTGTGTGTAGAACATGTGTAATATATAATATTTAACCCTTTGAGTGCCAGTGGTATGCAACATATTGCTTTGCATTGCGTGGCTTACCCCTCTGACACTGAAAGGGAGATATATAGGGAATTTATTGGGTAGTAGTGTCCCTTTCACACATTACAATTTGAACATATTATTGGTAATGGATTAATACATTAAAACCATTTTGAATGCCAGTGAGCTGTGGAGCTTATTGAGGAGCAATGCATTGCACAACCCTTTGGCACTCAAGTAATCTGTTTTTTTGTTTGTCTGTTTCATTACTTTCTTGGGTATAAAATACCCTGAAACATTACCTTTTTACGAGTCATGACTGCACATAGATCAGTCTTATGATTTACTGTGAATTTTGAAGAGTTTACAAATTATCTAGGCATTCAGTCCAATTCAGATAACATAAAAAGTGATAGGGTGTTAAAACTATGTAATCTTTCTCTGCGTTGAATGTTCCCAGGTCTATTTTATGTGCCAGATCTAATTACTTTGCTGCTATGCTGAGTGGATGCTGGGCTGAGAGTTCCCGAGATCTAATTCACATTAAAGGGTAAGAAAATAATTTAGAAACGCAATAAACGACTCTCCTTTTTTTGTGTGTAGTCCACTGTTAGATGCATAAATTGACCTTTGAAGTAGAAGAAAAAGATATATGGCTCTTTGGCATAATCTTTAAAGCAGACATTCACCTTGCATTTCTGAAATCGTCATTAGAAACTGCTATGTGTCATGTTGGCAATAAGGCTAGCAAATATACAGTAAAACCACAAAAGTAAAAGAAACTCAACAGTACATGACACAATAAAATATCAAATCCAAAAAAGCAGAAAATGCAAAATAACATATGTTATAGTCCAACCTTCAGTTCTTGTTCCTTATAGTGAGAGATTCATATTTAGCGATCACCTCTATCTCCCACAGATTGTTTAAAGATAATTAAGATGAAATGGAGGTGAAACCAACAATGACACAATGTAAATGGATATGATGTCCTGGCAAGATGGAATTCACTTGGCATACAATAACAATTTCCCATTCTGCTTCCCCAGATGTGGTCCTGTACAGCACTTCTAGGACATTCTCTAAGACAAAAGGATGGAGAGCTCACAGGGAAAACACAAATGTAGATCTAAGCGTAATATTTATTTCAAACACACATCCAAAAAACTTCACAAATGCCCACTCACATTTCCCTGTCTTGGGATACAAGATATCAGGGTCCCATCCCGGCCTAGATAACTGCATTCTTAAATGTCCTCAGTACCTCTAGGCAGGCTCCACAAGGTGATCTGTTGGCATTTCCTCCAGTACTGTAATAATGGTAGCAAGTTTAAGAGCTCAGGCCAGTGTGGCCGGCTTGGTGTTCAGGACAGACATCAGGCCTGGTGCTCAAGCGGGGATGGAGGTCCAAAGCTGTTTCTGGGAAGAAGGAAGCCCACCTTGCTGGCATATCCCAAGCCATAGTTTTTTTTCAAGGATGACTTGTACAATCAGGTGGTTAGTGTGGTGGACAATGGGGTTGAATCATCATACGGAAAGTAAATTCACTAAAAAACAGATATGTAGATAAGTGTCCAGGTATAAAATAACCAAATATAGAGTTTTTTGGAAACAGGGAACTCTGTGAGCTTTGCGACATTCTCTGTCAAAACTGCATGTACAAAGTGGCATTCTAATGGTATGGGCTACCCTGCTTCTCTCCTTTTAGAATACTGCCAAAACCAGAGGCAAGAGTACTGGCTGCAACTTGATGCTGCAAGCTATTGTTGCCCACTGGTGGGAGGGAAACCCAGTGAGCAGTGAGAGTCATATAGTCTATACCTGGACACTTGAGTATATAGACACAAATATGAGTAGGCACTGACTTAGAATGATCTAACCACTAAAATAGTGGGGTGCACTCTGGAACTACAAAACATAACCAAATATAGAGTCTTTGAAACAGGAAACTCAAAGGAGAGCAACCTCACCAAGAAGAAAGGAGGTCCCATAAAAAGAGGCACTCACAGCAAGAGTACAAATATTACCATAAATACATTTTTATTGATACAAAAAACACATAAGAAAAAACTGACTTTAAAAACAACATAGAGGATGCAACACCAGTTTGGAGCCTAGAAATACATATAATGCATGATCACAAAAATGCTAGATAGTTAATACCAAAAATGTACCATCTACAAATAATAAAGTAGAAGATAACATACATCATGCAAAGTCAAGTCAACAGCAGGCATAGATATCTAATCCATCCATGTGAGAACACAAAATAGTTGTATTAAATAATCTTTTAAAGCATGTTTTGTGTCTACTGAGAATAGTAACAATAATAGCTGCCTTGAGAATAGGTTATATGGTGAATGTACGCAGCTTTTCCCATGTGCTAAATTTAGTTATGACTAGATTCCTCATAGAATCCAAAGCCCTCAGAGAGATGTTGAACATTGACAATTAAATCTACTCCCATTTAGTCGCCCCTACAGTGTTTGTAAATGTATAATAATCTATACAAGAGAGTAACAACCTGACCCATCACCAGCTGAAAATGGAGGTCCCTACCAAGTGGAATTCCACATTGTACCTGCTAGAGAATTTTTTATGAGCAGAATATTGCCATTAGGGAGTATACAATGCAAAACTGGAAAGCTTTGGCGGGAGCATCTTTGTCACCTGGGCAATGGCAACTAATGTGTGACCTATTTAAGCACAGAGGAGCATGGCTGATTTACAATAAAGATAACACAGCCATGCACCAGCTAGTGAAGGACATATTTGCATATGTTGAGCAGGATAGTCACATAGTGTTACATTAAAAGTAACGATTAATACATTTTTGGTACTTTGCAGAACCCCCATTTTAATCCTAAAGTTTCTGATTTTCTGCCAAAGCGTGATCAGTTTTTTACAAGATGTGATGATCGGCAGCATTTCTTTGAGGGATCAGATTCTGTCAAAGAATATAAAGATGTGCTTATAGATTGAGTGGAGGGTTGCATTGTGGAGGATGATGAAGAGGGAAAACTTGTAGAATGCATAATTTTAAGTCGGCAAAGGATTTATCCCAGCAGCAACATATTGTCGAACATCTTGTCATCATCGTCCTCACAGAAAGCAATTCATGTGTCTTCAGGGTGGCAGTCTAACATATGTCATGGTGGTGGCTGAGGCACATCTCTATGGGAGTTGCTTCCAAAGTTTGTGTTGGTCTACAAGCAACAACGTTGCACCAGTAAATAATATAAAGTCTAATATAACCAATACAGTAGTACAGAATTTATATACATATTTATAATATTACTGTGCAACATCTTACACAGGCGTGAAATAAATGCTGTAGTAAGTGCTTTCAAAAATAGACTTTTTTAGACTAGTTTATTTTTATCTATTAATAAAATCCATATTGAGTGAACAGAAAAAGAAATCTAAATTAAATCAATATTTGGTATGACCACCCTTTACCATCAAAACAAATTCTTTTAGGTGCACTTGCACAAAGTCAGGGATTTTCTAGGCATATAATCAGGTGTATGATTACACAACTATACCAAACAGGTGCTAATGATCATCAATCTAATATATAGGTTGAAACAGAAATGGCTCTGTAGGAGGAATAAAACTGGGTGAAGAACAGCCAATCTATGCTAACAAGGTGAGGTTGTTGAAAACTGTTTAACCCCTTAACGACTGGGGTATCAGCTCCGCGACTCGACTCGACTCAACGTCCATGGAGCTTTTTGTTTTCTGGTTCTGGACTCCCCAAATGGCGTGCTGCTACGGGGGGAGCCCGGAACTCCATGACGGTCATAGTACGTCATGGGTAGTTCAGTCAGATCGACCCTTGACGTACTATGACCGTCAAGGGTCATTAAGGGGTTAATGTCAAGTCATACATCATGGCAAGACTAAGCACAGCAAAAAGACACATCGGCATCAGCAAGGTCTCTCTCAGGCACAGATTTCAAGGCAGACGGGTTTCCAGATGTGCTGTCCAAACTCTCTTGAAGTACAAACAAACGGGCAACGTTGAGGACCGTAGACGCGGTGCTCAGCCAAGGAAACTTAGTGCAGCAGATGAAAGACACATCCTGCTTACTTAACTTCGAATCAGAGGATGCCCAGGAGTGCCATCACCTCAGAATTGGCAAAAAACGGTGAGATCCTGGTACACCTATCTACTGGAGAAGTGAGATCATAAGTGGTCTTCATGGAAGACTTGCAGCCAAAAAGCTATACCCCTGACCTGGAAACATGACCAAGAGACTCAACTATGCATGAAAACACAGGAACAGGGGTGCATAAAAATGGTGGCAGGTGTTCTGGACTGACAAATCAAATATTTGTTTGTAGCAGAAGGCAGTTTGTGTGCCGAATGGCTGGAGAGCGGTACTAGAATGAGTGTCTGTAGGCAATAGTGAAGCATGGTGGAGGTTCCTTGCAAGTTTGGGGCTGTATTTCTGCAAATGGAGTTTGGTCAGAATTAATGGTCTCAATGCTGAGAGGTACAGGCAAATATTTATCCATCATGCAATACCATCAGGGAGGCCTCAAATTTATTCTGCAGCATGGCAACAACCCCAAACATACAGCCAAAGTCATTAAGAACTATCTTTAGTGGAAAGATGAACAAAGAGTCCTGGAAGTTATGATATGGCCCTCCACAGAGCCCAGATCTCAGCATCATTGAGACTGTCTGGGATTACATAAACAGAGAGAAGCAACTGAGGCTGCCTAAATCCACAGAATAACTGTGGTTAGTTCTCCAAGATGTTTGGGACAGCCTACCTGCCAAGATCCAGAATTAATGGTCTCAATGCTGAGAGGTACAGGCAAATATTTATCCATCATGCAATACCATCAGGGAGGCCTCAAATTTATTCTGCAGCATGGCAACAACCCCAAACATACAGCCAAAGTCATTAAGAACTATCTTTAGTGGAAAGATGAACAAGGAGTCCTGGAAGTTATGATATGGCCCTCCACAGAGCCCAGATCTCAGCATCATTGAGACTGTCTGGGATTACATAAACAGAGAGAAGCAACTGAGGCTGCCTAAATCCACAGAATAACTGTGGTTAGTTCTCCAAGATGTTTGGGACAGCCTACCTGCCAAGATCCTTAACAAACTGTGTGCAAATGTACCTAGAAGAATTTATGCTGTTTTGAAGGCAAGGGGTGGTCACTATTAACATGTCTATTTTTTAAAGGATTTTTACTTTACAGAATTTTTTCACACCTGTCTAAGACTTTTACACAAAGACTTCAGCCTGTCTGGCACACACAGCTTGGGTGGCAATAAAGAGGAGTTATTAAAAAAAAAAAAAAAAAAAAAATATATAAATATATATATATATATATATATATATATATATATATATATATATATATATATATATATATATATATATATATATAAATAAATATAATACACACAAACACAAAAGAATAATTTGTGCCTGGCAAAACACACCCGGGGCGGTGGTAAGGAGGAGTTACTGCTCCCATTGGGTGATTCAATGGGGGTGTGATTTGTGGCCTGCCCACTACTATTTAAGGTTGAAAAAAAATGGCTGCCACTCACTCCTACACCACAGAGACACATGCCCTCCACACACTGGCAGACACATACATACATATACACACATTCATACAGACACACACATGCACTCTGAAGAGCTGTGGATGATGAGAACTATGTTCAAGCTACAGCTGGAAGGCCATGGTACAAATCTGTATTATGCATCAGGGTTCCCAGCACATAGATACAAGGTTATGGGCTCGCTACAATAAACCACTCATATGCAGCTTCTTCATTCCCTGTCTGTGACCCTGCACAGCCCTGCCAGTTACTACAAGTCAGCTGATTTCTAACCAATCAGCAGGCAGGATGCTGGGGAGCTGACTTGCTAGCACAGAGAAGCTGGAAAAGTTGAATAACAGCACAGACATGATCAGGCAGTGCAGAACAGGGCTTCAGCTGAGCAGGTAAGTGGCAGAGACATGGTTGTGACTGTATTTATATATTGAACAAAGAGAGAGAGAGCAGATTGTTTGTTAGTCTGTCTGCAGGAACTGGCACCTCTACTTACAATCATCTCCATGCTGTACATAGCTCACTGTATAGCATGTATGACAAACTACTTATATATGGTCTGGCATTGTATAGTATACAGTCTGCATGTGTCTGTGTATAAGGACTGGCACTATACAGTATAGGAGGGACAGACCCTGTTTGAGACCCAAATCCCTCTGCTCCTCTATTTAGGACATCACACTGTGTGGTGTATATACCAGTGTATCAGATTGCTCCACATCTGTAACACCCACAGTAACGTGGTTATAAACTTCTGTATACATCTTAAAAATTAATCTGTGTAAAAAAAAAAAAAAAAATACTTTCATCTTCTTCTAAATCATTCACTTACACAAAGAGTAACTTAACCATTTCAATGCCAGAGGGGTATGGAATGCATTGCTTACCCCCTGGCACTCAAAGGGTTAAAAACTCTAAAATACACCACCATCCACGCCCCCAGTAGCACCACCTAAAACACAAGTGTCCCTCTTTGGCCATTTGAAATGTTGGGAGGTATGTTGTTTACACTGCTCACACTGTATGTATGTATGTTCTGCTTTGCATCTGTGTGTCACTGTTTGTGTATGTCAGTGCATGTGTATGTATGTGTGTTGCATGCGTCTCTGTCTATTACTGTGTGTGCCCCTGTATATGTGTGTGTTTTCACGTGTCTGTGTTTCAATGTGTGTACCTTTCTGACACGTACACACTATACCATATTTCACTATCATAACATTAAAAAAAAAAAAAAAAAAAATAGTAAGAAGGATTTATTCAAATATCCTGTATACCGGCGCTCCCATAAGTCGATTGTAGATTACACTGTTTTATTGAGATGAATATTCTGCTATTCGTATCCTGATCCAATTTTGCACTTTTTTTCACATTTCTCACGGTACATGAATACCGTGTAGCTTGTGGAAGTGGTCCCACTGCATGTGAAATAGGTACAGCATAGTTACAGGATAGCTATGTTCTAGGTAGAAACAATGATCCCATTGACTGCTGCCAAACAAATCAGTGTGTGACCAGCACTGACTAAAGCGGAAACCCTTAGGCTGCACACTTGCTGGTGGGTAACTAAGTGGATTTTTGGTGCAGCTGGTTGTATTGTAAATTAATGTAGGGCATTGCTCTCAAGCAACAGTGTTGGTATACTTACATTTCTAAAAATGAACCAACATCTAATACTATCTGAGTATCCTGTGGCAGAAGTGGACAAAACCCACACGTGACAGGGAAACCCATGGCTCAAGTACTATTAACAGCAGCACTGAGGAGTTGGAATTTGAAGAGTTGCTACCATCCATCACTTTTGGGACCTGTACTATGATCACTCATTGTTTGACAACAATCTGAGAATAATACAAGCTTAAATTAAACTTAGAAATGATAATGCAAATCACTGGTCTAGCTTTCAGACCAATGAATCATGATATATAATATACACACACACACACCAGTCCATTCACATCTGCCACATTCAGTGTAAGTTGTAACCTTTTTTAATTAGCTCTATAAAATTAGTTATCAAGCATATTGGCAGACTTATTGATATGAAACCGCATACGAAAGAATTAAGGGAAACTGATACCGCAAACTTCGACTTCCCACCTTAACCCCTTAATGACTGGCACGTGAGCATGGCCAGCACTTAAGCACCATGGACCTTTTTTTTTTTTTTTTTTTTTTTTTTTTCTTTCTTTCTTTCTTTCTTTCGCAGTCGTATTCAGGGCTCCGCGAACAGCGTGCATCCACGCAGGGAGCCCTGAAATCCATGACATTGCAGGACAGTCCTGGGTCCTTATGGCAGGTTCATCCATTAGGGTCCTGGCACGTCATGAGTCCTTAAGGGACTAAAGAGACTAGGTCAGTGTGTCATGGTAAAATAAAATCATCAAAACTTAACTTTTAGTCTCCAGTGCTTCATAAACAAATTTTATTCATTTTTTAACCCCTTAAGGACCAGCGGTCCCGGGGCGTGCCGTCCCTTAAGGACCACATAGGAAACTTTGACGTGCCATCCCACGTGACTGATCACGTGGGGCGGCACGTCAAACGGGGCACTGGAAGAGATCGCTCCAGTCTTGGAGCGATCAACTTCAGTGCCCGGTATTACTCACCGCGCTCCTACAGGAGCGAGGTGAGTAAACGTACGTGACGTGCCAGGACCGTCACTGGTCCTTAAGTGCCAGACCAGCGTGACAGTCCTGCCACGTCAATGGTCCTTAAGGGGTTAAAAACCTTTCAGGCTTCATTATAAGGAATGTGCATCAATAAAAACAACAATACTGCTGACATGTGGAACTCCCATGGTATGTCCTAATTATATAGAGAGAGAGAACTGGAAGAGAGCGAGATCTAATATGTTTCTAAATGTATTCCAGTCATGATTGATGCCGCCCGATACAGTGTAACATGCCAATCCACAATTAATCACAGTCTTTCATGCCCTACTTACCCATTACGGTATAGAGGGTGAAAAGGAAATGTACTTATTAGCGGCCCTCTAGGAAAGGCCTCATTCTAGCCCTGCTATCTTAGTAGATAATGGATAAATCATAAGTTTCCTCTGTCTAGCTGCCCTCGTGGTTAAGCAACATTCTTGGTACACTTTATCAATTGAACTAGTGTGATAAGGGAAAGAAAGAAACCACAGAAAAATGTAAAACTACAGTGGTAGGCAAAGCCTATACAGGGTCATTTTCTTCTAGTTATCTACCCTTGTGTACAACTCCTCATCCGTTCTGCATAGAGTCAATGCAAGATAAACCGCATTATCTTTTCAACAGTCTGTTAAGTCATTACCACCCTCTGTATCTAGCAGTCCTCGTGGATAAGCCGCATTCTACGTGTTCTCACCAAGTTAAACAATTATATCAAAGGAAACAAAGTGACGAAGGAAGGATCTCAAATTTTCCTCTAGTATATTACAGTAGTTAATAAAGTCCATGCAGGTTGTTCTCTCCCACTGTCTATGGAATAATTTCTGCCCTCTACCTAGTGGCACTCTTGCTTAAACCAGTCTAAATTCTCAGATATGATTAATTCTGATCTATTAAAACACAGTGGTTGTTTCTATTTTACACATTCAGGCATAAATCCAAGCCCAAATTTACAACAGCAATATAGCAAAATGCGCTTCAACGCATCTGTGGCTTTGTGAGGGGTATAAATAGTCAAAATGATCTGCTGTTGAACAATTTTTTTTACCCTTGTTCATTTAGGGGCATTTTTAATTTCAATTTGAAACTCCAATCAAATTTCAGTTTGTACCTTCTACATAACCACTGTACATACCGATTGGCTGTATCCATTCATAGTCCTTTTGTTCAATTTACAGTTAACTCTTTGGTTATCTCTGATGTAAATTATTGAATACATTTCAGAAGTCCACATCATAGACTGCCATTAATTAGGCATATTATATGTACATATCTCTACGGATACATAAAATCACGTATTAACCCTTTGGTTTCTTAATATAGCGAATATAAAAGAACCCCTTCAGTGTATAATGTACTATGTTCTAATGTAATCTTTCTTTGCATTCAAGAGCTGTATTCAATGATGGAGTTTGACACTTGTAGTAAAAATGTATATATATTTTTTTTTAAACCCTTATTTCACGGTAACCATGTATTTTCTTTTACAGCTGCTGTATGATATTCCATGTACTTTTAATAAGTCCCACCTTCTGGAGGGCAGGACACATCTCAAAAGACAGTCTTGTGGGTGGAGAAGCCCAGCTACTCCTCCAGCTCAACCCTCTCTGCACCTACTATCCAGTATGATAGGCTGGTACCCTTAGTGGGATTCTCCTGGAGTGGATTGACCAGTGTACAGGTGCTGTGTGGACCCTTTGCTGCCAAGTCTCTTGGATCTTCTTCTTTCTCTTACATTGATAACCTGAAGACAGAAGACTGTGTGCTGCAACCATCTTTGCACCTATGGGTGAACTTGTTTGGGACATGTCTGCACTTGTTTGACATGCAGAGGTCAGAGCGGGCTCTTCTTGTCTCCTCATGCTCTTTCATCAGGTTCATGTCCTCCGTGTCTTGGGGGCTCATGGCAATCCATGGCTGGAGTTGTAGGCATTGCCAGACAACCGCAAAAGAGAACACTACATTTCCCAGAGTGCCAGTTTTGTGGGCTTTCTTCCAATTGGTTGCCAGTTTTTCAGTCACTACTTTCTTATCCTATGCAGAGGCAGACTCTCTATCTCCAGATTAACCATTTGCAAGATAAGTCTTTCTTGGCTTTATGGTACATTGTTAATCTGGGGTTGCTATTACTGGCCTTGTAGTAGTGTAAGACACATTTCCTGACAGGATGTCTGATTCTAATAGTCATGGGAGTAATCCCTGACCCCCTTGCTTACTGTTCCTCATTTCAAATGGGGTTTCCTAGAGAGTATTCCGTATCTCTCTGCCCCTCCTTTACTGTGGCCCCTACTACCCCACTGGGACCCTCCATCACTGAACAAGAGCCAGCTCAGGTAAAAACACTTTTGTCCTTAGTAGCTCAAATCCCTTCTGCTTTCAGGTGTTCTCCAGTCTTGGAGAACACCTTTATGTGGCACCTATATCCCAGAGTAGGACACTTCCTACTCGTATGGGTACTCTTATGAGACTAACCCCCTTCCCTCAGCTGAGGGGCTCATTAGAGCTGTTTTGGAGATGCGTCAGGTCTAGTACACCTCTGACGAGATGTCTTCTTCTACAGATATCTTCCAGAGGCTTATGAAATCTCCACCATTTTCACTCTAATTCTACTCTTGACCAGATCAGTGGAACCAGATGAGTGGAACACCCCAGACAAACTGCTGTCGATTACAAAGAGATTTTCTAAACTATAACTCTTTTCAGATGCAGCTTTAGCACAGTGATCTGCTTTTCCAGCCGTGGATCCCCCTGTCTCCAGGTTGGCTAAAACTACTGCCTTGTCCTTGGCAGATGCAACTGGACTCAAGGATCCAGCAGATGTGCTGGATTCTGTCCTCAGGGCCAACTTTTGTGGCCACTGGCACAACACTTAGACCTAACTTTGCCTCTGCCTGGGTTAACAGGGCTGTCACCGTTTGAGGTGAACAGCTTATGGAGTCTGTCCGTGCCGAGGTTTCCAAAGAAGATCTGTTGGTCCTTTTTGTCCAACATTAAGGTGGACAGCACATGTGTCTGAGGCTCTTTTTGAGGTGATTAGGTTGTCCACCAAGGACTCAGCCTTTTCTGTTGTTGTGAGATGGACTTTGTGGCTTAAGATTTGGTCTGAGGATCGATCTTCCAAGAAGTCACTGTTTTTTTTTTTGCCTTTTCAGACAAGTCCCTGATTGGACCCAAAGTAAAAAATAGCATCAGTGATGCTACTGGGGGCCAAAGCATTTTGTTGCCTCAGATGTCCACCAAAATCTGACTATGGCGAGGAAACTGCATCTTTTTCATCAAACTGAGGCATGCCTTTCTTCCAAGCTCAGACAGCAGCCCCAAGAGCAAAGTCTGTCAAGCAATCATCTGAATGACTCGCGGAATCCTGGTCCGCCTTAAGCTTTAGGGGGGGGGGCGTCTGCCTTTTTTGAGATGCCTGGGATTCCTTGATATCAGACCAGTGCTTTTTGCAGAAGGGTACTGCATAGATTTAGAATCCACCATTTTGTTGTTTTTTTTGTTTTTTTGTCCAGGGTGCCAAACGAGTTGGACAATCAATGGTTCTGATTCCCTGAGCGTGGTTCAGATTTTTATTCCAACCTGTTGGTGGTTCTGGAGAAGGACGGCGGCTGTCGTCCTATCTTGGAACTAAAATGTCTCAACAAATATGTGGTGACTACGCTCTTCAACATGGAATCTTTGAGTTCTGTCATCGCAGGGATGTGCCTTGTGGACTATCTGGCATCTCTAGACCCTTAGGATGCGTACTTCCGCGTCTTCACACACCCAGACAGCCAACGCTATCTGCTCTTTCAGTATCATTACCTGTTCACGGCTCTGCCATTTGGCCTGGCTTCTGCTCCCAGAGTGGTCACCAGAGTCATGGTGGCCTTAGTGTCTTTCATTCACACCAGGGGCATCTCCATGACGCCCTATCTGGACAGTCTTTTGCTTAAAGCTCCTTCAGAGGAGCTCCTGGCCCAGCATGTCCAAGACTGTGCCCGGCTTGTAGTCCACCACTGGTGGATACAGAACATGCTGAAGTTCTCTCTGGTACCTTTTCAGGAATTGGTGTTACTGGGGATGTGGTTTGACACTTGTCATGGGAAGGTTTTCCTGCCAGAGGAGAAAATCTCTCTGGTAATGCAGGAGGTGTCTCAGGCCCCGAGGTGGCCCTCTTCCAAGATCAGGGAGTGTGTTGGGCAGGCTAATGTCAACACTGGAAGCTGTGCCTTACTCTAAGGTACACATGAGGGAACTTCAGAGACATGTTATTCCAAGTTGGTCAGAGAATCTGGCAACCTGGATTGCCAGACCTCTCTCTCTCCAGAATCCTGCATAGACCTTCTGTGGTAGTTGCACCGGCACAGCCTGGAACAGGGGAAACCCTTTGTGATTCCAGAATGGACTCTGGTCACAAGGGACACTAGCCAGACCAGCTGGGGTGCAGTTCTGGGTCACCTGGGAGTCAAGGACAGGTGGACTGGGGAGGGGTCACTCCAGCCCATCAATTTTCATGGAACTACGTGCGATACGTCTGGCCCCTTGTATATTGGACCTCACACTTGAAGGGAAAACCAATGAGGGTTCAGTCAGACAATGTCATATGCATTTGTTGGCAGCGTTTAGAAAAATCCATTTGCACACAGTTCTTTGTCATTCACTTCATTAAAATTTCTATTAAAAATATTTTTCTGGTAATCTGGATAGATTTTTTTTTTTTTTCTTCCATGGTAGGTAGCACTAATAAACCAAAGGTATATTCAAAAATTTCAGGTTCTGCTGAAAAAAATGGTATAATTTTTGTGGCTTTTACCAAAAAAAAAAAAAAAAAAAAGTCACTGAAGTTGATTATAAACAGCATGGAAATATATGCAGCACAGTGTGCTTCATGACAGTGAAGGGGTTAAATGGCAACTATCACTTTATGGAATCTTTTCTGCAAGTTTGTTCCTCTGGTAACTGCATGGGCGGGCAGTCTGGCAGACCAATGGGTGAGCAGAATGGAGGTCTGAAAAATAACCTATGGAGCTCTCTCACCGATTCCACAAAACAGACTGAACCGTGACTTCTAGTTACAAACTTTTAAGCCAATACCCACAATCAGTGGGGCTTCATGCTGCATTAGAATGTACAATTAAGTATTACATTTTTTTATGTTTTGATTTGACTTTTTCTTTTGCTGTATTGTCAATGTGATATTTTGTTTAGATGATAATCAAGGCAGTTTATAAAATCTTTTATTTTGCAGAATAAACCAAGTCGATATGACGGTTATAATGCATTTCATCTATGGAGGAATCTTGGACCTGCCACAAAATGCTGATGCTGGGTAAATTATTTGTAATTTATATTGTTTTTGTGGTGGACTAGAATGAACAACAGATGTAGAACATTTCTGCATTTTCCAGCATTATTTGTTACTTCCTAAATGTTGTTCTCTGCTACATGTATAGCTAAAACAAGGAAATCTAGCGAACCCTTTGATACTGATGTATCCAGTGCATTGCAATGTAATGCACTGGATACCTTTCTGACATGCATTGGGTTCACTTGTGTTTAACCCCTTAAAGGGATAGTAATACTTAAAACGTTAAAAAAAATATGTTGTAGAGTTTATCCCCCTGAGTAAAACAAGAGTACTCCCACTGCTGAAAGGTGTTTCATTCAAAAGTTATTAATTTTCAAAGTTGAATTTTTTAGGTGCAATATCACAGTGGCCTGAAATTGTACAGTGGCACTGTTGCTACACCATCCTATGGAGATTTATGGTCAACTGACCAGAGCTGTCCATAGGATCGTGTAGCAACAGCGCCACTGTACAATTTCAGGCCACTGTGATATTGAACCTAAAAAAATCAACTTTGAAAATTAATAACTTTTGAATGAAACACCTTTCAGCAGTGGGAGTTCCCTTGTTTTACTCAGGGGGATAAACCCTACAACATATTTTTTTTTACATTTTAAGTATTACTATCCCTTTAACGACCGACCCCGCAGGCAGCAGTCACTAAAGGACCATTGAGCTTTTTTTTTTTTTTTTTTCTCTCTATTCCGGACTCCCTGAACGGCGTGGAGCTGCGGGGGAGCCCGGAATTCCATGACGGTCAAAGTACGTCATGGGTCGTTAACTCGGATCGACCCATGACGTGCTATGACTGTCAAGGGTCATTAAGGGGTTAATAGTGAATTCATATGCACAAAAAATAGTGAAGACATTCTGTAGCAAAGAAATGGTCCCATGGGTAAAACATAAAGAAAACTTGCACTAATTTATTTATTTTTAGACCATGTTTACTAGTTTACATCAAATCTTGTTCTTGAGGTTTTTAAAAGAGCAGTGAACCTTTTATGAAAGCCTAAATGTTAGTGATTCTCCTTATGAGTAAAACAAGGGCTTTCCCACTGCTAGAGAGAGTTTAAAATGTTACAGCAGTTCAGAAATATTATACTTACTAGAAACGGAGATATAGAGATATTACTTCCTGAAAGTTCATAATGACAGGAAGTGACTCAACTGTTGTTATCCCACTGTATGGGGAACTGTCATCAGTGACTCGCCTTCCCCATAGAATGCAAGAGATTATGTGTAATCTGACCATTAGAAGGCAATGGCCGTGGAGAAAAAAAAATTAAATTGTATTAACTCTGGAAAGAGGTATTTCCCAGCTGCGGGAGCAACCTTGCTTTACTGAACAAGAAACGTCCTGCAATATATGCTTTTCATAGATTAATTTACGGCTACTTTAAATCAGAGCTTTTATCAGATAATCATATAGATATGGTTAGAATAATTGCTGCATTAAAAAAATAGACCGTTCTATGCAGGCAGGCACTGGGAAACAGCGCAGACCTTTTGCAGAGTCAGCATCTCTGCCTCTGCGCTGTCCGTCCCCTTACACTCCACAATTGGTGAATTGAATGCCTTTGTACCGAAAGGCACTGGAAGGGACTGACAGCACAGGCACAGAGAGCACCTACAGCAAGATCCCAGCCAGTGCCTGCCTACATAAATGGTTATATTTTTGTTTAATGCCGCAATTATTCTTGAAAATAAAACTAGGTATGTGACTATCATTAATGTAATTATCATTTGTGACTCTATGGTTATCTAATGAAAGTTCCGCTTTAAAAAGGCAAACATTTTGTCATAGAGTGTTTTGTTCATATGTGCAAATGAAGCCATGTTACCGATGTTGCCGAGTACAGATCTTATTTTTACTCAGTTCATGTGTAATTGAACTTCCAGTAGATGTTTATGCAGAACCCAATTTCTTCTGCACTCCAGTAAAGTGAAGATTGTCTACCATCTTTAATTGAATTTTGTAAGCTTTCAAAATCATCTTTGTTGTTTTTTCTTTATTAAAATATAAAACGTAGTGTTGGGGTTATTTTCTGTTATACCAACTGAAGTTAGTGTTAGTAATGTCCAAGAAAAACTATTTATAGTTTTGTAGTGCTTAAAAAGTTCCATTAAATGCAACAAATCCTATCTCTATCACTGTGGTTTGAGAGATACTCCTGTTCAAAGTTCCCCCTTCCCTCCCCTTTCCATGACATCAGCACTGTGCTGACTGCAGGGAAATCCTGTCCAGGGATCAACTGCGGCTCTGCAGCAGAGACACAATCACGTTATTTGAAAAGAATGACTGACTTCATTGGAAAGGTCTACAAAGTGTGCCTGGTTTTCAAGCACACATTGTAGACCATTCCAATGAAGTAATTTGTTTTAAATAAAGGGATTGCAGCTCTGCTGAAGAGCCTCCTTGTGTCGGCCGACACTGATCTCCTAGTGTCAGCTTTACAGCTGACAGCAGGAAATGACAAACTTTGGATAGGAATCTCTCTCAAACTATAGCTGTTTGAGAGATAGGATTTGTTGCATTTAGTGGAACTTTTTAAAGGGATAGTAATGTTTCATAATAAAAGCAGCTCTAATTAATCATCATAGTATTTGGACTTTGGAGAGTGTTATTTCAATTCTGTCATAGTTGTAGTTCAAGAGTCATTCAATGACAAAGTATCCCCTTCCCGCCCCTTTTACTGATGTGTAACTGCTCAGCCAGAGCTGAAGGGAGGTGCCCAGGAAGACTGCACAGAGGGACAATCTTCAATTAAGATGAGGGCTTTCATTGTTCTCATCGGAAGAAGTTTGTCCTCTGCTGGTATCTGTCTGGTCTATGGACTGCATTCCACATCTGAGAAGAGATTGCTTAGACTAGGTAAAAGGGGCGGGAGGGGAACTTTGCTTGTGAATATCTCTCAAACCATAAAGGTTTGAGAGATAAGACTTATATCATTCTTCATGCTTTTTTAATGCCTACAAAATAAAATAAAGATAAAACGAAGTATTACTATCCCTTTAAGCACTGCAAAACTATAAATAGTTTTTCATGGACATTACTAACACTTTAAAACTATGTCCCCTAGCTCCTTCTGTAACCTACCTTCCCCAGTCCTCCTCTTAGACTATAATCTAGTAACTGCTGAAATAGCACCCCCTTCAGTCTATTAAAATAACAGATTATTTTTAAATATAATATATTCCATCCCTTTCCATTATTACAACCAGCTCTGTTAGTTCAGAAGCAGAGAGTGGTATTCATGTATTACTACTTAAGTGTGAGAGAGGAGAATCCTCTCAAAGTTTTTCCCATTGATATTTATGGAAAAAACATTTTCAATAGAGCTGAATGCTGTGGTCAACAGACAGTGACTCAAAATGGATTTACTGACTGGAGAGAGAGGGATACACCCCCAGTCTCCATCTCTCACATTAAAGCAGATAATGCCATCTGGGGGAAAACTGAGAAACGGTGACCTCTCACCTCAGTTTTTAGTGCAGGAGGTTCTAAAGCTGATAAACAAAGAGAGGATAACCAAGCTGATGTAATAAATGGAGAGGGACTGATCACCATCTCTTAATTAAATTTAAAATAAATGTGATTATTTATTTGAAAATGATGTCCCAGGAAGAATTGGCACTTAATTTTCTTAAATGAATAGTTATGCTTAGTATGGGAAAAAAAATATATTGCAGGGTTGAGTCTGGTGGGTAAAACCTGGTTTCTCCCACACCAGATTGATGTGTTATTCAAAAGTTATTACAGCTCAGTTTTTTTTTGGAGCTATTGCAAAAACAGTCTATGGACAGCTATGATCAGTTGGCCATAAACCTCCATAGGATGCTGTAGCAAAAGCACCACAGTAAATTTTCAGGCCATGGAGGTACTGCGCCTAGAAAGTGCGAGTTGGAGCTGCAATAATATACTTTTATTTGCATTTTATTTCTCTTGCAGTCTCTTGTGTTATGGGCTAATACCGAACTGTTGTATGAATGAAACTTAATTAGATTAACAAATTAAATAAAGCAATTGAGGACTGATTATTCCTGTGGTACATTTTTTTGGATGAAAATGACACAATATATAATTGATTTACTTTCAAAATAACCTTGTTATAAGATGCCTGTTCCACATTAAACCTTTGAGTTCCAGAGGGGTTAAGCAACATCCACCCCCTTCATGTTTTTTTATGCTTTTTGCATGTTTAACTCTGAGTGTCAGTGTGTCAAATGTGTTAGACAGCCCTCCACTCTAAGGATTAATAGAGCAGCTAATCGAATGGTGTATTGCATCACCTAAATATGTGTGCACACTTAGAAGTCTCCAGACAGAAGTCCTACCAGTTCATTATACCATTAATACATTGAAGAAGGGAAGCTGAAAAGTGCACCAAGCTATTCCTGTTCATCCCAATCAAAACAGTAAAATCAAATGATTAAAGATTAACCGCTTGAGTACCAAAGAGGTATCCAACACAATGCATTGAATACCTATCTGGCATTGTTAGGCCTTTCCCTATGGGTAAAATACAGAACTCCTTCTTCTTGGAGACTTTCTATTCAAAAGCTATAACACATCAAGTGTAATTATTTTTTTTATTTTCATAATTTATTTATGTATTTGTTAGTTGAAACTGTGATTTTTTTTTTTTTTTTTTTTTTTTTTCTGTTCTGGTAAGCTTAGTCAGTGACATCCTCAGTTTGAGTACATTAAAAAAATGCTGTTTGGATGCTAATTGTTGCTGTTGATTTAACGCACACAAAGCTGTAAGGACTTTTGCATGAAACATGTGGCAGCGCTAAGAGCACCCTTGTACATCTATACCTATAACATGTTTTCATCACAAGTTTCCTGTACTTTTAACCCTTTGAGTGCCAGATAGGTATCTAGTGCATTGCAGCACAACACACTGGATGCTTTTCTGGCACTCAAAGAATTAAAGGTGATCTATATACTTTTATAGAAGACAGGGCCCAGGCTACCATCTATACCTGAAATTACCTGGATTGTTTTTCCAGACAAACAAATCTTCCCTTTTCACTCTTTTGTTTTCAGACTATATGTGTGATGGCAGGACCTCTTTGCATGCTATAACTGTGACAAATAAGGTTGGCTGCTTCTTGGTTGGAAAAAAATAGACCAAATTCAAGACATCAGGCTACTGTTTTAACCCCTTCACTGCTACACTATGAAATCGCAAGTGCTGCATATGCTTTCATCCTGTTGTTAATGTTTATAGTCAAACCTAAATTTCATTGACTCTTGTTTCATTAAAACCACCATATTTATATATTTTTTCAGCAGAACCTGCACTTTTAGAAGATGTCAGTGGTTTGTTAGTTTGACTTACCATGTCAGAGGAAACCTACCAGGAATTCAGAAAAAAGTATTTTTTTTGTAAATCCGTGTTATACAAAAGACTGTGATGCATAGATGTTTTGTAATCTGAGGAAAAACATGTTGAACAAAAAATAAACAAAGAGGTCCAAACATTACTTAGTCAAAAGAAGTGTAGAGAAAAGGTCATTTAGAAGCTGAAATTAGTGGTATGCGCCTGTATTAGGGAATGTTTAATTGAAGTGTGGATGGTATTGTGGTGACTGCAGTGGGTGGTGAGCCTTGTCTAAAACACAATGGTGCCTAGTGGTGTTTTCAAATCGGTGCTATATTTGGCAGCTTGTGCTGGGGGGGTGCCTGAATAAAGGTTTCCCATATCCTCCAAAAAGTTAAACCCTTGGCTTCAACATCCTGAATAAAGTGTCTCCATTCAGCTCGAGCTGTACTTGAAACTATGGTAAACCATTGTTGCAAGGATGGCGTGGACAGCAACCAATTTTGTAATATTGTTTTAATGGCAGTTATCAGTCAAATCTCCTATAATGTTTGTTGCTGGCATGAACGCTTGCGTAGTTGGAAGTTGTGTGCCCAGTAGGACTTCCTGGGGTATCCCAAATAGATTTACACCAAAAGCCTTGGAAATGAATTTGAGCACTTCTGTCCAAAAAGCTTGGATTTCCCTTTAGTGCCAGAAGCAGTGGATTAAATCTGCTCCAGGTGTGGAGCATTTGAGGCAGGCGTCTTCTGTGGTGATTTGCATCTGCACTGCTTTTTTGGAGTCTGTATAGATGGGGGTAGGTTAGTTTATATAAAATTGCATGTAGATATGCTGTAGATATGAAAGCTATGCTGTAGATATGAAAGCTATGCAGAATATCCTTGACAGTGAGATCTGGAAGGTAATTTAAGCCATTTGCTAAGAACTGTAGGAGTAGTCAGTGTGTGATTATGTGCTTCATCTATGCCCAAATGATAGATAAGTGAGGCTGAGCATATAAGAACAGGGAGAAAATTGATATAGTTAACCAAAGAAATGTGCATGTATTTGCCAGGATCCATCATGGCAAAAGAAGAGGCATAATGTCTTGCCTGTAAATACATAAAGAAGTGTTTGTTTAGAACGCCATATGACACCTTCAAAGACTGCAAGTCCCTGATTGTGGTCTTGCTATGTTCGAGAATATCCC
The DNA here is from genome assembly GCA_037306005.1 of Rhinophrynus dorsalis. Classification (NCBI taxonomy): domain Eukaryota; kingdom Metazoa; phylum Chordata; class Amphibia; order Anura; family Rhinophrynidae; genus Rhinophrynus; species Rhinophrynus dorsalis. Next base: position 174,224,049 of record CM074722.1, read on the forward strand.
CAGTCGTTTTGATTTCCAATGATTCCCAAGCGCCAAAATATTTGTGCGTCTCTCCCCATTGAAAGTCTGGGTTGCCTACAAAAGGAATATAGTGGGAGACCCATTTAGAATTGTAAAATGTGTTGTAACATTTGCTAGACTCTGTAGGTATCCCTAAATAAGGGGTTGTTGGAAATATGTGGAGAAAGGTTAGAAATTGGAACATATAAAATGTAATGTAGATTTAGAGGAAATGCTATTCTTTGATCCCTGCTGGTAACTGTGAATGTATTGATTCATATTCAGTCAATTGCTCTGAGTAGGCTGACTAAGTTATATATTTTTATGTTGGGAAAATGTATTCCTGCTCTTCACTAGGAGTGATATAATTTATTTAAGATAATGTGTGGCTTTTTTCCATTCCAGGTGAAGCTTTGCAATAATCTGTTTGGTAGTTGTAGTTTTGCTGATAAAGAGGGGGGAGGATTTGAATTTTGTAGATTTTGGGGGAACTAATCATTTTGATTACATTGCATTTGTCAATGAAAGGAGTGTGTGTTGCATCTAGTTGTCTAATTCTTGTGTTAATTGGGAAATGGTGGGTGTAACATTGAGTGAGTATTGAGAAGAAGGATCCTTAAACAACTTGATATCAAGGAATTTGACAGAGGAGTTGGGCCAATGAAAGGTAAAGTGTGAGGTAGCAGTATGTGGGGGCATAGGGGACATATGTAATGCCTCTGAGATGCTATAGTTTACTTTAAGGCCAGAAACTTATTTAAAGCCTCTAAGAGGCTCAAAATAAGAGGAAGTGCTTGTGCTGTGTGTGAACAATAGCATGTCTTCTTCAAATGCTACAACCTTTAGTTTTTTATCTCCTGTCTGTATGCCTTTAAAAGTATCTTCTTAAAAGAGGGTCTAACGCAACACTGGTGAAAGGGGACATCCCTGCCTAGTGCTGTTTTCTAGTGTAGGAAGACCTTTGTTGAGACAAATTCTTGTAGGCTATCATAAATGGTGCTAATGTAGTTTATTAACTGGGATCCAAAGTTCTGGAAAGAAAAGTCTTTAGATGTGAGGCCACATGATTTTGTTGAATGCATATTTCTGCATCGAGACTGACAAGCGTGTTATTGGTTTTGTTCAGTGTGGCAGTGATTAGGACTGCGATTGCACTATGGAGTGCTTGAGTAGAGTGGCTACCATGTACAGATCCCATTTGTTCATCTATGGGAAATAATCTGTTTTACTCTATTGGTCATATTTTTTGATAGAATTTTAAAATCAACATTTAAGAAGGAGATGGGGCGGTACAAACTTACTAACTGGGGGTCCCTGTCTGGCTTAGGCAGTACTGCAGTTCTGGCTAGTGTGAACAATGGTGGTACTGTTTTCATCTGTAGCATTTTATTCTTGAGAGAGAAGTGTGGGAGTGATGCATTCGGAGTTTTTTAATATTCAACTGGGAGTACATCTGGACCTGGTGATTTTTTTGTTAGGAGTACCTTTAATAACAGATTTAATTTCCTCCTTTGTGAGTGGGGCATCTAACAGTTCTCCCTGCTGATCAGTAAGTGCTGAAATGTTTGCAATAAAGTGCTTAACCTCCTCTGCTCTCTCTGGGGATGCCTTGGGATAACTCTGGGGGGATAATTCAGGTTGACCTTTTGTTGACTTAGTACTTGTGATTTGAGTGGCGCCATGGTGATGTTTTAATAGAGAAGCCAGTAATTTACCAGCTTTATTGGCTTCTCTGAAGAATTTGTAAGATTTCCATACTTCCTTGAAGAGCTGCCTCATAAAGTATGTGGTCTGAATGATATATTTTATAGATCTGTTTTTGGGATAGCAAAGAGTTGAGGTTTAACAATTTTTGGTTTATTGGCTACATAAGAAATGCTGCTGCCCGAGGTATGCCAGGGATGCCATTGCTGTGGTCTGAGAATGGGACAGTTATAGAGTTGAAGTTCCCCTGCAGAATAATTTTGAGATGCTGTTTATCAAAGTGTTTCTGGTACAGAGGCAAAAGATAAGTTGCATGAGATAGGCATGTAAATATTCACTAGCAACACCTTTGTATATTCAATTTCACATTCAAGTAGGATGTACCTACCTTCTTCATCGAGGAGAATGCTGTTTTGTAACTGTGAAATAATATTGTTCTACCCTGCTTTCTTCTAATGTAAGAGACAGCTATGACTTCCCCCACCCAGTTCTCCTCAGGTTCAGATGCTTGGTGTCAGTGACATGGGTTTTCTGTAACATGGCAATATGGCATTTCAGGGAGTTTCAGTGAAATAAACTTTTTGCATTTGATGAGGTTGTTAATCCAATGTGTTCTATGAGACAAACCTCAAAGCTATGTTAAGCAAGCAAGTTATATTTTATACTTGGTCAGTCTCTTTTCACAGTAATCCTCCTGCAGAACCATGTGTGTGGCTTTTTTTCATGACTTTTCATTTACGTTGGTGATATATAACAGGGATTTTTTTTTATATAGTTTTCATTTCATCCTGCAAAAGTGAATTTTCTAACTAAAGGATATTGCAGCACTCCTGTGGGGGCAAATCATTCTGTCTAGGTTTATCTCTTTAAGAGGCAGGGGGTGTGCAACACATTGAATTGCAATATATTGCACACGTCTAGTCCCTAACTGGTTGAAAGCTCTTATTTTGCAGCTGCAGGTTTCCAATAAAGTCACCATCATGTCTTGAGGCTATTAAACTTGTATGTTACTAGTAAATCAATGGTCAAAATAGTTAACATTGTAATGGTTACCTTAATTTTACCTTAATTTTAGTTTTCTCATTGATTTCAAATATAAATATAAAAATACATTGTAGTAGTCTTTGTTCAAATTAAGATAATTAACACTGCCCTACATGAGACTCAAAGTGGAACTGTCGTGTAACAAATGAATGATTTTGAAAGAGCAGTCACCTATATTTGTCAGCTAGATACAGACACTCCACTGAGCTCCCCATTCCAACTGCCGCTTCCTATCAGTTAATACTAGATCATTTGTATAAACCTATGGATAAATAAATCTAAATATCTCATAAGTTGTTTTGAAAACTCTGTTAAAATTACTTTTATCACAGTTATATGCTTTAAATTATTGAATCCTGCTTGTATTTGTTTTTCCTCATTCGATATTTGTTGTGTGCATACTTTTTAATTGAGTTTTAGCTTAATCTTTCTTTCAGTCAGATACTTTCTATTGCTGATATGTATGGATTGGAAGGCCTGAAGGATGTTGCCATTTATGTCCTGAAAAGAGACTACTGCAAATTCTTCCATAAGGTAACCACTGTGTGCGCTTTTATTTTATGTTTCCAATGGTAAATCATCCCGCTTATCTGTGGAATGTGTGTTTTCAACATTTTAAAAGAACGCTAACACCTAATATATGTGTTCCCGAACGCTTAAAATAAGCCAACCGCACCCTACAGCCATCTGAAATTTTGTGTGGGGCTTCATATTCCAGATGGAGACCTTTGATGGAACCATGCAGCCCTTGCTTTGCTAGGAGATAAGGCAGCCATTGGAGGGGCTTCTCCTCTCCTTTTGGAGGGGAAAAAAGCTTCTTGATCAACAGCTACTTCTAGGAGCATGTCCATAGCTTAATTATGTGTATACATTGTGACTCAGAGCCTGTCAAATAAGAGAGATGGCTGCTGCTTTGGGCAACAGTAAGGGTACAGCAGAGGAGCTGCATCTGGCACATGGAGCCTCCCGAGAAAACTTTGGCAGCTCTAGATGTGTTTGTACTTTTCTTAAGGTAATAAGAACACTTTTATTAGTTGCCAGTGGCCCTTTAAATAATAAACAAATTATAGCTTTTGTCCACGGCATCAGACAGCATGCATGTTTATAATCTTACAGTGGCTTCTGACATTCCTTTCGTTTGGTTATTTTGTTGAAGGAAATGAAACAAGACATTCCTGACATGAGTTTCACTCTGGTTTGATTACTAGTTGGCTGTGCCTGTACTATAATGGAGAGCACTACAGGCAACATAATGCAATAAATATTCATTAGATTTTCTTGAGCAACAACACATTTAGGTATTTTGGTATAGTAGAGTACTCTCAAATCTAAGAGTTCATTTTTGTGTGTTTTAAAGTTAAACGATCGTGCATTTATTTACATAGCCCATTATTGATCGTTATGATCTCCCAGTACCGGGGTGGGGGGTCATCAGGAGTGGTCCGGACACCCAACACGAGGTCTGATTTGAAAATTATAATATTATTAGGTGGTGGAACCATAAAAAATGGATTAATTGCAGGAGCAAAGCTGGTGCCACACATGCTAGTATACACATATACACCCACATGTGAATTATAGGTGTAGCTGTCTTTTGCATTAAGCCATCTAGATGTGATAAGCCACTTAGATTTGCACGAGCAACTTTGTTTACTTAACACAAAAGGTTAAAGGGATAGTAATACTTAAAATGTAAAAAAAAAATATGTTGTAGGGTTTATCCCCCTGAGTAAAACAAGAGTACTCCCACTGCTGAAAGGTGTTTCATTCAAAAGTTATTAATTTTCGAAGTTGAATTTTTTAGGTGCAATATCACAGTGGCCTGAAATTGTACAGTTGCGCTGTTGCTACACGATCCTATGGACAGCTCTGGTCAGTTGACCATAAATCTCCATAGGATGGTGTAGCAACAGCGCCACTGTACAATTTCAGGCCACTGTGATATTGCACCTAAAAAATTCAACTTTGAAAATTAATAACTTTTGAATGAAACATCTTTCAGTGGTGGGAGTGACCTTGTTTTACTCAGGGGGATAAACTCTAGAACATATTTTTTTTTACATTTTAAGTATTACTATCCCTTTAAAGATAAAAGGACAATCTTGGACAGTAAGTATGGCTGCCTATGTATGAATGCTGTATTTTTTTAGTTGTGAATCTGATTTAATTTTAAGCGTCAATAGTTCTAAAGATCTTGAAACATGGATTATATTTTATTACCATCATGCAAATATGAATCGAGAGCTTCCTGAGGAAAAAAAGAACTTTAGCATTAAGTAATGCAGAGACAAATTATATTTGCCCTTATATATTCCACATATATGGCAAATCTTATTTAATACTGCTCACAGGGTTTGTTTTACTGGAAGAGAGTGATATAATTTTTCTTACACTGGCTTTCTTCGGACTTATAAAATACATTTGTGATCAATGAAATACACTGTGTGTAATGCAGTGCTATTCCCGGTGATGGTTATTTATATTGATCCGTAAGACAGCTCATTCACATAGAACATTTAAAGTGCTGTAACTTGGCCTGAAATGATATGAAGATTATTTTTTTAGATTGCTTACATGTACTTCTATATCAGCATATTGTGCAGAGTGGGCTGTAAAGATGACAAACAGCACATTTTCAATAACTGGCTATAAAATAATTCTTGGACATTGTAATTAATGTAGAGTACATGCATGTGATAATGGAAATGTCTTTTAGAACACTATTAAACATATTTTTTATACTGTAGAAATGCAAGGTAAATGGAGTACTGCATTTACATAAATATAGTAAGCACACTTATTGCACTCATTTGAAGCGTGTGTGAAGGGGTTGTCGCTCTGGGAGTTATTAATTTTTTTCCACGTAATGAATTTCCTCTCTTAGGCTATCAGTGCTGAATTTACATTTTAAGTGCCCCTTAGGCAAGGAAACTTTGGCCCCCTATCCCAACCCAGGACAGCTTCCACACTCCTCATATGACCTTCAGCTCCACCCACAGAATGTACCTATAAACTACAAAACAAGCTCTTAAAGTAATGTTTCAAAGTAAAAGCAGCTCTGATTAATCTTCATAGTATTTGGGCCATGGAGAGTGTTATTTCGCTACTCTCAGGGTTGTAGTTCAAGAGTAATTGAATTATAAAGTATCCCCCTCCCACCCCTTTTGCCTAGTGTAAGCCACCTCTCCTCAGATGTTGAATCTGGTCTTGAAACCAGACAGCTCACAACAAGGGACAACCTTCTTACTGTGAATCTAAGGAAAACCCTGCCCCCTTAACTGGCTTTTCAGGTTTTTTCCTTTTGCTAATTGAAGATTGTCCCTCTCAGCAAGCCGTCAGGACACCACCTTGCTGCTCTGAGGTGAGCAGTGTTACATCAGTAAAAGGGGCGGGAGGGGGATACTTTGTCATTCAATTACTCTTGAACTAAAACTCTGACAGTATTGAAATAACATTCTCCATGGCCCAAATACTATGAAGATTAATTGGAGCTGCTTTTATTGCTATCCCTTTAAATCAGTGGTTCTCTGTCTTTTTACTGTGGGGAAACAGTTTAGTTGCAAATAAAATGTGTAACCCTTACAATAAGAGTATTTTAGTCTTACCTGTTAACTTCTTTTCTCGTAGTCCATATAGTTTACAGGTACCATGGGGAAGACGACAGCTTCTTCCAGCAGGCTAGAACAATTCTTCAAGAAGTGTAGGGTGGAGCCTCCTCCTCCACCACACAGGCTACCTAGCAACTCCCCTCAACCATATAGATTTGAGACAATAAACCTACCGAGCTAGATAGTGAGAAGAAGAAGAGGAAAACTTCTGTGAGCATGGATCCAGTATTACTCCAGCCACAGGAAACCAAGCATGGTCCCTTTACTGGGTGGGAAACCTGTAAGCTATATAGACTAAAAGAAAAGGATTTAATAGGTAAGACTAAAATCCACTTTTCTCTGTTGTCCAATATAGCTTACAGGTACCATGGGGATGTACCAACAATGAGTTCCCGTGGGTGGGAAGAGAAGGTATCTAGTCCTAGACAGGCAAAACTGCCTCCAGGACTTTCCAGCCGAAGCCAGGACATCCACACATTAGTATTTGGCAAAGGTGTGCATAGAAGACCAAGTTGCCGCCTTGCACAGCTGTTCAGCAGAGGCCTGATTCTAGGAGGCCCCAACAGACCTGTGGAGTGCACTGTAATGCAAAAGGGAACAGGTTTCCCTCTGAGCTCATAAGCCTTGCGCATGTAGACTTAATCCAAGATGCAGCAGTCACCCTGGACGCAGCCAAACCAGTCCTGGGACCCTCAGGGATGACAAAAAAAGCATCCGTCTTGCGGATGGACTTAGTATGGTGCACATAGAACCTGAGGCAATGCACTACATTCCCTTTCCTTGTCATATATAGGGTCAGGACAAAAGGAAGGAACAACAATCTCCTGATTGATGTGGAACTCAGAGACCACCTTAGGAAGAAATTCCTTGGAGGTATTGAGAACAGCCTTATCCTTGTGGAACACCAGGAAAGGCAGTTTGCAGTACAAAGCCTGCAACTCAGCAACTCTGTGGACAGAGACCACAGCCGAAAGAAAAGCCACGGATTCAAAGGGAGGCTGCTGCAGTACTGCCAAGACAAGATTAAGGTCCCACTAAGGAATGGGAGCCTTGTAAGCAGGGAAAGCATGAGTGACACCCTGAAAGAAGACCTTGACATCAGGCATCATGGCAATGCGCCTCTGATAAAAGACAGAAAGAGCTGAGGTCTGAACCTTCAAGGAATTAAGGCTAAGGCCCTTGTTCACACCATCCTGCAGAAAGGATAAACTAGATGGTAGGTCGAACGCCTGGCAGGACAGATCCCAGTCCACACAAGCCTTAAAGGACACAGGTTTCCTGGCCTGGATCATGGTGGAGACTACCTCGGGAGAAAAACCTTTCCTCCTCAAGATGGAGGCTTCAACAGCCATGCCGTCAAAGCCATACTTTCCTTGACCTCTCTCCAGAGGTAACCCTGGAGGAGATCTGATCTGCATGGCAGAGGAAATGGAGCAGCCAGTGCCAGCAATTCTGGAAACAAAGGCTGTATGGTCCAATAAGGTACAATCAGAATGACTGATGCACCATCCATCCGAATCTTCCTCAGCACCCTGGGGAGGAGAGAATGTGGAGGAAAGATGTAGGCCAGATGAAATCGCCATGGAATTGACAGAGCATCCACCGTGAATGCTAGAGGATCCCTCCAGTGTAAGCAAAAGAACTGAACCTTCCGGTTATCCCTGGTGGCGATCAGGTCTATTGATAGAAGACCTCACTTCTGTGCCAACAGGTCGAAAACCTCCAGATGGAGTTCCCACTCCCTGGGGTCCACTTTTTGGCACTGAGAAAACCTGCCAAGACGTTTTCTGCTCTTGGAATGTGCACGGCGGAGATGACAGGAACGTGCTCCTCTACCCAGGTTAAAATAGCCTTTACCTCCTACCAAACAGCTACGCTTCTGGTGCCTCCTTGCTTGTTGATGTAGGCGACAGCTATCGCGTTGTCGGACTGGGCGCGGACTGGGCAGCCCCTCAGATGAGAGGTCAAGGCCTCCGAGCATGTAAAATCTCCCTAAGCTACAAAATGTTGATGGGAAGGAGGGTTTCCTCCATCGACCAACAACCCTGAACACCCAGATGACCCAGAATAGCTCCCCAGCTGAACAGGCTGACATCTCTCGTGAGTATGTTCCCATACGGAATCACAAATGGCTATCCAACCACCAGCAGAGAGCCAGTCTCACTTCATGAGGAAGAGAGTGTGTGATCCAGAAGGACCAGATCCCCCTGGCACACACGGATAACAAATCTCTGAAGCTTTCTGGTGTGAGCCATGCTGTATGGTACCACTTCCATAGTAGACATCATCTTGCCCACCAGAGATGAGAACTTTCTTGCCGGAGCAGAAGTCCACTCCAGAGTGTGAGACGCTTTGGACGTGATCTGCTGCACAGAGTCTTCTGTGAGGAATACCATATATAGAATATATATATAGAATCATTGCTCTATAGCATTCACGGGGTTAAAAACGTAATTTAACTCTGTGGGAATTTTTATTTGTTCTCTATGGAGCAGTTGGTTTTCTGCAAAATAATTCCAGTTTTCCTTCGTGATCAGCCTCATTCTGATTATTAGTAAATAAGTCCCCACCATGCTTTGCATAGTCTATAGTGAAATTGCTGCTTTGGCATACCAGGAGAACTGGCGCCATTAAGTGTTCACATCAGAAAAATCTCTACCGGCAAGTACTGAAGAGAATGTTCTACAGAGCTTTCAATGTTCTTATCGTGGAAAACCACAACGGACCTTCTAGGAAAAAACTGCTTTGCATGCGTCCAATGTGGAACCTCACTGGCTAACTGTTCTGATTTAAATAATCAAGAATTTTGGGATTTAAGCACCTTGGTTTTGGAAAGTTTTGTCATGAGTAATTCTCAAACAAACTGAGTCTGTTTACCATGAATTTATTCGCTGAGCCTTGAAAAGGTGACAGTGGGATTTTAATGGGTACTAGGACAGCCCATGTTCTTGTGACTTCTAACTTGCTGGAGAAGGATGGGGATTGTAGACCTTGTTTCCCCAACCAACCCTTCTATTTACTACTTCAGCTAATCTCGGTTACACCTATCATTGTTGATGATCAAGACAGGCCATCAAACTGGTTGGTTTTCTTTTTAAAGGAGAATTAACACACCATACCCACCCAGTTACCTTTCTATGACCAGGCAATCCTAGTGGTGCTTATTAACTTTGTCTTTGTCCCTTTGTTCAAGAGAGAGCCTTCAATCTGTCCAGCATGTTATGCTCATGGAAGTAGACATAAGTGCCCCCCCCACACACACACACACACATACCAAGTGACGCGGGCAGTGTGAATGAGCCTGCTTACACCTTTTTGCAATGGGTTGCACACAGTGGTCATTAAACTGTTAAAATTACCATATGCAGTGAACAGAATACAGTTTGAGGTCTTATGGTCCTGATACCAACAGTCATTTCCACCTCCAGGTCAGATTTAATATGTTATCTCGTGAACGGATACACAAGGGCAAAGTTAATGGAGGCCATGATGATTTTTATAGCCGTAGTAAGTGTGGGAGGGTATTGTTAGAAAGTTAATTCTCCTTTAATCTAAACTTTTTGACTTTTGTCTGTACATAGTTGATGTAAATATATTGTAGAGTGGCCATTGCACTTTTCACACAGGGAGTGTATCAGCCCCTTCTTTGAACGCTGGGAGCATACATTAAAGGAGTTCTGCTGTTAGGAATACCATGCCCTGACGAGTGTTGAAGCAGAGACCAAGGAAGACCAGGGGCTGAGAAGGAACCAAAGCAGACTTGTCCATGTTCAGGATCCACCCATGTTGGAGGAGAAACTGAGCACATTCCTGGACCTGATGGTCCAGGCTATCCCTGGAAGGAGCCTTCAGTAGAAGGTCGTCCATGTTATGCAGTCACCCGAATACCTTTGGTGTGCAGGAAGGCAATCAATGCCCCTAAGACCCGTGCAAACACCTGAGGAGCCGTGCTGAGCCCAAAGGGCAGGGCGTGAACTGTAAGTGCCCTAGGCTGCAAGAGAACCTGAGGTACTGCTGACTCTACGGATGAACTGGAATGTGCAGATTCGCATCCTGCAGATCCAAAGAAGCCAGATATTCCTCTGGACCCAGCGCTGCAAGGACAGAATGCAAAGACTCCATCTTGTAGTTAGTATGGACCACAAATGAATTGAGGTCCAGGAGGGGACGGCAGTCACCATCCTTCTTTGGAACAACGAAGAGTTTGGAATACAAACCGAAACCTATCCTTATGGGATTAGGTGGAAAAACTGTACAGGGCATCTTGCGCCTTGAAAAGTCATCAGAAGTGTAGACTGTGGTTCTACAGAGTTAACAGGAATGTTAAGGGTAGACAAAACTGCATTAATGAAACCCTCCGCAGAGGGTTCAGGGTCAGCCTCAAAGGGGTCACCATGAAACTGGGAAGAAGCCCCTTCTGAACACACAGTATCCTCAGACTCCTGAAGTGATTCCTCCTCAAAGGAATCAGATAAATCAGGAATGCCAGAGGCATTAGGAGCCACAAACCTGAAGGAAGTGGAGGGTTTCCAGGATTGGAGGGCTCCCTGAAGAGACTGGAGGGCCCTGGCGGAGAAGCAGGGGTCACAGCACATGAGGGGCATAAGTGACTTGAGTACTCTCTGGGAAGCCTCGCGTGGCATAAGGAACAATGAGCAAGGGGGGGTGTTAATGATTCCCCTGAATCCTTAGCCTTCGGTCTAGCCCCATATCCCTTATGATCCGACATCCTAACAGGAGAAAATAGTGCCTGTAGTAGAGGAGATCCCAAATACTGTCACCCAGATTAAAAAGTTCACCCCAGAAAAACTAAAAGTACTTATCTGTCAAGCGAAGAGTTAAACTGAGGAGGGGAGAGTAAAGAAATCCAAGCCCTGTGTAATGATACTTGTGTAAAGAGAGAAGGAAAATGGCGACCGAATCAGAGCCAATCTGAAAACAGCTTGCTAAAACGGGTGTCTATGGGAAATGTAGTTTTTCCCATGAGCGTTTCAGAAGCAGAACTGGGACCCCCAGGAACCCCCAAGACACCAAGGATGGTAACAGGAATGTAGGGCAAGGGCAGACAAGAAGAATGAGCCGTCTCTCAACTTGGTACATTTGCATAGATATGTCCCCAAGCAGTCTGTCCCATAGAGATCAATGGAGCATTGTAGCTCTGCTGTAAAGAGCGACTTAAAGGCACAGAATTCAAATAAAGGGTGAAAAATAAAAAGTGCCTGAAATGTGCCTGTTTAATAAGGCTAAACAAACACATTAATCCAAAGGAAAAATTAGATAAAAAATCCCCAACTCAGAATAACATGGCACTGAAGCGGTCAATATTACCACACAGCTCAAAATTCTCCAGAGACCCCAGGAACAGAATAAGGAAATACTCATAACTTCTGCACTCATGTTGGGTAACTCCAGTAGGGGCCCCTGTGCAGATGGGATCAGTGGGACATGTGGACTATGGCACTCATAGGGTTGCTCACCTTTTTTGCAGATCTTCTTGTCTTCAGATTACCATTATAATGGAAGAAGCCTCAGAGAGACTCATTCTGGAGAGAGAGATATGGGCTGCATGGTTCTCTCCCAGGGCTGCAAGGGTCCACAGGCTGCATCTGTTAACTGAGCAATCCACCAGGGGACGTCAGTAATGGTAATGCGCCTAATGGGGGAATTTTGACACCCCATATCTAAGAGAAAATAACACAAATGGCTAAATAACTAAGCAGAACTGTTCTTGGCCTCTTATTAGGTGATGGAACAAATCTTATCTGGAGAGCGGAGTTGCTAGGTAGCCTGTATGGAGGAGGGGGAGGCTCCACCCTACACTACTTGAAGAATTGTTCCAGCCTACTGGGTGGAGCGATCACCTCCCCATAGTGCCTGTAAGCTATATTGAACGACTGAGAAAACAGTTTAACCGCTTAGAAGCTAGAGAGGTTTCCAACTAACCTAGTATTAATATCATGTGTTTGAATTCTAGTTGTTAACGTAACAAGATTTAATTTGTTTTACAGAGAATTGACAGACTCTCTTCTGACTTCTGCAAGTGCATCAAATGTAAAGTCAAATTGCCTATGCCTTTATTATTATCATTGTTATTACTTTTTTTTTCTCTTCTCAATTTTTTAAACACTTATGTCCCTGACATTGAGCTCCCACAGTTTGTTTCCAGAGAGCCTTCTATCAGGGGCTGTGAAAGCAGAGGCAGTGATACAATGTAACACTGTCCCTACAGCAGAAAATCCTGTTTCCATTTTAGTAAATACAGCATACAGGGTGCGGACTGTGGCAGGGATAGTATTAATGTTCAAGAAGCTTCTTGTTTTGGACATAAAAGTGTAATAAAAAATTAGGTGAAGATCAAAATAAATAAAAAGTATAGGTAATCTAAGTTTACAAATAATTAATTTGCAAAATATGTAAACTAGAAAACTGAAATCGACTGTCACTTTAAAATCTGTAAAATAACCTTGCTTTGGTAGCAGTTTGTTAGATCCCTGCAGAGTAAGACAATTAGTTCTAATTAGTTATATTTCTGAACTAAACTATATTATGAACAAATGGCTAGCATGACCTAACAGAATTAGAATTTGAAATGTTTTAGAATACATGTAGCCTTGTTCCCCTGTCGGCCATGGAACAGCTTAAACTACTTCAGGCATCTCTGGGGTTCGTGAATAATATTAACCCTTTGCGTGCCAGATGGGTCTGTAACACACTGCTTTGTAATGCGTTGCTTACCCTTCTGGCATTCAAAGGGTTAAACAAGCAAACAAAAAAAAAAACGTTGGGTCCTGAAAGGGCACAACCATAGTTTCAATGCGCTCTGCTACACATTGAAGCTACAATTTTGCCCTGGCAGGACCTGAGAGGGCAATTGGCCATCTTACAATGGAGAAAGGATCTCACAGGGAAGAGCAGCAGTGGAAGCAGAGGGTGGCAAAGGCAAGTATGCCATCTGCTGGATGGAGCCCTCCAGTTGCCTAATCAGGGGGTTGCAGGTCTCATGGGCATAGAGGGGGAACGTGTGGGGCTCCAGATAACTTAGCTTGATTGAAGGGGAGGGGGGAGAGAGATTGAGGGGAAGCCAGCATTTAGATTTTTTTTTTTTTGTGTGTAGAATGTGACAGGTAAGGGTTGCATATTATACATATTCACTAACATTTTCCTTAAAATCTTGGGTATAATTTATACCTGTGTATTATAACCGAGACTGTACTGTGTATGTATTAGCAAGTTGTTACACTCAAATCAAAAGCTGTTGGCGCAACACAACAATATATATATAGTTGTGTTGCACAAACAATTGTCCATTTGAGCGTAACAACTTGCTAATAGTATTGCGTACTTTCACTTCTTTGTTAATTGCCTTTGTGAACTTATCCTTACCTGCTCAAACTGGGGGCAGCAGGTTAATTGTAATATCATCTGTGTTTATAGAAGTGCTTGCTTGATGTTTATGGAAATGTTGCACTTTTCCTCAGCAGTAAACATCATAATGTGGGTGTGTTAGACTTGGAAAAACAATAGTTCCTCTTTGTCCCCTAACAATATCCTTATTTTTGGAACAGAAACTGTAGGATGAAAACATTGCATAAAATGCTAGGAACAGAACTGATGAGCAACATTGATTGTTATAGTCTGTATCATCTATTACTGCTTAGCATTATCAGTATTAAATAAAGAAAAGGTTGTAGATCCCTGTAATGGGCAATTTAATACCTATGTTTTAGTGAATATGCTGGTATAATTTGTATTTCAGCCTGTTGTTGGAATGCAGCAGTCGGTGCTAGAATGCCTTTGTATCGCTCACACATTAGGAGAGGAGCAGCTGTACACATCTTGTATGAAGTAAGTCAGTGACTCTTAACCAGGGTGCTGTGGGACATTGGTGTGTCACAGCATCCACTTTTTGTAGAAAGACTAATAATGTGAATACTGCATTGTGATTGTTTATTTCTTGAAGTTTTTCTGCATGATATGTTTATATTATTCTGATTATGAGACCTAAAAGGAGCTATATATTTATGCATTTGTACCACACGTTACATGCTTGACAAATGACCTATATAAAGTTAGGTGTGCCCCGGAACCTGCATGTTAGGGGTACCTTGAACAAAATAAGGTTGAGAACCTCTGATGGAATCAACATGGGCAGACTGGTGCAGTATTATCTTTTGATTAACACCAGGACATTAGAGACCTCTCTAATGAATGTTTTAATTTAATAGACTAGCCTACATTGTTGTCCATCAGTGTCGTATAGTTTTTTAATATTAGATCTGCATTTGTCTTTGTCCAGTGATTTCTGTTGAAACCTGACTTTAGTTCATACCTTCTGACAATAAACAGATTTCAGTAGTCCTGCATAGTTCATATGGGTCATTTATCTTTGTCAGATTGTAAACCGAAACTAACAGTACACTACACCAGAGATCAATTGCAAATATATATATTTATATTCAAGAGCCTTTCTCTTCGTCTTGATAAAGGCTCTTGAATGAGCCAAAACGTCAATCTAAAAATAAAACCTTAAAGGGATAGTAATGTTTCACAAAAAAGCCGCTCAGATTAATCTTCATAGTATTTGGGCCATGGAGAGTGTTATTTCAATACTGTCAGGGCTGTAGTTCAGGAGTAATTGAATAATAAAGTATCCCCCTCCCGCCCCTACTGATGTAACACTGCTCACCTCAGAGCAGCAAGACATTCTGGATGAATCGCAGCAAGGGGCAATCTTCAGTGAGCATAAGGAAAAACCTGTCAATGGGGGCAGGGTTTTCCTAATGCTCATAATAAGGAGATTGTTCCTTGCTGTGACCTGTCAAATGACCAGATTCCACATCTGAGGGGTATGCGGCTTACACTAGGTATAATGAGTGGGAGTGGGATACTTTATCATTCAATTACTCTTGAACTACAACTCTTGAGAGTATTGAAATAACACTCTCCATGGCCTAAATACTATGAAGATTAATCTGAGCTGTTTTTTTTTTTTTTTTGTAAAACATTACTATCACTTTAAGTTTTCTTTATTCACATAAGACCTATGAGTGCTTTTTTTGGTCCATGTTGCTTGACCTCACCACATCCTTTTGTTGTATTAATTTTGGACACAGCACCGAGGCAGTTTCATACAAACACACACTTAGATTTAGGAGTGCCCATCTGTACCTATTGTGTGTATATATATATATATATATATATATATATATATATATATATATATATATATATATATATATATATATATATGTATGTATGTTTTATTTATAGTGTGTGTGTGTGTATGTATGTGTGTGTATATATATATATATATATATATATATATATATATATATATATAATAAATAATACACACTGTATGCACAATTATTAGGCAAGTTGTATTTTTGAGGATTAATTTTATTATTGAACAACAACAGTGCTCCTGGACGTCACGTAGTTCGTCAGTTTTAGGATAGTTGAAATCTCCCATTATGATTACATTAGAAGTAGTATTTAAGGGACATATGGGGCTGTATATTTATACACTGTGTGCACAATTATTAAGCAAGTTGTATTTTTGAGGATTCATTTTATTACTGAACAACTACAGTGCTCTCCGTCAATCCAAAATGTTAAGAAACCTTAAATATGAATATTTAAGAAAGTAAAAGTGAGGTTTTGGCTTTCTTAGGAGAATATCTATGTGGGTAGAGTTAATGGGCAACTATTAGTGTGCAGAATTATTATGCAACAAAATGAAAAACGATAATTTTCCTATCTTACGTGTTTATTTTTATCTATTAAAGTGAGAATACGAAACAAACAACTCAAAATTTACAAATAAACATTTGTGACATTTCCAAAAAAAAAATTGGTGAACAATACAGCCACCCTGTTTTTAATAATAGTCATAAGCCTTTCATTCATGGAGTCTGTCATTTTCTTGATCTGTTGACGATCAATTTTTTTGTGCAGCAGCAACCACAGCCTACCAGACACTGTTCAGAGAGGTGTACTGTTTTCCTTCAGCGTAAATCTGCCATTTAAGAAGGGCCCACAAGTTCTCAGTAGGGTTTAGGTCAGGTGAGGAAGGGGGCCATGTCATTATTTTATCATCTTTAAGGCCTTTACTGGCTAGCCACGCACTGGAATACTTCGATGCATGCGAAGGAGCATTGTCCTGCATACAAATCATGGCCTTCTTGAAAGGTGCAGATATTTTCCTGTACCACTGCTTGAAGAAAGTGTCTTCTAAAAACTGGCAGTAGGTTTGGGAATTGAGTTTGAGTCCATCTTCAACCCGAATATGTCCAGCTAGCTCATCTTTGATAATACCAGCCCATACCAGTACCCCTCCTTCACCTTGCTGGCACCTGAGTCGAAGTGGAGCTCTGTGCCCATTACTGATCCAGCCACAGGCCCATCCATCTGGACCATCAAGAGTCACTCTCAGCTCATCAGTCCATAAAACCTTTGAAAAATCTGTCTTCAGGTATTTCTTGGTCCATTCTTGGCATTTCAACTTATGTGTCTTGTTCAGTGGTGCTCGGGTTTCAGCCATGTCTCTGAGCACTGAACACCTAGTACTTCTGGACACTCCAGATAGGTTGCAGTTCCGGAATATGACAGCACTGGAGGATAATGGGTTCCTGGTAGCTTCATGTTTGATTCTTCTCAAATGTCTGGCAGTAAATTTGCGTCTTTTTTTTCTCAACACGTTTCTTGTGACCCTGTTGACTATTTGCAACAAAACATTTGATGGTTCTGCGATTACGCCCCAATATCTTAGCAATTTCAAGAGTGCTGCATCCCTCTGAAATACTTTTTACAATTTTTGACTTTTCAGAGTCCGTTATCTCTTTTTCTGGCCATTTTGCCTGAGGAAATGAAGCTGCCTAGTAATTATGCACACCTTGACATAGGGTGTTCATCTCCTTAGGCCATACCCTCTCTCATTACACAAATACACATCACCTGATATGCTTAAATCCAATAAGCATTCAAGTCTATACAGCTTGGAGTTGGAAAATGTGCATAAAAATAAAAATGATGATATTGTCAAAATACTCACTTGCCTAATAATTGTGCACACAGTGTATATATAATACAGTGTTGTGCAAAAGTTTTAGGCAGATGGGACAAAATGCTGCAAAGTAAGATTGTTTTCAAAAATAGACATGCTCATAGCTATTTTTTTGTTTTTTATTGAATTTTAATAGAGATAAAAACATTCCTCAATACAAATACAAAGAGCGTAAAAAAGAGAAACATCCAGAGAATCCGCATGTAGGAAGTAAGAGCATGACATACCCAACCCTTCAACTCCCAGACACATTGGGGGGCGCCGTGCGCAACCCAAGGTGTGGTGTCAGACAGGCTTTATGTTAAGCAAATCAGGTAGCCAGTCATGTCGAACATGCAGACAGTTTGTGTAACAATACAGTACACCCAATATACCCCCCTACCCTTAGGGATAAGGTCAACCAAGAAAGGGACCATGTCATGGTCCTAGAGTGCGGGGCCAGGGCGAGGGGGGGAAAACGCATAAAGAAAGCGGAACATCCGGTTGTTGGAAAAGACGGAGAGGGGGCAGGGAGAGGTAAGAGAGGGGATGGTCTCGATCGGGCCAAGTCTTTTAAAACGTGTTTTGCTCCAGTGCCTGGTGGAAAGGATCTCCCTCCAGATACTCAGACCAGCGAAACCAGTGGGTGGAGTTTGCCAGGCCCCTACCTTCTTCTGTATGGATCAAGTCTTCTGCAGAGCGAATCAATTCAACAGAGGCAATCCAATCTCTAATTGAGGGAGTGTATGAATGCTTCCAGTGTCTAAGTATTAACACCTTAACTGCGTTGAGTAGGTGTACAGTAAGCTAGTGAGTGTACCTACATAGAGGATGTGTGGTGTGATGAAGAAGTTAATTTGTGAAGCAGAATGGGGACTCTGTACCACTTGGTCAAAATTCTATAGACATTTTCTGCACACTAGAGGACATGGAACATTTATGATCCAGTATAGATATTTTGGACCACTGTGTATCAGTCAGTGTAACATCACAGTCCACCTCCCAGCTTGTGATGAAATGGAGCTTAGAGGAGTGTGTTTGGGATAGCAAAAGCCTGTGGTGAATGGAGATCAGTTTACCAGGTGGTTCGGCCGAGAGGCAGAGATCCTCCAATGGTGTCAGAGTGGAGGAAAGTGAAGGGAGAGTAGACAGGCAATGGACAAAATGGTGTAGCTGTCTATAAAAGTAGAGTAAAAATTGATTGCAACACCTACCCTCCCAAATAACCAGTAAGAACAGGCTCCTACCCCCCTTCCCCATGTGACATCTCACAGCCTAGGGTATCGGACCCCCCGGGGAGTAATTTCAGGAAGGGACCACCATGATAGCCAGGGGGAAATCTTGAGTTATGAGTTAATGAAAGAAGAGGAGAGGGGGTGGTGAAGCCCCCGTGAGGAAGCAAGCTTCCTCCCGATCTGCAGCATGTTTGGGATAGTAGGGTGCACGTGATTGGGGCAAAGTCTCTGTTTGTGGTCCACCCATTCTCCTATGGGGGAAGGGACTAGGAAATAGCTTTGTTCAATTTTCACCCACAATTTAACAGAGGGCATAGACCATGCCACCTCTCTAGCCATTATGGCCACATTATAATAAGTTTCCAGATCAGGAAGACCCACACCACCAGCTCCCTGCTCAGGATCAGATCTGCATACCCTAATCTCCATCCCCTTGACCGCCAAATGAAGTTGGAGAGCATCTACCTAAGGTCCCA
The DNA here is from genome assembly GCA_037306005.1 of Rhinophrynus dorsalis. Lineage (NCBI taxonomy): Eukaryota > Metazoa > Chordata > Amphibia > Anura > Rhinophrynidae > Rhinophrynus > Rhinophrynus dorsalis. The sequence continues at coordinate 174,243,160 of CM074722.1, forward strand.
AAAGAAGAGCCACGGGAAGTGAATGGGTAACGTTTGTATAACATGCAAAAATCTAGGCAGTACAGTCATCTTAACAACTGCCTCCCAGCTGAACCAGGAGAGGTGTTTGACAAAAAATACAAAACATTGCTCTGAGGGCTTACTTCACTGTAAAAATATATGTGTCCATCAAGTACACGCACAAATTTGCCAATGGCAAGACAATCAGTCACACCACTGTTGGTGATCCCAAAATTCTTCTGAAAAGAGAAGCAAGAGTTCTCCTCCTCGATAGGTCCAGGTATCCACACACAAGGAATTTCAATTCTTAACAGTCTGATGACCAAAAATCCTCCGAAGGTCGCTGCCCTTTTGTGCACCAACCTCATGGTCACTAAAATAGAATACAAAGAAAGGGTGCAGACCCTTCTAAGAGGATATCTGTATGTATAATTTATACTTTATTGCCCCCAATATTTTAAGGCTCACCAGATACTTGTATATAGAAGGCTCATCAGATGCTTAATTGGTCTGTATGTAACAGACTCTTATCCAAACCTGATCCTCGCTCAGAAAAAACTTGTCACAGGTTCAACGTATGTTGTTGACGTTATTGTTATAGTTGAGCCCCTGAGGAAGTGCCATATAATATCCGTCATCACTATTTACATGTACGTTGCTATTTAATAAATCACTTGAAATCTCTGACTGTGAATCTGTGACAAGTTTCTTCTGAGAGAAAGCAACGTTAGAGATGTTTTGTCTCAAAACATGACAGAGGATGCCGGGGAGAGTGATGGGAGCAGAGGCATTGAGGCAAACTGTGGCAAGAGCAGTTTAGCCGGAAGTAGGCTGCTGGGCATAATTTAATCTGTAATTTTCTCTCAAATAACATTTAAAAAATAAATAAAGAAATAATAGTGTTTTATAATTATTCACTAAGTATTCTACATGATGATGAAAACTTGTAAAGTGGTGATAGATGCACTTAAACATGTTTATAAATTACCTGGAAATATATATAGAAAGCAAATTATCAATATTTGTAGATGACACTAAATTATGCAGGTTAATGAATTCAGAATAGGGTATTCTCTACAGAGGGATTTACATAAAATGGCAGATTGGGCAACCACATAGAAGAGAAATTTTAATGTAGGAAAGTGTAAAGTAATGCATTTTGGAACTAAAAATCCCAGTGCTGCTTATGAACGTAATAGAATCATTTTAAGGGATTCGTTGCTAGAGAGAGACCTGGGAATCCTTGTAAACTACAAACTTGGAAACAGTGATCTGTGTCAAATATCAGGAGCAAATGCAAACAAAGTCCTGTCTTGCATAAAAGGGGTATTGAAGCAACAGTGGATAACATAATTTTGCCATTGTACTTATTGAATATGCAGTGCAGTTTTGGGCACCAGTTCTGAAAAATAATATTCTAGAATTGGAGAGAGTACAGCGAAGAGAAACAAAATTAAGGGAGTGGAGGACTTGAAGTATGAGGAATGACTAGACGAACTCTGTTTATTTACTCTAGTGAAAAGACGACTAAGAGGAGATCTTATCACAATGCACAAGTATATGAGAGGTCAATACAAGGATCTCTGTAATGAGCTACTCATTCCAAGGCCTGATCAAATAGCCAGGGGATACCCCTTTAGATTAGGTGAAAGGATGTTTCAGCATCAGCAGAGGAAAGGTTTTTTTACAGTAAGGTCTGTTAAATTATGGAATTCGTTGCCTAACAATTTGGTTATGACAGATATAATGGATAATTTTAAGAGAAGCTTAGATACATTTCTTTTAAAATGGAACATACAGGGTTATACTGTGTTTTAGTAGGCAAAACAGGAAGGTCTGATAAAGACTAACATATTTGGAAGCAAGAAATCTATATAATTCTCATGTCTCTGGGTTATGAGACAAAGGTTGAACTTGATGGACTTTGCTTCTCTTTTCAGCCTACTTTACTATGTTACTGTCTCATGGCCACCAGAGAAAACAGGAAAGATACAACCTTCTGCTCCCGAATTGTAGATCCTCTGGCCTTCGCCATGGAAGCAATGTCAGTTCCCATGGAACTTCAGTCTAGCTTATGTCTTTCCTCCTATTCCTCTCATAACCAGGGTACTTTTGAAGATCAGAATGAACGTTGTGACTGTGGTTCTGGTCACTCCATACTGGACCAGATGGTGTGGTTTGCAGAGCTGGTCGGTTTTCCATTCAGGATCTGCTTCCCCTCCCTCCCTGGCTGGACCCTCCTACTCCAGGGTTACCTATGGAAGGAGAATGTGGACCAGATGGCTTTGACAGCATAGCTGTTGAAGCCCACATCTTGATGAGTAAATGGTTCTCCACTGAGGTAATTTCTACTGTGATTCAGGCCCACAAGTATGTGTCTTCCAAGGCTTACTATAGGGTATGGCAAATCAAATGCAAATATCAGCACCACAAAGGATTGAATCTTCAAAGGCAAATATATGTAAAAACATTCAAATATTTTATTGTAGTCAAATCTTGATAAAATATATATATATATTTGCTGTAATAACAACCCAGACTTATGAGCTAGGAAAGACTTACATTCGGAACCAGTCAGGAGAAAAGAAGCATGGTTACAGATCAACGCGTTTCGCGCTAACAGCGCTTACTCATGATCAAAGACGCCAAGCTCTTGCAACAGTTTCCCTTTTTAAACTTGATCCAACCAATCAAATTGGATTGATGACATCATGATAGTAAAAAACGGATACTCGTAAAGACAAAGTAGCCGCTACTTAAAGTTGAATGAACCTTAACCCCTTTCACCTCAAAAACATTCCATGGCATCACCCACTCTCCAAATTAAACATGATCAATAAAAGAATCATGTTTCTCCACCAAGAGACAACGTGTGTACGGGAGCTCGTCAAAAACGGATCGCAGAGGTAACCTTAAGTTAACCCCTTACTTGTATACCAAAGGGCAACGTGTATACCGAAACCCATCAATTGTAAATCGCTGAGGCAACCTCAAATTAACCCTCTACTAATACAGCAGAGGTCCCATGCAAATCCATGCCACTCAATGCCAACACGGGAGCTCATCAAATTTTGATCGCAAAAGCGACATTAGATTGACCCTCCATCAATAAGACAGAGCTCACCATACCAACCTATGTCTCTTTGATCCCAAACAAACCAAAAAAAATTTTTTCTCTTTTTCAAAAGGGTGAGGGAGCCCAAAGAATATAAAAATTAATAAAAGGAACAGGGGTCAAGGCCCAAATCACAACCTTTAGTATAAAGATGTTCATTTAAAGATCTTAAAAGAAAAAAAGGAAAAATGTACTAAATTAACCCCTCATAGGCATTATCACATTGAGCTTGTTAAATAAAAAGGTTAATCAAGGGTTCCAAAAGGAACGATTGATTTTAACCTGCAACATAATTTAAAAAAACATAAGTGCAGTATCAGAATACATGTAAATCAATGTAAATATATAAACAAAGAAGAAAACAACAAGGTGAGGCGACAAGAATTTATACATAACAGCTGACATCATACTCCTTATTTAATCCTGAGGGGTATCTAGTGCCTAGTTCAAAAATCCAAAAAACTTCACGCTTACTTAATCTCTGATCCAAGTCACCTCCCCTAATACCTAGCCTTACTCTCTCAATACCCTGAATTTGCACATGTGAAATGTTACAATTATCACTCTTAAAATGAGAAGAAACATTAGAACGAAACTCAATGTGTCGAATATTACTAAGATGTTCATTCAATCGTTCCCTGATTGACCTAGTGGTTTTACCCACATACTGCTTTTGACACTGTTTACAGGTGATTAGGTAAACAACACCTCTAGTGCTACAATTAATATAACTCAAATTTTGATAAATCTTTCCTGTCACTGTTGAGGTGAAGTTTCTCAAAACACCTACAAATTTACAGCATCCACAGCGTGCACTCCCACATTTGAAAGTGCCTTTTGTCGTCAGCCATGATTTACGTCCCATGTCTCTTTTAGAAGAAAACAAACTAGGAGACAAGCTAGTAGCAAGTGTAGGAGCTTTCCTCAATACAAACCTAATCCCATTTGCTACAGCTTTCTGCAATCCCTCATCTGCATTCAAAACAGGGAGATGTTTTTTAATGATAGCAATGATGTTATTATACTCCAAACTATATGGAGTGGAAAAAATAATTTTATCAAAACCTTGTTTATTATCCACACCATTCAACGTGGAGCCAGATTCCCTATTAGGCTTGTATTTGAGGAGTTCTGCCCTATCTATTTTTGACGCTTTATCCATGGCTCTATTCAACATCCAAATAGGGTAACCACGAGAACGGAATCTAGAATAAAGAGCCCTTGCCTGCACACGATACCGGAAATCCGTGGAGCAACCCCGCCTCAAACGGAGGAACTGTCCCACAGGGATTCCCCGAATCGTGTGCCTAGGATGGCAACTATTAGCACGAAGCAAACTATTACCAGCAGTAGGTTTCCGATAAATGTCAGTGATCACAACTCCCAAATTCGGATCACCAATTACTTTTAAATCCAAAAAAGATATTGCATCAGGGGATGTATCAAAAGTAAATGCCAAATTCAAATTGTTGTTATTAAAATAAGACACCAACCCCTCTACAGTAGTTTCCATACCATCCCAGACAATAAGAAGGTCATCAATGAATCTTCCATACCAGATAATCTGGTCCCTATAGGGATTGATATTTCCATAGACGTGGGACTCCTCCCACCAGCCCATATACAGGCAGGCATATGTAGGGGCAAATTTTGCCCCCATTGAAGTCCCGCGCCTTTGGAGATAAAAATCCCCATCAAACATGAAAAAGTTGTGTGTTAACAAATAATCAATGGCTCTCAGAATGAAATATATAAGATCATTCGAGTAGCCACTGTATTTATTTAAATGGTAATCCACAGCCTGAATGCCCAAATGGTGTGGTATGCATGAATAAAGAGATTTTACATCACAACTAATCCACCGATAATTTTTACTCCAACTGACCTGATTTAACTGTTGAATGACATGGGTAGTGTCTTTTAAATAGCTAAACAGCCTCAAAACTAAAGGCTGCAACTTCTGATCAATCCATTCACCTAACACCTCATTCAATGACCCAATACCGGAGACTATCGGTCTCCCCTCTGGATTTCTAAGTGATTTGTGTATCTTAGGCAAATGGTGGAATATCGGGGTTACAGGATGTCTAACAGAGATAGAATCCACCTCCTTCTGTAACAAAACACCCGATCTAAGACCACTCGCCAACAAAGAGTCCAAGAGACCAGAATACTCCCCGGTAGGGTTCACAGATAATGAGGTGTATACATCCTTATCCTTCAATTGCCTAAGTGCCTCTTTGTGATAGTCAGCGGCATTCATCACTACTACCGCCCCTCCCTTATCGGCACTTTTTATAACCACATCCTTAAGTTGAGATAGATGTTTTAAAGCCATCCTTTCATCCGGGCTTAAGTTGGAGGGTCTTCTAACCCAATCATTGCTGAGTTGGATTAAATCCCTCTCAACCAAATTATGAAAGGCATCCAAAGCTCTCCCTCTCAAGCCAATCGGATAAAAGGATGATCCAGATGTTATCCTGGTTGACCCGCTAGCTGGCGTATCCGGTGAAACATAACAGAAGCCGTCCAACTGCAGGTCAGTCAGGTCAGTGACCACACAGTGCTCCTGAAAGGAAAGTTTTGACAAAAAGGAAAACTGAGAAACATTATGAGAAGAAGTATCCGGAGAAATAGACTCCTCTGCAATATCAGAAGATATCTCTCTCGTAGAAGGAGCCTCACAAAAAAATTTTTTTAGAGTTAATTTCCTAGTAAATTTATTTAGATCTAATAAGGTGTTAAAAAGGTCAAAATGACAAGTAGGTGCAAAACCTAGACCTTTTTCTAGTAGGCTCTGTTCAGATGGAGATAAAGTATAATCTGATATATTAACCACAGAATTTGTCAATTCTTCTTTTCCTTCCTCTCCTTCTGTTTTATATCTCCTTTCGCTCCTTCTTCTGGTGTTCTTACTGCCTCCTCTGCGGACACATCTTTTGTAACTTTGATCTTCGGTGGTCTGGATCTGGACGATGACCTCTTCGGGGGTTCTAGAACAGTTATCGCTTCTTCTATGTCGGTGGCAAAGACCTTTGAAACCTTCTCCCCTCGATTCGGTGACAAAAAAGAAGAAGATGAAGCAGGAGACTGGGCTATCACTGATGTACTTATTGCATCATCTGTATCAGGATAATCTGTAGTATCCAATTCAATGCTAGAAAAACTCACTTTTTTCTGCCTTTGTCGTGTTTTCAAAATGGATCTATGCCCTGACTTTGTTATATTTCTGTAATATTTGGATTTCCAAGAATAAACATGATTGGATTCATAATCCTCTTTGTCTCTTAGAAACTTCTTCTGTTTCAAATCCATAATAGACTTTTCCAATTTTTCCAAATATGTTGACAGTTTCTCATCCAAAGAAACAAAGTTAGGATTCTCTTGATGGATAACCACTTGGCTCTTTTTCTCCTTGATATCAGACTGCAATTGTACCAACAAATTTTGTTTATATTTCACAATCAAATTCATTAAAGTATTAGAGCAGTCTGTTAGGGCTTGATTCCATTCCTTCATAAATTCAACATCATCTTTAATAAAGGTAGGTGATTTTTTAATCCGTAAACCTCTCGGTATTCTTTCTGTTTTAATATACTGTTGTAACGTGGTAATCTCCCACCATGCTCTAATTTGTTTCTCCATCAATTTCTCAAGATCTTTAAATAGAGAGGTCAGGTCAGGTATATCACTTGTTTTCTCCTTATTAACATCTTCATCCATATTAAACAACTTGTTAAAATTGGATAGTCTCATTGATGTATCTTCAACCGCACGTAAACACCTGCTGGAACCATGTTCATTTACGTTCACTACTTCACTTTCCATTATTGCTCAGTTTAGGGTTGTAAAAATCTTCTTGAAAATGTTGATGATCTTCAAGGTGTATTTAATCCAGAGAAACCACCTTCTAATTGTAGAAATTGGCAAAAGGAGCAACGCTCATAGGGAAAATCCAAATACACCTAAACAAAGAATATCGAGCAGCTCAACTGTTGCCTGACAGGGGAGATCGTGATCCAAATACAATCATCAAACAGTCTGGGCACGTACTCCACCTCTTATAAATACATATAAACTTTCCATCACATTTCCAAATTTCTTGATAACCTCGTGTGCTTGATCAAATCCGATCCCAGGATTGCCACAATGTAAAGCAAATCAAATGCAAATATCAGCACCACAAAGGATTGACTCTTCAAAGGCAAATATATGTAAAAACATTCAAATATTTTATTGTAGTCAAATCTTGATAAAATATATATATATATTTGCTGTAATAACAACCCAGACTTATGAGCTAGGAAAGACTTACATTCGGAACCAGTCAGGAGAAAAGAAGCATGGTTACAGATCAACGCGTTTCGCGCTAACAGCGCTTACTCATGATCAAAGACGCCAAGCTCTTGCAACAGTTTCCCTTTTTAAACTTGATCCAACCAATCAAATTGGATTGATGACATCATGATAGTAAAAAACGGATACTCGTAAAGACAAAGTAGCCGCTACTTAAAGTTGAATGAACCTTAACCCCTTTCACCTCAAAAACATTCCATGGCATCACCCACTCTCCAAATTAAACATGATCAATAAAAGAATCATGTTTCTCCACCAAGAGACAACGTGTGTACGGGAGCTCGTCAAAAACGGATCGCAGAGGTAACCTTAAGTTAACCCCTTACTTGTATACCAAAGGGCAACGTGTATACCGAAACCCATCAATTGTAAATCGCTGAGGCAACCTCAAATTAACCCTCTACTAATACAGCAGAGGTCCCATGCAAATCCATGCCACTCAATGCCAACACGGGAGCTCATCAAATTTTGATCGCAAAAGCGACATTAGATTGACCCTCCATCAATAAGACAGAGCTCACCATACCAACCTATGTCTCTTTGATCCCAAACAAACCAAAAAAAATTTTTTCTCTTTTTCAAAAGGGTGAGGGAGCCCAAAGAATATAAAAATTAATAAAAGGAACAGGGGTCAAGGCCCAAATCACAACCTTTAGTATAAAGATGTTCATTTAAAGATCTTAAAAGAAAAAAAGGAAAAATGTACTAAATTAACCCCTCATAGGCATTATCACATTGAGCTTGTTAAATAAAAAGGTTAATCAAGGGTTCCAAAAGGAACGATTGATTTTAACCTGCAACATAATTTAAAAAAACATAAGTGCAGTATCAGAATACATGTAAATCAATGTAAATATATAAACAAAGAAGAAAACAACAAGGTGAGGCGACAAGAATTTATACATAACAACTGACATCATACTCCTTATTTAATCCTGAGGGGTATCTAGTGCCTAGTTCAAAAATCCAAAAAACTTCACGCTTACTTAATCTCTGATCCAAGTCACCTCCCCTAATACCTAGCCTTACTCTCTCAATACCCTGAATTTGCACATGTGAAATGTTACAATTATCACTCTTAAAATGAGAAGAAACATTAGAACGAAACTCAATGTGTCGAATATTACTAAGATGTTCATTCAATCGTTCCCTGATTGACCTAGTGGTTTTACCCACATACTGCTTTTGACACTGTTTACAGGTGATTAGGTAAACAACACCTCTAGTGCTACAATTAATATAACTCAAATTTTGATAAATCTTTCCTGTCACTGTTGAGGTGAAGTTTCTCAAAACACCTACAAATTTACAGCATCCACAGCGTGCACTCCCACATTTGAAAGTGCCTTTTGTCGTCAGCCATGATTTACGTCCCATGTCTCTTTTAGAAGAAAACAAACTAGGAGACAAGCTAGTAGCAAGTGTAGGAGCTTTCCTCGATACAAACCTAATCCCATTTGCTACAGCTTTCTGCAATCCCTCATCTGCATTCAAAACAGGGAGATGTTTTTTAATGATAGCAATGATGTTATTATACTATAGGGTATGGTCTTTGTTTCATTATTGATGCGCGGACAGATCTGTGTCTTCGTAGGGGTCTGACCTTCCTTTGATGTTATCCTTTCTCCAGGATGGAGTGAACAAGGATTCAGCTTGAGCTCCTTGAAGGATCAAATTTCGGCTCTTTATCCTGTGTCCCTCCACGGCATCAAAAAACATATGGGTTATGTCTCCTCCTTCTAGCTGTTGAAGGATCAATCAAAATGCTCATAAGGAGTCCTGGCTACTTCCTCTGGTAGTGTTTTTTGGTCCTACGGACAGCTGGAAGTAGGACCCTGGAATTCTTACTGGCCTCATATAGAAAATAAGTTTAGCCTACCTCCGCAAGTGATTCGGGCCACCGGGAGAAGATCGCAAGACCGAGATACTTCTGGGCCGCATTCATTGCTGTCCCATATGCAGGGGAGGTCCCTGATGCTCTGACTCCACGTTGGTGCCGGTCAGAGGAAAACCGCTGCACAGGAAGTGACATCAGTCCAGCAGTAATCCTGCTGACGCAGGGGGAAAGTGAGCACATGTTCAGCTACAGAACACAGAAGGACGAATGGCATTCCGGTTCCTACCTGGGTCAAACAGCAGCGGGATTTCTGACAATCAAACAGTTTAGGACAAGGTAGGAATCTTTTTTTATGCATTTAGTATACTTTCTGGTGGGTCTCTGCATTCCACCTTGGAACAGAAGCCAGTTATGCTCAGTTTGAGATAGATATAGATATATATTAGAGAGAGAGAGAGCCTTAGGCTGGATGTTAGAAGCTGTTCAATGCTAGCAAGTCTGTTTTTGCAGGGAATATTGTTTTTTACTTCCGTAATTTTAACTGGTACTTATTAAAGGTTAAGTTTTAATAATGGTAGTTATGACTACCCCTGCAAAGACCCCCCCCCCCTTCTAAAGAAAAGGGACAGTTGGAGAATAAAAATGAGATAGCCTCTCAGAAGACAAAACCCTGTGCAGGTTGTGAAAACAAGATACTTGTTTCTGATCCTAGCAAATTATGCCCTGAATGCCTAAAAAAGGCTGTAGGTCCTGATGTGCCTAACCAGTTTCAAGACTTACTATCACGGATGAAGTCTTCAATGCAAGAGACCTTTTGCGTCATTACAAGCTCCAAGGAAAAGACAAAGACTAGAAGATCCAGTTGAAGGTACAGCCAGATTGGATCAAATGGATGAAGATGGCATGCAAGATATTTTATCTGAATACTCGGAAGAAGAAGGCAAGATTATGGAGGATGAAGAGGGCACATTTAATATTGAAAAGATTGAACCCTTCCTCAAGAGCATGAGAGAGACCTTGGGCCTAGTGAATGAGACAAAAGAGCATGGTATTTTGGATAATGCCTTCCTAGGAAACAAGAAAGAGCTACCTGTTTTCCCAGTTCACCATGCTGTCTCAGATCTGATCAAGGATGAATGGATTAAAGGGGACAAGAGAATTTCCATATCCCTTAGATTTCATGGGATGTATCCATTCAAAGAAGAAGATACTAATATCTGGATTTCTTCACCAAAGATTGATGTGTCAATCACACAGTTAGCAAAAAGGACAACTATACCCATGGAGGATGGTTCCTCCCATGGATCGAAAGATGGAAGGTGCCCTGAAGAAGCATTTTGCTCTACTAGACCAAAACAAGAAAACAGCCACAGCAATGGCTTGTATTTCAAGAACAATTCGAATCTGGTTAACAGAATTGGAACAAAAAAATTGAATTCTCGGTCTCAAGATCCATATTGATGAAAGAAGTCACTGCAATTAAAGAAGCAGTAGCCTACTCATGTGATGCCTCCATGGACACAATTAGATTAACAGCCAGATCCTCGGCCTTGTCAGTCACTTCCAGAAGAGCCCTCTGGCTCAGGTCGTGGGGCGCAGGGGCGCAGACCCATCTTCAAAAGCCAAGTTAGTATCTTTGCCATTTGAAGGACCTCTGCTGTTTGGAGAGAAGTTGTAAGAAATCCTCAAGAAGGTCACAGGAGGAAGAAGTTCCTTTTTCCCACAGGATAGAAGATCTAGAGCCTCCCCTGTTAGAACATCATTCAGAGTCAAGCACCAGTCATTTCGAGACTCCAGAAGGTTTCAATCCTCAAGGGGTTTTGAGCAAAGGAAACAGTCCTCTTCCCAATTTTCAAGAGGAACATTCAGAAAAGTGGGGAATCGTAGGACTCAGTTTCCAGAAAGAGTTCCACTGAGAGTCAGCGGACCCTGCTAGCTCTTCCAGTAGGGGGTCGCCTGGAACAGTTTGTTCAGCAATGTTTAACAAAGACCAACCAGGACAAGTGAGTCATTCAGACCAAACAGGTTGCCTGCTACAATTCAATCGAATACCTCTTCAAAACCTGTTCAGAGTTTCAAAGACCCCAGAAAACCAGGTAAAGGCAAACAAACTAAGAGAAGCTATTCAGAAGCTAAGTCAAAACCGGGTAATTTAGCCTGTTCCTGTAGAATGGTCAATAGTGTTCAACAGGCGACTTCAGGGTCATTTTGAATCTGAAACTACTGAATCAATATCTAAAACAAAAAGCTTTCAATATGGAGACAGTGTCATCGGTGATTCAAGCCCTCAGACCATCCTCTTACCTGACTACGATAGATCTTCAAGAGGCTTATTACCACATACCAATCTTGAAAAACCACAGGAGATTCCTCAGGTTCTGTTTCGAGGGACAAAATTGGCAATTCAGGGTGCTTCCATTTGGACTCTCATCAGCACCCAGAATTTTCTCAAAAATATTGGCAGCAGCTCTGGAACCCCTGAGGCAACAGGGTATTATATTAGTACCTTATCTGGACGACATCCTAATAATCTCGGATTCCTACCTCCAAGCTCAGGATCACACAGCCATAACCTTGAATCATCTCCAGGACTTGGGGTGGATGATGAACGAGAAGAGTCCGATTCAACCTACACGCAGACTGATATTTCTAGATATGATCCTGAACACTGTAAAGAACAAGATATCCTTGTCCTTAAACAGAATAGAAAACATAATCAAAAGGGTAAGGACATTCAAAAGAGTGACAAACCAGACATCCCAGGAGTACATGGAACTTCTGGGAACCATGACATCCTCAGTACAAATAGTACCCTGGGCCAAGTCCTACATGAGACCTCTACAAAATTGGTTCCTAAGTCAATGGAACCAGAACTCCACAAACACATCACCGAGAATTCCGCTCCCAGTAAAAATCCAGTAGAGCTTATCTTGATGGACAAAGAAGAAGAAGAACCTTCAGAAGTTAATTCCACTGCAGGACTTACCTTTGGAGAGAATATCAACAGATGCCAGCCTTACCGAATGGGGAGGATATTGGGGGAACAAATTGGTACAAGGAACTTGGTCAGCAAGGGAAGCCAGACTTCACATAAATGTTCTGGAATTAAGAGCAATAATGCTCTGCCTAAGAAAACTAAAGGAAGAGATAAGAAACAAGCTGTTAAAGATAGTATCAGACAGCATGATTCCTGTCTTATACATAAAAAACCAAGGGGGAACAAGGAGCCGGTCCCTAAATCTGGAAGTAGGGAGAATCCTAAACTGGGCAGAAAAGAACCTGACGGCCCTCTCTGCCATCCACGTATCTGCAAGCAGACTTCCTCAGCCACAACAAGCTGGATCCCGGAGAATGGTCTCTAAATCCAGAGATATTCAGCATCATTGTAAAGAAGTGGGGTCTGCCAGTAGTAGATCTCATGGCATCTAACTCGAACAGAAAGATCCAAACATTCTTTTCCAGGAACCCTCAACCTCAAGCCTTAGTCACGGACGCTCAGAACCACAAATGGAACTTCAGTCTAGCATACCTATTTCCTCCATTCCCTATGATTCCGGTGGTTCTCAAAAAGATCAGACAGGATCAATCAGACGTTATCCTGATAGCTCCAAATTGGCCCACAAGGGTATGGTTCACAGAACTAGTAAGATTAACAACATATCTGCCATTACCTCTCCCTCCAGTGGAGAATATTCTAACTCTGGGTCCAGTTGTCCATCTGAATCCAGGATTCCTGAAATTAATGGCCTGGAGGTTGAAAGGAGTTCATTGAGATCAAAGGGACTTACAGAATCGGTTATTAATACCATTATATCAGGCAGAAAAGCCTCAACCTCCAGAGTATATTATAGAATCTGGGAGTCTTTTGCAAAATGGTACCGTAGCATTGGTTTAGACAGATCTTCCATCAAGTCTTCTCATGTTTTAAGTTTATTGCAAAAGGGTTTTGAACTAGGACTACGTTGCTACGAGTGTTGCTGAGGCCTCCTTTTGAGCCCATGGCTTCCATTCATTTGCAGCCACTAATGCTTAAGGTGGCTTTTCTCCTGGCCTTTGTCTCAATACACTGAGTTGCTGAACTGCAGACTTTCTTTTTCAAGCCAGCTTTCCTGGTCTTTTACAAGGATAAGGCGGTGCTTAGGACCTCTCAGGAATTTATTCCTAAGGTGTGTTTTTGAATTGCACATCAGTTAAGAGATTGTGGTGCCTTCATTTTGTCCTGACCAGAAATCTGACAAGGCGCAGGATCTCCATTTGTTAGATGTGGTGCGGTGCCTTAAATGTTATGTGCACTGTACTGAGCCTTTTCACAAGGCGGACTCTCTTTATGTTATACCTGAAGGTCCTAGGGCAGGGCAAACTGCTTCCAAGGTCACTGTGGCCTCCTGGATCAAGGCTACTATCAGTCAGGCATATGAACTCAGGGAGGAACCTACTCTATTCAAGGTTGCGGTCACAGCACATTGTGCTAGGTCTGTGGGGGGCCTCCTGGGTCTACAAGAATCAGGCCTAGGCTGAGCAGTTGTGCAAAGTAGCGACTTGGTCCTCTTTGCACACCCTTGCTAAACTCTACCATGTTGATTTTCTGGCTTTGGCTGAAGCCAGCTTTGGCTGGAAGGTCCTTCAGGCAGCCTTGCCAGTCTGAGGACCTGCACAATTTACCATACTGTTGTTCAGTTGTTTTTGCCCGTTGGCTTTTGTTATTGTGTGCTGTGACTGTTCAGTGTCTGTAGACACTTTTCTGTGTTTGGGCTTTTCAGATCCTGGATAGTACCAGGGAACGCCGGTATCATGGGGACAGGCATGAGGTCCTTTCTCCTTTCTTCCCACCCTGGGACCCTTAGTGTTGGAATATCCCCATAAGAAAATAGGATTTTAGTGTTAACCGTTAAATCCTTTTCTGTATAGTCCATATGCAACACAGATCTCCCACCCAGTGAAAGGGACCTGTTTTGTCTTGCCTGTCTGGGATGCAGAGTCCATTTAGGGTCTTTCTTCTGACAGGAGATTTCCTTCTTCTCTTGCTAGCCTAGTCAGTGTGACTTCGGTCACAATCATACTGGAGGCGGGGCAAGGGTTGAGCTGGAGTAGTAGATGGGAATATCCACCCACAATACTTTGCATTTTGACAGAAGGAGAGATTCAACCCCCATGTTACCTTTATTCCATGTGGACTATAGAGAAAAATCATTTAACAGGTAAGAACACTAAAATCCTATTTTTCTCCTGCGCTTTTTTCTCCCACCCACTGATCAGCAGTTCATGTGGCAGGATGCCTTTACACCCCATAGCACTTACTCCTCCTGAGTACCTCCTACCTTCCTCTAGACTGTACATTTTCACGAGTAGAGCTCTTTGATCCATTTGTTTCCTATGTTCCATTTGTACTGTTTTATGTGTCTGTATGTCTATTCCCTTATATGCAGCACTGCAGAATAAGTTTGTGCTATATAAATAAAGGATAAAAATACTTTGCTGAATCCATTCATGTATTTGACTTTATTTCATATCCCCTCTGTCGTCCCCTCAAAGAGTTTAAATGTTTAGATCCTTTAGTCTATCCTGATACTTTTTATCCTGTAAACCATTTACCATTTTAGTAGTCCTTTTCATAGAGAGACCGAAACTTTGAACAGTTTTTTAAATCTTTTGGATAAGATTACCTTAAATCTCATAAATATATATATAACGGTAAAATGTCAATATTCATTTTTTTCTTAGATGGATTGAAAAATATTTTGTGAAATGCTGGTCTGAAAAGAACTTTGCCAATTTACCTGCTGCTCTGCAGAAAAACTGCCTTACTGTTCTGGTACAATCATTGGTAAGTACATATTTTGTTAATTTGTTTGTCATTCTTTTTGTTTTTTGTTGTCTGCCAGAGTGACAGGCAACATGTTACAAAGTTGGTGTTCTGCTTCCGAAAAGGGATGGGGTGGGACAGCGCATAAAATGGATCTGAGTGTAGTATTTTATTTGTAAAAAAGCTTGCATATAAAATCAATAAAAACACAACTAATATGCATAGACAGAGAAATTCCCAAAATTACTCAAATAGAGATCGAAGGTACCAAGGGAATAGATTAAATTCACATAAAACAGTGATGTATAAATCTATACATCCTGAAAAATAGATAAAGAATACAAAAATGGATATGGAGCAGTTCGTATAGATGTAGTATCAATACAGGTATCATGAATGGAGACTAATGAAGTGTCCGCATCTTGTATATATATTCAGGGGGAACTGCAGTGTGTCAAGTTTGGTCAGGAAGGAATGTAAGCAGTCAGTGTAATCATTTAAATCAGTGCACTTGTGATGCAAATCCCGGTTTCCCGGTGTGTGTGGCCGCTTACTTCAAACTCCTGATGCGTCTTAACCCTTCAAGTATATGCAGAAGTCTCGCCCTTAGAGCCGTTTCCCCACTGTTGTATAGTCCTGTGCTGGCACTTCTCTCCGTAGTTTGATACCGGTCTTTCTGCTCCCTCAGTGTTTCTCTCCACATTCGGCGTTCCGTATCATCAGACGTCAGGTTGCTTACTTCAACGCGTTTCGGCGCTGTTCTGCTTCCCACTCTGGCAACCAGTGCACGTCCGGCACTTGATGAGCTTTTTTTTGTTTTTTTTCTTCCGGTTCAGGGCTCCTTGAACTCCATGACGTGCCAGGACCTTCACTGGTCCTTAAGTGCCGGACCGCCGTGACAGTCCTGGCACGTCAGTGGTAGCGAAGGGGTTAAAAGGTAATTTTTTCCGCTAACAATATTGTTTCTTTAAAATGTAGTTATTTATGGATGTATTCAAAATTAGGTGAGATATTTCCTGAAAGGGAAAGTTTTTCACTCCACCAGGAGTGCAGGGCACTTCTAAAAAGGAGTACTGTGAGGCAGTGACTCCCTCCATTCCTCCACTTTACCCCCCCTACTACTTGCAGTTTTAAGTGACCTTCCACAATAGAAGGGTGTATGGCCACTGCTCTCTTATTCTTTTTTTTTATTGTTTACCTTATCATGTGACAGTATATGCTCATTAGTCAGGCTCATATTCACTGGCCTCCACTCTCATTGATTGCCAAGTTCATTTTCAGGACCTTAACCCTTTGAGTGAGGTGTCTACTGCTTTGTAGAACAATGCATTGGATACCTTTCTGACACTCAAACGGTTAAATCTGTAGAGGTTAACTTTATTTACTGGTCTTAAAGGGGAACTTTCACCCTGAAGAGCCGGCAGCACTTCAGAAAACCAGGCACATTTTGTAGACCGTTTCAAGTATTTGTTTTTAGATCTTGCTATCTCGGCTCTGCTGAAGAGCCTCCGGCCAGTCTGCGAACCAGATTCTCCAGCTCTAAGATAGAGCGTGACGTATGAGAAAGGGGAGGTAACTTTATAATCTTATATCTCTCAAACTTTTAAGGTTTAAGAGATCGGAATGGGCTCAATTATTTTATTTTTTTAATGGCTACAATATTCCCTTTAAAGGGATAGTAATACTTTAAAATGTAAAAAAAAATGTATGTTGTAGGGTTTATCCCCCTGAGTAAAACAAGGGTACTCCCACTTCTGAAAGGTGTTTTATTCAAAAGTTATTACAGCTCAAAGTTGAATTTTTTAGGTGTATTACTATCTCTTTAAACACCGACTTCTATAACTGTGACAGGCGCTCCTAGAATCCAGCCCTCAATACCTCATATCATCACAGATTACAGCTGCAAGGTGGAGGAGAAGCACCTCTCTGTCAAGCGACCAGCTACTGATAGTGTCCACACAAGTAATCCTTTCATATCATTGTCAGTTTTATTTTTCTGGGCTCTAACACATGTCCCCGGTACAGAGAAAACTGGGGGCTGGCTTAGGGAAGAGAATAGGCAACCCCCAAGAGAGCACTGCCAATCATTCTACACATAATCAAGATGGCAGTGCTCTCCCTCTTGAAATGGAGCACACAACAGGTTTTTATTCATATAGGTAACAATAATTTACATGACATTGGGGTTTTTATGGGGCTTTAATCCAAATGGGGTATGGAAGATGGAACATGATGGTTCTGCTTTATCCTCATTAGTGAGCTTCTTTGAAGCTCCTCCTTACACTTTCATAATAGGATCTTGATGACTGATGCTACAGGTGAGTTAACCTCTTCACTGCAATGGTCCTGTGTTGTGTCCCTAGTTTACTGGCATCCACCACAATTGCTATTCTGCCTGATTTGCACTGTATTCTATTACTTTTCTGCTTTAGGTGTTAGGACTGTTAACCTCTTCCCTCTTTTGTGTTAATGAGTTGGGCACCTTTTACTCCTTGGGGGGACTGTGACTTTACTTTAGTGGGCATTTTTGATTAGTTATTTACAGTTTATTTTATTAACGTTTCACACATATTTTATTACTTTACATTAATTCTGACATGGGCCCTTTAAGTTTGGGTGTCTGTACATCACCATTTTGGATTCACACACCTAGCATCCATTTGACATATCTTACCTTCTGCTGATCACAGGATATTCAGATTGGGCTCATGTTTTTCCAGGTGACCAAATCTATAAGCAGTCACCTGTAGGACTCTCTGCAGCATTGAAGGGGGTGGGGGGAAGGTTGGAGAGCCACTTTTGCGTCTTCGCACGAAAAAGACTACAATCTCCAGAATCCCTGTTTCCAGGGTTTTCCTAGAATGGATTGGATGGTCTTGGATTAACAGTTTTCCTTCTTGCTTGCCACATGGTGCACAGAAGCTGGTCTCTCCCTCCTGCCTACCATTTTCGGGTCAGATAAGTATTTTTCTCTTACATCCAATATGGAACATAAGAACCATGGGGTTGATCTCCCTCTTCTGAGAGGGCAGGGCACTTTAAAAAGACAGGGTCTTTTAGGTGGAGATTCCCTTCTCCCAGCTCAACCACCCCACCATTAATCCAGATTCATGCTCTCTGCATGCAGAGAGGAGAGTAACTGACATTTCTTTTAATTTTTAGATTTATTTTTTTTTCCTTAGATATGGGGCTCCCATTAGACTCCCATCACTGGTTTCCCTGGAGTTGGGTTGACCAGTTCACATGAGTTTCTATTCAGACCATTTCCTTGTGGAGGTTGACTTTATAATAAGGCTGTTCCTCATTGTTGAACCTCTCCAAGTACTGCTCTATATGGATTGAATCTTGAAGACCGGACTGCTGAGAGTAAGCCTTTGAGTTCCATGATCATATTCTATGTCCTACTATTTTGTCATCCCCACTTATTGTGGTGAAAATGCGTTCATACTTCTTTATCTTTACTCTCCCATATATGTCTGAGTTGTAGAGATGGCTGCCAAATTGAACCTTCTCAATGCCAGTTAGTACATCAGTAGCTGTGATTTCTTTTCTCATACGTCCGATATGGAACACAGGTACCATGGGGTTGAGGGCTTGATTCAGTAACCACCGGTAAAAAAACAAAAACAAGCCGACAGTAGTTTTGCAAGCAAAGTAAGCCATCCAATAACTGTTAAAGTGAGCTAAAAATTGACAACGGCCTGTAATATTTCATCCGTTGAGAGCAATTCATTTCTCTGTGGTTAGCGCCAAAGCATGATAAACTGATACATTTGCTGGCAGAAATTCTGTTTCTACTTTTCTTGGCATACAGCACACAACAAATCTGAAGAAAAGCTCCCCGCCAAACAAACCCAAGCAGGGAACCAACAGCTCACATAACAGCACAATGGCTGCAATGGCAAAATTAACCCCTAGAATGCCACAGAACTACCCTGAAAATGTCCACCAGAGTCACACGTAGTCAGGCACACTGAATAAGTTAAAACTTAGTCTTGAATAATAAAATTTATAAAATGTCCAGTGTTTCAGTCAAATACTGGAACTTTCATCAGGAATTTAAAGGGATAGTAATACTTGCAAATTACTAATCCCCATATTGTAGCTTTGTTAAAAAGAAACTTATTGCTCCCAGTGTCATCTCTCAAACCCTTATGGTTTGAGAGATGATAGCGCTCAAAGTTCCCCCCTCCCTCCCCCTTCTCTGACTGAACGCTGACTGCAGGGATATCCGGTATTACTTCAGGAGGCTCTGCAGCATTGCCAAGATTGCGTTTATAAAAAAGAAATCTTTGACTAAAACGGTCTTCTACGTGTGCTTGCAAACCAGGCACACATAGAAGACTGTTTCAGTGAAATAATTATTTTAATAAACGCGATCTAGGCAATGCTGCAGAGCCGCCTGATGCACATAAGACTGTCGTACGACAGCTACCCCTGCAGTCAGCGTTCAGTCAGGGAAGGGGGAGGGAGGAGGGAACTTTGAGCGTTCTCATCTCTCAAACCATAAGGGTTTGAGAGATGACAGTGGGGGCAATAAGTTTATTTTTAACAAAGCTACAATATGGGGATTAGTAATTTGCAAGTATTACTATCCCTTTAAAATTTACAGATTACAGACTTCCATGTCTCTAAATAGTGTTCCATTCAAACCTAATGTCAAACTTTTGCTCACCCTGTTGTCTCAGCAACCAGTAGCGTCCATCTGGCTTCCATGTCCAATGGGTGCTATAACTTCAATCTTACAATACTCCACACAGAACAAATCAAAAATAAAATCTAATAAAATAGTACTCGCATGATGATTCTATGTTGCTGTTTAATCCCTATATCAAATATAACTGAACTTCTCATTCAAACCTGACCTAGGTAAAGATTTGTGTGTACATCCAATACATCTCCCTCTTAAATAATCTGGCCATTCCATCACCACCCTGTGGGCTCTTTTTTAGCCATTCACTTGGGCGACATTGTAACGCTTTCATTTGGTGCTTCTGTTGTATAAAGTGTCTTGCAAAAGGCATCACTTTCAACTCTTTCTCACTTAAAGTACCATTATAATCCGCAATAATAGAAGGTCTATGCTCCCTCATCCGTTCTTTAAATAGCCTGCTGCTTTTCCCTACGTAACTCATGTTGCAGGGACACAGCAGTTAATGGATCACGAAAGCTGTAGAGCATGTTAACCTTTCCCTGATCCGAATGGCATGATTATTATATGGTACCACAATGGTAGTCACAATTTTCGTGTGACTACAGGTTACACATCCTGAACATCGTACTATGCAGTTGTTCACTGGCACTGTTGGATCCAAATATTTATTTATGAGGTCTGACTGAATGAGTTCATCACTTATATTCTTTTCCTATTTGTATGCAAACATGAGTATCTTATCAAACAAATGACCAACCTCCGGATCCATGTTCAGTATATTCCAATAGTCAGATATGAAATGTTTAAATGATTTTGTGATATGTGAGAATGTGGTAGTGATAATCATTCACTCATCTCCTTCAGTGTATAAGTGGACCTTGGGACAGACAGACATGTACAACAACCATCCATCAAATAGAAGACAGCGCCTGTGGAGACTAAGAAAACCGCTAAGGGACCTATTTAGTTCCGGTTCTGAGTGAGAACCAGATACATCTAAGGCCACACCAACAGTGAATCTTATTACAATCTCACAAACCTCAAATGCAATGCCTTATTTTTTAGGAGTGACCACGTGAAAGCCGAACCCACGAAAATGCACAAGGAGGGGCCACAGAAGAAGAAACAAAGATGCAAAATGACCGGTGGGTCCCATGAAATAATCTTTAATCGGTCCAATCATATTTTAACAGCGTATCAAGTATCCATCCTAAGTAAAAGGTTGAGTCTTGTACTCACGTAAAGATTTGAGACCGAAATAGAATATCGATTTCAAAGGAAGTTACAATTTAAGGATTAATCAGTTTATAGTGACGAGTGCCTTTGATCCAGGAACTCGCAATGTGCCTACTAAAACCTTTTGTCGTATGGTACATCAGGAAAGTATGGATTTGCTTGATCACCCAAAACCTCACTATTCAAATGTTAAAGTAGAGGAGATAAAAGCCCTCAAGGGTTTTAAAAATAATATAAAGATCATCATACATCCCCGAGGATAAGGGATGAGGCATTGTGGTGCAGGATTATGAAAAATACAGAAAAGAGGTACGAAGACAACTTGACGATCATATAAGTTACAGAAAGTTAAAATGAAATTCTACTAAATTGTATGTTACAGAACTTAATTCATATGTTAGCAGAGACGTTGAAAATAGCCTCTTGGATGTTCAAATTGGTGAATTTTTGAAATGCAGCAATCCCATTACTCCGGTTTTTGTATTGTCTCCCCAAAATTCACAAGACATTGGTTGACCCTCCAGCGAGACCACGTGTGTCTGCTAGGGGATCATTAACATCCATTCAGAGGATACCCCCCTTCATCAAAAACACCAGTTTAAATAAATTCTCCTCCATCACCTTGAATCTGTCTGTGTATTGGTTACTATGGACATCACAATCCTTAACACTTGTATACCATATGAAGGAGGTAAAATGCAGTTTGGAAATTTTGGTCCTTTGATGCTGAGGAGATTATTATATAGTGGGGCTGACTGATTTCATACTAAAGAGAAATTACTTTAAATTCAAGGACAATCTATACATCCAGTTAGCAGGGACAGTCATGGGGTTACCCATGGCACCTGCACATGCCAATGCATGTGTGTGGGATTATGAACGGATACATATTATACAGTTGTGTTACTGGCAGTATAAAGACTTTTACATTCTATTCATTGATGATCTATTTTTCATTTGGATGGGCGATACTATTGTGCTAGAGTAATTTTGTCGATCGCTTAATTTACTGGATACTATGGTTACTATGAACTCTAGTGATAAAGAAATCCGTAATCTTGATGTTCTTATTTGTAGAGTCAGTAACAACCTTAAAACAACACTCTATGTGAAAACAACAGACCAGAACGTTCTTTTACATGCAACATACAACATCACTGAAAAGAGGACTGCCCATTTCTCAGATGATGAGGGTTGAAAGAATTGTATCTGAACTGGATAAGATGGACAGTAAATTTATTGACAGAGGATACAGACAGTCTGATATTGCGAGTAAGATACAATTGGTGAATAACCTGGACAGAGAGAGTCTGCTGGTAGCAAAACCCTTTCAGCCAGATAAAGGGTAGGAGAGAATGATTAATGCTGCCACATTCTCAGATATCACAAAATCATTTAAACAATCTGTTTCTCACTATTGGAAGATATAGATCACAGATCCTGAGATTGGTCATTTGTTTGACAAGATACTGTTTGCATCCAAATGGGAAAAGAATATACGTGATAAACTCATTCAGTCCGACCTCATAAATATTTGGATTCAACAGTGCCAGTGAACAACTGCATAGTGCGATGTTCAGGATGTGTAACCTGTAGTCACATGAAAACTGGGACTACCATTGTGGTACCATATAATAATCATGCCATTCGGATCAGGGAAAGTTTAACATGCTCTACAGCTTTTGTGATATATTTATTATTTTGTCCCTGCAATAAGTGTTACGTAGTGAAAACAAGCAGGCCAATTAAAGAACGGATGAGGGAGCATAGATCTTCTATTATCAGAGGTCTTAATGGCACTTTAAGTGAAAAAGATTTGAAAGTGACACCTGTTGCTAGACACTTTATACAATAGAAGCGCAAACTGAAGGAGTTACAGTGTTGCCCAGCTGGGTAAAACAGAGCCCACAGGGTGGTGATAGAATGGCCAGATTATCTGAGAGGGAGATGTATTTGGTATACACATTGAAACCTCTAGCTCTTTCAGGTTTGAATAAGCTGTTCAGTTTAATAAACTATATTTGATCACTGTTTAGAGACATGGAAGTTTGTAATCTGTAAATGTTATGTCCCTGATGAAAGTCACAGTATTTGACTGAAATGTTGGATATGTTGTGAATTTTATTATTAAAGGCTAAGTTTTAATGTATTGAGTGTGCCAGGCTACGATTGACTGTGCTGGACATTCTACATAAGTTGGAGGCACCTTGCAACTTTAACAAAAATGTGTGTGGCAGCTTTGTCAAATTCCTTTGACTACCCAGCAAATGTGCATGCCATAAAATAAGTCCTGAACAACTAACATTAACCCATAAAGCCCCTGCGGGACAAGGAGTTTGCAAATAAACCTCAAACGATCCCTGGCGCCATACCCCAGCACAACAGGGGTTAACACATACCAACAGATATGTCCACACAAAAAAATATGCACACCTGGCAATCATTAAGCAACCCAGGCCTGCCTAGCAACTAGCCAATGGAGACCAAAGGTGCACTGGTCAACGTTACACATGGACCTGACATGCAAACGGCAATTGCAACAAACACATTCAAAAGCCACGTCGGCATACACTTAACTGAGCAACATGCGCTTTCTCATTGGTCCCTCCATACCTAATGACCGTGTCTGGACAACACCCCACCATTGCCTTAAAGGGACATCTCGCCGTCCTCAAATGTGGCGTATTTACAGCAAAACCACTCGGAGAGAGATTCGAGCATTCTGTTTCCATTGCAGTACTTGAGAAGACATCTGAGGAAGCAGCATGTGAGGGCTATGGAGCCCCAGGACCTCCCAAGTACATTTGCACATCTTCCGCCTGTTGCAACTGCTGATGCACTGACTGGAGAGCCAGCCAGAATCCCATCTCTACCAGGGGGCCAGGACAGGCAGCAGCAACTTGGCTGCCACAGTCGGATCCCCTCCGCTCCCCCTCAGCTCCCACAGGGACCTGTGGAGCAGCACAGGGGGGATAGACGACTACAAAGACCCAGAATATTCTGCACAAGGCTCACGCTCTTTTGGAATGATGGATGCTGAAGTGAGAGACCACTATAGGTTGACATTGCACATCATCATCGACCTATATGAGGTGATCAAGGATGACATATACCCCATATACAGCACCAGCCATGCCCTATCTGGAATACAGAAGCTGCTGTGTGCCGTCCATTTTATGGCAATTGGATCCTCCCAGTCCACAGAGGGATATGCATCTGGGATGTCCCAAGCCACATATTCCAGAGTGTTGTCTCAGGTGTTGGAAGGCCAGGAGGTACATACACTTTCCCTCCACCCACATGGAGTGGGCTCGTGTCAAGCAGGAGTTCTACACAAGGGGAGGCTTACCCATGGGGGTCATAGACTGCACACTTGCACATGGGGCTCCTCCGCATGAAGGACATCTCTACATCAACCACAAGCATTTTCACACCATCGACGCACAGATGGTGTGTGATGACATTAGGATCACCCATGTATGTGCTTCCTATCCTGTCAGTTGTCACAACTGCTACATCCTTAGGCACTCCTCTGTCTACAGTTACTTTGAGAATGGGACCTATAAAGTAGGATGGCTGTTGGGTGAGTGACCCATCACATCATATAACACAGACACACATAGGGCACTCTCATGATTGATTAAAACCCAGCTTAGCATTGTTATGACACAGAAGTAGTTTATCCCCCTTACAGAACATCATCCACGTAACCATGTGGTGCATGTGTCATGATGTCACTTCTTTTTCACTGGGGATGCTGGATATGGGAGCAAACCGTGGCTCCTTACACCAGTCCAAAATCCACACCTGCACAGGACCGTTACGGTGAGGCTTACATCAGGACCAGGAATTTGATTGCACACACCTTTGGTCGTCTCAAAACCAGATTTTGGTGCCTGGAAAACTTGGGGGGGGGGGGGTTGAGCTCTGCAATATGCATCAGGCAAAAATGCAATATCATCCTAGCATGTGCCATACTACACAATATTGCAGTCGACACACATATGGAGTGGAGGATCTGGATCTGGATCTAGAATCCATTGTGGAGGTTCTTGTTCCCCAGCCTGAGGATGAAGAGACCATGAGAGTGGCAGAGACCTGAGACAGGCTCATCAGGAACTGATTTACTTGTTAGTATTATACATGAATCAGGCGCATTGCATGTATGACCATGATTAGGCATGTGTAATGTGTGCAAACTCAAACACACAAGACATAAATGATATGATTCACTCCACAGGATGACTGACATACACAGTCTTGAAATTGCCTGCTTGAACATCACAATGACATAGCTGTCATTATAATGAACGCGTGCAGCAGACATTCCATGGATGTCTAATTGAGGCTGTGAACTCAACTGGCATCTGGAATTCCATTCTGACATGATGACATTTCCACCTCAAGGATATCAACCACTCCCCTGCAAACACTGTATCCTTGTGTTGGATTGCTACTGTCCCTGGGTGTTATCTATAGATATATAGACAGTACTGTGCAAAAGTATTTCTAGATACACTTGCACACAGTTTGTTAAGGAAATCAGCAGGTTGTTCCAGACATATTGGAGAACTAAGCACAGTTCTGTGGATTTAGGGAGCCGCAGTTGCTTCTCTCTCTTCATGTAATCCCAGATGGTCTCAATGATGTTGAGATCAGGGCTTTATTTGGGCCATACCATCACTTCCAGGACTTGTTGTTCTTCTTTACTCTGAAGATAGGTCTTAATAACTTTGGCTGTATGTATGGGGTCTTTGTCACGCTGCAGAATTAATGTGGGGCCTCCCTGATTGTACTGAATGTTGGATAAGTATCTGCCTGCACTTCTCAGCATTCAGGAGACCATTAATTCTGACCAATTCTCCAACTCCATTTGCAGAAATGCAGCCCCAAACTTGCAAGGAACCTCCACCATGCTTCACTGTTGCCTGCACTCATTCCTGTACTGCTCTCCAACCGTACAGCAAACAAACTGCCTTTTGCTACAGCCAAATATTTACAATTTTGAATCCTCAGAGCACTTGCTTCCATTTTTCTGCACCCCAGTTCCTGTTTGTTCATGCATAGTTGAGTCGCTTGGCCTTGTTTTCACATCTGAGGGATGGCTCTTTTGCTGCAAGTCTTTAATGAAGACCACGTCTGACAAGACTTCTCTGGACAGTATATGGATGTATCAGGGTCTTTCATCTGCTGCACTAAGTTTCCTTGGCTGACCACTGAGTCTACAGTCCTCAATGTTTCCTGTTTCTTTGTTCTTCATCAAAAGAGCTTGGACAGCACATCTAAAAACCCCTGTCTGCTTTGAAATTTCTGCCTGGCAGAGACCTCGCTGATGCAGTATAACTACCTTGTGACTTGTTGCTGTGCTCAGTCTTGCCATGGTGTGTGATTTTTGACATTAAACTGTCTTCAGCAACCTTGTTGGCTAGATTTGTTTGTTCCTCACAGTTTTATTCCTTCTACACAGCTGTTTGTTTCAGTTAATGATTGTGTTAAAACCTACATATTAAATTGATGATCATTGGCACCTGTTTGGTATAATTGTTTAATTAATCACCTGATTATATGCCTACAAAATCCATGACTTTGTGCAAGTGTACCTAGAAGAATTGCTGCTGTTTTGATGGCTAAGGGTGATCATACCAAATATTGATTTGATTTAGATTTTTCTTCTGTTCACTCACTATCATTTTGTTAATTGATAAAAATAAATTATTAACGTGTATTTTTGAAAGCATTCTTACTTTACAGCATTTTTTCAAACCTAAGACTTTTCACAGTACTGTATATAATTTCTTAACAAAAGTTTACTGCTTCTTTAAAATCTTCAGAAAAAAACATCTTTGGAGGCAGAGATATTGGCCATACTGAATTTCACTGATTATTGTCTGTAAATGAGGAGTATGTGGATTTCATAGAGTATTACATGATGAGATTTCAGAAAGGTTTTTGTTTTTATAAATCCCCAGAATTTTCATGTCTAGCCAGATGAATGTTAATATTATTGTTATTAAGTTGATCTATAAACCTGAAACTTGTTCAAATCAGGAAGTGTCCCCTTCCAAAACAGAAATGTATAATCTATATAACAAATCCATAGCATCACATTCTCACCCTATGGACTGTAATATGTTAGCTTAATGTATGCAAAGTGGCAGCAAAAAAAAAAACCTGTAACCTAAAATTTCCATTTGGGTAGCATTTTCACAATTTATTTTGTTTCTGAAGTCTTACAGAAATGCAGCATTTCTTTTGATGGAAAGTGATAGACTTCTCAGCAATCTTCCTGGTGTAAAGTGGGCAGAATGTGCTCAGACTCTGGCATCAGAACTTCAGGAGGAATGTGTGCACTTCATAGTGACAAACTTCTCTCAGATAATCAAGAGTGAAAGCTTTTCTCATTTGTTACAGGTAATATGAACTTTTTTATTCTAACATAATGTCTAGAGGAATGACAGGTGGGTGGACAATATGTGTTAAGACTAAACTTCAATAATCATTACCGAGTAGGTGTAGTCCAGAAACACCAGGAGAGCTGCAGGTTGCCATCCCCTGGTCTAAAGCTATGCTTGTTTTGCAAGGACTGTCTGAAAGAACACTTTGATCTGGTTGCACATCCTACAAAGTCTTCTTCCTCTGTACTGCCCCAGATGACTCTTGTTAGTTTTTTTTTTTTTCTGGGGGGGGGAGTTATTAACAAAACGCTGTCTATTGTGGGCTAATCAGGGATTTAATTACCTTATTCATCAAGCTAAAAAGGTGCAATTCTGTAGCAAACTAACTGAAGAATTTCAAATTCAATAAATTCTCATTAATTTAAAGGAGCAGTAACTTTTGTTTTGAGAAAATAATTATTGTAGGTCTTTTCCTATTCCGTAAAATAAGGGTACTCCTGCTGCTGAGAGGTCTTATTTCCAGAGTTATTACAGTTAAACTTGTGGTTTTTCTTTTACATTAACAGGGCCCTCTAGCGGTCATATTTCAATTAGTTATTCTGTTACAGACTATTTGTAACAGACTATTTGTGAGTAAAGTCACTAACAATCAGTTTTCCAAAGAATGTGATAGAAACTGCTGAGTCAGTCTATCATTTAGATCTTTCAGGATTTTCCTGATTATCTGAACTGTTACTCAGCGACTAAAGCTCTGTAACAAGTTTTCATTAAATAAAGTTTACTGCTCCTTTAAATGGGACTTCTAACCCTTTGAAAGCTAAAGGTTAAAAGTCTAATTTTAATCAAGGGGAATGGTCCTTTCACTTCTGCGATGTAGTTGGATTGTTATAGAATTGTAAGGCCCTATTGGCTGAATGCAAGAAACATTCATAATCGCTATTTCCTCTGTGTCCTTATCCACAACAAGGAACGGGTAAGCTCCACCTCCCAGCTGGAAGGACCAATCACAAAACTTTAAAAAGCCCGGTCTCACTGCCAGTACTCTGTTTGGTCCTACTGCTGGAGGATAGAGGTCTAGCACTTCCAAGAAGTTAAAGTATTTTATTTAATTTCCTTTGTCTTGCCTAACTTACTGGATGTCATGTACACTGCCAAAAGAAGCAGTATGCATTTCTGGGCCGCTCGAATACATCAGTTTCTGGGGTTGCATGGAGATCAGTCTGGCTTAGAGGACTTACGGATGCAGCCTTTCCCCTGTTTCAGTTCCTGGAAACAGCAGGAGACTCAGTATAACGCATCAGCACAAGGCAGGAAGTCAGGCCTCTTACCAGGCTCTGACAGGAAGTGAATTTGTGTGCATTCCACTGCTGGAACGCACAGCATACCAGGGGACTTCCAGATGCCAGCAATAAGAAGAGAGGCAGCAAGGCAGCCCCAAAAAGTGAGTGCCCATTTTTGTATATGCAGTATAGTTTTTTCTTTGTGGCTTGTTTTCTAAGATATTCTGCTGCTTGCTTCTAACAAATCTGGTCAGACTAAAAAGCCCAAACCTCCGGAAGAACTGGTTCCGAGGGATGATGAAACCTTTTCAAAACCCACAGTGTGTGTGCTGCATGTGATAACAAACGATTGCCTTCAGACGCATGCAAGCTCTGTTCTGACTTCTTCAAAAAGGCAGCTAGTAATGAAATCTCGTCTCAATTTAAGGATTTCTTGGCATGGATGAAGTCATCCATGTAAGAATCCTTTTCAGCTATGCAGGACACTTCGAGGAAGAGGCAGAGAATGTCTGACCCTGATGAAGGCCCGTCACCCCCCCGCAAGGAAGAAGATTGTAGTGTCATGGATTTTGACTCTGCCCACTCGTCTACTGAGGAAGGGGAATTAGTAGAGGAGCCAGGAAGCTTTGGTATGGATAAGTTAGAGGGCCTTCTAAAATTAATACTGCCTTTTTGGGTCATAAGAAATCAACTTTAACCTTCCCGGTCCACTCCTCCATTCAGTAATTAATAAAAACAGAATGGTGTCAGGGTGATAAGAGAACTTCTATCTCAAGAAGGTTCCATAAGATGTACCCTTTCTCTGATGAGGATACAGTGTCATGGATACCCCCCCCCCCCCAAGGTAGATGCAGCACTAGCACATGTTTCCCACAGAACCACTATTTTACTAGAAGATGAAACCTCATTAAAGGATTCAGAGGATAAGAGAGCAGACAGTGCCTTACACAAACAATTCGTTGCTATAGGCCATAATTTAAAAACATCTACGGTCATGGTCTGTATATTTTAAGAATTTGGCTTGGAGATTTGGAAGAAAAGATAGTCATTGGTATCCAGGTCTGAATTATTGAAAGAAGTGGCCTCCATCAAGGAAGCTATCAATTTTTCATGCAACGCTTCCCTAGACTCAAATAAATTGTTAGCCAGAGCCTCCTCTCTGTCTGTTACTGAGAGGAGAGCCTTCTGGATAAAGGCTTGGGATGCTGATGCATCCTCCAAGAACCATTTGGTGTCCCTACCCTTTCTTGGGCCACTATTATTTGGAGATTAGTTAGAGGAAATTATTAAAAAGTCTTCAGCAGGCAAGTCTGCTTTTTTGCCTCGTGAACATAGGAACAGGAACCCCCTCAGAGATCGACCAACTTTAGAAGGCATTCCTTTCGCTACGCCAGAAGATCCAGACCTGGAAGAAGTTATGAGTCAAACAAAAAGGTTCAGTCCAGCAGGACCGAAACCAGAAGCAATATCAGAGGAAATCTTCCTTTCCTAAGTCCTTCCAATGAGATCAGGCCGACCCCACCTCCAACTCCAGTACGGAGCAGGCTGGAGTCATTTGTGGTGGCCTGGCAACAGACTCAGCCACCGGACAAATGGATTCAGCAAATATTGGAGATGGGGTATTCATTAGAGTTCAACACTGTCTCTTCAATAAAAAGATTCAGAAAGTCTCAAATCTCAAGAGCAACATTGAAAAGGAAGGTAAGATCAGCCATTTAGGCACCAGAAGAGCAAAAAGGCTGTGGCACTTACTCAGTCATTTTTCCAGTGAAGAAATCCTCAGGGGATTTGAGACTGATCCTAGACTTGAAATGGCTAAACACGTTCATCAGAATCAAAAAGATTAAGATGTAGACGGTTGTCTCCACAATTAAGATGGTTCCTCCCAGAGCATTCCTGATAAAGATTGACCTTCAGGATGCATATCATCATATCCTGGTCAGGCCTTCCCACAGGAGGTTCCTGAGATTCTGCATATTTGGAACCCATTTCCAATACTGAGTGCTGCCCTTTGGGCTGGAGTTAGCATCCAAAGTGTTCACGAAGGTACTGGCAGTAGCCCTTGCGTTCTTTAGACAAAGGGGTTAAAAGTGATTCCCTACCTGGACGACATCCTGAAAGTGGAAAAATTCTTTCATCAATCCCTGACAGACACAAAGAACTGTATTCATTCACTGTCCAACCTGTGATGGATAATCAACAGACACATAATCCAGTTTTCAACCAACATAGAGATTATTCTTCTAGGGTACAGCAACCCTATCAGAGGACAGAAGAAACAGGATCATTCTCAGAATATCAAAGTTTCTTCTAAAAAAGACTTACACCACCTTGGAGTTCTCAAAGGTGCTAGGAAATCTGTCTGCAGTCCAGGTCACAACCTGGGCAAGATACCATCTACGAAGGACCCAGGAGAATTTTCTAAAATATTGGAAGAAAGATCCAGTAAATTTCTCCAAGACCATTCCACTACTTCCATCTACCAGGCAGGACTTGACCTAGTGGAAAAACAAGAAGAACCTATTGGAACATCCTGAAAGAACCTCGTTGGGAAATACTGATTACAGATGCCAGGAAATCTGCATGGGGAGGCATCTGGCAATAGAAAAACCGTCCAGAGTTTCTGGACAGCTCAAGATCTAAGCTCACATATAAATCTTCTAGAACTAAAACTGGGATGTTTAAGTCTAATCCAACTACAGCCAGCGTTGAAAGGAAAAGCTATTCCGATAAGATCGGACAATGTCTCCGCAGACAGGTACCTCCTCAACCAAGGGGGGACAAGAAGACCTTCCCTTAGAACAATCTAAGAATATTTCAGTGGGAGGAGCAGAATCTTCTATCCCTTGTCTGCAACACACATCTCAGGGGTATTGAACACACAGGAGGATTTACTCAGCCAAAACAGCCTGGATCTCAAAATGCCATTGGTTCATATCCAGATGGAAGAACAGCAAAGCCTGGAGACAGGATGCTCTCAGAATCAAGTTGAATTTTCATCTAGCATATGTCTTCCCTCCATTTCCTCTACTTCTGGAAGTAATATGAAAAATCAAACAGGACAAAGCACTTCTGATCCTAGTAGCTCCAGGATGGCCAAGGGAGGCCTGGTATTCAGATCTGGTGAGAATGGCTGTACTACCGCCTATGGTGGTACCAGTCATCCCAATCCCAGCTTCTTGAAATTAATGTCATGTAAGCTGAACGGCACTAGCTAGAGGGTCAGGGTATCGCCAGACAAGTTGATGATACTATTATTAAAGGAAGAAAAGCATCAACCTCAAAAGTATGTAATCGTGTTTGGTGCAAAAATAAGGTTCTTTCCAGAAAAGACATCTCTGTGGTAAAGGTGTTAGACTTCTTGCAAGATGATTTCGCTAAAGGATTAAAACCAGCATCTTTAAGATTACCTATCGGTCTTGTCAGCAGTACTGGCCATTCCATTTGCGGATAATTATGTCATCAAGAGATGCATCAAAGTATTTTACCAGGAAGGATACATTGAGATTGTCTCTCGTTTTCAAGGGTGTCCTGGGGTTATAGATATTATTACCCAATTCAGGAGATCATTCCAGCTTGAGACCTTAATCTGGTCTTACAGCAGCATTCAGGCCACAAGGATTTTGAATCCCTGCAATCCGTGCCAATAAAGAATCTTACTGTAAAAGTAGTTTTTCTTATGGCTATTACATCCGCCAGAAGAACTGGTTAGCTTCAAGCTCCATGTGTACATCTTCTTACATCTCTCTTCATCAGGACAAGGTAATTCTAAGAATGAATCCATCTTTCAGAACCAAAGTAGTATCTGAGTTTCACCTGAGTCAGGAGATAGTTCTGCCATCATTTTGTCTGAATCTATCCAATCCTAATGAGAAGCAGTTGCATAATCTGGATTTATGCAGATGTCTATCTATTTAGACAGAATCAAAATCTCCAGAAAGTCAGATTCCTTGTTTGTCCACTTCTTCGGAAAATATAAAGGGACTTCAGCATCTAAGGCTTTGCTGGCCCAATGGATAAAGGACTGCATCACTGTATCTTACAAAACAGCAGGAAAAAATCCTCCTTTAGCTAATAAAGCCCATTCTACTAGAGCAATTGCCACATCATGGGCCCATAAGGCTATGGCTTCATCTGAAGAAATATCTAAGGCAGCAACATGGATATCATTGTCTAGCTTCATAAAGCGCTACAAATTGAATATACAAGCCTCTGCAGATGTGAAGTTTGGGAGAGGAGTTCTTCAAACAGTCATTCATGATTAAGGGATAGGATCTCTCCTTTTATTCCCTCCCAATTTTTATGGATAAGGACACAGAGGAAGAGGTGAAATTTACTCACTGGTATTTGTTTTTCTTCTGTGTCCTCTCCACAGCACTCCTTCCTTTATTACAGGGATCTGGATGCTACAGATGTTTTTTTGATGTATATCTATCAGTCCTTGATCATGTGTAGATATTTATATATTTTGATAATAATTGCTATTGCTATTGCTATCTATTTTTCAGCTCGGCAAAAGTAAAACTGAGTACTGGCAGTGAGACCAGGCTTTTTAAAGTTTAATGATTGGTCCTACCAGCTGGGAGGCAGAGCTCTTACCCGTTCCTTGCCGTGGAAAGGACACAGAGGAAAAACAAATATCAATGAGTAAAAATTAACCTTTTCTGTGTCATCCAATATGGAATACAGGTACCATGGGAGATAATCTTCCTTCCTGGATAGGTGGAACATTTCAAAAAGACAGGGTCTTGAGGTTGGAGCCTCCCCTCCTCTTCAGATTGAGCCCGTCTTCCAGTTTTGATATGTTCCTGACTAGAGTGAACACGCTTGGAACATTGCTGCTTAGTTGTTAGTTTATTTTGCATTTTCTACTTAGATTTGGGGCTGTTACAATTCCCCCATTAGGAGAGTTTCTGTTACTGGCTCCCCATGGAGGATTGCCCAGTGTACAGGTGCTGTTGTGGACCCTTGCAGCCCTGTGGAGAGAATCTTACAACCCTTGATTTTTGGGTACATTGCGCCTTCAAGATGCTCTTCCTGCCTCGGCCAGCTTTGCTCCATTGACTTCTATGTGAGAAATTCTCTGGGACAAATCTCTGCAACTGTTTGTCATACAGTGTTCAGAGTGGGCTCATTCTTCATGGCCTTTCATCCAATTCATGTCCTGAGTGTTGTGGAATCCCCTCGCGCCCCATAATCATAGTTGTATGAATTGCTAGGTAACAGTAGTAGAGAAGAATACATTACCCAGAATGCACATTTCGCATCCTTTCTTCAGATTGGCTGCCTGGTTTTGCAGCCTCCATTTTACTTCTCTCTTGCTTATCCTACGCAGAGGCTGCCTGTTCTTGCGCTCCTCCTCCAGATTAACCCTTTGCCTGCCAGATAAATACCGTTCTGGGCTTTTCTATGGTGAAATATTATTCTGGGAATAAGTTATTAGTATTTTATACTGTTTCGGACACTGCTCATGTCAGGATATTGGATCCAGAGGGACATGGGGCTAGATCTAAGGCAAAGGACTCAGGGGTGTTTTTGAACCCCCCCACCTTGCTTACTGTTCCTCATGCCAAGTGGGGCTCCCTAGATTGTATTCTGGATCTCTCTGCCCCTCATGTGCTGTGTCCCCTACTACCCCACCGGGGCTCTCCAGCCTAGAACAAGAGCCAGTCTGTGTGAAAAACTTGAAATCCACTATGACACAATTTCCTCTTTCTTTACAGGGGGTTCTTCAGTTTTGGAAGGCCCCTACCACCTTTAGGTTTATGGTCCCTAAGGCTCCAAGTTTGCCTGCACTCTGAGGAGAACTCGTCTGAAGATGACAAAGAAGATGGGGAAAACGAAGATGTGGATTCTTCCTACTCTTATGGGGACCCACAGCGGAATGGCTCATCAGGGCTGTTTTCCAAACTCTTCAGCTCTCTGACACCCCTGATGAGGGACATTCCACTACAGATGTTCTTCAGAGGTGTAAAAAGTTCTCTGTTGTCTACCCCCCCCTCATATGTCACTCTTGATCAGATCCTTCTGGATAAGTAGAAGACCCCTGATAGTAGGTTGACTATCTCTAAGAGATTCTCTAAGCTGTACCCCTTTTCAGATGCATCTTTGGTGCAGTGGGCTTCTTCTGTAGATCCTCCTATCTCCAGGCTATCCTAGTCCACTGCTGTACCGTTGGCAGATGCAGCGGGTCTTAAGGATATGACGGATAGGAAGCTTGGCTTTATCCTCCAGTCCAGCTTCACTGCCATTGGGGCTGTATTGAGGCCTATTTTGCCTCTGCCTGGGTTAACAGAACTATTGCAGTCTGGGGAGAACAAGAGGACCTTTTGGCCATCATAGCCAGTTGTACATTTCTGATTCCCTCTTTGAGGCTGTCAGGGCTTCGGCCAAGGCCTCAGCCTTCTCTGTTACTGTGCAGCACACTTTGTGGCTTGCTTTTTCAGGGCAAATCTTTTTTGTTTCTGAGTTGAAGCAGATCATCCGTGATACTGCTCGGGTCAAGAGCACCCTGTTACCTCAGATGTCCAAACACCCTACCATGGCGAGAAAACTGCGTAGTTTTCATCCCTGCCAAAAGGAGACACAAAGACCCAGCGCCCCCCACCAAGCCCAGGAAGTAGTGGCAGCCTAAGTGACCTGCTGCAAACCCCAAGGCTGGCAAGCCTACTTCCGCATGACTAGCGGAATCCTGGTCCTGAGGACCCTGTTGGCTGACATCTTCACCAATTCCAAAGTGTCTGGCCAAACTCTATTGCGGACCAATGGGTTTTGCAGGTAATTTAGAAAGGGTACATAATACAGAATAGGGTTCAAGTGCCTTTCTCTCAGATTTTTCGAGTCCAGGGTTCCTAGGGGCCTAGATAAAAGCACATCAACAGACAATACCGATATACTGCAAGGCAGGCCCCGGTGGGCCAGATGCTAGGGTGTGAAGACTAGAGTACGAAGCTGGCTGGCGTTAGCTGCTGTCTGGGTTGACTTGCTATGGCCTAGTCCGAATTAAAGATGCTAACCACTGGGACAGATTAGTGCTGACTGGAAGAACTGGCCTGCACCCCAAATAACAGCAGCTACCCACTGGGAACGAAGAGGATACTGAACAAATAACCCACCTGCAGTATAGTTGTAGTTGTTGTGCAGGAACACAGAGGCCTGGAGCTTGACTGAGAAGACAGAGAACAGGATAGTACAAGCTGACAGGGTGGTTGAGGAGGAAGAAGCCCACCAGGGTCAAGGGAAGTCAGACGAGCCAGATCAGGAATGGACAGGCAATGCAGTACAAGGCAACATAATGATGAATCAGAGCTGCCAAGGTCGGTAACAGACTATCAGATGAGCACAACACCAAATCGCTAAACAGGAGGGAAGTCGCGGGGATAGCCAGGTCTATGCACAAGATAACAGGGCAGGAAATTCTGTGTCACAACCTGGAACGATTTGATAGCACCTCGCCAAAAAGCACAGAGGCGCTCTATAAAGGCCTAGAGCAACCACAAGACAAGGCGCCGAACCAGAATCCAGATAACAAGGGAAAACCAGTCAAGCAATCAAAATAGACAAAAAGGGGCAGAATATGACATGCACATTATTTATAAAAAAAAAACCTTGGATGCTAGAGGTCTTTAATGCATTGCTAAGCTGAGTGGTAGAGACCTTCCCACTATCAAAAGAGTTAAAAGTCCAATTTAAATATAGTGAAATCATTATTTATTATACAAGATGCAGTTGGAATGCTACAAAATTGTTCCAGTTATAAATTACTGTGTTGAGTAAATTTTCTACCAAGCAAATCCCATGTTTTTCAAAATGCTAACAAATATTGTTTAGGTTATTCATTCTTATAGCAACTACATCAGCTAGATACATGTAACTCTTTCCATTGAGAAAATAGTACTCTAATCTTCTGCTGACATTAAAATTATTCCTACCTTCTTTTATTTCATATCTTCAGTTTCTCCCCAAATCATGCTGTTTTCACTTGTGTGAATCTTGTCAATTTCGTGCACAAGATGCAACAAGAATATTGATCCAATTTCTCATTATATCCTGCTTTGACTTCTGCAGCCTCCACCTAATTGCCTTTCAACACACCAATCCATCTTAAACACTGCTGTTCCTGTCACACTTGGCTGTTTTCATAACTATTTCTTTTTTGTGTTTCTATAATGTGAATGTGCAATGATAATTCTTATAATATCTGTGGTATCCAAATTTCCAGTTTCTTGTAATGCAGCTGCTGTTTGCACTGAATGTAAACAATTTATTGGATCTCCACTACGAACACCAAAAAACATGATATTTTATGGCAGATCTCAAGTGTTTGGCTGGAATAACAAATAAAGTAACTTGGTGATCTATGTGATGTACTGCAAATCACTTATCTCCAAAGCTTTCCAGATTAAAATTACCTTCTATTTCTGGCATTCAGTGACATTGACAATGAATCTATGACATATAACTCATATTTACACTGTGTGCACAATTATTAGGCAGGTGAGTATTTTGACCATATCATCATTTTTATGCATATTCTCCAGCTCCAAGCTGTATAAACTTGAATGCTTATTGGATTTAAGCATATCAGGTGATGTGTAATGAGAGAGGGTGTGGCCTAAGGAGATGAACACCCTATGTCAAGGTGTGCATAATTATTAGGCAGCTTCATTTCGTCAGGCAAAATGGGCAGAAAAGAGATATAACTGTCAAAAATTGTAAAAGGTCTTTCAGAGGATTTCAGCGCTCTTGAAATTGCTAAGGTATTGGGGCATGATGACAGAACCATCAAACGTTTTGGTGCAGATAGTCAACAGGGTTGCAAGAAACATGTTAAGAAGAAAAGACGCATATTAATTGCCAGAGATTTGAGAAGAATCAAACATGAAGCTGCCAGGAACCCATTATCCTCCAGTGCTGTCCTATTCCAGAACTGCAACCTACCTGGAGTGTCCAGAAGTACTAGGTGCTCAGTGCTCAGAGACATGGCCATGGTAAGGAAGGCTGAAACCTAACCACCACTGAATAAGACAAATAAGTTGAAACGTCAAGACTGGGCCAAGAAATATCTGAAGACAGATTTTTCAAAGGTTTTATGGACTGATGAGATGAGTGACTCTTGATGGATGGGCCTGTGGCTGGATCAGTAACGGGCACAGAGCTCCACTTCGACTCAGATTCCAGCAAGGTGGAGGAGGGGTACTGGTATGGGCTGGTATTATCAACGATGAGCTAGTTGGACCTTTTCGGGTTGAAGATGGAGGCAGACTCATCTCCCAAACCTACTGCCAGTTTTTAAAACACACTTTCTTCAAGCAGTGGTACAGGAAAAAGTCTGCACCTTTCAAGAAGACCATGATTTTTTTTTATGCATCAAAATACTCCACTGCGTGGCTAGCCAGTAAAGGCGTTAAAGATGATAAAATGATGACATGGCCCCCTTCCTCACCTGACCTAAATCCTATTGAAAACTTGTGGGCCCTTCTTAAAAGGCAGATTTACGCTGAAGGAAAACAGTACTCCTCTCTGAACAGTGCCTGGGAGGCTGTGGTTGCTGCTGCACAAAAAATTGATCGTCAACAGATCAAGAAACTGACAGACTCCATGAATGGAAAGCTTATGACTGTTATTGAAAAGAAGGGTGGCTATATTGGTCACTGATCTTATTTATTTATTTATTTTTTGAGAAATTTCACAAATTTTATTTGTAAATTTTGAGTTGTTTAGTATTCTCACTTTAATAGATAAAGTTGCATAATAATTCTGCACACTAATAGTTGCCCAATAATTGTGCACATTTAGATATTCTCCTAAGAAAGCCAAAACCTCACTTTTACTTTCTTAAATATTCAGATTTAAGGTTTCTTAACATTTTGGATTGACGGAGAGCACTGTAGTTGTTCACTAATAAAATGAATCCTCAAAAATACAACTTGCCTAATAATTGTGCACACAGTGTATAAATATACAGCCCCATATGTCCCTTAAATACTGCTTCTAATGTAATTATAATGGGAGATTTCAACTATCCTGAAATTGACTGAAGCAATGTGATGTCCAGGACAACAAAAGAAAATATTTTTTTAAGTATGATTAATGACCATTTTATGTCCCAACAAGTAGAGGAGCCAACTTGAAAAGAGACCTTGCTGATATGATAAACAGTATACAGGTAAAGGAACATTCAGGTAGTAGTGACCACAGTATGGTATCCTTTAACCCCTTAAGGATTCTTGACAGTCCTGGCACGTCATGGGTTGGGGAGCGAAAAGGACCCATGACATGCCAGGACCGTCATGGAATTCAGGTCTACCCACACAGCTGCACGCCGTTCAGGGAGCCCTGAATAGGTTTGTGTAAAAAAAAAAAAAAAAATGCTCCGTGGTCCTTAAGTGCTGGCAGGGTGCGCAGTCAGCCGGTCCTTAAGGGGTTACAATTTGTTATGAGAAACCAAAGTATAAAAAATGTGACTGTTACAAAGCTAAAAGCAGCATTAAAGGATATTCAGTGAGATGTTATCTTCAAAGATAAAAATGCACAGGAATCATGGAATTTATTTAAAAAGCTCTTACACAAATATACGTGTCAATATATACCATTGGGGAATAAGCACAAGAGGAGTAAACGGAGACCAGTGTGGCTTCATAATGAGGTTTGCAGGGAAATGAGAAATAAGAAGTAGGTTTTTAAAGTGTATAAGTCAGATGGGTCTGCAATTAAATCTGTAAACAAGCAATCATGCTAGCTAAAATTGAAAATGAGAGAAATATTGCAAAAAGAGCAACAATTCTACAAGTATTAATATTAAGGTTGATATTTGCCCTCTTAAAGCTAAGACAGCTGAATTGATTAGTGAGATTAAGGCTTTGGCTCACACTCTAAATACATTCTCTGCTTCTGCATATACAGAGGAAGCAAAAATGACAAGCTATGGGCAAATAGACAAAACCACAGAATTTCCTTCATCATGTGGACAAATGCAAAAAGAGACTAGAAAATGTTATGGTGAATAAAGCATTTGAACCTGATGGTATACACCCAAGGGTACTTAAAGGGATAGCAATGTTTCATAATAAAAGCAGCTCTAATTAATCTTCATAGTATTTGGACTTTGGAGAGTGTTATTTCAATTCTGTCAGAGTTGTTGTTCAAGAGTAATTCATTGACAAAGTGTCCCCTCCTGCCCCTTTTACTGATGTAACACTGTTCAGCCAGATCAGAAGGGAGGTGCCCAGGTAGACTGCAGAGATGGACAATCTTCAATTAAGATAAGGGAAAAACTTGTCAAAGGGGGCAGGGCTTTCATTGTTCTCATAAGAAGAAGATTGTCCCCTTCTGTTATCTGTCTGGTCTGTGGACTGGATTCCACATCTGAGAAGAGATGGCTTACACTAAAATGGGCGGGAGGGGAAACTTTGCTTGTGAATAACTCTCAAACCATAAAGGTTTGAAATATAAGTCTTCATGTTTTTTAATGCCTACAAAATAAAATAAAGATAAAATGAGGTATTACTATCCCTTTAAGGAATGTAGTTCAGTAATAGCAAGACCATTATGCTTAATATTTATTGACTGACAGTATTCAGAACTATGTGAAGACGAACAATATCATTAGTAGGCATCAGCATGGTTTTACGAAGAATAGATCATTTTTCTTGCATTTTATGAAAGGGTAAGTAGTGATCTGGACAAGGGCATTGCTGTTGATGTAGTATACTTGTATTTTGAAAAAGCTTTTGATAGAGTGCCACACAACATGTTTCTGCATAAAGTAAAAGGCTTTGGTTTGGGTGGTGCTATCTATACATGGGTTGAGTACTGGTTAAATGATGGCAGAGAGTTGTTGTAAATTGAACCTTTTTCAATTTGGTCTAAAGTTTTAAGTGGGGTGCCACAAGGTTCAATCCTGGGCCTAATGCTTTTTTATTTGTTTATTAATGATCTAAAAGTGGGAATTGAAAGTAGCGTCTCAGTCTTTGCTGAGAATACGAAGTTGCTTAAGCAAAAGCATACAAGGCTGGATGTTTTTCTCTGCAGAAGGATTTAGATAAACTGAGTGAATGGGCAGAGAAATGACAGATGGCATTTAATGTAGATAAATGTAAGCTTATGCATTTGGGCTGCAGAAACAAACATGCTACATATACACTAAATGGGAAACAACTTTGGGAATCCTCATTCGAGAAAGATTTATCAGTACTGATAAACAATAGACTTCACAGTAGTGTATGGTCACTCAGCTTCTGCAAGAGCTAATAGGATACTATCCTACATAAAAAAGAGGCATAGATACATGAGATACTAATATAATTCTGCCTCTATTTAAATCATTGGTAAGGCCTCATCTAGAATATGGAGTACAGTTTTGGGCAGCAGCTCTTAAAAATACATTAATGAACTGGAAAAGTACAGAGCCATGCAACAAAACTGATAAAGGGATTGGAGGATCTGAGTTTTAAAGGTAGCCTAGCCAAACTGGGTTTGTTTACATTAGAGAAGAGACATCTAATGGGTGATAGGATTACAATTTACAGATATATTCAAGGTCAATACAAAGAAGTATCCAATCAATTATTTACTCAGAGTTGAGCTAAGAATGAGAGGTCATCCATTAACTCTAGAGGAAAGGAGCTTTCAACTAAAACAAAGCCAGTGATATTTTTACAGTAAGGGTGGTAAAGCTATGTAATTCTTTGCCTCATGATGTTGTGCTTGCTGATACTGTAACTGCTTTCAAAAAAGCAATGGCTATCTAGCACAGAACAATTCTAAAAATGATGACAGATTTTTTCGATGCAGGTAGGTTGTTGATCCAGGGAACTATCTGACTGCTATTTGGAGTCCAGAAGGAATATTTTTACCCATTTTTGGCTTAATTGGAAATGGCTTCAATGTTTTTTTGCTTCCTCTGGATCAACAGGGGTGATCTGGCATGGGCTGGACTTGATGGACACGTGTCTTTTTTTCAGCCTCATCAACTGTTACTATGTTAAGTTAAAGGGATAGTAATGTTTCATAATAAAAGCAGCTCTAATTAATCATCATAGTATTTGGACTTTGGAGAGTGTTATTTCAATTCTATCGGAGTTAGTTCAAGAGTAATTCAATGACAGTGTCCCCCTCCCACCCCTTTTACTGATGTAACACTTTTCAGCCAGAGCAGAAAGGAGGTGCCCAGGTAGACTGCAGAGAGACGATTGTCCCCTTCTGTTATCTGTCTGGTCTTACAACTAGATTCCACATCTGAGAAGAGATGGCTTACACTAGGTAAAAGGGGCGGGAGGGGAAACTTTGCTTGTGAATCTCTCTTAAACCATAAAGGTTTGAGAGATAAGACTTATATCGTTCCTCATATTTTTTTAATGCCTACAAAATAAGATAAAGTTAAACCGAAGTATTACTATCCCTTTAAACCTTTTACTTTATCAACCTGTAACTAACTTATTTGCCAGACCTTTGTATTTGATTATGGAATTTTCTGCCTCATTCCATTAATCCAAGGTTGGACAACCTGAGGCCCTCCGGTTGTCCACCACAATTTCCATCG
Source organism: Rhinophrynus dorsalis (assembly GCA_037306005.1). Classification (NCBI taxonomy): domain Eukaryota; kingdom Metazoa; phylum Chordata; class Amphibia; order Anura; family Rhinophrynidae; genus Rhinophrynus; species Rhinophrynus dorsalis. Next base: position 174,285,379 of record CM074722.1, read on the forward strand.
ACCCCAGCAAGCCACTAGATGGGAATGATGAGAATTTTAGTTGAGCTGAAGGGCCTCAAGTTGCCTGCTTGTGTGTTAGACTCTCTGCACTTCCCAGACAATTATCCCTGTGGAGCAATATGTTGCGTGCCCCTATGGCACTCAGAATTAAATGTTCTTTGAAGACTAACCTTTTCCATGACACCTGTGTGATGCTACCTGAATTTCTTGAACAACTTGGAAAATCATAAGCTTTATCACGCCACTAATAACCTTAATATTCATCAGTAACAGTAAGCAAAATCAATATGTAAGTAGAGTTGACAGGTGCATCACAGTCCAAATAAGGCAAAATGTATTCTTTTTGGAGTCTTGAAGTGGACTTATTGCCTTAAGTTTATATGTTTTTTACTTATTTTTAAAAATAATAAAAAAAACTGCCTGGATGTTGTGCTAGACATTTGTTTGCAATAGAATATTTTATGAAAATCTGAATTGTTTGTTGGTAGCACAGCACAGAACTTTCTGCCAATTAATTTCTCCGCTGGACCAATGTTACTACATGCTATCTAGATAGAACAAAAAAAACGCAAGACATGTTTGGCTTCAAATACATTCATTTTGCAATAATGTTTAGGGAATGTGATTTCAAACAATTTAACATAACTGGGTCCATTTAGATGTACCCTGCTAATGCTGATGTAATAAACATTTAATTTTGTATCCCCCATGGCTTGAATTTTTGTAGCTCATCAATTGCCAAATACATAAAATGTATCAGAAATAGCAAATATTGTTCTAGATACAAACTGTCTCCTTTAGAACATGTTCCAATTTTAGACATCCAAAATAAAGTAACAGGGTTATATATATTTGTGTTTTCACGTAGGCACAGGGGATGAGCAGCAGACCATACCTTTTAGAACAAGTTTTTAGTGAAATAGAAAAAAACATTTCATTTCAAAACTGCTGTTCTTTGTTTATGGCTTTGGATGACTTGTTCGATTTGGCATCTACAAATGAAATGGTAAGTGTCCCCCTACTTTTCTTTACATTTTTATACGATTCTGAAAACAAAAAAGTGTTTTTACATTGTGATGCTTTCATCAAGTGCTAGATGTGTGTTTGTATTTAAAAGATTGGCAGTTATGTTAAGTAAATTCTCTCCCAATGCATTGTGATTAATAGTACAAGTCTGCTTGGATGCTTATGAGCTCCCTTTTGTCAAAATGGGAATAGCACTTTACGAATTTCCCAGGCTGATAATTTTTTTTTGTATCCTTTTTCTATATTTTCTATACTATGGGACATGCAGGAAATCAGTATACCTTGTCAGCAGAATGTTTTCATTAAAGCAACCTATTTCTTGATCAGAGTGACGGCATAGCTATTCAAAACCATTTATTTGGGGAATTGTAAAAGCTGTGATCACTATTCATCACTATTTGTATCTATAGTTTTCAAAAATATATTTTCATAGGAATCTGAGAGAGAAAATTAAGTAGTAACATTTATCCCCTGCAGTGGAATCACGTCCTAAGCCAGGCTGTATTTTGAACACAGTATTAGTAGGAATCGGCATGGTTTTATGAAGAATAGATCTTGTCAATCTAATTTACTTGCATTTTACAAAATGGTAAGTAGTAATTTGGATAGGGGTATTGCTGTTGATGTAACACACTTGGATTTTGCAATAACTTTTGATACTATGCTTCACAACAGGTTAGTGTGTAAATTAAAAGAATTTGGTTTGGTAGGTGATACCACTGCGTGGATCGAAAACTGGTTCAATGATAGATGGCAGAGAGTTGTTGTAAATGGAGTCTTTTCAAGTTTGTCTAAAGTTGTAAGTGGGATGCTTCTTTTTTTTTTTTTTTTTATTAATGATCTAGAAGTGTGTTTTGAATGTAGTGTCTTAGTCTGTGCTGATGACAATAAGTTGTATAAGGAAATGCATAAATGTGTTGTCCAATGTGGAACACAGGAACTATGGGGTACTTCTGAAAACATGGTGTCTGAGACAGAAATTCCCTCTTTCCCTGCAGTTTACCCCCTGCCTGTTATATTCCGTTTTTTTGGTATTTTACATTTTTTGTTATGGAGTTTTTATTGGGTCAAAATGGAAGCTACAGAAAGGAAGTACAATTTCAACAATAATACGAGGACAAGTCAAAATAAGACACATGAGGCAATCCATGGTAGCAAGTAAGAATAACAAATATTTATACCATCAGCAGATGGAATAGACCCTTTTCTGGCTGAGAAGAAAAAGTGGAAGGAAAAAAAAGAATAAGAAATGGGTGAAAGGATGAGACATCAGCAAGGGAAGGTGAGGTAAAGCGATTTTCCTTGGAGGATGTAGGGTGAACAGGGGAGAGGGGGAGTCAGGGGTCCATATCTGAAAAGTGGAAGTAGTTTCAGGGTAACCGCCACCCATCTATGAATTGGTTATCTAAAAGGGACCCCACAGCGCTCAAATCGGTTTCATTTAATTAAGTTCATCTTGATAAGTAGGGTTTGATTCCCTGCTCTTGACTTCCAAGTTGAGCAAGTTGCTGGGGAGGATTTCTCCCAGTTTGCAGGAATCCATGATTTGGCTTCATTAATCATAGTGTACACTAGGATTTTATAGGCTGGAGGTAGAGTGAGTAGATCTTTGAAAAATAGTATCTGAAGGGGATCCCTAGAAAGAGATATCTTTAAGTATCTCTTAAAATGAGACAGACAATCTTCCTAATATTGCATTCCCACCAAATGTGAAGGTAAGTAAGTCCCTTTAGAGGTTCCTCATCTCCAGCAATTTGCGCTTAGAGATGGAGACATCTTTTGAAGCTTACTAGGAATAAAGTTCCAGCATAACAAGAATTTGTAATTCATCTCCTGCGTCTGAGAGGAGAGGGAAGAATGAGTAAATGAGCACCAGATATTCCTCTAGTCAACCTCGCCCAGGCACACACCAAGCTCCCTTTCCCATGAGAGGGCATAATTTGTTTTTTTTATTCCGGGGATATTCTACCAAGGTGATATTCTGCCCAGGAATTGTGTTCTGGAGGAATGCTCTTGCTGGAGTAGCAACTCAAATTTAGCGAGGGCCCGGTTTGAACACAATTGGAGGTCAGGGTGACTTTAGAAGTGTTTGATTTAAGATATCTCCATATTTTGTTAGAGGGGAGTGTGAAACTAGAGCTCATGGATTCAAATGGTAATTCATGTCCCCCTGACAAAAGATCAGTGGCACACGAATCTGGAATAGAAGACCAGAAGAGGAATTGGGATGTGTCAAACCAATGAGTGGTGTTGCAAAGGTGAAACGGTCTTGAAAAGGGGAAAGGTAAGGAGAAGCTGGAATCATCTCTGGAATAGGCCAGTCCCAAAGCAAGGATCAGGGATATAATGGGAAAGAGGAAAATGTGAGAATGATTATGACAAGGTAAAAGGAATTCCATAGTGGGGTCAAAAGAGCCAAAGAGGAGGTTTCAATATGAACCCATGATTAATAAAGCTTATTATGTATCCAATCTGGAACAGATAGTAAATCTGCGTGATATTTGAGCATGTTTGATAAACCTGAAGGAGATTGATTCATTTTCTTGTGTTGTCCCTGGCTTCCCTCTTAGGTGTAAAGCCCGCTTGGTTTTGGTGTGTAAGTGAGGGGAGGAATAGTTTAAGCCTCTCCGCCAGGTGTTTGGCACAGATTTTAGTATCCACATTTAATAAATAGATGGGTCCATAATTCCCACATTTTAAGGGGTCTTTCCCTGGTTTCGGTATGACTGTGATGTGGGGTGCAGTAACTGCTTGGTGGTGATCGGTGGCACCAGACAGGGATGAGAGAGAGGCGTAGCACCCCGGCGCTAAGATGTAGAACCATATGGTATCAGTTAGACTGGAGTTCAAACTAGTATCTTTAGTGGGAATGTGTCCAGTTTTACTAGTGTACAGCTTGAAGAGGTAAAATTAAACTCCACTGTACTATTGAAGGGTATTAATTAAGCAGTAAGTATCGTCTTACAAGACCGTTCTGTAGTGACATTGGATCACACATACAGATGTCAAGATGGCAAATAGGTACATGAGACCAGTATAGTATAATATGTCTTGTATTTACCATTTCTTTGGTAATCTGTAGTGAGTTCTTAATCCTAGACAGGTAAAGTATGACAGTACTCATATGAAAGAGACTCGTTGAAATCCCTATCTGAGTGCCTACTATACTGATAGAGGAGATAGAGTAAATATTAGTATTGGAAATAGTGTGTACAGCTGGCCGTGTGTTATAATGTATCTGCACAAATAATCTGTGCACCTGTCCTACACACCGTGTGTAATTTATTGGATGCTATCCGGCTACATGCAACATTGTCATCTTGAAAAGAAACTAAGTATTACTCCAGTCTAACTGATACCATATGATTCTACATCCTAGCGCTGGGGTGCAGACTAACTTTTGGAATAATTTTTTATTCTCTAGGCTTTTTATATATATTAATAAAAGTTATATTTTATTAATCACAGACCTAGGGTCATCTGGAAGGCCTCAATTATATGAGATAAAATTCCCACTACCTTTCTCCACAGGGGTTACGGTCTGATGTTGTTCAGGATATCTTTTTCTCTTGTTGATATTTTGACCTACTAACTGGGATCCCTGCTACCCATCTTGCCCCTGTGCAATCTATTTTAAGATCAGCTGAATAAATCACCACACTCTCCTCATAAACTGATCCTGCACACATCATTCTTAGACATCTGACATGGCTCACTATTCAGCATCACATCACTTGCAAAGTCCTTCTTTTCACCTTTAATGCTCTCCACATTGCTGTTTCTCCTTACATGTCTTTCCTCATCTCCTCCTATGTTCCGGGCTGCCTTTTTCTCTCAGCACACAACGCCCTTCTGGTTATACCATCCACGCCCTCTCCTGTCTCAAATCTTTTTCACTTTCCACTCCCTACTTGTGGAACTCCATACCCCTCTCCCTACCTCTTGGACAATCTCCATCTGTCTTTAAGTCCACCCTGAAATCATATCTTCTGGAGCGCTAGTACAATGCGCTATCTTTTTCAGACTCAGCACTTGTAATCACAGCACTTGACACCCACATACCCTGTTGTCTGTCTCTTATTATACATTTAGACAGTAAACTCCTTGGGGCAGGGATCTCTCTCCTATTGTTTCTATGTCTGTGACACTTATTTTATCCCCTTTTATTTACTGTAATAACGTCTATTGTAAAGCTCTGTGTACACTGTGTGGCACCATATAAATAAAGATATGCATACAAGAAAAAGGGTTTCTCTATCATCGTACATGTGCTAAGCTAGGACATGTTTCATAAAGGCCTATCATAGGATTGATCCCTCTTCTACCAGTGGTGTGCTGTTTGTGTTGTGTGGTAGTCTTGGCCTTTCTTCAAGTGTTAAGAAATACCTTAGTCTTAATTAATTTAAGTTTCAGATTTCGTCTCTTTCAGTTCTCTTCAAGAGGCGCATTACTTTACTCACTAAAGTAAGTTCTTTCCTTCAGGGGTATCTTATGCTTACCTGCTTTCTGGATTCCACTATCCTGTGGTATTAGAAGTGATCCAGAAGCTTCCTTTTGGGCCTCTTTGATCTGCTTCTTTGCATTTCTGATGCTCAACACAACTTTTTCTTTTTTGCTGGCCATTGCATCTGTTGGGAGGGTGGTCAAACAAACGAAACCAGGAAATTGCCCTTCCCTCTTTCTGCCTGGCTCCTTCTAATAGTCAGGAACAGGACCTTCATCTGTCAGATGTGGTACCTTGTTTTTAAGTACTATGTTCATTGCACACAACCATTTTGCAAATCTCATTCACACTTTATCATACCTGAGGGCTCACATGCAAGTCACGCTGCATCGAAGATTACTGTTGCTTACTGGATCAAGGTGACTGTCTGCTTGGTGTACCCTTTTGGGTCACAGCACATGCCACCAGATTGGTGGGTGCATCTTGGGCTTACAAGAATGAGGCTAAGAAGTTGTGTAAGGAGGTTTTTCTAGAAGTTAAAACCGAATTAAGTGAGCTTGGATAAAGTGGAGGGAATTAGGGGAGTCTCTGACTTAGAGACCTTGTTTTTAACATTGCCCTACACTTCTGGAAGAGGGTACTTTACTCCATTGTTCCTGTCTTCCGGATAGACTAAGAGAAAAGGATTTAATGGTAAGTTCTTTAAAATACCCTTTTTTTCTCTAGGGGAATATTTAAATAAACTGCGTGGGTAGAAAAGTGTCAGGTGAGATTTAATATAAATGTAAGGTTATGCGCTTCGGCAGCTGCAGAAACAAGTATGCTACTTTTACACTAAATAGGAAACTACTTGAGAATTCCCGTTAGAGAGAGATTTAGGAGTACTGATGGACTTCAGAGCAGTGTGCAGTGTCATTCAGCCGCTGCAAGAGCCATTATGGTACTATCTTATAAAAGAGGGTAAAGATGCACAGAATGTGAATATAATTCTACCTCTATATTAAACCTTGATAAGGCCTCTTCTGAAATATGAAGTACAGTTTTGGGTACCAGTTTTAAAAAACGACATTACTGAAGTGAAGAAACATGCAACCAGACTGATTGTTTGGAGAATCTCAATTATAAAGAGAAGCTAGCCAAACTTGCTCTGTTTAATTAGAAAAGCTCCCAGTGAGCTTTTGCATACCCTTACAAGCTTAGTTGAGCATCTCTGACGACTTCTAGTTCTATGCAAATTATTCTTATGGTTAGTCACTCTAAGGGTAATGGGGGAGTCCAGACGTGGACCCCTTGCTCACAAGTGCCAAGAGGGATCAGCTGCACCTCACCAACGAGGACCAACAAGGCCGAAACTTATGTCTGAGGTTAGCTGCTTCGCTTGTTCAGAGAATTGTCTGGCATTTCATGGCTGGATTGTCATTTTGGCAGGACCTGTATGATATGCTTCAGAATATTTCTTTTCTGTGTATGGCATTTGTGAGCTAAAAGAGATTGCACCCCGGGCGCGAGAACACAGTCCCCGTGAGCTTTTTCATACCCTTGCAAGCTCATGAGCCTAGTTGAACATCTCTGACTTCTTCTAGTTCTAATTAGAAAAAAGACTTCTAAAGGGTGACTTGATTACCATTTGCAAAGCTACTTGAGGTCAATAGAAAGAACTCTCTCATGAACTATTTACTCAGTGAGCTGAGCAAAAAAACAAGGCGTCATCCATTAGGGGAAGGCACGATCAACTAAAACAAAGGTAGGGTATTTTTACAGTAAGAGCAGTAAAGTCATTTTTTTTGCCTCCGGAGTCTGTTTCAAAACAGAAATTGGTAGCTGAACATGATTGAGAATGACAGTTGTTTTCAAAGCAGATAGGGTACTGATCCAGGGGAATATCCGAATTCCATTTGGTGTCAGGAAGGAACTTTGGAGGTGGGGTGGGGCTTAATTGAAAATATTTTAATTATTCCCCGCCTCCCCCTTCTTCTCAATAGGAGTGATGTTATGAACTGAACTTTACTATGTAAAGTGTTCTCAGAGCACTGCAGCCATATTCCTAGCTACCTCATTTGAAGTTTCTGGAAAAACAAAACCTACAGAGAAGAAAATAACTTGCAGCTGTAACAGGCCGGTCATGAATGTACATATACAATATAAATGAAATTAAGATCCAGAGTGAATAAGGGATGGATATAAGGGGACCCTCCAAGTCTCCAAAGCAAAAACAAAAGCAATCCTGCGCTAATCTTTACAGATCATTTTACATTTCGAACCCTGTGTAAATAAGTGTTGGCACTGTGAGTTCTTTTCTGCTTTGCAGATATATTCTCATTTTCTTTTTCATTCTAGTTGCTCTCTCACCATATTTAACTTAATTTCATTTCACTTTTCTAGATGATGATATATTATGAAAATGCACTTGAAATCTTAATATGCGTTATTACTTAAAGTTGTGTTTTTAAGGGCATAGTACATTGCCTTTTGCTGATTGGCTTGCCTGTCTGAGTGATCCTTTAATTATGTATACAGGTTTCATGTGGTTTGTAGTGGTGGTTGGGCTAGACCAGTGTTTCTCAACTACTGTCCTCAGGACCCACTAACAGGCCAGGATTTGATGGTTTCCTTGTTAGAGCACAGGTGAGTTATTCAATGTGAATGAGCCTCTGTTTACCACAACAATGCTCTAGCACAGACATCCCTAAGTCCTGGCCTGTTAGTGGGTCCTGAGGGTAGGAGTTGAGAAACACTGGGCTAGACCTACATAAAGGGGCTGATGGATGTGTTCAGTCCTTTTGGATCCCCACCCACCTACTGCATATATTTTCTGTTTGAAAGCAAGTGAGTTTTTATGAGTGGTGGGTTGAGAGTTTTAACTTGACCACAAATTACAGTTACACAAAATAATTTAATCAGGAGCAATTTTTAATGTAAAATAGCTTTGTAAGTTATAATGATGTAATATATATTGGATAGGACTCATTTGAAATGGGGTACCTTGTTGGTATAAGCAAATTTAAACATACAAACTATGTAACAAAACCTTCATTTGTTTGAAATAAATTAAAACATTGGTATAATATAGGCTTTACACGGATAGACATTTAGGATAATCTGTATGGATTAGTGCAGGATTGTTGTTTTTTGGAAAAACAAAATGGATTCCTTCAGCAATGCCCCTTTAACAACTTCACCAAGCCGTAAAATAAAACACCGTTTCCGGAGGAGCAGTGCATGTTTTTAGATTCCATGTAATATTGCCAGATAAATGACCTTTTCATTCTGTAAAGTTTTTTACTTTCGTCTTAAGATTTCAGAAATACGTTAGAAAATGTGACCCTGAAAATTAACACTCCTTCTCCAAAATGCTTTGCTTGCCCACTCTGGCACTCAGCGGTTAATGCATTAAGTGTGTGTGTGCCAGGAGTGGCATCTTAAGACCCTCCAGCTGTTGTAAACTACAAATTCCATCATCCCTAGCAAGCAAATGGATGGGAATTGTACTGAACAGCTGGAGGGGCTCAGGTTGCCAAATACAGTGTATAAACTGCTGCTTTAACCCTTTGAGTGCCAGAGCAATGCGTTGCGTACCCCTCTGGTACTCAAAGGGTTAAGGAATGTTTTTTTACATAAATGCAAAACAGTATTTACTTTATGTATGCATAGCAACCTTTTAAAAGCCGTGTAATCTGCATAATTTCACCAGTTCCTTTTTGTCAGGTTAAATGGAAAAATTACATTTCTGTACATAGTACTTATTTGTTATACTTAAAAAGCAATATGTCTTTAATGTACATTGTGTAAGTAGCAGAGGCAAGTAAACCTGCAGTGCCATAGGGCTACTGAACAGAAGAGCTGAATACATAATCAGATTCTGAATTGTTCCCCGGAGTATTTGACTTTGAAGTCAGCTGGCAGAAAGGCTCCAATGAAGAAATCAGTCTGTCTGTTTAAGATGGCATTTTACTGTCTTTCAGCAGTAGTAGTAGTAGGAGCAGCAAGCTTCATGTTCACACTGGTTGTAATATAATGGTGCAGGACTAGAGACATTCATAAACCTCGTCTACTAGGCAATCATACAGTCTGTGATGACATCACGGTTATAGCTTAGGGAGTAAGTAGATTCAGAGAGGAATAATGACTGGTTGCCATGGAAATTTGCCTCTCACCAGCTGCTGATTTGTTACTTGCACATAGGGTTTTACGTGCAAGATCCAGGCTCTGCGTGATAAGCTGTGGACCTTCCTGGTTCAGTCTTTTTATGCTGTACGGCATACACAGGGCTGGAAATTGATGAGGCCAGACGATCAACAGAAAATACAAACAGGTAGGTTAATCCCATTGTTTGATTTTATAGTTGTCTTGTTCGTTGACAGTACTTCTGTTTTGGGGAAGGTGTGTGGTTTATTACATTACATTCTTTTGAAATGTTTAATACTGATATCTATGATTCCACTTGGTTTAGCAATGGTTAACCCTTTGAGTGCCAGGGGATACATAATGCGTTGCGTACCTCTCTGGCACTCAAAGGATTAAGAACACTTGATCTTTATATTGGTAGATTATTTTTAAGCACTGGTGTTCTGTACATAGGAAAATAAGAATGAGTCTTTCACAAACAACTACAGTATAGGGGAGAAAAAAATTCATGTTAATTTAAATTGGGCTTTTAACTCTTACGTGCTGGCATTCAAAGGGTTAGAATCCCAATTTAAATCAACGGGGATTTTTATAATTCATTAATTTGCTCCATAATTGCTTCTCCTTTTTTAGTGACTATGGCCATTTGATACATATAGCGTTTGCTTGATCTGTTCTGAATATGCTGCAATCCATCGTTATGCTTTTCTTCAAATATATAATTTTCCACTTGACCTTAAAAGACTGATTAACCACTTGGGGTTACTGATAGAAAATGTGAGAGAGAAGAAACAAGTCCGATATGAAGGCTCGACATAAATATCTTGTAATTGATGATTAACACCTACTTATGCTAGGAATCCAATGTTGTGGGTGTAGAGGTTGAAATGTCTACATGCAGACTTGGCAATCTTGCTGTGATTGAGCATACAATATTGCAAGGCGTGTGGTTTGGGCTAACGCAAATACAGTTTAGTAAATTTGCATGCACTGGTATCACACACTGGTTAATTGACAGGCAAGGAGATAATGATTCCAGAAAATAATTCAGTTTTATACTTAAATAATGAAAGTGGAGTATAAATTCCATTTTATTCTGTCATTTAACTGTTTGAGTGCCAGGGAGATGGGGAATGCTGGCATTCAGTGGGTTAAAGACAAAAGGGAAAAACTGCAATGTGATTATTTAATCACAACTTGAAAACAAAATATACACTGCCCCCTTCAAAAAATATGGGCTTATAGAATCCTTCATATCTGCTCTAAGGTCTGTTAATTATAAATAATATTATTTATAAATAATAAATAATTCTGCACTCTGTGTTTGCAATTTTGTTTTGTGTATGCATTTCCCAGAAGAACGTGAATATTGTATTGTGCAGACTGTCGATGGAAGCCATTCATCTATCCTGACTGCAGTAGGGTTCTGAGTGCATCATACATCTTCATCACTGAGATTAGTCATCTGCAGCATATGCTAAAAAAACTGTTTAACTATAATGTAATATTCCATATTATTTTTTCAAGGCCCAAAGGAATTTAAAGTATCTTCGTCCCCCAACGTCTGTAATTTCATGACTTTATTTTTATTGTACTCTTATTGTAAGCTGTAAAGGCAAAAAAAACCCAAAATCCAGTATTCATTATAAGGCTTCGTACTGTGGGATGGATTGGGGTCATGCCCTTAAAGTGAATATAATTGTTTGATGGCTGTTTACACCTAACCTATATTGCAGCTGTCCAATAACCGTTTCTTTTATTTTGCTTAATAGCTGCCTTTGACAAGGGAGATGATCGAAAACTTGCAAAGAAACCCATATTCACTAGTTCGCAGGTACATTTATATTTTGTTTGTTCTGCTTGTCATTTTAGGCATGGGGTATTCTATTTTATAATATGCTTAAAATAGATTTTGATAAACTGTTAGTAATGTCTTATTTTAAGAATATGTAATATTTTAGATATTAAGTAAATTAACTGGTCCAAGTCCTGTCTCTCAAACATTTATAGATAGAGATACGTTTTTAAATTCCCCTCCCCTTTCACTGACATGCACTGTAAATCTGACAGAAGGAGATTCAACTCGTGCGACACAACTGCGGCTATTCAGCAGAGCCGAAATAGCGAAAAGAAATATTTCATTGGAACGATCGACAAAGTGTGCTTGCAGACCAGGCACACTTTATAGACTGTTCCAGTGAAGTATTTCATTTTCGTTTTGGCTCTGCTGAAGAGCCGCTGGCCAGTCCCAGGACCAGGACCTCCTTCTCTCAGCTTGGCAGCTGACGTCAGTGAAAGGGGAGGGAGGAGGAACTTTAAAACCGTATATTTCTCAAACTATAAATGTTTGAGAGATGGGACTTGGACCAGTTAATTTATTTTATTTAATATCTAAAATATTACATTACTAACCCTTTAACTCCATTTGTGTCACAAGAAAACATGTTCAAATATGCAGTTAAAGTAATAATTTTCCAATTTACATTATGATTTTATAGGCAATGCATTGCAACACATTAGAACAAAATAGTAAAAGGGGAACTATCACCCCAAATAAAGCCCCTCCCATAATAAGCCATCTAGCGATAAGCAAAACAATTGCAGTGTTATCCAGAACAATTACTCAGAAATCCTACTTCTGCCGAGACATGCAGCAGTGCATTAGAGGCATCTGTGCGCCTGCTCCATCAGTCCCTTCTGGTAGCTAAAGGTACCATGTAGCATCTACTAGAGGAGACCGGGACTGACAGAGCAGGTGCACAGATGTCTGTAATCCAACATGTCTGCACTGTTGCCTGGCCATCAGTCTTGGCACAAGTAGAATTTCTGCATAACACTGTAATTGTTCTGGATAACGCTACTATTGTTAAGCTTATCGCTAGATGGCTCATTATGGGGGGGGGGCTTTATTTGGGATGATCCCCTTTAAATTAAAATTACCAATGTTTCTAAGGACACAAAAAAGAGGCACAATTCCAGAGCAAACACAACAACTAAAGATTGCATTGGTTTAAAAGCTGTTTTTAAGCCCCTCAGTACTAGAAAGGATAATGCTTTGGAGACTTTACAAGCATTTGTGGGGTTATAATCCTATTTAAAATAATGTAAACTTTTCAGTTGCTTTTCTCCTTTTTTGTGCATAAGGCCTAAACTACAAATGCACAACAAATAGTATTTCCTGGATCTTGCTAAATTGTAGATTTTAATTGATTTATCTTAAAGGGGAACTTTCACCTAAACACATGTTTTCTTTAATCCACGTAGATTACCGATGCAAACTGTGCTGTGTTTTGTTTTTTTAAAAAAACGCAATAGAAAATAAGTTTGAGGGTTTACCTTTTCCCTCTTCACATATACTCGTTCTGATCGGCACAATTTGTGTCAATGAGAATACATAACAGATCCTCCTCCCCGCTGGTCTGTCAGTAAGCTGGAGAACTCTCATTGGTAGAGATCGATATCTAGCCAATGAGAGTTCTCCAACTTACTGACAGACCAGCGGGGAGGAGGCTCTCCTGTATTCTCATCGGCAAAATGGTGCTGATCAGAATGAGGAGAAGAGGGATAAAGTTAACCCTCAAACTTAATTTCTATTGAGTTTTTTTAAAAAACCGAAACCCAGCAAAGCTTGAATCGGCAATGTAAGTGGATTAAAGAAAACGTGTTTAGGTGAAAGTTCCGCTTTAATGTACCATACATATGAGATGTCTGTGTAATGTTGTTCAGATCAAAGAAAACTACTTCAAATTTGATATATTTTAGTTAATTTTATTTGAGATCCAAATTGTAGGTTCGTGAGAAGGTTAAAACTCATATTGGTAGTTGTGCATCATGTGTAATGGACGGATATTCTTCCAAATGAAGAACCCCCTAACAGTGCATGGTTTTAGGTTCTCTTCATATGAGCTCTGGTGAATGCTATCAGGAAAGGTGGTTCCTAAGGACAGGAGTTGGATTTTATACTAGGCCAGTGGTTCTCTAAATGTTTTCTCTGGTGGAATGAAAGATTTCTGTGGATCCCTAACAATCAAACCTTTTATTCTGTACCCGAAGGGTGTGCAACATGTTGCAAAGCAAACAATTGCACATCCCTTTGGTATTCAAGAACTTAACCCTTGGATGCTAATAAGGTCTCCGGTTTATTGCTTCACAATGCATCAGCGACCTCTCTAGCAGCCAAACATTTTAACCTTTGAGTGCCAGGGGCTTGGGCCAGTTCTTACATTGTGTAGACCAGACACATTTTCAACACCTTTACTATCCATCTATTTAGGATTGATTCCCGATGGTAACTTTCTAGTTACATATGGAAAACTGTATATCATTTCTTTCAGAACAAACTGAACTCTTGCGTGGTGCCTCACGTGACATAAATTTTACATTGTGCCACAAGCTATGATGTCAGAAAATAAAATGTAAAAAATTACTTTTTCTAAAATCACACACTGTATATCAAAAACATTTGTTGATTGTACAATTTTTAATTATTTGAAAAAGCCATGAATCCCCCAAGTATAAAAATACCAAATATAGCTAGTTTTACCAATATGCATGGCCTGCTCAGACCCATAATTACCAGGCGCACAAACTGATATTTTAACTAAAATGCCTGTTTCAGTGGTTACATGGCTAAACAGTTGAATAACTATATAAAACTATATTTCTCTTACATCCAGTATGGAACACAAGTACCAGTGGGGTCTTTGGGGTAGAGACTCCCTTCTTCTCATCCATCTCAACCCCCCATGTACAGTCTCCCAGAATTCATGTGTCCTGCAAGCAAGCTGGAGGGGCAAGGCCATCCTCTTAGTCTTTAGTAGGCTTTTTCTTATTTTACTCTTAGCTATAGGGCTTCATAGTCCACCATAGGCGGATTACCATCACTAAGCTTTCCTGGAGTTGGACTGCCCAATTCACAGGTTCTGTCCTCTCCTATATTGGTAACCTTTAGACAGAAGATTGGTGAGTACCCCTTAGAGTGCCTTAGGCCACTTTCTGTCAAAGTGTGTGTGCCTCTCCTTACAAAGGCAATTATGAGCATAGTTGTGCTCTGGCACTCTTATGGGTCGCCTTTTATTCTCTTATTCAATTCTCTAAGGGGCTTTGGCGTGAGAATGGCTGCTCTTTCCTTGTTTATTTCATTAACCCGTCCACTGCTGGTTTGGGTTTTTAGGCATATTACATGCTTTGGGGGCTTATATTCTCTCACCTACTACTTTTGTGTCTCTTGCAATAGTTTTTATTGTACATCGATTCTGACATGACAGCCCCTTTAAGAACGGGGATGCCCACCCATGGTCATCTTTACTCTATTGAGTTCTATGGGAACAACTTCTTTGGGACTACATGGGTCAGAGAGGGCTATATCTTTGTGTCTACTCATGCCCTAATCACTTTCTGAGTGTCCAGGAGGGCTGCAGTGATCTGCAAAAGGAGTTGTAGGCTTGGCTAGGCAACAAGCAAAAGCGAAAAGTACAATGCCCGGAATGCCTGTTTTGCGGGCTTTCTTCCAATTGGCTGACAAGTTTCTGGTGGACATATTACTTCTCTCTTGCTTATCCAACACAGAGGCTGACTTTCCTTGCTTCAGATAAGTGCTTTTCTGGGTATTCAGGGATTTTGTCTTTATTCTTGGGGAGGGCGTTTCTGAACAGGAAGGAAGTTTATGTGATTATCTTTCATCTAGCCAATTTATAGGGTATTTTTCCCCTCTTCTCATTAGTGATAGTGTTCTTAGTGTAGGCAAACAATCCTCCAGTAAGAAGATTGTAGATATAGCGCATAACATAAAAGACAAATAAGAGAGTGCCCAATGGTATAATACGTTACAAATTTATCAATAGACGTACAAAATCCAGAGATTGCACTCACATGCATCTGTGGTCAGAGAGCTGATATCAGTCAGTCTGCATACATGCTAGTGGAGAAATTGCTTCCATCTCTACTCAGAGGGCTGGTGATCAGCAACAAGAAAAAAACGCTCAGCACAAACGGCTGGATCCAAGAAGCCACAATTTAATCAATAAAATACTTGTAATGAAAACAACATTAAAACAGTATGAGTACTGTAACGCTAACACGTTTCGCAGCGGGGAGGCTGCTTTAGCAAAGCTTAAAAACAAATTTAAGCACTAGCAAGGACTAGCTTGTTCTTCTTTTCCCCTCCCCCTTCTTTTGTTACACTCCAGTAAGAAGAATTCTTCTCCTGAAGTGACTACCAAGGATGACAAGTCATTACATAAAACTGCTTTGTGGTTCTGGGGATAAGAAGATTCCCTCTTCAGATAACTCTAAGCTTTGTCCGGAATGTCTCAAAAAGGCTGCAGGGCAAGATATGCCCACACTGTTTCAGGATTTCCTTGCATGAATGAAATCACCCACACAGGAAACTTTTTCAGCCATGCAGGAAGCATCCGTTCCCATGAAATGTCCATGTTTGGAAGATCCTGAGTAGCATACCTCTGCCAGATTACAGGATTTGGAGGAACAGGCAAGTTTGCAAGATGTAATTTCTGAATTTTCATCAGAGGATGAAGGAGAAATTACTGATGAATTGGGATCCTTTAATCTGGGTAGAATAAAGCCGTTTCTTAATATGAGAAAAACTCCTGGTCTCTCTGACACTCCGCAATCTTAAGGCATCTCAGGTTTTTCCTGTCCATCATGCAATATCTGATCTGAATAGATCTGAGTGGGAAAGTGGGGATAAGAGAACTAGTATTAACAAAAGACTTTTTTTTTTAAAATTACCATTTTAATGAGGAGCAAATCAAGTTCTGGTCTACCCGTCACAGAACTGACCCAGTCATCACGCATCTGGCAAAAAGAACCACTATACCTATGGAAAATGGGTTCTCCATTAATGATGCAATCAACAGAAAAATGGAAGGCGCATATAAAAAACAATATTCTGTCCTAGGTCAAGATTTTTGAGGTCTGCGACTGCCCTAGCATGCATTATCAGGATTTGGCTCAATGAGTTGGAATTAAAAATAGAGTCTTCGGTATCCCATTCTAAATTCATAAAGGCTATAGCAACTATTAAGGAGGTTGTCAGCTTCTTTTGTGATGATTCCTTAGATATTGTCAGGCTTCTAGCGATATCATCAACATTCTCTATTAGAGCAAGGGGGGCATTATGGCTCAAATCCTGGAGAGCCGATACTTCCTCAAAAAATAAGTTGGGATCCCTAATTTTTTCAAGTCAAATGTTGTTTGGTGTACATCTGGAGGAGATCATTAAAAAGATGGTCAAGAAGAAGTCCAAGATCTTCCACGATGAGATCTTTTGGTTATAAAACCAGAAGGCAAAATTTTCATTTGTCCAGAAGGTTTCCATCTGAAAAGCATGACCAAATAATACAATCATCTTTTTTAGCAATCCAGAGGAGGGTTCAAGAAGGAGGTTCCAGTTTAAAAAAGAATTCCAATGAAGAGGAGAGAGCTCTGTCTCCAATCCCAGTGGGAGGTGAACTGGGGGTTTTCTTCACATGTGGCCATCAAAACCCATTCCAGACTGGTGGGTTCATCAACATTGGAGAACAGGCTAGAACTTGAACCATTTCCTTCAATCTGTGTGATCAAAGTTTCCAAAATCCCTTTGGATCCCTTCAAGGCAGAACAACTCAGGAAGGCAGTTCAAGATCTTCTCAAGGAAGTGACAGAGCCGGTTCTTTCATACTGTTTTGCTAGGTTCCTGGATTCCACTAAAGATAAAGAGACACACACACAGTGGTAGTGAAAACTATAACTACTGTTTATTGAAACATGCGTAAATCAAAAAGATGAAAGTGATATCATTCAGAGAATTACTTAGCTACCAAAGGAATTTTTCATCAATGTGGGAGAGCCCTCCACATGAATCCTGCAGTGATATCTTTACGCACAGGCTTGAGATCAGATGCACACTTTCCAATTCCCAAGATGGCTCTGAACTTAGAGATGTGTTGCAACTTGTTATTGTGGGGTAAATACAGACCACGCCCTAAAAGGTATGCTATACACCTATCAATACGCATGCTCAACTAATAAGTTATATAACGAAGAATATTGTGCAACCGAAGATTGCAGAACTGTCTTCTCTGTTGTTTATCCTCTACGTGACTGCAGATAGTTAACCCCTAGCTGCCTGTGAGGAGACCACCAAAAGAACCACCCTTTACACTTCACCCTTGGTCTCCTCATGCCACAAAGGTAAGTCCACCTCAGCAGACGTAGAGCAACAACTTGAAAGCAAACACCAAATACATTTCCAAACAATATAAACAACAAGAGCTATTATAAACACATGTAACAGGGTCTGAAGGATACCAGCAAACCAGCCTCCCACACCTTTAAACCAGTTAGTAGGATTGAGATTACCTAACAAATCCAGCCAGCCTGGCATTTCGGTATGGTGCTCAGCTGCAAAGCGTTCCTTCAACTGTCCCACCTGTTGAATGTGAGCTTCAATTGCATTGGATACATCATCCGTTTCATTAACATAATGACAACAGGGTGGGCCTGCAATAGTGTACACATGCCCCCTTGACTAGCAGTAAGATAATCTAGTACAAAAGTCATTTGTGCTAACTGTCTATGGATCATTCTCAAGTCTTCTGCAATTAAGCGAAAAGTATCATCATACAGTTCTGTAATATTATCAATTAACCGAGCCAGATCTTGTATATTTCCAAAGTTCAAAGTCCCATGGCTAGAACCTGTAATATCCAATCCCACCAAAAACTGGAAGCCACGTGATTCATACACCAAATCAGTGGCCTGCTGACGTTGCCTCTGAACCTGCTGACACCGGTTTCTTGCCATACTGTGAGATGGAATACGGGCCATAGGCAAATCACGTGTCCGCATGAAAAACATGCCAGGGAGCATTTGACCTGCATAACATGCTCTCACAGTTACTTCAGGCAACCACTTATATGCCCAGTGGCCACAAATCCAAAATACAGTGCTGGGCCAAACAAACCCAAGACCATTTATTATGTTGTTAAGGACTGGAAATAAGTCATGTGATGAAACCAAAAGTTCACAATTCTGTTACAACTTGAGCAGGCAAGAGAATCGTAGTTTGTCTGGTATAGGTGACCCTATGCGTTGTATTAGCAATCCACAAACGTGGTCTTTGTCCGGTTTGGTTTGCATTTATCCTGCAGGAATAGCAAAGTAATGTCCAGCAACTGGTCCTGGAACATGTGAGCAAACCCAACAATCTGATGCATTAGCAATTTTTGCCAGACTCCAATGGGCTTTGAATAAAGCATGTTCAGTTACATGTCGCTTGATCCGAATAGGCACAGTTATATTAGCATTTTTAGGTGTTGGAGCAAATCCTCAGTTGAAACCCCACAGGAGCAATGCCATTAGAAAACCAAGAAGTAGGATCCATGGCACATAGGCATCTATATCTGGTGTTCTCTGCTCCTTGTCTCTGGACACAGATGGTTTCCCAAAGGGGTGGCCAAAAATCCAAGTCATGGTAGAAGCAATAACTTGTGGGAAGGAACATAAATCGGGTTAGCTTCTCCTTCACACAAGACCAGAATTGTAGCCCCTTGCCACTTAGCCAAAACTTCCCCTGTAACTGTTTGTTTACTTGTTCCTGTCGGCAAAACTTTCACTTTAGCTCCCTCATTCAATAACTGGATTTGTTCTGTAGTATACTGTGCAGCCACCAAGACTTCCAACCAACCTACCACCGTTCCCTCAGCCACTGTACCCACAGCAACAGGGGTGATGGTCACAATATATTCTTCACCATCTTCCACTTGCGCAATCTCACTCCAGTTATACCACTCACGAATATTGGGGTGGGGTATGAAACACAAGCGAGAAAAAGGAGTGACATTCACAATGCCAGTATGACCCACCCCCTGCCTCCACTGCCTTCTGTCTCTAATGTCTCTAGGAGCAGTGATAACCACTCTATCTTGTTATCTGAGTAGTTTCTTCCTGGTCTGAACAACCACCCTAGGTATGTGGTCCTGTGAGTCATGCCCCAACATTCTCTCCAAGGGGGTAACATCCTGAACGAGACGGCCATTCAATATGTTGACAGCCTCATCCAATACCTTATCCCACCCCCCAAAGAGTGTGTGTGGGGGTCATCTTGCGTATTTGTTCCTTCAGCAAGCTATTCATTCTTTCAATCAGACCCGCAGCTTGCGGGTACATCCTGAGTCTCAGTCCATTCTTTGATCATTTTTCCAGTAAAATGAGTTCCATTATCTGTTTGGATCTCCTTTGGTAGTCCATAGTATGTAGTCAGTAAGTGTAGCAATTTCAAAGTTGTTTTCTGATCTGCATGCTTGGAAGGACAAACAACCATTACCCCATAGTAGGTATCTGCTGCTTCAAATTCACTGGCTGCGCTGGTGGTGGGATGTACACTGGGGTCGATTTGGCATGCCCTCTGACTATCGGCTTCAGGGCTGAAAGATACAAAGTACGGATCGCAGTGCCGAATATATAACATCCTGTTTCTGTCTATACTGTCTGCCCCTTTAAGATGTCCATTCCCAGAATGTTATCTGGTAACTCAGAGATCAGAATCTCCGCGGAGAAAACAGGACCCTTCCCTATCTGCGTTCGGCACTTCACCCGATACGCAGTGTTTCCTTCCTCCTAACCCCTCAACCATGACACAGCCTGTGGTATACTTAGTATTCTTAGCATTGCTATGAAATAAGGACACTGCAAAGGCACAAACTGCTCGGCATCTGGACCTTGCCAGTCTTTCTTTACTCCATTTCTCCCTTGCTCATCCACTCTCCACTGACAACCAGTCACACATGCCATCTCCTTCAATCTCTGAATTCCATCCTCCAATGTATTCCATGGTGTGAGATCTATTAATTCAATCGGATGTTCATGTACCTGGGCTATAGAATCACGCATCAAATGCAACAGAGTAAAGGGCTCATTTGTATCCCTAGCTCGTTGCATTTGCAATCTGACTAAAGGTTCTACACAAATGTTACTCAATCCTACCGCCTCTTCTTTGATCAGAGTAACACATTCACCACCAGCATCCCAGGCACACACAACCCATGTCATGCATAGTTTGTTTGTACGCCTTGCCTAATTCTGCTAGTTCTGTAGCTGAATATGACCTTGTTTCCTCAGTATATTGTTTCTGTGCAGCAGTAGAAGTAGCGAGCACAGCTGCCGCAACCTCATCCCCTTCAGCTGCTGGGGTCTCAGGGGTTTGCATACGATTAGTCAATTCCTTCTGCTGCTGCTTAGTAACAATGGGTCGAGCCCCATACTCTCGGACATCTCATTGACCATCCGAATCCCTTTCCTCATCGGACAGCCCATCCCATTGGGAAATTTCATCCCACTTCTCCACTGCTACCAATGTTCGAATGTGGACAGTGCTTTGGGGAGACATCACCCATCTTTTTCCTCTGTCTCCTTCTCGCCTTTTTCATAGCACTCACCACATACGAAGCATAACTTTCCCCCATTTGTTCTAATCTTTTTTTATTGCTCCCATAATGTACTCTGCATGATAGTACATTTGTCCTGTAAAGACCCTTGAACAGTGTCATGTTCATTCTGTAAGTCTTGCAGAGCTTGAAGCAAAATCCACCCAGTATGTGCAGCAGCTTTCTGCTCTGCTATGTTGACAATGGTGCCCTCTTGCACCTACCCCCTTTATGGATCAATTTCTTAAATTTTTTAAACATTCCATCACTACTACACAATCCCTTATCTTTAGTGAAATCCTGCCGGCTGTGCCAAGTGTTTTGCTAGGTTCTTGGATTCCACTAACGATAACGAGAGACACACACAGTGGTAGTGAAAACTATAACTACTGTTTATTGAAACATGCATAAATCAAAAAGATGAAAGTGATATAATTCAGAGAGATACTTAGCTACCAACAGAATTTTTCATCAATGTGGGAGAGCCCTCCACATGAATTCCACAGTGATATCTTTACGCACAGATTTGAGATCAGATGCACACTTTCCAAGTCCCAAGATGGCTCTGAACTTAGAGATGTGTTGCAACTTGTTTTTGTGGGGTAAATACACACCACACCCTAAAAGGTATGCTATACACCTATCAATATGCATGCTCAACTAATATGTTATATAACAAAGAATATTGCGCAACCGAAGATTGCACAACTGACTTCTCTGTTGTTTATCCACTACGTGACTGCAGAGAGTTAACCCCTAGCTGCCCGTGAGGAGACCACCAAAAGAACCACCCTTTACACATACCAAAGGCATTCAGGGGTTTATTCAGTTTTATTCTTGGTTCTCAAGGTTTCTGAGGGCTTCAGAACAATTTGGTATTCTAAATTCCTGTACCAGAAAATGACTTTTCAAGCTGGAGTCAGTAACATTGGTCATAAAAATGTCAGCACCTAGAATTTTCACAGTACTGGCAGCATCCCTGCAAAGTCAGAGATTAAGTGGAATTTCCATCTGGACAATCTTCCTGTAGTCTTGGGATCCAGGGCTCAAGCACTAGATAACACCCTTCAAAGTCTCAGTCTCCTTCAGGAACAGGGATGGCTAATACACTTCCCTAAGAGTCGGATAGTTCCATGCCAGAGAAGAATTTCTCTGGGCATGGTACTGGACACAATACAGGAGATGGTGTTTCTGTCAGAGGACAGGATCATCAGGATAAAGGCTTCAGGAAGGAGAGTCTGTTGACAGCCTGGGACTACATAAGACTTTTAGGAGTCCTGACCTCTTCTATTCAAATTGTCCCTTGGGCAAGATTTCATCTGAGACCTCTTAAGAATAATTTCTTGAGTAGTTGGAACATAAATCCCAGAAATATGACTCCAAGAACTCCTCTGTCAAATCAAGTAAGGAAGAACCTTGTCTGGTAGTCAAACTCCCAGAATCTGTCAAGAGGCATTCCTCTTCATGGTTGGTCATGGGAGATATTAACCACAGATGCCAGTCCCACCTGTTGTGGAGGCATTTGGAATGACATATCTGCAAAAGGAAGATGGTCACCAGCAGAATGTTGTCTACATAGCTCCGGGCAATAGCAAACTGCCTGAAACATTTCAAACATCAGCTAACACCGAAATTCGTTCTAGTCTACTCCCAACAACACAGCAACAGTCCTCTATTAAAGGGAGCCACCAGAAGCAGGAATCTCTGTAAGGAAGTAGAAAAGATTGTTCAATGCACAGAATGAAATCTAAAAGCCATTTCAGCCTCTCGCACCGCTGGGAGAATTGATCCTTCCGGCAGAAATCATGGGCAGAAAACAATTGGACTATGAAGAATGGCCCCTAAATCAGGAGGTTTTTCTTCAGATTGCCAACAAAAGGGATCTTCAGATCTTATTGCATCCAGCCTGAATGCAAAATGCAAGCTGTTCCTTTCCTCAGTTGAAGCATACAGCTGCCCTCGGGCAGAATGCCTGACATGGCATAGCCTATGTTTTTCCTCCAATCCCATGATTCTGGAGATTCTGGGAAAAATAATTTTAGACCAGTTAGAGGTAATTATGATTGCCCCTCTTTGTCCAAGAACTTAATTTCACTAGAATAGCATACCATCATTAGATCAACCATGACCCCTTCCTCTCAGGAAGGATCTGTTGTCCCAGGGATCAGTTTATCGTCACAATCCAGCTTTCTTAAAGCTGATGGCTGAAAAGCTTCCACATTCAATATATAGTGCAGAGTTTGATGAACCTTCAGGTCTTGGTGTTTAGAAAATCATCTCAGTCTGTCAACCATTAATTGGCTTACTATGAAAATGTCACCTTGTATTTGGAGGCCAACAAAGCAGAGCACCAAAATGTCGCCTGCATGAAAAGGGCGAAACCAGAATGTCACTCGCATAAAAAGGGTGACATTAGGATGATGCAGGCTTACTTGTCTCCAAGTAGCCTTCATCTGTGCCTTAACCACTCAAAGGGTTATTTGTTATAATGCAACCGTACTCAATCCTCTTACTTTTAGTGACAATCTGGCACTGGAAGATGAGGGAGTGCAGCACAGAACAGACAGGGCTTAGGGCACATTAGGGTGGGCTTGGTGGGTGCCCGATGTGATGAGAAACTAATGCAGATCTAGGATGGTTGAGAATTTCGCCTGCATCACATTCACACATACCATTAGTTGGAGCAGATTTGCGACACTTAAGCATCACTGTTATGTGGTCAACATTCTGACTCCGCTTATCTCTGCATTAACTTCTCAACACATCGGGCATCCACCAGGCCACCCTAATGACAGGAAGTGTCCTGAGAACTGTGGTAGAATAGGAATTTCACTTACTTGTCTAAGTGATCTCTGCTGCG
Source organism: Rhinophrynus dorsalis (assembly GCA_037306005.1). NCBI lineage: Eukaryota > Metazoa > Chordata > Amphibia > Anura > Rhinophrynidae > Rhinophrynus > Rhinophrynus dorsalis. Next base: position 174,309,260 of record CM074722.1, read on the forward strand.
CTCCCTTGTCTTCCACTGCCAGACTGCCACTAATTTTGATACTCTAGAATTATTTTGGATCCTTCGCTTATACACCAGCTTAATTACAGTTTTAGCGTTTACTTCTCTTTAGGCTAATTAGCTCATTCCCTATTTGTACTAGCACTTGTAAATTTGGGATAATTATTGTCCCAAACCTGTATATTTTGGAGCATTTTAATTCCTACTGGCAAAGGAATTTTTCTTTCTACAACATAATTTATTTTGGGATCCAACCACCTTTATATTAATGATTCCCTATAGACATGCTTAATATCATATGGTCTTTATTTAATTGTAGTAGACTGTCAATATTTTTGCCGCTGGAAAAATTCAGTCCGCTTTAAATTAAAGCAATAAAAGAGCATAAACACTAGTAGAACGAGAGACTCATGTTGTGGTTGAGTTAAATTGCTGACTTCCTTGATGTAATGTTTAGTCCGTACTTAACCGCTGACCTCTGTGCTTATTAATCTAAACAACTCCATACCATAGATACGTAAGTTGCACCAAGCACTTCACAATATTGTTAATTTTTACACTACCATTTAATGTCTATGATGGGGTTTCATCACATTACTCATTCATTGTGGTATAGTTGGCCAGGAAATTTTAATTTGCTGCTTTTTTGTTTTACTTTTATATCTAGTAAAGTTTGTTTTATTTTTGTATATAATCTCCTCCGTTGAAGAGTGTAATCCATTGTTGCCATTCAAGGGGGTGGATCTGGTGGTGTTTTTCTTCTAGATATATTTGTCCAAAATAAAAAGCAGGTTCAAGACCTTAGTACAAGAAACATTAACCCACTGAATGCCTGAGGGGGTGTGCCACTCGTAAAGTAATATAGTAAACCCATATGGCACTCCAAGGCTTAATAGCAGGGGGAATGGAGAGCTGGCTTATGTGTTTCACACTTACAAGATTCCCTCAGATTCTGAGGGAGGCGATTTATAAACCTGATTTATATTTTACTTGATGCAGCTGTGAAATTTGGCTGTGCTTAACCCTTTGAGTGGCAGGAGATGTGCAATTCATTGCTTTGTAATATGTTGTATACCCTCAGTTGCTCAAATGTTTAAATTATACATTTTACTACCTGTGGAAACTCTGTAGTTAAATTTTTCATAATAATTCGTTATTGCTTAAATTACATTTTTGTATTTCAGCAAAACAGACCTAAATTAGTGGAAATAAAAGAAACCTGTCATATATCTGAAAAGAAGAACCACTCAACGAGTGAATTGTCTAATACCAGGAAGATGAAATCTGATTCATTGGGGGCTTCTGGACATAAATCTAATGTTACTAGAAGTTCTAGTAAGGGAAAAGAAGAGGACTTAAAAGGTAAAGATGACAAGAAAACTATGTTAAAAGGTTTGAAGGAGCCAAAGCCCACAGTAAAAGTAGTCTCTGCCAAACCAAAAATCACTGGGAAGCCTAAACCAGAAAATAATGGCAGCACAAAGTCTGAAATTGTTAAAAGTGATTCTGTATCCACATCAAAATCTGCATCATCTGGACGATTGGGAGCTAGACCTAAAGTCCCAAATGGAAACACCTGTTCACAGACAAAAGTAAAAACACTAAAGACAACTGTTAAAGAACCTGCTTCTCCAGTTAAAGGTACAGTGCAAAGTGGTAAATTGGTATACTCCACAGGCGAACCATCAAATGTAAACAAATCTTCAGAAGAACAGATCGAAGATGGACATTCAGATGAATCACAGAATTCTGCTAATTATTTTCCACAGAGTGGTAAATTGCTGAAGAATGATGGTTCCAAAGATCCAGGAACTAGTGAGTATGTTTTTTGTTTTGTTTTTTTGTTGTTCTTTGTTTTGTTTTGTTGTTCTTTGTTTTTTTTTTTTGTTGTTTTTTTTTTGGGGGGGGGTTTGGTGTTGTTTTTTTTTTTTTTTTTTTTTGCATGGGGAGGTGGGCTGTTTCCCCGTTTCTTGTCCTTAAAGTTTTTGCTTTGGACATGTAAGTCTATTAAAGGAATTGCAAGAAAACAAAAGGAGAGGGCGCCTGATGGTGTTATCACCAAACAATGATATACAGTATAGAAAAAATAATGCACTCGCGTTCTTAAATAAGTCAGAAGATCTGACATACTCACAAATGGTAATTTTCCCATCTCTGTTCATTCCACTCATCTGGAAATCCAAGGTAGAAGGACAGGGTCAGCACTCATAAAAAAAAAAAATTAGGGTTTATTAGCCAAATGTTTTTTGTCCTTCTTGGGACCTTCCTCTGAGCTAAATAGCTATATTTTTGGCGCCCTTTCTTCTTTAGTTTTCGTGAATAATTATCGCTTTGGAGAGCAAATTTGTAGGAGGTGCTGCCCTGCAATCAACTGTTATATACATGCCAATTTGCTTGCTTAATGTTCTTATGCTGAGGATTATATAGTAGAAATTCAGCCCTGGTGGGTATGTTATGGCTTTTCAGATCTGGCTAGTAGCAAAGGACTTCAAATTTTAAGATATATATATATATATATATATATATATATATATATATATATATATATATATATATATATATATATATATATATATATATAAATAATGGGCTTTATCCTCTCCTTCCAGCTGGTAGGACCAATCTTTGCATAAATAGTCAACTCGCATAAGCATTCTTCAGTTACTTGGTCCTACCTAGCTGAAGGATGGAGGTAGGTAATCTCCTTGCAAAATGTTGTGTTTTGGATACTTAGTTTGATTGTGAAAGTTCAGGAGGATATTTTACACCACACCCATCTGCATCATAATGCCTCATGTCCTGGCATTGCTACATGAATATCTTCTCCTGGGTTGGTGCTTTTCTTAAGAAGTGTAGTTTTGGGCTTCCCTTCATTCAGACAAGTGGAGCATTTTCTGGCATTCTCTGGTTGAGCCCTAGTATGCTTTCCTGCTGATCACCCTGTATTTCCTTCCCTTCAAGGCTCAGGAAGTGATTTGCTGACATGCATTCCATACGTTGAACGCATGCTGATTTGAGAGGATACTTAATGACACATGCACCATTTTTTAATTAGATTACAGTGTACGTTTTTTCTGTATCAGAAACCCTATTATATTGTGTTTGATATTATCATGTCATCAGCTCCTAAATCTATTTCATCTAAAGAGAAGAACCCTACACACTCTTCTAATATAGATAATAAATCCCAAAAGACCAATGGCGTGATGCAGGAAACGTGCGCAATCGCTATTTCCCGTGTGAAAACCACTAGGAAATAGGTTTGCTCGTGATTTTGTTGAATTGCGCATGAAAATTCAAGATTAGTGAACGTATATATAATTTTTTTTTTTGTGGGTGTGGCTAAGATTAACTAATCTGTGTGAGTGGAATAGCAAATGCGCCTAATGCAAGAACTGCTATTGCGAATTAATTTATACGTCTGTGCACTATTGTCGTAAAATGGAATTTTTTTATGCGCAATTCAAGAAGCGTTCGGTATTTAGCTTCCTGGATTAGAACACGCGCAAAATCTATCTGCGCACAAAAATGCCTTTATCCAATACGAAAGTTTTTTGCATTGCGCCACAAGTCCTGTGCAAAATGTGAAAAGAAGATACCTATATCGGACTCCTCTAAGCTTTGCTCATTGTGTTTGAAGAAAGGATAATATGTAGTATTATCTTTGAAATCTATAATCACCTCAATAATAAAAGGATATGAAAATGAGCAGCAAACGCTATATTGGTGTGAAATGCAGGAAAGTGTAACCGAACAACCACCTCAAACATTGCATTGTGCATCTTCATTCCTGTGAAGATCACGGAGTCTATTCGTGCCGACTAACCACAAGGGGAAATGAACACACAATAGTGGAAAGACACAAAGGGCAAAGTTGAAATGTGATGGCCTGCCCGCACTTTCAACTCTTGATAAATACAGACGGAAAGCTCACAATGTCAAATAAGCAAATCAAACTATGGTCATGAGGGAAGTGTAATTCGCAATTATATTACCGAAACAGTCATGTCCATTCAGAACAAAACAAAACCAATCCACCCCCCCAATCACTCTTAAAAGCTGATTATGATTTGATGTAATACAAAGTGACAACAGCTTTAAAACAGGTGATTTTAAGAGTTTTAAAAACATTTTGTTTTGCGATAGATACTTGATTCAAAACAGTAGTTCCTTCAGTGTTTTATTTGCCAGTTAATGCCTGCCAGATATTGACATTCCAAACTATTCATTATCCTAGCTGCCACTTATTGCTAGCTCATTTGTGTAAACTGACAAATTGAAATTTCTCAAACTAATGTTTGAAATTTAACCCCTTAGTGACACAGCTGTCACTTAACGCCTGGTTAACATGGTTTTTTTCCAAATGAATCCGGAGTCCCCGAACAGCGTGCAGCCGCTCTGGGACCCGGATATCCGGGACGTACAGATACGTCCTCTGTCACCAAGTGACAGTTTTTGCGGGACGTACCTGGTAAGTTCTTTGTCATTTAGGGTTTAAAATAGCATATAAGTGATTTTGAAAGTTCTTCCAAAATCATCTATTTGTAAAATTGACAGTTCCACTTTAAACGGTTTTGCTAGGTACCGCTACAGGGGGCTAAAGTGATAGTTCTCACACATACAGCCTCTAATTTGGGGCAAGTAATGGTGCTCAGTTCCATACTTGTAATGGTACATTTGGACTGCATGGGGAACTAACATAACTGATATTGTATGTTGACAGGTCTTTTGTTAGCCTCTCATGAATGAGAGTGTGGTAGCTGCCATTTAGTATTGATGAATGTAAAATAATGCACTTTGGATGTAAAAATCCAAAGGCAGAACATAGTATTAAAGGTGCAGTGCTATTGACAACAGAGGAAACCAACTTGGGAGTAATTGTTTTTGATAACTTTAAAGGTAGGCAGGCAATGTAACAGAGGGGTAGATGGTGGTATTTACATCATAGTTTAGGTTAAAAAAAGGTACTTGGAAGAAAAGGCTGTTTGAATATGAAGCGCTCCTGCAATTCTACAAGAAAAAGGCAGAAATAAAGCAGCCTCACTGTTAGATAAGTAAATAATACAGGAAATAGTAATACAAAAAATCAGTGCAAAAATACAATTATGTGATAAATAGATCAAATATTGTCACTTAATGTGACAAATGAGTCTTATCTCAAAGTAGAATATGAAGATGGAAGTCTGATATGGAGATGAAATGAGGACAAAGGATGATGGTAATGATGATGGAAGAAATCAGCTTATCTCTGGTATTTGCAGCAGGCTAGAGTTGAAAAAGTGGCCTTGTCCACTTGTGAAAGAACACTGTACCTGTAACAACTCAATAACAGTGCAAAATAACAAAAGAGAGAAGTAAACCCCATCTAAGTGTAGATATTTATTATTAAAAACAATGAACTAAAAAATAAGATATTTCACTCACATGCCCCTGAGGAAGCAGAAGGGATTTTGTGAAAACGTTTGGGCCAGTCTGTAGTTTCAACAGACAATGGGTCTTTCTCTACGCCCCCTGTGGTTATTCTCTGCTCCACCCCTCTCTGAGTATCCCGCGACTTTGAGGTGTTCTGAGTTGATTTCGCGTCTAGAAGGGAGCTGTTGCATGAGGCAGCTGCTTTTTAGCCTCAAAAGAACCAGCACATTTCAATTTTATCCCCCCCATCTACAGAGGGGATCTTATAATTTCATCGTGACTGGATTACAAAGCGCTTGTTATTCCATCTAGACAAGATAAAGATCAACTCCCGGGACCGAAGAGGACCAGGAGATACGGGTAGGAGATCAGGAGAACGCAGAAACTTGGCTAACGGAGGAAAGACCCAGTGATGTGCATAAAGCCCAAGAAGGGCAAATGTGAGCGAAATATCTAATTTTTTACTTCATTGTTTTTATTAATAAATATCTGCACTTAGATCGGCTTTACTTCTCTCTTTTGTTATTTTGCACTGTTATTGAGTTGTTACAGGTACACTTGGTTAAAAAAGACTTGCGGCCATCAAGTTCAACCCCTTTTCCAATTCTTGTTTACCGCTGTTGATCCAAAAGAAGGCAAAAAAAAAACCCCTTATTTCAGCAATTTCAATCAGATTTCTCCTTGGATCAACAAGCACTAAATAAATATTAATCCCAATACTAACAAATAAAGCCCTCTTTTAAAAAAGTATCCAGGCCCTTTTAAATGCATCTAATGTATTCAATAGCACCACCTCTTCAGACAGTGAATTCCATACCTTTTATTGTCCTTACCGTAAAGAACCCCTTCCGCTATTGTAGATGAAATCTCCTTTCCTCAAGTCTTAGCGGGTGACCCCTTGTCCTTTGTACTGTTCTGTTAATAAACAGGTCTTTAGAGAGCCCTTTGTATGGGCCCTGAATATATTTATATAATGTTATCATATCCCCTCTAAGGCGCTGTTTCTCTAGTGTGTACAAATTTATATTTTCTAGCCGTTCTTCATAACTAAATCTTTCCATTCCCCTTGTTAGTTTTGTAGCCCTCCTCTGCACTTTCTCCAGTTCCATAATGTCCTTTTTCAGAAAAGGCGCCCAGAATTGAACTGCATATTCAAAGTGGGATCTTACCATGGGCCTGTAAGAGGCAGAATAATATCTTCCTCCCGTGTGGCAATACCCCTTTTAATGCATGCCAATATCTTATTGGCCTTTGTAGCCACCAGCTGGCACTGCACACTACTGCTAAGTGTATTGTCTACCATTACTCCCAAATTCTTTTCATTAGTAGATTTCCCCAAAGAAACACCATTTAAACTATACGTTTCATTTTTATTATTATACCCAAAATGCATAACTTTACACTTGTCTATATTGAATCTCATTTGCCTGCCCTGTTACCCAATTTATCCAAATCCTCTTGCAATGAAGACAAATCCAGTTCAGACTGTATTACTCTACTTAATTTTGTGTCATCTGCAAACACTGATACGTGGCTCCCTGTACCCACTGGCAGATCATTAATAAACAAATTAAAAACAAGAAGTCCCAGGACAGATTCCTGGGTTGTATAGCTATAGATATTAATAGTAGAAAGAGGGAGGTCATGCCACTCTACAGATCACTGTTCAGACCTCTCAGAATATTTTGTACAGTACTGGAGATCCCATCTCCGGAAAGGAACAAATAATCTAGAGAGAATGGCTACTAATATGGTGAATGGTTTGCAGGATCAAAATCATCAGGAAAGACTAAAGGATCTGAATAGGAGAGAAGACTGAGAGAAGTGGTAGAGATTAATACAGTCAGAGAATTTTAAAATGCTTGGTATAGGCATAAGACTATCCAAAACAAGACAAGACCAAGAACCAAATACGTTTTGCAGTGCTTACTTCAGGAAAAATGGGCAGACTGGATAGGCTGAATGGTTCTTATCTGCCATCAAATTCTGTTTATGTACAGTTCCTGTATGAAATATACAAAATGTTTTTGTTAAAAATTGTATATAGACTACTTCCATTATTCTATTGTACATTTTTGTTATTTTCTAACATATCTTATGTTTTATTTTATTGTTTTTTTCTAGCAGTGAAATTAAAATCTACAGCAAAGATAACAAATGGGTCCTCCATAAAAAAAAAGGTTAATGAAGTTGAATGTCGCGGGGATGTAAACAGGTCTGTTTTAAACATAATCATGTTTTGAATTTTTTGTAATCTTGCTGTTCTTATAGATTTTATTTTGACTTCTGCCAAGAGTGCATAGAAATATGACTGATTTGGTATGACTGTGGCGTGAGTATGTAATAGTGTATTGTAAAGAACTGTATGAATATAGGAAGAGTGAAGAAATTATAGGGAAAACCAAATGCACAACAAGGAATAAAGTCCCATTGATTTATATTGGGCTTTTAAGTCATTGAATGTTAGAGGTGTTAGCTGCAATACATTTTGGTCAATTTTGCGAAATCTTACCATATGGTGCAGTTGATTTGCCACACCACCCAATCTCCCACAATTTCCTTTGTATATGGTACCATCTGACTTCAGTTATTTTCTCTGTATATGTACATACATACAGTACCACGCAAGAAAAACTTTTTTTATATGGGCATATAATATTTATTTGTTCAGTAAAACACTATATAACGTTAGAATAAATACAAATAGACATTAATACAATAAAAATACCAAGGATTTCTTGTGTTTTCCAAAAAATGTATTGATATCTCATGAGATGGCTAGAAGAGCACGTTTCCCAAACCTCTGTTTGTGGCATTCCAGCCATTTCATGCACAGTTAGATTCTATGTTCTGCATCTGTTACCTTCTAACACCAGTAGAACTGATTCAACTTAATGAGGTGTTTATTGACTGAACCAGTTCTGGTGGAGATTGACTTTAACAAATAAAGTACATTGAATGGCTGGGGTGCCTTGAAGAGAGGTTTGCAGATAGCTAAGCGAACACATTTTGACAGACCTAAGATGATGATTTTGTATCAACAATGCAATTTTCATCAAACAGTAGCCCACTTAAGTGAATTTTCAAGATATGGTGGTCAATTTGTCATGAAGAAATTTGAAGAAACTGGGCAGGTTGAAGACAGAAAATGCAATGGAAGACCCAAAAAGCTGTCTAAATCTGGACAGTACTTAAGTCACTACTTAAGGGACGGAATGAAATCCAGTAAGTGTTTGCTTAGCATCTGGTAGTCATGTGGCACCAAATTACACTCTTCGACCATGGAAAGATATCTTACAAGAAATGGTTTTGTGAAGCGTTGCAGCTAAGAATCCATTATTGTGGAAAGGTGACAAAAGAGAGACCATAAAGCATCTAGCGACAACCAGTGGAAAAAGCCTTGTGTAGCAATGAGTTCAACTGTGAAATCTTGCATTCAGAAAGATACCAAAGGGACAAGTACTTTGCCGTCCTGCAGCTTTTTGTGAAAAACTGTGGCAGCTCAATCATGTTCTTGCGGTGAATTTCAGCCAAATGTGTAGGAGATCTGGTCAAAATCAATAGAATTATGAATGCTGAAAAATATAAACTGATCTTGCTTCATCATGCTGTAACTTCAGAAAAAACGACTATTTGGGAAAAAATTAGCTTTAGCATGATGATAACCTCAAACATTTGGTAAACATGATCACTACTAACAGCAGGCATCTGCAGGTGGAAAACTTACAGTATTATATATTTATACACACAGAATCTCAACATATTTGAAGAGGTGTGGGATCACTTGGACATGCAAAAAATTTAAAGTAAAAAAAAAAGAGATGGCAAATGCTGCAAGAGCCTTGGAAAAATTTACTACAGGACTACTTGGAAATTGCACAACACTCTACCAAAGCAAATTCCTTCAGTTTTGCATTCTGTGGAAGGTCACGCAGGTTAAACACACGATTTTGGTTACTTTTCATTATATTCATTTTTCAAGCTGTTAACTTCAGTGTATTGTATATAGTATTTTTTCAAACAGACACTACTCAGATAAATGGGTTTAATTTACATTTTTCAGACTGGCCTAAGACTTTTGCATAGTAATCAGTAGAGGTGTATGTGTGTGTGTGCGCGTGCATGTGTAATATATGTTTTAATTCTTGAATACTTACCAATTAATCCTTTTTTATTAGCCACTGTGGAACACGGAAAGTATCCTCCTGCAGGACGGCAGGGCACTTGCTTTAAAGTAGAACTGTCACCGAGATATAAGTGCCCTCTGATTAACTTTTACTATAGCAGTAAGCATTGAAATACTTTTATAATCCTTATTAAATGCTGGCATTATTTAGAAATCCAAGTTCTTAGGAGACTCGCCACCAGACGACAGCGCAGACATATTGCTGAAGCGGGATCTGTGCGCCTACAATGTCTCCTCACTGATTGGCAAGTAACCTAAGGAGGGGTTGAATTGTACCACACTGTACAGACTGGGACGGACAGTGCAGGTGCACAGATGCCTCTTAAGCAAGATGTCTGCTCTGGCGGTGAGTCTCCTAAGAACTTAGATTTCTAAATAATGCTGGCACTTAATAAGGATTATAAAATTATTTCAATGCTTACTGCTATAGTAAAAATTAATTGGGGGGCACTTATATCATCTCAGTGATGGTTCTGCTTTAAAAGGCTCTCAGAGGGAAGACCTAATCCCTGCTTCACTTTACCCCAGCCAGTCTAATGTAGTTTTAACATCTAGCAAAAATCTTAAGAAAACAGAAGCTAAGCAGAAAATTGAATACCCTAAACTAGACAATCCAAGATCTGGCAGAAATAAAGCCAAGAAGAGCACCTATACAGGCACCATGGCTTGTAGGACATACTGACCAAAATTGCCTTCAGCCAAAGCTAGCACATTGACATTATATTATTTCACAAGACAAATGTGTGAAGAGGTGCCCCTTTTGCTGCCTTATAAAGCTGTTCAGCAGAGGGCCTAGTTCTTGTAGGCCCAAGAAGCACCCACTGACCTGGTGTAATAAACTGTTATCTGAAAGCCACTGTTACCTTGGATGCAGCCTGTCACTCACAAGGGCCCTCATCAGTGCCAAAAATCAAATAAGACTTTTGAAAAATCAGCATGTGATGAACATAGTATTTAAAGCACCTAACGCATTCAAAAATATGAAGCTTCTGTCTGTTAGATGGCAGGAAGAACAATTTCCTGGTTAAGGAGAAATTCTGAGAAAACCTTGGAGAGAAACTCTATAGGAGTCCCCAAACCCACCCTATCAGAATGGAAAACCAGAAAGGGAGGATTACAAGAACCCTGAATTTCAACCACACGGCTAACAGACACAATAGCCAGCAGAAAGGTATTAAGACAGACACTCAAAACAGCCTTCTAATGCACTTTCAGAGCAATGATCAAGTGCATTGGAGGAGTGTGATCCCCAAAGACTGGGTAGATACAAGCCACCCCTAGCAGGAAAGTCAGCAAATTTGGCAAGAAATGATGCACCTCTAGAGAGACGGAGCTGAGATTTGGAATTAAATCTAACTAAGACCAATCCCTAATTGAAGACCATCCTAAAGAATCCCTGGTTGCTTCCACTGTCTCTCATAGGTTCAGTCTTAGTCAGGAGACCCCACAAATACATTACAGAACATAAAAATTATGATAAAATAGGATTTTAGTGTTCTTACCTGTTAAATCATTTTCTCTATTGTCCATATGGAACACAGGTACCATGGGGTTTTTAGTCCCTTCTGTGGAGGACAGGGCACACCTCATAGGGCAGGACACACCTCAAAAGACAGAGTCTTGTAGGTGGAGACTCCCAACCACTCCTCAAGCTTAACCACTCCCCTCACTTATAGCCTCTAGTATGTGACATCTCCTGTGAAAAGAAACACTTTAAGAGGACTTCCAAGTCCAGGCAGGCGAAACCTATAGAGAAAATGATTTAACAAGTAAGAACAATAAAATCCTATTTTCTCATACATCCAATATGGAACACAGGTACCATGGGGATATACCAACACTAAGCTCCCGGATGTGGGGGAAAAAAGGAGAAAGTACCTCACACCTGTCCCCATGATACCAGAGTTCCCTAGGACTATTCAGAATTGTGATATCTCACACAGAAAGTGTCAACAGACAATGAACTTACACAGCACACAAAAACAAGAGGCAACGGAGCTCAAACAGCTGAAAAACAGTAAGGGAGCCAGGTGTGCAGGTCCCTAAACAGGCTGCCTGCAGGACCTTCCAGCCAAAGCTGGTTTCACCTGAAGCCATAACATTGACACGGTAGTGCTTAGCAAAGGTATGCAGAGAGGACCAAGTCACTGCCTTGCACAACTGCTCAGCCGTGGCCTTATTCTTGTAGGCCCTGGAAGCCCCCACAGACTTAAAAGGAACAGGTTTCTTTCTGAGCTCATAATACTGGTGTATGGTAGCCTTAATCCACAAGACTACAGTGACCTTGGAAGCAGCTTGACCTGCCCTGGGAACCTCAGGAATGACAGAGAGTCAGCCTTACAAACAGCCTCGGTGCATTGCACATAAAATTTAAGGCACAGCTCCATATCAAACAAATGGAGATCTTTCTCCTTATTGGGCTTAGGCTCAGGACTAAATGAAGGCACTGCAATCTCCTGATTGATGTGGCACTCAAAAACCACCATAGAAAGAAATTCCTGAGAGGTTCAAAGCACCACCTTGTCCTTATGAAAGGACTAGTTAGAAAAGTTTTATTTTTTTTTTGTTTTTTTTTTCCCAAGACAATGTATGCAACTCTGCGGACAAAGTCCACTACCAAGAGAAAAGCCATCTTAAGCATCAATTGACACAGATGAATGGAAGTAAAGGGTCAAAGGGAGGCCTCTGCAATACACCCAGAACCAAATTAAGGCCCCACGGGGGAGTGGGAGCCTTAAAGGTGTGAAAGGCATGGGCTACCCATTGAAGGAATACCTTGACATCTGGAATGATGGCAATATGTCTCTGAAAGAACACACAGCTGAATTTTAAAACTTTAAAGTGTTAGTAATGTCTAAAAAAAAAAAAAGTTTTTTTGCATTTAGAAGAGCTTAAAAAGCTGAGCTAAATGCAAAAAAACGTATCTCTCAAATCGGTATGGTTTAAGAGATACGGGCGTTTAAAGTTTGATTTCTCCTACTGACCGCTGTAAAGCTGTCAGCTGGAGATCTGTGTTGGTCGACACGGAGGCGCTTGAGAAGTGCCGAGATCTCGTTACTTACACGGAATCCCTTCATTGGAATGGTCTAAAACGTGCGCCCCATAGTACCTGTGTTCCATATTGGACGTAAGAGAAAAGTACTTATATAAAGTTAAAAGTACTTATCTGCCTGAAAGGGTTAAAGTGATATGCAAGGAAACAGAGACCAGTCCACCATTATGCAATTCACACCCACCAGAGTGCAACCGAGGGAACAGGGAGTCCTTAATACCATCTGTGTCTCAGTCCAATGTGATTGCAGTGTTTCTTAAGGCACCGTGGCCCCAAAACCTGAAAGTGCATTCAACACGAGTTGAAAGATAGAAAATAAATATATGGTTAAAAAAATAAAACCTGAAAGAAAGTGAATGAACATGAGTTCAATTGAAGTAAAATGAAAGAAGAAGAAGAATGAACTAAAATGAATCCAAGTAAAATAGAAATGAATTTAAAATTAATTAAAATCTCTTTCTAATAAAGGAGAGAGGGATAGCAGGACAGAAGGATGTAGATAAATGTATAGATTACCAACCAAAGTAACACAGATAATGTAAATGTGGCTGCCAGACAAACAGACAGAGACATACTGACAGGACGTTTGCGCTCTGAAAGCAGGAAAGCGTGTCCCCTTCAGTCTTCAGCCTCCTGTGTACCATACAAGTGTCTGCTCAGACCAGCTAAGCAGAAGGAGAGGGCTGATAATGCAAGCCATCCTCTAACAGACCCAGGTCCCTTAACCTTTTGTGTGCCGGAAAGACTTCCAATGCATTGCTCTGCAATGCATTAGATACCTCTGTGGCATTCAAAGGGTAAGTCTGTGCTCTAATTCAATCCAACAATGGACAGAAAAAAATTAAAAAGAAGAGTAAAAGAATATTTGCCCATGCACATTCCATGAAGGTCGCTTTTAAAAATGGCTTCAAGTAAATTGCAGTAGGGAGAGGAGTCTCTGCCTCAGAGTTTAAGTGAAGCACATTAATTGAATTAATATAAACTTATGTCAAAATATTGTAGAGTTTTATTTTAATTAACTTTTAACATATAATACAGAACCCAAATATTGTATGTTTTTTTTTCTTTTGTCTTCCTTGTCTTAGCCTATCAACAAAAAGAAACCCTGCATCTGGAAGCAGTGACCCAATTATTCAGAAAAAAATGGCAGCTAAAATTACTGCCAATTGTGCTTCTCAACAAAGGCCAAAGAGTGCACCAGCAACTATGTCAAAAAAGCAAGGTAAAGCTTTCTGTCTGACTTGATGTTTATAAACTTCCAGTTTAACCCATGACTTGCCAGGACCGTCACGTCATTTAAGGACCGGTGGCGGTCCTAACACATCATGGAATTCTGGGATGGCAGAGCAGATTTCAATGAGAAAAATGAGTATTTTAGTCTTACCTGTTAAATCCTTTTCTCTTAATCCATATAACGTACATGTACCATGGGGAGGCGACAGCTTCTCCTAGTAGGTTACAACAATTCTTCAAAGAAGTTGCAGGGGCGGAGCTTCCCTCTCCTCCTTAGCAGGCTACCATGTCACTCCCCTCTTGTTATATTTGTGACCTAAAACCTACTGAGTTAGAGAGCAAGGCGAAGAAGAGGAAAACTCCTGTGAGCATGGATCCAATAGGACTCCCATAGTCCAGCCACAGGAAACCAAGCATAGTCCCTTTCACTGGGTGGGAGACCTGTAATCTATATAGACTAAGAGAAAAGGATTTAATAGGCAAGACTAAAATCCTATTTTCTCTGTCGCCCAATATAGCTTACAGGTACCATGGGGATGTAACAACATTGAGTTCCCAGGGTGGGAAAATAAAGGAAAGGACCAAGAGCTGGTCCAACATGATACCAGAGCTCCTATGAACTATCCAGACATGGAGCAGCCCAAACTAACAAAGTGTCAGTGGACACTGAATAACAGTAACACAGCACAAAGAACAAGAGCCAACAGGGCTCAAAGGATAAAGAACTATAAGGCACAGGAAAGTAAAGTCCTAGACAGGCAAAACTGCCTCCAGGACTTTCCTGCCAAAGCTGGCTTCAGCTGAAGCCGGGACATCAACACTCTAGTGTTTGGCAAAAATGTGCACAGAGAGCCAAGTGGCCGCCTTGCACAGTTGATCAGCAGAGGCCTGATTCTTGTAGGTCCAGGAGGCCCCAATAGACCTAGTGGAATGCACTGTTATGCGAAAGAGTACAGGTTTCTTCCTGAATTCATAAGCCTTGCGAATGGTAGACTTGATCCAAAACACAATACTTGCCTTGGATGCTGCCTTACCAGCCCTGGGGCCCTCAGGGATGACAGTGCATCAGTCTAATGGATTGACACAGTGCGGTGCACATAAAACTTGAGGCAATGCACTACATCCAACAAATGGAGATCCCTCTCCTTGTCAGATTTAGGGTCAGGACAAAAGGAAGGTAAAACAATCTCCTGATGTGGAACTCCTAGATCACCTTAGGAAGAAATTCCTGGGAGGTATGGAAAACAGCCTTATCCTTGTAAAACAATAGGAAAGGCAGTTTGCAGGACAAGGCCTGCAGCTCTGCCACTCTGCAGACAGATACCACTGCCAAGAGAAAAGCTATCTTCCATGTCAAAAGATTCAAGGGAATGGTAGCCAAGGACTCAAAAGGACGCCGCTGCAAAACTCCCAAAACAAGGTTAAAGCGGAACTACCACCTCTTAAACAATTTAACTTCAATAACTCCCCATCTGGCAACTAGCAGCTTAGTCGCACTAGTTTCCAGAATTACCACCTTATTCAAAAGAAATATGCATTCTTACCGGGCTGATAGCAGCACAGAGCGCGGACATCTTGCCATAGCGACGTCTGCGTGCCTGCGCTGTCAGTCCCAGCCTGGTCTAGGATGCGTTGCTAGGAGCCGGCCGGCTCCAAAAGGGATTGACAGCGCAGGCCGCGGACGTCCCTATGGCAAGATGTCCGCGCTCCATGCTGCTGTCAGCCCGGTAAGAATGCATATTTCTTTTGAATAAGGTAATAATTCTGGCGACTAGCGCTACTAAGATGCTAGTCGCCAGATGGGGGGGTTATTGAAGTTAAATTGTTTGAGGTGATAGTTCCGCTTTAAAGTCCCACGGAGGAGTAGGAGTCTTATAAGCAGGGAAAGCGTGACCGACACCCTGAAAGAAGACCTTGACATTGGGCAAGATGGCAATGCGTCTTTGAAAAAAGAGAGACGAGGTCTGAAACTTCAAAGACCTAAGGCTTAAGGCCCTTGTTGACACCATCCTGCAAAAAGACAGAATAACTGGAAGATAAAAGTCCTGTGAGGACAGATCCCTGTCCATACACCAAGCATGGAAGATAGACCAAACCCTATGATAGAAGAAACAGGTTTTCATAGTGGAGACTACTTCTGGATAATAGCCCTTCTTTGTCAAGATGGTGGCTTCAACAGCCATTCCGTAAAAAACAGATGGTCCACATCCTCTTTCCATCCTTGTTGAAGGAGATCCAGTCTGCGTGGCAGCTGAAACGGTTCCTGAACAGATAAGGCTAGTAGTTCTGGAAACCAAGGCTGGCTGGTCCAGTAGGGATCAATCGGGATGACTGAAGTCCCGTCATTTTGAATCTTCAGCAGCACCATGGGTGGGTAGGAGATGAAGAGGAGCAAAGATGTAGGCCAGATGAAATCTCCATGGGATTGACAGTGCGTCCACCGCAAACTCCAGGGGATCCCTCCAGAGTGAGCAAAACATCTGAACCTTCTGGTTGTCCCTGGTAGCCATCAGGTCTATGAAAGGGAGCCCCCACATCTGAACCAGGAGATCAAACACCTCCAGGTGAAGCTCCCACTCGCCCGGGTCCACCGTGTGTCGACTGAGAAAGTCTTCTAGGATGTTGTCTATGCCAGGGATGTGTATAGTGGAGATGACAGGTACATGATCTTCTGCCCAGGCTAAAATATCCTTGATCTCAAACCAAGCAGCGGGACTTCTGGTTCCTCCTTGCTTTTTGATGTAAGCCACGGCTGTGGTGTTGCGTGACTGGACTCGGACTGTGCAGCCCATCAGATGAGAGGACCAGTACTTCAGATCATGGGAAATCGCCCTGAGCTGCAAGATGTTGATGGGTAGAAGAGTCTCCTCTGAACACTTAGATGACCCAAGACTGTGCCGCAACCGAGCAGGCTGGCATCCATTGACACAATGGTCCAGTATGGAATCACAAACTGCCTCTCTTTCTCCAGGTTGGCTAGGTTCAACCACCAGTGAAGGCTCTGTGTTACTTCTGCAGGAAGGGAGACAGGTTGATCCAGAAGGTCCAGGTTCCCCCTGCAAACTTGGATCACAAACCTCTGAAGTTCCCTGGCATGAGCCATGGCAAGTGGTACCGCTTCCATGGTGGATATAATCTTTCCCACCAGGGAGGCAAACTTCCTGCTGGAGTTGACATCCAAGACAGGGCAGAAGACACCTTGGAGGTCATCTGCTGAATTGAGTCCTCTGTCAGGTAGACCATGCTTCGCAGAGTATCGAAGTAGAACACCAGGTTCTGATAGCAAACTTGTCCATATTCAGAATCCAACCATGTAAGAGGAGGATCTGAGCACAGTTGTGGACTTGACAGTCCAGGTGGTTCCTGGAAGGTGCCTTGAGGAGAAGGTCGTCCATGTAAGGTGTTACCTGAATCCCCTTGGTGTGCAGGAAGGCAATCAATGCACCCAGAACTCGATTGAACACCTGAGGAGCTGTTGTAAGCCCAGAAGGGAAAGTAATGAACTGGAAGTGACCCAAGTTTGCAGGCAAATCTGAGGTACTGTTGACTGTCCGAATGCAGAGGGATGTGCAGATAAGCATCCTGAATATCTAAAGAGGCCAGAAATTCCCCTGGACACATCGCTACGATGACTGAGCCTAAGGACTCCATCTTGCATTATGTCTTGACCACAAACTTGTTGAGATCCTTGACGTCCAGGATAGGGCGGCAGCCAATATCCTTCTTGGGAATGACAAAGAGATTGAAATAAAAGCCCACACCCCTCTCCGGTATGGGATCAGGTGCCAGAATCCCCTTGTCCAAGAGAGACTGGACCATGCCGTTGAAAAGCCTGAGCTTTTCTTGTCCCTGAGGGGAGCGAGAAGGGGAGAACCTGAAGGGGGGGCAGGGATTTGAAGGGAATCTTGTAACCTACTGAAACCACCTGTAATACTCACTGATCCACAACAGAGCCTGTCCAAACACTCAAAAAGTGATGGTGGGTATAGATTTGGTGAAGGTGTGTTTAGACCGTCACTGCTGCTTGGGCTTGGGGGTGGAACGCGGGGCCTGAGGTGCCACCAGGTTCGCCCTAAATGTTTCGCTTTGTTTGGGATGAAAAAGACTATGCCTCTTTGCCTGAGGAGTGTGTTTAGGAGCTTGAGGCAACAACGTGCCCTTACCCCCAGTGGCCTCACTGATGAGTCTTCAGTTCAGGGCCGAAAAGAGTTACCCTGAAAGGGAAGAGAAATCGGTGATTTCTTAGAGATCAAGTCAGCAGACCAAATCTTCACCCATAGCATGTGCCTAGCAGTCACAGAAAAGGCTGATACTTTGGCTTCGAGCTGAACTGCATCGAAAAAAGCATCAGTAACATAATGCTGAGCCTCAGAAATGTTGGACAAAAGGGATAAAAGGTCAGCTTTAGGAGCACCTTTGTGTACAGCAGTAGTCAGCTGTTCAGTCCAGACAGCAATAGCTCTGTTGACCCATGCAGAAGCCAAGGTGGGCCTCATGGATGCACCTATGGCTGTGAAGTTAGCCTTCAAGACAGCATCCAGTTTTTTGTCAGTCACATCTTTCAGAGATGAAGCATGTGCCACTGCCAAGACCGTGGACTTGGAAAGCCTAGAAATGTGGGAATCAACCTGAGGAGTAGCAGCCCATTGAGTCAAGGCAGCTTCAGAAAACTGATAGAGTTTAGAGTTTTAGACCAAGAAAGGCACTTGTCAGGAGTCTCCACTCATCCAGAATAATCTGATCCAGAGTGGGATTAGGCAGAAAAACAGTGAATGACTTCTTAGGCTTTTGAAAGATGTCAAAAGCAGCCTGTGGCTCTACAGGAGTAGAGTAAATATTTAGTGGTCAGTACAGCCTTAATGAGACCGTCAGCAGAGGGCTCAGGGTCAGCCTCAAAGGGATCCCCATGATAGTAGGAAGAAGCCCTTTCAGAGCACCCACCATCCTCAGAATCACTATCTGAATCCTCAAAGGAAGAATCCGGTAAATCAAGAATGCCAGGGGCCTTAGGGGCCACAAACCTGAAGAAATTGGGGGGTCTCCAAGATTGAAGAACCCCTTGAATAGGAAGAGGAAACTGTGCCATAGAGGACTTTAAGTCCTTGACCCAAGATGGCTCATGGTCATGGCTGGAAGGCCCTGGCAGAGACACAGGGGCCGCAGCAAATGATGGGCACAAATGTCCAGAACACCCCATAGGAAACCCTGAGTGGCATGAGGAGCAATATGTGAGGGGGGGTCTGAGATGCCCCTTAGGCCTCGCCCCATGTCCAAGTGGATCCATCATCCTAACAGGAGAAGTGTCAAAACCGTAAAGGAAGACCCAAATATTTGTTACCCAGATTAAAAATTTCAACCCAGAAAGCCTAAAATGTACTCATCTGGTGAGCAAAGGGTTAACCTGAGGAGGAGAGCTGAGAAGACCAAGCCCTGCGTATGATACTCGTATAGAGAGGAAACAAAATTGCGACCGCACAGGGAACCAATCAAAAAAACATCACACGAAACGGGCGTTCATGGGAAATGTAGTTTCCCTTAAACAGAGTACCAAAGACAGAACAGAGTCCCCCCAGGGCCCCCAAGACACTGATAATGTGAACTGGATAATTAGGGCAGTAGAGATAAGAATGAGCCATCTCCCAACTCGATACACAGAGCGGTTGCGGAGACGTGTCCCAGAAACGGCAGCCCCATAGAGATCAATGGCATATCGCGGCTATGTGGTAAATTGCGCCCTTAAAGGCGCGGAATTCAATTTAAACACGCAAAAGTAAAAAGTGTCTACAAGATGTAGAGTACACATAAAACACTACATACCATGAAGGAAATAAATAAAATGGAAATATTAAGACCCACAACTGACCAGGACTGGCAGGGAAGGGGTTAAGTACCACATAACAGGCAAATGCACCAGGGAACCCCAGAGCAGCAGCCATAATAAGAAGAATGCCCAGCATGAGTGCAGGAGTTACAGAGAACTCCAAAGATACCCTTGTACAGAAGGGAACAGTGGGACAGTGGACCATGGCACTCAAATGTTTGCTCACCTTTTTCTACAGGTTTTCTTTCTTCAGATTACCATTTGTAAGGAAGAAACCTCAGAGAGACTCCCTCTGGAGAGAGAGACATGGGCTACATGGTTCTCTTCCATGGCTGAAAGGGTCCACAAGCAGCTCCTGTAAACTTGGCAATCCACCAGGGGAAACCAGTAATGGTAGTCCGCCTAATGGGGGAATTTAGACACCCCATATTGAAGTAAAAATAATAAAACAACTAAAACTAAGCAGAACTGTTCACAACTTTCCAACCAGAGTGAGGAACAAATCTTAACTGGAGGGGAGTGGCTGGGTAGTCTGCTAAGGAGGAGAAGAATTTGAAGAATTGTTACAGCCTACTAGGAGGAGCTGTCGCCTATCCATGGTACCAGTAAGCTTTATTGGATGACAGAGAAAAGTAATTAAATAAAAGCTCTGTGGTTAACAGCGGGTGGTAATTAAGGGTTAAATATTCAACAAGTTAACAGTTCATTACAAAAATCAGAAAAAAAAATGAAAACAAAGCCTTTAACCATTAGGATGCTAGAGGCATCTCTCATTGCATTGGAGACTGGTATAAAATGGTTGAGAACAGAGGTAAGCAAGCTTTGAATCTCTGGTTGTTTGAAACTACAACCTCCATCATCCACAACTAGACATTGATAACTGAGGATGATGGGAGTTGTAGTTTTCAACAGCTTTAGAGACAAAGGTTGCTTACCCCTAGGATGGAAGGACCTGTATAAAAATCATTGATTATCCACTTGTTCCTAAATGGGATAAATACTGTGTTTGTAATAGAACAAACCATTCTACAATATTATGACAAATCTGATTAAATGTTTAAAATACTAATGTCATTTAGGTCATCCTGTTTGTACTTCATTTGTTAGGTGACAAATCAGCAGTCCTGCTTTAAATCCAGTCCAAGAGCTCAGCAGCTTGGCTGCTGGTTTTAAAGCATCTTCCTAATCTCTCTAAATGCAGCAGATGGATTAAATATGGGCTATAAAATGTTACTGGGAAGCAAGATGAGGAATGATGGATAACATTCCAGACAGAATTGTTTTTATATATTCAAATCCCTTATTGCAAAATTGAAATACATTATTAGTTTTCATCTACGTGTTGTGTTGATTATAATATTGCACCTAATGGTACATTTATGATAGATAAGCACCTATTTTTAAGATTCTAAGTGTAATGCAAAATAGTTTGAAATTCTCTTTGAAGAATATTCTAAAGAATGTCTACTAAAAATCAAATGCAGGATAATTTAATAGCTCAAGGTGAAGAATGTTGACAATATTTAATAACCTGCTATTCATCCCAGGGTTAGAATTGAGGGACTTCAATGCCTGAAAACAAAGAAACTTGAATAGAGCAGTAGATCTAATCCAATTTGGATAAATCTTTTCACCAGCTTCAAGATAAACTACTAATAGATATTTTTCATTACATACAAATAATTAATTTTTAACGTGTATACTAAATGCAAACCTAAAACTAGAACAACATTTTGAAAAAAATAAGCTGGCGCTCTCAAAGCAGAGGACTAATAACACTATTGTATTAACACAGTAGAGAAGTCACTGAAAACAAAATTGTATAGTAAAATGTGAACAAGATTTAGGGGAATATTAAATACCCGAAAAGTGGAATAGAATGATTAGCAATATATACCAGTTCTCCTGAAACAGAATATATGCCAATAGCTCTGAAGTGATGAGTAGGTGGCATTTAAAGGTATAGTAATACCTAAAATGTAAAAAAAATATGTTGTAGGGTTTATCCCCCTGAGTAAAACAAGAGTACTCCCACTGCTGAAAGATGTTTCATTCAAAAGTTATTAATTTTCAAAGTTGAATTTTTTAGGTGCAATATCACAGTGGCCTGAAATTTTACAGTGGCGCTGTTGCTACACGATCCTATGGACAGCTCTGGTCTCAGGACCATAAATCTCCATAGGATGGTGTAGCAACAGCGCCACTGTAAAATTTCAGGCCACTGTGATATTGCACCTAAAAAATTCAACTTTGAAAATTAATAACTTTTGAATGAAACACCTTTCGGCAGTGGCAGTACTCTTGTTTTACTCAGGGGGATAAACCCTACAACATATTTTTTTACATTTTAGGTATTACTATCCCTTTAAGCTCAGCAAAAAACTTTATTTGAATATTTTACTAAACAATGTTAAAGGGGATGTGGAGAAAACACACCTTCATACATATGTGGTTGTATTGTTTATTAATTAAAAATATGGATGATGGCCTTTGAAATAAGTAATAAAATGATTAATGTTAAAATGGAGACTCATTCCCTGAACTACCCTACCAAAAATAGCAAAAGAGGGAAATCATCTAATTTGTAATATATTTGCTACAATCAGGTTATAGATCACAAAAAACTAATTTATTCCATATGGTGCAGTGATAAATTTGATAACTTGTTTAGTACTGCTGTGTTCCTAAACCAAAGCATAATATTCTCATATTCATAAAATGTTGAGTAGGAAAACTTTGCAACCATATGGGTGCATAGAAATATAAGTAGATGCTTGTGGCTTTCACAAATGGATGGGCATATTACTTTCACAAACATATACTTAATGTATCCATTCATAAGCTTGCCTTGTGTACAGCTCTTCCATTGAAAATAATGGCATTTTCACAGGGCCAATTATAAACCTAGCAAAAACACAAACAGCCCAAACTACCTGAGGAATTGTGTTGATACATTTTACTACAATCCCTTGTGAGGGAAAAACAAGCCTGCCATTTTGTACACAAAAAAGCAGTTCACACTTTTGTTAATGTGACTCATAGTATGTTGCAAATTAAGTACATAAACCATTTACTGGTGATACTTTCCCTTTAAGTATTTTAAATGCAAAGCTTGATTTATGTATGCTGTTTTTATTAAATCTTTTCTTTTAATATTTAGGAATAGGACTGCAAGGAGATGGAGCAAGTCCACCAAAGTCTGTTTCCTTGAAACAAACAGAAATCAAATCAGACACAAGGTTAATGTATCAGTCTACCCTTGCTGACAAACCTGGATCCTTGACTAAAAAGACCTCAAAGGCATCAACAAATAAAATGAGTGCAAAACCAACAGTGCCAGTACCCAAGCATAATTCAAATGGAAATAAATGCATTAGTAAGAACCAGAAAGAGTCCAAACCAAAAGAATTGGCTGGGTCAAATTCAGCTAAAGCATCAATCCTAAATCATAAACCAGAACAGAAGGGCTCTCCCACCACATTAAAAAATGGCAACAACCAGCATGAATTGTGTCAGAAGCAAGATCTTAATAAACCAGATGATTTTGAGACTCCAGAGTGTATACAAAGTGAATGCAAGCAAGCTGCTGCCTGCAAACTTGTAGACCTATCAGGCCAGAGTTCAGTGGATCTGACACTAACGTCCTACGACTGTTATCAGAAACAATCAATAGGCGATCAAGACTCAAAGATACAGAAGTGTAATTTAGAGAAGTGCTGCCACCAAGAAAACACTAAAACAACATCTGTTCCACTTCATATAGATGACTCGGAACACAATTTGACAGAGGATAAAACTGAAATTAAAGCTGAAGATGCTGACAGCATATCAGTTGAGGTTCATTCTGTTTTCAATATAACAGGAGATTATAAGACAGAAGATAAAAATATTTGTGATTCAGAAAACTCTAATAAATGTGCTGACAGTTCAAGTGAAAGTGAATTGTGTTCTGTTAAGGAAGTAGAAAATGATTATTTTAAACAAAAAGATATGCAAGATATAGGTGACAATTTCTTTAGTTGCTCTCAAGATACTGGTTGTACTATGCATTATTCTGAAAAAGCTGCTGCCCCTTTTTTACAGAATCTTTCTACCAGCCATTTGTCTGCACTTAATTGCAGTAGTGAACATTTTATGAATTGCGTATTAGACATAAGCATTGCAGAAACAAGTGAGACCCCTGAAAGCTCTGAGGCTAACTTTACAGGTCACTGGAATAGCCACTCAGGTACCTTACATGAACGAGAGAGTCCAGAATCAGAAAGTGGAAGTGCAAGCACATCATCTGATGATATTAAGCCAAGGTCAGAAGATTATGATGCTGGTGGTTCTCAGGATGATGATGGCTCAAATGAAAGGGGGATCTCAAAATGCAGCACTATGAGGTGCCATGATTTTCTTGGCAGAAGTAGCAGTGATACAAGTACCCCAGAAGAATTGAAGGGTTATGATTGTAGTTTAAGAATTGATGTAAAAATGAAAAAAGAGAGCTCATCAGATCTTTTCCGTGTTAACTCAACGAGTGATGATGAAGGACCTAGAAAAAGACCAGAAATCTGGCTAAATAGAGATGTTCCTAACCATACCAATAATCAAAAAGCTGTTTGCAGCAACATACAGTTTCCTCAGGAAACAGAACATCTATCCTCCTCTGCTGATGAAACAGAAGATGAAAGATCGGAAACAGAAAATGCTTCAGAAAAAGTAATGTCAGATGTTGCACCACAGCCCTTTCAAGGAATTGTAAATTTAGCTTTTGATGATGTTACAGAAATTGACAGTTTAGGCCAGCATGTTCCTACCAATAAAAATTTCAAGAGATCAGTGCTCCTTTCAGTAGATGAATGTGAAGAGTTGGGATCTGATGAGGGAGAGCCTCAATCTTCACAGATGCAAAAAACAGATACACTGACACCAGCTGAGGTATTTGACAAAATCTCTAATGAACATTCTGGAACAGAATATTCAGGATTTAATCAAAAAGAAGATGGTTTCCCTGAGCTTCAATTGCAAAATGAAGGCAAGCAGCAGCAGAACAAAATCATGTTTCCCAATCCAGTCCCTCCCAGTGAAAAATATTCAAACAAAGCTTCATCGGTTAAAGAAGAAAAACCTGCAGAAACACAACCCAATAAAGAACAATGTGATTTGAAGGGTCAGGACATTGTAGAATCAGATTTGTGTAAGGGCTACTACAAACATCCAGAAAGTGAATTTAAGACCCAAGTAAGGCCATGTCATTTGGACCTTTATACAACAGATTTACTTTCTGATTCACAAAGGTTTTGCTGTGCTAAAACTGTGAATGCTTGTAAGAGTCAGTTACTTGACCATCAAGGGAAAGACAGCCATGCATCACCTACTGAAAACAGCAATGATTTACCTTCAGGTAACAAATATTAAATATCAAAAATAAAGAATTTTTAGTTTGTAATTAATTCTGATGTAGTGTTATATTCTTGTGAAAAGAGATGTGGATTACACATATTTACAATCTGAATGTACACTGCAGTAATTTGACCCATGATAAATACTTCTACTTTGTACAGAATGAAATATATAAGAATTTGCAGTTTTCAGATACATTTTTAACTAATGCAAAACTAACTCTGACATCTGACAAGATATTCTAGTTAGGTGGGGATTCATAAAATTCAATTGCCCTGTTTTCTGGGAAGAAAGAAGCAGAAAGTGAACAGCATGGAGCTTTAATATATTTATTGTTACAGTTAAATGGCTAAATTATTTGCAGAAATAATCTTAAAGCTTTCTTCAGTATTATGTTTTTATCAATTGCAAATACCTTTACAAATTATATTAAAATATATACAGATTTAGTAAACTAAAGTTCTGGTCTGCCCAATGGCTTTGGATTTTTTCAAAGTTGTTTTGTGTTTTCACAGTATGTTATATAACTGTATTTATCTATATACAGGCTGCAGATACAGACTGAAAAGAATAGACTGATGTTCTGTAAATCCCATATATTGAAGTAATTGGAAATTGATTTCCATAACTGCTTCAAAAATTCTTTGTTTTTGATATTAATCTGTCAGTATTTGCCTTTAGCAGTTCATGCATGTTTACAAAATTCAGAATGAAGCATACATTTTTAAAATAAATGTTTTAAAGTTGACAAGGCACGATGACTGAAATAGCCAAAGGGTTGTTATTTTCTCAATTGTTTCTTCTGTTTGTTTTAATTGTTTGTATAAATTAAATAATTTTCTGTATCAGAAATTCATTATTTTCACAATTTTCTTATTACTATTAGCAATCCTATTAGTTTACCTTAATTTCTAAATTGCAGTTTTACAATTTATGGTACAGAAATGTATATTTTATCAATGTTTGCGTACTCTCCTGTTTTAATTATGTTAACCCCTTAGATGCTATAGACTTCTACAATATTTTGTTTCTAAGTGCACCTGAGATCTCTCGCATCCAAGGGTTTAATGAATATTACATTCGTCTTCAGTGTCCGTGGGGAAAGAGCATAACTATTTTACAATGTTCAGTATTATGAATTATTTCAGGAGACATAGATGATTTTGACTCATTGGCACAAACCTGCATGTATGAACGTCGTCCTTCAAAGTCCCTTTCTCCTATATATGAGGTGGATCCTGGCGAAGGAATTGAGCAGAGTATGAAAACTGAAGCTAAAATTATGGATTTTGACTTTGAAGATCAGCATTTTGTTGAGAGGGACTGGATTCTTCTAAAGGAACTATTGGCTGATCATGGCTCAGATGTTGACATCATAAACTCTGTCCCTGAAGACCTCAGTTTAGCACAATACTTAATCAATCAGACATTACTTTTGTCTAGAGAAAATTCTAAATCTCAGGGTAAAGTCCATGTTGACACAGCAAGTAGATGGGGTGATTTATCATCTCCATATGATGACTCTACAAGTGTCACTGGGACAAGCTTTTCTCCTGATGACTGTTCTTCCCCACATGGGGAATGGACAATCCTTGAATTAGAAACACATCATTAGATGTTAATATGCTTTTGCTTTTTTTTTTTTTTTTTTTTTATTTGTTATATGTTAAAGAATGAATGTTTTCAAATTAAGGGCTGAATTCCATTACAGCTGATAACTGCTGTCACTTGTTTTATGTCACACATTCCTATTGAGGCAGTGGAATGGAATCCAGCCCTAAGTAAGCAATTCTGTACTAGACTTGTTCTGTTTTAAAATAATTAATGCAGGAAGAAGGTAAAACAAAAGGCTTTAAATTTCAGGCCTATCGTAAGCCCCAGTAGATGTTCATTGAGAGCCTGCAACAAAGCTTTTTGTGGCGTTTTACAATTACACAAAGGTTCTACCTTGTTTCTCTTTAAAAACACAGGATTTTTTTGATCTGTGAGGAAAAAGTTTTGAGTACATCCAATTCACACATTGTTTGCTCAAAATCGTTACTTGTTAAGTGGATCCATCCTTTTAAAACAAGCTTCCTTACTTACAAACTACAGAGGAGATGGGTTATGCATAATGCTAACCAAGCAGTTAGGAGATGCATGGTTAAAATGATAGTAATGATTTCATTTGTCTTTCCTTAAATGCACTCTTTAAGAATTCGAGTCTGACGGATGTCAGTAACACTGTTTAATACAAGCAGCGTAAAAAGATAATTGATAAAATATCTACCCTTTTGACTCTCCCTGACATCATCTCCTACTGTGAAAGTGTTGACCCATTAAACAGAGCACAGGCCACTCACACACAGATCTTTGTTAATGTCATAGTGTTCCGGAGAGCAGTATCCCAGCTGTACTTAAAGTCCATGATAAAAGGCACATTGCTGTCAATGGAGGTCTCTGTTTCTGTCTCACTAACAGGGCTAAATGGAGCCCTTGACATAAAGTCATTGTCATATACTAAGCAGTACAGTCATCCATTTTACTGATTTCATAGCCCTGCAGGGTGAAACTAAAGAACAAAAGTATCCAATTTACAAGGAAAATAGAGAGAGGAAGAAAATCCTGCTAGTGGCACATGATAAAGGCTATGCCAACTCTGCTTCACTCTGCAGTGTAAAACTCTTTAATGTTTTTGGCTATGCTAGGAGTTAAAAAAGAGACTCACACTGCAGGGGGAATGAGAATATATTTTAGGTGACTGGGCACATAATAAGCAAGTAGGTAGGGCATACGTAAAGGGTAGATGTAAAGATCCCTAAGATCTTAAGCAGATTTCTTCTGCCTAAATGTATATCTGCTACCTATAAACCTACTGGTACCTTTTAAATGGATCAAGAATGGAATGAACATGTAAAAATGCCTCTATACAGAATTATTGTAGGCTGTTCCATAATGAAGATGGAACAAGTAATACTATTAGCTATACCTAATGATTGATCAAAAATATAAGGTACAGAATAAAATTTAATTAGTAGAGAATTGCAGTATATAGAATTCCTTTCCTTGCTGTTGAGACTTATGCCTCGACAGATAGCCCTTAGATGACCTCACTTTCTTCCTGCAATGTTACCAAAGAATTTCCAACATATGTTTCATCAGTCAATTGCTACTGCTTGGGGAAGTGTATGCTGGTATACTCTTCTATTAATTCATATTCTCATCCACTAATTTTGTACTTTAAAATCTTCTTTTCCAATGCTGTTTCCAGGTCTGTCCCATTTTTGGTCTGTTATTAAGGACCTCTCTAACTTAGTCCTGCACACCTCCATAGCAGACAGTTCCCTAATGGAAGATTGCTCTGTTTCTCCATTATAGGTGTCACAGGCAAAAGTAGTCCCCTTAGTAGTCCTCTTAGGCTAGAGGGTTCTGCTCAGAATATTAGTGGGGGAGATGAACTAAGGTGTGATAAAGAGGTGGTAATGTGGAAATGACAGTGTTCTAAACTCTCAAAGTCCTATTTTATTTAATGGAGCTAATGCACTAAGAGTTCTCCAACTTTGGAGATCTTAATGCATTGGCTCCATAGAATAAAAAAGTAATTGGAGAAGTGATATCACTGGGTAAGTCATCCCTGCATTATCACCTCTTTATCACAACTTAGTGCATATCCTTTTAGATATCTTTCCGTGCTACCTACTTGCTTGTCATGCTTTGTCACCTGAATGTAACACTTTCACATTTCCCTAAGAGCAGGAGTCTTTATTTTTATTTCTATCATTCTTCACTGTTTTTTATTGTGACTGCCAGTAGTTCAGTTTTCACTATAACTGCCCAGCCATATTTATTCAGTAGACTACCATCAGTGCTATATATTTAAAGGAGCATATATTATATATATATATATATATATATATATATATATATATATACACATACATACACTCCCTGCCTCCTCAACCAACCACTGCTGCCACTCTAATTCACCTGCCTCTTCAATCAACAAATAACAAAACAAATAGAAATAGTACTGATCTCCAAGCAAATTCATCTGGGAGATCAAGAGAGGTGACGCAGGGGAGCAACAGAGGTCCCCTGCTTCCATTCAACCCAGAGCACGCTGTTAGAAGTGAGCATGGTCGAGAAAACCTCTCATGTCAATGAGGGAAAGCCTCCCTCATTGACATGCAAGGGCTTTCTAATTCCACTCACTCATAACCAGCTCAGGTTAGAATGGAAGCAGGGGAGCTGTGTTTCCTCCCCTACATCACTTCTATTGATCTCTGAGCTGAATTGGCTGGGAGATCAGTAGCTGGAGGGCATCAAGAGAGGTCCTAATGCCCCACCACAAGATTTAATACAATTTAAAAAACAATTGTTAACCGCATGGGCAAAGCCATGCCACATATAGTGGGTGTGTGTAATAGTTTTTTTTGTGTGTAAAATAATGGTACTGTCACTGCAGTTTAATACAAACTGTACCACTGCTGAAACTTCATCTTCTTTTTTATTTTTTTTTGTTTTATACTTTACACTATAATGTTATATTGTGGTATATTAAAAAAAAAAAAAAAAAAAGTTGAGCTCTAACTTTTGAATGAGAAAATCTTTCACCAGTGTGAGTTCCCTTGTTTTACACACTAGGAAAAGCCCATAGCCCCACCCGGGCTTTTTTTGTTTTGCATTTTTCCTATTAAAAATACTTGTGGTTTAGACATGTTAATTGTATGCATAGTCATACACTACAGGACTGGGTGGTGCTTCTTATCTGTTTTTTAGATTAGCGCTCTCATACAGCACCTATATACATTTTCTAAGCCACAAAAATAAACCTGAGGATATTTATGTGGGACTGCTCATCAAAACTAGCTGGTAATGGTATTATAATTGAATTCAGTGTCTAGACAAAATGCAATAAAATATTCAAAAATGCATCTGACAGCCTTGTGACTAACACAAAATGGGTCATATTTATCCAAGCAAAAGTGTAGCAATTGTGGAGCAAACCAATTGCTCCATATATTTCAAAGAAACAGTCCCATAAAAAATGGGACATAAATATATATATATAATACATTGCAATTGTTTTGCCCCAGAATTGCTCAAATTTCAGCTTTATAAGTATGCCCCAGTATTTGTTTTCTTTGCAAACATGCAAAAACTTTTTAAGCGATGAGTGCATACTATGTTCCTTACTTTACTATGACTTACTATCTCATAATATCAGTTTGTTACCAATGTTAATACTGAAAACACTTCTATAAAACTACACAATTTGTGGCCCAGCAACATTTATCCTTACTTCTCAGTTTGTTTGCATCGATTGCTTGAGCAAGATCCGGGCATGTGATTTGTCTGTGGTTCTTCATAATAAAATGGTTTGTCACAAAAAAAATTGATTCATTTTTACTGAATTCACTATTTCAAATGATTGCAAGCATGAATTATATAAATAAATGTGAGAAATTTCATGATTTTCAACAGATTCAGTCCATACATTCTTAATCAGGTAAGACTCACAGGTAGTTCCAACACCAACTATACTCAGTGTATTGTATAGTCACATATAATGTGTATAACCTTATACAAATGTTTCACTAAAGTAGAACAAAAAATATATGGATCCAATGTATCACTTATATGACTTGCTCTAGAAGCAAATTATGAGGTGAAACCGCTTTATAAGTCAATATACCATATCAATAACCATCAGCTAATAATATAGAGGGTGTGGGGGAATTTAACATCTTGCAATAAGGTTGTGTTTCAAGGAACAATAATATAAAAATAGGTTGGTATAACTTTAAATGTGCTTACAGCTAGCCAAGTTTAAAAAAAATTACATCTCTAAAATGTAATTGTAAGCTTGCTTTATAACTCATGTAACTTTGTGCTGTTTGTATTGAGGATGCAGGCTAACATTAGTTAATTGCTATTAGTGCCCACTGCTCTTCTATCTTATCTCCCCCTGAGTATATGGAAGACTAGATTTTAGGCACAGTAAAAAGTGCATGTTTTACAGATGCTAGCATTAAGTACAGGATATCTTTGTGTAGGCCCAGTTCATTTTGGGTATGAATGTTGTTTAACCTCTTAATTTTAAATAGAATTTAAAGGACCATGGTCACTTATATTAAGTTTTCTGTATGCTAGCACATGGAAGCCCCAGATCTTCATGCCTGACCTGAGTATTAGTTTACTTTTTTCCCTCTGCAAGTTATGGGGAAACACAATGACAATGGGGTTTGTTACGCTCTTTTAGAAGGTAGGGCACTTTAAGAAAAGTCTCTGGAGGAGGCAGCCTCTCTCAGATCCACATAACTGACAGCTCTGACGCTACGCAGTTTTTAACGTGGCTCTCCTAGGATGATGTTCTACAACAGTCTCTGGAGTGGAGACTGTTGATAAATCTATTTTCATATATATAGAGTTTTAATGATTTGAAGTGTTTGAAGGAGAGAGAGAGAGGATCTGGACAGCCTATAGACTATGCACATCACATTCCCTATCTTCAACAAATTACCTAGCTCCATTTCTC